>CM068379.1:12984153-14314071 GCA_034770075.1 Aralia elata
CGGACAAATGGATATTACCTTCCATTTCTTCAAAAATGCCAAACTGAGCTGCTACGTGTTACAAATTCTGCTTGGTCTCTGTACTGAATACGCACATTCACCGTCTATATTAATATGCCTTAAGAACAGCATCAATTCCACTGTCAGGTCTTGCATTTTTTTACCGATTTCAGCAAAGTGCTTTAACATACTTGTCCTATAATATGTAAATACCATTAGTTGAACAACAAATGTTCTAGAATGCTGAGATGGTGCTCTCTTTAAAATTTTCTTTTATTGTAAGGTGAAACTTTTAACATTCCGAAATGTATATTATACCTCCATTAGGTAGCACAAATTCATTGACTTCCAATCAACCTTTCAAAGCAGAAACAAAACTTATTTACATTGTAAGAGAAATGCAGAACTCAAAAAGATAATGGTTAAAGTGAAATTTTTGCATCTCCTGTGACATCAATTCAGCTTAATAGGCTCCAGATATTTTTTGAAAAACTGACCCAAACTAGAACCCTGCAAGAAATTGAATAAGCGGTCGAAAAAGAAATTTTTTAAAAGAAACTATTTTATTTTTTTTGTAGAAAAAGGATTTTATATAAAAAATAGGGGTCTTAACCAAGACCTATTACAGCAGCATCCAAAATGAAACTAATAGCCATGAGGACAAGATAGAGAGTTATTTATTCCTGATGAAGACTGATTCAATTTCCAAATAGTTTTCTCTAACTGCACACGAATAAGAGAAAATATACACCTCTTTGTTGAGTGCTAAATAACAAACCTAAATGAGTAGATTCCCAAACTTTTATTAAGACTGACTGTAGACAAAAAATAGGGTAGAGTGTCTACATTTGTGTGAGCAAACTAGTACGAGCACATCTGCATGTGTGTGTGTGTGTGAGAGAGAGAGAGAGAGAGAGAGAGAGAGAGAGAGAGAGACTTTGTATTATGATGTATGAAAAGCAGATATTTCCACTTAAACGAGAAAAGAGTGACGCAAAGCAATGAAAATTTCCACGTATGTTGACCAAGTACATTTGTTATTTCAAGGAATAAGGAACAATTCTTGAGGAGATGAGCATTTTAAAAAATCAAAGCTGGGGTGTAGTTGAACAAGTAATACCCTGAAAATTGGGTTCAGATATACATACATGCTCACCAAAATTATATGTTCTGCTGCACACATTCTGGAGCGAATAAAATTGCCGTCCTCTATGATTCTCTTTCAATCTCAACCAATCATCCCCAATAAGTAAATATATTGTTAATGAATTTGCTTAAGATGGATCAGATAAAACAAATATAAATATCTGAAAGGTAAAAATGAATTAATAAATTAAATACAATAGTTAACAAGGATATGCCTTCGGCCACTTTGGAGATAGTTCATTCCACGTAGATATAGAGAGCATCCCATCCAAGGCCAGGAAAAAAAATCTGAGCGGTAAAGTGCATCTGCATAGTATTTATTTAGCATAATCAGAGAGACAGTTTTCATGAAAGTTTTGAGGAATCAAAACTATTGATAACCTTCCAAACAGGATTAATATAAACAGCAGATTTTATTAATATTCAAAGAATAAAGGAGTATAGAACTCAGATCAGACTTTTAAAGCATCCCCAAAAATGGTAACTGGATGGGACAGGCATATTATGTCAGAGGGCAAGGCTATAGGAGATTTTCAGTTATGATCTCCTCAAGGGAACAGAGACAGGATCAATATTTTTGAGAATATGAAGGAGTCTCAAATGGCTGTTTTATTTAATGGCTGCTAGTGAGGGTTAATATAGCATCAATTGAAAGTGGCAAAAAACGGAGTGCCGGAAGACTAAAAGGATCAAGTCAATTAAATGCGCCTTACTTTGTCCAAGAAAAAAAAAGAAATTTGACAAGAAAGCTCAATACCAATAAAAAGGTATGCATTGTGAGAGGTTAGAGTGGCTCCCCAACAAAAGCAGGCAAACCAAGTGAAACCGTGCCTAAACAAGGTACCTAAAAATAACAATAGGAGATATGGAATCATGTAAAAAATGCTACAAAGGGTGAACTATAGGAGCACGATGGACTTATTGAGAAGGTGGCCCCAAATACAATGTTGACCAGTTCGACCAAAATCGAGACGGACCACTTGTTGAGGTAAAGTGAAAAAAATTGCAAATTTAGGTCATTCAAAAAACCAATTAAAAATTTGGATCTTATAAACCAATCGCCCAAACTAAAGTCCTTTGGTTAATGAACAGACAAATCTGGGGAACTCTTTTGCAAAACTTGAATATTGCAAAAATCATTATCCAAAAATGAATTTATCCTATCATTTCATATTCACCAAATAATGTAATCTAATGGCGCTTTGTAAGGAGCACTGGAGGGAATAGTCCAACAAATAGAGCTTAATAAGTAATTGGAAACAATTAAATTTTAAACGACTGTCATTATGCAAGTTTTTTGCTGTTAGCTTAATTTGGTTCAATATAATAAAATTGCACGGTAAACATGATTGAAGAAACTATCAAGGGTCATGCAACGAAACTGCTTTGTCCATTGTCGTTCCAACGAGGAAATAGCTAAAATGGATCTGTCCCATGGTTTCGACCACAACAAAGTTGCTTAACCACATTTAGAGTTCTGTCCAACTGTTGGTATTAAACTTCCAAGTAATGAAATGTTTGGCTAAACATGTTGCTTGAATAATTGAAAATTTCACAAACAAGGCTTACTTATCACTATCAAGGAGTGCAGCTCCAGCTTCAAAAATAGTCAAAAAAATCAGGAGCGATTTCCATAATCATCCTGCATTTTCATTGCACAACATTTTTCCAGCAAATTGTTAGAGTGATAAAGGAGGAGAGATGAGAGTGAAAATCATTCAAAAAAGTTGTGCCTTTCAAGTATGATAACCCGGCTAAAGTTGTGCTCGTTAAAACAGTTGATCCATATGCACCACATTGTAATGACCTAGAAAAGAAAGATATAGTGGATTTTAACTGGTGACAGTTTTTGCCCCCCAAAGAAAAACTTTATTCTAGGAATTAGAATGTTAAAAGAAGAGAACTAGGAGTTCAGAGTGGTAAGGGGGGAGCAATCCTTATCGTGCAATCTTGTAGTATGCAATAATTCTCTCCATGGAATGCTCAGTATGCCACAGGTTCATAATCCAAAGTTGCTGCAATGAATATGCATATATTGATATTCTAATATATCTAAAAAATTTTTTGAATAAGCACTTCAGTTCGAGCTAATACAGTGAAAAAGAAATTTCTCACATCTCTAACCAACCAATAAGCATATCGAAAAACATTCAAACACCTTTTGCCATGTTCTTTGATAATCAAGATACCTTTTAACATAAACACGCCATTTACAAAAGGTCTAAATATCAGAAATCTTTGTTTTGCCCAAATGTATACTCAAGTGATAGTTACTAAATTTGATGTAACAATGATATATATATCAAGTTTTTTCTTTCCTTAATTCAATATTATATGTCAAGTTTTGTTTTCAGGTGTCTCCTTGAAGCATTTGGCAAGGAAGAAAATAGTTGGGCCTCTGGAGACAAGAAATTCGTCTAAATGAAATCTAGGGTTTCTTTTCTGTACACTTTCATAGTTCTTAGACTGAGGAATCTTTGTCAGATGAAAGGCTCTTTTCTTTCTTCTTCCTTCAAGTCTATTTTAGGAAAGATTTTGGGTTGGGTACAGTTAAGTTGAATTTTACACTATATCAACTATCCCAGATAATCACCCCTGTTAAGGTAATTTAAAATAATATTCTAATGTTTTATAATCTCAATCAAAGATAATTGCAGGTGAAGATACAGGAAATTTACACCATAGAACTAGCAGCTAATGAGAGAAACTTGTTTATTCTATGCTTAAAGGAATAGTGGCACCTCCAGATACAACTAGTCCATCATACCTCTTAAACAGGATTTGATGAGTAAATTATTGCAAAGAACGAGAGTAAAGCAGCACTTGAAAATCCAAGCAAATGTAATGGCTGAGTTGAACAAACAAAAAAGGCCAATACCACAATTCATCATTATCAGCACAGGTTTACATACCTGCATGTACGTTAGCTGATCATAACTTCATAGCCTTCTTTCTAACATCAAATTGGGATCCATCACTTTATCGAGAAGGAAAAGGAAGGCAACCAAAATTTAGTTGCCATCAACCTCACGGGTCTACAATGTTATAAATATCGTCTAGGACAGAGGAGAACAACACTAAACTTAGATGAGTACCTGGGATAACAAAAAAAGCGGATAACTTTTGATTGCAATCAAATTTTTTGGTATACTGGAAAAGTTGAATGTATCGTGAAGGCAAGTGAGTCAGCCGAATTTATAAACATTAACAAAAAGCAATAATACTAGGAACTGCCAAAAGACATTTACTTTAGGGATAGATTTAATAGTTCCTTTTCTAAATAATCAGCACGATTACAAGCCATAACCACAACTGACTGCCCAACTGGCACCTAATAAATAAAGTTGACCCATTGAATGATTAAAAATGACAGCGGCAGAAGCACGGAATAATGGGATATAATAACATTATTATACAAGTATTCATAAATACTCTCTTATAATCATCTCAACCTTGCTACTTCACCCCAATCATCTTTCTAAGCCCCTTTCCCTGGCAACACAAAAAAAATAACTATCACAAACTTCACATGCATGCGGTCATTTAAATCATTTATATAAAGTATAAAACACTGTATGTTGGGAGTAGGATGATACTGTGTGTGGTTTGATAGAGAGACAAGTCATAAAGAGGTGTCAAGCACAGAAGTCCTAGAAGTTCCGTACATACAAAAGACAGCAGCAATTCTAACAGATATTGGAGCTATCAAAGAAACGCAAATTTAAAGTTTCCCGGCCTCCTCCTAGGCGAACTCAGTCAATAAAGATTAATAAAGTCCAAAAAGAATTCCTAAGAAAAGTACTACAAATAGTGAATCTACAATTAATGGCGAAGGAATGGTATAGTGAAGGCTTTTTTTAGCTCTATAATGCTAGATTAATGATTTTGTTTTGACTTTATAAGATTGTTTTTTTTTTTTGGTAATTTTTCATGTATAATTAAGTAATATTTACATAGAAGTATATGCCTTACTTATCAACGAAAAAGGATATATACAAATATATAATAATTAATTAAGACCACCACTTTTAGAACATCTTGGAACGTAAACAATATTGATTTAAAAAGTGAGGAAAATCATCTGGTAGGATTTTTTGCCATAGATTTTTGAGATGTGTCTAACAACCATCTATTTATTTTTATCTTCTAAAAGACAACATACATCTGAATCCCTCCCACAGTGTGGAGGGTGGAACACTGATTGATGCATGCAAGTATACCAAACAAAAAAGAGCAGCACAGACATTTAGAAATCTGAAGGAATATAGGATTCCTAGCCTTCTCATTTTGTATTTTACCATCCTGTAGCAACTTGATGATGGTCAAGACCCCCTTCCTCCTCTAGAAGACCCCATTTACCTTTCCCTTCAACTTAGACAAGTAATTTTATTACAAGACAATAAAACGGAGTTCAGGGGAGGAGCTACACATATAGAGTGGACTGCTGGAGGACCATTGTCCCTCCAACATTTTTTCAAGCCTTTACTTTTCATAGTAAATTTTCAAAATGATAACCCCCAATTTTAAAAATCTGATACCTCTTAGTCATAATTTAGTCAAAACAAATACCAAGTAACTTTTTAAATATCAGGCACAAAAATAATAAACCTACATTTTCACAAAAAAAAATGCATAATTTTAAATTTATGTTTAATTGCCAGAAAATTGTTGAGGGTTCCCACCCATATTTAAAAAGTCTGGCTCTCTCAAACTTTTGGATCAAAGAAAATAAACATAGAGATACCAGTTAATACTTGGGAAGGAGCTGTTTTTATCCAACCATAAAATATTTAAGTTCACTGATCTTATATAGAATTTAACATGTTCCTATTACCTCTAAACAGGAAGGGGATGTAGATTGTACAATAGTCAATGCATAGAAAAGCACTAACAGTAGAAAGTTATAATTGTAGTTAATAGGAATAAATTCCAACAAACACAGCCGAAACGGACATATTTGAACTCAAGAGGAAATGCTGGCAATATCACTTGGCCTCCTGGGACCATTAAGATTTCATTTCATAAGACTTCTTTGGAATTAAGAACTTTAAAATGCACCCCATGGAGTACTAATCCATTTATCAATCCATCACAAACCTATGTTCAACCCATCACATTCACAAGGAAACTAAATTACTAAAATGTAAACCATCACACTCTAAAGTTTTTTGGACAACTGAAAATAGATTACAAAATAAAAGTAAAAGGGAAATAGAAAAAGAAGTAAGAATGATCATGTACTAATAGATTACATATAAAAGTAAAAAGGAGATGAGAGAAGGAAGTAAGAATGATCATGTAACTACAATCACTTTTGCTATAAGTGGCTAACTGTTCCAGTACAACAAACTAAGGTGGGTTGGCTCACTTTTTTCCAAACCAGAGTTCTTCTGGCTTCACAAACAACACATTCATTTCATCGGGGGGGAAAAGGCGACAAGGATAATATCCCCTAATTATATGATTGACCTTTTAGGATGTTTTAATAGGTCCAAGAAAACATTTTCAATCTTAACCTAAAATTCCACTTTCTCTCCTACAAATTTTACTAAAATAGCCCAAAACATTCTTGGCAGTCAGTTACTTGTGTGGAGCTTTAATCTGAAAAGATATACAACATTTGAGAAGATGTACACAAGTAAAATGCAGCACTGAAGCACATGAAAGCTTTTTACAACTATAGAAAGTAACAGTTACTAGAAGGTATTTCCACTATATGAACATCCCTTACCAAATACACATTCAAAGATAGGACTGACTTGTTAAATTAAAAATATCTCAAAAAAAAAAAACATATGGTTCAAGGATACACCTATGGAAAAGTTAGCATTTTTCAGCTGTAGGACTTTACTTTCATAGATCCTGAAACAACGAGCCCTCAATTGTCTGCCACTTCTCGTCCTGACGTTTTACTTTTCTTCTGAAAATAACAAGACCTTAGTTGTGAATGGCAGATATTAACTACTTATTTTCACTAAGAAATGAAAGCAACATTTAATATATAAAATTAAAAAATAACTGAATGCTAATGTGGTTTTGGGTCAGCAACAGGATGTCAATTTTAGGAGAAAAATGACAAAGTGGGAAGCAAATTTGTAAAACAAAGAAATGAAATTTTTCTCCAAAAATTCAGCGAAAATGAGCTTAAAAGATGCTTTTTAGTTTTACTCTAATATTTTTTAATAAAATAAAATAATTCTATTTAGAGGCTACAAGAAAGGTGGCGAACCCGAGCCACAAGAACGTGCAGTAACAAAAGCATAAGAGAAAAAGAAAGGCACACTACGCCCCAGATACAAAACCACATCTTTGTAAAAAAACTCCAAAAGATACCAACACTAAGGTGTCCCGATATGGGCAGACTCTCCCACAAAAAATTTACCAAAATGCATCAATAGAAACCAAGACAGGAACACCTAAATTACGCCAAAGCAAAGGTGAGGTTTAGGAAAAGAAAATGGACATGGGACAACGGCCGTCATCTCTCCCTTCACAACGGCAACCTTATTTTGTTCCTTCCACCATTGTCCACTAAACATTTGTGAGGCACTAAATCTCACTGCCTAACCCTGCGCCTATGAAGCAAATAACTTCTCGGTTATTCGACGTATCCATATTATATGCGTGTCAAGCACCGAACACTCCTGCGGATACTTTATGAATACGTATCACCTACCTCTAGCTATGCACTTTTTAGAACACTACTTCAAAACAGATTTGATTGAGAAATACACGAACCTTGTTAGGGTAACCAATTTGTCCCTTGTTGCACGCTTATTTGAATCAATTAGTTACCGCATCAATGAACTTGTACAATGATTTTCTTCTGCTTCCAATCCTGTTTATAGCCAATGTGCGACTATATGATAAGTACTGCATAAAAAGGCTATAATCTACTAAACGGTAACAAAGTTTGAAGACAAATATAAAACCCATAAACTTACAAGCTCTTATGCAAAATAATTAAGTTTATGTTTTGCAGATAAATTATAAAACCTCCCACCTTCCTCCTTAACTTTTAAATCTACTATAAAAATCCATTAAAAGAACAGCACATCAACTTAATTCAACTCATAACAATGCCCTTATTTATCCCCACCCTAGTTGGGGTAAACTGCAAATGAAACGGCATGAAAAAGGTTGGAAAGACCCATAAAGCAATAAATAAATAAAGAGAAAAAGAAGAAAAAAAATAATAACAATAATAAACAAAATGATTAAAACTGAAAGACATAAGATAAACAAACAAAAACAAACAAAAAGTTACAGTAAGAGGAAAAAAACGGAAATGAAAACAAAAGGAAAAAAGGTGGGGGTAAAAGGAAAAACACAAAAGGACAATAATACTTCTCTTTATTATCCATCTCAATAAAAAGTGACATATTTTGGACCACAATTAAATCCATTTGGTTACTTAATACCATTCCATAAATCATATATATATTTACATTAGTTTTGTCAAATCAATAATTGTAGCAATGATGGCAGATCAAAAAATTTAACTATACATAAATATTGACATGAACGACACAAATGAAAAAGGCAAAGACTTATTACCTGTGGCAGCAGCAATTCGATCCGCAATATTCAGCTTTGTGGTTTCCTCCCCCCCCCCCCCCACCCCCCCCCCCCCCCACCCCCCCCCCCCCCCCCCCCCCCCCCCCCCCCCCCCCCTTCTGGGTCAAAAAATGCCGCAATCTGTGGGAGAATAAGTAACAGGAAGATTAAAGATAATCTCATCCACATTAATTACATGTAAACTCATACAATATATGCATGAATTGTCGATAATAATATAAAAACTATGAGTTCATGCATTGTCAATTGCACAATTTTGTATGATTTAAGGTCCTTAATGGGCTAATACACAGACATAGCCTGCGATTTCATGCTATGACTTTTTCGAGAAAACGCTGTTCTAGAAGGAGTGGGCAGAGTAAAACAGATGTTTCGCAGATTAGCGGTGCACAGACCAAGCCGCCTATCCATTCAGGGCGAAGTGCGACCGCGGCATGCACAATATGAGATTAGAAGTGGGGGGGGGCCGTGTATAGGGGTCGGGGCCGTGGGAGTACGTGGCAGCTTCGAGAACCGGTAAGGCAACCCCTTTAATTTCAAATTACTTTAGTTGGTATAGGGTAATAAATGGTAGTTTTTTACAAAAATAAATAAATACGACCACTACTAACATGAAAATTGTAACATAAGACTGACATTGAACAACTTAATCTAAGTCTATCATACTCAATTTTTTCTCCTATATTTTTAATCTCAAGTCCTTCTCTAGTCTTTAAATCAAAATAACCACCTCTTTCATTTCTAATTCTCTCGAATCTCATAGAAAGGACCAAAATCCTTAAACTTAAATAAACTCTAACTTTAATTCTTTTTAAATTTATATGTTGTGTTTAATTTACTTTATTTTATTGAAATGTGAATCCATTATCCACTTCAAGAAGACCACTTTGTTACTCTTTCAGTTTTACTTTTTATAATTCATATGCTGTGTTAATTTATTTTTCTTTTGTTCAATTTTTTAACAATTATATTATGTTGTGTTATTTTGAATTTTTAATTGTTTAAATCAATTGGTTAGTAGAGATACTTGAGGACTTTCTGTTATTTTTTTTTTATCCACATGGTTTGATTGGGGACAAGTGGTTTTAATTGTTTTATATTCATTTATTTGGCTTGAGAGACTTTTCCTGAGGATTTGTATTTGATAGGATTGTTTTTCCGCTCCTTCGAGATTTTTGTTTGATCTTATTATTTTTATTTTTATAAATAAATCTTTTCTTAATAATTATTAAATGTATTATTTTACAATAGTTTAAACCTTGCTCCTCTTATCAAAAATTCCTGCATCAGCCACCGCAAGAAGTTTGGAGAGAGGTTTTTGGATTATATGACACAAATGCACAAAAATTGCAACATTTTTTAGTTTTCATGCAATGGAATACCAGTGTCTAGCAATATTTTGTATCATCTAGATTGGAGTTGAAATGAAACTAAGCATTACAGAGAATGTAGGACGTTCATCACATCTCTCATTATAGAAAGAAAAGAAGAAGAAAAAAATTAGAAGCATGAAGCATATTTAACAATTGAATCTTTTAATGATAAATATAATTATAATAAATAAATAAATAGCATGTCCCAAACGCAAACCTTAATTAAAAGACTCCTTTTAGGGAGTAACCCAGAGAATATTGCATAGGAATAACGCACGAGGTGATTAGGGCTTGAAGCAATGAAAGAACTAGTAAAATAATGGAGTTTACCTGATGTAGAAGAATGCTAGTGCCGCGACGACGAGTAGGTACCGATAATCGCAGCAGCATGATGACGATGATGATGGTGTCCATTTCCCCATTACTCTCTTTTCCTTTTTATTCAAGTTTTGGGATAGGGGAAGAAATCAAGATCAAGATCAAGACGAATATGAACCCGCTAATTGCTAAATTAAACAAAACTTGTTTTGGATGAATTCGCAGAAAAGTGGTTGCTTATTCATGTTTGTAATTTGGGACTGCATACAGTGGCTGTGAAAGAGTCCGGTCTGCTCCGGTTGACATTACTCATCAAGTCAACGAGCTCTTGGCAATTATGAACGGGTCGGGTCATAACAATCTCTCTTGCGATTTGAGAAGGGGTATATATACAGGGTCCTTTACAATAATATACGGTAATTAAAAAATATTTACAAAAACAAAACATCCATAAAATAATTATAAAAATAACGCTATTTGTACCAAAATATTTCTTTTTCTCTCTCCTCCTCTCCAGCTTCTTCTCCGATTTGAGGGAAAAAACCTCTCCTCTCCAACTTCTTGTTTTCCAAAAGATAGCTTCCCTCTCCAACCCGTGACTGGAACCGAAAGATTAATGTCTTCTCCAGCTTCTTCTCCGACTTGAGGGAAAAACATCTCCTCTCCAACTCCTCCAAAGCTCTCTGCGTCGGAGCCCGGGTCGCCCATGAGGTTGGTTACCTTTGTTTTAAGGTTTGATACCTTTTGTATTAAGTTTTGGTTACCATTGTATTAAGGGTTGGTTACTTTTTGTATTAAAATTTGGTTACCTCTGTACTAATGTTTCGTTACCTTTCTATTAAGGTTTGGTTACCTTTATTTTAAGGGTTGGTTACCTTTGTATTAAGGGTTGGTTACTTTTGTATTAAGGTTTGGTTACCTCTGTAACCAACCTTTAATACAAAGGTAACCAAACCTTAATACCAAGGTAATCAAACCTTAATACAAAAGTAACCAAACCTTAATACAAAGGTAACCAACCCTTAATATAAAGGTAACCAAATCTTAATACAAAGGTAATCAAACAGTAATACAGAGGTACCCAACTTTTAATATAAAAGGTAATCAACCTTTAATACAATGATAACCAAACCTTAAGAAGAAGAAAGAGGAGAGAGAATTTACCAGGAGGAGCTTGACTACTGCAGCTAACTCTCCTCTTTGGTTGATGATGAGACCTCCCTTTCTTCCCACCACCACTCCCGCCACCGCCGCTGCTGTCCTCAGTTTCTCCCTCAAATTCTCCACCTCCACTTCTTTCACCTTCATCTCTCTCTTCAGCTCCTCTACCGCTGCCTCGTAAGGCGCCACCACGACGAAGAAGAAGAAGAAATGGAAAAGAAAAAGAAATGGAGAACGCCAAACATTCATTGAAGAAGAAGAAGAAATGGAAAGAGGAGAGAGAATACTTTTATAAATAAAAATGAAAAAGTGTAATACTTTTGTAATTATTTTATAGATGTATGATTTTTGTAATTATTTTCAAAAATGTACTAATATATGTAATTACTACTATATATATTTGTTCGTGTATATGCCCAAAAGGCCCGCCCATGCCCAACTGGTCCAGGTCCAGGGGGGGCCGTTAGACCTTGATCCACTCGAAGTTAACGTGTTAGGAAAGACAAAAGTACATCTTCTAAACAATGGTCCGCAGGACCGTTCATCGAGCAGTGCAAACGCTAGTGATAGGACATCTTTCATCAACTCACATGACCTTGTTCTTGATGTGACAGATTGACCCGTTAAAAGGCAGGTTTTGGACTATAAAAGGGAATCTCAATTGATAAAGCTGTCAATTGGGTAGGTCGGTCTAGTCTCAAGCCTGATTGTTCGGGACATTTAAAGATCGTTCAAATTTAATTTGAAAGTTAGTCAAGTTAAGCTTGGATAAAAATTTAAATCCAAAATATAATTTAGACCGAGTTTGGTCAATAAATCGTTGAGCCTATTATAGACTAGACCAAATTATAGTGTTAAAAACATATAAAATATATAGACTACTTATATTAATTATTACATATTGACACTCTCAATTATAATTATACATAGTATCTAAAAATTCAGTACCATATTTTAAAATACATACTCCCAAGTTAGGCGCGTTCCAACCACCCGCCACTCCTCCAATGTAGTATATACTAACAATTTTTCCAATGTCCACCCAATAGTTTACTATGACTTGGCATAGCTACCCTAAATTCATAGTTCTCCAAATAAATATACCAAATAAAATATACGTTAATACTGTATACGATTAAGGATCCACGAACTTTATTGAGTATGTATCAGTAAGATAAGAAAAATTCAAATACTCTAAATAAGCAAAACAGTGAGTGACTCATATTTGACTCGTATACATGTCCGAGTATCAAAATGGATTTATATTCGACTCCGAGTCTCGCTTAAATTTTTTAAATCGATCTCGAAACTGAGTTTCGAATTCATTTTTCAACCCTACTAAGATGTGCTTACAATAGTCCATTTTTTCAATAATTTCACTTCTCTTTTTCACTCCGTCCAATTAATTCATGTATGCTCCATCACCTGTCAGTGTAAAAACCCAAATTAGGTTAGGTGGGGCCGTGGGAGTTAAAAGATCAAAGCTGAGAATTAAGACAATTAGAGAACCAGCAGGATGATAATGAAGTGCATGCATTCTCAATCAACTCCTAAGATTAATGGTTGCCCAATCAAGCTCCATCCACAGATCTTACATTATAAATATATTTTCTTAGATTATATAAAAATATAACTACATGATTCTAATAATTAAATCATTGATATATTTAAGCTTGTTTGATATCTTTAAATATTCAGAAATTATATAGGGATTTGTTTCTTAATTATAGAGGCTAGATGGACTTGGTAGTTGTTACTTATAGAGGTGCTACTCCACTTAACTATAGTGCTCGTCACAATTCAGTTCACCCTCCTCATAATTCAAAAGATACTGACATACAAATATTTATTAATTCATTGGGAGATTAGTTAGGACAGTTAATAAGAAATTTATGTTTGTTTTATTTATTTATTTTTTAAAAGTCTATAAATAGGCTCCTAGAGTAAATAAAAAAATATTATTCAAAATTTTATAATTAAGATGTTGATGTTATCAGACCAAATATACTTTTAGCGACATTTTTTTTTGAAATTGTTATAGTAATACTAAACTGTTTAAAACTTATTGTTCTAATAATATCATTTTTGATCTGACAATATCAACCGTCTAAATATAATTAGAAAAATGATACACATTATACATCAATTTTAATTGTTTTATATCGTTATTGATTATGAACTTGTGCTTGCATTTCTTCAAATCAGTATGTTTTATATTAAATATCAAATATTTGGCTGCTGCGTTGTATGATATGCAATTGACACAAAACATAATAAACATGTTAATTAGAATTAATAAATTGAGGGGTCAGTACACAACACCCACCACTCGACATAATGAACACTGCATGACTCAACAGTGTTTGTTTGCGAATCCATTCGGAGGGTTTAAATTTTTTGAATTTAAATATAATTAGATTTAGAATATTTATCTATACAAAATAAAAATATTTTATTAACAAACATTTTAGCTTCAAACAATTTTTGAGAGAAGTTAAAACTTAGTATCTCCAACGTTGCGTTTTATATTTAGTAAATAAATAAATAAAATTGTGTTTTTATTTAAACTTGTAATTAGTCACATGATCTAAATTTAAGAAATAAAAAAAATTGTCAAACTTTATTTGACATTTATGAACACCGTTTTATTTCAAGTAATATTAAGGGTATAAATTTTGATATCCCTAATATTTTAACGGGAATGGAAAGGAAAAATATAAAAGGAAAAATGATGAAAAAAGATTATAATTTTCTCGTCATGTTTGTAAGTTTTAAAAAAGAATGAAATAGGTAAAATTTTAATTATAATTTTTCTTATTTGTAAATTTAGAAGAAAGGAAGAGAAGGAAAAATATTTTTATTTTTAAACTACACTTACTATATTACACTTACATATTAATGTAATAAATAACATGATTTATTTTAAAAGATTACTTTAGATGATATAAAATATCTAACTTTCTCGTCCCTCCAAATCCTCCCGCTTTTGGAGAAGAGGAAAAAAAAAAAACTTACAAACACAGTACCTCCCTTCTTCTCTGTAATTAATTATTGAAAAGAATCATGTCCAACTTATACGAGTCCAAAACTAGAAAATCTAATGAGATTCACTTCAGGACTAGGGGAATACAGACATCACAAAGCTTAAAACAGGAAAGCTAAAAGTAGAATTCAAGAGCTATAAAACTAATTAAATGGTTTAAAAATTCTCAGATGCCTGGAGCCATTGAACTGCATCCCCCATTGAACTGCATCATAAATAACCCATAATAAATTTCTATAACAAAATAAACAGCCGATTAAATAAAACCCAGGTGTAACCTAGAGAAAGTTCAACATCTTACAAAGAAAGTAGAAGATACAAAAGGGTTATTAGCACCCAGAACGCAGAAAGCACAATCGCTTACCAAGGATAAAAAATATATGAATAAACATTTAAATAATTATAAATGCCCGAAACAACTCAAGCACACCCTTTTTCCATTACTGCATTCTTTTGATAATATATTCTTTTTCGGATTGAAATGATTAAGTGATTATAAAAAAAGCCTTCCAAAATGTTACTTGCTAAACAAAAACTAACAGCAAGTGAAGTTTTACCGAATAAGATCCATCCAGAAATGTAGACATATCTAAATTTAGTGAGCACTTGAGACGGGAGAAATGAAATACAACCAAGTCTAGAATGCATAACAGTAAGATTTCAACAACTAAGAGAGAAACAGAAAGAAGTATGCAGAATTTGCCAGTCTACAAGTTGACAGTATTAGCAAAGAATGTCTATCAGATACAGTTTAGATTTAGGTCACAACAGAGACAATTATCAAATAGTGGGCGCGTGTTCTCTTCTTTTCCAACACAGGCTATGCCTAGTTTAGTTCTAGTGATGTGATGAATTATTACTCTACCAGCCGTTCAATTAAGCTAAAATTTTCAAGCATAAATTCCAATTCTTCTACAAAACTTCTAGCTTTTACCTACCAAACACTTGAGTTCCAAATGTTCTATCAAACTTTAGTCCCAAAGAAGCTGAGATAACCCAAACACCCACCCCAACCCCCACCAAAAAAAAAAATCCTTTTTTTAGTTAAACATTTGCATCCTCTCAGTACCGAAGGCAAACCACCCTATCAAAAGCATCAGCAACAAGAAATTTCATGTTTGGCCTTGCCAAAATATTCTATCATTTCTTTTCCTCTTTTCCTTTTTCCCTTTTATTTTATGATAAATTTCCTGAAATAATCTGAAACAATTTAACTGCCACATATGGAAAATACATGAATACATTTAAGATATTAAGCTATGGAAGGGAAATGAGTTTTTGTTGACATGTAAGGCGTAATATAAAGGTCCTGTATAAAGTTATTTGTCCATTTTATATATGGTTCTCTGTCATTCATCAAACCAACTTGCATGATATTCCAAAACCACATAAAAAGTCATGTGAAAACAAATGAAATCGAGTTTATTGAATAATCAAATAAAAACAGATCAACTTCCACGAATTGACTTCACTCTTTTTTACATCAATAGAACCATTACACCACAACTCAGTTATGTATACAGTATACTGGCTATGTATAAAGGAACTTCTTCAAAAAACACTTGCACGAGCTTGGTCTAGAGCTGATATACAAATTAGGAAATGAATAAGCAGCTTCTAAACATGAAAGAGAATGTGCTAAGCAAATCCTGAGACATTCATAACTACTAGTCACCTCGCAAATTTAAAAAATAAAAGTACAAATTAAGTGGGTGAGAGAAATTAGGAGGTGGTTGATAATTGGGGTGGAGAGAAAATATAGGGATACAAACATTAGGGTAAAAAAAATTAAAAAAATACGAGAGACCTAAAGTCCAAAAAAATAACCGCTCCTTTTGCTCTCCCTTAATAATATAGTTATATAGATGATCTTAAAGAATGTGTGTGTATTTAATTTATTATTACTTAACAGCTAAAAACAATTTACAAGTACATAACAGCTAAATATGTACTCCCTCATGTCCCCATTTGACTTTTATGCAGTCTAGAAAACAATGAGATTGGTAAGAGGTTACTAGGAAGTTCAAATTAAGCCTTTTTTGAACCCCACATTATGATTCTTTTACTTTAAAACAATGATACACTATGTACCTTGGAAAAATCTCGAAACTATGAGGGCAAGTTTTGGGACATCCAAAAGCAAAGAGGGGCAAGAAAATTTGGATGGAGTAAATCATGTTCATTGACATATATTGATTGTTTACCAACTTAGTAATCAAAATAAGATACAACTGCCGTCCCCCAAAGAATGGCTTAAGTACAATTTTCACCTAACTAAGAATTTCAAATTAGAGGAGAGGGTATACAATAATTTCATATTAATCCTTATATTTGGCTTAAATATAATAGTAGTGAACCTCACATAAGTATACTAGCAAAATCTACTCTTTCATAAAACATGGGGGCCTCTTTGAGGATAATAGTCTTTATAGCATATTATACCTTTGACTTGTGCACTTAACTCATTCTTTTGAAGACTTATTTTTGTACTTAAGCCACTTTGGGGGGACAAGCTGTAAAAATTAAATTTTTATAGCTTAAAACCCCAAAAATAATATTCATCTTCAACTGGTTAGTAGATGAGCAAATCACTCTACGACCATAGCACTCTCAGTTTCACAAGTCCACCAATGGAGTTGACCCAAGGTTTGTCTACCCCCTTGCTTCTACAAGACCAATCTTCCAACTCCTCAAAGCAATCAACAGACACCATGCTTCATTTGTGGCGTAATGGTCTCCAAAAATATCAACACTTCTTTAACGAGTTAACCCGTGAATACTGTTTTGGTGGTAAAGAAGGGCCTTACCGCATTGCCAATTAGTGGTTTCTCCTCCCTCTATGATGCAGAGGAAATAAAGAAGATCAAGAAATTAATTACATAAATTAATTACATATTATGATATATTGTTTTTTAGAGATATAATTATGTATGGAATTAGTTAGGAGGAAGTAGAAAATTATTAAAGAGTTGTTTTTTCCCTTTTAAATTAGGGTTTTTACTTAATCACCACGATTTAGGATTTCTCTACAAGCATTGTAGTCCTTCATTATTTGACAGAGCTGAATATATTATGGATTGACTTTAAAGCTGTGTTTTGTTTGTATGCACTTCTACCGTGGTACCATGTCTAGACTTTCCTACATCACTCCGATACTGGTCTTCGCATATATTTGCACACTATTCCCTTCAAGAACATTAGCTTACCCACAAATCAATTACGGTTGACCATATAAACCCATAATCTTAACAACATTTTACTCAACCAATTTAAAACAAAGCCCATCCCAAAATCAATAACTCTTTGACCATATAATCCCATAATCATAATTACACTTACCCTACCATTTTAAAACTTAAACTCTAACTTCTTTCTTGGCTGTCTAAAAATTCCATCGCTCATTTACAAGGTACAATCCCACTCCATACCATGCAAAACCATTCAATCTCATTCCAAAATCCTACCATTTGACCATATAATGCCATACTCCAAGCAACATTTTACCCTACCATTTCAACACTAAACTAACACTGCCTTTCAATTCTAAGTAACCAGTTAGATTCAAACCACACTGTAATTTATGCCACATGAAAATTTAGTTTTATTTCAACAATAAATGCTAAACATGAAACTGACTGCAAAAGCAATAACATATGAATGTGGGTACCATTGCTTTCATCAGGTCTACCATCACTGTTTCTATATTTGTTAATCCGTAGTCTATTGCAAACCAACTTCTTCCGGTCAGAAAAAATGGTCACCTCCGCTAGCCTTTTCCAAATTTCATTATAGGGTTCTTCTGCTCTCTGACCCCACTCAAGAAAAAACTACACACGCAAAGGAAAAAGTAAATGAATTCACAAGTACATGTCAGAGTGATATTCCATGGGTTACATGCTCACACAGTAACAAATGTGACTTTTGAAGGGATAGAAAGTTCAAGACACAAAGTAGTATACTTTAGTTAACATATACAACCAATAAACAGCATCATGTTTCATTATTATAAGAGCTGATAGTCTTCAAAGGACACAAATTAAGGTGGTTGGGTGCTAATAGTGAAAACAACATCCTAACTGAGATATGTGACCTCTTTGGTGATAACATGCATCTTCGCAACATAAAAAACAATAAGCCCTGAACACAAACAGTTCAAATCTTTTCGTAACCAGATGAATTTAAGAATGGTTACCTCCAACTTCAGAAATCCATTACGAGCATGTTGCACAGCTCATATTCAGCAGTCCCTCTGGCTTCTATCAACTATAAAACAACCCAATAATTAGACAAGTACGATAGTGGAAATACAGTTTGAAAAATATAACAAAACATTAAAGAGGACTAGGCTTATCAGGTGCATGCAAATAAATGTCATTGGATAGCAAAAGTTTGACTCAAATTATAGCGCTGAATATAAGATCTCACAAGGAAAAAATACAACCAAGTTCTCAAGTGAATCAATTATTCTTTCCAGCAGGAATTAGAATAAATTTCAGGTCATTTACAGGAAATGGTAAAGTTTAATATCTGGCCTTGAAGAGTCCAAATGGTGTAATAAATTCTCTCTTAATGTACTATTTATGGGAAGCTAGCGTAATCTTTAAAAATAAGTCTGAGGAGTATCCTCACCTTAAGACCAATCCTCTGGGTGGTGAACGACGCAAATTCTCTAAAAACAAGACGAGGAAAAAAAAAAAGGAGAGGCAGAGGAAAAATATATTCGTAAACCCAACCCCCCCCCCCCCCAACTTTATATGTCCTCTACTCCTCTTCAGGGTAGTCATTTCTTTATAACACTCAACTTTCACACCTCAAATCAAAAAGTAAGGATGGCCTAATAATGTTGTACACAACTTTGATTGACTCGTTCCAGCAGACTCCGCCAATGAATTCTATAGTAAGCAAGTAACTTCAGAAACCAATTTCATTTGAAAAGTTTGGACATTTAATAAGGTTAAAATTTGGATATGGAAGGTTAGAAGTTACCTGAAACCTCCTAACACAAATAACTGCCAGAGTGGACAAATTAAGTCGCATTGTCCTGGGCTTGTAATGTTGCAAGGGCCAAAGTTTTAAATGGCGCTGATGGCACATAGCTGAGCTCATAATTAACAAGCATTGGCCCAAAAATATTGAATTTTCCAGAGCTACTGAAAGCAACTTCTGCATCAGAACACTTCTTAAAAACCACCCTAGCACGGCTTGTCTGCCTATCAACCTCTGTTTCAGATTCCCTCAAAGGCCCAAACCGCCTGAATATTTTATTAAGATTCAATTCTGAAGGAACAGAATTGCCCTCTGTAAAATTCAATATAAGTTCTGTTGGTGAACAATCTTGCCTCCTCCCACCAGTATGCTCTGCTGGTTCCTCTGCTTCCAGTTCATGATCCCCACTATAAAACCGCTTTCGAAATTTCCGACCTGATTTTAGGGGTTTATCTGGCTCATAATTCACTAGCTGATATTCACCTTCTCCATTCTGAGCATTATGCAACAGTTGCTCTTCGGCATAGTTGTGGACTATCCTGTCCGTCCAATAAGAATCATTCACATCGTCAAATTCAAAATCTTCAGGAGAGTTTGCAATGACACTGGGTGCTTTTTTCTTTCTACCACCTCTACCTGTAGATGGATTCCGCCTTCTAGAGTTCTGGCTCAAAGCAATCGAATGTCTAAAATCAGAGAAGAAAGAAGTAATAGTATTCAAGAAGCTGTATCCTTTCATGGGATCTCGTGCTGCCAAGTGAAGTTGTGACAGCAACTCATCTAAAGATGAGTGCTCTGGCGAAAGAATCCTTCCTCTTTGGGAGCAAACAGGAGACTGCACAGAAACATCAAATCCAACCTGTTGGTCTACACTATCATCAACCTTCAAAAACTTTTCACTGTTACACTTCAAAAGTGACGGGGACCCAGTCAGTTGGCTTGCTACCCTACGAATGCACTCACCGACCTTGAAGGATGGCTTAGGAATTGGAGCCGCTGTAGTAGAGACTTTTGCAGCATAGAAACTTATTCTTTTATCTGACCCATCAGTAACATAATCAAGAGCCTTTCTTTTTCTGCCAGCAGATGTAACAGACTTATCCACGACGTTGCCATCTGGCTCATCTTCACCATCTGAGGAGTGTGGCAGATCGCCCATCAACTCAGTCATGCTTCTCTCTTTCTTACTTGGGTGCAGACTATCTGACAAATCATGTTTACGTTTGTTAGAAGAGTTGTTTACACCTTTTATTTGCTTTTCAATCATATCACTCAATTCTGAGGTATTTGCATCATTTTCCAACAACCCCCCACATATATGGAATTCTGGCAGGGGGCGAATGACCCTTAAAACGAGAAACGAGAAAAGGCAGATAATTGAGCCTTAGCTATCACAAGCTCCAATCGATCACCACCACCAGATGGTACTAGTGCTAACGATCTTATATTATCCACAAGTTTCTCAGGCTCGAAACAACTAACCCCAGTAGATTCATCCACACCATATCTTTGACTTGCTTCTTGATGAATCCCAGTATTCTCAACGATCTGAGATTCAATCTCGACAAGGGCAACTTTTGGTATGCAGGAGCAGGCCAGGCCCAGCTCTACCCGCCTGGAAACTTCAGCTAGAGCAGAGTTGACTGCATGCTGAAATGCTTCTGAATTGCTTTGCTTCTCTATTTGAGAGAAATGTGCCCTAAATGGTCTTAATAGAGATGCATCATTCCAAGCAAAAGTTCGATCTCCAAAGTATGCTACCAAGAAGCAGTCCTTCTTATGATATTTCACAGCCTTCTCTGATGCATCTGCAGGATCGAATATCTGTCCAGGCCACCAGGGGTGGCTCCTGACTTTACCCCATACTAAATCAGACACAGAGAACTCACCTTCATTTTTAGGTGGCAGCAAATAACAAGAGTGACACTCTGTAACACCGCTTCCAGGCTCAGGTGACATCTGTTCTGGAATTTTCTCATCGAGAACCGTCGACTTTTCAATCCCCAAAGTCTGGTCTTGGACCTCTGCATCTTGCTCTCTATGCAAATCAACCTGCTCCTCATCATTATATTGTTCTTCAACCCCCAATCTGCGGTCCAGATCTGAACTAACCCCTGCACAATTACCAGTTGCACTCTCATCTAAGCACTCTGAGAATTGCAAGTCAACATCACCTTCAATTCCTTGAACATCAGCATCTATACAATTAAACTCATCTGGTAGAGAAACATTTTCCTCCAAATGATCACCATGTGACTTCTTTCCTTCATCTACGGGAGACGTACCAATACTTTCAACCAGCCTGCCCATAATAGACTCATTGTCACTCTTTTTTGAATCCTTTTCTTCATGGATGTCATCAAACACAATACATTTGTCATCCATCGTGCATGATTCATCTTCAACCTCAAAGACTAGATCAACAACTTCATTGGAAGTCACCCCCTCAGAGACGTGTGTCCCCTTGGTTTCCTCTTCAGCAATTAAAGAAATGTCATCACACATAACATTAACATCTGAATTTTGTTTGACATATTTCGTCTCTTCAAGGGTAGCTGTCCCCATTATTGTCTCTGCTCTTGAAACCACAATGCCTTCTAACGGTGTTCCCATATCTTCTTGTCCCTGTGCAACATCATTTCCAGAGCTTCCAACAGCCTTCATGTGTTGATCCTCCCAAGGGAAACTTAAATCGTTACTGTAAGCATCAAACTCCGACGTTAATGCCTCCTCCATGTCCATCGCTTCAACTTCTCCTCTTTCAGAAACAAGAGCTTGTTCATTTGAGTTTTCAGCATCTGAAGGTACAGTACCACCTTCTCCAGCATTACCACAAGCAGGTTCACACTTCATATTCTGAAGATCTTCCGAACAATCTGAAATACCATCTATAACAGTTAATGGAACTTCCATCTTTAATGTCAGGGCATTGCTCCTCATCACTTTAGCTTCATCGCTACCGTCATTTTGAATTTTCCCACTAGAACATTCTGGTTCTCCGCATATAGCAACATCACGTTTTGAACTATTATCAACTATTTCCTTCTCAACCTTCAAGTACTGACCTCTCACAGAACAACTTAAACTATCATCTAAAGAATCTGACCCTGACCCTTTATCTTTGAAATCTGTTGCCTCCTCAATGTCCATCCCTGGAACTTCCCTTTCTGAAATGCAAACTTGTTCAACATCTTTTACAACATCTGCACAGGTTGTTTTACACTTCACATTTTCATTGGTTGAAACTTCTGCTAGAGGATTTGTTATCACACCATCAGTTGCAATAATTTTACCGTCATTGACAGCTTGAATTTGTTTACCAAAGGATTCTGGATCAGCACAGATAGCATCATCAGTTTTAGAGCTCACACACAAAGTATCAACCTTTGGCTCATCCTCTACTACACAATTGGTGTTCTCATTGAAAACACCCCTGCTTTCTGTTGTCAAAACTTCCTCTTCTCCAGATACATGGACAGCTTGGCCAGAATCTACAACCTTCATATCAATATCTTCAGAATAACCTGCCACAACTTGAGTATGCTCGATAGAAGATACCAGGTCTGGGCATGTAATACTATATTCAGTCCCACGCAAACCAACACCCTTGGAAGTCTCAGTACTCATAATTGAAGAAACCTTATCTTCAACATTTGCAAATTGACCACTAGCGATAATTTTTGCTTGCTCAGAGAAGGATATGGAATCAACACCCTCATTGTACTGATTTGGAGTGCTTTCACCAACCATCTTAATCTTCATCTGCCCATCCTCTACTGAACACTCTAAATTTCCATCAACTACGACGCTTTTGTTAACTTCAAGTTTTAAATGCAAACTCTCTTCTTTGTTCACCACCTCATCTTCCCCTTTAACAGGTTCAGCTTGTTGGTCCCTAAATTCAGCATTTGCACCGGTAGCACCAGTATCAATTTCCACATAAACCATCTCAACAGATGCACTTTGATCTTTCTCTAAACAAGGTGATTTTACATCCACAACATTACTATGCAGAACTTCATCTTTGCAATTTAAACCTTCCTCTTTGACCACTATAGAAACTTGCTCCGGAACAATCTGAGTTTGTGTAGTTGGGGGATGTGCAATCAGTGAAGAATTTACAACCCCAGCTTCAATTCCAGGATTACATGTTTCATCATCCAAAACACCAATTTGTGACATCAAATGATTGGCACCCACTTCATCAAAAGACTCCACTGTTCTCTCCACACCCTCCTCAGTAACAAAGACCGCAACTTTCTCTGCAATAACCCGAGTTTCTCCATTAGACGATCCCGTAGCCACCAAAGAACCTCCTGCACCAACTTCATTAACACTAGCCTCATGAGCAGATGTAGTCAAAACACAGCTCACATCACCCTCTTCAGTAAATTCTTCACGTCTTTCCAAACCCTCAGCATCCTCCGTGATAACATCCCCATTCACCATGATCTCAACTTCCTCGGTAACAACAGTCTCAACTTTCTCTGTGACAACATCAACGACTGTATCACCTGATGACGACCCCGCAATCTCCTGGAAACCTTCAACCCCAGTGTCCTTTCTAGCATCCCACACCTGACCACCCAATTCCCCAGTTTCCCGCGACCCCAAATCACCCTCACCTTCAGTAGTTCCCATCTCTCTCTGATCACCGCCATTTTCGCCAATCCGATCTCCACCAACACCATCAACAAATACATCAAAACCCACCACCTCCACCATTATCTCTCCTCCATCTTCCCCAACAAAAGACCCCTCAATTTGTCCCCCACAGCCCAAATTTTCAATTAGGGTTTCATCAGCTGCACGAACACTATCACTCACAGTAGATTCCGAAACCCTAGGCACTGTAACAACATCACCATGCTCATCCATACTCACAGTATCTGAGTAAATTTTCACTTCATCAGATTAAAAAAACAGTCTTTAACACACAAAAAAATAAATATAAATACTCAAAACAAAATTGTACAAATCTAATAACACCACAAATGTGTATAATCAATAAAATTGTAAAATAAAGCATAAAACCTTAGGGAATTCGGCGTACATTTTGGGGGTTTTAGAGAGAGAGTTCAAAGCAAAGAAATGACGAGTTGGTACAAAAATGGGCTAAATTGTTTCCAGAGATCGAATGATAAAAGCCGAAAATAATGCGTTCGTGTCCTTTTCAGCAGCTCGCCAGCTCCTCTCATCAGTCATCACATGTCCTTTAAATTGATTTTTTTTTTCCTTTGAATTTCCAGTTTTGTTATATAGGTAAACTATGTTGAATGGGTAAATTATAAAATTGTCTTTCTCATGTTACATTTGGGAGTGACGATTTAAATCGTAAGTGATCTGAAACTGGTCGAATGGTATCGAATTGGTCAATTTTTTTTCAAATCATTGGTTTTATGGGTGTGATTTTTTGTGCAAAATTTTTTTTATCGGGATTAGTTGGGTGCAATTTTAGTATTTATTTTTGAACCGACAGTGTACCGGTCTTTGAACCGTTCTATATATACTTATTTTTTAAAAATATATTCCTATATTTTATAATATTATATATAATCATAGAGCTACTCAACTATATATATTTATTATTTATTATTTTTGTGTATCAAAAGTTAATTTATGAATATTTCATATATAGTTGATATCTGTTAAAACTATAATAATGTTAAAATTATCACGATATTATCTTAATTTTAATTTGAACATATATTCTTATATTAGTAATATTTATTGAACTATTTTAAAAACGTTAATATCATGTGTTGTAAGAATATTAAACTAATTTAATATAAAATTAAGTCAAAAATATTATTAATTTTTGACTAATACAAGTTGGTACGATGTGGTTCAAAATATAAACTGGCCGATGCGATTTTGATATAGAAAAATCTTGAAGTGGTACGGTGCGATTTCGGTTCAAAATTTTTTAAGACCGGTGGGGTTTCAAATCTTTAAAAACTCGAAACTGCATCATTGACATCCCTATGTTACATTGAACCCCTACGCCGCAGGGGTTTGTCATAAAATTAGTATTGTTTATGCTTTTCTGTATTATACTCCATCCGTCCCAAATTATTTGATCATTGTTAACTTTTAAAAGTCAATTTCAAACATTTTTAAATTCAAAATTAAGATGACTCAATAAAAATTATGAACAAATAAAGCTTAAAATGAGTAGTACTTTTTAGATAGTTTACAATACTCATCATTGTAATAATTAAAATCAAAAGAATTTATGTCAATTTTGTGTGAAAAATCTCTTAAGTTGACTTTAAAATATCAACAATGATCAAATAATATGGAACTGAGTGAATATTATATAATACTAATATATTAATTATAATAATAATAATATACTAATATTATGTACAATAATTTTTTTATAAAAAATTTATTTCCTTCTAAAATATTACTTAACTAATAATATATAACTAATTATTGATGAAAAAATAAATGGGTTAAATCACTTTTTTTCCATTAAATTAAACTTCAATTTATATTTACATCATTGAATTGATTTTATTTTATTTTTTATTTTATTTTTGCTAATTTGGGGGAGGGGGAATCGAACCTAGGACCTCTTGTTTGACAAGAGGCCTAGAATACCACTCAAGCCAACTCACTAAATTATAATTTTTTTATAAAAATTAAAAAAATCGTTTAAGAGTGTTAAAAGTTAACAATTTATCCAAGTGACGCCACATTGGATACTAATGTTGATTTACTCGGCAAAAACTCTATGTGGACATGAAAATTGGACATTAGTAGATTTATTCAGCAAAAACTCTATGTGGACATGAAAATTGGACATTAGTGTATTTGAATTTCACTTATTTGTATTTTGACGCCCAATGATGGCTAAAAATATAAATATGTGAAATTCAAATACACTAATATCCAATTTTCATGTCCGCCTAGAAAAGCTTTTCAGTTAGTAGTTTAAAACCCCATGCGGCAAACTTGACCATGCTTAGGTGGGAAAAAAATTTTGTTTTGACACCTTTCTTCTTCTCCATCATTTAAGACGCAGAAATCAAAAAATCTTTCCTCTACTGTACCACCATCATCTACACCTACCACCACCACCATTTTCGCCCGCCACCACCACTTTCCAGCACCACATCGCTGAACCCATGTCTCCATGAAACTTTGATCTTGTTTTCTTATTCAATTTCAAATCAAACCCATTTTCAAAAGATATTTCAAATACAAAACTCTACATGAAATTCTTAATTAATTAATGTTATGGAATGAGATAAGTTTTCCCCATTTCTATAAAGAACCAGTTAAGAAAAAGAAGAAGCAGAGTATCAAGAAAGCAAAAATGGTGGAAGAACAAGGAAATGTAAGAAAATGGTTACAAAACCGTACTATTCTTATACCCTTACTACATGTAACCAAACATTACAATTAACCACACATTTAACTATAATTAACTAACTATGATTAATATATTCTTATTTTTACTAATACTCCTACTACATAACATTCCACCTTCCTTAAGATATCATTATCCTCAAGGATTGAAAGAAACTAAAAGTTGGGTGGTTGCATTCCCAAAATGCACTCCTCTTGGGGTCAAACACCATAATTTTTGCAGCCAAAAGCAATCTGTGCTTGATCTCATGCAACATATTAGCTCTTTCTCTGATGAAAACACCAACAATTGGTACTCTAGTATTCTCTTTCTGTTGAAAATTGAGTTGAAGAGGATCAAAACCAAACAAGACTTTAAAGGGTGTACACTGTAATGCTGTGTGAAATTAATATTGTACCATCATTGAGCTAAAACCAACCAGTTGTTCCACTTCTTTGGCTGCTCACTACACATGCACCTTGAGTAACATTCCAGACACCTATAAAGTCTTTCAGTTTGTCCATCAAACTTGGAATGATAAGATGAGCTAAAACACAGTTTGATTCCCAGTTGTTGAAATAATGTCTGCCAGAAAGTGCTAAGAACAATCCTGTCTTTATCACTTACAATTGTCTGAGGCAGTCCATGAAATTTATAAATGTTGGCAATGAAGAGTTTAACCACAAAGATTATAGTATAGGCATGCTTCATACTAATGAAATGGCCAAATTTAGAAAACCTGTCAATGACCACTAAAATGACTGTATTGCCTTCTGACTTGGATAATCCTTCAATGAAATCTAAGGATATATCAATCCAAGGCCTAGTGGGAACCTCTAGTGGTTGTAGAAGCCCTGGAAGCATGTTCTCAATTTTATGTCTTTGGTAAGTGTCACATTCAACAATCCATTTCCTGATATCTGCAATCATACCAGGCCATACAAAATATTTATTGAGTCTCTTTAGTGTAGCTTGTACCTCAGAGTAACCACCTAAGGAACTGTCATGGAAACCCTTTCCGAGATTAATCAGACCCTTGTTTCTCAAAATACCACTTGCAAAAGTAAAATCAATCTCTTGTAGCCAAAGTGGTGTACTGGCAGTAATATCTTGTAAAGAAAGAATTTCTTGACTATTGGTTGGTATTGTATCAATATGTATGTGAGATTGTCTTGACAATGCGTCAGCCACAATGTTGCTTAGCCACAACTTATTATCTACTATTGCTTTGATTTTGATAGTTGTAACAGAGGTATTTACATATAAAGCATGCAAAGAGATTGCCATTTCTGATTCCTGCACTCCTTGAAAGTTTTTTGGGTAGTAACTTTATGTAACTTCCCCTAATTCTTCCTCCTCAATTTCATCATCCCCAATAAGCATGAAAACTTGCTTGTTGTGACATCTTTGCCGAGGCTTATACAAGTTATCACAATTGAAACAAAGTCCCTTCTCCTTTCTTGTCTGAATTTTATTAACTGTTAACTTCTTCACATTTGCAGGAAAAACCTTAGGATCAAAGGAGTTGTTGTTTATAAACTTTTTCGCAACAGTACTAGAAGGAAAAAATGAATTCCCAAGTTGGGCTCCTGAAAATCTACTTCCCACCAGAGTAAGAGAGACTTCAGTCACTACTTGAGTAGTAGTACTTCCAGTTTTTGCAGGAAACAAGGAGGTTTTATTTCTTTTAAAGATTGCATCAATGGCAGATTCTTGTACCTTACTTGCAGAAATAGTCTCAAATAATTTTTGAGGTTTAAGAAGCCTCGCAAACCCCCCAATCTCTTCCCTTAATCCACTATAAGAAAAACACTTAAGTTTGACGGTTCGACGAATATGTTTTCGTCGAAAATAGCCTAATTTCGACAGAATTGTTCCGTCGGACATAAAAGTCCCTCGTAAATAGGTTAAGTACGATGGAATTCCGTCGGAAGTAACGTGTGGTCATTGGCGTCAATATTCTCTCCAGCGCCAACAAAAATGTCGACGGAAGAATATTAGTCTCGACGGAATATCCGTCGAAAATAAGTTAATTTCGAGGGACTTATTTTCGACGGATATTCCGTCGGAAATGTGGAATAAAACATAATCTCATTTCCTTCAGCTACCATGACTTCATTTCATTCCTCCCTCTCTCATTCCTCTCTCAATCCTCTCTTAGCTCTCTCTATCTCTCTCATTCCTCTTTACGTTCGCCCAATCGCTCATCTCTCAGTCTTTTTCCCTCCATCCGTTCCCAACCACTGCACCTCGGATACGCCACCGTCAGAATTCTACTGATGCACCACCTAATCTCTCTCTTTGTTAATATTCAAGGTTAATGCAAGAATTTGTAAAATATTTAGTAAATATTTCATTCAATGTGTCATTAAAACTGAGATTTTGATAATTTTGTGCCCCAATTTATCATGTACTGAAATTGGTAATTCAAAATAATTGTTGAATCTGAAATTGGGAATGAGTATGTTTGGAATCTGCATATTGAGTTCACCTCAATTTTTTGAATATTTCATACTGAAATTGGAGCCTTATCATTCAATTTTTTATTTTTTATTTTTCTGAAATTGGGAATCTGCATATTGAGTTGAATGTTACCTGAAATTTGAGCCTTTTCATTCAATTTTTTTCCTAAAATTGGGAATCTGCATATTGAGTTGAATGTTAGCTGAAATT
This sequence comes from Aralia elata, assembly GCA_034770075.1. Lineage (NCBI taxonomy): Eukaryota > Viridiplantae > Streptophyta > Magnoliopsida > Apiales > Araliaceae > Aralia > Aralia elata. The sequence goes on from CM068379.1 coordinate 13,013,789, forward strand.
GGAGCCTTGTCATTCAATTTGTTATGTTAGCTGAAATTTTTTTTATGTTACTGATATTACTGATGAATCTTATAATTGATTCTAATTGGGTTTTATTTATGCAATTTGCATGTTCATAATTTGATATTGAGGCTGATGTTAGTGTGGAAATTAAATTATTTGCTATTGATGAGGCTGATGTTACTTATATTTCTTGCATTTTTTGTTCTTTATTATTCATTGAATTTGTTGATTGATTGGTATTGTGAAATATTGTCATATTTACTACTTTCAACAGAATTCCCGACGGAATTCATGTTAGAATTATTCAATTGCAAAATTTGTGGGACCTATTTTATAATATTTATGTGTTTTAAGTAGTTTTCAATATTGAAATAAATTAAGTAGCATTTACTTAGTTTCCTATACTAATAAAATAAACTGAAATGAACTAAGTAGCATTTACTTAGTTTTGCATTACTAAATAAAATAAAATAATATAATAATATAAACTAGTTTTAAATAATATAATATAAGATAATATAATATAAAATAATAAAATCAAATTACATAAAATAAAATAGTTTAATTTAATTTAATTTAATTAAATAATTATAAATAATAAAAAATAAACAAAATAAAATAAAAATGAAATAACTTATTTAAAATAAATAAAATAAATAATATAATATAATACAAAATAAAAATTAAGAAAAAAAATAAAATAAAATACAATGAAATAAACTTATTTAAAAATAAAATAAAATTAAATAATATGATATAATACAAAATAAAATAAATAAAATAAAATAAAAGGAAATAACTTATTTAAAATAAATAAAATAAAAATTTAATTTAATTAAATATACAATACAAAATAAAATGAATTAAAATAAAATAACTTAACTAAAAATTAATTAATTAATTAAATTAATTTAAATGAAAAAATAAATATAATATAAAATAAAAATAAAATGATAAGACTAAAATAATAAAAAAATAAATTAGATTTAAATTATAATAAAATAAAATAAAATAAAGTAAAATTTACTACAATAAATTAAAGTAGTTAGATAAATTATATTAAATTAAATTAATATAAATTACATTATGTTAAATTAATTAAAATACATAAATTAAATTAAATGAGGAAATAAAATAAAGTATTGTAATACAATACAATATAATAGAATAAATTAAGTAGCATTTACTTAGTTCCACTAGTAGATACAATAAAGTACAAATGGTATAATATATTCAAATGATAGTACTCATACTATATTGAGTAACATTTACTTAGTTTATCATTGAAAAAATAAACTAAGTATCATTTGTTTAATTTTTCACAATTACAATAAAACTGCATATATATACTAGTGCATGTAGTATATTAATTAGGAGCTTATAAACCCGTTCGACATTCACTCAATAGGAGTGAATGCCGAATAGTTCACAGTCTGGGACTGTTGCTGGATGTTATGTTTCTCACTTAGGTCGGTGCCATATGTCTTAGACCGTGGGGAGGTGCTGCCGAAATTTTCTTGAAACAGAAGAAATGTGCTCAAGGTGTTGGCACTAGTGAGGAGACGCATCCAGGAACGGGATAAAAGCCTAACCCCTGTAGAGTGGTCATATTGTCGAATAGAAAATCATGCATGGACCACATATATACATCAATATTCCCTTTCTAATTGGGTATTTTCTTCAATTAAAGATGTTAGCTGACCGAAGTTGGATGTACCGTAGGATACGGGTTGATGGGAGGGGATTAGTTGATGCGTACCGTGATGGGGTCTGCAATTTTATGAACAAAGCAATAGAACATGTTGATGATCCGAACAGAAAGATAAGATGCCCGTTTCTTAAATGTAAAAACATGATCTGAAAGAAAGTCGACGAAGTTAAATTTGACTTGTTTTCACGCGCGTTTGTGGATGAGTATTCGGTATGGATTCATTACGGGGAATCACATGAGTTGAGAGAAGTAGCCGATAGTACTGTAAACTAACCAATTTAATGGGATTCATACGCCGATAACTATGATGTCGTGGAGATGTTGGTCGATGCTTATGGCCCTACCAATATTGACTAGGCTGAAAATGAGCATTCGTCAAGTAGTGCTCAACATGTGCCAAATGATAGAGCTGCTGCCTTTTACAAGATGCTATCTGAATCGAGGGTCCCACTGTATCCTAGAAATGATAAGCATACTAGGGTATCTGCAGTGACTGTAGTGAGCGAAACTTTTACACTTCAAGAATGATCATGACTGTAGTGAGCAAGGTTTCAATGATTTGCTTGCTATTATCAGCGACTTCTTACTGCCTAATCTTACTTTGCCCGCGAATTACTATGATGTGAAGAAGATGGTAAAAAGGTTGAATCTAGGGTATGAGAAGATCGATACTTGTGAGAAGGATTGCATGTTATATTATGGGGATGATAGAGTTAAGGTGCGGTGTGATATCTGCAACTTGCCTCGGTACAAGACGACAAAACGTGAGGGGAAGGATAAACATGTGCTTAAGAAACTCTTACGGTACTTTCCTCTGGTGCCCAGACTGCAGCGTGTATTTATGTCGCCGCACACGGCTGAGCATATGAGTTGGCATAAAAAAAGGTACGTCGTGCCTGGTCAGTTGACTCACCCTACTGATGGAGATGAATGGAAGAAGTTTGATGAAAATTTTCTAGAATTTGCTGATGAAGTTAGGAATGTCAGGCTTGACATGGCTACAGATAGCTTTTGTCCATTTAATAATTTTAGCCAGCCCTACTCTGTTTGGCCAGTGATCATGGTTGCTTACAATCTTCCACCGTCAATGTGCATGGGGGATCCGTATATGTTCTTGACTTTACTCATACCGAAGGATAAGAGTCCTACAAAAGATATAAACGTGTACCTCTGACCGTTAGTTGATGAACTTAAGATGCTGTGGGTGACGGGGGTTCGGATTTAAGATAAATCGGTTAAGCAGAATTTTGTGATGAAGGCCACTTTGTTGTGAAGTATCACTAACTATCCAGCACTTGGGATGATCAGTGGTTGGTTGACTCACGAGAAGCTGTCATGTCCAGTCTGTATGGGGGATGTGCAAGGCACACAACTACTTTATGGGTGAAAAACTAGTTTCTTTGGAACTACTCATAGATTTTTGCCTGCTGATCACAGTTATAGAAAGATGTCTGCACAGTTCAACAACAAGACAGAAAAGAAAGGGGTTATTGGTCGATTATCGGGCAACGAGGTCTTGGTTGGCTGAATGATTTGAAATTTCCACTACCAGGGAAGGAGTATGGTAAGTTGAGAGCAATAGGGGACGAGAAAACTCATAACTGGACCCACTCGCCTATTTGGTTCGAGTTGCCATACTGGGTCACACTATCAGTCCGCCATTATATAGATGTCATGCATATAGAAAAGAATGTATTCGAGAACGTATTTTACACTGTCCTAGATGCGAGTGGTAAAACAAAAGACAGTGATAAAGCACGTAAAGATTTGGAGGCAATGAATATCAGGCGAGATTTGTGGCTCCGTCCTAACAACTCAAAATCAAAAGCTCTTTTTTGTCTTACCAAGCAACAAGTTGAAGACATTTGCAAGTGGGTAAGTGCATTGCAGCTCCTTGATGGATATGCTTCTAACATATCTCATTGCAGTAAGGTTTAATAGTTAAAAATTTACTGGGTTCAAGAGTCACAATTTCCATGTATTCATACAGAAGTTGATGCCAATTGCATTCGCGAGATGCTACCTAGAAAAATTGTTGACGCCTTGACCGAACTTTCAAATTTCTTTCAGGATCTTTGCTCAACGGTTATAAGGTACAGTGATGTGGATCAGATGGAGAAAAATATAGTGCTGACAATGTGCAAGCTTGAAATGATCTTGCCTCCAGGGTTCTTTGACTCGATGGAGCATGTGCTTATTCATCTACCATATGAACTTAAGCTTGGAGGACCAGTGCAATATCGGTGGATGTACCCTTTTGAGAGGTAATATCATCTAAATTATGCAATTTTGATGACATTTATAGTTAATAGTCTGAATTAATGCCCTTCAATCATTGTACCCACAGGTACATGCGACGATTAAAGCAGAAAGTGAAAAATTAAGCTTGTGTAGAGGGTTCTATTGCTGAACGCTATACGAAGGAAGAACTTGTTAACTTCTGCTCCTTGTACTTTGACAATGTAGTCTCAACGAAACACAACCGTTTAAGTCAGAATGAGGTCGTCGGGCCCCAATCTCGTGCTGATAAGTTAGCTGTATTCACTTATCCGGCTAAACCATTTGGCCCCGAGACGATGACTTACCTAACCGATAAAGATTTGAAGATTGTATTTACATATGTGCTTCTAAATATGCCCGAAGTATCAATATACATCAAGTATGTATAATTTTTTATCGAATCTATAATATTTCAAAGCGTAATATCGTAAATTAAATACTATTATTATTATTTCAGTTCATTCGAAGACGAAGCGTATGCTTCTAACTCGAGATTAACTACAACACAGTTGGAAGCATTCACCACTGAAAATTTTCAACAGTGGTTAAGAGAAGGGTTGAAGAAGATAACGGTTCTGAGCATTTTAGAGATGTTATTTCAGGTCCGTATAAACTTATCAGTTCATATTCCGGCTGCATTGTTAATGGGTACATATTCAAGGTTGACGAGTTAAATGTCCTGACATCAGTTAATTCTAGCGTTGTTGTGTTGGGAAGCTGTTACCAAAACTGCGAGTCCAATTATTATAGACAATTAGAGGACGTGGTTGTGCTCAATTATTCGGGAGGAAAAAAAGGTTGTTACATTTAAGTGTCACTGGTTTGATAATGAAAAGGGTGTTAAAATTGATCGTAATAGAATCGTTACAGTAAATATAAAGTCAAATATATAGTCTGATGACGTATTCGTATTAGCCAGTCAAGCGACTCAAGTGTACTACGCCCCTTGTTGCCTAATTTCTTACTAGCACTTAACACGCAAGTATACGCGTTCGTTTATAATATTTGGCAAGCAATGATATCGTTCCCACGAGGAAATAACTTAATATCTATCAATTACCAAAATCAATTAAATTAATCCTATCTAAACTCCGAATCTTGGTTTTAAGTTGAAAAATGAAAAATGACTAAAATTAACTAATAGATAATATTAACAAGAGTAAATCACATATTTAATAAGTTAAGATTACAACTTCCCTTAGTATTTCAATTAAATCAATTTACTGACTATTTAATACAAATAGTTAACATGAATCAATAACCCAGAACTCTACCTAGATTTCACGCACTTTTTCGAAATGATACGTAAACAAATCCTCATAAATCTAGCAATCAAGCAATAGAATTATAAAGAACACCCTAGTTAATTAACTCACTATATTCCTATGTGAATCAAATTAATTAGGGTTTTAAGCTCAAGTTCTTTCAGGGGTTACAAAAGACATGCAGGTATATTCATATCCTACATGCTAATCATATTAATCCTATTCAGATTATATGAACAAATGCTATTATATCCAGATCTAAATCTATATTCTATTTTCTAATTTTATATAGATTATCCCAATAACTGCTGGCCAAACAATTATTCAACAAGCACAAGATATAATAATTGATTCAATGAAAACTAACTTATATTAAATAAGAAGCATCAATTTAAAATTCATACCAAGTTCCGTTGCAATCTTAATTGAAAATTAGTTCATAACAATGAAAGAAAACATCATCCAAGTCATAAAATTAAACATCCCAAAGAATTACAAGAATCAAAGATTTAAAAGGGAATAGAAGAAACTGTATGGTTGCTCCTAATCTTCTTCTTGATCTCCAGCCCTTGCAATCTTTCTTAGTGTTCTCCTCCTTATGTCTCTGCAAAAACTCTTGTTACGTTATGTTCTGAAGTCTTCCTCTAATATACTCGTCAAAACCCTTGTTCATATTCCTGTTTGGCTTCAAAATTCCATCTCAGCCGCACAAACAACACCAAATTTCATACTAGAGCACCTAGAGCGCTCATCCAAGCCAAATCCAAGCGCCTAGAGCGCTCATCCAAGCCAAATCCAAGCGCCTAGAGCGCTTGGCTAGGACCAAGTAATTACAAAAATGCCATCCAGCCAAAATTTTAATCTTATTTAATTCTTTTATCCACCAAAATGACTCTTATGCCCCTCCAGCTCCATTCTACAATAAACAAACGCAAAAACAAATAAAATAATACTAAAAACACTTAAAGATAGCAATAATTAGGTTTAACAATACTTGATTCGTAAGTATAAAACTCACTCATCAAATACCCCCAAACTTACTAATTGTTTGTCCCCAAGCAATGCAATGATGCAAAATGCAACCTAACTACAATGCCTACGAATCAATTAACCAAAACAACATAGCACTCAACATCAGGCCTCAAATATCCACGTAACAAACATTAACCATATAAAGTTCCCAACTTAAACTGATTAGCCAAACTACACTTGTCATCATCCATGTTGTGTGTGTGTGAATCAACTATAATAATCAATCACAACCCAAATCATTTATATAATCAACTTCTTAGAAAGAAATCCATTTGTACTCTACTACTCGACCAGCTAACCAACTAATCCGACTCAAGTAAGCAATCACTAAGCACAAGGGGTATTACCACATACTTTATTATTTGGCGAGTGCGTTTTATGCTCCATCTCGTTTTTAAACTCGACATGTGCAATGTCTGGTTTCCTTAGGCTTTTCAAAGCTACCCCTGTATCGAGATTTCAATCAATGACTCCCAAGCCAGTTGGCTTTAGGGCACTAGGTGTTAAGACACCCCTACAGATCTAACAACCCAAGCAGCAAAGGCCACGAAACCAAACTAGTCAAGTTAGATACATATACACATTTTTTTTCAACATTTATGATTTTTTTTTTAAAATTCCCCCAAACTTATTTTTTTGCTTACTAAGGATCTTCATAGATGGTTTACTGGTTTTATTGCTTATAGTTATGAAATTCTCACAAGAAGCAGATTATAAAAGGATTTAAAGCAAATTGATCAAATAGTCAACTATGTGCTTCCTTTATGAACATAAATTTCAGACAAGCACAACTGACCTCACCGTTTAAATCAGTTCTCTACAATAGCTTTCAATTCTATTAAAGTTCTTATCATTGGCCAAAATGAGATAACCATATCATTCATAATTGATTCATGCAACTAAATGCTTAGCACAACCTAAAAACATTCACGAATTAACACTATCATGCATATAAACACTAAAGTACACTTAAGTGCTATAGTGCTACTTGTCATCTTCAGCATCGTCATCGTCGTCATCACTATCATTGTCAAGAGGTAAGTCTGGAGGTGGATAAGTAGAGAGAGGAGGAGGTGGTGGAAATTGATACGGCCCTGCTGCTGGATTCATCCTGCCAAATATTTCTGCCAACGCTGTAGTACAGTTGCTGTTGTACGCATAAATTTCCGCTTGACGTTGAGCAAGACTACTCTACTGACGGTTCATGCGATCAAATCCCCGCTGTATCTGTGCGGCCACCAAGTCAATCCGTCTAGTATGATGCCTTAAGTCTTGACGTATAGTCTCAACGAAATTGGGTGGCTGAACCGGATCCTCAGCATTAATAGGCTGTTCAACAGACTGATCATGCGGCTGCTCTTGTGGAATAATAAATCCCAAGCCCCTTGGGTGTGATTCGCCCCTATCCCATACCTTATACCGCACCATCACAGAGTGATCAATCGGGGCTAGTGGGGCCTGCATTGCTTCATCCTTATCCCACTGTACCCCAGCCTAGCGATATAACTCTGTAATCAACGATAAGTGCTCCCCTCAAGTCCACGCACAATAGATTCATGTATGACTTCCCCAACGTCTACCGTTTTTCCTTTGGCTATGTAAAACAGTAGAGCGACCCGCTGATTAATAACATCACTCATATGCCGGTACGACATCAATTTAGCACAAATGAATGCATGCCAAGCTTTTCCATATATGCTCAGTTTAGACGAAGGGAAGTGAACTGCCTCCTGCTGGTCTGTCAATTTCCATTCTGTCCCAGGCTCACAAAGGGCTGCAATTATCTCACTGTAATCCAAGTCCTGTTTCATATAGTTTGTATACCCATCGCCATGGATCTTTTGCAAGCCGTAGTACGCATTGATCGCCTTTCGCCCAACATTTACTGCTTTACCACGTACCATCACAGAATTTCCATCGGCCTCTTTAGCATTTGTGTAAAATTCTCGTACAATATTGATCGTTGCTGGCTCAGGTTGTGCTGTAAATGCCATCCACTTACAGCTTTATATCATGTAAGCTAATTCCCCATCTTCCCGCTCATCTGGTAGCAAGCCTCGTTCAGGAATTAAAGATTTCCCGGATGACCAATTTTGATATCGATAGAAGGCCTGAGGACTCACAAACTTCTTTTTGTCATACTTGTCGGAAGTTCTTGAACTTTCCCCTCGGTGTCGTTTGGACGCCATAAGTAACTAAGCTTATAATCTGCTACCCTCAACTTAGAAAGGAAAAGACCCAAAAACAACTGCAAAATTTCTTTGAGGCAATATATCGAACACGTGATATGCCACACTTGAAAAGCCCTTGGTGTATACTTCCCCCAAACTTAAAGCATCAAAATCGTGCCCCAATATAGTCCACAACAATTCCCAAATGCAAGATAACAAAGTAAATACTAACCCAACCCCAATTGAGCCAACACAAACTCAATTGGGTCCTCAATCACAACAAAGAAATTTCTCAAAATTTTTGCAATTCAATACATAGCAAACAATTCCCAAGTGTTCGATGACTCACAATGTTATACTTACTGGCAATTAGAGTTCGTAACACAAGTTCTTACCCCAGTGTAAGTGAAGCTTCAACCCGTCGTGGATATGGAGAGAGAAACCCGTGATGGACTATGGTGCTTGCTGGCAATTGATCGGAGATGGGATGGGGATTGATTGATGTTGGGTTTTGTGGAAAACTTCAATCGGCAAAAATGGGGGAAGGGGAAGGGAGAGGCGGTGGTTTGAGCGAAATAAGAGAAGGGGAAGGAAGTTGATTTGGATTGTGACACAATGATGCTCGACAGGGTTTTTTTTTTTTCAAAATTGCAGGTCGAGCGCCTAGGCGCTTGGTTTTATTAAGGACTGAGCGCTCTAGGCGCTTGGTGGCAATATCTGACTCGTTGGTGTAGCGCCTAAGGCGCTTGAGAATGTAAAGGCTTGAGCGCTGTAGGCGCTTTGTTGCAGTGTCTGACCAATTGGTATAGCGCCTAAGGCGCTTGACTTGTGAAAGAGGGAGCGCTGTAGGCGCTTGGTGACAGTGTCCGGTCCATTGGTGTAGCGCCTAAGGCGCTTGTCAGCCATATTAAGGAGCGCCTAAAGCGTTGGGCTGTTGTTGGCACACTGCAAGGCAGCGCCTAGGGCGCTTGTTCCAGGCTTAAATTGAGCGCCTAGGCGCTGGAGCCTTACTTAACCAATTTTCCAGACCCTTCATGCTAATACCTGCAAACAAATCAATCCAGAGTCCAAAATTAGTTGCATAATTTTTTTTTATATAACTAGATTAAGATGACATAGAGGCTAACAATAGTTATTGAATAAAAGATAAAATAGGAATTGAAACTCTGGGTTGCCTCCCAGATAGCGCTTGGTTTTACGTCCTCAGCTCGACTTTGTTTCTCCGTTCTAATCAGCAAAGCTCACAAATGTCTTTTCACGGTCAACGTGACCTCCATAGTAGTGTTTCAACCTCTGGAAGTTGACTTTGAAAATACGTTTCGACTCCGGCTCTTCAACTTCCACAACTCCGTGAGGAAAAACCTTGATAATCGTGAATGGGCCGGACTACCGTGATTTCAGCTTTCTTGGGAAGAGTTTTAGCCTCTAGTTGCATAGAAACACCGTTTGCCCCGGTTCAAACTTTCTGTCTATGATTTTTCCATCATGCCATTTCTTGACCTTCTCCTTGTACAACTTGGCATTCTCGTACGATTGAAGTCTGAATTCGTCCATTTGGTTCAATTGCAAGAGGCGCTTTTCTCCCGCCGCAGCCATATCAAAATTTAACTTACGGATAGCCCAGTAAGCATTATGTTCCAATTTTACTGGAAGATGGCATGCTTTCCCATATACCAACCTGTATGGTGACATCCCTATCGGTGTTTTATAAGCTGTCCGATATGCCCATAATGCATCGTCCAACTTGCTTGCCCAATCCTTCCGGCTAGGGTTCACTACTTTCTCAAGAATTCGTTTAACATCATGATTCGATACCTCGGCCTGGCCGCTAGTCTATGGATGGTAAGCAGTTGCTATCTTATGAGTGACTCCGTATTTAACAAGAATAGCTGAAAACTGCTTATTACAAAAGTGCGTGCCCTCGTCACTAATGATTGCACGAGGAGTTCCGAATCTAGAGAAGATATACTTGCGAATAAACTTCACCACCACTTTAGCATCGTTAGTAGGTGATGCTACAGCTTCCACCCACTTTGAGACATAATCCACTGCCAGTAGTATGTAAGAATTTCTAAAAGATGAGGGGAAGGGCCCCATGAAGTCGATGCCCCACACGTCAAATATTTCAACCTCTAGAATCGTGTTAAGTGGCATCTCGTGTCTCTTTGATATATTGCCAACTCTTTGGCATTTGTCACATTTTAACACGAACATATGGGCATCGTTAAAAAGTGTCGGCGAGTAGAATCCACATTGTAATACCTTGGCTGCTGTTCGTTCTCCCCCAAAATGTCCACCATAGTCAGATGCATGACATTGCTATAAAATGCTCTCCATTTCATCTTCGGGAACACACCTTCTTATTAGTTGATCTGCACACTGCTTGAATAAGAATGGCTCATCCCAAAGATAATGCTTCACATAATGTAGAAATTTCTTTTTCTGCTGACTGGTCAAATCTGGCGGGAACACCTTCCCCACGATGAAATTTACAAAATCTGCATACCATGGTGTCTTCAACTGTACAACAAATAATTGCTCATCCAGAAAAAACTCGTTGATCACTGTTTTATCATCCTTATACAACTCTGAATTCTCTAATCGCGATAAGTGATCAGCAACTTGATTTTCTATCCCTTTTCGATCCCGGATCTCCAAATCAAACTCCTGCAACAATAGTATCCAGCGAATCAATCTCGGCTTGGCGTCTTTCTTAGCTATCAGATATTTAATAGCCGAGTGATCAGTGAACACAATCACCTTGGTCCCAATCAGATACGAACGGAATTTATCAAAAGCATAAACCACTACCAATAGCTCCTTCTCCGTGGTTATATAGTTTAGCTGAGCATCCAATAATGTCTTGCTAGCATAATAAATGACATGAAAAGTCTTATCTTTACGTTGACCGAGAACCGCGCCAATCGCAAAGTCGCTAGCGTCGCACATTAATTCAAACGGACTACTCCAATCTGGTGCTACTATGACCGGTGCAGTTATTAGCTTTTGCTTTAACACTTCAAAGGCTTCATAGCATGCCTTATCAAAATTAAACGGAACATCCTTCTCCAAAAGGCTACACAATGGCTTTGTGATTTTGGAGAAGTCTTTTATAAATCTTCTATAAAACCCTGCATGTCCCAAAAAACTCCGAATACCCATAACTGAAGATGGCAGAGGTAGGTTCTCAATGGTTTCAAGCTTCGCCCTGTCTACCTCGATTCCTTTTGCACAAACTTTATGACCCAAAATTATCCCTTCTTGGACCATAAAATGGCATTTTTCCCAATTCAAGATCAAGTTTGTTTCCATACACCTTTTGAGCACAAGAGTGAGATTGTCCAAACAATGATCAAATGAATCTCCAAAAACTGAGAAATCGTCCATAAATACCTCGAGGTTATGCTCCACCATATCAGAAAAGATGGCCATCATACACCGTTGAAACGTCGCAGGAGCATTGCATAACCCAAAAGACATTCTTCGGAAAGCAAACGTACCGTAGGGGCATGTGAATGTTGTTTTTTCCTGATCTTCGGGTGCTATGGCTATCTGATTGTAACCTGAGTAACCGTCCAAAAGGCAATAATACCCGTGTTCTGCAAGCCTGGCCAACATCTGATCAATAAATGGCAAAGGGAAATGGTCCTTCCTAGTGGCCTTGTTTAACTTCCTATAATCCATACAGACTCGCCAACCCGTGACTGTTCGAGTAGGGATTAATTCATTATTCTCATTCGCCACTACTGTCATCCCCCCTTTCTTTGGCACGCATTGAACGGGACTGACCTATGATCTATCAGATATGGGATAAATAATCCCTGCATCCAACCACTTTAGGATTTCCTTTTTAACTACCTCCTTTATAATGGGGTTAAGTCTTCTTTGCTGCTCAACAATTGGTTTTGCTTCCTCTTCTAGCAGGATCTTATGCATACAAATTGATGGGCTTATTCCTTTGATATGTGCAAGAGTCCACCCAAGAGCTGTTTTGTATTTCCTCAGTACCCTTAACAATTTTTCCTCCTGAACTGCATCCAATGAAGCAGAAATTATGACTGGCAAAGTAGAAGACGAACCCAGATATGCATACCGAAGATGGTTAGGCAGTGGCTTGAGTTCTAAGACCGGTGGTTCTTCTAATGACGGTTTGACCTTATCTGCTGACCTTCCCAAGTGTTCCAAGGGTTCAAACTTTGGCCTAACTTGTGTAAACTTTAGAGCTGAATCTAACATCTGGGCCAATTCTAACATAGCTGAGTCTTCAGACATGTTTTCATTCACCGATGTCGCTTCTAGAGGATCTTTGTTCACTGCTTTGATAAATGCTTCCTTACTCGCTCCATCAATCAAGTCAACCCTGAAGCATTCTTCTTCTTCCTTCGGAAATTTCATTGCCTTGAACACGTTGAAAGTTACCTCTTCATCTTGGACCCTTATTATTAACTCTCCTTTCTGTACATCGATTATTGTCCTCCCCGTAGCTACAAATGGGCGCCCAAGGATAATTTGTATGTGACTATATTCCTCAAAATCAAGGACTATGAAATCCACAGGGAATATAAATTTATCTACCTTTACTAGTACATCTTCCACTATTCCCCTTGGATATGTAAGTGATCTATCGACAAGTTGCAGAGTAACATTTGTTGGTGTAGCTTCCTTCAACCCAAGCTGTTGATAGACCGATAGTGGCATAAGGTTGATACTAGCCCCCAAATCGCACAGACATCGGCTAAAAAATTGAGTTCCAATTGTGCGCGGAATGGTGAAACTACTTGGATTCTTCAACTTTGGTGGCAACTTCCTTTATAGAATGGCACTACATTCCTCTGTCAATGATACCGTCTCAAATTCCCCTAACTTCCTCTTTCTTGCCAGAATATCTTTCATGAACTTAGCGTAGCTGGGCATTTGTTCTAAAGCGTCTGTGAATGGGATGTTAATCTGCAGCTTTTTGAATACTTTTAAAAATTTTGAGAACTGTCTATCTAACTTCTGCTTTTGAAATCCTTGTGGGAATGGCAAAGATGGTGTAGCTGACATCTGCTTTTCTTCCTTTTGTTTTTCTGAAACGTTTCCCTCGGATTTATCTGCTGAATTTTCAACCACTGGTTCTTCTTCCTTCTCAACACTAGCTTTCTTATGTTCGTCAGAATTTGCAACCAACTCCTTTCCACTCCTTAGTGTAACTGCTTTGCACTGTTCATTCCCATCTTTCCTTGGATTCTTCTTAGTATCACTCGGTAACGACCCTTGAGGTCGGTTGTTCAAAGCTCTAGCTATCTGCCTAATCTGATTTTCAAGATTCTTTATAGCTGTTAATTGGTTCTTTGTTATTACTTCAAACTGAGTCGCCATTCTTGCTAACAACTCTTCCATTTGAGATATTTTATCAGGTTGATGAGGTTGTTGAGCATGTTGCTGCAACTGAAATCCCGGTGGGTATGCTTGTCTTGGAGCTTGATGTTGTTGCTGATTGTTGCTACAAGAAGGATTTGTGTTATTCCTCCATCCGGAATTGTAGTTATTTGGATTGCTGCCCTGTTGTCGATTGTAATTGGACACAAATTGTGCTGATTCAGAATTTATCGCACACTGGTCACTCAAGTGATTCCATGCACATAACTCACACACCGTCTCCATTTTCTAAACACTCTGAATTCCAAGTGAATCTATCTTCTTCATGAGAGCAGAAATTTGAGCCGTCACTTGGGCTGATAAAGCTGTCATCGCATCCACTTCATAAATTCCAGCTGGCTTTGATTGATTCAATCTTGCAGTTGGCCCCTGATAGTTGTTAGCTGCCATTATCTCAAACAACAGATATGTCTCATCACAATTCTTGGCCATAAGAGCTCCACCTGCTACAACATCAATACTTGGCCTCACTGTACTATTCAACCCGTTATAAAAGATCTGCACTTGCAGCCAATTAGCTACACCATGGCGTGGGCACCATCTCAACAAGTCCTTAAACCATTCCCAGGCTTCATACAATGATTCTGAGTCATGCTGAACGAAAGAAGTGATATCAGTCCGCATTTTTGCTCTCTTTGCAGGTGGGAAAAACTTTGAGCGAAACTTCTGAGCTAAGTCATTCCATGTGTTAATTGAACCTGGCGGAAGTGAATGAATCCAACTCTTAGCTTTATCTCTAAGGCTGAATGGGAACAATCTAAGTCTTATAGCATCTTCTGTCACTCCTTGATATTTGAACGTATCACAAATTTCCATGAAGCTAACCAAATGATAGTTTGGGTCATCATTTGGTAACCCTCCAAATTGCACAGAATTCTGAATCATCTGTATTGTTCCAGGTTTTATCTCGAAACTAGCAACAGTAATAGCAGGCCTCGTGATACTCGACTGAATTTCGGTAACTTGCGGCATATCGTAATCCCGTAATAATTTTTGCTCCTATTCAGCCATTTGATCTTGGTTCTCCATTGTTTCTCGTGTTTCTTTAACCCACTTTCGCAACCGCTTTAACCGCTTTACAATATCGTCCTCGTAGGGTTCAAGCTCTGGCTGTTTTGATCGCGTTTGCATACACGAGAAAAATGCGCCTGCAAATAACAGAAAAATGACAGTTTAAATTAGGATTAACTCTATCGAATTTAATAATAACAAAATATTAAATTAAGTTCCCCGACAACGGCGCCAAAAACTTATTGCCTAATTTCTTACTAGCACTTAACACGCAAGTATACACGTTTGTTTATAATATTTGGCAAGCAAGGATATCGTTCCCACAAGGAAATAACTTAATATCTATCAATTACCAAAATCAATTAAATTAATCTTATTTAAACTCTGAATCTTGGTTTTAAGTTGAAAAATGAAAAATGACTAAAATTAACTAATAGATAATGTTAACAAGAGTAAATCACAGATTTAATAAGTTGAGATTACAACTTCCCTTAGTATTTCAATTAAATCAATTTACTGACTATTTAATACAAATAGTTAACATGAATCAATAACCCAGAACTCTACCCAGATTTCACGCACTTCTTCCAAATGATACGTAAACAAATCCTCATAAATCTAGTAATCAAGCAATATAATTATAAAGAACACCCTAGTTAATTAACTCACTATATTCCTATGTGAATCAAATTAATTAGGGTTTTAAGCTCAAGTTCTTTCAGGGGTTACAAAAGACATGCAGGTATATTCATATCCTACATGCTAATCATATTAATCCTATTCAGATTATATGAACAGATGCTATTATATCCAGATCTAAATCTATATTCCATTTTCTAATTTTATATAGATTATCCTAATAACTGCTGGCCAAATAATTATTCAACAAGCACAAGATATAATAATTGATTCAATGAAAACTAACTTATATTAAATAAGAAGCATCAATTTAAAATTCATACCAAGTTGCGTTGCAATCTTAATTGAAAATTAGTTCATAACAATGAAAGAAAACATCATCCAAGTCATAAAATTAAACATCCCAAAAAATTACAAGAATCAAAGATTTAAAAGGGAATAAAAGAAACTGTATGGTTGCTCCTAATCTTCTTCTTGATCTCCAGCCCTTGCAATCTTTCTTCGTGTTCTCCTCCTTATGTCTCTGCAAAAACTCTTATTACGTTCTATTCTGAAGTCTTCTTCTAATATACTCGTCAAAACCCTTGTTCCTATTCTTGATTGGCTTCAAAATTCCATCTCAGCCGCATAAACAACACCAAATTTCGTACTAGAGCGCCTAGAGCGCCCATCCAAGCCAAATCCAAGTGCCTAGAGCGCTTGACGAGGACCAAGTAATTACAAAAATGCCATCCAACCAAATTTTTAATCTTTTTTAATTCTTTTATCCACCAAAATGATTCTTATGCCCCTCTAGCTCCATCCTACAATAAACAAACACAAAAACAAATAAAATAATACTAAAGACACTTAAAAATAGCAATAATTAGGTTTAACAAAACCTGATTCATAGGTATAAAACCCACTCATCACCCCTAATGTAGTAAATTCTAGAAGCCCCTGGTATACAGTTGTCACAACGAAAACTAGGGCATTTGATGATATTGATTTGTCTAGAATGGATGGCCCGTTGCAAGAACAAGTTAGCAATCCCAGCCATGTTTTGCCAGCTGACGAAAATGTGTTGGCAGAAGATGTCGTTAACGTACCCGATGATGAAGAAGCCGAGGATGACATTGTTGTCACTGACTATGTTGTTGTACAAGATGAGTATAATGACGAAAAAATTGATATGGAAGAGGAAGAGACAGAATCTGAGGATGTAATTGATTTTGATTCTGATAGGTTTGACGACGTACTAAATCTAAACTTATTGTTGTTTTTAAATAATTTACTAATAAAAACGGTATGTATGGCTGATAAATTAACTTGAAATTAATTATCTCATTGTTTCTAATTAAAGTAGTACAGTTATGGCTAAACATAGTGGTGGGGGTCACCGTGGTGGTGGCCGTGCAGGATCCGGCGACGAGTCCTAGGGCGGAACGTTGTCATCAGCTAGTAAGTTTTCGTCTGTTTGGAGATTAATTGTTTAACGCATATGAAAATACTATATTTTAATAATTTCATCACTTAAACTTTCAGATACTGGTCGTCGACGTCAGCGAGGGACTAACCTCGGATTATTTGGGCGTTCCCCGACAGTTCCACACACTGTCTATGTAGATATCGACTCAGCGCAGTAAGTGTCTAATATAATATAACTCACACAATTATATTACTTTATATGATTGCATGATTAAAGTAACACATATATTGCCTGCTTATTTTGTGTTGTAATATCATGAACCTTGTCGCTAAGCATACGCTACACGCCATTTGCTTGACACACCTGCCTACTGGTTGTATACGATACATTCAGTACACGCAGTATGATGCCAGATTTATGGAGATTGTGCTGCGAGAGTTTCACGTAAGTCGAGTTACATAATTTAAATTAAAAACCATCGTAGGTATTTACACATTTATCAATTAATTTTTGATATGTTAACATTCTTCGTATAAATTTATTATCGATATGAGGAGACTCTCACAGGCAGCCGACGACAGTGTTATTATTGCACATGTCGCAAAGAACTATGCCGACTGACTGTACGAGATATGACAGCGGGCTGCCCAATCAATTGTCGAGCAGCCCGAGACTACCATACGCGATCATCAGCCCAATATAGTCTCCGATGTAGCATGAGAAGTTATGTGTGCGCACTAGGATGATGATGACTTCAAAAAAAATTCGAGCAGGCAAAAAAGAATCGTGGCCAGCTCCGAGTCGTACACAGTACCGACTCACGGTCATTTGAGGAGGTGAAGTCGGTAAGTATCTCAATTTAGTTCTTTAGATTCTCAATTTTCATTACCATAATTAATAAATGTTATTTGAATGTATTTATTAGGATATACGGGTGAGCTTGGGCCGACCTCCTACCATGTTAGAGTTTTGGGATAGAGCCCACACGGTTAAGGAGTTTAGCATGTCTCCTGCAACATTAGCTATACGGGTAAGACTAATATCAATTAATTTTTAGTAATTATTAATATTTAGGTAGTTAATAAAATGATTTAATTAACTTACATATACAAATTAAATTACAGGACCGATTTCAGAATCTTCGGGACCAGCGTGTGGCTGAGTTGTGGGATGCTAGGAGGGTTTCTGAGCCGTTAGATTCCACCATCCCTCCACCTGAGATTGAATTATCTCGGGATGAGGAGCTGAGACTATGGGTCGCGTCTCAGGATCCCCCTAGTAGCAGTACCATCAGGTATCGAATGCTGGGCATGCCGAAGATACCGGCGTATACACTACCTGGAGGTAATATTATTTCTGATAGGTTAAGATAAATTAACTACAAATATTATTAGTAATGTTATATTTATTTTCGTATGCTCTAGTTAGCGCCAGCGTCCGAGAGCACCTATTGGACCATCTCATACAAGCGTTGGCTTGGACGACGAGATTTTTAAGAGGGTCATGGCCGCGGTGTCAGAGACGTTTCATATGGATCTAGTTATCCATCGTCAGGAGTTGCCCAGTCGAGCTCGCCTTCATCAGCTAGCTTAGGATATTGCAGCAGGGGCTACTGTTGAGAGTATGGGTATCCCGCAAGAGCAGTTCGTCGCGATACACGACGAGGTGCTCTGGTTAGTGGTACCTTACTCTCGGAGGCTTTTGGCCCGATAGGGACTTAGCCCCCACCTACTCAGGTATTATATTTATTTTAAGTTAATTAATCTGCATGTTATTTGATTTTCATACTGTCTCTTTAATTCTCTCATACGAACTAATGCGTTATATTTTTAATTGTATCAACAGGGTGGCGATCCTAATATATCTGGTGATGGCGAGCAAGGGCATGATGATGATGATGATCAGGATTTGCAGACACCAGAGCAGATTCGTCGACCCTCGCCTGATGATTCCCCTACTGGTAGTGGTAGTACTAGATTAGGTTGATAGTGTATATATAACATGTATCTACTTAGATGTTTTGTAAAACATTATAATTTACTTTAGTTTTGTAAATACATGTAGTTTAGTTTGATTCTTTGTAAGTCAATGTAATTTACTTTAGTTTTGTAAATATTTCGGCGCTATATCATTGTTCTTTGTAGTTTATAAGTTATAACATTGTCATTTAACGTTAGATGTTCGAAGAAAGGAAATAGGTTATATTATGGTGGCAATTATGATATATGTTGTCGTTGTATGTATTGTTGGGATAAGGCAGTGTTATTTCCCTGGGACACAAAAGAGATCTAGAAGGGGGGTTAGATAGATCCTTTAAAACTTTTTTCGTTTATCACGAAAGTATAACAGTTTTGATTAATGGAATTAATTCATGCACAACGGAATATACTTTAAGAATCCCCTTCAAAGATATAAGCATAATCTCAGCTCTATGATTAAATCTACGATATGGCTGATAACAGATATAACAGTTATTGTGCATAATGTAAAAGACATAAAGTAAATGACACAAGGTATTCTATATGGTTCGGAGACTGAACAACTCCTACTCCACTTTTCTATTTCAACAAGTAGGAAATCCACTAAGAATTTAGTCACTAAGACAAGGACGCTCCGCCCTCCTCAAGTCCAATAGACATGAGTTGTTTTTAGCCACTAAGGCAAGGATCCTCTGACCCTACTCAAGTCCAGTAGACATGAGTTGTTTTTAGCCACTAAGGCAAGGATCCTCTGACCCTCCTCAAGTCCAGCAGACATGAGTTGTTTTTAGCCCCTCAGGCAAGGATCCTCTGACCCTCCTCAAGTCCAGCAGACATGAGTTATTTTTAGCCACTAAGGCAAGGATCCTCTGACCCTACTCAAGTCCAGTAGACATGAGTTGTTTTTAGCCACTAAGGCAAGGATCCTCTGACCCTCCTCAAGTCCAGCAGACATGAGTTGTTTTTAGCCCCTCAGGCAAGGATCCTCTGACCCTCCTCAAGTCCAGCAGACATGAGGTATTTAGTCATAAGACAAGGATGCAACGCCCTTCTGCTTTAAGCCCAACAGACTCTGAAGCTTTAGTTAATTAAGACAAGGACCCAGAAGACCATCTTTCCAAGCCCAGCAGACTGAAGCTTTAGTCACTTAAGACAAAGATCCTTTGACCCTCCTTGGTGTGTTGGTAGTTGTTGGGTTGTGCTGCTAAGATGAACTTTGATTTCCTTCATCTTTAGGTACTTAGCAGCTGATGGTGATCAGCTTCTGGATGCTGCTGACTTTGGTCATTGATGCTCTTCTTCTTCAGGTATTTAGCAGATGCAGATGATCACCCTTCATGTACTGCTTAAGCTCTTCAAATAAGCTTGATGTATTCTTGAGCTTAGTAGTCATGAACACTTGTTATCTTATATACAGAACCCATTTTGTTCTTCATCTTGTCAGCTCACAGTGTTCATGATTGATCACATAATTGCTCTTCTAGATTTTGCTTTCAGCTCTAGTAACTCATGATCTTGGTTTCTTGGTCATTCGACTCTTAGCTCATATACTAGCACTTCCGCATACTTAAGTGAAGCTTCAACAAATGTGTTCAATCAGTGTTCTTGCTCTTGTTCACCTCTTCTTGTAATCTTGATGCAGTTCATCTCTTATAGTTTCCTTCATTGTCTTGCCGTTGGTAACTTGTCGTTGATTGCTTCCCGTTGAAAAACTTCCCGTTAGAGATTCTCTTGCTGCAGACTTCTTTATTGTACCAATGAATATTTTACTCTTTAAAGTTTGTAAGTGATAGCTGAGTCAGCTTCCATTAACTGGTACCAAGGTAGTGGAGTCATGTGAGATGCCTTTGATTGCTGAAAACATAACTGTTTGAACCTTATTGAGATTGGTTCCCCATTTTGCTTATTTAAGTAATCAGCCACTCATCTTGGGATAATTAACTTAAGCGCTCCGATATCTGCAGTCCTTGCTGGCACTTACGTACTCTACAATCAACTGAGTTGTAGCCTTTTACTTTTGATCGTAAAGTTATCTGCTTACTCCATAATGTGGCTTTATGACCATGCATATTGTACTCTGCTTTGGAATTCGTAGAGTGGCTGACTGCACTTGCTCTATGCTTTAATGTGATTCTTACTAATATGAAGTTATGCCTTTTATGCTCTATGATCTCCCTTGAGCTTTGTGTCTTTAGAGCATATGTTCATAATCCGGTTGGTAGCTCTCTTATCATAGAGAACTGCTCTACGACTTTCAGGTGCTAGCTCTACTGTCTCTTTCTTATCATTGAGTATTGCTTTAATGATCTTCAGGTGCCAGCTCTTTCATTTGTAGAGGAATGCTCCACCATCTTCAGTCATTATCTCTGCTGTTGTGTCATAGAGGACTGCTCTACGATCTTCTGATGCTTTAGCACTTTCATTATAGAGGACTGCTCTACTATCTTCAGACATTATCTCTGTTGTGCTTAAGTGGTCAATTAAATCTGACAGAGTATCTTTGTTGTCTTTGGCTCAACTCTACGTTTACTTGATCGAGATGTTGCTTGCCAACTCTATGATCTTGTCTAAGGTGCAAGTTGTAGAGTCTTTGGTGAAAAAATAGAGTATTAGATTAAGCTGCTCTATGACCTCTGTTAGGACCGTAATGCTTCAGATGCACACTGAGATCTTCGTTTAGCTTGTTTGATAACTCAAGGACAACTTATTTTGATAATCTTCATGAGGACTGTTGCCTTAACTTTGAATGCTCATGCAGAGGTTACTCTACGTTCTTGCTTGGTCATAGACTGTTCATAGGAGTCGTAAAGTGACTGACTGTATTGACTCTACGATCTTGAGACAGCTCAACGATTCTCATTTAGCTTTACTTAGCGATGCCTGACATACTCTACGATCTTGAGATAAAGCGCTCTACCATGCCGAGTGAGCTCTTTGATCTGCCGAGCCACTCTCTGCGTTTGCCTAGCCAACTCTGCGATGCTTTGCTGACTGGACTCCAAGTTGGCTGACTACTCTACACTTAAGTCGGAGTTGCTCTATGATAGTTTATGCGGTACTTTATGATCAGTCTAGCCTTAACATTTAGCTCATTAGATTAACCTAACAAGTTTGATCTTTTCTATTCTAAGTCCTTGTACATCAAATTCATTTAAGGACTTTACAATACTTTATCATTTCAAATATGCTTTGATCAGATAAATGACAATTCAACTCAGATCATCATAACATATTTGATCTTTCCAATCTAAGTCCTTGTACATATATTTCATTAAGGAATTTACAAAGCTTTATCATTGTGAATGTTCTTTTAATCATTTTGTCATCAATTAAATCTCATATAATGAATTATAGAATCTCATGCAAATCTTTTAACAATCTCCCCCTATGAGAATGGACTTAAGTGACTCATGCAGATTCTCAACAAACAGGTTATAGGTACAAAAATGGGGTTTAAAAACCTGTAAATTGTAAAAACAAAAAATATATTTTTTTTAAAAAAACATATTATTTCCGACGGAATAAGGTAATTCCGACGGAATTTTCGTTGAAAATATGGTTTATAATTTATTTTTAGAAATAAAAAAATTAACATTTTTGACGGAATATCCCTAATGTCTGACGAAAATTCCGTCGGATATAAGGCTTGCACGATCAGCTGGAGAGTAACACGTGTCCCTACTTAGTTCCGATGGAATAAGTCCGTCAGAAATAATCCGTCGAACATAGATAATTACGACGAATAATTCGTCAGCATAATTCCGTCGAAAATATTTAGGCCCGACGGAATTTTCGACGGACTTAAGCTCGACGGCCTTATTTTTGGCCGAATGGTCGACATAATATTACATCAAAAATAACGTTATTCCGACGGAATAGGCTCATTTTCGACGGAATATTCCGTCGGAATTAGGGTTTTTTCTTGTAGTGATCCACCAATAAAACATTTCACAAAATACTCGTCATTTAGGCCTCGGTTCTCAGCCTCACCTAAAGATCTAAGAGATTCAAATTTCTTTTGGTAGTGCAAAACAATAGATGTTTGTTGCAATCCATTAAACTTAGATAATACTTTATTATAAGAGTACTTTCCAAGCCTAATTTTCACATCCCCAACAAATTGGTTCCAAAAAATACCATTATGAGACATATAGTATGCTAAGAACCAAAAACCAACATCTCCATCTAGATTTAAGGCTACATTCCTGAGTTTCTGTTCATCACTTATAGGATGGAACTGGAAAAAATACTCACATTTTATTAACCAGTTCTTAATATCCAGGCCATTAAAAATGGGAAAATTAAATTTAGGTTTTGTGTTTCTGGATTGATTAGGCTCCCAATTATGATTATGTAAACCCCTTTCCAAAGAACTCCCTTTAAGCCTTGGAGAATTATGAATGATCTTTTCTGGAATTTCAGCTGAAGTCAGAGAAGCCTTACCTTTTACTGTGCACTGAAATTCAGCCATCATCATCTCCATAATGCTATGTAAATGACTAAACTTATCTCCAATTTCCTCCATAGTTGCCTGTAAGTGATGATGACTATTCATCAATTCTTGGACTCGCGAATCTGTATTGCGAACGCTCTCCTCAATAGCTTCTTTTGGTCTGGTACCGGCTACCATTGTTGTGAGAATTTTTGCCGAGGAAGGATGGCTATAACTCTGATATAACAAATTTGCCAAGTAAAGATCTAGGGTTTTTAATCTTTCATTCAATAAGGTCGCAGAGTATAACTTTGTTGGGGTGTGTATTGTTAATGGATTTTGGGATTCAAACTGAGAAATAAAAGAATGCAAAATTAATGGTAGATTAAGATGGAACAGAGGTTGAAATAGAAAAAAATGAAGATGATAACCTCTAAAATTAGGGCCAAGGAAGGAGTGGCTCTGATACCATTTGTTATAGAATGGGATGAGTTTTCCCCATTTCTATAAAGAACCAGTTAAGAAAAAGAAGAAGCAGAGTATCAAGAAAGCTAAAATGCTGAAAAAACGAGGAAATGTAAGAAAATGGGCTGGAGAGAGAAACAATTTCATTTTCATAATTCTGGATATCCTCTTTTTACAAAACCGTACTATTCTTATACCCTTACTACATGTAACCAAACATTACAATTAACCACACATTTAACTACAATTAACTAACTATGATTAACATATTCCTATTTTTACTAATACTCCTACAACATAACAATTATATATATATATATATATATATATATCAAATGTAAGGCAAGAACAAGAGAGAGCATATGAAACGGTGAAGTGATTAAACTGTTGATGTAGTGCGGCAGAAACAATGGTGAAATAGAACCCTAGATTTTACTCTTGTTACTCTTGTAGTGCGGCGGCATTGATTGGACAAAAATGCAAATACAATTGCTAAGGTTTCTTTGCAGAGCTTTTATTAGTTCTGCAGTATATTCGAAAGTTATGGCAACAATTTAGATTTTTGACGAAGAACCTAGGTAGCTTTTAATTTGGGAAAGAAGTTGAAAGCCTTTGATTTTAATTTGTTTAGTGTTTGTTTTTGATAAGTTTATAGTTTTGTTTAATGTTTCACTTGTTTTAATTATTTAATTCAGTTTATTGATTTAATTTTGAAGTATTTTTTTTAAAATAATTCCACGATGGCAAATATATGACATATAAATAGTCTCTTTCTCACGTGCTTGATATTTTGTTATTTAGTTTAATAATACAAATGTAAATTGGGGCTCAGTTCAATAAGGAAAAAAGATTTAACCCTAAAATAAATAAATTTAAAAATCTACAATAATAGTTCATTTATTTATATAATATAAATGATAGTATTTATCTTTGAATTAATAATTTATTTGTTTATATATTCATATATTAATTTATTCATGTAATTGTAAAATCTTATTTAAACTCAAATACTTATACTTATAGAATTTAATAATAAAAAATTATTATATAATTAAATATTATGGTTATCAAAAATATGAATTTTAAAGAACAATAACTAAATTAAAAAAATGTTCGAGAATAAGAGATAGTGGTAAATATATAAGTATGATACTAATAATGCATATGGATTTTTTTTGAAATAAAAATAAATAGTTTCTTTTTCCTACTACGGACTTTTGGGATTTGGATCACCTCCATTACATATTTTTTTCAATTACATCCAATACACCATATTTTTATAGTTGTGAATAATATAATTGAAATCGACATTGATCAATTAATTTATTATAATGAATAACATAATTATTTCGAAAATGAGAGTAATCCAACACTTTTTCACCATTTAATGAACATGTAGATTTTTCATCAAAATTTCAGTGGATGAAAATTATTTTAGACTTTTAACGGTGAAAATATTTTTTATGATTCTAATTTTTTATAGGATTAATCTTAATATTATCAACTATCTATTAATATATTTTGATCATTAATAACAAAATTATCAAGACCAAATAATTAGTGTATTGGATTGAATTGGAGGAAATATATAAGATGTGACGAACGAGATTTTTATAATTTAATTTAAATATTTATTGAATTAAATAAATATTTTTTGATGATTTAATTATTGAATTATATAATTAATTGATGAAATTGTGGTAGATTAATTTAACTATATGTGTTACATTAGTTAAATTAGTGTGGAGAATTTTTATATTCAAAGTGTGTATTTAATTGAGCTTATTTGATTAAATACATTATTTAAATAAACATAATATTATTCTAGTTAATTTAATAATTAATTAGAGATTTAATGATTTGTCATAATCAATAAATGAGAATTTTAATTATGTGACTATGTGATTTAATGTGGAATTATCTTATTTTATTTAATTAATTTTATAAGATTATTTGGTTAGTTAAAAGTGTGACATTAAACTATATTATAAGCAATTTATTAAAATAAACCAAAAAAGAACTTTAATAGGCAACCAAACAATGCCTTAGGGGAGGTTGGGGTCAATTAACCCATTATGGGATTAACTGACAACCATGCTCTGCCACTTTTATTTGGTACACATCATAATTCATCAGTTCCTAAAAACTAAGCCATAAAGAAAAAGAGAGAATTTTTAGAGGAATTGAGAGTTGAGAGAAGAAATTATCTCATCAACTTGCTTAATCTAGGCTACTAATTAAGGTAAATTCCTTAAATTCAAACTTTGATTTATGTTCTTTTAAATCTTCTCCATGAACGTACGTTTTTGAGTTCTCTGATAGTTGAACTCTATGTGTAAATTGTTTAGAAGTTGTTTATAATCGTTTAAATGCATGTATAGTCTATTATATGATGATTATAAATTGTTTAATTAAGTTAATTCATGAGATTATGCTTTAAATTGAAGTTCTGGAATTACAGAGTAGTAAAGTATGAATATGGTTTAAATGTATGAAAATTTATGCCTGAATTGCATGTTAATCGGTAAATTGATGATTGATTATGTTTATGCATGTGAAAACAAAAAGAACGATAGTTAAACGGATTAAATTGGTTAAGAAATGAGTTCACAATGATTGATTACGCTAACTGTATCAAAATATGAACATAAAGCATAAACAGTGAATTTTAATCTTTAAATTGGTTGTGTGGGTTGGTTATGATGTTAAAATCACTGTGTATATAATGGGTTTTGGTTTTATAACGCATGTGATGAATGAGTAGTAATTATATTGTCGATTGAGTGAAAAACTTTGGCCTGATTTGACATTTTATGTGTTCTTCGCGAACTGCAGAAAATGACTTTCGGGTCCACCGCCCCAGCAGTGGAATTACACTAGGATTAGTTGCCCCAGCGGTGTCCTCTCCCCGGTGCCCAAATTGAACTAACTTTACTGCCCCGACGGTAGCCTCGCCCCGGCGCTGGTTTGTGAAGGAATCTACCACCCCGGCGGTGAAACAGGAAATGAAATTTTTCCTTCTTTTTTTGTGGTCATATTATGTTATCCTAGACACGTTTAAAACTTAGACTAATGTATTAAATAAATACTAAGATATTGTGATGGATGGTAGCATATACCCATTGATTATCAGATGACAATTGAGATGTTAAAATGAAATTGGATGAGAGTGAATCTTGAAATGATAATAATATTGTTACTAATCATTGTTATTGCTTTATAAACGAAATGTATAGGTTGATTAAGGAACGTGAATTTTAATTTATAATCTACGCACGAGGCAAGTTTTCTACCCTTAATCTTTTTATTTCGTTGAAAGCAAGTCTTTTAACTCTACTTTTCATTGAGCAAGTATTTTATCTTAGTTCATTCAATTCTATGAATCCAATTGAGATATCCTAATTCTTTTTGTAATATTCCACTTATACAGAGTTTATTCAATTGTACATTTTGTGAGTTTCAGTATACCATTTACATTTTTAATTATTATTGAGCCTTGATTGACTAACGATCCCTTATTGATTCGACTAGTCCATAGTTGATGAGCGTTCTAAATTCTAGAAATGTTATTGAAGTAAATCCAAACCAAACTTCCTTTGGTGCGGACTCTAATGTCAAACTGAGATGAACAACCCTTTTATAGGGGATTATTTTACGCGTTAGCGTTTAGATGTTGTGCACATACATGGTACAAAGGGCTGATCCCCCTACGTACGAGAAGTAAGGTCCATATAGTCTTACGACTGTTAAAAGTTTAAAGTAGAAACACTTGATAACCTAGGACATAGTTCGTGGTCTTGTGACCCTCAGATGTTCTTTTGATTCTTATTTTCTCGTCTTGATTCAAAAGCCAAGCTTTCGATTATCTGATATTCATTGATTATTCGCATGTTATTATTACTTTTATTGTGTTACTTGCTGGGCAATTGTTGCTCACCCTTGCATAATAACATTGCAGCTAAAATTGAAATAATTGACGAACCATCCACTAGTAAGGGCAAAGACAAAGTAAACAAGTGATGAAGACTTGTTAAATTTGTTTGAATGATGTTTATGTAATAGACTTATCTTATGTTTTCGCATTGATGTTTTATTAAGGTTAGATGACCTGGATTTATTTATTAAAGATGTTATAACCCTTTAATGGGAGATTTCTATTTTTATTATGAATTCTCATTTATATTTGAATGGGTAGTTAGATGTAATGTGATTTATTTGGATAGTGAACACCAAATCCTGTGGGAATTAAGTACCCGGATTTGGGGTATCACAAGTTAGTATCAAAGCTGTAGGTTATGAACCTTAGGTGGGAGAACCTTAGGGTAGTAGCCTTTTAAGCGATAGAGAACATAGTGGTGGTACACTCTTATCGAGTTCTAAGGAATGAATTAAGGAATTCATTAAAGATAATAAAAAAACTTTATGTGCTATGTGCTTATGTGTTAACAACCTATGTACCGTGAGTAGTACCAAGTATTAATTAAAACTTAAACTTTGTTGTCAGGATGTCGGATGTTAGAGGATTCAATCAGCCTAGGGAGGTTGAGCCCCGAGTGGCTGGAGAGGAGGAGCCCCGTGATATCTATGTTATCCAGGAGCAGTTGATACAGAGAGAGTCATCCCCATTGATCACTATTGTGGGTCAGGAGCATGAGCCTGAGTTTGATTCAGAAGAGGATTCTAAGGATGTAGAGATAGAGGCTGAGGAGGATGATGAGGATCCCGAGGAGGTACCCCTTACCTCTATCGATGTTGAGATGTACGATGTATTATATGATCGTACCATAGAGTTGCAAGATAGAGTGAGAGACTTGGAGGGACTGACAAATAGATGCCAGACTGTTATAGACCAGAAGAATGAGAAAATTGAGGATCTTGATATACGTCTTGGAGACGTGGAGTGGAAGCTAGTTCAGGCAGAAAGTCAAAAGGAAGACCTGTTAGCGGAGAATGACAAGATGAAACTTGAGATTTAAAAATTGAAGGATGGCCTGAGTGAAGAGTCAGCGGAACGTGCGAGAGCAGAGGATGCTTAGATGAATATCGCTCGACGTGCAGAAATTTTCGAAGAAGGCGAACGGGAAAAGAAGGCTAAGATTGAGGAGACAGACTACACTTTTCAGATAGCGATTGATAGGGCCCAGGATCAAGTTCTCCACTATCCAGTTCAGTTCGAGGACTTGCCATGGTACATGTTGGATTGCAGGACGATGTTTTGTATCATGGAGGAAGAACGCAAAAAGGCAGTTCGACGCCTTAGTAGGCCGTGATAGAAAAAGTATTAAAATATGTGTAAATATTTATGGTAGTTAGTAATGTAAATTCCAGCGTGATTATACATAACGGAATATGACTATTTAATCCTAAAGATCTTTTGATCTCGGGATAATTTATGTAAATAGCAGTGATACTATATTTCTATGTTTAAAACTTTTGAATGAATGAAATATTAAAGTTTATTTGAAATGTGTTATATGTTAAGTGTTTAACCTGAATTGTTTAAGTTAAGTATTAAACACTTAAGAAATTGAGTAATCAACTAATAAGCGCACATTGTTAAATAAAAAATGCCGTCGAGACGCCAACCACGTCAACAAGCTCAAGAAAGCTCTACCAATAACAACAACGATGCCAATGTTAATCCTGCACAGCAATTGGTGAACCTTTTAGTTGGAGCACTTACAAATCAGCCGCAAACTCCACCAGTTACGTCATTTAAGGATTTTAAAGCGGTAAGACCGCCAGAATTTAGGGGTTCCCTGAACCCGATTGAAGCCCAAACTTGGGTAATGGAAATGGAGAAAGTATTTGACGTTACTAGGGTTAGTGATGACCAAAAGACTGCCTTTGCAACGTTCATGCTTAAGTCAGAGGCCAGCTATTGGTGACAAACGAATAAGGTTCAAGGAGGTCAGGGTGTAATCGCGTGGGAGAGGTTTAATGAGATGTTCTTTGAGATGTATTTTCCGACAAGCTCGCGTAATCAGATGGAGATTCAATTCCTGGAGCTGAAACAAGGTACTATGTCTGTACCGGAGTATGCTGCAAAATTTAACGAGTTGGCTAGTTTCATAACCTACCAGGTGATTACAGATGAGAGGAAGGCGAGAAGATTTAAACAGGGATTGAAGCCGTGGTTGTACATCAAGGTGTTAATGTTCCAATTGAACACTTTTGCCTGAGTTTTGGAAAAGGCGATTATCGCAGAAGGTGGAAACGGTGCTCTGACTAAGTATAACTAGGAGCAGAAGAAGAAGAAAGGTGAAAATGAGAATAACAAAGCGATTGAATGGTAGTAACAATGGTGGTCACAATCAGAAGAGGAAGTGGAATGGCAATGGATCTACTGGGAATCAACAGGGAGGTCAAAAGAAGAAAGTGGAAGTATGTGTTATATGCGAAAAGAACCACGTGGGGATATGCCTGAAGGGGAAGAGGGTTTGCTACAATTGCGGTCAGGAGGGTCACATAACACCGAATTATCCGAATCTAAAGGGCGCTTGTTTTACTTGCGGATCAAAGGATCATCTGGCTAGGGATTGCCCCAAGAAGGCAGTAGGAGGAGCAGGAACATGAGGGAATATGGGAAATATTGGTGGTAGCACGTTAACCATAACTGGATCAACACCGACAAACTGACCTACCGCCAGAACTTTCAACATGACCGTGCAAGACGTCGTGCAGTCTCGCGATGTGGTGTCAGGTATCATTCTGATTAATAATATAGATGCTTATGCATTGTTTGATTCGGGTGCTACTTGTTCATTTATATCCGATGACTTTGCTAAGAACTTAGAGTTGCCTAAGGAGGAATTAGATTACCCTTTGAATATAGAAATTACGAATAGGGAGGTAATTCCTGTTAGGTACGTACACAAGAACTGTAGAGTGGACATTAAGGGAAACGTGATGACTATAGATCTGATCCCAATCAAACTTGGGGAATTTGATGTTATTTTGGGAATGGACTGGCTATTCAATTATAGAGCGATAATTGATTGCCAAAAGAAACGTATTAACCTTATGACTCCGTTAAAGGTAGTATTTTACGGCAGCAAGTCGCTTAGACAAGTGAGTTGTCTGACGATGATGCATACCAGGAAGTTGTTAAGACAAGGCTGTGTAGGATACTTAGCCTATATAGTTGATAATCGAAAAGAGAGTCCGAAATTAGAAGATATACCTGTCGTAAGGGACTTTGTAGACGTCTTTCCAGATGATTTTCCAGGACTTTCGCCAGATAGGGAAGTTGAATTCGTAATTGATTTGGCTCCAAGAACCGCCTCGATATCGAAAGTTGTGTACCGTATGGCTCCAATAGAGATGAAAGAATTGATGGTACAACTGCAAGAACTTTTAGATAAAATGTATATTCAGCCGAGTGTATCACCACGGGGAGCGCCAGTATTATTTGTTAAGAAGAAGGATGGATTAATGCGACTTTGCATTGATTATAGAGAGTTGAACAAGGTCACGATTAAAAATAAATACCCGTTATCAAGAATCGACGACTTTTTTGATCAATTGAAGGGAGCTAGGTATTTTTCGAAGATAGATTTGAGAAGTAGTTATCATCAGCTGAAGGTAAGGAAGGAAGATGTACTGAAGACAGCGTTCAGAACTCGTTATGGTCACTACGAGTTTCTAGTGATGTCATTTGGTCTAACGAATGCTCCTGCAGCATTCATGGACCTAATGAACAGGGTGTTTAAGCCATTTTTGGACAAGTTTGTAGTAATATTTATCGATGATATTCTAATTTATTCCAAAACTGAAGAAGAGCATGTAGGACATTTGAAAGCGACATTAGAAGCGTTAAGAAGAGAGAAGTTGTACGCTAAGTTTTCAAAGTGTGAATTCTGGATAGAGCGGGTGCAATTTCTTGGACATGTGATTGACAAGGATGGGATTTCGGTGGATCCGTCAAAAGTTGAAGCAGTGCTTAACTGGGTTCAGCCAAAAACACCATCGGAAGTAAGGAGTTTTCTAGGATTGGTAGGTTATTACAGAAGATTCATTCAGGATTTTTTCAAAATTGCGACTCCGTTAACAAATTTGACTAGGAAGGCGGTGAAGTTCGTTTGGACGGAGAAGTGTGAGGAAAGTTTTCAAGCATTAAAGAAAAGGTTGAGTATGACACCTGTGTTGTCCCTACCAGATAGCACAGGAAATTTTATGGTGTTCAGTGATGCGTCGCATAAAGGACTAGGTTGTGCGCTTATGCAGAACGGTAAGGTCATTGTGTATATGTCACGACAATTAAAGGACTATGAGAAGGGGTATCCGACCCATGATTTAGAATTGGCCGCGGTAGTGTTTGCTTTGAAGATCTGGAGGCACTATCTTTACGGGGAGAAGTGTGAAATATATACGGACCACAAGAGTCTGAAATATATTTTCACACAGAAGGACCTGAACATGCGACAGAGGAGATGGTTGGAATTAATAAAAGATTACGACTGCGAGATTTTATACCATCTAGGTAAAGCGAACGTTGTGGCTGACGCCTTAAGTAAAAAGGGTCGGGAGAAACTGTTTATGTTAACTGCTCAGGAGGAGCTAATTATAGTAATGACGAAACTAGAGTTGGAGGTGAAATATCTGGAAGAGTCTGACGAAAAACTGTTTCAATTGGGAACCAGCTCAATTTTAGTGGATAAGGTTAAGGAAGCACAAATACAGGACGAAAAATGTGAGAAAATCAGGAAAAGAATATCTGGAGGTAATGAAGTAAAATTTAAAGTTGATAACGAAGGAGTACTGAGATTCAAGGGAAGAATTTGGGTTTCGCTAGTACAACAGGTAAAGGAGGAAATTTTGAGCGAGGCTCATAATTCAAGTTATTCGATTCATCCGGGGAGTACGAAGATGTACCAGGATCTCCGACAGCATTTCTGGTAGCCGAATATGAAGAGGGATGTTGCCGATTATGTAACCAAATGTTTGACATGTCAGAAAGTTAAAGCAGAATATCAGAGGCTAAGCGAGTTACTACAACTGTTAGAAATCCCAGAATGGAAATGGGAGCATATTACCATGGATTTCGTAGTAGGTCTTCCGACGACTCAAAAAGGTTTCGATGGAGTTTGGGTTATCGTAGATCGACTAACGAAATTAGCACATTTCTTACCGATCAAGATCAGAATCAGCTGGCGAAGTTGTACGTGAAAGAGATTGTTTCGAGGCACGGTGTTCCAATATCTATTGTCTTAGATAGGGATCCACGCTTCACATCAAACTTCTAGAAACGACTACAAGAATGAATGGGAACGCAGTTACGTATGAGTACGGTATATCATCCACAGACCGATGGATAGAGTGAAGAACGATTCAGACACTAGAAGATATGTTAAGAGCTTGTATCATGGATTTCAAAGAAAATTAGGACGACCATATACCATTGGTGGAATTTTCTTACAATAACAGTTACCACGCAAGTATTGGTATGCCGCCTTACGAAGCGTTGTACGGCAGAAAGTGCAGAACTCCATTATGCTGGGATAAAGTTGACGAACGTCAATTGTTAGGACCAGAACTGGTACAACAGACTGCAGAAATCGTCAAAGTGATCAGGGCAAGATTGATAACAGCTCAGGATAGGCAGAAGAAATATGCCGATCAACATCGTAAGAATCGAGAGTTTGAGGCTAGTAGCTACGTTTTCTTGAAAGTATCTCCCTAGAAGGGGAAGATTTGTTTTGGTAAGAAGGAAAAATTGAGCCTGAGGTTCATTGCACCCTTTGAAGTGTTACGAAGAGTTGGAGAGGTCGCGTATGAGGTAGTTTTACCTCCGACGTTAGAACACATCCATAATATTTTTCATGTCTCGGTGTTACGACCATATAAACCCGACTACAAGCATGTTATAGAATATAAACCCCTGCAAGTTGAAAAAGATTTATCTTACGAAGAAGAGCCTGTTTAAATAGTTGACAGGAAAGAACAAGTACTCAAAAATAAAATTATACCTTCTGTTAAGGTGATCTAGAGGAACCACAACGTTGAAGAAGCTACGTGGGAACTCAAAGATCAGATGATGAGAAATTATCCACAACTATTTGCTTAGTCTATATGTAGCGATTCTGGGGACAGAATCTTTGTAAAGGGGGAGAATGTAACGGGACGAACTAATTGAGTCGTGATTCTGGGGACAGAATCCTTTTAAGGGGGGAAAGATGTGACGGACGAGATTTTTGTAATTTAATTTAAATATTTATTTAATTAAATAAATATTTTTCGATGATTTAATTATTGAATTATATAATTAATTGATGAAATTGTGGTAGATTAATTTAACTATATGTGTTACATTAGTTAAATTAGTGTGGAGAATTTTTATATTTAAAGTGTGTATTTAATTGAGCTTATTTGATTAAATACATTATTTAAATAAACATAATATTATTCTAGTTAATTTAATAATTAATTAGAGATTTAATGATTTGTCATATCAATAAATGAGAATTTTAATTATGTGACTATGTGATTTAATATGGAATTATCTTATTTTATTTAATTAATTTTATAAGATTATTTGGTTAGTTAAAAGTGTGACATTAAACTATATTATAAGCAATTTATTAAAATAAACCAAAAAGGAACTTTAATAGGCAACCAAACAATGCCTTAGGGGAGGTTGGGGTCAGTTAACCCATTATGGGATTAACTGACAACCATGCTCTGCCACTTTTATTTGGTATGCATCATAATTCATCAGTTCCTAAAAACTAAGCCAGAAAGAAAAAGAGAGAATTTTTAGAGGAATTGAGAGTTGAGAGAAGAAATTATCTCATCAACTTGCTTAATCTAGGCTACTAATTAAGATAAATTCCTTAAATTCAAACTTTGATTTATGTTCTTTTAAATATTCTCCATGAACGTACGTTTTTGAGTTCTCTGATAGTTGAACTCTATGTGTAAATTGTTTAGAAGTTGTTTATAATCGTTTAAATGCATGTATAGTCTATTATATGATGATTATAAATTGTTTAATTAAGTTAATTCATGAGATTATGCTTTAAATTGAAGTTCTGGAATTACAGAGTAGTAAAGTATGAATATGGTTTAAATGTATGAAAATTTATGCCTGAATTGCATGTTAATCGGTAAATTGATGATTGATTATGTTTATGCATGTGAAAACGAAAAGAATGATAGTTAAACGGATTAAATTGGTTAAGAAATGAGTTCACAATGATTGATTACGCTAACTGTATCAAAATATGAACATAAAGCATAAACAGTGAATTTTAATCTTTAAATTGGTTGTGTAGGTTGCTTATGATGTTAAAATCACTGTGTATATAATGGGTTTTGGTTTTATAACGGATATGATGAATGGGTAGTAATTATATTGTCGATTGAGTGAAAAACTTTGGCCAAATTTGGCATTTTATGTGTTCTTCGCGAACTGCAGAAATTGACTTTCGGGTCCACTGCCCCGACGGTGGAATTACACTAGGATTAGTCGCCCCCGCGGTGTGCCCACCCTGACGTATAAATGAACTGACTCGGTCGCCCCGACGCCCAAATTGAACTAACTTTACCGCCCCGGCGGTAGCCTCGCCCCGGCGCTGGTTTGTAAAGGAATCTACCGCCCCGACGGTGAAACAGGAAATGAAATTTTTTCTTCTTTCTTTGTGGTCTTGTTATGTTATCCTAGACACGTTTAAAGCTTAGACTAATGTATTAAATAAATACTAAGATATTGTGATGGATGGTAGCATATACCTATTGATTATCAGATGACAATTGAGATATTAAAATGAAATTAGATGAGAGTGAATCCTGAAATGATAATAATATTATTACTAATCATTGTTATTGTTTTATAAACGGAATGTATAGGTTGATTAAGGAACGTGAATTTTAATTTATAATCTATGTACGAGGCAAGTTTTCTACCCTTAATCTTTTTATTTCGTTGAAAACAAGTCTTTTAACTCTACTTTTCATTGAGCAAGTATTTTATCTTAGCTCATTCATTTCCCTGAATCCAATTGAGATATCCTAATTCTTTTTGTAATATTCCACTTATACAGAGTCTATTTAATTGTACATTTTGTGAGTTTCAGTCTTTGGTTCTTAAATACCATTTATATTTTTAATTATTATTGAGCCTTGATTGACTAGCGATTCCTTATTGATTCGACTAGTCCATAGTCGATGAGCGTTCTAAATTCTAAAAACGTTATTAAAGTAAATCCAAATCAAACTTCCTTTGGTGCGGACTCTGATGTCAAACTGGGATGAACAACCCTTTTATAAGGGATTATTTTACGCGTTAGCGTTTAGATGTTGTACACATACATGGTACAAAGGGCTGATCCCCCTAAGTACGAGAAGTAAGGTTCATATAGTCTTACGACTGTTAAAGGTTTAAAGTAGAAATACTTGATAACCTAGGAAATAGTTTGTGGTCTTGTGACCCTCAGATGTTCTTTTGATTCTTGTTTTCTAGTCTTGATTCAAAAGCCGAGCTTTCGATTATCCGATATTCATTGATTATTCTCATGTTATTATTACTTTTATTGTGTTACTTGCTGGACAATTTTTGGTCACCCTTGCATAATAACATTGCAGCTAAAATTGAAAGAATTGACGAACCTTCCACTAGTAAGGGCAAAGGCAAAGTAAACAAGTGATGACGACTTATTAAATTTGTTTGAATGATGTTTATGTAATAGACTTATCTTATGTTTTCGCATTGATGTTTTATTAAGGTTAGATGACCTGAGATTTATTTATTAAAAATGTTGTAACCCTTTAATGGGAGATTTCTATTTTTATTAAGAATTCTCATTTATATTTGAATGGATAGTTAGATGTAATGTGATTTATTTGGATAGTGAACACCAAATCCTGTGGAAATTAAGTACCCAGATTTGGGGGTGTCACATAATGGGAGGGGCTAAATCCAAAATTTTGGGGTTAAAGTACTATTCCTAAATTTTAGGATTAAGAGACCGTTTTTGTGGTATTAATTATATATATAGCTATAGATTTTAGGTTTTTATTTCTAAATTTTAGGGTTGAAGGACCATCACTAAATTTTAAGGTTGAGAGACCATTTTATGTTATTTATTATAAACAAGTTCACCAACCCCGTGCGAAGCACGAGCGGCATGGATAATAATTTATTATATTAATAATTAAAAAAATTAATTGTGATTTCGAGAAACATAGTTATAGCTATTAAATAGTTAAATATTTATTTAAACAACTAATGATTGAATTATATATTGTATGTTCTTTCAATATATTTGAATGGATTATTGTAGATTTATTTAGTTATGATTATGTGAAAATAATTATTTTAATTTTATTTAATTTTGTAATAGAATTCTATATTACATTTATATAATATGATAATATATTAGTGTTTATAAATTATATAATATATTAGTGTTTGTGAAAATTTACTTGAAATTCTAATCCAAATTGAATTATGAAACTCATTTTTTGTAATAACTTTTAATTTAATTATGTCAATTAGTTAGGAATGAATCCACTATCATTTTTCAACTAATGTTACAATTATTATGTTTCAAATTCACATATATTATTAATACAATTAATAATGTGATTTAATAAAATTTCAAGTTTAAATGGATTAAATTAGTTAGGATATTAATTTAATATTGAAATTCATATTAATAGAATTAAATCGCGTGTGTGTTTAATTGATTGTTTGTAATTGTTTGGTATGTGATTTTTTTAGTGAAGTGTGTTTAACCAATTTTGCAATAAAATTGGTCAAACCAAAAATAAAAATTCTTTTAGGAGTTACTTTTTGTATTAAAGATTTGTTGGGTTTCTTTTGAATACTTTATAAATTTAGACAGTATATATTTAATTATTATAAATTTATATAGTACTTCTACTAATTTGAATAGGAAAGAAAAAATCTTCTTTTTTTCTATTCCTTTTAGAGATCGGAATATTTTTAAATTTGGATAATACTTATGCTAATATGAATTAGGAAAGTTGAACAAAAAATTGGTAAAACTAAATCAAACTATTTATGCTTTTAATTATATAGTTGATATAGAATATATAGATTTAGATATTTGGCCTCAATATGTTGAAAGATCAGTTGTGGTAAAATTGGTGAAATAGAATTTTTTAATTAGGGCTAAATAGAATTTTATTTATAGTTGAGATTTATTATTGTTAAATTTTATGACTGTGGTGAAATTGGTGAAATAGAATTTTTTGTTAGGGCTAAATAGAATTATATTTATAGTTAGGATTTATTATTGTTAAATTTTAGAAGTAGGGTTGAACGACAATTTCGTATTACTTATTATATACTAGTTCATGATTCTGTGTGAAGCACGCATTTTGTTTTGTTATAAAATTATTGTATTATTTATACCTTTTTTATATTATACTATACTAATATATTAATTCTAATAATAATAGATTAATATTGTGTATAATGATTTTTATATAAAGAAAATATTTTCTTCTGAAATATCCTCTTTAACTAATAATGTATAACTAATTTATTGATGAAAAATTAAATAAATTTAAAAATCTACAATAATAATGCTTTCTACTTATATAATATAAATGATAATATTCATCTTTCAAATGATTTATTTGTTTCTATATTCCTATATTCATCTATTTATGTAATAATAAATCTTAATTAAACTCAAATAATTATACCTATATAATTTAATAATAAAATATTATTGTTATCAATAATATGAATTTTAAAGGACAATAACTAAATTAAAAAATGTATAAGAATAAAAGATAGTTATAAGTAGATAATTATGATAGTAAAAATGTAGATGAAAAGAATTTGAATTTAAATAACAGATGAAAAAAATAGTTTCTTTCACTAAAGTTTATGTTTTTATTCCGACATTTTAGGGTTGTAGGACCATTCTCAAGGTTTAAGGTTAAGAGACTATTTTGTGCTATTTATTATTATTATTATTATTATTATTATTATATATATATAGATATTTATTGTAAAATTTTAGGGGGGCACTCC
This sequence comes from Aralia elata, assembly GCA_034770075.1. Taxonomy (NCBI): domain Eukaryota; kingdom Viridiplantae; phylum Streptophyta; class Magnoliopsida; order Apiales; family Araliaceae; genus Aralia; species Aralia elata. Next base: position 13,052,613 of record CM068379.1, read on the forward strand.
TAAAAAATAAGGTTGAACGACTAATAGATAGTTGTAAATAGATAATGGGGAATGATTCATAACATGTATTTGCTATCCTTATAGGGCATACACTGTTTATACCAATGAAAACAAAAAAGAACGGTCGAGATTAGAAACTGAAAATCGACGTCTGCTACTATTACTAGCGGACCGTAAAGAAAACTCATACCATCCGCTACTACTAGTAGCAGACGCTAATCAGAATAAGGGTTTGACTTTATTAATCAGGGTTTAGGGTTTATTAATTAAGGTTTAGGGTTTATAAACCAAGGTTTAGAGTTTATTAACCAAGATTTTTATTAACTCTTTTTTAAACTAGGTTTAGGGTTTATTTTAACCTTATTAACCCGTGGTTAATAAACCCTAGACCCTGGTTAATAAACCCTAAATCCTAGATAATAAACCTAAACTCTAGTTAATAAAATCAAACTATTATTTTGATTAGCGTTCGCTACTATTAGTAGTAGATGATATGTGTTTTTTTTACCATTCACTACTAATAGTAGCGGACGTCTTTTAATCCTGATAATTCTCTTTTGTTTTCATTGGTATATATATATATATATATATATATATATATATATATATATATATATATATATATATATATTGATGTATGCCCTATAAGAATTCATAGCAAATACATGCTATGGATCATTACCCATAGATAATTATGATAGTAAGAATGTAGATGAAAAGATTTTGATATTAAATAACCGATGAAAAAAAATAGTTTTTTTTACTAAAGTTTAAGTTTCTATTACAACATTTTAGGGTTGAAGAACCATTCCCAGGTTTTAGGGTTGAGAGACTAGTTTGTGCTATTTATCATATATATAAATATAAATTATATCTTTTTTATTATATATATATATCTATATATATATATATATATATATATATATATATTTGGCCTCAATATGTTAAAAGATCAATTGTGGTGAAATTGGCTAAATAATTTTTTTTGTTAGGGCTAAATAAAATTTTATTTATAGTTAGGATTTATTATTGTTAAATTTGAGCGGATCACTCCTGAAAAGTAGGGTTTAACGACTACTCCTAAAAAGTAGGGTTGAATGACGATTTTGTCTTTTTTATTATATATATAAATATAAACTAGCTCATGGTCCCACGCGAAGCAAGGGTTTTGTTTTGTTATAAAATTATTGTATTATTTATACTTTTTTATATTATACTATAATATTATATTAATTCTACTAATAGTAGATTAACATTGTGTACAATGATTTTTATATAAAGAAAATATATCCTTTTGAAATATCATATTTAACTAATAATGTATAACTAATTATTGATGAAAAATTAAATAAACTTAAAAATCTACAATAATAATTCTTCTACTTACATTACACACATTTCCATTAGAATTGTGGAGAGTATTTATAATTTATTTAGAGATAGAAACTAGGGTTTTGCCAACACACATCTTCTTGAACAAGTATTATTCCTTGGTGGATCACCTCTAGAGGTCAAACACTTGGGTGACTAACGTTGATCAAAGGAAGGAATTTAATCGGTGAAATTCAAGGAGAACGCGAAAGAATTGGAGTTGAACTTGTACCTGAGGAAGCTAGAATTCTACAATGGTACAATTCTTATTCTCTATCTCTTTCGTTTAATTAATAATTGCGCATAAAGAAAGATCATGGTGATGGTTTGTATAAAATTTTAAAATATGATTTTATCGCGCTTCCGCTTCCGCTTCCTATGTGTAATTTGATTACATGTTCGCGTTATATACAAACCTAACAGTGGTATCAAGAGCCAAACTTTATGTGAATTATTAATTGTTTTGATTCCGTATATGTATGGGTATGTGTTTAGAACAATTTAATTGGGCATAATTGTTAGTATAGAATCATGTTTTTGGAAGAAAACTCAAAAATCGCGATCTGGAAAAATCAGAAACGAACGGACAGAGCTTAAGAGCCACGAAGCTCATTTGTGTGAGCTGCGACGCTCAAATTCTTGAGCCGCGATGCTTGGCAATTCCTTGAGGGCCGCGATGTTCAATTCTTGAACCCCGACACTCGTTTCTTTGAGCCGCGATGCATAAAGGCCTATTGGTTCATTTTGTGCAATTTTTTGATAAATTCGAAATTAAAATAAAGGAGTTTATTTTTTATTTGGAATTGGACTAAAATAAAGATATAGTATTCCTCGTTAAAATGATTTATTTTTTTCTATATTTCTATGTTCATCTATTTATGTAATAATAAAATCTTAATTAAACTCAAATAATTATACTTATATAATTTAATAATAAAAAATTATTTTTATCAATAATAAGAATTTTAAAGAACACTAACTAAATTAGAAAATGTGCAAGAATAAGATATAGTCGTAAATAGATAATTACGATAGTAAGAATGTATATGAATTTTTTTTGAAATTAAATAACAGATAAAAAAATATTTTCTTTTACTAAAGTTTAGGTTTCTACTCCAACATTTTAGGTTTGTAGAACCATTCCCAAGTTTTAGGGTTGAGAGACTATTTTGTGTTATTTGTTATATATATATATATATATATATATATATATATATATATAGTACTTATAGTTAAGATTTATTGCTCAATTTTAGTGCTGAAGGATTACTCCTAAAATTTAGGGTTGAACGTCAATTTATTTTATTTTATTGCTAATTTAGACTGAAGTTAAACACACTCACACACTCCACCTTGGCATGTCAAGGCTTGATCCCTCAACCTCATGGTTATCATGAGTTGAACGTCGATTTTGTCTTATTTATTATATATATAGACTAGGTAAGTGCCCCGTGTAAAGCACGGATTAATTTTTTAAATAGCATAATTTTTAATTATTTATTTATTTTATATAAAATGATTATAAAATACTTTTTAAAATTTCATAAATTAACTTACTATTGCTATTAGAATCTCTACAAACTTTACTCAAAAAGATAAAATTGTACAACTAATTAGCTAAAGGAATCTTATAAAGAATAAAACTATTGTAGAATACTAAGTTACGATTATGATAAAATTAAAAATTAAAGTTTAATCATGCAATAATCTATTTTAATATATGTGTGTGTGTGTGTGTGTTAAGTTTTTCAATACTAATTCCTACATTCGTCCCCGAAAAACTGGCTTAGTTTGATTTTTCTAGTCAAATCGATCAATTTTAGAATTAAAAATTATGCATTTTTATTTATATTTTTGAACTTATAAAATTTGGGGATAGTAATAAATTCGATATAGTTTTTTTATTGTTATAGTTTCTCCACCTATAATTATAAGAAAATAGTATAAATTACAAAACTAGTCAATTTGACTGAAAAAGTAAGTTTGACCAAATGTAAAAACTGTTTTGCCCTTATTTTAATACTCTCTATATCTTTTTTTAACTTATAAGTCATTTTAGCCAAACACATTCACATTTTATTTTAACTTAATTTTGACTTATTAGTCAAAAAAGTGTCAAACACTTTTGTTTATAAGTCACTACTTAAAATGTCTTATAAGTCATTTTAAAACTTATAAGTCATTTTAAAATAAGTCATCTCCAAATATCCTAAGTGAGCTTGAGGGACCGGGAGGGGGGGGGGGAGTGTTATTTAGTCATAATATTTTTTTGATATAGTTATTTAGGAATGAAATTGTTGTAATGAGTTATCATTATGATTTTTAATTTTAAAACTAGTTAACTAAATTTTAATCATTAATTAACAAAAGATCTCCTATATGAAATAAAATTGGTAATTGAAGTATAATCGTTAATATATTTTGTAATATATATAGTATATTCATTAATTATTATTTACTCATAATATTTTTTTCTAATAATTTCAGTATATTGTTATTTAGAGTTCAAAGTTGAGTATAAATCTAAAAGTTAGAATTTTCTGTATGATTAAACAACAAAATGACTCTTATAAAGAATTAAATTTTTGTTAAATAATAAATTAATATTTACTCATAATATTTTTTTATATTCTTAATATATAGTTATTTAAATTCCAAAGTTGAGTGAAAATCTAAAAGGTAAAATTCTAGAGATGATTTGTATGACTATTTTAACAAAAAAAAAGGGGACTCCTATAAGAAATAGAAATTTTGTAAAATAATAAGTTACTCTAAAAGTTTTAGGATCATAAATAGAGTTTTGATTCTAGTTAAGTTCTAAGCTTAAAAAGTGTGTTAGTAATAATTAATAAAATAAAATTAGAGAGACTTTAAAAATTATTTTGGTAGTTAAATTCTACACCCATACCAAATACCAAAGACGAAGACCAAAAAACCAAATTTTATTTGTCTATATATTTAAATGTATATATTATTAGATATAGAATGTGAATATCTAAATGCACTAACCATCAAAACCTAATGAAGAACACTCAAAAGCAGGAGGTGACGGAGTTGCGAATGTTGGCATAAATGATAAATTACGGTTTTACTTTTGGCTTTAATATGTTGAAAGATCAGTTGTGGTTAATTGATGAAATAGAATTTTTTGTTAGGGTTAAATAGAATTTTAATTATAATTAGGATTTATTGTTAAATTTTAAGGAACTACTCTTAAAAAGTAGGGTTGAACTACTACTCCTAAAAAGTAGGGTAAAATTACGATATTGTTTTATTTATTATATATATAGAACTATGCTCTATTTTTTGTAATGTTATAGTTAACTAGCGACTGGCCCCGTGCAAAGTACAGGCTACATTTGAATTTTTGATAGTTTTATTTTTATAGGAATATTTTTTATATACTTTTATGTTTATATTTTTTTTTGTTATGAGAATAATGATTTACTTTAATATAATGTTTATACCATAGTTAATAACCAATGAAAGTTTCTTCGCCACGATAAACTCAACTGTGCCTGACAGGATTCATATGATTCCCCTTTGACGAAGCTCCAAATGTTTGTCATCCAACTGAAATCAAAAGATCCAACAACACGCTACATAACATGAGACTGGGATGAGACAGAAGATTTGAACTTCAAATTATATGCATATATAATCTTGAAGAAATAGTCGTGCACATCGATTATTAGCAATTTTCTAGATCAAATATTAGACTTTTTAGTATAATAGCCTAATTAAAGATAATGAACTGCAAATCAACAAAAAATAATAAAACAAAAGATCTCTGTTCACGTAAGTGATGCAATAGTCCAAACTTTTGATTGCTATATGGACATGGTTATAACTTAACTAAAATAAGAAATTAGATATGGACTACTTCCAGTGCAACCGGCTGCTAGAAATTAATGTTTGTCACATGCAAAATATCAATAGTTCTCAAGGCCCACTCATTATTTGGATATTACTTTGACGGCATGCATCCTGCATCATTCGTCAATACAAAAAAAAAAATAAAAATAAAGAGAAGATCATCGAACTTCAATTATGTGAATTGTTTTTAAAGGAATGCTGTCCTATCATTATGATTGGGTGATCAAAATTGATAAATTGTTGCGCAAGAAGTTATGATCATGGATGGGCTAGGGTTTTTCAAATCCATGATGCCATACGCAAAAAAATTAGGGCTTGGAGTTTCATTATATATTTATAGGCAGGGGGTTTGGAGTTTCATTATTTATTTATAGGTAGGGTTTTAAAGTGTTCCTTAAAATTTTAGGTTGAAGTACCATTCTTAAAATTTAGAGTTGAAGGGTCACAAAACACTTATTTTCGACGGAAGAAATTCCCTTAGAAATAAGTTAATTCATACGAGATATTCCATCAGAAATAATTATGTGGAACATAAACTATTTTTGAGAGAATTCCGTCGGATTTGATAATTGTCCAATGGCGCCAAGATTCCCGCCCGCACCAATTGTATTCTTGATGGAATTTCTGTCAAAATTAAGTTACTTTCGACAGAATTAATCCTGACGGAAATTCCGTCGAGAATATGGTTTTTTATTTATTTATAATCTTATCGCTTTCTTTCTTTATTTGTTGCGCCGCATTGCATCCTCCCTCACTGCCTCCTCCGATCCTCACTCCCTTTCCCTCTGATCGTCCCTCACTCCTCCCTCGATCGTTCCTCTCCCTCGGTCGTCCCTCACTATAAGAAATTTGACCTACAGCTAAGACCTATAGCTACGGCAGACGCAGAAGCATAGCTATAGCTCCTAGTAGCTACGGTCGCACATTAGCCGTAGGAATAGACTGGTAGAGTGACGGTCACAGTTTGGTCGTAAGTACATAATGCGATTTAGCTACAGGTCTTGGCCTATTATATTTCTAATTCATTTTCATTTCCTTCTTTTGTTATTTCCCGATTCATTTTCACTCTCTCTCATCTCTCGGTCTAATACTAAAGAGCATATCCTCTCAACCATCTCTGAGAAGCCCTAGATACAAAATCTAATTTTATTATTTGTTTTTTTACTACATTGTATGGAATGGAGTAGTAAGTAATTTTTCATGTTTAATTTTAACTTAAAGATTGGCTTTTAAGGGTCTGTTCTCACTATGGATTTGCTGGGTAATTTTTTTCATTACACTGTGAATTCAACATAGCAACTAAGTAATTTTTTATGTTTATTTTTTATTGATTGGCTTTTAAGGGTCTGTTCTCACTATGGATTTCCTGGGTTGACTGTTGTTTTAGTTGTTAATGTAGTATTTTTAAATAAATATTGAATATTTCAAAGCCAAAATTATATTTCTCATGATTTTTTATTTTTGGTTGAGTCAATATTTTTTAGTTAACTAAATAATAAATGCTATTTGATTAAGTCAAATAATTTCCAACAGTTAGTTTGTTTCTTCCGTTTGTTCTAAGTTGGCTTGACCTATTCATATAAGATTTGATTTGCTTGTTGAGTAAATTGTGTTAGATGACCGTTGCTTATTTGAGCCTATAAATAGGAATCAATTCTTCTCAGTTGGAACACAACCAAAAAAAAAAAAGAATCACAACATATTCTTTCTTTTATAACATCCAAAGCAGTCTGCTCTCATTAATTCCAAGTTACTTTCTTTTGTTTATAATGCAACATGCATTATACTACTTAAGTTGTTGTCCACTTTATATATATATATATATATATATATATATATATATATATATATATATACGGGCTAGATCATGGGCACTATTCTTAAGTAGCCATATTCCTTAAGCAGCACTCCCTATATAATGCTTTCGGTTTTTGGGCTCCAATTTAAAAATTACGACATTTTATTTCTCTCCAAAACAGAATAAGCTCCAAGTAATTACCAAATTTCTCTCTCTCCAAAACCCAAAATCGATCTTCAGACCCAAATCGTCAGTTGGCTTTTATTTCACCTCACCTATTTCACGATTCGGCATCTAGGTTGAACAAATCGACACTTGGCATCTCCAATTTCAGTTCAAATCAACTTTGACTCAGACCAAAACCTTGATTTCGACTTCGATTCGGTAAGGGTTTAACTATTTTGCTCCATTTCTAGGTTTTTGTTTTGGTCTGACTTTGATGGCAACATCTCTAGCGGTCCAATTTTCATTGTTTCAGAGTAAAATTAGAACCTCTTTGCGGTAAAGAAGATTCTAGTGGTGTTGAATATGACTTGTCTGATTGATTACTTAAGCCGCATAGAAATTTCAACTATCATTTTGCTGAACAGTATTTTTCATTTTACCAGCTTGCACTTTTTGACTTATTTACTAGCCTTATTTTTCATTTTACTTTCACTTATCCAAACAGTATTTATAATAAATTTCAACTATCATTTTGAGATTCAATTCTAATTTCAACCATTAGAATATGTAATATAGTATCTCAAATTGAAACTAAAACCAAATTGCTGAAACTGAACTTGAAACCTTTTTGTGATAGCTTAAATCAAAATTTTAAAGAATAAGCTGAATAGACAAAAGATAACAAGCTTATTGAATTTTTAATTTTTAATTGTTCAAAGAAATCATTTCAGACAACTTATGTTTATTTTGTCAATTGGAAGGGCGGGGCTAGTTTCTATGACATGTTTTGATTTGTCAATAAGAAAATACACAATTCCAAACCATTACATTACTATGAACATACTCTGTACTCAAAGTTGTCCTGCTAGTTTCTAGGGGAACATTTGATATACTTTAATTTCTAAAAGTGACATGAATTTAAAATTTGATATACTTTAATTTCATCTATCTTTGGTAGTATTTTGTGTCAGTAATGCTTAATTTGGTTACGAAGATTCAGTTGATATTGGCAGACTAAAAATTTTATTTTCAGGTTTATTAAAAATGGATGACATGGACCATGAAATAGGGAGTTGTGGGAATAATGTAGAAATAGACTCAGACTACATATACAATTACGGTGAAGAAATGGAGGGGGATGACTTGAGTGCAGAGGGGTTGAATGTGAATAATGCTAAAACTTTTGTCTACTATCCTCAAGTAGCCGATGAGTTTATGCATAAGCTAGGTCAAGAATTTCAAACATTAGATGATGTTCACACTTTTTACAATACATATGCAATGCATGCTGGTTTTAGTGTGCGAAAGTATAATGAGAAAAAAAAAGGTGGGAAGCGATGAGATAATTAGGAAGGAGTACGTGTGCTACAAGCAAGGAAATGACAAACTATTAGCCAATGTGGATGTAAAAAGAAAACGTGGATCTACAAAAGAAGGTTGCAGTGCAACAATTGTAGTGGTAAAAAGAAATGACTTATACGTAGTTTCTAAAATTAAGGAGGGTCATTGTCACCCATTGTCAACCCCACATAAGAGGCATCTTTTACGATCGCACCGTAATGTGTCAACTGCCCAAAAATTTTTGATTCAACAACTTGGCATGGTGAATATACCACAATGCCAACAATACAAAATTCTTGCAGTGCAGGCGGGAGGGATTGAAAATATTGGTTGCACTCTATATTAATTTTTAACTACATACTTATCTAGGTCATTACCTTTTTGGTCTGACACTATCATTAGTAATTCAATATATATATATATATATATATATATGAGAAAAGAATCACCTTCTCAAGATATATATAAAGACTATTTTGACACCAGATTTCAATCAATTATCAATATAGTAAACTGAGTGTGTCCTCCACCCAAGAACTAATGAATCAGTTTCCCGTCTCATCAACACTGCCACAATTGTATCAACAGTGCGTACTGACTTTACGATACCTCAAAACTGCACAACTGTGTCTTCAGTGAGTTAGATCAATTCCCTAACGCATATTAAACTCCTGCCCATACAAGAGAGTCGGTCAATTATTCCCCCTGCCCGTACAAGAGTTTTTTATCTCAGACACTATCATGAGTTTTTAATTGAAATCCCTACTCATTTCTTAACTATCTTATGAATTTCTTTAATCCATATTACTAGCATTTTTCTATGAGTTTACTCATCTACTTACTCAGGTTTATGCAAAATAATATAATTTAAACATAATTCCAAACACATAACTTTAATCAGATAACACTTGATTTATTTCAACGTTACTCTTTAATCAGTATATTTCTTTCACATAATGTTTTTATATATTAAGATTTAATAAGATTTATTCATATCTTTTACTTATCTACGGACTCTTCATAAGTCCATTAATTCTTAATCCATCATATTATACTCCATGGTACTCGTTACCTCGAAACTATAACCTATTGCTTTGATACCAATTGTAACGCCCCCGAATTCGGACGATCGTCGCCCGAACAAGGGTCGACGTTATCTCGACATCTTTCGTAACTTAACCAATGATCCCATAATCATATTGGTTGAATTAGTCTATTACAGACTAATTGAATTATAAATTTTCTTAATTTCATCATTGGATCTTAACTTGATTTCAATCTCATTCTTTCTACAAGTATTAACTTGTAGTTCATTCGTATACATGGATAACACCATATATATATCGGTCAAATTTTAACCTTGAGATTCAGACATTCTATAATTTTACATATCCAAGTTTCACAATATTAGTAACAAAGATTGTTCTTGGCAACAGAGGGGCGCATTCCGGTAATTTTGGCATCTTACCGGCGCTCATTAGTGTAACATCAGTGCTTACAGAATTCCCAATATCATTCAATACCCTCACTTAGACATATATCCTTATATATATCTCTTCATATCGATATTCCCTATCTATCTGAATTTCACAATATTAATAACACACTTGTACTTGGAATAAAGGAACCTTGCGATGAATTTGGTTTCTTCATCGGTGCTAGATCTCTGGTCTTACAGTACTCACAATGTTATTCATTATCCTCATTCAAATTTATAGTTCTTTATCAACATTGTATTAATGTTTTACTATCTATCTGAAGTTCAGAGTATCGACATAACATGATCAGTCTATATTACCAATACTCTCACTCAGATTTATAGTTCTTTAACAATTCTAAGTTATATCAAAGTAAAGACATAACAACATTCTGATAATAATAATATGATATTATTAATATAATCTTCGATTACAAGGTTTGTTTGTTTGTATTACAACAGTCATTATGACTAAATACAAGTAATTAAAACATGAAACCTAGTCTACGCTTCTTCTTTTCGTTCATGATCTTCTTATCATTCTTCATAACTACAATTAAAGTTTTATTCGCAAGAATGAACACTACGGCTCAACAAGTCTAACAAATAACACATACACAGTTTATGCTTTCATATAAACTTTAACATGCTCTGAATTAGCAGATAACATTTCAATAATCATGTTAATCATATAACAATTACACATTTCATAACTCATTTAACATTTAATAGTTAAACAACATATCTTTGTTTATACAAAACAGTTACAATATAGCTCGCACATAACAATTTAAGCAAGGGTTACAACTTGCCTCGTATATCTTTTACAGATAAATATAATGGTCCAAACATTCGTCGTAAATACTACACGATTATAAGTTCATGAAGACAAATAAGCGTTGAACGATTAAATCTTTTAAGTTTTATTTCAGGTATTATAACCGCTTATAAATAAGACTCCTTCTACTATACATGAAATAATTTCAACATTATAACTGCATATAAAATGAATATTCATCAACTATATTTAAAATAAATCGGGCATTATAACTGTTTATAAAATAAATATTCGGCTATTATATTTGAAACAATTTCAGCATTATAACTGCTTATAAAATGAATATTCTTACTAAATACTTACAGAAAATCGGACATAATAACTGCTTGTAATAGTATATTTTTAACTTTATAAGAGAAATAAATCGGACATTATAACTGTTTATAAATAGGATTTTTGTACTATATACTTAAAATAATAGTTTTTTATTTGTGAAAATATATCGGTTGTTTGTAAAAACGCTATTCAGAAATCTGAAATTTCAAAATTCGAAAGACAGTTGCTGAATGAATAGTGTTTTTCGTTTTTTTCGTAGAAAAAATATTATTGGTTCATTGGTCTCTAAACCACGTATAATTACTATGCCGTGAAATAAAACAAGTCGAAACGACGAAAAGAACTAATCAAAAAGGTGAAAAGCGTTTTCTCGAAAATCGTATTTTTTCGTCTTTCTCGGAAACTTTTATATATTCGCTCCCTGGGTTCTATGACTCATATAAACACTATTTCGTGTAATGTGAAAAGTCCCAAAAGGATACAAGACGGATTTCACGGGCATATCTGATTTTTAGGTTTTAACCCTTAGGGTTTAGGTTTTAACTTTTTTCTCAATATTTAGGTTTTAGCCTTAAATTAACTTCTTGATCTTAATAAATATTAAAGTTAACTACTTAAACCAAAAGACAAAATCCTACACATTGTAAAAATCATATAACACATTTGAAGCTCAATTCAAGCTTATTTATTCATATAACACATAGCTTAGGTTATAGTTCTAACCTCTAATCGTATACGATCGTATCTACGAATCGTTTTTAGTCTTTCAGATAGCTCAATGTATACTTGAGCAATAGTTCTTAGGTTTTAAATTGACAGCCTTTATTAGATCTTGTCAGATCACATTTGAAATATTTGGGATATTATGCTATTTCCGACGAAATATTCTGTCAAAAATAATTTTGTTGGAATTAGGTTATTTTCGACAAAAATTCCGTCGAAAATAATTCTGTCAAAAATTTGTAATTTCGACGAAATTCTCGTATGGATTTATTTCTGAAACGGATATATTTTCGACAAAATATTCTGTCGGAAATAAGCTTATTCCGACGGAATAGGCTTATTTTCAACGAAATATTCCGTCGAAAATAGTCATTTTTCTTGTAATGTCAATCCTAAATTATATAGTTGAGAGACGATTTTGTGCTATGTATTATATTATATATGTAGATATTTTAATTTTTTATAAAATTATCTCCTCTAATTAAATAAATTAATCATAATATAGTCACTATTACATTATAATTATCATTATTATTATTTTTAATTATCCATATTAGAAATATTGTTCGATATTCGCACATCAAAATTGAAAACAGGACTCTTGAAGCCGTAGTTACTATTTTTTTTTTTGTTATTTATTTATCTTATAATCTCATATATTATATATCAGTTTATCATAGATTCATTAAACAATTCAAAATTTATGGTCTCATATATGTATATACTCAATTTTTATTATTCATTTGAGTATTATGTATAATTTTAACTTAAATATTATTTTCATCATTAATATTTTATACTCACTCTTTCCCAAGATAAAAGTCTTTTATTAACTTTTGTGGTCAAATTGACCATTTTTAAAATTAGTAGTTAAACATATATATTTAGATTTTCACAAAGACAAATATTGAGATTAGTATTAAATTATATGTAGTTTATGATATTTATATACTTTTTGCATATATATATAAAAGGATGATGAGATATATTTATTTGAAAAATGATTGATTTGACCATAAAAATTAGTGGATGATTTTTATTCTGAGACGGATGGAGTATTATTATTACTTTTGGAAAAAGAATAAAATTTGATATCGGAGAACCCAATTTATGAAAACTGACAATGGGGTTCTCGAAAGTATCAAAAATGTCAAACACAGTCCCTATTCTCATTAGTTTCACCAGCATTTCATTATCAAATTACTACAACAATTTCAGACTGATATGACACTTATTATGAGGCAGTTTTTAAAAAATGTCTTTAAAATTATATTTTAAGGCATTTGATTAAAAATATCTTATTAAGATTTAGGTGTTGTTTGATAAAGTTGAGTAATTAAGATTTAAATGGTTAATATATCTTAATAAATTAGATCATTTTAGTGAAATATCATCTGAACTTAAAAAGTTGTTTGGTAACTAAAAAATATAAAACATCTGAATGACTTTTAAAGTTAAAAATATCAATTTTAAATTTAAAAATATCTCAAATTAACTTTTCAAAAATCAATAATGATCTAAAAATTTAGAATGGAGGGAGTACAATATTTATAAAGACTCCATAGATTTAAATTTTTCATTAAGTGTCGACAGCTCTTAATGATTTAGATTTATATCTTCTTCTTACCGATAAAGAGACGATAAGAGGCAAATAAAATTTTACCAAACAACTTTATCCTCTTACCGAATCAGATGTGGAGTTGTTATGAGATATTAAGAGGTAAACAAACACCCCCTTTGTTTAGAGGCACTTGTCTTACAACTTACAAGTATATATTTATTTTTTCTTTTTATTAATTGGCGATGACGAGCGAGGAGATGATGACAATAATTTTAAAACATCGGAACCGCAGCGTCGACCCCCACCCAATGATCCTTCTCATACCGATGGTAGTACTAGCCGTCGTTTGTAGATAGTTGTAGTTTTACTTAGTTTATATTGTAAATTATAGTTTTAACTTATTTTACGTTGTAAATCATTGTTTATTATGATTTTTAGTTTAATTTATGTGTATTAACGTTATCTATTGTAATTTAGTTTAAAATTGTTATCGTTGGGAACGTGTATGTTATTGCTTGGATATGTATGTATGTGTTGTTGGGAGGAGTTGTCATTTTGACGTACATGTTTGTTGGAATATATATGTATGTGTTATTGTTGGGAAAAACTTGTTGAAAACAGGTACAAGTACAAATTGTAGTTTAAAAACCTAGAAATTGCAAAAACAAGCAAAAAATATTTTTTTTAAAAAATATTATTCTCGACATAATAAGGTATTTTGGAAGGAATTTCCATCGAAAATAAGTTGGATTTATTACGCAGAATTTTTGATACTTATCAGCCTATTTCTGACGGAATATTCTGTCGAAAATAATTTTGTAAGAATTAGGTAATTTTCGACATAAATTCCGTCAAAAATAATTCTGTCGAAAATTTGTAATTTCGACGAAATTCTCGTATACATCGATGGGGCAGGCTCGGACACATTGAACACTTACAATTTTTTTTTATTTTTTATTTTTTATTTTTACAAAATATAGGTTACAAAATGACGTGTCAACTTATAATTAGTTGAAGAATCACAATACATGAGTAGGCCCAATAGTTATCAAAATATTGTATATACTTGTGGTTGGACTTAAATATTGTATAGGGTTCTTTACAATACTATACAACATTTAGAAAATAATTATAAGATAAGTGCATCCACAAAATAATTTCAAAAAGAGTGCAACACAATAAACAAATCAGATCATTCAATTTCAAATAAATAAGGAAACCTAAAATCAAGGAGAAATTACTGTTATATGCTGCAGTTACCAATTATCCTCCCTCTCTTTCTCTCTCCGCCATGGAATATTACAGCAAAAAATCATTTTACTCAACCTCCTTCTTCCTCCGCCTTCTGCCGCCACTTTCCACCATGCCGATCTTCTTCTTCTTCTTCTTAGAGCGTCTTCCATCTCCGCCGACAACCACCGCCTCCTCCACCACCTCCTCCAAAACCGCTTCTGCATCTCCTCCGAAACCACCACCTCCTCTAAAGTTGCCACCGCCACCTTCTCCAAAGCCGTCGCCGCCACCTCCGAACCCGCTACCGACCACCTCCTCCGAAGCCACCACCCCAACCACTGCGACACTTAGTGTGTTTGTTACTGTCGTATAAGTATTTGGTTACTTAGGTTTAAATTAATGAGTTGAAATGGATTTGGGTGTGTTTCAGATTTATGGTTACTAATTAGATTAATTTTGGTTACTGTATAATGTTGAGTTGGTAATCATTCATAATATTGGTTACCTTGGTATAAAGGTTTAATTACCTTGGTATGAATGTTTGGTTACCTTGCTATGAATGTTTGGTTACCAACTGCAATATGAAAAAATTATGGTTACTAATTAGATTAATTTTGGTTAATGTATAATGCTGAGTTGGTAACCATTCATAATATTAGTTACCTTGGTATAAAGGTTTAATTACCTTAGTGTGAATGTTTGGTTACCTTGCTATGAATGTTTGGTTACCTTGTTATGAAGGTTTGGTTACCTTGCGGCGGAAGGGAAGGAGGCAGAGGGAGGGGGCGAGAGGGAGGGAGGGGGCTGGGGCGGAGGGAGGCGGAGGGGCGGCGGGGAGAGGTGGTGGGGCGGTGGGAGGGAAGGAGGGGAGAGAGAGAATGGGTATTTTTTTTTTTTTTAAAACTGATATGGAAACTAAATTAAAGGGATAGAATGGAGGAGAGAGAAAGTGATATTATCCCCTAAATTAAGGAATACTAATTGCACTAATATTGTAAATAAATATGAAAAAGTGTATTATTTTTGTAATTATTTTATCTATGCACCATTATTGTAATTATTTCTAAAAATGTACTACTAAATGTAAATGTTCCTATTGTGGGGTATTACTATTTATGTTGATTTGTTTTGTTGTTGTTCCAACAAACAATCAGGACTTAGATGTTTTTGAGGCACATGGGGGGGGGGGGGGGGGGGGGGGGGGGGGGGGGAGGGGGGAGGGGGGGTATTACCCCTTGTAATTGTTCACTTTTAAGCATTACACTACTGAATTTTAAAAATATGTAATTAACCAACTAATTTTTAAAAAAAATCTTAATTAAGTCATTCCGTTAAATTAGTTGGACAGGCGTTAAATTTGAGCTTCTATTTTCAGACATGGATTAAAAAAAATCTAAAGCCACATAAAAATTATTAGCCTCCTACGTGGAATAAGGAAAAAAAATATTGAAGTGGACATATCCCATGTGGATTTGGCAGCCACACAAAAATTTTAAAAATAAGAATACTTTTATATTTTATTTTCTTTCTTTTTCTTTACCTATTATTTCTTTCTCTTCTCTAAGTTCCTTCTTCATCTGGATTAGTTCCTTCAGATCTGGATTTAATTCCATTACCCACAAATCCTTTATCTCATCATCTTCCTCCAGTACAAATTCTAGTTTTATCTTCTTTTTCCTCATGTCTTTGTAATGAATTTGGGGGAACATTTAGAGTTTCAATTTTCTCATTTTGGATTCTCACCCTTTTCTCTCTGCAATAGATAATAATTATTGATTTTGCCCTTCTCTGTTCTGGGGTCCTCTTCTTCTCACACAATTAATGGCAATAATTTCATTTAACCAATAACAAGCAACCCCAATTATCAATTCATCACCTATATTTCAGCTCATAAATACTTATATATATATATATATATATATATATATATATAAGTATTTATGAGCTGAAATATAGGTGATGATGTGTGTGTGGGCGCGCAAACATATGATACACAAATGAGCCAGCCAAACCACCATAGCCATCACCAATCCACTGCCGATGGCGGAATCTCTAAACGCGTCAATAGCCCTCAATTTTTTCGTCTAATGACTCGTCGTGCCCAGTCATTTAAATACAATAACAACAACAATAACCAAAATACTAACACCCACAACGATAATTTCAGCACCCAATATGAGATTGATTTGTCAGTCAACTCACCTAGAAAATTAGAATGTAGATCATCGATTTACTAGAGGGAATGGAGCGAGGGTTCAGATTAGTGTTGCAATCCTCCTCATTTGTAAAATACTATGTGAATATTGTAGGGATGACATAATGTATTTATAGTTTGGTGTGTTGTCTATTTATTTACTAGTTTTATGAATAAAAATTCCTGAGTTGTAATGTAAGATGTTTTGTATTTTGACGACTCAAATCGAGTTGTGGAGACCCAAATTTGGGGTGTTAGAATTGATGCATAACTTGGTTAAACTTATTAGTTGCATAACCCATCACTGGAGTTGAATAAACTGGCCATTTTTTTTGGTACACATTCTCTCTAACTTAACAATACAGGGAGTAAATATCTGATTTGTTCTAAGCGCTCACTAATTGAAACCCTTTGTCACTAATTGAAACTCATGGTACTTTATCACCAAAAAAACCAATGAACTTTAGACTTTTTTTCAAAAAAAAACAATCAACTTTGTTTTTTTTTTTTTTTTAAATTAACTTTGTTTTCAGTTTCAATTAAACCAACTAAGTCTTAAAAAAGATAACAATAACCAAAATTTGAATAAGAATAGTTAACTACTGATGGGGTGTTTTTTTACATATGACAATTGTATTTATTTTTATTTTTTTATGATATATTGTTAACATCATAATAAACTTATTTTAACTACAAAAAAAACAACGTAAAACTATAATTAATCATTTTATATAATAAAAAATGACTTAAAAATGATACAATTAAAGTACGATTTTTGTTTCTCTTTAATGTAGTGTCTCAAGGTTTCTAGAACTCTTGTTCAACAAGCTCACAATCTTGCTACTATGGCTCAGAAATCAAACTTTCTTGTGTTTGTCTAAAATATAAAGTTCTTATCTTTACTGTAAAAAAAATTGTAGCTAGTTAAAACCCAGGATTAACCTAGAGAAAGTTCCAAGATCTTACAACAAAAGTAGAAGATACAAAAGACTTATTAGCACCCAGAATGCAAATATATATATATAACAAACACTTAAATAGTTCATAATTGCAGTCTTTTGCTAAGCTGTTCTTTTTTTGGAATATACAAAGACCATAAGCAAGTGAAGGTTTACCAAATAAGATCCATCCAAAAATGCAAAAGTATCTAAATTTAAAAAGTGTTGGCTTACAACAGAGCAGAAATCCAACAGTCCAGAATATACTTTTAACAGTAAGATTTCAACAAGAGAGAAATACAGAAGCAAGCATAATTTGCCTATCTACAAGTTGACAAAAATATAGCAACTAATGTGTATCATATATAGTTTAGATATAGATCACAGCAAATACAGTTAAACGCTTGTCCACATATTTGACCCTGCAATTTCAATCCTCCACATATTTGACCCTGCAATTTCAATCCTTCACGCCAGTATCCACTACATTGTCTAGATCTCCTTAATTGATACCAATGCCATAACATTCACATCCTCTCAGTACCAAAGGCAAACAACCCAACCACATATAGCATCAGCCACAAGAAATTTCATGTTCGGCTTTGCCAAAATATTCCCTCTTTTTTGCCCTTTCCCTTATTTTGATAAATTTCCTGAAATATTCTGAAACAATTTAACTACCACATAGGAAAATACATGAATACGTTTAAGATATTAAGCTACACAAGGGCAATGAGTAAGTGCTACATTTCAGAAGCCCGAAGATCCGCAAGGCGACTAAAATCCAATTGCGCAACTCCAAACATTTATAAAAACCCAATTATAATACAAAACTCAACAAATATCTCAATAGAACTCGATAAAAGCTTATCAATAAAACAAAGGTGTTGAGTCTTAAAAACATCAAGTGGAGGCACAACTCCCACAATGCCAATATAGTCTAACAAAGTTCAATCACAATATGGTTCCTGTAATTCATCAAACCAACTTGCATGATATACCAAAACAACTGAAAGTCGTGAAAAACAAATGAAATTGAGTTTACTGAATAATAAAATAAAAACAAATCAATTCCCACGACTTGACTTCACCTTTTTTTTCCATCAATAAAACCATTACACCACAACTCAACTATATATACTGGCTATTTATAAAGGTACATAAAAATTCTTCCTTGCTGATTCAATCTTCAAACAGGCGTGATTTATCTCTTCTAATTGAATGTATTTTGTACAAGGACACGTGTATGAACCATAAAAGACAAAATTATGATAAATGATAATCCCCGTCTCAATTTAAGTGAGCCTGTTTGACTGGCACATAGTTTTCAGGACAAGTGTAAGGATAAGGAGTGCTTTACTTTTCCTTAAAACCAGTAGAGATCAAAATTATTACTAGAGAGATAAAATGATCAGAATAGAATGAGCCAACCAACTTACTTTGGTACATCCCAAAATCAAAAGGAGCTCACTTTAATTGGGATGGAGGGAATAATATACTCAACAAATCATAGTAAAGCTCCCTACTAGATCAAAATATTGGAATTACTTGACCCTGCACTGGAGACAATCAATGTGCCTAAGCAACATTGACCGAGTAAATCATGTAGTATGATAAATGATAATCCATCTGTCTCAATTTAAGTGAGCTATTTGATAATCTTATCTGTTGCTTTCTGCCTTTTGATTTAATTTGTAAGAACTGACTGTTAAGCAACATAAACACTCTATCATTTTTAGTACAGCTCTCTTATAACATCCAAAAGCAAACTATCCTCTTATTACCAGTTTTCATCAGGCAGCATATAAATTCCAAGGCCTATAACAACCTGTATGTACAACCTATAAACCAAAAATCCAATGCAAAGTTCATCCCTGATCTAAGACCAATGCTTCTCGGGGCCTTATGTCTGGCACTGAAAGTGGGTTCAAAGGACTCTCTACCCACTCTACCAGGGAAGAGGCCAGATATTTTAATAAAGAGGCGCAAAGACAAAATGTGTAAATTATAAATAAGTGGGTCAAAACTGAATATCAGTTCATTTTTCTTCAATATCAAGAGGGTCAAACTTTTTTTTATTACAGCTTAGTAATATAATTTTAAAAAAAGTTAATTCAAACCTACCTAAAAATTTCACCAAAATTTAACGGGGCTCAATTGCCCCTCTAAGCCACTATGTGGCCTTGTCCTGCATTTTACTATACCTCTTTTTACTTTTTTAAATGATTAGCACATTCATCTACTTCTGCCAGCTTTTCATTGCCTTTGAACTATTTCTCCTTTCATAGATAGAAATTATATCTGTCCTACGAAAAAGATTATATATCCTCCAAAGTAGCACGTGTACTTGCATTCACTACCCTATATAAGTCCTACTCAAGTATATATCCATCATCTACTTCGAAACTTCACCTTACGTAAATGCTGCAGGGGCTAAAAGGACAAAGGAAATTCTTCAAAGAACACTTAGACAAGCTTGGTCTATAACCGATATACAAGTTAGGAAATGAATAAGTAGCCTCTGAATATGATCATAAATTAATAAATTCATAACTATGATCATAAAGAATACCTGTGTATTTAATAAATTAATACATAACAGGTAAAAACAATTTACAGGTACATAACAGCTAAATATGTACCCAACAGTAGATGTTCTTCCCAATTGACTTTCTCACGGTTTAGTAAACATTGAGAGTGGTAAGAGATTTACTCAGAAGTTCAAAATAAGCCCTTTGTGGAACCCACCCACCTGACCAACCCCACCCCCACCCCGGCCCCCAAAAAAGAAAAAAATAAAACACACAAAAAACAAAAAAAAAATGATTCTTTTACTTATAATGATACATTCGAAAGTAGGAGGACAAGTTAGGGACAAGTAAATTTGGATGGAGTAAATCATGTTCCTTACATATATTGATTGTTTACCAACTTACTAATCAAAATAAGATACAACCTCCGTCCCCCAAAGAATGTCTTGGGTGCAATTTTCACGTAATTAAGAATTTCAAATTAGAGGAGAGGGTATACAATAATTAGAAGTTAATCCTTATATTTTGCTTAAATATAATAGTAGTGAACCTCAAAAAAAAATATACTAGTGAATATTCTCTTTCATGAAACATGGGGACCTCTTTGAGGGTAATAGTCTTTATAGCATATTATACCTTTGACTTTTTTACTCAACTCATTCTTTTGAAAACTTTTACTGTACTAAAGCCACTTTGGGGAGACAAGTTGTAAAAATTAAGTTTTTATTAGCTTTAAACCCCCAAAAAATATATTCATCTTCAATTGGTTAGGAAATAAGCAAATCAATCATCAGCCATCGCACTCTATAAATCCACCAATGGAGTTGACCCAGGTTTGTCTACCCCCTTGCTCCAAACCCTAATAGACCAACTTGCAACTCATCAAAACAATCAACATAGACCATGCTTCATTTGTCGCATAAGGTCTCCAAAAATATCAACACTTCTTTCGTAGGTTAACCCGTGAATACCGTTTTTGTGGTAAAGAAAGGCCTTACTGCAGTGCCAATGAGTGGTTTGTCCTCCCTCCATGATGCAAAGGAAATAAAGAAGATCAAGAAGTTAATTACTTATTATTTTATATTGATTTTTAAAGTTAAATTGTTGTAATTATTTATTTAGTATAATAGTAGATTATTATTAGGAGGAAGTAGATAATTATTAAAAAATTGTTTCCTTTTTACATTAGAATTTTTTGTTACTTCCCACGATTTAGGTTTTCTATACTAGCATTGTAATCCTCCGTGATTTGACAGAGTTGAATATATTAATGATTGATTTTAAAGCTGTTTTTATTTGTGTCTGCTTCTACCGCGGTACCATGTGTGCATAGGTTTTTTTATCACCCTTTTTCTCATCTTAATATATACTTAGATCATCATCCCATGTGAAACAGGGCTTGTTGTAGAACTATTGTAGTGTTTATATTTTTTTTCTGTATTTTTTTGTTAGATAAAATAACTAATTTTTATTTGTGAATTTTATTATTACTAAATCATATGGTTGGTGAACGTATTATATTATACTAATATATTAACTATTATAATAATAAGTAAATATCGGGTATGATGACCTTAATAAGAAAATTATTTCCTTCTAAAATATATTATTTAACCAAAATTATATAAGTAATTTAAATGAAAACTTAAATAAATTTAAAATTTGTACAATAATAATTCATCTATTCATATAATTAAAATACTAAAAAAAAATTATCTGTTAATTATATTAATCTATTTATGTAATACTAAAATTTTATTTAAACTCAAATAGTTATACTGATATAAATTAATAATTGTACATAATTAAATATTATTGATAATAAGAATATGAATTTTAATAAAAGACCAACTATATCAAAAAAAAAAAGTATAGACATAGGAGATGATGATAAGTAGATAATTATGATATATAGTAAAAACATGGATGCAAAAAATCAAATAAAAGATGAAAAAAAATAGCTGAGTGAATCTTTCTCCTAAGAAATTGGAATATTTTTGTGATTTTAAATATAACGAATTCTTTTCCTTTTAGGGTTGAAGGAATAAAAAAAATTTGTTGTTTTAAATATATATATATATATGTGGAGGCTGATCCATAGCCAACGTTGTATTGATAAAGTTACATTATCCTTACGACAATAGATCTCAGCCGTCCATTCACGAATCGAACAGTGTAATGGAACTCCAATCCGTACTTTAATATGGAGAGACCCACAATTTAGTTCTGCGGACGGAGGCCCACTATGTCAATATACAAAAATACCCTAGTAATCCTCGTCCGCACAATTAAATTGCGAATTGGAGAGAGTTTTTTTTTTACGTCAAATTGGCTGAAATCCTTCTCTGTTTCCAACAAAGTAATCCTCGTCCGCACAATTAAACTGTGGATTGGAGAGATTTTATTTTTTTTACATCAAATTGACCGGAATCTTCATTTCTTTGCTTCCAACAAAGTGGTCGAACTACCCATTTTGCTTAATTTACTGAACTTTTGTATGAATTCAATAATACTTACAAAGTATTAGATGAACGAGAAAGGAAGTGAGAGTGAGAGAGAGAGAGGGCGAAGGAGATAAAGAGAGTTAATTTTATATAGTTTTAACAATGAAGTACCAAATTTATCACAACCATGAGCATACATGTGATGTTATGCGAAGATTAATTAGTATCTCAAGAGCATGAGATCTTCTTATAAGTATCCCCGTTTTTCGACCACTTTGTTGAAAACAGAGAAAAAATGATTCTGACCAATTTGACGTAAAAATAAAATCTCTCCAATCCGTAGTTTTAATTATGCGGACAAGAATTACTTTTAAAAAGAGGGTATTTTTGTACAGTGGGCCTCCGTCCGCAGAACTAAACTGCGGGCTCCCCCATATTAAAGTGCGGATTGAGATTCCATTACACCGTTCAATCTGCGAATGAACGGCTGAAATCTATTGTAAGGATAATGTTAAGTTTACAACGTTGACTATGGATCGGTCCCCTATATATATATATATATATATACACACAAAAACTTTCTCCAACGAACGCGAACAAAAAATGAGCCGGCCTATAGCGACGGTTTTGCCCGTCGTTATAGCATATAAGCGTAACAGAGCTATAGCGACGGATTAAACCGTCGCTATAGCCCGGTTCAGCGACACAGAGCTATAGCGACGGATTGAACCGTCGCTATAGACCGGTTCGCTGGAGAAGGGGACTGTATATATATATATATATATATATATATATATATATATATATATATATGTATAAATATATAGATATATATATATATAGATTTCTAAACCAGTATTGTAATCCTTCATAATGTATCATTATTTGACAGAGTTGAATATATTATCGATTGATTTTAAAGCTGTTTTTGTTTTTGTGTTTTGCTACCGCAGTACCATGTGCGGATAGGTTCTTTATCATCCTTTTTTCTGATCTTAATCTATATTTTAAAACCTTTTTCTAGACTTTCCAACTTCACTTCAATACTGGTCTTCACATATATTTGCACATTATTCCCTTCAAGAACATTAGCTCATCCTAGAATCAATTACGGTTTGACCATATAAACCCATGATATTAACAATATTTTACCCAAACCATTTTAAAACAAAGCTCATCCCAAAATCAATAACGCTTTTGACCATGTAATCGCATAATTCTAAACTACATCTTACCCAACTTAACTCTCACTTCTTCTGGCTGTCTAAAAATTCCATCGCCTAATCTTCTTATAAGGTAAAATCCCACTCCTTATTTACCATGCAAAACCATTCAATATCATTCCAAAATCCTATCATTTGACCATATAATGCCAGACTCCAAGCAACATTGTACCCTACCAATTCAACAATAAACTAACACTACCGTTGGATCTCTAATAATTCCTGCCCCTGTTCCTTTCTATTCCAAGTAACAAGTTAGACTCAACCCACACTGTAACTTATGTCATATAAAAATTTACTTTTATTTCAACCATAAATGCTAAACATGAAACTGCACTGCAAAAGCAATAACATATGATCGTGGGCTGCATTGATAAGTTTACCAAAACTGTTTCTATATTTACTAATTCATACTCTTATTGCGAACCCACTTCTTCCAGTCAAAAAAAATGTAAGCCACCTCCGCTAGCCTTTTTTTTCCAAATTTCATGGCTTACATGCTCACATATTCACAAGTGTGACTTTTGAAGGGATCAAAAGTTCAAGACAGAAGTAGTAATACTTTAGTTAAACATATATAAACCAACAAACAGCATCATGTTCCGTTATTTATAAGTAGCTGATAGTCTTCTAAGAAAAAGAAATTATGGTGGTTGGTTGCTAATAGTGATGAAAACAACATCCTAACTGAGATATGTGACCTTCTTGGTGATAACATGCACCTTCGCAACATACAAAACAATAAGAACACTGAATACAAACTGTTCAAATCTTTTCATGACCAGATGAATTTGAGACTGGTTACCTCCAACTTCAGATATCCATTATGAGCATGTTGCACAGCTAATATTCAGCAGCCTCTCTGGCTTCTCTCAACTATAAAACAACCCAATAATTAGACAAGTACGATAATAAAAATTTAGTTTGAAAAATATAACAAAACAATAAAAAGGACTAGGATATATCAGGTGCATGAAAATAAATGCCATTTATTAACAAAGTTCGACTCAAATAATAGCTCTGAATGAGATCTCACAAGGAAAAGATATAACCAAGTTCTTTAAGTGAATCAATCATTCTTTCCAGCGGGAATTAGAATAAATTTCAGGTCAGTTACAGGAAAATGGTAAAGTTCTATATCTGGCCTTGACAAGTCCTCATTAAGCTCAGCAAATGGTGTCATAAATCCTCTCTTAATATACTATTGATGGGAAGCTAGCGTATCTATAAAAATAAGTCATTGTATCCTCACCTTAAGACCAATCCTCTAGGTGGCGCACAACGCAAATTCTCTAAAAACAAGACGAGAAAAAAAAAAAGGAGAGGTAGAGGAAACACATACTCGTAACCCCAACCCCGCTTTATATGTCCTCTACTCTTCTTCAGGGTAATCATTTCTTTATAATACTCAAACTTTCCCACCTCAAATCAAAAGAAAGGATGGCCTATTAATGTTGAACACAACTTTGATTGACTCGTTCCAGCAGACTCAGCCAACCAATTCTATAGTAAATAAGTAACTTCAGACACCAAATCCATTTGAAAGATTTGGGCATTTAAAAAGGTTAAAATTTGGATATGGAAGGTTAGAAGTTACCTGAAACCTCCTAACACAAATAACTGCCAGAGTGGAGAAATTAAGTTGCATCCTCCTGGGCTTGTAATGTTGCAAGGGCCAAAGTTTTAAATGGTGCTGATGGCACATAGCTGAGCTCATAGTTAACAAGCATTGGCCCAAAAATATTAAATTTTCCGGAGCTACTGAAAGCTACTTCTGCATCAGAACACTTCTTAAAAACCACCCTGGCACGGCTTGTCTGCCTATCAACCTCTGTTTCAGATTCCCTCAGAGGCCCAAACCGCCTGAATATTTTATTAAGATTCAATTCTGAAGGAACAGAATTCCCCTCTGTAAAATTCAATATAAGTTCTGTTGGTGAACAATCTTGCCTCCTCCCACCAGTATGCTCTGCTGGTTCCTCTGCTTCCAGTTCGTGATCCCCACTAGAAACCCGCTTTCGAGATCTCCGACCTGATTTTAAGGGTATATCTGGCTCATAATTCACTAGCTCATATTCACCTTCTCCATTCTGAGCATTATGTAACAGTTGCTCTTCGGCATAGTTTTGGACTATCCTGTCCGTCCAATAAGAATCATTCACATCATCAAATTCAAAATCTTCGGGAGAGTTTGCAATGACATTGGGTGCTTTTTTCTTTCTACCACCTCTTCCTGTAGATGGATTCCGCCTTCTAGAGTTCTGGCTCAAAGCAACTGAATGTCTAAAATCAGAGAAGAAAGTAGTAATAGTATTCAAGAAGCTGTATCCTTTCATGGGATCTCGTGCTGCCAAGTGAAGTTGTGACAGCATCTCATCTAAAGACGAGTGCTCTGGCGAAAGAATCCTTCCTCTTTGGGAGTAAACAGGAGTCTGCACAGAAACATCAAACCCAACCTGTTGGTCTACACTATCATCAACCTTCAGAAACTTTTCACTGTTACACTTCAAAAGTGACGGGGACCCAGTCAGTTGGCTTGCTACCCTGCGAATGCACTCACCAACCTTGAAGGATGGCTTAGGAATTGGAGACGCTGTAGTAGAGACTTTTGCAGCATAGAAACTTATTCTTTTATCTGACCCATCAGTAACATAATCAAGAGCCTTTCTTTTTCTGCCAGCAGAGGTAACAGACTTATCCACGACGTTGCCATCTGGCTCATCTTCACCATCTGAGGAGTGTGGCAGATCGCCCATCAACTCAGTCATGCTTCTCTCTTTCTTACTTGGGTGCAGACTATCTGACAAATCATGTTTACGTTTGTTAGAAGAGTTGTTTTCACCTTTTATGTGCTTCTCAATCAAATCACTCAATTCTGACGTATTTGCATCATTTTCTAACAAACCCGCCACATAATTGGAATTCAGGAAGAGGGCGATGACCGTTAAAACGAGAAAAGGCAGATAATTGAGCCTTAGCTATCACAAGCTCCAATCGATCACCACCACCAGATGGTAATAATGATAACGATCTTATATTATCCACAAGTTTCTCAGGCTCGAAACAACTAACCCCAGTAGATTCGTCCACACCGTATCTTCTACCTGCTTCTTGATGAATCCCGGTATTCTCAACGATCTGATATTCAATCTCGTCAAGGGCAACTTTTGGTATGCAGGAGCAGGCCAGACCCAACTCTACCCGCCTGGAAACTTCAGCTAAAGCAGAGTTGACCGCGTGCTGAAATGCTTCTGAATTGCTTTGCTTCTCTATTTGAGAGAAATGTGCCCTAAATGGTCTTAATAGAGATGCATCATTCCAAGCAAAAGTTCGATCTCCAAAGTATGCTACCAAGAAGCAGTCCTTTTTATGATATTTCACAGCCTTCTCTGATGCATCTGCAGGATCGAATATCTGTCCAGGCCACCAGGGGTGGCTCCTGACTTTACCCCATACTAAATCAGACACACAGAACTCACCTACATTTTTAGGTGGCAACAAATAACAAGAGTGACACTCTGTAACACCACTTCCAGGCTCAGGTGACATCTGTTCTGGAATTTGCTCATCGAGAACCTTCAACTTTTCAATCCCCAAAGTCTGGTCTTGGACCTCTGCGTCTTGCTCTCCATGCAAATCAACCTGCTCATCATTACACTGTACTTCAACTCCCAATCTGCGGTCCATATCTGAACTAACCCCAGCGCAATTATCAGCTGCACTCTCGTCTAAGCACTCTGAGAATTGCAAGTCAACATCATGTTCAATTCCTTGAACATCGGCATCTATACAATTAAACTCATATGATAGAGAAACATTTTCCTCCAAATGCTCACCTTGTGACTTCTTTCCTTCATCATTGGGAAACATACCCATATTTTCCACCAGCCTGCCCATAATAGACTCATTGTCACTCTTTTTTGAATCCTTTTCTTCATGGATGTCAACAAACACAATACGATTGTCATCCATCGTGCATGATTCATCTTTAACCTCAAAGACTACATCAACAAATTCATTGGAAGTCACCCCCTCAGAGACGTGTGTCCCCTTGGTTTCCTCTTCAGTGATTAAAGAAATGTCATTACACATCACACTAACATCTGAATTTTGCTTGTCATATTTCTTCTCTTCAAGGGTAGCTGTCCCTGTTATCGTCTCTGCTCTTGAAACCACAATGCCTTCTAACGGCGTTCCCATATCTTCTTGTCCCTGCGCAACATCATTTCCAGAGCTTCCAACAGACTTCATGTGTTGATCCTCCCAAGGAAAACTTAAATCGTTACTGTAAGCATCAAACTCTGACGTTAATGCCTCCTCCATGTCCATCTCTTCAACTTCTATTTCAGAAACCAGAGCTTGTTCATTTGAGATTTCAGCATCTGAAAGTACAGCACTACATTCTCCAGCATTACCACAAGCATGTTCACACTTCATATTCTGAAGATCTTCTGAACCCCCCGAAATACCATCTATAACACTTATCGGAATTTCCATCTTTGAGGTCAGGGCATTACTCCTCATCACTTTAGCTTCATGGCTATCGTCATCCTGAATTCGCCCACTAGAACATTCTGGTTCTGTCCCTATAGCAACATCACTTTTTGAACTATTATTAATTGTTTCTTCCTCAACCTTCAATTGCTGACCTCTCACAGAACAATTTAAACTGTCATCTAGAGAATCAGACCCTGACCCTTTATCTTTGAAATCTGTTGCCTCCTCAATGTCCATCTCGGAAACTTCTCTTTCTGAAATGCAAACGTATTCAGCATCTTTTACATCTGCACAGGTTGTTTTACACTTCACGTTTTCATTGGTTGAAGCTTCTGCTATAGGATCTGCTATCATGCCATCAGTTGCAATAATTTCACTGTCATTGACAACTTGAATTTGTTTACCAAAGGATTCTGGATCTGCACAGATAGCATCATCAGTTTTAGAGCTCTCACTTAAAGTCTCAACCTTTGGCTCATCTTCTACTACACAATTGGAGTTCTCATTGAAACCACCCCTGCTTTCTGTTGTCAAAACTTCGACTTCTCCAGATACATGGACAGCTTGGTCAGAATCTACAACCTTCATATCAATAGCTTCGGAATAACCTGCCACAACTTGAGTATGCTCGATAGAAGATACCAGGTCTGGGATGACTGGGCATGTAATACTACCTTCAGTCCCACGCAAGCCAACACCCTTGAAAGTCTCAGTACTCATAATTGAAAAAACCTTATCTTCAACATTTGCAACTTGACCACCAGCAACAATTTTTGCTTGCTCAAAGAAGGATATGGAATCAACACCCACATTGTCATGATTTGGAGAGCTTTCACCAACCATCTTAATCTTCATCTGCCCATCCTCTACTGAACACTGTAAATTTCCATCAAGTACATCGCTTTTGGTAACTTCAAGTTTTAAATACAAACTCTCTTCTTTGTTCACCAACTCATCTTCCCCTCTAACAGCTTCACCTAGTTGGTCCCTAAATTCAGCGTTTGCACCGGTAGCACCAGCATCAGTTTCCACATAAACCATCTCAATGGATGCACTTTGATCTTTCTCTAAACAAGGTGAGTTTACCTCCACAACATTACTATGCAGAACTTCATCTTTACAATTTAAACCTTCCTCTTTGACCACTATAGAAACTTGCTCCGGAACAACTTGAGTTTGTATAGTTGGGGGATGTGCAGTTCCAGTAATACATGCTTCATCACCTAAAACACCAATTTGTGACGTCAAATGATTGGCACCCACTTCATCAAAAGACTCCACTGTTCTCTCCACACCCTCCTCAGTAACAATGACGGCAACTTTCTCTGCAATAACCTGAGTTTCTCCGTTTGAAGATCCCGTAGCCACCAAAGAACCTCCTGCACCAACTTCATTAACACTAGCTTCATGAGCAGATGTAGTCAAAACACAGCTCACATCACCCCCTTCAGTAAATTCTTTACGTCTTTCCAAACCCTCACCATCCTCTGTGACAACATCCCCATTCACCATGACCTCAACTTCCTCGGTAACAACAGCCTCAACTTTCTCTGTGACAACATCAACGACCTTATCACCTGATGATGACCCCGCAATCTCCTGGAAACCTTCAACCCCAGTGCCATTTCTAGTTTCCCACACCTGACCACCCAATTCCCCAACTTCCTGCAACCCCAAATCACCCTCACCTTCAGTAGTTCCCATCTCTCTCTCATCACTGCCATTTTCGCCAATCCGATCTCCACCAACACCATCAACAAATACATCAGAACCCACCACCTCCACCATTATCTCTCCTCCATCTTCTTCCCCAACAAAAGACCCCTCAATTTGTCCCTCACAGCCCAAATTTTCAATTAGGGTTTCATCAGCTGCACGAACACTATCACTCACAGTAGATTCCGAAACCCTAGGCACTGTAACAACATCATCATGCTCATCCATACTCACAGTATCTGAGTAAATTTTTTCACTTCATTAGACTAAAAAGCCAGTCTTTAACAACAAAAAATAATAATAATAATAATAATATAAACACTAAAAACAAAATCGTACAAATCTAACTACACCCCACATGTATATAATCAATAAAATCGTAAAATAAAGCATAAAACCCTAGGCAATTCGGCATACCTGATGAAAGAAGATCTTCGGATACATTAAAGTCGAGATTTTTGGGGGTTTTAGAGAGAGAAAGTTCAAAGACAAAGAAGTGACGAGTTGGTACGAAAATGGACCGAAAATTGCTTACAGAGATCGAATGATAAATAAAAGCTAAAAGCCGAAAATAATGCGTTCGTGTCCTTTTCAGCAGCTCCTCTCATCACATCAGTCCTTTTAAATTGATTTTTTTTTTCTCTAATTTCCGGTTTTGTTATATAGGTAAAAATTATGTTGAATTATCAAATTATAAAATTGTTTCTCATGTTACATTTAATTTTTTATAAAATTATCTCCTCTAATTAATTTTAATCAAAATAAATCAATCATCTGTCTATTATGTGAGTGTTTAAGCGGAAGTATAATCATTATTACATTTAATTATCTTTATTTTATCATCATCATCATCATCATCATTATTATTATTATTATATTATTTATTTAAATATAATATAGTAGAGGGTATAATTTATGGATATTAAAAATATCCTTTAGTATTTCAGAATCTATTACATTAAAATTGAAAACGGGTTCTCGATGCCTTAGTTACTATTTTTCATGTTATTTATTTATCTTATAATCTCATATATTATATACTCCCTCCGTTCTAAATTAATTGCTCAATTTTGACTTTTTAAAATCAAATTGATCATTTTTAAAACTAATTTTTTTTCTTATTTCTGCTAAAATATAGGTAAATAAATTATAACCAAAAGAAAGTATATACAATTTATTACTAACCCAGTTTTTATAATTTTAGAAATATATTTATATGTGCTTAATTATTAATTTTAAAAATAGTCAATTTGACTTAAAAAATCAAAATTGAGCAATTAATTTAGGACGGAGAGAGTATCAGTTTATCATAGATTCATTAAACAATTCAAAATTTGTAGTCCATATATGTATATATTCTATTTTTATTATTCATTTAATATTAAGTATAATTTTAACTTAGATATTATTTTTATCATTACTACTTTAATATAATAGAGGGTATAGTTTATGAATATTAGAAATATCATTCGATATTCGAGAGCCTATTTTATGAAAATTGAAAACGTCAAACACAATCTACTTTCTCATTACTTTCACCAACATTTTCATCATCAAATAATCAACATATTATAACAATTACAGCATACCCTACACAATAACATAATTTCATAACTATAAGTATATTACTCCCTCCGTCCCTTAATATAAATCATTTTAGAGTTGTGCACAAGTATTAAAAAAATAATTGTATAGCATTAAATATAATATCAATTGTTCATATTGTTCTTGTATTAAAAAAAGATAATGTTATTTATTGGACAAAAAATAGCGAGAAAACCAAAGTCATATTTAATACTTGGAATAATATTTGAAACTAAGCAATTAATACTTATTTGAAATTTTCAAACGTCACATATTAAAAGACAAAAATACTTCTCTAAAATGATTTATATTAAGTAGACCTGGCAAATTAGGCCCAGGCCCGCGGGCTGGCCCGGCCCGGCCCGTAAAAACTGGGCTACGGGCTTAAGATTTTCAGCCCACGAAAAGCTGGGCCGTTTTGGCCCGGCCCGGTTTTAGCCCAGCCCGTGATGGCCCGGCCCGCCCCATGTTATTTGTTACAAAAATTTAATTACAATGCTTCCAAGAGGAATTGAACCCAAGACCTCTCCAACTTAGTAAGTAAGTGCTATAACCAACTGAGCTACAACAACTTTATACCTTCACTGCAATCTTTTTAATGTATATACGTTATTGTTACATAATATATATATATATATATATATATATATATATATATTAATATTTACTAACGTCAATAATATTGTTATATATATATATATATAACAATATTTGTTATTATTTATTTTCCTATCTCTAAGTTACCTTTTTTTTTCCCAAAATTTCTAAAAGTTTTACAAAAATTATTATATTACTAACGTTATATATATATACATATATATATATTTGTTATTATTTATTTTTCTATCTCTAAATTACTTTTTCCTTTCCCAAGATTTCTAAAAGTTTTACAAAAATTGTTATATATATATATATATATATTGTATATTACTAACGTGTGTATGTGTGTATATATATATACATACATATAATTATATATATTATTAACGTTATATATATTAACGTGTATATATTAACAATATTTGTTATTATTTATTTCTCAATCTCTAAGTTACCTTTTCCTTTCCAAAGATTTTCAAAAGTTTTACAAAAATTGTTATAAATATATTAATATATGTTGTTATATATATATATATATATATATATATATATATATATTAGTAACGTGTGTGTATATATATATATATAATTATATATATTATTAACGTTATATATATAACAATATATATTATTATATATATACACGTTATTGTTATATATATATTTATATATTAGTAACTTGTATATATATATATATGTATAATTATATATATTATTAATTGATATACATATATGTATATATATAACAATATTTGTTATTATTTTATTTTTCTCTCTTTAAGTTATCTTTTCCTTTCCCAAGATTTCTAAAAGTTTTACAAAAATTGTTATAAATATATTAATATATGTTGTTATATATATATATATATATAATTATATATATTATTATCGTTATATATATAACAATATATATTATTATTATTATTATTATTATTATATATATATGTTATTGTTATATATATATATATAAATATATTTATATATATCCATTAATAATATATATAATTATACACACATATATATATAATTATATATATTATTAATGGATATATATATATATATATATAACAATCTTTGTTATTATTTATTTTCCTTTCTCTAATTTACCTTTTTCTTTCTCAAGATTTTGAAAAATTTTACAAAAATTGTTATATATATATATATATATGTATATATATTTATATATCAGTAACATGTATATATATAATTATATGTATTATTAAGGTTATATATATGTAACAATATATATATATATATATATTATTAACTTGTATATATAACAATATTTGTTTTTATTTATTTTTCTCTATCTAAGTTACCTTTTCTTTTCCAAGATTTTTAAAAGTTTTACAAAAATTGTTATATATTTATATATTTGTAACGTGTGTATATATATTATTAACGTTATATATATATATATATATATATATATATATATATATATATATATATAACAATACATATTAACGTGTGTGTATATATATTATTAACGTACATAACATAACTAAGTTCATCTAGCTCAGTTGGTAAGAGTTCTTGTTTAGTTGTAAGAGGTCATGAGTTCAAATCTTACTAGCACATTAATTTTGAAAAAAAGAGCAATGGCCCGCGGGCTGGCCCGGCCCGGCCCAACCCGAGCCACGGGCTTATAAATTTCAGCCCATAAATATCCGGGCCTTTTCAGCCCGGCCCGTTATTAGCCCGGCCCGCCTTCAGCCCGGCCCGTTTGCCAGGTCTAATATTAAGGGACGGAGAGAGTACTAATTAGTTATGTAACTTCAATAATCATTAGTCTCCACGCATACGCGTTACACATGTGTCGGTATACGGAAATAACATACCAAGCATACCCCTTTTGCGACGGACGGGGCGACGGTTTGGTCCGTCGCCATAGGTTCGGTCCGTCACTAAAACCTTTAGCGACGGACAACTTTTAGCGACGGACCAGACCTATGGCGACAAACCAAATCGTCGCCCGGTCCGTCGCTAAAGGGGGTGTGCTTGATATGCCATTTAAGAAGGTATGCTTAAAATCCGGACTAATTACTTATCAATCTACTAAATTTTTAACTTAAAAATCTACTAAAATTTTAACTTTAAGTCAAAAAAATAAGTCATTCCTGAACAAGCCCTTAGTAGGGTTGATAACAATAATCTACGAACGCTCACTAAAACAAATCATTAATAGAAAGTCATGTCATAAATTACAATATTATCACTGCAAAATACTTAGCGCGAGAAAGAAACAATGATGATTCCGAGACGGACAACTCTATCGCTATTTACTTCGTCACTCGCTATGTGAAGTCCTAAAATAAGTGGCGATGGCTCAACTCAGCAATAGTGTTCGTCGCTAATATTGCTTTTAACAACATGGATTATGTCTGTTACAAATTATTGTCATCATTGATATCTCATATACTCGTAGACTTTGTAGTGTCTTGTTTAAAACTAAGATATTACAGTTCTTTTTCTCGATTAAAAAAAGAATGCTAATAGAAAACAGTACACGGTGATTGCTTTGAGTATCAAAACTGACACGTGTAAAAATTAAATTTAAAGGAATAGTTCA
The DNA here is from genome assembly GCA_034770075.1 of Aralia elata. NCBI lineage: Eukaryota > Viridiplantae > Streptophyta > Magnoliopsida > Apiales > Araliaceae > Aralia > Aralia elata. Next base: position 13,087,571 of record CM068379.1, read on the forward strand.
ATTCCAAGTGTGGAGAAGCAGATGTACCATGATGAGGAGCCATAATGTTAATAGAACACTTTGTGGACCACAAATTCACTTTTTTTTTCTTATATTCATCAATTCGGAGGAAGATACTGAGGATGGTATTGATGTAATACCCTAACTTTTAATTAATTAAAATTAATTTATTTTTGCGTATTACTTTAAACATTAAGTTGTTAAATTCATAAAAACTTAAAGTTAGAGGTAATATGTGAAATTATAAGGAACAAAAAAAATGTCTGCAGAATCGGTGTCGTAATAACTAATTATTAGTGGACCCACAACAAAATAGTTGTCGGATAATAAAAAAAACGACAAAATAACCGTTGATAAAATCATTAGTTACCTTTAACTGTTGGATTTATTAGACAATAATTATAACAAATATTGGACCAATAATTATTACAGTGGATAACAATGAAAATTTACAAATTAAAGGTCATGAGTACTAAAAAGTTAGACAAACCCATTTGTAATATCCGTGTATAGTATGAAACCTTGTAATTAGGGTTATGTAAAATTTTATTAAAGAAGTACAATTTTATTGGAGATATTATTGTGCAATTGAAGTAAATACATAAATATATAAAGGAGTTATATATTTAATAAGCTTATAGCCAAACAAGAAGTTAGTAAGCCAGTGGGCTAACTAAATAAAGAAAACAAGTAACCAAGAAATCGAGCTACAAGCTAGTCTAATGCAATTAGTGAAAGGACCAAACTATGAGCCCAAACAAAGGACTTAGAAGCCCAAGCTTCATGCAATCCTAGGTAATTAAAAGAGGCTCAATATGGTATATGAGAAGCCCAAACATCTAACCCAAACCAAGTCCAAGTCTTGGTCAAACAATGATGTAAGCAATGATGCAATTAAAAAAGGAAATGGGGCGAGAATGACCAGCCACTTTGGCCATGCGGGGGTGGTTGAGCAACCTCCAACCACTCCTATCAAGTCCTAACAACTCAAATCACTTCCCACAAAAAGTGGATCTTAGTTTCCCAATTAGTTTAGCTTAAATCCTTAATTTAGCTTAATAAAATGGATGATTAAGGTTGATGAGGATTAATTTAATTAATCATGTGGAGTATAGTAGGAATAAAGAGAAGTAAAGGGGACTTGACTAGAAGAGACTAAATATGAGAAGCCAACTTATAATTTATTCAAACTATTTATATAAATACCCATCTATTCTTCCTTTCCAACATCTTTACTTCATTTTACACTTAAGAGAAAGCTTGAGAGCAAAGAGCAAGAGAAAGTTGAGAGAAAGAGAGAGAGAAACCTACGATGGAGAGGAGAGGAAGAGCAAGCTACAAGAAGTTAGTCAAGAAGAAGAAGAGGTAAAACAAAGGTATAAAACCCTAACCTTAAACCTTATTTACATTATGTTTCACCTTGTTGTTATGAGAGTTTTGTTGTGTTGATGGAAGATCATAGTAGATTTTGGAGAATAAGGTGGTATATGTTGTATGTGTTATAAGAAAATATGCATGAAAAAGTAAGAAAGAATGGAAGATAACAACAAAAGCTAAAAGTAACCTAAAGGTTAATTGAAAACCTAAAACATAAGTTGAAATTCGAACTGGTATATCTCACTGTGTGTAACTTTTTTTTGAATGAGGTTAGTGGAATTAGATGCGTTTATGAGTCTTCTAAATAATCCAAGTGAAACAGATTTAAAATATTGTAATGGCTAATTTTGGCGATTTTTCTAACAAGGTAGGAAAAAGCTTGAAAATCTGAAAAGTACATTGCTCTAAAATTTTCGGCGACTATTTTAGCTACTTAACAAGTGTAATAAATTAAGACCTTCTGGATATAAAAACTATATGGTATAATGTAAGTCATGTCCAAAAATGAGCTCAATCGGACTTCGGATGAGTGAGTTATGACCAAACGAAAATTAGGGTTTTAAAAATTAAAACAGCTATATCTTGAGTTCTACAACTCGGATGGTGATGAAATTTTTATTGGAGGTACTTTCTGATATGAGGGAGATATTTTCCATGTTTGATTATTTTTGGAATTTATCTCGAATTATGAAAAATCCGGTAATTTTGAACAGAAATGGCCTTTTAAAAATACTAAATAAAGCTGAAAAAATATGAAAATTTTATTTTTCTATGTAAAATATTTTTAACTAAGTGGGGTCTGGAGGAAGAAAAATAATAAAATGGTTAAGGAGGCTTAATGAAGAAAATGGAGTTAAAAAAATTAAGAAAATTAATTAAGTAAAGTCAGAAATTATATAATATAATTTTATCGATTAAAACGCGTTAAAAGGGGATGTATGAGACTAACTAAGGGATAGATGGACATTTTTATGTCAATCTTATAATAATGATGTGAAGTGACGATTAAAATTGAGTTAAAGTTAAAGAATTAATTACCGATGTAGTAATTAAGTAATCATTATGGATATTGTAGGCAATCATTTGGAGGAAATTAGTAACGTAACTAAGGAAGATTTATCAAAGGGAAATGATGTTTTCACATGTAATTTTGATATTTTCACATGTGCTGCCCTCACATAAAGGCGGGACCCACCCTACTATCTTGTGAGAGAAGACCATGTGAAAATATCAAAATTACATGTGGAAATAGTGCTCCCCTTTATCAAATCCAGGCAAGTTCTAAACTTATACAAATTTTTAATATTTGTGCAAGTTCCCGCACTTGCGTGTGATTGTCAATCGTTCTATTATTGAACTATTTTTATTTCTTAAAGTTCTTGTTTATGCATGAACTATTTTGAGATATGAGTCGATATCATTTGTTTCGGCTAGACACCATTGATATGAGATGATAAATTGTTGAAGTGTTAAATTTCTTTGAAGCTATTTAAAGTTAATCCAATCTAAATTATTTTTGTGCGGAATCATATGATAAGACTGAGCTGAACAACCCTAATAAAGGGTATATAATGTCGGGTAACCAACTTAAGACGCTTAGGCGTGTAAGACTTAAATGTTATGTATAACATAGGGTACGATAGGTTGATCTCCTAAAGTACTTGCAGAGAGTTTTTTCAGTCTATGTGATTGGTAAACATTCTGAAAGTTCCCTGTTGAATAACTGTTAAATTTTGTAAAGAGTTCACGATTCTTATGACCACTTAGCATGATGTTAAAGCTTTTAAATTAAAGGAATCATTTTATTTCCCGTATATTCATACTGCTTCACAATTGTCCTGAAAAACTTTTCTTTTTATATATGATTTATTATTCATTGGGATGCTTTATACTTGCTGAGTAAAATAATTGCTCACTCTTGCGATATTATAATATTTTCAGCTAAGTTAGAGAGATCCGAGTGATCAAGAAAAGAAAAAGGAAAAGGAAAATCCAAATAATAGAAAATGACATATGTAATAGAATATGATTAATGTTGTAATATTTTAGTAGTATTTATGTTTTGTTTAAGTAAGGTTTAGAAACCTAGGAGGATTGTAAGGCATGAAATGTAAATTATTGTATTTACTTTTATGTCTTTAAATTATGTCTATAGATTGATGTGTGAATGGTCAAGTACAGTAGCACCATATCCGATATTTAAAGTACACGAATGTGAGGACGTCACACCATTAATGTGGTAGACATTGTACACATAATTTTTTGTAATAATATTGTACATATAAAAGACAATGAACAAATAATAAAAAAAATTGATAAAATATGATCTACAATTAATTATCTATAGTATAAAGTATGAGGCTTTTTGTAATTATTTTTTTGTATTTTGGATCACATCTACATGATAACTAAGAGTTTTATTTACTTTTCTCTTTTTTTTTTTTTCTATTTTCTCCATGTTTTAATTATCTTCTTTTTTCTCTCACAACTTTTTTTTATATATTTTCCTATTTTTTTCCTATTACTCTATTTTTCGCTTTTACGATCAATTTACCGAATATTTTTCTCCTTTATTCTCATTTTGATATCTTTGTGCAGGTTTATTTATAGCTTTTTTTATAGTAATTTTCTTTGCAAATTCTTTTGAGTTTTTTTTCCTTATTTAATTTTTTATCTCTATATTTTGACTTGCGTGTAACATGTGTGCGTGGAGACTAGTATATTATAAAGTAGGAAGGTTTTCTGACAATTAAAATTGGTATAATATATTCACAACTTATGATAGAAAAAGTTTTTTTTTAATCTATTATCACCATTTCCTATTTTATGATACTTCTCTATCCACAACTCTCTCAACTCCTTTGAAACTTCCTTTAGTCTCTACATTATTCTAGTTTTGGTTTTCAAATTTATGTCTTCTTCTATTTTTTTTTTATTTTTTTGTATTTTTTCTAATTATTGAAATATTATTTCATATTTTTTTGGTATAAAAAATTTTCACACGTCACACATGTAACACCCCAGTCTCACATCGAAAGATATGAAAAAAAAATTTGTTTGTATATAAGGAATTAAATTACTAACAATAGTACATTCAGTTATGACCTTTTGGGTGAGCTCGTGGTGGGCTAAAATGACCCAAAACGATACTATTGGGATAGTTGTTTAAGGCCTTGTTTAGATGGATTTGATTCGATTCGAACTTGGGATTTGACCCAAAATTTATTTCGGACTCGAGATTTGACCCGGGTTATTTCATATGGTATCAGAGCCGACTTTCGAAAGCTCAGCTCGGGTCATCCGATTGGATTGCCGGAAGTGGTGACACGAAGACTGATGGTATTATCTTAGAATGGAAAGAGGTCTGGAGGTAGGGACACGGAGCAAGCTAGTATTATCCCACAATGACTAGAGATACAAAAATCTGTGGACCGTGTGTGTGATCAGTTCTAACGAAAAAAATTTTATCTGTATATAAGGAATTAAGTAACTAATAATAGTATATTCAGTCATGACCTTTTGGGTGAGCCTGTGGTGGGCTAAGATGACCCAAGAAGATACTATTGGACTAGTGGTTTAAGGCCTTGTTTGGTAGATATGATTTGATTCAGACTTGGAATTTGATCCATAATTTATTTCGAACTCGAAATTTGACTTAGGTTGTTTCAACGCATGTGAGCAAACTTTATTTAAAAATGAGACAGTTTTCATAGATGAAAAATAGAAATCATGCGGTAGAAATGCTAGAATATGTGGTGAGAAATTTAATAGTAATATAAAAGAATGAGTCCAAAAAAGTAACAAATTAAAGTTATTTTTTTAATATAGGGTAAACAAGTTTGCATAATTTGTGAAATGTCATTGGGAGGAATTACCTATAAAAGGGGAACTCTAATAAAAGATTTTTCACACTTCTTCACTCTCTCAAATTTATTTTGCTAGTATATTATGAGTGTAATTATATCGTGAGTATTTTTTTAAATTATGGCAAGAACAGTTTGAGCGTTAGTAAACACTAGTAGAAGTGCAAGACTTGTTCAGGTGAGTTTTTCTCTATAATATAATACTTTGCACAAACACCTACATACACACATTGTTTACAATACCTCCTTTAGAAGACTTATTTTGAGAAACTTTCTTTGAAAGATTGTTTCAAACATTCACTTCTTCGAAATTATTTTGTCAAATTTTATAAAGTTCGCCCAATTTTATTTTTTTATACCAAATTAGTTTACAAATATTATCAAGTAAAACACTTTTGACAAATTTACAAGACATGAGTTAGTATATACTGTAGGATTTATAAGTGATACTTACTAATTGAACATAAATGTATATAATGACTTTATAGATTGATCAATTACATTGAGAGAAGAATTTAGCTTTTCGTTAAGGTAAAGGATCATTTTCTTTTATATCTAAATATTTGAACTTACTACAGTAAAGAAATATTATTCGTTTGTATATCTTCTAATATTAAATTGTGAAAATTTCTTAAATAACAATTAATTCGTTTATAGTTTCATATGTTGTGGGGCCTTCATCTAATATTATTTCACCTGAAACTTCCTGTTGGAACTATGAATTATTGGACTTTTTTAAAACTTCGTATTTGAAATATGAACATTTTAAACTGTAACATATTTCTTGCAATCTTGACACTACAATTGAACTTTTGTAACATTACCTTTGAACTCACATACCGATATTTTGGATAATGTGTTGACAATTTGAGCATTATTAGACTCTAAAAAAATTAAACTATTCCCTAAGGTTATATTTGTTTGCAAGTATAATACTTGGGATTGAACTACTAACTTCAAGTCCCTTGTTTGTTTTAAAAAATTAGACTTAAGATTATTAGTCCAACAATAACAAAATGACTTGGAATGTGGTACTATTTAATATCATGTCCAACTAGGTATTATAATCCAGATCATTTGGGATTAAAATTTTCTAAAAAAAATTAATATTTACTTTTTTAAAAAAATGACCGATATATCTTTATTATTTTATCAATCTATACTCATACTACTGAAAATACAATATCTTTAATATTATTGGTAAGGGTATAATTATTTAAATGACAAGTTTTTATCTAATTTTTTAAATAATCTTGGACAAAACAAACATAACATGAGATTATTTTAAGTTATCCCACGAATAATCTCATTCTAAACAAATATATGATTATGACTATTTAATACTAGGATTAGTAGTCTTGAGGTTATAATCCATGAGAATATAATCCTTAGATTATAATCATTACAAACAAATGTGACCCAAGTATAAAAAAAGTTACACATCTATAATATTTATTCTTTTCTTTTATTACTTTTGTTGATTTTGTTTTGTTGTTGTTTGCACAAACAATCTGGACTCGAATTATTTTGAATATCTTTGACATGGGAGCAAAGATAATATGATTGTTAAGTGTCTTTAACCTATGTTATAAGGACATATGAATATAGTTCTCTTTGGCCTAAGTGCAAAAAAAACTATTATTTAACATAATTATGACCATTGTTATTATAGATGATGGAGTTTTTTTTATCGAATTATGATTGCGACGTATATCAATACATGTGATTGGGTATTATTATAAAATTTAGCTATATCAAATACATCGTTAAAATATTACCAATTATAATTATCTACGTCACTCACAACTAAAAAGTCAACATATAAAGTCGCAAGATACATCATTATCCTAATTATATCTATTTTATTCTCATGATGGATTACTTATTCCACTACAGTCATTTTATATAAATTTATGATATTTAATACTTTCTTAGTCTTAGATTATATTACTATATATTGAGGGCTAAGGATAGACCCGACAAAAAGTGAATTTAGTTTGGTTATGAGTTACAAAAGAACTAAAACCATATAATTATTTTTTAGTATCAATTGCGGGTTGAAACCAAATAATTACGAGTCTAATATAGGTCGATGCATTTTTCAGTTTCAAACTTACTATTATTGTGGTCCGATAAAATAAATTAAGAACTAAAAACATATAGTTTGCTTTTAATATAGTTTGTGGTTTGGACCTATATGGTTATAAGTACAATATAAATTAACTCATATTACAAAATCTTAAACTTAGTATTATTGCGGTGCAATGAAAAAAAATTATACCTTTTTTCTCTCTAATGTCTTTTATACATTTTCTCTCCAAAATTTGGTACACTTTTTCTTTATAATTTTTTTATATATTTTCTCTCTCAAAATTCTTTATTTACTTTCTCTCTCTATTTTTGTTTTTCGCTTTTTCTCTCTCAACTTCTTTTCCTCCTTATATTCTCTCTAAAATTGGAAACTAGATTTTTGTAGGAGAGAGTCATTTTTGAGAGAGAAAATCAAGTATTTTTTTAGAGAGAGAGAGTGCATTTTTAGAGAGAAAAAATCAAGTTTTTTATTAAAGAGAAAGAGAGAGTTAAATATTTTTAGAAAGAGCTTGTGAGAAGTTTTAAAGAGAGAAAATGAAGATACAAAACTAAATTGTGGATGAGTTGGGTCAAAATTAGTTACTAGAATAAACCCAAATTTCTATAATACAGTTCTAAAACCAACCCAATTCACTACAATAAACCAATATTTCTATAATATAGTTCTAAAACCAACCCAATTCGTAGTATATGTAGTAGTTATCCAACCCATTGAAATAAGTATAGTTCTAAGTATGATTTTTTTCTTTATTATCCTAGTCATTGTATTTTCTTATTTGGTTATTTGAGTTCATCCCCTCGTCTTCCTAAATTTGTTCAGTAGATAAGAACGGATATACTTGAGGAATGGAGTGATGATTCAAATTAATGTTGTAGTCCTCCTTGTTTTGTAAATTATTATGTGAATAATGTAGCAATTATATTTTTGTGACAAAATATTGATTACAAAAAGAGAATATAAAATGATGTGGACGGTGGTTATTGGTTATCCACTCATATATTGTGAAACATCCACCAATTATAATCTAACACATAATTTTGTATCTAATTTTTTGTAGTCATATTTTATCACCTTAACATTACTCATCACTAGAGTTGTATAAAATGACAATTTTTTTTTAATTTTTGATTACACATTATCTCCAACTTAAATTAGGGTCTTTGTTTCTCTTTTATATAGTCTCTCAAGGTTTCTAGAGCCCTTGTTCAACAAACTCACAAATCACAATCTTGCTACTATGGCTAAGAAATCAAACTTTGTTGTGTTTATCTAATATAGATAGCTAGTTCTAATCTTTGTCATAAAAAATTTAACTAGTTAATTGTATTTAAGGTACTAATATGTTATTTGTTTTAACTCTAAATAATTATAAGATAGAGCGCAAATAGTAAAAATTGGAGTGCACGTATAGCTTTTTTTTCTTCATCTCCAAAATATAATTTGTTTTAAGCATACTAAAATTTGCACAATACAATACAGTTAAACACATATAAAGTCCCAATTCTTAGAAAATATTGAAAAATTATATCTATAACAAACCCTGATATCACTAATAATAATAATAAGAATAATAATAATAATAATAATAATAATAATAATAATAATAATAATAATAATAAAGAGTTGTAGATGATGATAAAGAGAGAAAGAAAAAAAGGGTTTTGTGAGAATTCAATAGAGCCATGATAATTTAATTTCATTAATACAATAAATTGGCCCACTATATCAAATACATCGTTAAAATATTACCAATTATAATTATCTACGTAACTCGCAACTAAAAAATCAACATATAAAGTCGTAAGTTACATCATTATCCTAATTATATCTATTTTATTCTCATAATCGATGTTTATTCTCATGATGGATTGCTTATTCCACTACAGTTATTTCATATAGATTTATGATATCTAATACTTTCTTAGTCTTAGATTATATTACTATATATTGAGGGCTACGGATAGACCTGACAAAAAGTGAATTTGGTTTGGTTATGAGTTATAAAAGAACTAAAACCATATAATTATTTTTTAGTATCAATTATGCGGGTTGAAACCAAATAATTACGAGTCTAATATAGGTCAATCCATTTTTCAGTTTCAAGCTTATTATTATTGTGGTCCAATGAAATAAATTAAGACCTAAAAACATATAGTTTATGTGATTTGGACCCATATAGTTATAAGTACAATATAAATTAACCCATATTACAAAATCTTAAACTTAGTATTATTGTGGTGCAATGAAAAAAAATTGTACCTTTTTTCTCTTTAATATTTTTTATACATTTTCTCTCCAAAATTGGGTACACTTTATCTTTATAAATTTTTTATATATTTTCTCTCTCAAAATTCTTTATTTACTTTTCTCTCTCTATTTTTGTTTTTCGCTCTCTCTGAACTTCTTTTCCTCCTTATGTTCTCTCTCTAAAATTGAAAACTAGACTTTTTTTTCAACCAAGGCTTCTTTATAAACCAAGGCTTCTTGGCTCAAGTGGTAAAACAACTACTCAAAGGGCTCTTGAGTCCAAGAGGTCGGGGGATCCATTCCTGCCAAAGGCAGGAATGTTAAGATTTCAGCTAAACTTAGCAAAAAAAAAAAAAAAAAAAAAAAGAAAAAAAAAAAGATTACTTCATTACAAAAAAACAAAACGACAACCACAACAAGTGGCGCAGTGGTGCAAGCCGCCCTGAGAACGAACCGTAAACCCGGACGACTCAGGATCGACTCCCACTAGCAACATCTGGAGGGGCACTAAAAATGCTCCGTTGTGGCCACGGTCCCCCTTAAGCGCAAGCTGGGAAGCAAAAAAGCACTGGCACCGGGCTGGGGAGATTTAGTCGGGTTGCGACCCGGATACTCCACATCATCAAAAAAAAAAAAAAAAAAAAAAAAAAAAAAAAAAAAATAGACTTTTGTAGGAGAGAAAGTCGAGTAATTTTTTTAGAGAGAGTGCATTTTTAGAGAGAAAAAATCAAGCTTTTATTAGAGAGAAAGAGAGAGTTAAATATTTTTGGAAAGAGCTTGTGAGAAGCTTTAAAGAGAGAAAATGAAGATACAAAACTAAATTATGAATGAGTTTGTCATATATAGGTCAAAATTAGTTACTAGAATAAACCCATATTTCTATAATATAGTTCTAAAACCAACCCAAATTCGTAGTATATGTAGTAGGTATCCAACCCATTAAAATAAATATAATTCTAAGGATGATTTTGTTCTTTATCATTCTAGTTATGATATTTTTTATTTGGTTAATTATTTGAATTCATCCCTTTGTCTTCCTAATTTTTTCAGTAGATAAAAACGGATATACTGGGGAGGGGGGGGGGATGGAGTGATGGTTCAAATTAGTGTTGTAATCCTCCTTGTTTTGTAAAATATTATGTGAATAATGTAGCAATTATATTTTTGTGATAAAATATTGATTACAAAAAGATAATACAAAATGATGTGGACGGTGGTTATTAGTTATTCACCTATATATTGTGAAACATCCATTAATTATAATAACACATAATTTTATATCTAATTTTTTGTAATCATATTTTGTCACCATAAGTCCTTAACATTACTCATCACTAGAGTTGTACAAAATGACAATTTTTTTTTTTTAATTTTTGATTACACATTCTCTAGCTCCAACTTAAATTAGGGTCTTTGTTTCTCTTTTATTTAGTGTCTCAAGGTTTCTAGAGCTCTTGTTGAACAAGCTCACAAATCACAATCTTGCTACTGTGGCTAAGAAATCAAACTTTGTTGTGTTTATCTAATATAGATAGTTCTAATCTTTATCATAAAAAATTTAACTAGTTAATTGTATTTAAGGTACTAATATGTTATTTGTTTTAACTCTAAATAATTACAAGATAAGAGAGAGCGCAAATAGTAAAAATTGGAGTGCACGTATAGCTTCTTTTTCTTCACCTCCAAAATATAATTTGTTTTAAGCATACTAAAATTTGCACAATACAATACAGTTAAACACATAAATTCCCAATTCTTAGAAAATATTGAAAAATTTATATGTATAACAAACCTTAATATCACTAATAATAATAAAGAGTTGTAGATGGTGATAAAGAGAGAAAGAAAAAGAGGTTTTTGTGAGAATTCAATGGAGCCATGATAATTTAATTTCATTAATACAATAATGCAAATATTCAATGGATTGCATCTCAAGTTGAGAAGCAGGTTAGAGAGGGAATGAATGAATGATCTAATCAGATGCCTAGATAAGAATGAGAATTAGAAAATTGAAAAAAAAAAAAAAAGAAGAAAAAGAAATAAATAAAAATGGAAAGAATTCGAGCCACTGCAGATCAGATAATATGGTTGTTCTGAGCAGCCACCACCCTCTCCTTTTGTTATTTCCAGCTAAATTTAAGTGCTCTGAGTCACCCTTTTGAATGCTTCAACTTCTCCAACTGCACCTACTCCACAGCCAAGCAAACTGAAGTTGTAATATCAGTCTACAATTATACAAAGATTATTAATTCCCCACACATGCATAAAAGTGGTAGTTAAAGACTATTTGTGTATCTATTATCTTTATTTTGAGTTTGAAAATATTTAAAATTAAATTTTAAAAGTCAATAATGTCCTGTAACAAAGTATATTAGGTCAGGAGTTTGGAGACGCGATAATAAACAAATAATAAATTTTTATGATACAAATAAATTATTATATGAGTTTGTTTAGTTATTAGTGTTTACGACAAAAATATTCGTTTCAAAAGTCTATACAATTAAAGTACTAAAAAAAGAAAACTCATTTAAAAGATTTTGGAGTTTCCAAATGAATAGAATTCAAATTTTGTTACTGAGCTAAAAGAGCAGGAGTATCTGCAAGACTTTTTGGGAGTAGAAAAATTAGTCAATTTCAATGGTATTTAACAGCCTGTATGAGAGGCATTTAGCCTTCTCACCATGTGGGTCTGCAGAAGCCCAGCTGGCAATGGGCCGAACATCACGTGAAAGTATGTACCATTATACATGGGTTTCTTCCACAACTGAGTGGGGGAGAGAATATTAACATGTGATGTGAGCTGGTTATTATGATATACTGGTCGTGTCCCAAAATGAGAGTCTCTATTAAAAATAGATAAAATGGGAGTATCGGATGAACACCATAGCAGGAGAGTATGCATGTATGATTGTGTGTGCACACACATATATATATATATATATATATATATATATGTTTGTATGTACCTGGGTTGGGAGGAATTGAAGTGGGCTTTGACATGAGAGCCGGGACAGTGCTCATTGGGCCAGCAGCTGTTGCGGGAGAATAAATATGGGCTGGAAGGCCCATTGTCTGGGACTGCTGGAAGTGGTAGAGAGGGTACATTGGCATCAATGTGTTTGCACCCATCATGGGTTGCCCTAGGTAGACTTGAGAGTAATGGCCGTTCATATAGGACCCACCTGTGTAGCTTAGCTTCTGCATTAAAACATAAAACACAGATCCAAATTAAATTTGTTTTCCTGGTCCAAAACCAATTAATTATGTCTATTATCTTATACTAATAATCAACACACTAACCTTATGAACTTGAAAAATTATATGAATGCTACGTATGAGTAATATTATGGGTCTTTTAAGTTTTTTATCTAAAAAAGTATTTCAAATTCTGACAGTTGTAAACCAATACGTATCTAAATAGAAAAACTACTAACACCTAAACCATCGAATTTATTTTCACTACTCAAAGTTATGTGCATATAATATAATGTTTAATGATAGTTGACAAAAACAACTTATTTCCCCTTTTCACTAAAAAATTTAATGTTTTTTTTAAAAAAAAAATTCATTTACAACTAATAAACATTGAAGAATAAAAAATTCATCTACTCAAGTCTCAACCAATAAATAAATGTAAATGTATTAAAAATAAATAAATTTGTGTTATTAATTAATGGATATAGAAGATTTGATTGCAACTACTTACATGGTTGTAATTGACATCAGTTGCAATGTAAGCCGGAGAATACCCATAGTAAGGCACCGCCTGGTGGTGGTGGTGCTGCTGCTGCTGATGGTGAAATGGCGATGCTGGTGCCCCCGCTGCTGCTGTTGGATAGTACCACTGCACCTGACTCCCAGCCGTCGCCACCGGTGCTGCTGTTGCGGATCTTGGTCCCAGGTTGTGCACTGGTCCTTCATCATTTTAAATTATAACACAACATGCAACAATGTTAGTCCGGACCTAAGTAAGAAGTACTTCATGAATATATGTACTTACTCAACACACTCTTGCAAACCTGCAAGGATCACAAAAATTTACTCCCTGGTCCTCAAAATAATGATTTAAATGCAAAAGAAATAAGTTACTATTAATTAATTAAATATACATTTTCTTGGAGAAAATATTAAATTTATCTGAAATAAATATTCATTAAGCAAAATATTAATTTATTTGAAATTCAATTTTTTTAAGACCCCATTAATAAAGTAGGATCTTGATCCAACAATTATTTGAATAGTTTATAAAAATACGTTATATTTTTATAATATTTATATATTTAAATAATTTTTTTATACAAATATTTATTTTATTAATGCAACTCTTTGTGATATAAAGATAAGTAATGATGGAAATATGAACAGTCTAATTTAAACTTTATCCGAATCCAATAAAGTGTGGTTTACCATGCTGGGGAGGTGCAGTCGATGATGATCTAGGGCGGCGAGCTCCGAGCGAAGCCAGATTGCAGTTGGCTCGGCGGCCGTTGATCACCGGCGTGGCGTCCTCACAAGCCTTCTTAGCCGCCTCGGGCTCCTTAAACGTCACCTAATCAGAGAAATTAAGTAAAACTAGCGCAGTCAGCAAAACACATACCACCATATATATATATATATATACACACACATATATATACACACAATCAATGCATATGGAGATAGTATTACTTACGAAGCCGTAGCCCTTGGATCTGCCGGTGAGCTTGTCGGAGATGATGACGGCCTCCAAGATCTCGCCGTACTTGTCAAAGTGCTCCTTCATAGCTTCCTTCTGAGTTTCCCATGCTAAACCTCCGACGAACACTTTGGTCAACGTTGTGTCGCCAAACTGACCGCCCATAATAATTCCATTGCTCATCGTCATTTATATATATGTATCGATTTCAAATGTGTAAATATAGATATAATGTGCAATTAATTCAGTTACACCATACAATGCAATGCAATGTTACTATATATATCTCTATAGAGAAATTGAGAATGAATGAAGAGAGTAGATGTGTTCAAAGAGGGAGAGATCAGAGAGAAGTGGGTATGATAAGATATGTATATATATATATATATATATAATATTTGTATATATAAAAATGGTGAGAGAAAAAGAGGAGAGAGAGAGAGAGACAGAAGGGCAGACAGATAGGAGTGTGTGGTGAGGGCATCAACGTGGTCTCCTCCCCTTCCTTTTCATTTCATTCAGTTTTTCACTAATCACTACTCTCTCTCTCTCTCTTATGTCTGCGTGCGTGTCTTTCTGTGGGCATTCATTACAATGTCCTAGATTTTTATGGTCACGCGCCACCATATTTGGCTGAACATGGCCCATACGGCTGGGCTTCTTACCCTAATCTCAGTTTCGACTTGTTTACTTTGTGTTTTTTAGAGGAAAATACAAAGCAACATACATTGTTTATCCTAAATTTCTATATGATCACTTGTGATCTTAAATGTACAAAAAATTAGTTTTGTCCCATTTTATTTCACAATTTTAACTTTTATGATTAAATCTATCATTTTCATAATTAATTCAAACATATTTTTTTTTGTAATTAACTTTTGAAATCATGAAACTTAAGATTTGTAGAAAATGATCTATATTTTTTTTATTCTCTTCATCAATATTTAAAAAAGAGTTTATTAAAAATAAGTTTTATTCAAGAAAATGAGATGGAATTAAAGATTATTTGACAATTTGAGTTAAATACACAGAGAATAAAATGAGGATTTTCCCCCTTATAACGTTATAGAGTTTCTATCAGAGGCCAAAATAATCCCGTCACAAGTTTCTATCATATTTTGAGACAAAAATATTAGTCTTAGATTAATATCATTGGAAGCTCTGTTGAGAATGATTAGAGACATGAAAATTAACGATTTTAAAATCAACTTGAGATGGAATCTTGGGTCATCTATAATTTAATTAGTGACGTGAGTTTTATAAAAGAATTCTGAGATAGTCGATTTTCATCTCAAACTAAATTTTGAGATAGAATCATTAAATTTGGAGACGAATTTTTTTGTCTCAGATGCGTGCGATTTTAGTAGTGAGCGGTGGTCTTTCGTAATATTAGGGTCACAAAAAATAATTTGAAAATTGGGGCAAATTTTGTGATTGACTTGAGTCATCAAGTTTTACCTTTGAAATGAGCATTTTGAAAACTATGGATTTAGAGCAGCTATGCCAAGTCATATTAAACTTTTGGGTGGGCATTGGGAAAATTGTTAGTATACTTACTGCATTGGAGGAGTGGCGATTGGTTGGAACGCGCCTAACTTGCGAGTATGTACTTTGAAGAAAACCTGACAGAATAATTTAAATAAACAAATGAGGGACAGCTAGAATACACCGTACAAGAAAATGAAAAATGTGGATCCATACGGTAACGGAATTAACGTACGCGACGTGCAAGCTGTCCTTAGAAAACACACAAAAAAACGTTAATTTTTTATTAATTATGCTGTAATATCACAGCCGGCCGCTAATCTCGATTGTTTTGCTACACTTTTTCTAGTTGTTTTTTCTTTAAAAATAAATCATGTAGTACTATGTTATTGGTTCATTCACATTTTAATCAGTACGGACTATATTTCAATTGATTAGATAATTAATATGTGAATTAATATAATTTCACATGGATTCAAAAGAAGAAAAAAATAATTTTGAAGAAGCATTGGAGTGTAATGTAAAAATGGTAAAAATATAGCTTTATGCGCGGATTCTTGTTTATTTATTTATTTTTTTTAATTTTATACAATGATTTTATATAAATTTTATTGTTATTTTATTTTTATTTATTAATTAAGATAGATTTATATTCTCATTATAAGGCTAATATTTAAAAAAATCAATAACAAGTATATATACTATGTTTTAATCTTTTTTTTTATTGTGTTCTTATCTATCTCATATTTATATGTTTTACAGTTTTAAGTAGGATCACTACTGTTGGACTTACGTTAAAAAGAGAGGCGAGAAATTAATTGTTTAGATTTTGATATATTTTGTGTTTTTTTATCGATGGTGTTTTTATTTTGATTTTATTGGCTTTGTGATTATTTAATTATTTTTAAATTTATAATCTCATCTTTTTGTGTAAATGTGGGACCACTAATATTTAAGATAGGTTTCATTTTTAGTTTATATTTTTTGAGGAAGAAGTTAGGCTTAAATGTGTGGTGGAAAGAGGTTGATTAGGTTGGTGTTAATAAATTTTAATTGCTTTAGGAGTATTTTGTTGTTTGAAAATATTGAGCTCTAACTTGATAGATTTCTTTAATGACTTTTAGAGTATTTATATATTTAAAAATATAGGACTATATATATTATTTAATATTTAATTTTTTAATACTAGATTGATAACTCGAGACACAAATTAATGTTGATAAATACAATCCAAAATTCTAGTATGCGGATCATTTAGTGTTATAATATGAGTATAAATAGTGTAATATGAATGATAGCAGTGCACTGAATATAAATTAAATAGTTGCATGTAGATTAAAGCATTGTATATATTTTCTATGTATACATGCATGGAATAGTCCAACCACATCATACGAATTAGTGTTATGAACATGACATAAATTGTATTAGTAGAGATTGATGCTATATAACTCTTCAAGATCAAAAAAAAAATCAACAAAATAGAGAGACTTAAATGATGAACTCAAAACTAATCAAAATGACTTGGTCAATTTATTAATCGACTCAGAATAAAATCTCCATTTACCTTGTTATATATAGTAATAATAGATTGAATAAATGGGACTATTATTAAAGTACATTGGAACTTGAGATAAGAAATAAATTGATTAGACTTTAATTATAATTTCTTGTGAATTTTTTTTATTGGAGGGATCTTTTAAAAATATATTAATCTTATAATTTGAAAGGAAAAAAATTAGTTTAGAATGATGGAGTGATTATTTTGGCGAAAAAAGTGAATACATAGAGTATATATAACTAAAAAAAAATTGAATATTCTACTAAAAAATTGAAAAGTTCCATATTTTTGGAACTCCACATAAACTTCCCTAACTCAGAATGTCTTTGGCATTAACGCAATTTGTTTTCCTTTTACAAACTTAAATATAGCAAACTTGATTACAAGTTCATAACTTGAAACCAAAGTTTATAAATTTCATTTTTCCTTTATAAATTTCTTTACCTACTTAAACTATATTGGGAACTCTTAAGGAATGGTATCCTGGACCCCCTAAGAACTCGGATCCATAAGTGACCTCGAACCTCATATATGAGATCCTCCTCAACCTCATATATAAGTTCTTCGAACACTAATTGGTGTGACTTGAGTTTCCACAATGCACGAAATACGAAGAGAATTAGACTCGGGAGCTCTTATCTAGATAGGTTCATTTATATTTGAATTTATCAGTAACAATTTTGACACTACAAAGAGAGAAATCCTAACTAACAAAAATCCAAACTTCATATATAAATACAAAAAAGAGTCTTTGATATGGTTTTTATGCATATTTTTATATTCAAATATTAATAACATTTATAAACGCGATTATTGCTTTAACTATCGGAGACGAATCCAAAGTTCAATTATCCGCACATTTATTTCTTTTTATATGAATACCTTGAAATACCGAGATCCATTCGGTGATTAAATCTGATGAAACCAAGCGTTATCAAGAACCTATATAAGTGTTTACAATAACTAGGAATAAGAAGAGTTGATCAAATGATTGGCAATATCATAGTCAAGTATATGTCATGACTCCTGAATTAAAAAAAATTCAGCACTTCAAGATAAACAGTTAACAGTTATCTTATGCACACACAAAAAGTGTCTCCACCACTTTTAGTTATTTTTCGAGGAATCGTAACTACGATGCGTTATGGCCATTTAATTTAAGAGTCCTTCTACACGGATTTGCCAATTTGACAGGAAAATTGGACCGGTCCATGTAAATATTCATGTTCCCTTGATTTTTTTTTTTTGGTATTTATTTCAAACATATTTATATTATGGATTTTTTTGTGTTTTTTAAAAAAATCCATAATATAAATATGTTTGGAATAAATACTAAAAAAAAAACAATGGACATGAAAATGTCCAATTTCCATGTCCCAAATACATATCCGTGTATACTTATTCTTAATTTAATAATACAGGCATAATATTTTCACAAAATTGAGAAATTTGATAGTTCTTCCAGACCATATTCAATACTATTTTGGATTATAAAGTCTGTAGAACGGTCAAAGTCAAATGAACCTCAGTGCCCCTAACTCTGTTGATCACGTGGACCCACATGTCGTCCGTATGGCATTGTTCCAGTTGCGCGCTGAATCAGAGTTACAAGTTATTTGTAATATTTTATTAAATGCTATAGTACTTTACAAGTACAAATAATTTTCTAGGAGAAAATAATAGTCTTACAATAAAAAATCTCACAATAAAAATCAAATAATTTAAAAATAAATATATATTACATAATTGGTGATAATGAAACGTGAAACCTTTAATCTCAATATTAACCCATTAAAACAATGCGAGAGTTACTAATAATATTAAAATTTATATACCCTCAATATTACTTGAAATAAAACTGTGTTCATAAATGTCAAATAAAGTTTGACAATTTTTTTTTATTTCGTAAATTTAGATCATGTGATTAATTACAAGTTTAAATAAAAAACACAATTTTATTTGTTTATTTATTTGCTAAATATAAAACACAACTTTGGAGATACTAAGTTTTAACTTCTCTCAAAAATTGTTTGAAGCTAAAATGTTTGTTAATAAAATACTTTTATTTTGTAGATAAATATTCTAAATCTAATTATATATAAATTCAAAAAAATTTAAACCCTCCGAATGGATTCGCAAACAAACACTGTGAGTCATGCAGTGTTCATTATGTCGAGTGGTGGGTGTTGTGTACTGACCCCTCAATTTATTAATTCTAACATGTTTATTATGTTTTGTGTCAATTGCATATCATACAACGCAGCAGCCAAATATTTGATATTTAATATAAAAGATACTGATTTGAAGAAATGCAAGCACAAGTTCATAATCAATAACGATATAAAACAATTAAAATTGATGTACAATGTGTATGATTTTTTTAATTATATTTATACGGTTGATATTGTCAGACCAAAAATAATATAACAATTCCAAAAAAATATCGTTAAAATTATATTTGCTCTGACAATATTAACATCTTATATTTAATTGTAAAATTTTGAATAATATTTTTCATTTACTCTAGGAGCCTATTCATAGACTTTTAAAAAATAAATAAATAAAACAAACATAAGTTTCTTATTAACTGTCCTAACTAATCTCCTAATGAATTAATAAATATTTGTATATCAGTATCTTTTGAATTATGAGGAAGGTGAACTGAATTGTGACGAGCACTACAGTTAAGTGGAGTAGCACCTCTATAAGTAACAACTACCAAGTCCATCTAGCTTCTATAATTAAGAAACAAATCCCTATAGAATTTCTGAATATTTAAAGATCTCAAACAAGCTTAAATATATCAATGATTTAATTATTAGAATCATGTATTTATATTTTTATATAATCTAAGAGAATATATTTATAATGTAAGATCTGTGGATGGTGCTTGATTGGGCAACCATAATCTTAGGAGTTGATTGAATGCATGCACTTCATTATCATCCTGCTGGTGCTGTAATTGTCTTAATTCTCGGCTTTGATCTTTTAACTCCCACGGCCCCACCTAATCCAATTTTGGTTTTACACTGACAGGTGATGGGAGCATACATGAATTAATTGGACGGAGTGAAAAGGAGAAGTGAATTTATTGAAAAAATGGACTATGGTAAGCACATATTGCTGAAAATGAACGCGAGGGGTTTCAAACCCGGTTCGGAATCGGTTCAAAAAATTCAAGTGAGTTTAATACTCAGACACTTATACGAGTTAAATATGAATCACTCACTATTCGTTCATTTAGAGTATCAAATTTTTCTTATCTCACTGATATATACTCGATACAAGTTCGTTGATTCTCACTCGTATACAGTATTAAGTATATTCGATTTATTTAACATATATTAGTTAACAATTAAATTCTCCACCTACTTTTAGAATTAAAAGTAGTTTATTAATTGTTTTAAGAGCGATAATATCATCTCATTAATTTTTTACAAGGCTAGAGATCTAATTTGAAGTGTTCAAAATTTAATTATTTAAACTACTTGACTAAGTTAATTATATATATATTATCATAATATAAATGATCCGGTTCTAATTCGTGTATGTCTCAAATATTCGCGAGTAGTTCGATTTAAAAACGTGTTGAGTCGAACTCGAGTATAATAAAACGAGTCGAATTTGAAATTGAGCAAATAATGTAAAATTTTATTTGAATCTGTGTACCTTAAATTTTTTTTGAGTAGAATCTGAGTAAGGTACTATTCGATTCTGCTCAGGATCATTTTCACCCCTACATCTTAGCATATTCTCCCTAGTCCCAAATTAAATATTCAATTTTGACTATTTTTTTGGGATCAAATGATTATTTTAAAAACTAATTTTTGTATCATTCATCATAACTACAAAGTATATGTGAAGAGATCATTAAAAAAAATTATGCAAAATTTACTATTAATTATAATTTTTATAATTTTTAAAATGTATGTATATGTACTTAATTATTAATTTTTAAAATAAAACAAAAAAAATTAAAATTGGACATTTAAGTTAGATCAGAAGGAGTACTTGGGTATAGTTGTCAAATTAATAATTAGCATAACCTAATTAAACAAGTTTTCCATAGATTTTTTCTAGTTTCACTTCTAACCGTTCCTTCACTTAGTTTTTGCTAAACTCATATAAATTTCTCAAAACTATTTAACAGAAGTTTGCTAAGATTCACAAGTGAATTTTAATTTTTACATCGGAGAATTACAAGAATGAAATAGAGAATGAATAGTGTGCAATATACATGAATGGATGTAAGATCAGAGTTCAGTACTTACTCTTATTTGAGGGATTCAGACATAAAGTTGATCAAGTTGTGCAACATAGAATTACTTTGTAACTTTAATAATAATTAATGTGAAAAAGTACAACTTTTTATTACAAATATAATTTGTTCATTTATTCAAAATAAATTTGACCAAACCGGATATATATTAGTCAAGTTATTCCTAATGGTAACTTGGTGTTTTGAGATAAAATACAAAACTAACAATGCACCCTTATGGCCGCCTCTCTCTCTCTCTCTCTCTCTCTATATATATATATATATATAAAAAATTATAAGTATATCATGTAGGTGTGGGGAAGGAATGTGTTGGTGGTTATAATGGTGCATATACGGAGGCCTTATTTATTTATATATTTGTGAAAAAAACAACAACTAGGACGGATGTTGATTAAGGGGTCAGATGTGTGTAGTAGTGATGTTTAGCTGTAACCCCTCATCCCCTGAGTTGGCAATAAAGTAGTTATAATAATCTGTACGTACTACCTCCATATATATATATATATATATATGTATATATATATATATGTATATATCAATATGTGATGGGGTGGAGGGGTTTGATCAATTGAGCTGGCCAGCTCGTGCAGGCAACAAATGATGGTCACGTCGTGGGGATTATAGAGACACAAACAGAAATTATATATATATATATATATATATATACACACACACATATATATAATATATAATTAAAATAGATAAGAAAGTATTAATAAATTCTAATTTTAACCAAAATAGACTTAACCTAAACACACAATAATTCTTTCTTTTTCAAGAAGCTGATCCTAACTATTTATACTTCGGAAGTTCCGATAGAGTCTTCAGTCTTGCAATAAAAATATCGTAGAGTTCTTTTGCGGATAGATATAATGATTTAGACAAATAGACAATGAATTAATAAGACAAATATATGAATAAGTCGAGTTCTATTGCGGATAGATATAATGATTTAGACAATAAATTAATAATACAAATACATGAATAAGTAACCGATGTGTATTCTCAGTAAAATTTAGCATATTTTAATTATAATATAATTTTTCTTTTATTAAATTTTTTTTCTGAGACCGAAAAAGTAGGTAATAAATCCTAAATCGGTGTTATTAAGAGAATTTTTTGACGTGTTAGAGAGAGAGAGAAGAACATTGGCATGATAGGGATTTGATTCTTACGAACAAATGAAAGGAGATGGTTAGTATCTGTCTCCTGCGTGATCAGAGGGAGATGATTGTGCATGAGAGTGAGGGAGAGAGCAGACCAAAACAACAAATGATGGTCACCATCTCGATATCATCACTCCTCACGTGCACTCAACGTGCAGACACTTCCACACAGACAGACAGAGAGAGAGAGAGAGAGAGAGAGAGACTATAAGTATATATACATACAAACATATATAATGTGTAATGTGTTCATTTCCTAACTTAACTGTTGTCCTCCCGTATAAAGTTTTTTCTCTACCCTATAATCATAACATGCAGGAAATTGTTAGTTTTACAAATTTTTACTCGTTCATTTAGTATATTTCATGCGAGAGAGTCTTGTAGATCGAATTATTAATTTTTATTTATTTATAAAAATATTAATTCTTAAAATATATACCTTTAACATTTTCTTTGAGCTAAATCTTGATGAAGAGTCGTTATGTTTGCAACCCAAATTTAATTATTCAAAGTGTCAAATTTTACACTACATAATTACAAATGCATGTAGTTTATGTTAGGACAATTGTATATTTTAATTTGATAATGATAAGATAATGTATATTTGTAATCAATATTTTTTGTAAAATCGTTAAATGTGCAATTGATGTAAAAGGACTTAGAGTGGAAAATCAAACTTGTTAGGTTGATCTATTTAGTTAAACTAATGTATAGACTATAGGAATTTAAACAATCGTAAAGCTGTGTAAACAATCGTAAAAATGTTTAGAGAATTGAACGATCGTAGAGTCTACTCAAAAATCGTAAGGTAAAATAAAGATCGCAGAGTCTGCTCAGAGATTGTAAGGCAAGTCAAATATTGTAGAGTCTGCTCACAGATTGTAAGGCAAAATGAGAATCGTAGAGTCTGTTCAGAGATCGTAAAGCAAAATACAGATCGTAGAGTCAGCCAAACCAGATACTCTACGACCACCATAAGACTCTACGATCAGGCAAAACCGTTTTAGAGTATGTCAGGTCTGACATTGGGAAGACTTGCAGAGTGAATTGAAGACTCCGGGATGGTTGTTGATCATCCTAAGTTTAAAATGAAGATCAGATCGAGTTGTGTCTAACAACTAGTTTGGCGATGTGACATCACCCACGTGGTTGAAAGACCCAAAAGCAAGTTGACACATCCTCTCTAAAAGTCAACAATCAGAGATCTTCTAGGATCATAGCATTAAATGAGTCAGTCAAGCCAAATACTCTACGACCACCATAAGACTCTACGATAAGACAAACCGTAGAGTATGCCAGGTCTGACATTGGGAAGACTTGCAGAGTGAAGACTCCGTGATGGTTGTTGATCATCCTAAGTTTAAAATGAAGATCAGATCGAGTTGTGTCTAACAACTAGTTTGACGATGTGACATCACCCACGTGGTTGGTACTGTAGAAGTCTGATATGACCTATCAGAGCCGAAAGCAAGCTGACACATCCTCTCTAAAAGTCAACAATTAGAGATCTTCTGGGATCGGAGCATTAAATGAGCAACGACAACTTTCCAACGGAAAAATCTCAAGATCTTCTATATAAGGGCGTGAACATTCAATCCGACAGTACGAATCACGAATTACAAGCTGAATCGCTGCTCAAATTTCAAGAACTCTACTCTACGAAAATAGAACGACTTGTTATGTTACTAAGTCTTTCAGAAGCTGAGCATAACACAACTTAGTAGCACCACAAAAATCACTTCTTTGTGATTCATTGGTCTTGTGACCTGTTGTTTACCAAATCTAAGTGACTTGAAGACTTAGTGGAAAAAAATTTGTCTCGGACCCAAGAAGATACTATTGGGAACAAATCTCCAAGTCCGAATATTAGCCCAATAGTATCTTCTTGGGTCATCTTAACCCACCACAAACTCACCTAAAAGGTCATGAGTTAAGGTACTATTGTTAGTAACTTAATTCCTTATATACAGACAAATTTTTCTCATATCTTTCGATGTAGGACTTTGGTGTTACATCCTAACCACTTAAAAATTTATATGTCTCTTTTAACTTTTGTATTTTCATTTCTGCATTATCTTTTATATCTATGTGTGACTTAATTTTACAAGTGAACTAAATTCAGAACTGAGAATTTTCTTAAATCTTTGAAGAATTTTTTAAACTATTATTCTGATGTGCTTAATAAATTAATCTACCTAATTTATAATCAGGTAAAAAAAATTTAAAACAAAAGTTTTTAAAAAATTATTCAATCTCCTTTCTAAATCTCCAAGTTAACTTTGAAAAACAACAATACACATAATCTGGTGATTATAAGCGGTGATTGATTTTTTTTTTTTAGTCCCATGGTGATTTATAAAAACGCGCAAATCACGGACGGATAATAAATTTCATTTTACTTCTTTTTATCTTTGTTAGTTGTAGACTAGTTTGTATAAGTTTCATCATTACACTTAGAAGATTTACCCAATTAAAATTTTGTAAATAATGGGATTTTGATTTGAAGGAAGCTTAACATAGTCTTGTAATAAA
Organism: Aralia elata; assembly: GCA_034770075.1. Classification (NCBI taxonomy): domain Eukaryota; kingdom Viridiplantae; phylum Streptophyta; class Magnoliopsida; order Apiales; family Araliaceae; genus Aralia; species Aralia elata. The sequence continues at coordinate 13,112,848 of CM068379.1, forward strand.
TGATGAGATTCTCACTCTACGAAGATTAAGATGTGAGAATATTTAAAAATTTTAATTAGACATAATTTTAAAGGCATAATTTACATATACATCATTTGGTTTCACCCCTAAAAAAATACATCACAAATACCTCATCCAAAAACATTCATAATTTGGTCAAACCAACATCTTAAACACAAGCCAAAGAATAGACAAATAAAAAAGGAAATACCCTTTCCCACCAAACAGGAATTTTTATTTTCCATCTATGTCCTTCTCCAACCTCTCAATCTTTCATAGCCTTTGTTCAAGGGCACATGACTCTTCTGCCATAACCATAGTCTTTCCACAACCATAAATATAGCAATAAAAAATAGCAGAGTAAACTTACTAATATCTAATTCTTCTGAATAGCCGGCAAACTTACTAAGCATAAATTCTTCACAGATTTGATCTTCTCTCCCATGTCAAATATTTATATCAAGTACAAAACGCCAAATATACATAACATACAAATTCTCACATGTTAACTAATGGGAGCCCAGCTGCATAGCATCAAACATATCCCATCCCCAAAAAAACAAGGGATTCAATGAAAATGGGAAAAAATTACATTACTTTTTGGTAGCAGATAATTAAAATCTACATAAGGTGCCAAGTATGTTAAATAATATCTATTGGCAACTGAATTGAAAATAATGAAATCCGCAAGAGAAACTGGCGCCCGCTCTCTGTGGTCTCGTTGCATGTCTAAATAGATGTTGTCCCGTGACTGCAAATATTGAAAGGAAGTTCAAATCATGTTACTCAACCCGTGACTCATCCTTGGTAAACTGTCTAAAAATAAAAATCCAACAAGATCCCAATAAATAATGAACATCACTTGATGGTTCCAAAAATATAATCTCAAGTTTAGGAAAAAAGTTAATCTACAGAGACATGAATCAAGTCGAGAACAGGTAAGCACAGAACACTGTAAGCGTAATACCTGCTACGACATATGTCAATCCCCTAACAGTATTTAACTATTTAACTTAAAGGTTATTTGTCAATATTCAGCATATAAAAATTATTATTCCAAGTCTCATAAATGTTTGAGCTGCTGGAGCTGGACTAGGGGGATAGTGATTAGTGATGGTGGAGTGGCAACAAATATTGAAATGGCATCGCAATGAGTATTGCTTGACTTGGCGGTGTGGTGAGGGCCGTAAGGCTGACTTGAACTAATCCCCCAAGCTTGTTTCAATAGATAGAGACAAGGAAGCATTGGTAGTAGAGTTTCTCAAATTTTCAGATGATAGATATGTTTCAATGCCCATTTTCAGGAGAGACGTCCAAGATTTGGAGTTATTACTTGTTCAAATTACTTGAAAGGCAGTATATTATGGATGCTAGGGTCAGTAATAAGATTTGATGAGATATAAGATGGAAAAAATGACAAGTTTACATTAATGTCCTATTATTTTCTTCTTACAAGGGCGGGGGCAAGGCCTCACTTTTTCTTGGAAGATTGTTCAGAAATCTGCAACTCCTAGGAGAGTAGGTTTCTTCGTTTGGAAGGCAGATAAGAAGAGTGATCTGACAGGTGATACATTGAGGAGAAGGAAAAAAAATGTACATCAGCTGGTATTGATGTGCTATATATTACATGGACTCTTCACACTTTACCCTGAAGTACTCATGTCTACTAATTGACACTCGGAAAAGGGTTGCCAACACTTCATGTTAGTGTAAAATTTGACAAAATTGAAGAGTATCCATGTCGGACTCTTCAAATTACCCGTCCGAAAGGAAACTTCATGTCCATGTACTTAGTTGATGTCTATGGCGCATAAAATCTTTTGTTTTTTGCTAAGTTGTCAAATTTAGCAAAAAGAAATAATTTTATACGCCATAGTGGAGGAACTTGGGAGTTTGCTCTTGGATCTTTTTGGACTAATCCGGGATTATGCAGCGCTCAATCAAAGAACTCTTCAAAAGATGGACTCTGTGCAGGAGAAGGAAAATTATTTGGGAATCATGGCTTCCTAACATTTTAGTATAACAAGATATTAAGATAGTATGGATGTGAAAGATCAAACAAATCCTCCTATATAAGCCCCCTCCAACCCCGCAAAAAATAAAACAAAACAAAACATGACAGGCTTAAATCTAAGTACAAAGTTTTGTATTCAAAATTTTTGGCAATACTATGCATTACATCAGAATAACACAGCATTTCAGTTCCAAACAAAATTAATTGGTATATAAGGTACAACAACATTTTATTCTATAAAAATATATATTCCATAGAAATATAAATTTTCATACTAAATTGCATAACACAAGTTACATAAGATTTAATAATCTATATTAAGGTGAATTAAAGGTTATGGTCCCACCAAAATATAAAATTCACTGACTACCAAATATCCACGGTCGCAGCATAATGTTGATAAAATTGCCTAATGTTGCTTGGCATATTTATTAGCATTCTTAGTTATGAATTCATAAGAACCCCACAGCCCACAGGCACAATATTATTAAGATCATTCGGTCCAAATAAACATGAGCAACTAAGCATTTACAACCCTGATTCAAATTATGGTTACTAAACACGCAAAAAAGGATGTCCGAAACAAATTTATAAGAATAATGCGAATGTAAGAAAACTACTGTAATCTCCACATACTGATATTGCACACTTTCAGAATAAAGAGTTGCCGTGTGAAAGCTCTGTTCTTTTATATTGGACCAAGATACAAAACCATGTGTGGAGCTTCCGCCTTCATGAGCTACCCCCAATAGAAATATCTCCATTTGATGCTTTAGCCTTGATGTGTACATAGTTATAAAAAAACGAATTGCGATGTCACAAAAAATCAAGTTGCAGCATCCGATATATGCTGATATTTTGGTGAAATAAAAAATCATGTGCATATTTTGCAGCATCCGATATATGCTGATGGTTTAAGCCTCGTTGTAATTCATTCTCATTCTTTTTCCTCCTGTACTTTCTCTTTTCATCTCATCTATCCAAACTCACAAACGCAGTATAAGTGACTGTTAACGCCAAGATTCGTCCACGCACCTCAATCACCAAAAGCGCGTCAATCCTGCACAGAAACGAGACTACACTCAGAGTTCCGAACGATTTTGCCACCGGGGGATAGCTCCGGTGTGAGAATAAGTACAGGCTGAACAAGGAGGGTAACAATAGAGGTATATTGCTCTAGTAAAACAAATATTGATTACCCGTAAAATGAAATCTTTACCTTGTATTTATAGCTAACACCTGAACCTCCTCGTCCCTCTCCCCCGAACCGCTCTTAGAACTCCTCACTAGGCCCCATGCCTTAGTGGGGTTAGACTGAACCTCCCCAAAAAAAGGTAGGCGTCAAATTGTATCCTGACATCTACCTCGAGAATGGGAATTGTTAGATATTTCAATTGTCCCAACTACCAATAAGAACCCCCACGTGGGGAATCTCTTTTATGTGGGTCCTATCCTGCCACCTCATCATCGGCCCAATAACTTGACATGCCAATTGGGCTTAACAAATAACCTTATTTGGGCCTGGTAAATTACGCCCCAACAGTGATCATTTTATGCAACGAAGTAATCTTGACACTTTACTTGACAATTCAACTGTATAAATTTCAAGAATATATATGTAAAAATATTAAAGCGTTTATACTTCTATATAATTTGATGATGTGCGTTAATGAATTTATAATTAACGTTCGGATAAATACCTATTTTACATGTTGAAAAGATTGGGGTTCTTCAAAACCTAATCAATTTTTTTTTCTCATGCTCTCTACATAATGGATGGATTGTTAAAGTTAAGGAGATTTGATGTAATTGTGTGAATGTTTATTTGACTGGGTATGCCTATATGTAAAGATCATTACTCTAATTATGAGTTTCAATTTTTTTTATAAAAAATTCTAAATACAAGATGGGTCAATTAGATAAAAGCAAAAAAAAAAAAACATTTAATACACAACATTGTCCAAATAACAATACAAATATCGCATACTATGCTTAATGTATATAATAATTGAACAATAAATTTTTAAGATAAACGTTTTGGCAAGCATGTGTGTTGAATCAAACTTTTTTTGTTTAAAAAAATTAGTACTTAAATTTGAAAATCTTTAATCTTCAACCTGAACTTAAAGTTTTTTATATTTTATACTTTTAAATTTAATAATATTATTATTTTACACTTATAGTTAAAATTTTATTTCTGAATTAATAGTACAATACTCTCTCTGATCCATATTATTTGATCATTGTTTTTTAAAGTCAACTTCAGATATTTTTAAACTCAAAATTGACATAGATTATTTTAGTTTTAATCAATACATAGTTTTATTGTTTCATAATTTTTAATGAGTCATCTTAATTTTGAATTTGAAAATATCTCAAATTGACTTTTAAAATCGATAATGCTCATATAATCTGGAATAAATAGACCACATCTATATTATAAATGCTTCTGTGAGGCGTTTGGTGATTTTGGGTCACACACTTGCTTGACATGTTTTTTTTTACTTCTTTGGAACTATTTGATAAAACTGAACGAAAAGTTCTGAATATATAAAAAAATCTGAATAAACTAAATGGAGTAGAAGATTTGAATATGGAATGAAATGCTGTGTTTGATAATTGTTTGTCTAATACATCTGAATACGTGTATTATCCATCCTATTTAACCATTCTGAACTGTTATGAACAAATTTATTATGTAATTATAAATAAACAATATTATCTAAGAAAAATTAAATATAAACTTTTGAACAATTTTTTATGAAGTATACTATTAAAAATATAATTTTAGAAATAAAACACTAAAAAATATTAATAACATTCTATTCTATAGTACATAAAATCAAAACAAAATACTACAACATTCATTAAATTGGTTATCCAGTTTGTTAAACAAAAATCAAAAATAATTTGTACATAACAAAATTTGTTTACAGTAGTAAACAAGATGTATATTGAATGTAAATTTTAATTGTCTATGAGAGTATATAAATAAAAATATCATTTAACCCTATTTTTTATTCATTCAGTCACAAATTTTTGGATGAATTATTTAGACATATTCAGCCGCATTCAGAATTTAAAAATTATTAAATAAATAATCTGAATAACTTATTCAGTCAAATTCAAACTTTTTCAAACTCATTCAAAATAAAACAAACAAGCCATTCCTCTTGTACCCTTAGAAATATTACTATTTTGTTCTTCCTCTTGAGAATGCCAATTTGGGACTCACCAAGACAGACCTTTATTTTGGAACAAAAGGATTGGCAAGACTTTTATTTTGGGACAAGAGAGAGGGATATGAAGAACTTGGCCTTTTCCGGCCCGAGTCCAAAGGGGACACCTCTACTTCACCTAAGACCACCACGTGGAAAATATACTTGGACGTGGCGACCATTGAAACTACTTAATCCTGAATATCCAACACGTCCCATTTCTTTCAGTTTTCCATTCAAATTTAAATCAGGCTTTTGAAAATCAATCAAAAATAGCAAAGCAATGGGATCTGAAACATTTCTTGAAGTGATATTGGCAATTCTCTTACCTCCTGTTGGGGTCTTCCTACGCTATGGCTGTGGAGTAATTTCCTTCCCTCTCTTCCTCTCTATTATTATTGAGTTTTTAAATATATTGCGATAAAAATATGTCGAATTTTGTTTTATGTATATATAACAGTATAATTTGTAAATTAAGACAAATACATGGATAATTGATTGATGGATAATTGATTTATGTCTACTTAAAAGTCTGACATCTTTTAGCCGTAACACAACTTTTTCTTTTTTATTGTAATTGTAATTTGATGAAAAATGAAATGACTAATCATCTCCCATTATATATGTATATTTTTGGTGGTTAATAATGTCAGAGTAATAATAATTATGTCGTGAATCATTAATTATCTCTCCTTTCTGTTGAACAACTTTTGGTTTTCGATTTTGAAGGGAGAGCCACCCCTTATTGTGTGGCTATACATGTATATTTGTGTTGATGTCTTGATAAGGCTATGGATATTTCCACAACACTTTTTGATATTTCCACAACAAAAGTGTCGCTATAGATCCTATTGCGATGGTTTTTACCGTCGCTATACATCTATAGCGACACTTTTGTTGTGGAAATATCAAAAAGTGTTGTGGAAATATCAGTTCCCTATAAATATGTTTATGGATTTTACCAAAAATATATATGTTATATTGTCAGAGTAATAAATGTCACTGACAGTGTTATGTTAAAATACATATTTGATGTGACATTATCAACCCCCATATTTTTCTTAATAAATTTAAGGTTTGATTGGATAAATTAGTAACTGTTGAACTGACTGGGAATTTAATTTTGCAGGTAGAGTTCTGGATTTGTTTGTTGCTGACATTGTTGGGATATATTCCGGGGATTTTATACGCAATCTATGTGCTGGTTGGATAGTGGATGTACTTTTTGTTTATTTAGTTATGGTGTTTTTGTATGTAATTGTTCTTCAGAAAGTTTTAGATGATATATAGTTTTGTGCCAATTAATTTATTGATAGTTTGTGGACTTCCTTGTCTGTAATTGAAGATTTTGTTGTGTTGTTGTCTCTGGTTGTGATCAATATTTGTATTGTGAGTTTCATCTTTGAAATACTCCAACCATGTCAAAATTAAAACTTAAAAGATACATATATTTTTTTAAAAAAAATTACAGATTTTAAGGACGATTCAATATTTTCAAATGTTCCCTTTGATATTAGCTAAGAATAGTGTGATACAGGAATGGTTAGCATAAAGTTAATTTTGGTCGATTGATCAATAAAGTATTGATATGCAGGTTAGGAGGTGTTTTTTTTTTTTTTGTGTGTCAGTATTGTATTAATTAATTGATCAATTTATTATGAAGTTAATTTTATAGTAACCGGATCTGTGGGATACCAGTAAAACAAATAATGATAAATGAAGAATATTATATTTTTTTATAGTTTTAAAATAAAAATATGTCTATTTTAAATCTAAAGAAAAATAAATCTTTTTTTAAAATTTTTTATTTTTTTATTTTAACAATTTATACTATTACAACTTTAGTCTTGGTAGCAAACGGTCTTCCTAGTTCCTTCAATGCTTTTTAGGGCAAGTTAGGTTATCGGTTCAAGAACTTATGTTGCGTTTGGATTGGAAGAATGAGAATAAAAATTTATGCTGCGTTTGAATTGGAGGAATGAGAGTGGGAATGGAATGAATCATTCTTATGGAATGAAAAAAATTGTGTTTGGTTATTCCATTAAAATAGAATGAACAATTTTCATTTTTTTCAAATTTACTTTGCTTTTTAAGCTGGACTAAGGTAGAGAAAACTTGTTAGATTTATTGTCGGATAGAGTAGAACATGATCATTGTAAAGGGAGAAATCTTAGTACTGTCAGTTTTGATATTAAGGTAGTTTTGATATTAAAGAAGTAAATTTGATATAGTTTTTTATGATTAAAGTTTCTCCATTTATAATTATAAAAAATAGTATAAATTTTGATTATAAAATTGATCAATTTGATTGAAAAAGTCTAGCTAAACTAGTTTTTGAGGGACACGGTTATTTAGTCATAATATTTTTTTTATATATTTTTAATATATAGTTGTTTAGGAATAGAATTATTGTAGAATAATGAGTTATCATTATGATTTTTAATTTTAAAATTAGTTAACTAAATTTTAATAACTAATATATAAGTTAACATTAATTTTATAATATTAATTAACAAAAGATTTCCTAGATAAAATAGAATTAATAATTCAAGTATAATCGTTAATATATTTTGTAATATATATAATATATTAATTAATATTAGCTATTGTTTACTCATAATATTTTTCTATTAGCTTCATGTATAGTTATTTAGAGTTAGAGTTGAGTAGAAATAGAATTTTTGTATGATTAAATAACTAAATAACTCTTATAAAGAATTAATTTTTTGTAAAATAATAAGTTAATATTTATAAATAATATTTTTTATATTCTTAATATATAGTTATTTAGAGTCCAAAGTTGATTTGTATAACTAATTAACTAAATAAAGGACTCCTATAATTAATTAAGAAATAAAATTTTTGTAAAATAATAAGTTACTCTAAAGTTTTCATGATCATAAAGTTTTGGTTCTAGTTAAATTATAGGTTTAAAAAGTATTTTAGTAGTAGTTAATAAAATAAACTTAGAAAAATTTAAAAAAGTGTTTTAGTAGTAGTTAAATTTAGATTTATATCAAAAATAAAGACAAAAAAAATAAATTTTGTCTTATTATGTATGTGTAATTTGTAAAGATTTGCAACCACCTCTCTTGAGCCGATTGCGAGCACTTAAGCCGTGGACCCGTCGGCCGCTAGTCTAACAAGGAGCGTAGCCAGAAATTTGAGTAGAATGGACAAAAATATTTATAAAAAAAATTTAGAACTAAAAAAGTGTTAATGTAAAATAAAAATATATGTTATAAAATAAAATTTTATATATTTTAAAATTTTTAACATATATACATATGAATTCATATATATCAAAGTGTTTTAATATTAGACTAAAGTTAAAGGTTTCAAATATGCATGTTATCATTTATTTGTTTAATATCATGATAGATTCTAAGAATTTTATCAAATATAAATACAATGATAATATGTATATTTAAGATAATTTAAGAAAATAAATTTGAGAAACCTAATATTAATTATAATGTTAATCTTATTTATTTGACTTTAAAGCTAAGTTAATCTTTTAAAATTTATTTTATTTACCTTCATTTGAAAATTAGACTTTGAAATGTATTGAAACTTAGATGTAAATTTTATACATTATTTTAAGTTTAATATGATATAAACTTATATTCTCAAAATATGAGTCCACAACTAAAAATATTTATATAATAAAAGAGGGGTCAATATTAATATTAACAAAAAATTTATATACTATTTTATAAATAAGTAGATGTGTCCCTTCGTACCTCTAAATACTATAAATCACTCTCCTAATTTAATTATGAAATTTTAAGGAAAAAAAATTAGTTTAAACACAATTCATTATGATTAAGGTAGTGTTTGATAAAACTAAGTAATTAAGATTTAAATGGTTAGTATATTTTAATAAATTAGATCGTTTGAGTAAAATAACATTCGAACTTAAAAAACTGTTTGGTAAATAAAAAGTATACAACATCTGAATGACTTTTAAATTTAAAAATATTAATTTTAAATTAAAAAATATTTCTAATTGACTTTTTAAAAATTAATAATGATTTTAAAATTTAGAATGGAGGAAGTACAATATTTATAGAGACTCCATAGATTTAAATTTTTCATTAAGAGACAGCTCTTAAATATTTAAATTTATATATTCCTCTTATCGATTAAGAGACGATAAGAGGCAAATAAAATTTTACTAAATAATTTTACTTTTTTAATCAAATCAGATGTGAAATTGTTAAGAGATAAATAAACACCAAGTAAGACTGAATTTAACCAATTACGAATATTTTATTACTTCCTAAAAAAAAGATTTTATTACTATTAAAAATGAATAAAAAATAGAAAAATAAACCAATTTGAAGTTATGTGTACCTACAAACTAACACGTCCGTAGTTGTACGGCCGTTACACATTGGCTACCAAAACAAACTCCACCACCTTTATACACACTCTCTCCGTATATATATAATATCGGAAATATAGATGCATATAGTTCAGCAGCCATGGCAGCGAATTTTGGAGCTTCACTGAGCTCTCTCTCACAGTCAAGCATTACAAAAATCTCCATTATAGACCAATCAGGAACAAAGCCCATTGGAACTGGATTCGGGCGTTATGTGAATAAGTTTCAGAAGATATCAATTAGGGTTTCGATTGAAGAGGAGAATTTCGCAGGAGAGAAGAAGAAGGGCACGAATCAGAATAAATCTCAAGCTTTTAATCTTAATAGCATTTTGAATAAAGATTCTTCATCTTCTTACGATGTTGCTTCTCGAGATTCGAAATCACATCCAAGTAAGAAAATTTCTTTTAGTTGCTGAGAAACGGAGGAAATAGTTGAAAATGAATTTTATTTTAATTTTTCCCTCTAGTTATTTGTGATTTGGATTGACTAGCGTTTCATTCTATTTTAGAGAGGTGCCTGGAATCAAATCCTTGGGGATTTGGAAAGGATTATTTTTCAAATTCAATCCATTTGCTGTTTGAAAGAGAACGGAATTCAAATCTATAGGTTTTTATTTTGAGTTTGGTAAAACAATAATTGGAAGTTTGGAACAGAAACAATCTGGTAGGCAAGTATACCATTACTAGGTCTGGTGAGTGAGAGTATTATTTGAACTAACAAGAGTAGGACTAGAGACCTACATAGCAAAATAAGAAAGTAAAATGCCAAGCACGGCATGAGGAAAGACAATTTAAGGACAGGCATACTTCCAACTTAGAATAGTATAAGGTACGTTTTACAAAATTATAATTTCCCACTAGCATAATTATAGATTACTACACTTTAAGAGTATTTAACTACATTCATAAAAGATGAACTGTTATAAACAATAACAAAAACAACTGAGCTTGTTAAGATCACAAGCACACAAGATGTTTCATGTCCTGAACTTATAAACAAGCAGGGAAACCCTTGTAACACAAGCATAATTACTTAAGCTTCCACCTGGCCAACCACGCTACTCTGCTCCATAGCCCAGAAGACTTGCCAGCATTACCATATCCATAGGCAATAATCCTAATAGCTGGTACAAGTGCCAAACACTTTAGAGCTCTACCGAGAATATTACAAAAAGAACAGGATCGTATCTTAGCAGCCACTACCAACAGTAAATAAAGAGCAATTAAAGGATTTAAACTAAACCAATTGAGACTTAAGAGACTAATGTTGATGCCAACATAGGTGCTTCACTCGATCACTCCAAAAAATTACACCCACTTCTCAGTATACAGAGTTATAAGGTATTTAACCAGATAACAAGGATTAAACTTACCTGCACTAAGAACAGAAGTCCATCTATTTCTGCGATCTCACAGAATTAGATGGACAAATGAGATAGGATGTTCCCCTACCCCACTTGATAGCAATTAATATAACAATTGATCTTTGATTTCTCTGAAAATTTTAGAAGAAAAAAAAGAATATCTATCTTGAACAATGTTTAAGTAATTCCAAATCCCATGAAAATCTGACCGTTTTCGCTGAGATTTCAAAGCATTAAACAGAATTCAGTCAAATCCAGTTCCAACCTGAAATTCACTCATTTCAAACAACTTGAATCCCTTTTAAAATGAAGTCCCATCAAATCCCAGAATTACAAACATACTAATGGTATACTCTCTTTTTCTTTTTCTTTTTTCCTTTTTTTTTTTGCTTTTTGTATATTTTCAAGGAAATCCAAGTACATAATTCTTTTGTAGGTCCCTCCCTCTCTTTCTTCTTGTGCTAATATATGCTCGTGAACATTTTAGGGCCTTTATCAACAACTGATCTGTCAAAATCCATCAGGGATCGTTCTAGACTTCGGGTTGCATACCAGGCATGAATTTTATGTTATTCAATTGTGATTTACCAACTTGTTTTTGTATTAATTTTGTAGTTGGTGTGTATTTTGTTTATTTATATTTTATTGACTTCAATTTCAGGGAGTTAGTGGTGCATACAGCGAATCCGCGGCTGCGAAAGCATACCCAAATTGTGAGGCTGTACCTTGTGAACAATTCGACGTTGCTTTTCAGGTGATCGTATTTTAGTTAGTAGTTACTAATTTTACTTTATTTCTTGTTTAACTGCTTGAAAACAATATTAAGCAATCCTTTTGGAAGTGTCTTTGGTGTGCTTGAGGTTTTAGGATTTATAGCATTTGACCTGTCATAACTGATGAATCAATTTATTATCGAATCATCTAATAGGTTTGTGGACAGTGCATAGAATTAAATCAGTCAAGTTCACCTTTTTTTGGCTTTTCGAAGTGGGGCTCTGATCATGTTTGGTTTTCACTATAACTATCAAGTCAAAATTTGAAAATTATCAAAATTTGAAGTCACCCCTTAAATTGTATGTCCATCACATACTATCGTGTCCCACGATTGTTGAAGACCTCATGATGCAATGTGTGAAGCATCATCAGTTTTGCTGCATGGAATAAAATGTGCCATTTTAGAAAAACGATCCACTACAACAAAAATGGAATCATGACCTCTAGGGGTCCGCGGTAACCTCAAGACAAAATCCATGCTAATATCCTCCCGAGGAGCATGAGGTTCCGGTAAAGGCATATATAACCCTGTGTTTTGCTTCCTACCTTTAGCAGTTTGACATGTGCGACACTCAAAAACAACACGAGCTACATCCCTCTTGAGGTTAGGCCAAAAGAATCTATTCTCCACAATCGCAATGGTCTTATCGCGACCAAAATGACCTGCGATCCCTCTCGCATGTAACTCCCAAACTAGATGGTCACGCATCGACGTACTAGGAATACACAAACGGGTGCCCTTAAAAAGATACCCATCATGGATACGAAAATCGCCTGAGGGTGGTACACTAGAATTCTGTAGACCAATATATCTCTCTAAAGTTTCGACAAGAAGGGTACTCATGGATAATACGCTCAAACCCAATAACCTTCACACTCAAAGTGTTAAGGAGAATAGATACCATACTCAACGCATCAGCGGTTTTGTTCTCTACCCCTCGACAATGCTTTATAACAAAAGAATAGTCCTGAAGAAACTCAACCCACTTAGCGTGTCGATGACTTAACTTCTTCTGGGAGTTTATATACTGAAGTGCCTGATAATTGGAGTATAACACAAACTCTTTAGGCAACAAATGTCGCCAATACCTAAGTACCTGAACTACAACATAAAACTCTCTATCATAGGTAGAATACCTTTGCCGGGTCTCGTTTAGCTTCTCACTAAAGAATGCAACAGGATGGCCCTCTTGACTAAGTACTCCCCTCCCCCTATTCTTACACCGGAAGCGTCACATGCTACCTCAAAAACCTTGCTAAAATCTGGTAGCGCGAGGACAGGTGCCTGTGTCAATTTGTCCTTAATCTCCACAAAGGTTTTGGCAGCTGATTTAGACCAAACAAACTCCTTTTTCTTTAAGCAATCAGTGATGGGAGCCATAATGGTACTAAATCCCCTAATAAACCTCCTATAAAAAGTAGCAAGTCCGTGGAAGCTTCTAGCTTCATGTATATTAGAAGGTTCTGGCCACTCTTTAATAGCCTTTACCTTTTCAGGGTCAGCAGAAACCCCATCTTTGGAGACAACAAACCCAAGAAATATGACGGATTCTTGCATGAAAGAACACTTTTTCAGATTAATATAAAGTTTCTCACACTGGAGAGTGCCACAAAACTTGGTGCAAGTGAAGTAAGTGTTCCTCTCGAGTGCGACTATAAATGAGGATGTTATCAAAATAGACCACTACAAACTTGCCAATAAAAGAACACAACACCTGATTCATGACTCTCATAAAGGTGTTAGGTGCATTGGTTAGACCAAAGGGTAGGACTAACCACTCATAAAGGCCATCACTAGTCTTAAAGGCAGTTTTCCATTCGTCTCCTTCACGGATGCGGACTTGGTGATAACCACTCCGTAGATCTATTTTGGTGTACACGCGAGCTCCACTCATCATATCTAACATGTCATCAAGCCTAGGTATAGGAAACCTATACTTGACGGTGATCTTATTGATAGCTCGACTATCACAACACATCCTTAAACTTCCATCAGCCTTTGGAGTAAACAAGGCTGGCACCGCACAAGGGCTAAAACTTTCGCGCACAAAACCCTTACTCAACAAATCACCTACTTGGCGTCTCATCTCATCTTGGTCCTTAGGGTTCATCCTATAATGGGGTAGGTTAGGTAAAGAAGATCCCGGTACGAGGTCAATAGCATGCTGGACATCTCTAAGAGGTGGTAATTCGCTAGGTAACTCACTAGGCATCACATCAACAAACTCATGGAGAATCTGCCTAACATCACTAGATTCACCACCACTAATCTTCTTAAGAACGTCCCTAACCTCTCTAACCAAAACAACGTACACAACCTTCTCCTCTCTCACTCTTTTAAAAGGCCCTCTGACTAAGGATATGGAGAGATTTGGTTTCTTGAACAGGTGGATTATTCTCTTTTGGTTGACCCTTGGGAGACACTCGGGGTCTCACAGGTGATAAAGTAATCAAAGGTGCTTTTGGTTTCTAAAGTTGCTTTTGAGTTGTTCGTTACCGAAGAATGGATGATTTGAGAAGTTGATCAAATCCAAGTTGAGATTGTTGACTTCGTTGTGCCAGAAAGCTTCTTTCCAGCACCTTTGAATACAAAAGCATTCCTCTCATCAATTCTCTGTCCAAAAAATTTTGAGTCTTACCATGTGATAATGTTGTCAAAGGTGTTTCAAGATGTTCTTCCGTTGCAGAGGAGTTCATGGCTTATTCTCTCATATTATAGAACTCGAGGTCGAGTTTTCTCCAACAAGAGGAGAATGATGGGGACTCCAAGTCAAGAACAAAGAAGAGATTTTTTATATTTATTATTTGGAATTTTTATTATACATAAAAGTAGTTGATGTGATTTATGTATTTTATTTATTAGTGGGGATTTAGGACATTAATTAGTGATTAAGAATGATTAGTAAGGGTATTTTAGTCTTTTAGTACTTTCAAGTAATTAGGGTTTTGTGTCTCTTTAAATAGTGATGTAATCCCCACAAGTCAGTTAGACTATTGATATTGAAGTTATTTTATTCATATCGTAGAGGTATTTTATCCATCTTGGTGTTGATACGTGGAGTTGATACACTTGAGAGATCCTAGTAGTTTAAACGTGGAGTTTAAATCCTAGTTTATTTTCCATTAATTCTTCATCTTAAATCTGTCATGTATCAATTTTCTTTAGTAAGGTTGTGAGGCTATGTGGTTTGCCTTTGCCTGTAGTTTTTGATAGAGATGTCAAATTCATGAGTTATTTTTGGAAAACCCTATGGAAGAAACTAAATACCACACTTAAGTTTTCTACTTCCTATCGCCCACAGACTGGTGGTCAAATTGAGTTAGTTAATAGGAGTTTAGGTGATTTGGTGAGATGCCTTATAGGAGATCACGTGTCTAGTTGGGATAGAGTTTTACCTATGGCTGAGTTTGCTTATAATAGTTCGGTTAATCGCTCTACTAGGGCGAGTCCTTTTTAGATTTACACTGATTATCAGCCTAGGAAACCTATTGATTTAGTCCCTCTTCCCCCTGCATATAGAGCTAGTGAGTCTGCTGAAACTTTTGCACGACACATTCATGATTTGCATGCTGAGATAAGACAAAAAAATTAATTTGAGCAATGAAAATTATAAGTTTGCTACAGATGTTCATCGCAGGTACCAAGAGTTCAATGAGAATGATCAGGTGATTCTTCGACACCGTGTCGAGAGGTTACCTCCCGGCACATGGAAAAAGGTGCATGCTAAGCGGATGGGTCCATTTCGTGTTAAAAAGAAGGTTAGTGCTAATGCTTATGAGTTGGATCTTCCTAGTAATATAGGTATTGGTCCTGTATTTAATGTGGCTGATCTTACTCCATATCATGGACCTTCTAATCCGTTGACCCCATCTCCTACTTCTTCATCTACTAAACCTATTGAGCCTCTCCTTGCCCCTCCTTTACCTGTTCCACCTGCACCTCCTCTTGTTTTTTCGCAGTCTACAGCAAATGGTATCGAGGATGTTTTGGATGAGAGGTTTGTGTCGACTAGGCGCGGAGGCTATCGCCAGTTTTTGGTTAAGTGGCGTGGCAAGCCTGACAATGATTGCATGTGGATTAGCGCGTTACGAAGATTTCATTTCGACAGAGTCCAATTTTTCCCAGCCGGGGAGAAATGACGGGGATCGATGATTTAGTTGCCTTATTTATTTATTTTGTTTATTTCATTATTATGGACTTGTTTAAATTATGGGGTATTTTAGTGACTTGTTTTAATTAGTTGGGATATTTTTGTCTTTTTGGTCTCCAAGTCCAATTTAGGGTTGTTTTGTTTAAATACCGATGTAATTCTCCTTGGGAGGACATTCTGCATATTACGATTATTATTGATTTCCTTTATATTGTGGAGATATTTATCTAGATTAATAGACGCTGAGTTGAAACTCTAAACCTTAGAATTTAAGCGCAGAGCTTGGATTCTAGTTTTATTTATCTATCAATTAATAACAAATTCATTCGCAAAGTTGTCCTACATCACCTCATGCGTGTTGTGAACTCATCAAATAGTTGATTCTTAGGTAAAGCATCAGAAATGCAAAACCCCATTTGTGTTTTGTTTTTGGGGTGGTGGGTTGTGGTGGTGGTATTTATAAATTAAATGTTATTTTTGGGAAATTTCGGTGGAGTTTTAAGTCCTCTAGCTTGGGTCTAGAAGCCTAGACAGATTACTAAATAAAAAAACTGCTGTCCTTCAAAGGATGACTCGAGTACAATTTTCACACAAATTGGGAAAATCAAATTAGAGGAGTGAGTACAAGGAAGTTCCAATTTTATCCATAGTGGACCGCGTAAGGACACTAGTGTATCTTTCTCTTTCTTAAAATTAGGGGACCCCATCTAAGTACACTTTTGAGGGTAAATTTTTCTTTGTAGCATATTTTACAATTACTTATGTACGTAAGCCATTGGTGGACAATATTCTTTAGTACTTGAGACATCCTTTGGAGGAGGGAGGTAGTATTTATAATGCTAAAGTAAATACAATAATCACTTTATCCATTCCATTGTTTCCAATTTCTTGGTGCAGGCTGTTGAGCAATGGGTCGTAGATAGGGCTGTTTTGCCTATTGAGAATTCCCTAGGGGGAAGCATCCATCGCAATTATGACCTTTTGCTTCGTCACAGGTTACATATTGTTGGGGAGGTACAATTTGCTGTTAGGCACTGCTTGTTAGCCAATCATGGTGTACAAGTGGAAGATCTTAAAAGGGTTCTCAGTCATCCACAGGTACACATCTAGCGTTTGTCTTTCTGGTCTTCATAATGGTGTGTGAAATAATGTGTGTGACGTTTCAGGCTCTTGCTCAGTGTGAATATACACTAACAAAGTTGGGTGTGATCAAAGAAGCCGTTGATGATACCGCTGGTGCTGCACAGGTATGGTTTTATATGGCAATATGATATCTGCTAATTTGTTGGGTGCTACAACTTTGAAGGGGAGAGTATCTTATGAAATGTCTTTTACCAAAGGAGTCGGTATAACAGAACCATTAAGAGGAGCTCAAACAAGGTTTGAAATATTTGCCAGTATGTCCGAATTATTTTGGCTCATCACTGAAATTTATAAGAACAGTAATTCGCATATGTAGCACTCGCTAAGTCAATTTTTTAATTGGTACTTAGTATTTTCTTTGAAAAAGAGTGTATATTATATTAATGGAAATTTCTTCATGTTTTTGACCTATCAATTTGAATGTTGTATGTGTTAGTTTGTATCTTTGCATAAACTTAAAGATACAGGCGCAGTTGCTAGTTCTGGTGCTGCAAAGATCTATGATATGAATGTTCTCGCAAAAGATATTCAGGTTCGTATTTTTTATGCTTCAACAGATAGCTTCTGGATTTTGGTACCCATTTATGCATGAACTCTGTTGTGCAGGATGATTCAGATAATATTACTCGTTTTCTTATGCTGGCTAGAGAACCAATTATTCCAGGCACTGATAGGCCATTTAAGGTAATCACTACTAATATAAAGTCCATAATGTCAATGGATAAGAATCAGTTAGTGACTACATATTAAACCTTAACATTCTGACACTTCTTCAATGTCTCTTCTTTCAATCCATATCCTAGACAAGCATTGTTTTTTCCCTGGAGGAGGGGCCAGGAGTGCTTTTCAAGGCACTAGCTGTTTTCGCTATGAGAAATATCAATCTTACAAAGGTGAAATGTTTTCTGCACCTTCTTTTTTTGTTACTCTAATTGTTCAAATCTCTACTTACGGCTTTAATTGACTTTCTCTATAATTAGATTGAAAGTCGTCCACGACGTAGACAGCCCCTTCGCCAATCTGTTGAGAGCAGCAATGGATCACCAAAGTACGTGCAGAAACAATATAATACTCCCTCCATTCCAAAATATAAGAGTATTATTAACTTTTTTTAAGTCAATTTGAGACATTTTTAAACTCAAAATTGGCGATTTTAGTCAATACAATGATGAATATGTGCTACTACTTATAAGATTTATTATTTTGTAGTTTATAATGAATCTTATCAATTTTGAGTTTGAAAATATCTCAAGTTGACTTCAAAAAAGTCAATAATATAATTTTGAATGTAGGGAGTATCATTTTGCTTTTTTATTAATTTTTCCCTTGTGCATAATTGTAAAGAATTTCCATCATTAGTTCAGTTAGTGGCTAGTGGTGAACTGGTGATTGTGTTTCTTTGTCATGCACTGCTGCGATGGGTGACCATTGGCATGTAATGGAACAGGTACTTTGATTACCTCTTCTATGTGGATTTTGAAGCATCGATGGCAGACCCCAATTCACAAAATGCCCTCAAGCATTTAAAGGTTGAATTACTTTGAGACTCTGTTTCTATGGCATTAGCTTTAAAGTATGAATGTAACAATTTTGAATTTGTGCAGGAGTTTGCAACATTCTTGAGAGTGCTGGGAAGCTACCCCATGGACACTTGCTTGACATAAGTGAATCAAATATCTGGTGAGAATCAAATCTTGAAAATTGATGAACATAAATCAAAGAGAAAGCAAATTAGTCTTATTCTTACTTAAATCATTATAGAACTTTCTCTTCGTACACAATTTTTTTTTTCTTTCTTTTGGGGGTACATTTAATAATCATTCAGGAAGGGTGGTTTAAATCTCACACCAATTATAGTGTGGCTAATGGCTATGCAGCAGTTGATCGCCCCCCTACACCATTTCTTTTGTACTAGGATTCTCTCATACCTAGATTGTGATCTCAATATTATCAAAAAATCAACTCAATTATGGTCGAATTTTATTTATTCGCAACTATAAATTGAGTTGTCATCAAACTTTCGAAAACTTTCTCCAATAACATTTGCTGGATTGTGCGGTTTGCCGTTAGTGCTTTACCTCTTTTTCCTTTTCTTTTTTCAAAATTGTTTGTTTCTCACATTATCAGTATACTTCTTATGTGTAGCTACTTAGTCTTTTTCTCTTCATTTTTTTTATAGCTACTTAGCGAGAAACTTTGTTTACCTGACATTTTACTATTCAATCGCGGGGTATGACTGAAGGAGTACTCACAGTTAACACGTGATATACGTGTATCGTTAATCTGTTGAAGATTTCAAAAGATATAGTATTAATATAACTAATAAAAGTGATGTTATTGGCACTCTTATAATAATCAAGATTAATGTTTGTATACAAACAGACTATCTTTTGAGGACTGGGATTATCTGATGAGTTATGGAAGCAAGTATCGCCCATTTGCAAAGTGATTATATTAGCCTTCAGGAATATTGGTTCGGAGTTCAAACCCATAAAAATACATAGTGACCTCATTTTTACTTATATTTTGTTAAAAAAACGAGACACTATCCTAGCTCAGGAGCTTTACTAATCCAATTGTGCTTGTCCAATGATTTGAATTCAGATTGGGCACGACTCTCAGGACAACAATGTAGAAGGAACTGGAGGTCTAAAATCGCCCAAGTTTGGTGAGCTTATCAATCCAAGGCAGGTTATATATTTAAGCTGTGATCAAAAGAGTATCTTTTTGCATAATTCTTAAGTACAAGCTATTGTCCTCCTCTGGTTGGGCCTGGGAATCTGGATTTTAAAATATGTACTATAATTCAGGTTTTCTCTTCTTTTGGGCTATTATTGTATTGTGCACACCATAGAGAATAGTAACAAGGTTTTTGTTTGTATTGTTAAGCTTGTGTTTCATCCTTGCGAATGAAGGGGGAACACTAAGATAAGTTTGAGATCAGGGAAGCTCTTTCAGATTTCTGTACTGATCATACAACTCTTTTGGCTCTATATTGTGGATATTATGTAAGATAGTTAAAAATTTTAATGAATTCTTTTGAAGTGTGTTTTTGTGTGTGTATAATATATACGAATAATTATATATACACAAGGAAAATTTAATATTGAAAAGAAAATGATTCAGAAGAGCAAGTTTAAGCATGTTAAAATGATTCAGAAGAGCAAGTTTAAGCATGTTCCAAGTAAAACTTAATTGACATGCGACAATTGCTACATTTGGCTAATAAATATCGATGTATATGAATGTATGGAATAAGAGAGAATTATTCAGGTAACACACTAATTTATTCTACTTTTTCCGTTTTAAATTATAACTATACGATTATTATTGATTTTTAAAAGTCAAATTGAGATTATTTTTAAACTCAAAATTTAGATTACTCATTAAAATATATGAAACAATAAAATTTGCAATGAGTAAATATTTTTAAGATAGTTCACAATATTCATTATTGTATTTATTAAAATTAAAAGAATATGTCAATTTTGAGTTTAAAAATATTTTAAGTTGGTTTTAAAAAATCAACAATAATCAAATAATATGAAAAGGAGTAAATATTTTATCCTTTAGAATTTTACTTTAATCACAATTTAACGTATTTTATCTTTTAAAATTTTATTTTAGTCACAATTTAACTTGTCGTCATAAAATTTATCAACATATAAATTATTTCTCAAAATATACACAAAGGAAAGTCAACTTATTACAAATGCTTTTATCATGGTTCAATATCTATGTACTCGTAGTACAGGTTATGTGTAGTGATTATCTTGAATATTCTTGGCGAATCAGTCATTCTTATAAATCGTGCTTGATACTTACAGGGACGGATGCAAAATTTTCGGTAACGGTGGATACTGTTATAAGTAAATAAAAAATAATAAAATTATCGAATATCAATTTTAATTAAAAATATATAAAAGTCGGTATAAAATTATTCTTCAATACTTTATTTTTTGGATTGAAACATATTTAATTGACTCTTGAGTAGGTTAAACACAAGAAAATTCTAATCGATAATATTTAATAGCACTAGATCTTAAAAAATATTTATTTATATATCTATTCATTTTGATTCAAACTATCAAATACAAATACATATCATAATAAAAAAAAATTAAATAATAAATTAATAACATGGACAAATCAAACACCCACTAGTATAGTCTTAAAACAAAATTATATATTAATAGTTTATATCTTTATTGATTTAAATACAACATTAAATAACACATATGCCGAAAACTTAAAACATATTGTAAAATTAAAAATCATGTACGGATGTAGTAATTAGCATGAATGAATAAAAATAAATAAGAATCAAAACTAAATAATTAACAACTCATAGATAATTAATAAATAATTAGAGAAAAACTTAATGATATTTAACCTTAACCCCAAAAAAATTGAGAAAAATCAAATGGAATCATGAAAACAGAAATTGATATTTGAATTTGAAAGATGATATTAGAAATATCTAGTTGTTGATAAGTGACCAATTATTTTTTTTAAGGGGAGCATTACTTTACCATATTAACTCTATACCTATAAAAAAATATTTCAAAAAATAAAGGTGGGCACTTAGGCTATGTTTGTTTGCAAGGATTACACTTGGGATAGAACTATTAATCCCAAGTGTCTTGTTTGTTTTTAAATTTGAGCTTGGGACTATTAGTCCAAGGATTATAAAATAGCTTAAGATGATGGACTATTTAATACCATGTCTAGCTAGGTATTATAATCCCATCATGAAGGATTAAAACATAACATTAGATTATTTTAAGTTATCCCATGAATAATCCCATGAAAAACAAACATGTGATTAGGACTATTTAATCCTAGGATTAATCGTCTTGGGATTATAATTCATGGGATTATAATCCTTGCAAACAAACATGGCCTTACCCCCTTGCCCCCTTCTTGAATCCGCCCCTAGATACATCTACATCGATAATCTTACATTCTCCAACATACTCATAATCTTACATGCACGAGATTTCTCCTAGAATAGCAAATCTCATGCATGTAATCTCAAATCTGTAAAAGTTAATCACAATAATAATTTTCTCATGCACGTCATTTTTACAAGTTCTGAATATAATGTAACAGTTTGACTGTATAAATATTGGAAAGATATCTATTATATGTTGCAAGTAGAAGATATAAATTTAACACTGAAAAATGGATTCGAAAAAGTAGAAATATCTCCGCGACATATTTATGAATGGTGATATTAAAATTTATTATTATAATTTTATTATCGTATTATATTATTAAACTGGTAATGTATATTTTTAAAAGTATATTGTAATAAAAATATATTTTTAAATTTTAATTCATAAATTTTATAAATGATACTCCCTCCGTCCCAAATTAATTGCTCAGTTTTGACTTTTTTAAGTCAAATTGACTATTTTTAGAATTAATAATTAAGTATATATAAATATATTTCTAAAATTATAAAAATTGGGGTTAGTAATAAATTGTATATACTTTCTTTTGATTATAATCTTTTTACCTATATTTTAGCAAAAATAGTAAAAAGATTAGTTTTAAAAATAATTAATTTAACTTTAAAAAGTCAAAACTGAGCAACTAATTTAGGACGGATGGAGTATTTTTTTTGTAGAGCGGCCGTAAATATATTCAGGCCGCTGTACCATAAAGAGGCCGAATGATGTATTTGTCTAGCAACCCCTCCGTTGTCGTATACTCGTATTAGGCTTTAAATTTTTGTGCTTCTTTATCATACCATTAAGGTTTCTGTATGACAAATTTATATACTACTCCTCGTTCAGTTTTATATTATTTGATTATTATTAATTTTTAAAATTAATTTAAAAAAATTTTAAACTTAAAATTAATATAATTTTTTTAAATTTAAATTAATATAATGATAAATATTGTACTATTAAAAAAATATTATTCAGTGTAATTTTTATTGATTCATAATTTTTCACAAGTTATTTCAATTTTGAGTTTAAAAATATCTTAAATTAACTTTCAAAAGTCAATAATAATTATATAGTTTGGAACGGAGGGAGTACAATAATATATTTTTAATATTAAATTTATGAAAAATATTAATATTTTATATCTTATAAAAAATTACAGTTCATAAAATTGAGAGTCAATTTCTATTCGAGAACTATAAAGTCTACAACTAAAAGGTCATATTTTAACCACAAGGTTTAATTGAAAAAAATAATAATAATGTATAATTATCTTAACTTGTCCTATTATATTAAACAAACAAAGTTGAACTATCAATCACATATGTATGGATGTTGGAAATAATGTATAATTATCTTAACTTGTTGTATGAGTAAAAAGGTTACACCCGAAATTTTATCTAACTTGATTAATACATGGAGCATAGCAGCAAACATAATAATAACACCCTGCTTCTGCCATTGAGGTATTTTATAAAAGAATTTTAAAAAATATTTTAGAAATAATTAAGCATATTTTTTTATTAAGTTTATTGTAATAAAGGTGTCGATAAATAATTTGATATTATGGCTAATGTTATTATGTTTTTTTACCTTAAATCAAGACACTTAAATTATGTTTGTTTGTAAAAATAATGGATAAGATAAACTATTTGTACTGATTTAATACCATTAAAGACTATTTTATTTCATTATTAGTATGTTCTACAGACTAATTGTTATCATTGTTAAGGCTCATTTGATACTTCAAAAGTGGGTTTATTATACAAATATACTTTCTCTGTTCTAAATTATATGATTATTATTAACTTTTGAAAGTCAATATCAAAAATTTTCAAGTTCAAAATTGAGATGACTCATTAAAAATTATGAAACAATAAAACTTATAATGAGTAATACTTTTAAATAGTTTACAACATTTGTGACGCCCCCAAATTCGGGTTTACACCACCCAATTTGAGTTATCAAAATATATACAACAAACATTAATTCTCCAATTTAAAAATATTACAATGTTATATATAATGCGACAGTATTCAAATCCAAACCTCACTACAATTATTGTCACTATTTTACAACATGGTGAGAATTACTAAAGCTATAACTCGGACCATCACTCCATTCCCCTGTTATCCCTACTAGTCTCAACTACACTCTTATTTCCTAAAAGAAATTATGAAACAAAAAGGTGAGCTCAACTAGCCCAGTAAAAAATATCATGACTAAGATAACGAAAAATAAGTTATTCTTAGCCTTCAATAGTGATAAATCAAATATGTCAAAGTATATAACAAATGATATAGATTTTTTAGCAAGTAAATGCAGAAGAATGAACAATCTATTAGAAGAGTCAAATAAACCATAAGGTCTACTGTCTTCTCCAAATTAAAATTCACCAGTAGGATTTTATCAATGGCAACATCAATCAACAGTTCTTCTTTGCACCCAGGCCAAAGAAAACTTTCACCACGAATTCTTACCACACAGACATTAAGTATCATTGCCACATAGGCACCACAAATTCTTACCACACAGGCACCATAAATTCTTACCACATAAGTACCACGTATCCTTGCCACACAGGCTAAGGACACTCAATAATTATATTATCTTTGCACTCAGACCAAAGATAGTCAACTGTAACACCAAATGGTCATGATCATGCTAATCAACATTTCCTGATCATAATCATGTCAATCAACAGTTCCTCTTTGCATCCAAGCCAAAGAGAACTTTTCACCACAATTTAAGTCTGATGATTATGATAATAATACATGATGAATGTAAATAATAAGAACAATAGGATCAAGAATAAACATTAAAGATTTGTAATTTAATTTGTCAAGAATCCAACAATATCCAATTTGTCAACATGATATCTAGAAATTTGATTAGAGTTTAAGAATAAAATAAATAAGGTTCACAATTCAACTATAACGTGTAAAATGCAATAGGAAGAGTTAGGTGAAAAGATATTAGATGAAGCAAATTTACCGTTTGAGAATAACACTGTAAAAACAAATGATAATTTCTTACCATAAATTTAGGAGTATGAAAGAAATGATATACTTTACCTTAGTACGTGATTAGATACTACTTTAATCATACTATATGTATATTTATAATTAAATTAGTAACTACTACATATAAGTTTCATGGTTTATACTAACTCGTATAGTGTCAAAATTGACTTGATAGTATAAATTTGTGTATTGTACAAAATAGAGTATTTCAAAATAATTTTTAAAAGAAATGAGTAATATTTCAAAACAATCTTCCAGAAGAAGTCTTTCAAAATAAATCTTCCAAATGAAGAGTCTTCTAAAGGAAGAGTTGTAAAAACTGTGTGATATGTGTGGATGTTTATGCAACTTTTATAGAAAACTCACTTAAACAATTGTTGCACCAAAACTTAAGACAGCCTTAGCACACTCAGAGACACTTACACTAACGATTTAGAGAGTGAAAGGAAAAATAAGGAAGAAAGTTATGAAAATCCTTATGCTAAACTCCCTATTTATAGCAAAAACTTAACCTACATCAACATCACCACACGTTATACATTTCAGGACACTTTTATACCGTTTATCACCATTCCACATGTTACACATTTTAGATTACTTTTAATCTACATCATTCATCACCTATCCACATGTTACACATTTTAAAACACATGTTACAACTTTAGGACACACGTTACACATTGCAGGACATACATTACACATTTCAAGATTATCATCTTCTTTATTACTCACCATTATTAATATATATCCATTTTCTGTATTATTATTTTAATGTATTAATATCACAGATATTATAGACTAGCAATTCTGGCACCCAGATCATTCCTAGAAAAGAGAGGGTCTTCTGTATAAATGACGCGCAATTAAATAATCCCTTTCTTTGACAGAACTTCTAGACATTGTCAATAATGCTAACTAGCCTAATAATATCATTTCAAATAATATGAGTTACTGTGTCGTGATAATTATTGATTTAATAAGGTGAAATACTGTACAATTGTTACTGTGACAACTATTGAGTCAATAATATGAAATACTATGCAATTGTCACTGTAACAATTATTGAGTTAATAATATAAAATACTATACAGTTACTACTGTGATAATTATTGAATCAATAAATATGAAATATTTGTGTGACTACCACTGTAGCAATTATTAAATCAATAATATTAAAAATTATGTGGTTGTTACTGTAACAATTGTTGAATGAAATACTGAGTAGCTACTACTGTAACAATTATTGAATTAATAATCAGAAATAGAAATATTGTGCAATACTATGTGTTATTGTGGAATACCGTGTACTATTGTAGAGTACTATGTGCTACAGTTGAATAACGCGTACTACTATTCTTTTATTACCGGGTACTTCAACAGTTAACGGTAAAAGTTTTACCGTTAATTTTTTAAAAAGGTTATTACTGTCACTTTCTATATTCGATAAGTATTCCGTTGTGGGGCTCATCAATGATTGGTCGTACGAATATTTTTCAACAAAATAAATATTCCCCGACATACGGTTTATTTTCTATAATTTACATATATTACCCATAACTTATCCTTTTATCAAATTAACACCTTACTGTTTAGAAAAAAAAACATAATTTGAGCTTTTATTCATTAAAAGTTGGGGTCTTACAACCTCCCTCCTAATGAAATTTCGTCCTCGAAATTGACATACTTGGTAGTTCGAAGAGGTGAGGATATCTAGCTCTCATTTCAGATTCTAACTCCCATGTCATTTCCACTGTAACATGATTTCTCCATAGAACTTTGACTTGAGATATAACCTTTAAACGTATAATTTGTTCCTTTTTATCTAAGATCTTAACAGGTACCTCCTTATACATTAAATCCTCAGCTATCTTGTCTGGTTCCAATTCAATGATGTGATTCGGGTCTTTCACATATTTACGTAGCATGAATATGTGAAAAACGTTATGAACACAGGACATGCTTGGTGGTAACGCTAGTTTGTAGGCCACAGTTCATACTCGGTCGACGATTTCAAATGGTCCAATAAATCAAAGGTTGAGCTTTTCTTTCTTTCTGAATCTTGTAACTCCTTTTCATGGAGCAAGAAGTAAAAATACATGGTCTTCAACGTTGAATTCTTCGTCCCTTAGATGAAAATCATCATAACTCTTTTGTCGATCTAATGCTGCTTATATACGTTGCCGGATCATTTGAATCTTTTTTGTAGTCATGCGTATCAACTCCGGTCCAAGCAATTTTGCCTCGCCTACCTCATCCCAACATACTGGAGAACGACATTTTCGTCCATACAAAGTCTCGAATAGAGTTATACCTATAATTGCTTGATAGCTGTTGTAGTCGAGAATTCAACCAGATGTAAGTACTTGTCCCAACTTCCCTTAAAATCTAGCACGTAAAGTCTTAATAGATCTTCGAGAATTTGGATTATCCTTTTCGACTGTCCGTCTGTCTAGGGATGGTATGCAGAACTGAATTGTAATTCAGTGCCCATAGCTTTTTGCAAGCTGACCCAAAATCGTGAAGTGAATCTAGGGTCTCGATCAGAAACTATGGATACTGGCATACCATGCAATCTCACAATCTCACTTAGGTACATACTAGCAAGACGCTCAAGTGAATAGTTTTCTCGTATGGGCAAGAAATGAGCAGACTTGGTCAATCTATCTATAATGATCCAAATTGCGTCCAAGCTTTGAGAAACCTTGGGAAGACTCGTCACGAAATCCTTAGTGATGTGTTCCCACTTCCATTCTAGAATCTCAAATGGTTGCAATGGACCCTTTGGCACTTGAGCTCTGCTTTGACGTGTTGACATGTTAAACACCTTGAGATAAACTCCGCAATCTCCTTCTTCATATTATTCCACCAAAACTTATGTCGAAGATCACGATACATTTTGGTACTTCCAAGGTAGATTGCAAATGGTATATTATGTGCCTCCATCATGATTTTATAATTTAAATCAAGGTCGTTAGGAACATAAAGTCTAGAGTTGACTCAAAGTATCCCTTACTCATTGATTCTTGCTTCCAGAATAGCACCTTATTGTACTTTCTTCTTCATATTCTTCAGCTCTCGGTCTGTAGCTTGAGCAACTTTAATTTTATCGATTAAAGCCGGTTCTACTCATACATGTGCGATCTTCATGTGGGTCTCGAGAGTCTTTAATCTATCTCCATCTTTTGTAAGTCATACAAAATGGGCTCTTGCGTTGTCTATATCACACTCCTACTCGCATATGATCTTCTACTCAATGCGTCAACTACCACATTCGTCTTTCCAAGATGGTATTGGATGGTATGGTCGTAATCCTTCAACAGCTCAAGCCAACGTCGTTGTCGCATGTTGAGTATCTTTTGGGTGAAGAAATATTTGAGGCTTTTATATATGGTCTGTATAGATCTCCATTTTCTCCATATACAAGTAGTGTCTCCAGATCTTCAATGCGAAAATGACCGCTGCCAACTCTAGATCATGAGTAGGATAATTCCTCTCATATTCCTTGAGTTGTCGAGAGGTATAAGCTATAACTTTTTCATGTTGCATGAGAACGCAACCTAGACCTCTGTCTGAAGCATCGCTGTAGATGATCCTCCCGATCCTGATGATATTGTTAGAATATGTGCTGAAGTGAGTCTTCTCTTGAGTTTTTGAAAGCTCTTCTTGCATTCTTCGCTCCTTTCCAATTGTGTGCTTTTCTGAGTCAATTGAGTTAATAGAGTGGCAATTCGAGAAAATCCTTCTACGAACCTCCGATAATAACCAACTGGGATAATTGATTTTTTGGTCACTGTACTAGGG
The DNA here is from genome assembly GCA_034770075.1 of Aralia elata. Taxonomy (NCBI): domain Eukaryota; kingdom Viridiplantae; phylum Streptophyta; class Magnoliopsida; order Apiales; family Araliaceae; genus Aralia; species Aralia elata. Next base: position 13,141,680 of record CM068379.1, read on the forward strand.
CCCGATTTTCATTGTGGTTACCGAAACTTTTTTTGTGACAATCGCATAACTATACTCTAAAATAATTACCAAATGGTCACTACTTATGATTTCCGTCCAAAAAAAAGACGGAAATGCTGATTGTGCATATGCCGTTTGTTTTTTGCTAACGTGTACAAGCATTTGCTTATTGTCTGCCGAAAATGCGAAAATGTAAGAGCAAAGAGAGAAAATCATAAGTAAATAATAATAATAATAATAATAATTTCAAAATAATAATAATAAATAATAATAATAATAAAAACAATAATAGTAATTTTTAAATAATAAAAATAATTTTAAATATTAATAATAATTATTATTATAAAATAATAATCATAATAATAATTACAAAATAATAATAATAATAATAATAAATTTTAAATAATAATAATCATATTTGTTAAATAATAATAATAATTTCAAAATAATAATAATAAAACCAATAATATAAAATAATTTCAAAATAATATTTTATTATTATAAAATAATAATCATAATCATAATAATAATTTTTAAATAATAATAATAATAAAAAAAACAATAATATAAAATAATTTCAAAATAATATTTTATTATTATAAAATAATAATCATAATCATAATAATAATAATTACAAAATAATAATAATAATAATAATAAATTTTAAATAATAATAATAATTTCAAAATAATAATAGTAATTTCAAAATAATAATAAAAAAACAATAATATTAATTTTTAAATAATAATAATAATAATGATTTCAAAATATCAGACAATTGTATATTTTTAAAGTGAACTTAAAATATTTAAAAATTAAAAACAATAATATAAATTCATTAATTTTATATAAATACATTTTTAAAAATTATTATTATTATTATTATTTTGAAATTATTATTATTTGGAAATTATTATTATTATTATTTTGAAATTATTATTATTATTATTTTGAAATTATTATTTTTATTTAAAAATTATAATTATTATTTTGAAATTATTATTATTAATTTTAAAAATATTATTATGACACGTAAACACCAAAAAACAAACGGCATATGCAGAGTCAGCATTTCCGTCCGTTTTTTGGACGGAAATTGTAAGTAATGATCATTTGGTAATTATTTTAGAGTATAGTTATGCGATTGTCACAAAAAAAGTTTCGGTAACCACAATGAAAATCGGGCCCTAGTACAGTGACCAAAAAGTCAATTATCCCATAACCAACTATGCCCAAAAAGCTTCGTATTTTGGTTATTGACTTAGGTTGCTCCCAATTTAAAATCGCTTCAATCTTCGTCGGGTCAACCGATATTCTTTGTTTAGAGATCACGTATCTAAAGAACATTACTTCCTCAAGCCAGCATTCTTATTTCTTTAACTTGGCATATAACTTGTTCTCATGAAGCTTTTGGAGTATCAACCTCAAGTGTCGCCCATGATCTTCACAACGTTTGGAGTATATGAGGATGTCATCAATAAAAATAACTATAAAATGATCCAAATATTCCTTGAATATTTGGTTCATCATGTCTATGAAGGCAGCAGGAGCATTAGTTAATCTAAAAGGCATGACTAAGAACTCGTAATGCCCGTATTGAGTTCTTAAGGCAATCTTTGGAGCGCCATCAGTTTTAATCTTTAACTGATGATATCTAGAACAGAGATCAATCTTTGAAAAAAATTGAGCACCTTGCAACTGTCAAACAAGTCATCAATTCGAGGTAACGTGTATCTATTTTTGATGGTAACATGGTTCAACTCTCGATAGTCAATGCACGTCTCATACTCCCATATTTCTTTTTCACGAATAAAACATAAGTACCCCAAAACGATGTACTCGGGCGTATGAAATCGGTATCTAACAACTTATATAGTTGAACTTTTAACTCCTGAAGTTTAATAGGAGTCATTCGATATGGGGTCTTGGAAATGAGTTTTATATTGAGTTCAAGGTCAATACAAAATTCGATTTCACGGTCTGGGGTAGGCTAAGAAGTTCTTTGGGAAATACATCAGGGAATTCATTAACAACGAAAATATCATTCAAATCTGACGTATTTTTGTTTAAATCAGTGACATGGGCTAAGAAAGTTTGACACTTGTTTTTTAATAAACGAATGACTTTATGACTAGAAATGACAATTATTGATTTCAACGGTTTGGTTGCTTAAATTCGCATAACAGGTTAATTAGAAATATGAAAACTAACAACCTTACGAAAGCAATTAATTTTAGCATGATTAGTAGTTAACAATTAATTCCTACAATCACATCAAATTAATGTATTTCCAAAGAGATGAGATAATGAGTAATGTGAGGGTGCCTATTTGAATCAAACAAGATTTATAAACAGTGGATGTAACGAATATTTCTCCGAATGGAGTTTCAACAGATAAGTCAAAATCTAATTTCTCAAGAGTCAAGTTCAAACGTTGAGTACATGCAAGTGAAATAAAAGAGTGGGTAAAGTCAGTATCTAATAAAGCATAGACTTCGTAAGAGTTTATGATTAGTTTATCGGCTATGACTTCATCTGGTTTCCACGCCTTTTGGGATGTTACGACAAAAGCTCTCCCATGAACCATAGGTTTCGGTATCTAACTTATCTCGATCGTTATTCACCCAGTGATTGGATTGAGATTTCCATTTCAGAATCTTCTCCATCTGAGGGAAGTTGTTCTATAGGGCCCCCCAGGTATCTAATAGTTCCGCTTCTGTAACAAATCTTGGATGATTGAGTACAGTTTGGGCTAATATGACCATCCTGCCCATACTTGTAACACATCACTGGTGCTCGCTCCCCTCCCTTTGCAGTTGGTACTAGTGTCGATGCCTTTGCATGGTCATTATTGAATCTTCTTTTCTTGAACTCATTCCCATTAAGCTCGCTCCTTCTACTATCAACGTTAGGATTGCCACCGAAGTGGTTTCCATTTTTAGCATGTTGATTTCCTCCTCGTTGAATCTCATTGTTCCGATGCTTGTTGCCATTGCCACGATCATGACTTCTCTCCCTTTGACGATTACTACCACCTAGTTAAAGCGCTTCTTTTTCTCGCTCTAGTAACTGAGCCCTATCCACGATACCTGAATATAGATGAAGTTTAAGAGAAATAAGATGTTGACGAATTTCAGGTTTCAAACCTCGTAAAAATATTCGCGCCATCTGTTCCTCATTGTTTACCAAATGGGATGCAAACCGAGACAATTCAGCAAACTTGGCCTCGTAGTGCGATACAGTCATGTTATTCTGCTTCAGTTTGATGAATTCCACCTCCTTCATGTAGCGAATACTCTGAAAAATACTTTTCGTTAAACAATTCTTGGTTAATAGTTGGCATACTCTTTGTTGCCTCCTGCATTTCATAGTTCATCTCTTAATTTTCAAATGTCATTCTAAAACGCGGCCACCAAAATAAAGGTTAATTAAAGAACCTAATATGTCATTTCTTATTTTTACAACCAAACTAAGTAATTAAATAACGAAATACAACTTGGGTAGGACACACTAGCAAATGATTTTATTCGTCTCTCTCCTCCTAATTCTAATCTCAAATCTCCACCAGAGATCATATCCCTAAGCTCTGATACCAAATATGATGACCCCCAAATTCGGGTGTACACCATCCAATTTGAGTTGTCAAAATACATACAACAAACACTAATTCTCCAATTTAAAAATATTACAATATTGTATATAATACGACAATATTCAAATCCAAAACTCAATACAATTATTGTCACTATTTTACAACATGGTGAGGATTACTAAAGTTATAACTCGGACCATCACTCTATTCCCCTGTTATCCCTGCTAGTCTCAGTTACACTCTTATTTTCTAAAAGAAATTATGAAACAAAAAGGTGAGCTCAACTAGCCTAGTAAGGAATATCATGACTAAGATAACGAAGAATAAGTTATTCTTAGCCTTCAATAGTGATAAATCAGATATATTAAAGTATATAACAAATAATATAGATTTTTCAGCAAGTAAATGCAGTAGAATGAACAATCTATTAGAAGAGTCAAATAAGCCATAAGGTATAATGTCTTCTCCAAATTAAAATTCATTAGTAGGATTTTATCAATGGCAATATCAATCAACAGTTCTTCTTTGTACCCAGGCCAAAGAAAATTTTCACCACGAATTCTTACCATACATGCATTAAGTATCATTGCCGTGTAGGCACCACAAATCCTTACCACACAGGCACCACAAATTCTTACCACATAAGCACCACGTATCCTTGCCACACAGGCTAATGACACTCAATAATTATATTTTCTTTGCACCCAGACCAAAGACAGTCAATTGTAACATCAAATGGTCATGATCATACTAATCAACATTTCCTGATCATAATCACGCCAATCAACAGTTCCTCTTTGCACCCAAGCCAAAGAGAACTTTTCACCACAATTTAAGTGTGATGATTATGACGATGATACATGATGAATAGAAATAATAAGAACAATAAGATCAAGAATAAACATTAAAGATTTGTAATTTAATTTGTTTAGAATCCAACGATATCCAATTTGTCAACATGATATCTAGAAATTCGATTAGAGTTTATGAATAAAATAAATAAGGTTCACAATTCAACTATAACGTGTAAAACGCAATAGAAAGATTTAGGTGGAAATATATTAGATGAAACAAATTCACCGTTTGAAAATAAACACTGTAGAAACAAATGATAATTTCTTACCATAAATTTAGGAGTATGAAAGAAATGATATACTTTACCTTAGCACGTGATTAGATACTGCTTTGATCAACCTATATGTATATTTATAATTAAATTAGTAACTACCACATATAAGTTTCATGGTATACACTAACTCCTATATTGTCAAAATTAACTTGATAGTATATATTTGTGTATTGTACAAAATAAAGTATTTTAAAATAATTTTTGAAAGAAATGAGTAATATTTCAAAGCAATCTTCTAGAGAAAGCCTTTTAAATTAAAAGTTTCAAATGAAGAGTTGTAAAAATTGTGTGATGTGTGGGTGCTTATGTAACTTTTATAGAAAACTCACCTAAACAATTGTTGCACCAAAACTTAAGACAACCTTAGCACACTCAGAGATAGTTACACTAACGATTTAGAAAGTGAAAGGAAGGATAAGGAAGAAAGTTATGAAAATCCTTATGTTAGACCCCCTATTTATAGTAAAAACTTAACCCATATTAATATCACCACACGTTACATGTGACTGCCCCAAAATAGGTCTACACAACCCATTTTGAGTCGTCAATTACATTCTACAAAATACAAATAGAAATACGAATTTTCCAATTTATAACTAACAACTGTCGTGCAAAATACGACAACACACATACTGACTTTCAATACAAATACAACTTAAGTTCTTAATACACTTATTACCACACTAATAATAATGTATTGAGATACTTCTACTGTCTCGGACCATCACTCCATTCCCCGGCTAGTCCCCGCTATACTCATATTTTCTGAGGAGAACAATGGAACAAAAAGGAAAAGGGTGAGCACAAATAGCCCAGTAAGGAATATCATGACTAAGATAATGAAGAATAAATTATTTTTAGCCTTCAACAGTAATAAATCAGAGATTTAAAGATACTATAAGTGTTTCAACAACAACTGCAGCGGAACAAACAATCCATTAGAAGAGTCAAGGAGATTATAATGTAAAACCCCGAAAATTTTAATAAAGAAAATTTATTTTTCTTCTTATTATTATTTAAATAGAAAGGTGTTAAATCGATAATGATAAAGTTACTAGTGAAATATGAAAATTGAGAAGTCTAGTAATAACGCTAAATCACTATTCACGCAATCACTATTCACGGGGGACTATTCACACTAAAAACGTTTTTACACTTTCTTCGACCTTCGAATTTCGTCATAATATTTATATGAGCTGGATACGAAATTATACGGTATAAATACAAAAGTACTATTCATACGAATATACTATTCATTTATACAAAAAAAGTCAAACCTGTATGTCGGGGAATATTCCTTCTGTCGGATAATATTCGTTCTGTCGGAGAATATTATATTCGGTAAAGTACGACGGCGCCGTCGAAATAACCACTTTTATATTCGGTAACGTACGGCGCCGAAATAACAAAATATTAGTGGGCCCCACAACGGCAATATTGTCAACGATAGTGGGCCTCATTGTCGGATACTGAAAGCGACAGTATTTTGTCAACAGTATTATCACCGGCAACTGTTGAAATACCCGGTAATAAAAAGAACAGTAAAACGCGTTATTCCACAGTAGTACGCGGTATTTCACACGCACACGGTATTGCACAGTATTTTAAATTATTGATTCAGTAATTGATAAAGTAGCGATTGCACAGTATTTTGATTCAATAATTATAATAGCATACGCATGATACTTTTTATTATTTATCATGACACTGTAACTCATATTATTTGTTATGATATTTTAGCATTACTGACGGATTAAAAGTGGAGTAACTTAGGGGTACCTAATTGAAAATTTGAAATTCACATGATGTGAACTATTGGTTCACATGATGGAACTATTGGTTCACATGTGAGAACTATTAGGGGATGTTATGCAAGATTGATAATACTTGAGGGATTATATTAAAAAGTAGAGGCAAAGATGGAAGTACTAAAGTGTAATAAGTCGAGCCCTTATTGTGCAATTAATGAAACTTGGTTTTTCTATAAATAGGAGGGGTTATCTTAAGAAATCTTCACACCTTACTTGCATATACTCTCTCTCTCTCTCTCTCTCTAAATTTCTTGAGTTCTCTTAGTGTGCTAGGCTATTGGGAGTATTTGTGAGAATACTAGTATTGTCCAAGTTAATAAACTTCATAGAAAGCAACATCCAATCACTTATTAACGAAGGAAAAGAGAGTGTAGCGGGGACTAGCCGGGGAATGGAGTGATGGTCCGAGATAATAGAAGTGTCTCAATACCTTACTAGTAGTGTGACAATAAGTGTATTGAGAATTTAAGATGTATTTGTATTGTGTTGTCGTATTTTGCACGACACTTAATATTTGTAAATGGGAAAATTCGTATTTGTAATTGTATTTTGTGGAATGTTATTGGCGACTCAAAATGGGTTGTATGGACCTATTTTGGGGGCGTCACAATAATATCTACCATCTTCTATAAGTTAAAGGTTCACCACCAATATTTTATCCATGTAACACCAATCAACAGTTCCTGTTTATGAATATCCAAATTAACAGTTTATCTTTGCACTACAGGCCACATATATTTATTTGTAATATCACCGGTCATGATCATGTCAAATGTTAGTTCATCTTTGCACAACAGACCAAAAAGAACTTTCACCACAGGCCTTTGTTTGTAACACCAAAGGTCATAATTATAGAAATACACAGTTTAGTCATAATCATACCACACCAGTTCATTTTTGCACTACGAGTCAAAGAGAACTATCACCACAATTTAAGTCTGAAGATGATGACAATGATAAATAGTAGAGATTTGTAATTTAATTTATCTAGAGTCGAAGATTGTCCAAATTGCCAACATGATATCTAGAAATTCGATTATAGCTCAAGAATAAAGTTCACGATTCAACTATAACGTGTAAAACGAAATAGAAATATTCAGGTGAAAAATGTTAAATAAAGTACAAACTATTAAGGATATTCTACTAATTTCAAAGATTTTCATCATTTAATAATAAAGTTATAGAAACAAACAATAATACCTTATCATAAATAGAGAAATATGAAAGAAAACGATATCCCTTGAAGAGTACAAAAGAAATAATATCATATACGAGTATGAAAGAATATACGAAACTGCAAATGGATTTTCACCCATTATGCGGTAGTCCGCGTAGATAGATCATGTCCACCACTTAATAAAAGAATGAATACGAAGGGTTATTCATCAGGTATGGGATAATCCGCAGGAACAATTTATTCCCACAGATTAATAAGGAATGAATATGAAGGGTTATTCACCATGTACAATAATCCGTACAGACAAGTTATTCCCACAAATTAATAAGGAATGAAATGACAACCCTTATGAGTATGAAGTAAAAGTAATATCACTTACGAATATAAAAGCAAATGATATTACATACGAGTATGAATTAAATGATATCCCCTACCTTAGTAGGAGACTAGATCTGACTAGTATAAAGGAGATTATCTTGAGAAAAACTTGCACTATAAGCTACACTCAAAGTATTCTTATACTCAAAAGAAATACGCACAATATTATAGAAGAAGAAATTTCTGGTTCTGGTGTGAGTTTCATTTCTTAACTAAGCAACCTATTTATAAGAGAATGGCAGGACACTATTTAAAAGAAATCATAGGCGAAATAGTTGAAAGTCACGAACGAAGTTCACGGGCGAATAATTCATCTGATTTTCTTTACTATGAAATAAAATATTCTAATAAAACAAAAACTTTATATATAATATAATATATTCTATTTATAATCTAATAAAACAAAACTTTATAAAAGTTTTCTGTTTTATATGAAGAATTTTAATAAAATTCGTCTGATGGTTTGAAAATTTAGCAAGTGATGGGTCCCATGAATAATAAGTCAAACTTACAACGATGGCTTCATAACAAACCCAAAATAATTAACTACCACATATCACTTATCTTTAATCAACATATTTTGAATCTTCAACAATTATTCACCAATAATATTATAGACTCAAAATATTAACAACCAAATTATTCCCAAGAAAGAGGGGGCTTTCCGTAGAAACGACGCGCAATTAAATAACCCCTTTTCTTGACAGAATTTTTAGACATTGTCAATAATGCTAACTGGTCTAATAATATCATATCAAATAATATGAGTTACAGTGTCATGACAAATAATATAAAAATACTATGCAGATGCTACTGCAACAATTATTGAATCAAAAGTATGAAATACTGTGCAATACCGTGTGCTACTGTAGAATACCACGTACTACTGTGGACTAACCCGTTCTATTGTGGAATAACGCGTGTTACTGTTCTTTTTCTTACCGGGTATTTCAACAATTGTAGGTGATAGTACCGTTGACCATTTGTATAAAAATATTAATACTATCATTTTTTGTATTAGACAATTAGCCGTTGTGGGGCCCACCAATGATTTGTTATTTCGGCACTGTCGTACGTTACAGAATATAATATTCCCCGACGCACTGTTTATCTGATAATTTGCATATAACACTATTAACTATAACATTATATCATTTAAGCATTTTCCTCTTTAGAATAATAATCATAAAGAAAACAATAAACTTTTATTTCATAAAGTCGGGGTCTTACATTACACATTTCAGGACACTTTCAATCTATACCGTTTATCACCATTCCACACGTTGTATATTTCAAATTATTTTTAATCTACACCATTCATCACATATCCACATGTTGTACATTTTAGAACACACGTTACACATTTTAGAACACACATTATACACTTTAGGACACACATTATATATTTCAGGACACACGTTACACATTGCAGGACATACGTTACACATTTTAAGATTATCATCTTCTTTATTACTCACCATTATTAATATATATCCATTTTCTGTATTATTTTCTTAATGTATTAATATCACAGATATTATAGACTAGCAATTTTGGCAATCAGATTGTTCCTAAAAAAGAGGGGGCCTTCCGTATAAACGACGCGCAATTAAATAACCCTTTTTCTCGATATAACTTCTAGACATTGCCAATAATGCTAACTCGCCTAATAATATCATTTTAAATAATATGAGTTACTGTGTTGTGACAATTATTGATTTACTAAGGTGAAATACTGTGCAATTGTTACTGTGACAATTATTGAGTCAATAATGTGAAATACTATGTGATTGTCACTGTAACAATTATTGAGTCAATAATATGAAATACTATGCATTTATTGAATCAATAAGTATGAAATACTGTGTGATTACCACTGTAGCAATTATTGAATTAATAATATAAAATATTATGCGGTTGTTACTGTAGCAATTATTGAATAAAATACTGAGTGGCTACTATTGTAGCAATTATTGAATTAATAATCAAAAATACTGTGCAATACTGTGCGTTACTGTGGAATACCGTGTACTAATGTGGAGTACCGCGTGCTACTGTTAAATAGCGCGTGCTACTATTCTTTTATTACTGGGTATTTCAATAGTTAACGGTAAAATTTTGCCGTCAATTTTTTAAAAAGGTTATTACTGTCGCTTTCTATATTCGATAGTTATTTCGTTGTGGGGCCCACCAATAATTGGTCGTACGAATATTACTCGACATAACGAATATTCCCCAACATACTGTTTATTTCCTATAATTTGCTTTTATTCATTAAAAGTTAGGGTCTTACAACATTCATCATTGTATTAATTAAAATTAAAAAAAAATTATGTCAATTTTGAGTTTAAAAATCTATTAAGTTGATTTTAAAAAATCAACAATGATCAAATAATATGAAATAGAGAAAATGTATAACAACTTTTCACTTGGGATTATAATTTATTATTAAATGACATTAAAAATGATAAAATATAGTATGTGAGATTAAATAATAAACTAATTATGCGATATATTAGTTCATAATGATGATAATCATTTGTGCAAACAAATGTAATCTTATTTCAATAAAGGAAAACAATTTGGGTTGGAAGGAGTATATAATTAAATTTACTTTTTTTTTTCTACTACTATCCTCAAAATTTTTTCTTACCATTTTTTATTTGAAACACAAGACTACAAAGATCAAAGGGTTGACTTAGTAGTTAAGGAAGTTTGCTCTTTTCTTTGATTTCTTGAGTTTAAATATTGGGGCCAATATGCAGGAGAATTTTCTTGTACGTACTAGGTTGATATGGGGGATGTACCACGTTGATGTGAGGGGTGACCCTTAAAATCATTTGTGGAGGGATTTAGTCTTGCTTCATGCATAAATTGGTTCAATGATACCCTTACTATTCAAATTGGTAAAAAAAAAAACACTCAAAAAAAACACAATGGATTTAGTGGTCTAAGTTCAAATTGATAAAAAAAATGAAACACTCCAAAAAAAAAAACACATCGGATTTAGTCTCGCTTTATGCGTAAATTAACTCGAGTATACCTTTATCGTTCAAATTGAAAAAAAAAACACGAGGTTCAAATTGGAAAAAAAAAACATAAGGGATTTAATCTCACTTTAGGCATAATCTGACCCAAATATACCTTTACCGTTCAAATTGAAAAAAAAACACAAGGTTCATATCGGAAAAAAAGAAACACAAGGGATTTAAAGGTTGTTTGTTTACTTCTAAATGAGTCTGAATCTGACTGAATAAGTCATTCAAACCGTTTGTTTAACAAATTTTAAACTCTGAATGCGTCTGAATGTATTTGAACGATGCATCCAAAAAATTGTGCCTAAATGAGTAAGAAGTAGTGTTGAATGATATTTTTATTTATGTACTCTCATAGATCATTAAAATTTACATCCAATGTCCATCTTGCTTATAAAATTTTGTTATGTACAAATTATTTTTGATTTTTCTTTAATAAATTGGTCAATAATCAATTTAATAAATATTATTGTAGTCTTTTGTTATTTTATGTATTATAGAATGTTATTGATTTTTATTCCTAACATTATATTACTAACTAGCTCTTTAACCCGTGCCTTCGGCACTATTTGGGTTTCGGCTGAAATCTGGGTGGAGGGGTGGCCAGCTCCGGTCGGTAGGTTTGGCCGGACAGTGAGGAAGAAGAGCTTGTGCACGGCAGGTGGGGAAGAAGGGAGCTCGGCGACAGTGAGGGAGGAAGGGAGTGCCGTAAACCGACTTGCTCCTCTTTTTGGAGGATTTCGTGCTTTTTAGTAGCAATTGGAAGAAGGGATACAAAGAACGGCTAGATTTATCCCAATTTTTTGACGGCCCAGATGCATTTTTAGAGTGAGCGGGAAAATAATTTTTTTTAAAAATGAGTTGTATTTTGTTATATAGATAGTATACTCCATCAAATATTGTTCAAAAGTTTGTATTTATTTTTTCTTAGATAACATTGTTTATTTATAATTACATTTATAATTACATAATGAATTTGTTCATAACAACCCATAAATTTAAAATAAAATAATACACGTATTTAGATATTTTAGACAGACAATTATCAAACACATCATTTCATTCTATATTCAGATTCTCTTATACATTCAGAATTTTTCATTCAATTTTATCAAACAACCCTTAGTCTCACTTTATGCGTAAGCTAACCCGATGATATTTTTACCGTTCAAACAGACAAAAATAATAATAAGAAAATGATATAATTTAAAGTAAAAAAATTTATAATCTTTATTGTAAATAAACACATTGACATAGTATTTGTATATTTTTAAAATGGAATATTCTAAGTAATTGCAATAAAAATCGTAGTTTATTGCAAGATGTATCATGATTCAAAAAAAAAAAATTATGGGGATTTTTGTGAATATCCATCACGACAATTGTGTAATACTACAAAGGCAAAAGTACGCCTTTTTCAGCCTAAGGTACAATTTCCTTCCGGACAAAGAACTTAATTTGACCCGGGCTGTCTCCGAAGACGAATACCGTGCACATTGAGAGAGAGGGAGAGGAGAGAGAAAGAGAGAGATCTGCGTTGGAAATACGAATTTCGAGAGGCCATGTCGAGGGAGAGAGCTAAGAGAGGAACACTACCTCCGGCTAAGGAGGTATTATTATATTAATTCAATTTTTCATATTTTTCCCTCTCCTTTAATCTCTATAGCCTATTTGATTTCTGAATTTTGTTGTTTTCGTTTCTCAATTCATCATGTTGTATGCTCAAATTCATGTGAAATTGTAGCCTGATTGCAACTTTTTATCAGGATTAAGCATTCGTACATTGTATGCAATGGATTAAAATTTTCAGAATTGTTTTTGGCTGATATTATTTGCAGAATATTGACAAGTTAGAAAAAGTTGTGAAAGAAGGCAATCACTATGGAGCTCAACAGATGTATAAGTCTGTTACTGCAAGGTTAAAAATTTCCATATGTATATATATATATATATGTATATTTGTAATTGTATGCCTGTTTGCTGATAATATGGCTGCAGTTAATTTTTGTCGGTAGAGCTTACTTTTGTGTGCAAATGTGTGGTTTTTGAAAAAAAATGTGTGCTTTATTACAGATATGTGTCGGCTGAGAGGTATTCTGAAGCCTTGGATATTCTTCAAGCTGGTGCTTGCATCCAGTTGGAACATGAACAGGTGATGCTAGTCTTTCTAGTGTGCCATTTTGTACTAATGTGTGTGGTTTAAGTAATTATCAGAAACTGCATAGAGGAAAATTTTAGTAGAAAAGAAGACAAAACAGCGACTTAGGGTGTGTTAGCTGATAAAAAACATGGTTTTGGGTTTGCTCGTCTTTATTAGACTAATATGGTCACCAACTAGGTTTCAACCTTATTGGTGAAGGTCTTCTAATTTTATTTCTGGTAATATGGACACTCATATGAGTTTGAAGTTTGAACTGTGACAGTGGGGATCTTGTACTTCATTATGTTCTTACCAAAGTCCTACATTTTGTTGTATAAATTTAAAACCTCGCCTCCTCTTCTGTTTATATATCTCAGTGATAGGTAAAGTGAAAAAAAGAAGGAAAAAGGAAAAGGAAGAGCTTTCCTACTTCAGATAGAACATGTTTTTTGTTTAGAATGATGCTATTGTTGTTCGAAGGTTTTGATTCATATAACTTCCCGACGATGGAGTCAGAGGCATCACTAGAACACATTAATGTCCTTCAAAGAAAGAGAGATTGAATTTTAATTCCAGTTGATCCATAATTACGTCTCTTTAATTATATGTTTCTATAATGTTTCTTCCAGTTAAGGCTGTAAAATGAACCAAACAGTTCGGGCTCGATTCGTACTCGCTTGACTAAAAGTTCGATTCGAGTTCGACTCGAAATATAAATGATTCAAATATGAGCAATTTTAAAGATTGATAAATTACTCGAATCTCTTCAACTTGCAATTTTCTATTGATATTCGGATCATATTCACTCGAAAAGTTCAAACTGCTCGGGCTCGACCAAGATCGTGCTTGACTCGGTAGCTAAATGAACCTTAATTAAACTTTATTTCATACTCGATAAATTTTGTGAACCAAATCTGAGCAACTCAATACTCGGCTCGACTCAATTCATTTACACCCCTACATCCAGTATATATCTTAAAAGATAGGTAACATCACATAAAATGGTAGAGATGCAAAGTTGTACGACTCTCCCTTGGAATTTGTGGATTATAGATTTGTTTGGCAGGCTGGCAACAAGCTCAATTTATAAAATGTAAATGTTGTTTACATAGGTTTATATATTGTCATAAAAAATATTCTTTCTTGAAAATATGTTACAAATGTATAACATATCATTCTTATTTCCTTACGGAATCCGCCACATTGACATATATTTACATATTCAATTTTCAGGTTATTTGTGGGGCTGAGCTCGCGGTTCTATTTGTAGAGAACCTTGTTAAAGCCAAAGTTCTCTATGACGAGGATAGTCTTGGTCAGTTTAATTTTTTATTTATCTTTTGTTTGTGGTGTTATTCTTGAGTTAACTCTTCCTTTCTCTAGATTATAGGCGGTAGAGTATACTTGAATTTAAACAGAATATTTTTTTTGAAGTAATAGACAAATATTTCATGGGGATTGGCAGACTAATATATATATATATATATATATATATATATATACACACACACACACACACACACACACACACTCTTTTATATGTGGAAAGGTGGTCTCTTTGTCTTTCAAGAAAATTAGATCATTAGTAGATTCTTTTCTTTCACAAGTTCTGTTTGGTCCTCGCTGCTCAACTTTTATGCACGGGGGCACATGCTTTGGGTGCTCCTTTGGCATCACAATCAAAGTTCCTCATCACCCCTTGGTGTAGTAAAGGGGCCTCTATATGAAACATTGGCTTGAAAATAGAATGGACTTGGTTTCTCTAGGAGAATCAACCTAATACATGAGCTAAGTCTCTGCACCAAGAAAAGAAGCTGGCAATGATACCTGGAATGGCCTTGGTTACTCTGAGATATATGAAACAAAATCATCTTAGTTTTACTCATATGCTTGGCTTTTGGGGATGTCTTCTGCGTCAACAAGATTTGCATTCACAAGTGTGGCTTAATTGTGCACTATTGAACCTTGTTATTCTCTGCTGTATGAATAACAAGCCTGGCCTCATCACGAGGGGGTAATTAGTTCTCATCTAAGTGGCATGATAGCATTCCTTTAGCTCAATCCTCTTTCCTGTACTTTACCTTTTAGGTTGTTGGCTGCCTGACTTATTGATTAAATTACAACCGGAGCTGGCTAGAAGTTTATAGTCTTCTTGATTAGTTGATTTACTTTTTGTTGTTCACATATGTGCTTCTGCCACAAGGAGGATTGTTTGAGTTTAGATTCTTCAAAATTTAATAAAGTTCCAAATGGACGATACTAAAACAAGATATGCAACAGCTTAATAGCTGATTGCAGTAGGTGGTCCTTGAAATACAACAAAGAGTGCTGTTGATATCGGTAAACAGGGGTCCTAAGGTAAGGGGGCATTCCTACGCACATCAAAATTACCAGAATACTTGTTTTCACCCCCATTCATGTTTTAAAGGAACTTTATATGTTCTTCATATATATGATTTCTTCATGGTAAAAAGTGCCTCAAAGGCGAAAGTTGAAACAACCATAATATAATATGTAATGATTCTACTACGGTGCCACAAATTCGCAAGCTGATCCTAAGTAATCGTTGTTGTTCATTGGATTCTGGAGGAACTACTTCGTTAGGCAAGCCAAGTTGTCAAGCCTTGTTTGACATTCAAGTATGCTGTTGTGGACCTTGTAGTGGTCAATGTGTGTCTCACATTCGGCAGGTTCTGCAGATCAAAGATGGTGAACCAAAAACAATATAGGGATTAGTGAATAGGTTTGACTAGGGATAAGTGATAACATCATAGGTTGTTGTAGTATCATTTAGCCTTAATCCATGGAAACTATAACAGGTAGATTGCTTTTAAGTACTCCCTCCGTTCCAAAATATAACAGTCATTTTGACTTTTTAAAGTCAAATTGAGACATTTTTAAATTCAAAATTGTTGTGATTCAATTAGGAATGTGATGATAGTAAAATGGTTCTGCTTTATTACTATTGATTGATGTCGGAGTGTTGGACTATTTGGAATATCTGTATGTGTTCTTTGCAAACCATTACTGGGTACTCATGTGTGCTGAATTCTACTTGGTAATAATCGAGGAATCCTGTAATTAAAGCTGATTTAGATAAAAGAGAAATATTTTATTTAAATGGAGATTAAGTACAAAAAGGGTAAGGGGATATGCACTCCTCTAAAGTAGAACATCTTAAGCAAAAGAAACTATGGAGGCCTAAAATTAAGTAGTCCCCCTATCCATTTGCAAACCGGAGATGGACAATCCCTAAATGCGCCCACGGAAACCCATGAAGATGCTAGAAAGGTGATTTTCTTTTTCGTAAAAATGTGCTGAAAATTCATGTGAAAGTTGAAATAAGGTGTAAGCTAAGTGTACTAGAGGTGTGCTTATTAAGCCTTTCCAGCTCCTTTTATAGTCGCCTCCCAAGGGTAGGATCGAGGGTTCCCTATCGTTCGAGTTAGTTTCACTACCTCCGGTCGCCTCAGCCTTCTTAATATTTCGAAACAAATTTCCAAAAACCTCTTTATTCCAACTTTTAATAGCCTGATTTAGTCTCTGAAGCAAAGTGTACAGAATATTGTTTAACTGCATTCTTTTTAGTACCTGTGGTTGTTTGAAATCCAAATATTTCCAAAAATTCTTTTCTTCATGATTATGACAAAAACTCAATCTTAGATCGTGTCAGGAAAATCTACGAAAAGTTTCCTCGAATTCCTGTACCACAGCACGTGGATTTGGCAGATGATGACATGCAACAAATTTCTGAAGCACTTGGAGCAGCAAAAACACGTGTTGAGAGCTGCTCATCTTTTCTAAAAGCTGCTATTAGGTGAGATTTTCTGCCATTGCTTTTTCCTTTGTTGTGAGTGGAATTCATGTTTATAATTTTCCAGCTGTTTCACCTCTTTAAGTGGCCTTGACTAGTGTCCATATTGTTTAACATTTAGCATAGTAGTGATTGAACGACCCCTTGTGCTAATATCAAGGATGTCTAGCACAATGAAGACTGAGAAAAACCAAGGACAAGAATGGAAAGAGTAGTAGTTGGTATAATCTAGAATAAGAAAGATGCACACGAGTTTAGAATGAATTCTTTGCTTTTAAGGGACAAATTATTTTTTTCCCCTTTCCTGTTGGATAGGATGATTTTCTTGCTTCTCTGTGGGCTTCTACCAAGCAAAGAGATCTATTCATTGATAAGCAAAAGAAAAAAATGTGAACGGGGATTGGATTGATGATAAAAAAGAATCCTGGCCGCCTAACATGGGGGCCGGAGGTACAGTACATAAATGACTTTAGGGGTAATTCTGTATCTAATCTTTGTAGAGAATGGAGAGCTGTGAGATAGGTTCATTTTTTTGATTCTCTGTGGGCTTTCTACCATGAGAGCTTGGAGAGCTGCCATTGCTTGAATGTTTTCTAATTTATTTCACTTGTTTTAGGGTTGTTGAACTCCTTGTATTCTCTTTAATTTATTAATAGAATCTCTGATTTTATCCAAAAGGTTGAGTACAATCCCTTTCCTAAATGGAACTAGATCTTGTGGAATTATATTCAATATTGGATGTACATATATCTAGGTTTATGCGTAAAGTGGGACAGGGAGGGTGGACATCTTTCTGTACAGTGAAGTTAACTATGTTGTTTGGCACAACTGATGCACCCTAACTATGTCACTTTTTTTTTTGTTCCTAGGTGGTCTACAGAATTTGGAGCTCCTAGGAATGGATCTCCAGAAATACATGACATGTTAGCTGAGTATATATACTCTGAATCCCCTGAGGTGGTAAGTCTGACATCTACTTTAGGGTCCAATAATTTTTTTAATTTACATATTCCCTCCATCCGTTTTAGTTGTCCCCCCCTTTTTTGGGTGTGTTCACAAAATTTAAGATATGTAAAATACATTATATATTACAGTAAATTTTTATATAGTTGAAAGTTTAATATAAAAATTTATTACTCCTTCCTTTCTGAAATCTAAGTTCAAATTTGACTTTTTAAAGTCAATTTGAGATATTTTCAAAATTTGAAATTAGTTTGACTAATTTAACTTTTGAAAACAATCAATCTTATAATTAGTAGTACTTTTTTGATATTTTACACTTTTCATAATTGTATTGCCCAGGACTCTAAATTAAATGAATTATGTAAAACGGAGGGAGTAAAAAACAGAATATGTAAATGTATCTCGACAAGTCTTTAATGTTTAATCTGTGCGACACAAATAATGGGGCAGTGGGAGTACACAAGCATCACTCTGCTTCTTCAGTTCTATGTCTGTCTCCTTGTCCCGATTCATAAGTTTGCCAGGTATGCTAAGTTGTTTATAAAACGGTTGAGGTGATCCATCCAAAATTAACGGGTATCTATTACTTATATGAAAAAATATGTCAGTATGGCTTAGTACATGTTTTGGGGAACAAGAAGATCATTTTAATGTTCTTTGCACTCATGGATGGAGTTTTAGATACAAATTTGTAGGATCATGACAAAATTTATGAAATGTTTTAATACTCCACAGCGGCAATGATCCCCTTGGAGCACTAGCACATAATTTAGTATGGAATTGCCTTGTGTGCGTGGTTAGTATTGCGTGAACCCTGTGGACTTCCTGAGGGTAGTAGGTATGGGTCCACCATGGTCTGGAAAAAAGAAGAAGAAAAAACCTTGTGAAATGTTGACTCATAAAAATGGTCAAGTCCAAACCTGATAGTTGCTGCAATGGCAAATAAGATTATTGGACAACTTATACTGGCCTAGTTTAAATCTTGTATGTTTTATCCATGTTTACTATCCCTTGCGAGATGTCATTGTGAAGTTACCTACATTATGACCCACTTGAAGTGAAAGTGTTTGACTATTTGCAAAAGTAGATGTAATGAGTTTCCATTGGCCTTGCAGTAGTGCACTTCTACTTATTTGGATTTGCAAGAACTCATTTGAGAATTATTTCGCAGTGAATAAACTTAGACTACAATCACTACACTTACAGCTTGCATGGTTGTTAGTCTTATGGTTCAGTGGGATGTTCATCAATATATGTTGCTGTGCAGGACATGGCTAGAGTGTCTTTCCATTTTGTTCGAGGGAAAAATCCAGAGAAGTTTGCTTCAACTCTAGTAAATTTTATGGGCAAGGTTAGCCTTCCTACTTTTTTATTGGACCTTTTTCATAAGTTAGACCATAGAACTGCTATTAGGCAACTATATTGATCCCTGGTTTGTCTGACTTTCCATCTAAATTCATTTAATTTTGTTGCTTTTAGGTTCTAATTACATTTTGGCAATATAACTCTTATAGGAGAAAGTCTTATTTCTGAACAATATAGTAATTTTTTGGCATCCTATTATTTCTAAGCATCATAATACACATTGTCTGATCCGTCCTAGATTACCATTTCTTTGTGAAGTTCTCTACATGTAAAATATTCATGCATGGTGTGCCCTGTCTAAACTACCATACTTTCGTGAAGTTGTACATTTTCAGCTCTATACCATGTTATCTATATTAACATTAAAAACTGTAGCTTTTTGATTTCATGGTTGTAGTCATGAGTGATACAGTTGTTTTCTTTGAGATAATGATTGCTTTGTGGTTCAACTCATATATTGTTCGAATTTGCAGTGCTATCCAGGTGAAGATGATTTGGCAATTGCACGGGCAGTTTTAATGTAAGTACATTTAGATAGAGGATACTCCAAAAGTTTGCATTTGTTATGGTTGTTGAACACCTTATCTAAATCATGTTGCTCTAAGATTTGCAATTTTATAATATGGGCAAAATACACTTCTGTTCCTCAAAGTATAACCCAATTTACAAAATCGACCCTAATTTATAAAAACTAATAAAACACACCCCTAAATACATTTAAATGAGCAAAATTGACCCTCTGGCCATAACTTTGGCTGGAATGTTGACACTAACTGTAAAGCCATGTATTTATACAATTTTAATATTTTTTCAACATATTTCAATGTATTTAAAGTCATTTAATTGTATTTTCTTGTATAAAATAATATAACTTAATACTATAAATGTGTGTATACTATATAAAATAAATAGAATTCACTACATAGTCTACATTACCATACAACACATAAAATAATTAATATCATTAACTAACTTAAATAAAATAATTAACTTTGTTTATTTACTCAAATAAAATAATTAACTCCACTTATTAACTTAAATAAAATAAATAACTCAATTAATTAACTCAAATAAAATAATTGACCCCACTAAATCAACAAAGTAAAATAATTATTTAGTTAGTTATTTTTAATTACTTTACTTGAATTAATTAGTAGGTTTAATTATCTTATTTGAGTTAATTATTTAGTTATTTTAATTAGTCATTTTTAATTATTTTACTTGGTTGATTAGTGGAGTCAATTATTTTATTTGAATTAATTAATTGAGTTAGTTATTTTATTTAAGTTAATCAGTGGAGTCAGTTATTTTATTTAAGTTAATTAGTGGAGCTAACTATTTTATTTGACTAAATTACTCAATCCAGTTATTTAATTTAATTAATGGGATTAATTATTTTATATAGTAAATACATGTTTATACTATTTAATTATATTATTTTATATAAGAAAATACAATTAAATGACTTTAAATACATTGAAATATATTAAAAAGTACTAAAATTGTATAAATATATGATTTTGTTGTTATACATTAGCATTCCGGCCAAAGTATGGCCGGAGGGCCACTTTTGCTCACTTAAAATGTACTTCAGGATTTCTTTTGTTAGTTTTTATAGATTAGGGTCGATTTTGTAAGTTGGGTTATACTTCGAAGGGACATAAGTGTATTTAACCATATTTTCTTCTCTTCCAATTCCATTTAGTAAATTTCAAACAAACATCTATTGTTGTGATCTTTGGGAGTTATGTTTTATGTTTGTCGGTCACAACTCACAAATTATCATTAGTAATGATAAAAAATCAGTTCTACTAGATGTGCGGGTACAATTAGGTTTTAGATACTTTTCATATGTTGAAACGATATATGACTTTGCTGTAGGCTTGTTAATTTAGTAAACTTTTCTAGAAATAGCTAGCACATGGGTGATAGTGTACCCATGGTGCATTTGTGTATTAAGCTTCATGTTTGTAGTCCCTATATAAGAGAATAATTTTAACATTTATCTTCATGTATGAAATGAATTTGAAGGGTGGTTTATCCATTGTATATCTTCATGAAATAAAATTAAAGGGTGGTTTATCCATTATAATGTTTATCTTCATGAAATAAATTTAAATAGTGGTTTATCCATTCCTTAGCTCTCAAGCCTTCTTCAAGTTCTTGTCAGAGCTAGTTTTCCTAGGCATCATCTTTTTCATCCTCTATATACACTAAAAATCTCAAAACCCTATTCACAAACCTAAAACCCTCAAACTCACTTGTTAATTATCCATCCGTTCTCGCCAGTGGAGTACTTCTCCTTTCTAGACCAAAAATCCGAACAGGTTGTAGAGGAAGTTGAACAAAGTTCTCGTTCCACTCACAAAAAGATTCCATTGAATACCCCTGAAAACATATTCCGATCAAAATGAAAAGCAACAAGGGGAACTTGAAGAAGCGAGCCTCTATTAGGGAAAGCCGTTGCTCTAATGCCTCGTTACATATACTTCACTCGCTTGTTAAGGAGATATGCTCTCGATGAGCATTTCGTGACATAGTTTGATGAGATTTTATTCATGAATTCTTTATGGGAATTGTAGCTGTTCTATTCTTTTCTTTTCTCTGTTCAGAGGGATATTTCTTCACTTACAACAGGAACTCCGAGTTGAGGAGCGAAGGCCGCATAGTCTAGCTACTATTAGATGACGTTTTTTTTTTTTTGTATACATTATAAAGTAGCACAAATTCTGAGAAGAACCAAAGTTTTAGATTCGATATGTGGCGATTTAGTATTTCTACATTCATTTCCATCCAATCAAAAAAGTGTTTTTCCTGTTTGAGTAGATTTTTTTCTATATCTTGATAAAACGTAAGATAAAAAAGATCGTTCTTATCAAATCTAGTTTTCCAGGCATCATCTTCTTCACTATAAACACTAAAAATCTCAAAACCCTAATCGCAAACCCAAAACCCTAATCACAAACCCAAAACCCTCAAACTCACCTGTTCATTATCTTCTCAAACTCCAACTTACTGAGTCACCCTTATTTCACACTGAGTCAATATTGATTTCCCCAAAAGCCTAACCAAAACTACTCCAATAAGTTGAAAAATCCTCCGGGCTTTTGTCCTTCATCAATTTTAAACTGCAAGCATCCATAAATAATTCCAAATCAACATCTAATCCCAGAAATTCTCACCTATTCATACTATGTTTTGCGGCAGAGAGAAAAACTCAAAAAAATTCGACTTTAAACCCTCCACACGCACACGCACACGCACACACACACACACACATATATATATATATAAATTAATAACTTAAGCCAATGGTTTTTAAAAAGTTGTATTTAGCAATTCAATATCGTTGATCTTGTTACTTATCGTTGGTACTGATACCCGACCAGTGTCGAGAATTGACTATCCAATACGGCTCCCAATACTGTGGCTTTGAACCTTGAGTTGTCATCAGTGGATCTCATACTTCCTCAATGCTTGCAAGACTATGCAAACTTAATCTTGATTGCATAGATTTTTTCTTCTATTTTTCTTTATAATACACTTTTATTTTTTATTTTTTATTTTATATAGCTGTGCATATGTTCTTTAATATGCCATGGCAATTAAATATCGTTGATCTTGTTACTTATGAACAACCTATTCACTAGGTTTGATATATTTCCTCCTTTACTGGAAATCGACCCTAATTGGCCCACAAAATGTCCTCGACTCTGTCCAGCCAGTCCTGGTGTCAAGAGTCAAAGCCTTAATGTTACTTTTCCCTTGAACTTGGTCTTCATGACAGTGTAATAGTAATACTATAAACTTGAGGTAAAGTCTTTTCAATCCCGATGCCTAATTTATGTTGATAACTTAAGGTTCCTTCCAGCAAACATATAGTGGAGATTTTTGTAACGAGTACAAACAGGTATGCACTAGTGTTATCTTTGATCTGCCTGTCTCGAAACTGCATGATATATGGTTTCAGATTTCCTGCTTACTGGGAGCTTTATCTTTCATGTGTCAACGAGGTCTCATATTTGAACCACTTTTTGTATTAGGTATTTATCATTAGGTAACTTGAGAGACGCTAACTATCTTATGGATGAAGTAAAGAAGCAAGTGCAGTCTAAGGAGCTTGACTTTCCACAATCAAATTTGATCCAGTTCATCAATTACCTTTTACAAACGTAAGTTGTGTATATAGAATTTCAACTTCGATGTTTGGTATATTTATGTTGTGGAGAAATATTGGATGACATTTTTACGATTGATATCTGTTTATTTGTTCACTTATTTATATTGTGAAAAGTATTATATGACACTGCTGTAAGCTTGAAGGCTTTGGCAGCTGCTAGGTTTTAATATATCATCCAGTATGCTACTTTGCTTATTTCCCTTCTCTATGTTCGAATTTAAAGAAAGCCAGCATCCCCATAAGAGTGTGGAAGCTAATCCTTGGAATGAAATATTTAATTATTCCCCAACTCTCTGAGTAGAAAACCATATATACGGTGGGAGTACTTTACAATTGCTTGTGTCAAATCTACTGCGATTCACTTCATTCTAAGTTTGCAATCATCATGAGATTATCTACACTTCTATTTGTAAACCCTAAATTGGCAATTCAAACTCAAGTATGCTGAAATTCTGCTATAATTGTGTTCTAGTGCTTAGTAACATCTAACATGGTGTTAATTCTGACATGAAAGCATAATAGCTTCTTTTGAAACTTTACCTATCATTGCAAGCTCAACTGCTCTAACAGTTCACCTAATTTATATATTAGTTGCATTGTTGAACTGAGTATCAAAATATTTTGGTAGATTCAAATTCTCCTTGGATTGCCATGAATTTGATAGTCTAAGTTCCTATCCAGCTCACTCACTCTATAAATCAAGTTAGTGTTGACATTAGCTTGATACGTCCTTGAATTCTAAGACTGATTGTTCTGAGATCTTAATTTGATCATAAGCCAAAGTTCAAGTGCTTCAGTTATGGCAGGAGTTTTCAGATCACATCCTCCGTTACAAGAGGCCTTCCTAAACTTAAGAAATTATACTAATGATAAGTTGCATCAATTAGAGGCAAAATTGGACAGATTCAGGGCTTATTTACCTATAATGATAAAACAGGCTGTTCAAGACAGTGGGAGAAAATTTAAGGAATGCACACATTCGATCAGATAAGCAAGTGATTTTGGGAATTTGGGATTGATAGTGAGACTCGGACCAAAGATTTTCAACTAATTTTTGTAGAAAAACAGATTAGGAAAGTAGAGAATTCTAAAGAAATTCTCTTGAACGATTAGCGAGGGAAAGAGGAGAAACTCTGATTCCTACAAGGATGACTCTGACATCTTTCTCTCTCTAGATTCCATACTCTCTCTCTATTTTTGCTCTATATCATTCTAATGCTCCTATTTCTTTCTATTATCTTTTTTATCTCTCCTTCGTAACTAATTCTTCTCTGATTGAGTTACAAACTAGATCACAAACTTTGAGTTTGTGACACTAATTGCAGAAGCCCACAATGATGCCTGGTAAGTGATGCTGTCCCGAAAAAGATAAAGGACGAGGATTGAGCACAGAAAATTTGAGCTTGCCTTTCAGTCCAGTCCTCCCAAAGAAGCAAATGACAAGATCTTAGTCATAAGCTTATATACATGCTAGGCACCAAACTTCTAGGAATGTGATACCTGACCTTGAGGAATAAGAAGAATTGATATCCTTGCAACCCTGTTAGCATAAAATTCAAGAAAAACTTTCATGAGATCAGTCATTAAATATCTCACTATCCCTAGAGAGTGCTAGAAGAGAATTAGTATCACTTGAGACATACTCGATCTTCGAGACAAGAAGTTAGTTATAAGCATGCTAATCTCCAAACTGATATTCCCCTAAACCTTGATGTATTACTTGCATAAAAAAAGAAAAAGAAAAAGTGGAATTCGTATCCTTACTCCTTTTCTTGATTAATTAGAGTTTAATTTTTTTATTTTTCATTTTTGGATAAATTGATAAGTAGAATTCATATCCTTATGTACCACTTTATTAGCATAAAATTCAAGAACTTCCATTAACCTTTAGTACATCCCAACTATATTTCGAGCATGCCATGGTAAAAACTAGCAGGACAATTGCCTTATCCTTACCTGTTAGGCTCATTCCTAAGGCATTTTATGATATTTAGTTAATAAGTTAATATTAGAGAATGAATAGATATTGTGATCTCACATGGGCCATGTGATGGTAGTTATGGTGTAGGATAGTCATGTGCATGTTAGTGGCTCATTTAGCACTCATATATCTAGTAGTATAAATAGGAGAAGGTGTAATTGCGTTAGAAGCTTTTGTTGAATGAAAATCTGAAATAGAGCTCATGTTATTTAGGCTCACTAAATCCTTAGAACAAAGGACATCAACTAGAACTCATCAGAGAACATATCACGACTCATTTTAAACTCGTGCAAGTCATCAACTAACCTAAAATTGTCTCTAATCACTTGACCAGATCAGCTCTGACTTTTAAATGGTGCTATACTATCTCCTACAACTCGCCATCCTATGGAACATCATAGAATAACTGTCCATTTAATCCTGGTCTTCTGCTCAAACTAGTTTCATCCCATCAAGAGAATCACCTCGAATGAGTTGGACTTCTATTTTTCTGAATCTCTGACACGATTTTCACCTTCTGTTGAATCACGAGCCAGATAATTTATTCAAAATCAAGGTCTTCTTCCCCTCGCTTGTTCGTTTTTTAAGTTGAGTAAACAGTTACAAATTTATTGAAATTTTTGCAATGAGTGTCATTTACATGTCTTTTATTTGTCGGATTCTTTGATAATGTTGAGATTTTGAGTTTTCCATCCAAACAAGAGCTCGCTTTGAAGTATCTACTTTTGTTTTTCCTATTTGGTGTCTTTATTTTTGGATCATATAATCTCCTTTAAAAATATTTTGTAAACAGTATTCAAGGTTACAATTGATACTCCATTAAATTGAAAATAGAAGTACAACTGATATAGTTCTTGGACATAATTGAGTTGGTCAATATTCTTTCCAATGCAGGTTGCTGAGAGATTCTTTGCCACTGTTTAAGATGTTGAGACAGAATTATGCATCCAGTATAGATAGAGAACCTACATTCAACGAGGTGCTTAATATTTTACCGAGAATAGAATAGCTTTCTACATCAACTTTCTTATTTGACACTTCTTAATCTTGGTTCATCAGAAATATATCCAGAACCATGCGTATCTTATATTTTTAGGAACATGACTGCTAACAGGCTTGTCCACTTTTGTGTTTCTTTAGTTCATGACGACTTTTAAGCTGTTTTCTGACTTCGGTGCTTTTCTTTGTTCAGTTGCTCGATGTTGTTGCAGAGAAGTTTTATGGAGTGCGACGTAAAAATCCACTACAGGACATGTTTGGAGATATCTTTAAGGTAATTATTATAATTTTTTTTTAAATATATTGTTTACAACCACAAACCCATTAGTCTTAATAATGGAACAAACAATAATAACAAATAGAATAATCTGAAAAGTGATTTCTAAATCAGTAATAGAACCATGGGTGCGTATTTTGCAGATGATGGGAGGTGATGGCATGTGACAGACCATTTCAAATTCTCCAGCATGAAAATTACTTAGACATCATATTTTTATATGGATTCTCATTTTATTTTGTTAACGGGCGGAATTATTTTTGGGAGATGTGATGCACTTGAACACAGCTATGGTACCTTCTTACAGTGCAAAATCTTTCAACTAGCCAGTTTTATGATGCTATTAATTAAAGATTTGTAATATTTTAAAGGATTTATTTATTCTTTATGAAATGAAGTTCTGTGTGTATACTCTGTTAGTGTTATGTATGAGAGGCGCATTGTTGCTGATGGCTGATGCGGTAATACATATCAGAAAATTTACATTTTTGAGCGACTAAAATACAGTTTGCATTTTAAAACGTATCTTAGTGTATTAAAGTTTTTTTTTTTCGCTAAATAAAATGGACACTTTAAGATTTTTAACTATTCAAAACGCATAAACAAATTGTACCCAAGTAAAAATGAATTTTAGAATGTTCTTAGATACGTTTTAAACATTGAGAGTGCAAACTTTAATAACTCTATAAATTTTGGGGTCTAAGTTCAGTTATACTTATTTGGAACCAATACAGTTTATGAATTTGATTCACACCATTTTAAAAATTAATTTGCAAAAGTTTAAATTTTAAAGTTAATTTAAATTCATTTATAGATTTAAAAGTTACAAATATGATAGTTAATTAGTAATTAATCCGTGGGGTATTCCAATTTGATTTATAAGCTATATATTCTATTCTTAAAATGAATGATATTAAAATAACAAATTCCAGTCTGATTTATAAGGTATATATTCTATTCTAAAAATGAATGATTTTAAATTAACAAAATTCAATCTGATGAACAGAATATGTAAAAAATTGAAAGTACTTAAAATTCTACTTGACTTAAGAGTGCGAAACAATATTAATATAACCATGTAAATAGAAATATTTTAAAATTTATTTTTTATTATTTATTTATATTATTAAGAAAGAACAAAAAAAACCACTTTTCTTAAATATCTATCTTCTTTCTTCTTTCTTATTCTCATTCATATTTTATAACTCTTACTGTCGACGCCGGGTTTCTCGCTTCCTTCGCGATATTTGTCCTTTTCCGATTTTAGCCTTTTGATTAGATGATTTTTTGGAAAAGGTCGGCTTGAATGTCGACGGGTTTTGAAAGGTCGTTTTTTATGATGAGCCAATTAACCAGAGTCGCCAGTTGGTATATTTGAAATGGATGTACCAACTCATCCGAGTTTTCGTTTTTTTATAAATCGTTGGCTCATATGTGACTCCGAATTAATTGGTCTGCGAACCGAGATTCATAGAGTTCGGGGGCTTGCTTAAGCGAGGGAAAGGTGTTAGGCACCCCCCGACTTCCGTGAACCACGGTTACCGCAATCTCGATGCTTTCCTATCCTTAAATTCATGAAATGTGTGTGTATGCGTGTGTGTGTGTGTGCCTGTGTGAATGTTGTGGTGAGTTTGTATGAAAGAATCATTTGGATTTTTAGGGAAAGTCGTGCTTTAATTTGAGAACGCTTTGGGAATGTCTTTTCGGCATACACGAGAAAGCTTGATTCTTTATAAGAAGGGTTCGATTTTAATTGTCCAAAAACTATGAGATTTTTCGTTAGGTGTCGTTTTGGCAAAACAAGAGTTTTAAACCTTCGTCAAAATAGGAATCGAGATCTATACGTTGCTTTCGTAACTCAAACGATGGGCAACTTCTAGAACCTCTTTAACCCTATGCACACCGGTTTAATAAAACGTCACTTATTTTATGAAATCATTTCTTGTGATGTTTGAAAACGATTTTCTTTAGCTTTCTCGTTTGAAATAGAAATCGACATTCATTAGCACTTCCCATTTATTAACCTCGTGATGCTAATAGCCTAGTTTGATTGATTTTATGAAAATCTTATCATTTAGCTTTGAAATCAATTTCGTCTCATAAATCAAATTGAGCATAAACACGCGTCGGAGCTATTCATGGGCATGTAAGCCATCAAAATAACCCCAAACGCCTACAATCACAAGTTTCACTATTTCGGGGCCTTAAACACGATTCTCGCCTTGGCGTCGTTTTAAGGCCCGACGATTACATATTTACAATGAAAGATACATCGAATTTATTACATATATCAATAGATGTCCATCATCGGATTTGGATCACGGGGTCGCGCTCCTAGGCTCACATCCAAAATCGCTACACACCCACAAGATCCTAAAAATAACAATCTAAATAAACTATGCATAATACATCATTACAACGAGCTAAAAATTCACCAAATGGATATCATCAGGCCATTAGGAGGAATTTCGTTCCATTTGGAACCCTCACTAATAGCCCTCAATCCATGGATTCACAACAATATACAAGAACAACTACATTTAATATAATTCGGATGACAAAAAGCTTCAACAAAAATGGTAAAACAAAATGCTAAAACAAAGGATTTTTCACTTTGCAAATAATCCACACAATATATATGAATTTGTGTATTGAATAGAGTAGAAATATATGATATATAGTCTCACAAAATGGATACAATTCCTCACTATTTTTCTCTCTTTTCTCTCTTAATTGTTGCTGATTTTGCTGTTCTTCCCGAGCTGCTGCCGCCTCTCCTTTTTCTGCTGAACCTCTTGGATGAAATGAAGAAACTGAGCTGAAATAAGCTGGTTTAGGGCAGCCGCAGATTGATCTGCGGCTGGCTGGCCCACCCCCCATCGCACTCAGCTGGTTTCCTGGTTTCGAGTCCCGTGCGCACTACCATTATTTTAATCGTTTGGCCGCAGATCAATCCGCGGCTGGGTGGGCTGATTTTCTCGATTTTCGTGCCGCACCTCGATTCGCGTGTCGTGACATCGGTTTTCGCCAACAGGTTTGTATTTTGCAGTCCGGGAATCACTGGGAGACGTGCCACATCATTCGGGCATGCTCATTTCAGACGGCCCTGCTGTCACGTCGGTTTTGATTTGCAAATCGTTGCGGTGGCGTCGAGTGTTCGCACTTGTGCATCCCTCGCTCTCACAGGCCGGTTCATTGACGATTTTGCCGTCCTGTCACAGTTAGTATACGAAACACAAAATTTGGGTGTCTACAGCTGCCCCTCTTTATCATATTTATGAAATGTTAAATGAAATGAACATGATAAAGAAGTAGACACACGATGCATGAATGACAGTGCATAAGAATGACAGTGCATACATGATGCAACACACACAACTTATGATGCAACGCAAGATGTAAGGCATGCAACACATTCGTAAAGGTGTCAATGCATCAATCCCTAACCTGTCGCTCGTCTCGTAATCGCCGGGTCTCGTATTCGGTCGATTGTCCTGTGAATGCCGGGTCTCATATCCGGTCACCCCTCTCGTAATCACCTTATTCCATCTCATTGTCATCAAAGGAAGTTATTCTCCTGACTAGCTTTGAAGGGCATCCTTGGAGTTCGTCCTCGCACATCGTTCTTGGCAACCATTGCTTTTGACTCTGATAGGCTAGGACCTTGACACCTAACCTGCATGGATCACGTACAGAATTATCACTTATTCAATGCATGTGACACAATATTTAAAATGAAAAATGACCCCTGTACAGTCGTTTGATACGATTCTACAGGTGTCACCGTTTGTCGGAGTTGGTTTTCGTCGCCGGACATCCATCTCGTAATCGTCGGTTATCGTCGCCGGTCAATTGTCTCGTCGGGGCTGGGTATCGTCGCCGGTCACCCATCTCGTAACCCCCGGTTATCGTCGCCGGTTGGTTATATTGTCGGAGCCGGTTTTCGTCAGCGGACATCCATCTCGTAATCGCCGGTTATCGTCGCCGGTCGATTGTCTTGTCGGGGCCGGTTATCGTCGCCGGTTACCCATCTCGTAACCCCCGGGTATCGTCGCCGGTTGGTTATTTTGTCGGAGCCGGTTTTCGTCGCCGGACATCCATCTCGTAATCGCCGGTTATCGTCGCCAGTCGATTGTCTTGTCGGGGCCGGTTATCGTCGCCGGTCACCCATCTCGTAACCCCCGGTTATCGTCGCCGGTTGGTTATTTTGTCGGAGCCGGTTTTCGTCGCCGGACATCCATCTCGTAATCGCCGGTTATCGTCGTCGGTCGATTGTTTGGATCTCAGCCCTTCCCAGGGTTTGTTGTTTTTTGTCTTTTTTCTTTTTGTGGATATCAGCCCTTCCCAGGGTTGCTCGCCATCTTGTTGTGGTTCGCGTGGATCTCAGCCCTTCCCAGGATTTGTTATTTTTTGTCTTTTTTTCTTTTTGTGGATATCATCTCTTCCCAGGGTTGCTCACCATCTTTGTCGTGGTTCGCTTGGATCTCAGCCCTTCCCAGGGTTTGTTGTTTTTTGTCTTTTTTCTTTTTGTGGATATCAGCCCTTCCCAGGGGTGCTCACCATCTTTGTTGTGGTTCGCGTGGATCTCAGCCCTTCCCAGGGTTTGTTGTTTTTTATCTTTTTTCTTTTTGTGGATATCAGCCCTTCCCAGGGTTGCTCACCATCTTGTTGTGGCTCGCGTGGATCTCAGCCCTTCCCAGGGTTTGTTGTTTTTGTCTTTTTTCTTTTTGTGGATATCAGCCCTTCCCAGGGGTGCTCGCCATCTTGTTGTGGTTCGCGTGGATCTCAGCCCTTCCTAGGGTTTGTTGGTTTTTGTCTTTTTTTTTCTTTTTGTGGATATCAGCCCTTCCCAAGGTTGCTCACCATCTTTGTTGTGGTTCGCGTGGATATCAGCCCTTCCTAGGGTTTGTTGTTTTTTGTCTTTTTTCTTTTTGTGGATATCAGCCCTTCCCAGGGGTGCTCACCATCTTTGTTGTGGTTCGCGTGGATCCCAGGGTTTGTTGTTTTTTGTCTTTTTTTCTTTTTGTGGATATCAGCCCTTCCCAGGGTTGCTCACCATCTTGTCGTGGTTCGCGTGGATCTCAGCCCTTCCCAGGGTTTTTTTTTTTCGTCTTTTTTTTTTTTTTTTTCTTTTTTTTTTTGGATGGGATGTGTGATCGGCCTCATGTCCTGGATCTCCCACCAACATCGTCCACGTACCATGCCGCAAAAGCCATCACTCTGATCATTTATGAGGTTGAAAGCGACGTGCTTGTACTTTCCTGAAGATTTTCATTTTGATCGTACCTGCATGCATGAAAAAGATGTTATGCATGATCTGGCAGATATGTTATGGACAGATGCATGTGCACAACATATGTTTAGATAGAAATGACCCCTGTTCAGTCAAATGATACGATTCGACAGTCGTCGTTGTTTGCCAACATTTGATTGAATCACGCCTCGTCGTGAAGTGTAGTTTCTAGACTTCAACCTGGTCTGGTATTCTGTCTGCTCTTGGTCGTCTTTATTTCATCGAGTTGAGGCAGTCTGTTTCGCTCTCTGTGATGATCGACAGCTATGTTGGCTCCTTGGCCTTTTGATCATTTCTGCTGGTCGATATGCTGTTGTCCCGCATTATATCCTCCTTGTATATGCTCATGCACGTGGATCACTTGGATGTCGAGGCAGTGATAGTCAGGATTGGAGAGAGGCCCAATGATGAAAAGCTCTGTGCAGCCTCAGCTTCCTTCCATTTCACGATTCTTAACTGCCCCTGCCTTGGCGCGTGTCGCTACCAAGAATTTCTATCGGAAACTCGCGATGTTGACCGTGCTGAGTTATCCACAGCTCTGCGAGATCCTGCATATCAGATGACTAACAAATGCCAAAACTTGAAGGCTTGGGCCGTTAGTGTTAGTTCAACACAAAGATATTATAATCTCGACAAAAATGCAGTTAAAGCACATGAAATTGAATATATATTGATCGCACAATCTAGCAAGTCGTGAACCGTGAATGTACTAGATTGGAAGTTTTTTTGTTTTTTTTTTTTTTCAATCCCTCGTTAGTTGATGATTTTCTATTTGACGAGTTATGAAATCGTAAGAACACCTTCAAGCATTCATGGTCACTATACGTGAGTAAGGTCGAATTCAAAAGAACTACCTTCCCTCATCAAAAGCATTCTGTCTTCATTCTCGACAACGTTCTTAGCAGGATTGACGTCATATGACAAATGCACTGTGCGATGCAGCACTCAGTAGGGGTTTCTCTTCTATGACTTCATGTTTAAGGCCGAGAGTTTTTTCGTATTATCTTTTCTCTTTATTAGCCCACTTCACTTGTCTCGTTTTCTTAGGCTATTCAAAGTTACCCATTTAACGAGTTTTGGACCAATGGCTCCCAAACCAGACGGTTTTGGGGCATTAGGTGTACAGACACCCCTTCGGGTTTATTTACTCGAGTAACAAAGGCCACGGTTCGAGACAAACTGGTGGTCTGTATCATTCATTCTTTGCTTGACCTTACGCAAGATTCGTTTTCTTAGGCTTGAGTTACCCATGTAGCGAGTGTTAGGCCGGTGACTCCCAAACCAGATGGCTTTAGGGCACCAGATGCAGAGACACCCCTTAGGCTTAATTACTCGAGTAGCCCATGCCACGATTCGAATCTGCTCGGGCCTCCTCTACTGTAATGCTCGTTTTCTTAGGCTCTGAGTTACCCATGTAACGAGTGTTGGGCCAGCGACTCCCAAACCAGATGTCTTTAGGGCACCAGGTGTAGAGACACCCCTCGGGCTTAATTACTCGAATAACCCAGGCCACGATCCGAGACATTAGCTTGATGATCATTTATCGTCTGACTTCTTAATTTTAGCTTGATAATTATTGACTGTCTGACTACGTGTTAATCGCCATCAACGTCGTCATAGTTTTATACCCCACAACTGAAAGTTTGTGCAAATGCAAAGTGAAGGCTGTCACATGAGGTTGATTCTGTCGCAAACGTTGCTTTGAATTAAGGCTTTGTACCCGATCAAAAGGTTGAATAGCTTTCTTCGTCTAATCATTCTCACGATCGTGCTCCACGGTTGCTTGTCAGAATTAATCCGATTCCTATCAAGCCAAATAAAATCCCCTTTCACGCGGATCATCGTATCCCGGGAAAACTATGCTTGACAAATGCCAGATGATCGTACCGTTGAAGATTGAATTGACATGAGGTAGCATTTGATGATGATGGTGCATGTTGATGGGATTTTTGCATGGGTGCCAATTTGCACTTCATCATTTCCTGGGTAGTGACAAATGCCCTAATGTTAAGTTGCTTTTCTTGTGATCTCCCTCGTACTGGTCGCATCGGTATCCCGCTGGGCTGACAAAAGATCCGGTCCTTTGACTTGTTGAAAGGTTTGGGGGATTTTTGATTTTTTTGATTTTTTTTGATTTTTTTTGATTTTTTTTGATTTTTTAATTTTTTTTTTCGTGACGGCTCCTTTTAATTTAGAGCGAGATTCCCCATAGCTTCGTCTTGGCAGGGCGCGATCCTTTTGAGGACTAAATCATTTATTTCGAATTTCCGGGATCGTACCCTCTTGTCGTATGTCTGGGAGATGCGTAAGGGGCTGCCCCTGCAAATGTGCGAACTGAGGTTCGATAGGCAGACAGGGTGAGCGACAGTAAATCCGGCCATCCCCGATGATTGGCGGACATTCTTCCCATGATCGTCTTTGTGTTTTATTTGCAGCCCCCACTGCCCCATTCATTTTGAGCCGGTAAATGACTGAATCAAAATGTTTGATCTTGAATTTGTCACATATCTCCTCTTTGAGGGCATTGTTCAGATTTCTATAGTCGATGCGGCCCCTTACCTCTCCTCGAGGCTGTGGTACTGGGATTCCGTCGGAAAGCCATTCAGGGTAAATAGACACCGTGATGATTCCTGCTTTAAACCGCTTGACAATCTCGTCCTTTATTTTCAACCTCCAATCAGGTTTCCACGTTCTCAACTTTTGCTTAATTGGTCGGAACCCTCCTTGATGGGCAGTCGATGTCCTATAACGTCTGTGGACAATCCAATCACGTCGTCACGGGACCAAGCGAACATATCTCCATACAGGCTCAACAACTTGGCTATATATTTTTTTTTTTAATGTCGAATTTGCCCCTACTCTGGGTTCTTTGTGATCGTTAGGGATTCTGATGTTTGATGGCGATGGTTTGGTCTAAGTAGGGTTTGGGTTTATCTTCGACCCCTCATTTGATCTCATCAGGCGTATTGTCGATATCTGTCTCGTCCTGCTCAATCCCCATCAGATCGAAATCTAGCTCTAAACCAAAATCGTGATTCTCCTTCAAATTTGGCCTATCGCTTGTCAGGCTAGAGTGCCTCAAACCGGGGTACCTGACATAAAAAAAAATGCTTGTCATATATATAAAACATTTCAGCACATGATCTTCATGATCTTCTTTTTGGATAACATGACAAAATGACATGAGCGTGTAGGGATTGAAATAAAACTCAGAATTTTAAAACCCATTGATCCTCTACTGGCCGGGATTCACTGCCATACTCCTGGATTTACCCCCTCCTGGATATCACCTGCTGCACGGTCCAACTAGCCATGGTGAGGTCAAGCAATGGGGCTCATTAGGAGGTGCATGGATCACATTGGCCTGGATCTGACATTGATGGCATTTCCTGACATGAGCATCGCAGTCAGTTTTCATGTTTAGCTAGTAGTGGCCCACTCACATGATTTTCTTTGCCAAAAATGCTCTGCTCATATGGGCTCTGCACACATCGCCATGTACTTCGTTTATTTGTCTGTGGGCTTCTTCGGCTTCCAGATATCTCAGCAGTCCCGTAGCTAGGTCCCAATTATGCCCTTTGGTGCCGTATATTCCCATGGCCTGCCGGATGATCAATTCGAGTCTCTCACTACTATCATTTTTTTTCATTCCTAGGGCTAATCTCAGTCCTAGGATGAATCCCTCGTATTCGGCCGTATTGTTGGAGTGGCAGAACTGTAATTTCATGGCTATCGGCCTCTGTCATTTGGATGAATGGAGTATGGATTTTACGGCCTTTTAGTTGGGTCGTAGGGGCAATTTCTTTTTCTTTTTCTTCTTTTTCTTTTTCTTCTTTTTCTTTTTCGTTTTCCCCTTTTTTGTGGTCGAATATGCCCCTGCTCCGGGTTCTTTGTGATCGTTATGCCACGCTCTCACGGTTCTCTTAATCTTATCCTGCAAAACAAGGTCAGTGTTTGATGACAGGACAGTATTTAGAAGTTTTTAGAAAATCTTGGTACGTGGCACGGATTGCCTTCCTGCAAAACCATGTCAGTATTCTCTTTATATGTGCAAGTGATGTAATCACATGATACATGACATATTTATTACGATGATGCCGGTATGACAGTTATATGCCATTTATATGACATTTATTTATTCGACTGAATGATAAAAGGGCATGAAGAAGCTTCCCTTTCGTTAGGTTTATCAGAGGCTGACCTACCCTAGGGTTACTCTCGCAGGCTTTTCGGCATGAAGGTCCCCAAATCTTCGCAATCTACTCGTCTGAATCCTTTCGATTGGAGCGGATTTGGGTGGTGCGTTTCCTGAGCCATCTCCGGGGAGCAGCCCCTTCGAGTCCAGTAATAAGCAACCGACAGGTTCGCCTCAGGAGGAGGTACTCTCTCAACATACATTCACATTCATCGTCCTCACCGTATGCAAATGATTTTACTTTAAATTAAAGCAATCCCATTTAATCATTCACTTATTGGACAAAACACACATTCACACAACAAAAGTAAAAATGATCAAAATATCACATGCACAGACATATTCATGAGTTTTTGAAG
The DNA here is from genome assembly GCA_034770075.1 of Aralia elata. NCBI lineage: Eukaryota > Viridiplantae > Streptophyta > Magnoliopsida > Apiales > Araliaceae > Aralia > Aralia elata. The sequence continues at coordinate 13,178,368 of CM068379.1, forward strand.
GATAGGATAGCATCAAGATTTAAACGCGGCTTAAGCCCTCTAATGATTCCCCAGCAGAGTCGCCAGCTGTCGACGCCGGGTTTCTCGCTTCCTTCGCGATATTTGTCCTTTTCCGATTTTAGCCTTTTGATTAGATGATTTTTTGGAAAAGGTCGGCTTGAATGTCGACGGGTTTTGAAAGGTCGTTTTTTATGATGAGCCAATTAACCAGAGTCGCCAATTGGTATATTTGAAATGGATGTACCAACTCATCCGAGTTTTCGTTTTTTTATAAATCGCTGCCTCATATGTGACTCCGAATTAATTGGTCTGCGAACCGAGATTCATAGAGTTCGGGGGCTTGCTTAAGCGAGGGGAAGGTGTTAGGCACCCCCCGACTTCCGTGAACCACGGTTACCGCAATCTCGATGCTTTCCTATCCTTAAATTCATGAAATGTGTGTGTATGCGTGTGTGTGTGTGTGTGCCTGTGTGAATGTTGTGGTGAGTTTGTATGAAAGAATCATTTGGATTTTTAGGGAAAGTCGTGCTTTAATTTGAGAACGCTTTGGGAATGTCTTTTCGGCATACACGAGAAAGCTTGATTCTTTATAAGAAGGGTTCGATTTTAATTGTCCAAAAACTATGAGATTTTTCGTTAGGTGTCGTTTTGGCAAAACAAGAGTTTTAAACCTTCGTCAAAATAGGAATCGAGATCTATACGTTGCTTTCGTAACTCAAACGATGGGCAACTTCTAGAACCTCTTTAACCCTATGCACACCGGTTTAATAAAACGTCACTTATTTTATGAAATCATTTCTTGTGATGTTTGAAAATGATTTTCTTTAGCTTTCTCGTTTGAAATAGAAATCGACATTCATTAGCACTTCCCATTTATTAACCTCGTGATGCTAATAGCCTAGTTTGATTGATTTTATGAAAATCTTATCATTTAGCTTTGAAATCAATTTCGTCTCATAAATCAAATTGAGCATAAACACGCGTCGGAGCTATTCATGGGCATGTAAGCCATCAAAATAACCCCAAACGCCTACAATCACAAGTTTCACTATTTCGGGGCCTTAAACACGATTCTCGCCTTGGCGTCGTTTTAAGGCCCGACGATTACATATTTACAATGAAAGATACATCGAATTTATTACATATATCAATAGATGTCCATCATCGGATTTGGATCACGGGGTCGCGCTCCTAGGCTCACATCCAAAATCGCTACACACCCACAAGATCCTAAAAATAACAATCTAAATAAACTATGCATAATACATCATTACAACGAGCTAAAAATTCACCAAATGGATATCATCAGGCCATTAGGAGGAATTTCGTTCCATTTGGAACCCTCACTAATAGCCCTCAATCCATGGATTCACAACAATATACAAGAACAACTACATTTAATATAATTCGGATGACAAAAAGCTTCAACAAAAATGGTAAAACAAAATGCTAAAACAAAGGATTTTTTCACTTTGCAAATAATCCACACAATATATATGAATTTGTGTATTGAATAGAGTAGAAATATATGATATATAGTCTCACAAAATGGATACAATTCCTCACTATTTTTCTCTCTTTTCTCTCTTAATTGTTGCTGATTTTGCTGTTCTTCCCGAGCTGCTGCCGCCTCTCCTTTTTCTGCTGAACCTCTTGGATGAAATGAAGAAACTGAGCTGAAATAAGCTGGTTTAGGGCAGCCGCAGATTGATCTGCGGCTGGCTGGCCCACCCCCCATCGCACTCAGCTGGTTTCCTGGTTTCGAGTCCCGTGTGCACTACCATTATTTTAATCGTTTGGCCGCAGATCAATCCGCGGCTGGGTGGGCTGATTTTCTCGATTTCCGTGCCGTACCTCGATTCGCGTGTCGTGACATCAGTTTTCGCCGACAGGTTTGTATTTTGCAGTCCGGGAATCACTGGGAGACGTGCCACATCATTCGGGCATGCTCATTTCGGACGGCCCTGCTGTCACGTCGGTTTTGATTTGCAAATCGTTGCGGTGGCGTCGAGTGTTCGCACTTGTGCATCCCTCGCTCTCACAGACCGGTTCATTGACGATTTTGCCGTCCTGTCACAGTTAGTATACGAAACATAAAATTTGGGTGTCTACACTTACTTTTATATTTATTTATTTTTTAATTACACAAAGCATGCTAATAACTTAATATAAAGTCGCTAACGTTACTAATTATACTCCTTATATTCCGAATTAAAAAATTAATATTAAATTTAATTTAAAAAATTAATTTAAGATATTTTTAAATTTAAAATTAACATAATTTATTTAAATTTTATAAATAAAAATATTTTTTAAATAATTTATAATATTTATAATTGTATCAATATAAATTTTTTGAATTTATGTTAATTTTTAATTTAAAAATAATTAAAGTTAACTTTTTCGGAGGGAGTAAAACAAAAATCTATACACTCTTACATAGTTACATTTTTTGCACTCTTCAATTGTTTTCTAAATTTTAATATTTTACTGCTCCAAACAGGCCCTTCTCTAACACTCCTCTGACCTCTCACCTCTCACCTCTCACCCTCACTGAGAATGATTCACCCGCCATCAGCGGCACCACCACCATCACCGGCGCTTCCACCATTTTCGCCATTACAACCACCATTAAAACCTCCTCAAATCGTCCAAAGAATCACCACAATCCTCATCTCTTCCCCACCTAATCGAAACCCGTACGAATCACTCGCCCAATTCATCTCCCACCTCACCCCACCAATCATCCACTCCATTCTATCATCGAAAACCCTCTCCTCTCGCTCCAAAACCCTCCTCTCCTTCTTCAAATGGGCCCAAACACAAATCCCGTCCATTTTCTCTCTCCAAAACAACACCCCATCTTCTCTCCTCCTCACCCTCCTCCCACCCCTCTTCACCCACCGCAAATTCTCCGACGCCAAATCCCTCCTCCTCCATCACATCTCCGCTGATCCACGCCACCACCTCCACCACTCTCTCCTCCATCCTCCGCGCTCCGTTCCGCCGCCCACCAAAGCCCTCCTTGACACCGCTGTTGGCGCCTATGTCCAATCTGGTCGCCCCGACCTCGCCGTCTTGATTTTCAAGAAAATGAAGCGCCTAAGGCTCCGCCCCAATTTACTCACCTGCAATACTCTCCTTTCTTCATTGGTAAAATACCCTTCTCCCAATTCCATTGTATCTTGTAAAGAAATTGTTAATGATGCAATTAGGCTCGGTATAGCATTAAATACATCTACTTTTAACATTTTGATCAAGGGATATTGTTTGAAGAATAAATTTAATGATGCTACGGAGTTGTTGAATACAATGAGTGAATTTAATTGTTTGCCTGATAATGTGACTTACAATACAATATTGGATGCATTGTTTAAAAAGGGTAGAGTGAATGAGGCTAGAGAATGTTTATCAGATATGAAGAATAGAGGGCTATTGCTAAATAGAAACACATATAATATATTAGTTTGTGGTTATAGTAAAATGGGGTGTTTAAAGGAAGCTTCCAAGATTATCGAGTTGATGACGCTGAATAATTTGTTGCCAGATGTTTGGACTTATAACACGTTGATTGATGGGTTGTGTAGCGAGGGAAAGATCGATGAGGCTTTAAGGCTTCGAGATGAGATGGAGGGATTTAAAGTGTTGCCTGATGTGGTTACTTATAACACTTTAGTCAATGGTTGTCTGCACTGGAAAGGCAGTTCGGAGGCTTTCAAGTTACTTGATGAAATGAGTGTAAATGGAGTTCAAAGAAATGAGGTGACTCACAATATAGTGATTAAGTGCTATTGTAAGGAAGGAAACATGGATGGATGCTAGTGATGCTATTCGAAAGATGGAAGCTAGTGGGTTTGGCCCAAATTCTGTTACTTACACTACTTTGATAAAAGGGTATTGTAAGGCAGGAAATCTGGGGGAAGCCTTAAAGATGATGAATGAAATGGGTGTGAAAGGTCTAAAGATGGATACTTTTATCCTCAATATTGTTCTTCATGCTCTTTGTGGGGAGCAGAAGCTTGACGAGGCCTATGAGTTATTAATTAGTGCTAAAAGGCGAGGTTATATTGTTGATGAGGTAAGCTATGGCACTTTGATTGTGGGTTACTTTAATGATGGAAATGTGGACAGGGCTTTGAAACTCTGGGATGAGATGAAGAACAAAGAGATCATTCCCAGTATTATCACATATAACTCTATTATTGGAGGACTTTGCAAATCAGGAAAGACTGAGCACGCATTTATTAAGTTAAATGAACTTTTGGAGAATGGGTTGTTTCCTGATGAGAGGACATACAACACACTTATTCATGGGTACTGCTTGGAGGGGAATGTTGAGAAAGCATTTCAATTTTACAACAAGATGGTCGAGAATTTATTCAAGTCTAATGTGTTCACATGTAATATTCTACTTTGGGGGCTTTGTAAAGAAGGGATGTTAGAAAAAGCCCTTAAACTCTTTAACACTTGGATCTCGAAAGGGCAAAAACTGGATGTTGTAACCTATAACACGTTGATAACAGCTCTATGCAAAGAAGGGAGAGTTGAAGATGCTGTGGGCCTTGTTGCTGAAATGAAATTAAAGAAACTAGGGCCGGATCAGTATACACATTATGCCATTTTTGGTTCACCTAAGGATGAAGGGAGGATGAAACAAGCAGAGGATTTAATTTCTGAAGTGACTGAGATGGGAAAGTTAACTGACCAGCCCCTACAATTGGATAAGGGGCAAGATATTGTAACTTGTGAAACTCCAGATGAATCAGATTCAAGTTCCATTGTTCATTCCGAACGGATTAATGAGCTTTGTACTGAAGGGAGATATAATGATGCAATGCGAACTTTTGTAGAATTGACAGATAAGGGCATATCCTTAAATAAAACCACATATATCAGTTTGATGAATGGACTCATCAAGAGAAAAATAAGTACACTAAGGGCAGGTTGACTACGCTAGCTCTTTCCATTTTCTACACTCCCGGACAATCGAGTGGGCTGGTTTCATTGCAAGTGTCGCAAGAACTTTCCAGCAAATCAACCAGGTTGGAAGGCAGACTGACTATGCTAGCTCTTTCCATTGTCTACACTCCTTGACAATTGAGTGGGCGGATTCATTGCCATTGTTACAAGAACTTTCCAGCAAATCAAACAGGTTGGTGGTCTTTTTTATGTACTCTCTCCCTCACATACAGACACACACACTCTTGGAATTGGAAGAAATTGATTGGATATGACCACTGTTCACGTGTTGAATACCTTCTTATTGATTGGTAGCTGTATACTGCTAGCTTCATCATTTACCTGTTTACCTAGTTAATCTTTTATACGGTAAATCCTTTTATTTCATTTTTATGATATGTTATTTGTGATCCATGAGTTTTGTTTGTGTGACATGGTGATTTGTTTTTTTGGTAGGTTGTATTTTCATTGCACATGGGTGGGATGAGATCCCCTTGGTGCCTCTATAAATAAAAGAGTAAAGTTCAAAAAACCACCTATGGTTTACTCAAATTTTTGAAGCACCACTTGTGTTTCGGAAACTATCGTTTCACCGCTCGTGGTTTCACATTCATTCTCACAACGGCACCTATTAACAGTTTTTGACTAACATTGTTAACTTTTGTGTCTAAAGACTATTTTGCCCTTTATATTTTATTTTCCCTAAATAGTTTTTTTCTCCATTTTTGTCTTCTTCAACATCTCAAATCCAACAAAATCTAAAATTATGAAATTCATTACAATTAAAATTAAATTCTCTTAGCAGCAACTAAATTTAATTCTTGCATAATAAATAAATAAATCAATTCAACCATCATCTTCTTAGCATAATAAATAATTCAACCAATTTAATTTATGCATAATAAATAATCTCCATAGCCATTATCTTAACCATCTTAACCAAAAAGATCAATTCAAATAAGCCCATTTACAGGTATGCCTGCCAAACCTTTACTTTACATTCAAACAAACCTTTACTTTTGTAACCCACAAAAATCCATCATCAAGCATCCACTGTTGGTCAATCAAGTATTGCCGTAATCCATCATCAAAGTCAAACAATTAGCGCAGATCCATCTGAAATTTCTTGTTTAACAAAGCGCTGTCTCCATCTCTTTAATAGTAAACAAATCCAACAAGGGAACTAAAAGGAGAAGAAACATAAAAGTAGAAGAAAGAAGAGAGAAAAAGCACTAGCGTGCTATCTGCTCTGCCGCCGCTAGACTGTTGAGTCGCAAAACTTTTGGAATTTTATCAAGCGCCAACACGAGGAATGGTTGTTTCTATTCTCCTCTTTAATTGTCATTACAATAGGTTGTTTCTTAGGGTGTGGTTTATAGGTTAGGATTTAGATTTGGTGATTGAGTTAGGGAGGTTAGGGTTTAGATTTGGTGATTATGAGTTAGGGTTTTGTTTTGGGGTTATTGATCAATGAGGGGTGTATTTTGTTAAATATGATGGATAGTTGAGGTTATTATTGTCAGTTAGATTCTAATTTTAATTGGTGAGGAACATTTTAGTCGCTTATTTGAAAGTGAAGTACACTTGCTGTGTATTTGGATGGAAATGAGGTAACTTGATGCTTGAGTTCAAACCACAAGTGGTGAATCAATAGTTTATGGTGACTCAAGAACCTGAGTAAACCACATGTGGTTTTTTGAATTTGACTCTATAATCTAAATAAAATCTTACTTGTATATATAAAAAAATAAAGTAAAATAAAAAATGATATGTTATATGTGATATTAAGCATAGTGGTATTTACTTTTTGTTTCTCTAAAAACAGTAATGAGAAAGATGCAGTAAAATATCATACAAGTATTTGTTTTGTGAATTAATGTATGTACATACCTTTATAAGCTTCTATACTTAATTTGGACTATGAGTAGGGTTACCTGCTAGAAGTAAGATTTAAAAGAATAAGAAGCTTGAAGGCACAATTTTTGTGGTAGTTAAAAGACAAAGGATTAACTTTTCTAAAGTATGGCATCTTGGTGAACTTTATCATGATTGTTTGAACTAATCAGTAAGAGGCGTTTCATATACATAACCTGTTTGAAGTATGTGTCAAGCGGGACTTATTAGAAGATGTTCTTTCTGTTAGCAATTCCATTGAGCATTAGTATGTGTTCTAATTTACATCACTTATAACTTGTAATTTGTTTGTGTTCCTTTTAAATGGCCTTCCCAGTTCTATTATTAAATATTCAGCCAGCTTCATGATTCTTAAATATGAGAAATAAGCTTTTGAGAATTGCTTCTCATCCAAAGTATCATATTTAAATTTGGATATGCTTTAGGGAAAAGATGCTTGCGCAACTATGGGATATTAGTTAATATTATTGATGATCTTATAATGTTCTCAGTGTTGATCCTTAAGGTGTGAAAGAATCTGGCTCTTGCCCCACTTGACATAAATTATAGACTATGTTTCCTGTTATGTGTCTTCATAATTGATTAACCAACTCTTTCCTTCATTTTTTCAAAACCGAAGTTAAGCTTCATCTTTACCTTCTAAAAACTAATCCCAGAAACCCGAAAGAATAGCTGGAAATTAGTAGAATCACCAATCCCACTGTTCTCAAAATATTTTTTGTTCTTGAATAGTATGTCTTTTCTTAGGCTCTGGACAGAGATTCTTTGAACATTTTATTTTTGACGAGTTAGAGATTCTCTGAATATGTGGTGCTGCAATCAAATCATTTCTTCCTCGTGGATTCATCTTTTGATATACCATAAAATTGATGCTGTTTTGGGAGTTTCTTTCTTTTTGGGACCTGGTGATGTACACTTCGAATACTGCAACTGTCCAACCCAATCTATGTATGGGCTTGTATGGAATGTCCTTTATCCTCACTCTTTATGCTAACTGATGGGGGGCTGATTTATGGCTTAGAAATTAGAATATGTTAGGGGATTGGGAAATTATTTGGAAAGAATTGGGGAAGAAGAGGAAAAAGAGGAAAAATAACACACAATCAATATTAATATTACCTATGTGAATACATGTAAAAGCGCACATATATTCTGTTCTATATCTTTCAACATAATGTAGATGCTTGTTTATTATAAACCAAACACAACTTAAAACCTTTGCGTAACAATCATAAATTATTGGATGTATTTGTTTGATGTGATATGTGCTTTAATTTTTATAATATTTAGAAAAAATTTATTTGTTGACATGTCTTTTGCTTTTTGATATCTCAACTCTTTTATGATTTTGCCATTTTAACAGATATCTGTTTCATGTCGTATCTGTGTGTATTTTGTTGATGTTTCACATGTGAGTCTTTTCTTTTCTGTATAATTTCTGACCTGCAAGTATTTTGATCCTTTTCACTTGTGCAGTGATTTTTCAGTTGCATAATTGGTGGGTGACTTTTGTATCAGCCATGGAGAAAAAAAGATTGGGCGATGAACCTAATCTTTTGTTCTCCAAATTGTTAGCGGAGCTCAATTGCGTTTAAGTCATTGCATATGTTTTTTGTCACACACAAAATGAAAAATGTGAAGATGATAGACTCCACGACACGCTTACGTGAGGTAGCCGTCGTCCGGATCGTTTCCAGCAAGTTATAAGGTGGAACACTCACGACACCTTAATCCAACGCTTATAAAGAGACAAGAACCTTGGTACAATCGATCGCGCAAGAAAGCTGCGTTGAATGGAACATCAATGATACCTCGACTCTTTGCTTATATGCAAGCGGTAACTTTGGTACAATCAACGATTGATATAATAGAAGACGTCAAACACAATTATGAATTATTGTGTGGTAAGTCAAATTGAATCTCAAATCAAACTAAGAAAATAACTTAGGAATTCTTCAAAAAATCAAAAGTAGAGAATAATCTCAGTATGATAAAAATCTGAATTGTTTTTGGAGTTACATCGTCCATACCTATTTATAATAATAAAAAGAAACTCTAAATACATAAAGAAATAACAATTGATTTGAAATGAAAATTTTATCTAAAAAAACTTCCTAATTATAATATAATTAAAAACTAATTTTGGAATTTGATTGTAAAAGCTTCTAGATGCCGTGCACAAGCTTCTCATCCTTGCTGCGTTCGGAAGTCTTACAATTGCCGCGTGAAACCAAACTGAGACTCCGTGTAAATTTTGAAAAAGTGAATCCGTTAATTGCTATGAATCCGTGATATGAATTGGACAAGGATTCTAAGGATTAATAAAAGAAAGAAACACGGATGTTTCTTCATGAAACCAAAACCAATTAGAATCCGTGGCCCACAAAACCAAATAGAGTTATGTTTTCCTTTGCATGCAATCTGAAATCAATTAGGAATCCGTGCATGGTTGTTGATTATGAATGTAAGTAGCTGCCCAAATGAATAGCTTGCTGAATTTGCTAACCCAAATTCCGCAGCCCACCTCCAATTGGAATAAGAGAATTAACTTGCATGGTCCACGTGAGTGAGTGTGTGTGTGTGTATCTATCTATCTATATATATATATATATATATATATATATATATATATATATATAAATATGTCCATATGTAAAGCTAGTATGTTAATAATCTAGAAGGCCCACATGGAATAATAAGTTCAGCCACTTAATGCCCATGTGAATGATATGTTGCTGCATGAAAAAAAATCCTTCTCTACTTGGAATTAACTAATCCGTGAACTGCTAAGGAAATGATCAAATGATTGCCGCATGATCTGATTAGAATTGCTGAATTGGATTACATTAGCAGGCCCACGTGTGAATGAAATATAACCGTGCATGAGCTGATTTGCATGAGCTAAATTAAATTAGTCAATTGAGTCAGCCCAATTACTTAAAATCAATTGATGAACCCCTGAGATTTGAATTGAGATGTGTTGTCGTTTGACGCGACCCTGATCAGGATCGTGTTAAAAGAGGAACAAAAGTACGTACTTGAATATGATTTATGTGTATCTGCGTACCTAATAAAAGAAGTGACTTTGACATTTGTTACGTTTTGTAGATTCACGTGACAAAGACTCGTTTAAGATAATGAAACTAGATTACTTGCTGTGTTCATATATGCTACAAATTTGAAAATGAGGTTGGAAAAGTTTCCTTCCAGCATTCTTATCTTCTTAAAAACTATTACCAATTGTTTAAGCATTAGCAAATTTTAGGTGAAACATTCTCGGTGTTTAGATATGGGTAAGTGAGATATACTTGCGACCGCCGACCAAAATGGTTTTCTGACAGTTCCTAGGGTGGAGAATGAGAAGAAACTACTCACGGACCAGAATGTCATTCTGGAAGAGTGGTGTTCCTTTTGGCGCAATACAAAGGTGATTTTTTTTCCTTTCATAAATGGCATGTAGAAGAGAGTGGGAGATATTTTAACAACGATGGTAGATTACGCTTGCAAAATTTGGAAAAATAGGAAGTTACTTTGAAAGAGCTGTCATCATATGATAAAATTAGACGTTACTTTCAAATGGTGTACTGATGTTTAATGGTGATGTGGTTGGAGAGCCCTATAGTTGTAGATTTCTGTTTTGGTAATGTTATGGTGAGATTAAATTTTAATTGTTGATATAAATATTTTTCGCATTTCTTCATTATGCAGTTCTTATGTTACGTGGATAAATTATTACAAAAGCAGGGACAATATAATTGATCAGGTTTTTTAGAATTCATTTTGACAGTTGTGCAACTCATCAAGCCTCAATCAACTTCATGACAACCTTATTGGAGATGATTATTTCATTATAATCTGGGAAGCAATGTCACTTTTTTGCATCAATAGATAAACATAGTATTAATATTCTTTGAGTGACCATTGAAGCCAATGCAAACATTTAGGTGAGCGACAAAACGGTTAAAACAGTTGTTCCTCAACTATTTAATCTTTGCCATTTGATCCCCACGTGTATGATAGGGGATGATCTACAGCCATCGTTAATTGTGGGTATATATAGCCAACTGATCTCTCACAATTAATTTCAAATATGTACAAGCCAGATTTAAAGGATCTAATGCCAAAGAGTTGCATATACTTAATAGAGCCGAAATTATGCTTTTGCCTTAAAAAGAGATTTTTTACTTACTATTTGCAACAAAGAGTTGCGAATACTTAATGGATCCGAAATTACATTTTTGCCCCTTAAAAATGAATTTTTACATACTATTCGCAACAAAGAGTTGCGGATAGTTTGCAGAATGATTTGGGAACATGGCAACCGGGTTCTTGGTTATATTTTCCCTCATAGCTTGTAACACCCCCTTTCCGAAAAATAGAAAAAGGATGTCACGTACAAAGCACAACAGAAATATAAACTAATACCAAAATTATAAACCAGAAAAGATTAGTCTGAAGAGATATTAACAACCGCCCAACCGGCTCAAAATACATATTGTTTAGTACATCATAATCTTACTAAAGGTTCAATACAACAGAGACTCAAACATCAAAACAGAACCAAAATATCTAAACCATCTAGGTGAGGAGCTCTCATCACACTTGCCCATGATCCCCTTGAGTACCTGCCGGAAGAAAGACACAACATGAGCCAAATGCCCAGTACGGATATAGAGAACAGAAATATGAACTGAATTCAACTAAATCAATTAATGAACTGAACTGAAACGAATTAACACAATGAAGTAATAGGCTGAATCAAAGGGCTGTGTGTTATTTCATACCGAGCTCAGAAATATAGCTTGCCACATAGACAAGTCAAATAATGCCACATAGACAAATCACACATTGGACTGCAGATCCAAATGCATGCAAAATCGGAAAGTGTGTTTGGCACAACATCAACAATCCGCAGAACAGAACAGAAAACTAGGGTCGACCCATACGCCTCCCACAACAAATCACCAAATGACCAACTCCCATAGGAGCACAAAACGGAGACGCCGTGAACTGATCACACTACCACGGAAAGTGTCATGTCTATCGTGCCAAGACGACATGCCTGTGGTACCCCCACAGGTGGTTATAACTCAAGTATACCCTACGGTATATTCTAACAAAAATATGATGTCACAACACATGCGACATAATACCAACAAAAATGGGGTTCTAATGTGTATATGTCAAATCAAAACAAATCATCGATACAAGCCTCCAAAATATATTGACATATAAATATCAAAATAATTCTAAACATGATAATCCAACTCAAAGAGTACAAATACGAGTTCTATGTATTAACGCTAAAACAAAAACTATCATATTAATGTCACATGAAACAATTATGTGAATTAATAACAAAATTCAAAATGAGAAATAAAACGAATTAATTAAATTTCAAAAGAGTTTCGCTGAAGGAGTACGAAATCCGTACCTGGAGTACGTAATGCAATACCCACAATTACAGATGCAATTGGTTAAACTCGCTCAATATAATCTATTCACAAAAATAATACATTTTATTAAATACTATAATATTAGTATTAATAGTTTTTATGCATATATTGAACCCTCCATATTATTAATTAAATTAATAAATTAAAGAGAACATTTTCTTATAATTGAGATACCTAATATTTATCCAAAATAATACCACAATATTAACTAACAAACTAACTAAAATATACTAATTAAAATTATAAAATAATAATACAGAAAATTAAGTTAAACTAATACACAAGAAAGAAAGAAAGAAAGAAAAAGAACATACCCGAAATTATGAAGTTCGCAGTCTGCCTACGCCCTCAATACTGAATTTTTTTACTAAGGAGGTCCTTACCAAAAAGGACTTCACACAAAAAGTTTCTCACAAAACAAAATTTGGAGGCACTAATTGTTTGGTAAAATAAAGCAAAGGTTGATATCTTATATATAGGCTAAGGGAGGAGGAGAATTTTAGTAAAGGGGCGATGTGGGACTTAAGCAAAGGCTTGGGTATTACATTACTTCCCCCTTAAAATGATTTCGTCCCCGGAATCAAAAGAAAAAGAACGTGCCTAATTATCAAAAAGATGCGGATACTCCGCCCGGATGGACTCCTCCATCTCCCAAGTTGCCTCTCGTTCCGAATGAGTTTTCCATAAAACTTTAACAAACAAAATTGTTTTCCTCCTCATAATCCGCTCTTGACGATCTAAAATTTTCTCGGCTTGTTCCTCACAAGTAAGAACCTTCCGAATCTTATCGAACGGATATTGTACCACATGCAATGGATGATAATGATAACTTCTCAACACCGACACATGAAATACATTATGCACATGAGCTAATTGTGGAGGCAGAGCTAACCGATATGCAACTTTGCCGACCCTTTCCAGAATCTCAAATGGCCCAATATAACGCGGACTGAGTTTACCTTTCAATCCAAATCGTCGAATACCCTTCCAAGGAGAAACTTTTAAAAACACGTGTTCACCAGGTTGAAACTCTAAGGTCCTCCTATGCTTATCGGCATAACTCTTTTGCCGTGATCGAGCCAACTGTAATTTTTCCTTAGCCATCGCTATCTTCTCCGTAGTGATTTGAACTAACTCAGGCCCTTCTATGATCTTCTCACCAACCTCATCCCAACAAGTTGGTGCCCGACACTTCCTACCATATAATGCCTCAAATGGAGCCATATCAATACTTGCATGCCAGCTATTGTTATAAGCAAACTCAACAAGGCTCAAGTAATCATCCCAATTACCCGACCATTCTAATGCGCAAGACCTTAACATATCCTCTAAAGTCTGAATAGTCCTCTCAGATTGCCCATCAGTTTATGGATGGAAAGAAGTACTGTATTTTAATCGAGTGCCCCAAGCTCGTTGAAACCCTTTCCAGAATCGTGAAGTGAACCGTGGGTCTCGATCTGAAACAATTGACACTGGAGTTCCGTGAAGTCTAACAACCTCCTGTTGAAAGATTTGTGCTAACTTATCTATAGAATAACCCTCCTGGATAGCTAAGAAGTGAGCTGATTTGGTCAATCGATCTACTACAACCCAAATAGCATCATTCTTCTTGAAAGTTTTTGGTAATCCAGTCACAAAATCTATTGTAATGTCCTCCCACTTCCAAACAGGAATATCTAATTGTTGCAGTAATCCACTAGCACGTTGATGCTCAATTTTCACTTGCTGACAAGTAAGACACATTCCCACATATTCAGCCATATCTCGCTTCATCCCATTCCACCAAAAATTCTTCTTTAAATCCTTATACATCTTCGTAGAACCCGAATGAATAGAAAATGGTGAACTATGAGCTAAGCCAATACTGCCTCCCGAATAGTTGGATCCGACGGCACACATAACCGCTTACCCAACCAAATCACGTAATGGTCATCAATACGAAACTCAGGCTGCTTTCCCCCCTCCAAATTTTGCGCTATAGCCCATAACTCGCCATCTTCTTTTTGAGCTTCCTTAACCTTCGAGATAAGAGAGGGCTCCACTCTCATACCTGCTAAAAGTCCATCTGCACCTTGTACATACAACTCCAACTCCAACCGTTCCATAACTGAAATAAGTTGTGGTTGTGTAATAAGGGCTGCTACACTCCCTGAACTCTTTCGGCTAAGTGCATCTGCAACTACATTCGCCTTCCCGGGGTGATATTGAATTCTAGCGTCATAATCTTTGAGAAGCTCCAACCAACGCCTTTGCCTCATATTGAGCTCCTTCTGAGTGAAGATGTACTTAAGACTTTTGTGATCGGTGAAGATATCACAAGTCTCGCCATACAAATAGTGCCTCCAAATTTTCAAAGCAAAGATTACTGCTGCCAACTCCAAATCATGAGTGGGGTAGTTCACCTCATAAGGTTTAAGTTGTCTAGAAGCATAAGCAATCACCTTACCGTGCTGCATCAAAACACACCCCAAACCCTTCTTAGAGCATCACTATAAATTTGGTAACCTCCTGTCCCTGATGACAATGTAAGTATTGGAGCTGTCACAAGCCGTTTCTTCAACTCCTCAAAGCTCTTCTCGCGCTCCTCGTTCCACACAAACTTCGTGCCCTTTTTCATCAATTGAGTCAATGGCAAAGCAAGTAAATAGAACCCTTCTACAAATCGCCTATAATACCCTGCCAAACCCAAAAAGCTCCTAACCTCCGTCACCGTAGTAGGTCTTGGCCATTTAGTGATAGCTTTAACCCTCGTAGGATCCACTTTAATGCCTTCAACAGACACAATGTGACCCAAAAATATAACCTGCTCCAACCAAAACTCGCATTTGGAGAATTTAGCATATAATTTTTCTTTTTGTAAAATTCCCAAAACTATGCGAAGATGTTCCTCATGCTCCTCCTTAGACTTAGAGTAAATCAAGATGTCATCAATAAAAACAATAACAAATTTATCCAAATACTCTCTAAACACCCGATTCATCAAATCCATAAACACCGCCGGAGCATTTGTCAACCCGAATGGCATCACCAAAAACTCGTAATGCCCATAGCGAGTACGAAAAGCTGTCTTAGAGACATCCTCATCTCTTACCCTCAACTGATGATAACCCGATCTCAAGTCTATCTTCGAAAAATACTTCGCCCCTTGAAGTTGGTCAAATAAATCATCAATCCTCGGTAAAGGGTACCGATTCCTGATGGTAATCTTGTTTAACTCTCTATAGTCTATACACAATCTCATAGACCCATTCTTCTTCTTTACAAATAAAACCGGAGCTCCCCACGGTGACACACTTGGTCGAATTATACCACGATCTAATAATTCTTGCAATTGCTCCTTCAACTCTTGCAATTCCAATGGTGCCATCCTATACGGTGCCTTAGAGATAGGCTCTGCGCCAGGAACAAGCTCAATGGTAAACTCAACTTCCCGTTGCGGTGGCAATCCTGATAATTCCTCAGGAAACACATCGAAAAATTCACGAACAATTGGAACATCCTCAATACGAGACTCTCCCATAGAGGTGTCATTCACAAATGCTAAATATCCCTCACAACCCCTAGCCACCAATTTTCCAGCTTTTAGAGCTGAAATTAATTTCACCACCTTACCCGGTCGTGAACCTTGATACATAAAATCTGGGGACTTCAAATCCCCAAAGATAATTCTCTTCGATTGACAATCGATAGTGGCCTGATGTTTATTTAACCAGTCCATTCCAAGAATCACATCAAAATCATGCATACCCATCGGCAAAAGATTTACCCTACGAATCTTGTCTCCAAAACTAATAGGACAATCTCGATACAAAGCAGAGATAACAATAGAATTTCCCATCGGGGTAGTAATAGACATAGCAGAATTTAAACACTGAGACGACACACCAAGGTGTCGAACAAAAGAATTTGCAACAATCGAATGGGTAGATCCAGTATCAAATAAAATGGAAGCCTCACGATTGCCAACTATAAGAGTGCCAGAAACAGTACCTGGCGCACCTGCTGCCTGGTTGTGTGTCAAGGCAAAGACCCGTCCACCGCGACGCTGACCAACATTGCCACCATTATCACCAATTCCATCATTACCATGTGGTCGAGTACAATCTTTAGCAAGATGACCTAACTGATCGCACAAAAAGCATGCACCAGTAACTCTATGACAAGGTCTCCCTGGATGATTAGCCCCACAAGTAGCACAAGGAGTTATTGGAATAAGATTAGGGTTACCCCCGCCTGCTGGTCCTGGGTAACGACCTTGATTTTGCCCTTGCTGACGATTCTGCCATTGTTGACGATTATGACCTTGCTGAGGCAACTGTTGATAGCTTGTGTTCTGATTCTGGCCACGCCACTGTCCCTGTTGACCACCTCGGTTCTTATTCCACTGACCATTCTGATTTTTCCCCTGTTGACCCAAAACTTGACTCTGTTGGTCATCTCTATCCCTCTTCCGACTTCCTTCCAGTTTAGAAGCTCGAAAGTCTTGTCGCTCCATCTCAATATTCTTGGCTGCATTAGCCACTGCTGACACATCTTCGAATTTAATGTTAATGAGATGTTGACGATATTTATAATGAATTCTCCACTTAAATTTCTCAGCTTCTTCTGCTGCAGTCCCTGCTGAGGTTCCTGTAAAACTTGCCAACCTAGTGAACCTTGTCATAAAATCCGTAACAGACTCATCCTCCTTCTGCCGTATAGACAAATATTCTCTACCATAAGCCTCTTTATCAGCAGTTGAGAAATATTGTTGATAAAAGATATCACAAAACTCTGCCCATGTAAGTGCCTCCGCAAATCCATCACCCTTTGTTACTTTCATTGCTTTCCACCACCTTTGCGCATCCCCCTCTAATTTATAAGTAGCTAGCACCACTTTTTGGTTATCCGAACATCCTAGCACATCAAATATCTTTTCTAAATGGGCAACCCAATTCTCTGCATCAATTGGAGTTTGAGCTGAAGTGAATGAATGTGGTTTTTGTTTTTGAAATCTCTCTAACCACAAATACATCGGAACAACAGATGGATTAATCCCAACAGTATTTACTCCTTCATTTGTCTGCGAACCACCATTCCTGAGGTTCCCCTGATTAGGAATTTCTGGTGTCGGTTGTTGCATTGCCTGAACGACTTGTGCCACTAATTGCGGCAAAGCCTGATTAATCGCCTAATTTACCAAAGCTGCCATTTGAGCATCATCTTGATTATTCGATTGCACATCATGCTGCATATCAGAATGTAACTCGGGTTGGCGCACACCTCTTCCCCTACTATTTCCTCGTCTACCAGCAACTCTAGCGGATCTACGAGCCATCTAATAAAGAAAACAACGGACTGAAGCAAAATAATTTGAATATGATTAACATAATAGCTGAATGAAATATCAAATGGAACAAAAACCTAACCCAAAGTCTACCCATAACTCACAGGTCGAACCTAAATAGGTTTCTACAAGAAAGAACCTAGGCTCTGATACCAACTCTGTAACACCCCCTTTCCGAAAAATAAAAAAAGGAGGTCACGTGCAAAGCACAACAGAAATATAAACTAATACCAAAATTATAAACTAGAAAAGATTAGTCTGAAGAGATATTAACAACCGCCCAACCGGCTCAAAATACATATTGTTTAGTACATCATAATCTTACTAAAGGTTCAATACAACAGAGACTCAAACATCAAAACAGAACCAAAATATCTAAACCATCTAGGTGAGGAGCTCTCATCACACTTGCCCATGATCCCCTTGAGTACCTGCCGGAAGAAAGACACAACATGAGCCAAATGCCCAGTACGGATATAGAGAACAGAAATATGAACTGAATTCAACTAAATCAATTAATGAACTGAACTGAAACGAATTAACACAATGAAGTAATAGGCTGAATCAAAGGGCTGTGTGTTATTTCATACCGAGCTCAGAAATATAGCTTGCCACATAGACAAGTCAAATAATGCCACATAGACAAATCACACATTGGACTGCAGATCCAAATGCATGCAAAATCGGAAAGTGTGTTTGGCACAACATCAACAATCCGCAGAACAGAACAGAAAACTAGGGACGACCCATACGCCTCCCACAACAAATCACCAAATGACCAACTCCCATAGGAGCACAAAACGGAGACGCCGTGAACTGATCACACTGCCACGGAAAGTGTCATGTCTCTCGTGCCAAGACGACATGCCTGTGGTACCCCCACAGGTGGTTATAGCTCAAGTATACCCTACGATATATTCTAACAAAAATATGATGTCACAACACATGCGACATAATACCAACAAAAATGGGGTTCTAATGTGTATATGTCAAATCAAAACAAATCATCGATACAAGCCTCCAAAATATATTGACATATAAATATCAAAATAATTCTAAACATGATAATCCAACTCAAAGAGTACAAATACGAGTTTTATGTATCAACGCTAAAACAAAAACTATCATATTAATGTCACATGAAACAATTATGTGAATTAATAACGAAATTCAAAATGAGAAACAAAACGAATTAATTAAATTTCAAAAGAGTTTCGCTGAAAGAGTACGAAATCCGTACCTGGAGTACGTAATGCAATACCCACAATTACAGATGCAATTGGTTAAACTCGCTCAATATAATCTATTCACAAAAATAATACATTTTATTAAATACTATAATATTAGTATTAATAGTTTTTATGCATATATTGAACCCTCCATATTATTAATTAAATTAATAAATTAAAGAGAACATTTTTTTATAATTGAGATACCTAATATTTATCCAAAATAATACCACAATATTAACTAACAAACTAACTAAAATATACTAATTAAAATTATAAAATAATAATACAGAAAATTAAATTAAACTAATACACAAGAAAGAAAGAAAGAAAGAAAGAAAAAGGACATACCCGAAATTATGAAGTTCGCAGTCTGCCTACGCCCTCAATACTGAAATTTTTTACTAAGGAGATCCTTACCAAAAAGGACTTCACACAAAAAGTTCCTCACAAAACAAAATTTGGATGCACTAATTGTTTGGTAAAATAAAGCAAATATTGATATCTTATATATAGGCTAAGGGAGGAGGAGAATTTTAGTAAAGGGGCGATGTGGGACTTAAGCAAAGGCTTGGGTATTACATAGCTGGTGTTGTAGACTTCATCACATTGATCAATGATGGTAATAAACAATGTTATCGTTATGCAGTGGAATTCCCCTAATTTGCAAGCAGCTGCTGCCTCTACTCTTGCAACTTGGACACACACGACTTGCCATGGGGTGGTATAATTAATTTTATCAATTTCCTTTCTTACTTTATAATCAAACAATTTGAAAATAAATAAATAAAAATGTTATGCTTCTAATTCATTATTCCTCTCTCCCTCAGATTGGCATGCAAAGAGATCAATATTGGTTGGGCGGATTCAAACTTGGTCAGTTCAAATTTATATCTACAGGCTACGGCTAAAAGCATGATCCCCTTCTTTACTTTGTAAATAGTTTGATTTTCATTAATTTGTACTCCTAATTCTTTTGTGTGGTTTTCTTTTGCAGCGGGTTCAGAGACAATATTGATGGTATTGAGCGGGACACAATTATTTTGCATGGGTTCATCAATGCCGGGGTTGAAGACGGTGTTGCAAGTGTTGGGATATTTTATATGAATCTCACATTGAATAAATTTAAGAGTGTAGATGAGTTAATAAATATGGTGGAGTCTTAACTTAATCAGGCCAGATCTTAAGCATTACACCTTAAATGACATTCCAAGCATACCCTCTTTAGCGATGAACCGAGCGACGGTTTGGTCCGTCGCCATAGGTTTTAGCGACGGATTACATATAGCGATATACAACATATAGCGACAGATCCGTCGCTAAAACCTATGACGACGGACTAAACCGTCGTCCGGTCCGTCGCTAAAGGGAGTATACTTGGAATACCATTTTAGGTGTAATGCTTAAAATTCGGCCTGTAACTTAATAACTTAACTTTTTAGATAATGATGTGATTCAATATATTTATTGGACCAATGGATTGTTCAATTCCGCTATAGCAAACTCAACTCTTTGTTGCGGATAATAAGTAATTTATTATAATTTTAGGTCTAATAAGTATCGAGAACTCTTTGTTGTGATTCATAAATAATATTAACTACGGATACTATGCATCTCTCACCATTCATATAATATAGAATAATCTGACGACCAAAATTAAAAGGATTTTGCACTTTCTGGGCCTTAGAGGACCGAAAAGACCAACTTTTAGTTTTAAAAGTACACAATGTTTTATTTAATATGTACTCTCTCTTTCTAAAATATTGTACTTCTCTCTCTAAACATACTTATTTTTATCTCTATAAAAGCTTATTTTTCTCATTCTAAAATATGTATTTTCTCTTTCTAAATTTACTCTCTCTAGACCTTTTGAGTCTTCATAATTGTGCAAATAAGCCAACTGAATTACACCAAATTCACCCAGTTTGCACCCACCCACCATGTGAACCGAATATGAGTTACAAGCCTAATAAACCCATATGAGACTAAGCCTATATAGAAAGGGCATGATTAACGCTGATAAAAATTGAACTATTGAATCCTTCTAGACATGATAAACAAGGACAATGCTCAGAAATCAACGCATGATACAAAATCAACGGTAAAATACTTGATGCGCATAATCAAAATTGAGTTGCCCATTGATTAAATAGTCATCAATTAGCTACATACCTTGCATTTCCTCCATTTCAAAATTAGATATACAATTTGATTTTTGAAATTAAACGACGGCATATTAAATTTCTAAATTGGTATGACTCATAAAAGTTTAAAATGAAATAAATTTTGTGATTAATAGTTTTTCTTACATATTATACAATTATAAAAATTGTATCAACTAAAATTAAATAAATTCACATTAATTTAAAGTTTAATATGCCGTCGTTTGACCTTAAAAGTCAAATTGTATATCTAATTTTGGAACGGAGGGAGTATGATTAATGCTCTTCCTGATTTACAATTCGACAGTTTAGAGAGTGCAAGGAGAGAAAATAGTTGTCGAAAGTAATATAAAATTTTAGGGAGAGAAAGTGATTTAAAATTTTAGTGAAGAAAGTGATATAAAATTTTGGAGGGACAAAATGTTATGAGAGGGAGTGAAATAAAATTCTAAAGAGAGGAAAATTTTAGAAAACATTTGAGGAATCCAAATATACACATGTTCATGTTTAAATTTGATATATGGACAAATTCATATATATATTTATTTATGACCGTTCATTCTCAATTCACTTAATTTTCAGTCTATTTAAGTCTTACCCACTTAAACCCAAACTCATTTATGTCCGCCCAAATTCACCCATTTGCCGGGTCTAGGTGTATTACACAATTACAAATGCACTATTAATATTTTGTGTTCTGAAATTAAGTTGTGAGATTTTAATTGTAAAATATTAGTAGTACGTTATCACTCGCTATGTGTATACGGGATCTTAATTACAAACCGTTTGTTTTTAGCGGTTTATTGGACAGTTTTATAGAAATGAGTTGTATTTGTCTAATTAAAAAGTTGTAACGATATTATTAATATATTTATAATAAAAATTACCGAAATAAAAATTTCTAATTATATCAATGTAACAAATTTCCTATAAAACTGACCAAAGAAACGAACTGTCAGGAATCTAAATCCACAGTGGCAGAACCACAACATGGCCAGGGTGGCTGTAGCCCCGACCGAATTTTCAACCCTTTTACTTATATACATGTTTTTGATGAAATATTATTTATAATTGAAAGTCCAATAATAATCTAGAAGGGGGGTTGAATAGATTATTACCGTTTAAAAAATTTATCTTAGGTCTTTTGAATTTTTAGCAGATTAATTTGTAATGACAAAAATTAATATGCAAGATAATAAAAATTCAATCACACAATGCACAAAGATTTATCTAGTTTACAACATACATCCCGGGTATGTTGCTACGTCCAGTCTCAAGCTCCTCTCCAGGACTTGAGATTCTATTACTATCAGTAATAAATACTCTTTCAACAGGCAGAGAAACCTTTACAAAGTTTTATAGACAAACTTACAACTATTCTCAACTAACTATCTTGGACAACAAGCTCCCAGCTTCTTACTCAAGCTTAGTTGTACCTTTCTTTTGAGTTTAGTTCTACTTTATGATCTGGTCTTGAAACGACTGCCTCTTCCTCACCTCACAAGTACACTAGAGATACAACTTCCAGCTGACCTCTCTAAGACTCTGATCTTGGTCAAAGAATTACACGTCTTTCTCACAGGTACATAAAATAAACTAACTCTACCTTTTTTCCTTTGCAAATGATTGAAAGAAATATGCTTCTTGAATAAGCAGATAGCAATTAAAGATTAAGTAATTATATAAAAGTTCAATGACTTATATATATGTGAACTGTGTTTCTGTGTAAGCAGATATATAGTTTTAAAATACGTTTATAAAGAATTATTTATTCTTTATAATAAAGAATGTGTTTATATGGATTTAAACAAATATAGCAGTTTGATCAACTTTTATGAAATGCGACAAGTATTTTATGAATACGAGTTTAAGTTCAAATACTTGGAATGACAGATATCACATATTATAAATGCATCAGTTAAACAATACTTGATATAACAAATAATTTTGTTTCACTCATATATATATATATAATAATATATTCAATCTATGATGTGAATACATTAAATAAGGCCAATTAGGACTTTGAGCCCTCGTTCGGCTAATTCCCTCACTTAAGAGGAATATCTCTGCTATAGTCTCAGTGTCTAAGTACTGACCAAATTTATAGTTTCCCAACTTATATATATATATATATATATATATATATATATATATATATATATATATATATACACATAAATACTTTTGATAGGCCACTTAGGACTTTGAGCTCTCGTTCGGCTAATTTCCTCACTTAAGAGGAATATCTCCGCTATAGTCTCGGTGTCTAAGTACTGACTTTTTATGTGATATAAATAGATGAAATATATATATATATATAGATATATATAAATGTGTATAACAATTTATATTTGTATATCTATAAATCTAAACAGGTATGAGATAATTCAAATAAAATAATTTAATAACTTATCAAATACTTTGACCAATTTTTCTCTTCTGCAAATAATCAGAACTTTGAGTAGAAGAGAGAAAGCTTTTTTTCAGAGAGAGTATGTAGGCAAGGAGAGTAAGCTTTTCGTTGATTTGTAAATTGGTTAGTTAGAAATGAAGAGAAGCCTTCCTATTTATAGAAATTCTTGAGCCAAGGGTAAACTTGTCTTTTGAGAATTTATGAAGAAAGCAATGGTTCAGATTGCCTTGATTTAAAAACAATGGTTCAGAATGATAGTCACACACCGGATTGCCCAAGATTTGTTCACTGATTGCCCAATAAAAATAAGCTGATAAAAGTTTTATCCTATGTCAAACAATTCTTTATCAAATGCCTGATTGGATTTCAATGCATTTAAAGCTCCAGCACATCAAAGTATTCCAAGATTTCAAATAACCAATATACTCGGTCAGGACCAATAAGACTTAAAGTCTTTCAATTTTCGTGGGCCCCTTCATATATATCAATAATATTGCAGGCAACGAAATCAGGCAAGACTTTAATGTTTTGTCAATTCTTTTGTTAAGCACATGGGCCCCACATACTTGCACACACATTTTTCATCTTTTACAAGCATCTCGACAAGCATACACATATATTAATACTTGGTACATATATATATATATATATATATATATATATATATATATATGTATATTACTCTTTTTGCCTTCTTTTGTAAATAGCTCAAAAATGATTTTTGAAATCTTTTGAAAAAGAATTATTTTAAGTACAAATAGGAAATCTCCTTGCCTTAGGAAATGTCACTTTTTGAATTAATTCTTTTAACACTTGATATTAAAATTATCAAGATCAAGTCAATAAAATTCAATTGAGGATGAAAAATATTTTTGATCAAAATAAAATAGGATATTAAAAGCAATTATATAAAATCCTATGGAGAGGATTCTACCCATTTAATTTATTGTTATCATCAAAATAAGACTAAAAGATGGAGACCTATCAATCTCCCCCTTTTTGATGATGACAATAACTATAAATATTATCTATGAAAGACTCCCCTTTAGAATGCGCATAGTTTTCAAAAATTTGAATTTTGAACTCTCTAATACAACTAGTACGAAGCATATGATATAACATATATATAACAGTTCATAGCAGTTCATGATAGTATAACTCTCTAATACAACTAGTACGAAGCATATAATATAACAGATATATAACAGTTCATAGCAATTCATGATAGTATATAATAGTCATATAATATTTGTCTTCTCCCCCTTTGTCAACATAAAAAAATGGGGAAAAGAATAATATACTTTCAGAACCTGCAGAAAAGAAGTTAGCTTTTTGAAACAGTTATATCCTGCAAAAAGTGAAAAAGTTAAAGGAGTCTTGCATAGTTGGTATTTTATTAGGTTTATAGTAATCCCAAATATTTAGTAGCAAATACTTATATATAAGTTTACAAGCTTCCCGAATAGTTAGAAAGTCAGAAATCTCCTAAACTGATAGGAGAAAGATGCAATCCTAAATTAGGAATAAGATCTTTAGGAAGAGACTGGTCCAGTAGATTAGGTGGAGCTGAACTTGTGCTGGCAGTGAAGAGATTTGAAGGCACTGTGTGTTCCGATTTTTCCATTAATAACTGAATCATGACTTTAAAATGCTCAATGGACTGTTAAATCTCCTCAATTTGACTCATCAAATTACTTTGATTCTGGAAAAGAAGTTGGTTTAATTGACTTAGTGTTTCTATTTGAGAGAGAATGTTCAAATAGGACTCAATGGGTTCATGATCAAAGTCTTTGAATGTGAGTAAAGGTTTTGGTGGAAGTTTGAGACGAGAGACAATATTAGAGTTTGGAATTAGTTGAAAAGGATGACTGAGAATATTAATTTCAAGATATTTGAAAAGTTGAGTAAGAAGAAGTCTATATCCCATGCAATTGTTATGAAAACAGTGCTCAAATGATGTCAAGAGAAAATATGGGTAAGTTATGACATGCATTCATTTATGATACACTGCATCATTTTTAAGTCAAATGGAGACAGAGTTTGTTTATCTCTAATAGGCATAAAGTTATGTCTAAGAATCTTGCCTAGGAATTGATATGGAGCAGTTAAGTATTCTGGACTCACAGTAACTGGATAATCAAATAATATAGCAGGAATAATTTGATCAGTTACTAAAGCAAGGTTTTGTTTAAAATTGATGCACTCACTTACAGTATATTCCAGAGGACAGATATACCCATTAACCTTAGGTAAATCTAGTAAAGATTGTCTTAAAAACAGAGCATTGATGATTATTTGCTCATCAATATTCTACACCTTTATTATATGTAGTGATGCTATTCAACAAACCAGTTTCATCTTTGTTAAAACTCAAGGGAGAATAGAACTCTGTTATTAAACCATGATAAATATGCCTATCATGAAAGACAACTAGACACTCCCACCCAATGTTTCGAATTTTATCTAGAAGATTTAGAAAACTGTTGAAAGTAATACCCAGTCCAGGAAATAAATTAGGTTGCAAAAGCTTATACTTAGTTTGAGCATTAGAAGAAACTAGATGAGGAACACAAACATCTTCATGAATGTCAGAGTGTGAAGCTAATTTCTTTCTTTTGTTTGAATAAGTATTTTCCATTTTAAATAGGATGCAAGTGTGCAGAATGCAATATGAAAGAGATACAAACTCAGAAGAAGATGTAGTTTGTATGAGATGATAAGACTCAGAGATGTATGTGTTATGATTTACTAATCTTAATATATACATGAAGCTCATAGTGCAGTATATCAAATTAAGAATTAATGAATAGACAGAAGAGATAACTGACAGGATAAATATTTTCAAAGATCATATTTAGAGATATTATCAGTAAGTTCAGATATGAAATATAACTTATATTTATGACTGTAACATATTACAATCAAGAAATAAGTACACGAAAAAGGTATAAGGCAACCGTAAAACATTCTGTACTACATTTAATGCACTTCAATGCAGTTATGGCAAAAAAAATTTATCATATAAAAATTATTGACTAGCCATTTTTAGTCAGACAGGAAGGGTTGAGACAATAGAACTTGGGGTCTAATCAGAGTCCATAAACAACACACAAAGAATTACCACATTCATCATAAAAGGATTGTAGTTCTCAGACAGAAGTAGCAAAAAAAATTTCACAGCCTAACACAACAGATTATATCACGTCATAGACGGCACAACAGAGAGTAAATCCCAACACAGCAAAAAAAATTGAGATCATTTGACAACACATAAAGATTACCTGAAAGTTCTTCTGTAAAGCAAATACAGAGTTATGTTTATATCGAGTGCATATCCATTTTTAATTCTCATACACAGTCATTATCAGGACACATGCACAGCTTCGTCATCTCATTTATTTCCTTCAACAAACTCAGTAGATAGATTAAATGTATATATGAGTTTGTATGTCTGAAAATGCGTAAATGAGGACGATGCAAGAGAAGAGATGACTGAAGTGGGTATGAAGATAAATAAGTAAATATATTTTTGGAGATATATATATATATATATATATATATATATATATATATATATATGTATATATATATATATATATACACACACTCATGAATGTGTGCAGAAAAACCTAGATCTCTTCAGATCGAAGACCTTGAACCATAGTTAAAATAATCTAAGGTTTAAAAAATAGAGTATGAATCTTAAAGAGATCTGAGGCTCTGTCATTTGATTGTCACAGACATTTTTAGGGTTTGAGCCGACTCATGAATCTAAGAGAGAAGAGGTGTAACTTAATAGATTATTTTTTATAAAAAAAACCAATACCAACAACACAAAGTTCATATTTAACCATAACCAAACATTATTAGAATACATAAATCTAAGATCTGAAGACTCAAGTTTCAAAAATGAGAGATGGACATTTTGAAACAAAATTTTAAAAAAAATCGGGAGAAACACTAATTGAAGTATAAAGAATCGTTTGAACTGATTAAAATTTTCAAAATTCGGCTAGAAATCAATGATTTTTTGATGCATATGAAGTAGGGTTTGAGAGAATATAGATAGAGAGAGAGACAAGTCGGCTGAAGAGAGAGAGAGAGAGAAAATAAAATGAATTAAAAAGTTTGATTTTTCTTTTTATAGTTAGGGTTACCTGATCGATCGAATGGCTAAAATTTAGTTTGAGAACTGATCAACGGTCACAATTGGATCTGATTTATTACACGGATAGAGCTGACCGGTTGACTTCTGATCCAACGGTTGAGATGAGTTTGTGTTTTTTCCTCATGATCGAATGGCTATAGAGCTTGATCCGGGTGACTTGCTTAGGCTTCTTTGGATTGGTTCATTTTGAGGGACATAGATTGATGTTATTGACCATTAGATTTGAATTAGTTTGATCCAACGGTTCATATGAAGTCAGGAATATATGTGTTTTATAAACTAGTTTAAACATAAAAGAACTATTTAAAAGAAAATATTTATAAATATAAGATAATAAAATATATATTTATAGGTTTAAAAAATATGTGTAATTATAATGAAACATTATGATTAAAAAATATTAAGTAAATATTTAAGGAATATATAATACTCCCTCCGTCCCAAATTAATTGCTCAATTTTGACCTTTTAAAGTCAAAGTGACTATTTTTAAAACTAATCTTTTTACTATTTTTGCTAACATATAGGTGAAAATATTATAACCAAAAGAAAGTATATACAATTTATTACTAATTTCAATTTTTATAATTTTAGAAATATATTTATTTATACTTAATTATTAATTTTAAAAATAGTCAATTTGACTTAAAAAAGTCCTAAAAAAGCAATTAATTTGGGACGGAGGGAGTACTAATTAATAATGTATATAGATAATTATTATAAAGAAAAAGCATTAATAAATATTTAAACTATTTAGTAAATGTAATCAATAAATGAAAATATTTAACTAACATTAATGATATTAATAATTATAATATATTTAAGTAGTAGGTCCTTAAAGAATAAAATAATAATAAATGTTTATAACATATTAAAAATATATTTATACTAAAATATTTTATACATATATATAAAAATAAAAGGATATATATATATATATATATATATATATATATAAATGCATAACATATTAAGAAGAAATATCTAGCATTCCTAATTCAATTCGTAATTTACAAAATCTATCAGAACTTAAAGGTTTAGTGAATATATCAGCAATATTTAATTCTGTATCAATGTGATCTAATTTGATATTGCCACTATTTACGTGATCACGCAAAAAGTGATGTCTAACATCTATATGTTTTGATCTAGCATGCAACACAGTATTTTTACTTAAGTTAGTAGCACTGGTATTATCACATAATATTGATACGCAATTAAATTTTATATTATAATCAGCTAGGGTCTGTTTCATCCACAATATCTGTGCACAACAATGTGCAGCAGCTATATATTCAGCTTCGGTGGTTGAAATAGATACAAAGTTTTGTTTCTTAGAGAACTAAGAAACAAAACATCCACCCAGAAACTGATAAGTTCCACTAGTACTTTTTCGATTAACATGATGACCTGCATAGTCAGAATCTGAAAAGCACACAAGATTAAATGGTTGACTTTTAGGATACCATAGGCCTAAGTCTGTGGTTCCTTTAATATATCGAAAAATTCTTTTAACAGTAGCCAAATGTGATTCTTTAAGATTTGACTGAAATTTGGCACATTTGCAGACACTAAACATAATGTCAGGTCTACTAGCTGTGATATATAGCAAACTTTCAATCATTCCTCTTTACTTCTTTGTATCAACACTTTTTTCATTTTTATCAGTAGTTAATTTATCAGTAGTTGGCATAGGAGTATTAAGAGGTTTCACATATTCTAAACCAAATTTCTTAATTATTTCTTTGTAGTATTTAGATTGAGAGATATGAATACCTTTTTCTCCTTGTTTGATTTGCAATCGCAGGAAGAAATTTAATTCTCCCATCATGCTCATTTCAAATTCCTTGCTCATACTTTCAGAAAACTCATTGCACATAGTAATTTCAGTAAAGCCAAAAATAATGTCATCAACATAAATTTGTATAATAAGAATATCATCATTTTTATATTTGGTAAACAAGGTAGTATCAATTGTACCCCTTTAAAAACCATTTTATAGCAGAAATTTACTTAAACGTTCATACCATGCTCTAGGGTCCTGTTTTAAACCATATAAAGCTTTATGCAATCTATAGACATATTCAGGATGATTAAAATCTTCAAAACCAGGAGATTATTGTCCGAATTATATAACAACAATTTACGCGCAAGTATACGCGGTCAACAAGTAATAAAGAGTAAGTAGAGTATCGATCCCACGAGAAATTATTACTAATGTTTTCCAAGTACTAACCTTTTATCATCTCAATCTTATTTAAACAAATGATTTATCTTTTTGTTGTTTCGCACTAATGAAGATAACAAATAATCAAAGAACTATGGAAAACTTTTAAGATAAAGAAAGTCTAATCTTAATAAGTCTAAGATCACAATATCCCTCATCACTTCATTTAAATATTTTAACTCTCTCAATTAAACTAGTTAATCACAAGAGAATTGCCAACCGAGAAATTCACCATATTCATAAGCTTATCTCGATGGTCATATAACAAACGCCCAAATACGGCATATAGGTATATCTCTATCCTATATGCTAGCAAGCCATTTAATTCTATGAATAATCAACAAGACACACGTCACTAAATCTTAGTCAATCGCCCATCAAACAAATGAACTTTCACATAAGGAGTCATTAAGTTTGTAATCTCACAATGGTTATATTTGGTATATAGGTATATCTCTATCCTATATACTAGCAAGTCATCTATTCTCAAAGATAATTAATAAGACACATGTCACAATAATCTTATTATCCACCCCCAAGAATCTCTAACCTTCGCATGATATCATAACAAGGTCTTAACACTATAATTCATTTCTCAATTTCATATAGGTTCTCAAGATAATTACTAGCTAGGTAATTAATATATGAAGTACAAATTATGATAACCAATTCACAAATAATAACTAATATCAAAGAGAGAGAAATCAATTCAGACTATGTATTGGGTTCCATTGAAATCTTGGAAAACAAGCTCTAGTTCATAAGAGTTACATAAAACATCAAATTTGATCTATATATCATCATATTGGATTTACAAAATAAGAAGGAAATACTAGAAATAAAACCACTTTTGAAGATATTCCAATGTTGCTTGCTTGAGGTTTGATGATTTCTAGCTTCTCCTCTTGATTTAGAAACCCCTTCCTTCAATTGTTCTTTAGTTTTTGCTGAATTTTTCCTTGTATTGCAATACTTTAGCTCTCAATTTGATGTTTATGTGTAGCCTCTCCCTCTCTAGATGCTGATTTTCGAGCCCCAAAGAGATGTTATATAGTGAACATGGAGAAAACCTAGCTTAGCACACCAATTTGGACAAAAAATCACAAAATCTGCATTTCTTCCCTACGAGCTTACCCCGATGCCAAAATTGCACTGAAAATTCGCGCTGGGGCACGCTGGGCAGAGAGTTCCCGCCAGGGCGCCAAAATAAGCCTACAAATTCGCTCCCCGGCGCGGCCACTTCTGCTGCCTGAATCAGTTTCGACGTCTGTTGGTAAAATAGCCATAACTTCTTCGTCCAAACTCAGATTTAGGCGATTCAAGAGGTTACGTAAATAAGAAGTAGCTCTACAGCTTTTATAACTGGAGGTCCTAGAGAAACTGGATGGAACTAGGCTCAAATTGGCCGAAAAGTAGCTGCTATTTAAAATGCATGCAAAATTCGATGGTAAAATGACCATAACTTACACACCCAAATTCAGGTACCAATACCTCGAATCTGGTGCTCACGCTAAAATACATCCATACACCTCTAAACAACATAAATTAACTAATGCGGAATAAATAAACATATATTGTTCATTACAAAAGGTTTACTACGGTCCAAGGTCTATAACCTTAAATAGAATACATCGCAGAATACAATAATATTACAAAACGATTCCACGATTACATAACAGGATAGTACATATAACTATTCCTTAAGCTTTCTTTTGCCTTTGTCTGCTTTGGAACTCCCCGGCTTAACTGCAATAGGTTCATGATATAGCAAGGGAGAGCAACTACTTTGCTCAGCAAGTTTAAAATGAATAAGGAAGATATATCATGAATGAATTAGAATAATAATCGCATGGTTCAACAATTTAAGAACATTGAAGAAATAGCTAACAATATAATCAAAGTTCAAAAGAAATAATGAATATTGATTATTTACTGTTGAGTGGTCCAATAGACCATGAACTATTTGGCCAAAGGATCAGTTATTCAACTAACCCTTTTAAACGCCTGGCCCATCAGTAGTACTCAAGGGGATCAGCCTCTCGTACCCTATGTATATGCATAACATTTAGCTCTGACTGTATCGAACAATCGACACATTAAAATCCCCTACATAAGGGTTTCTCTCTCAGTCCAAGAATCCGCACCAACAATCGGTTTGGATAGCTTTTAAAATAATAACCTGTACGTGTCTAGCCAAAACAAGTGGCGCAGACTATTTCCTTAGACAGTTCATGAATGAAGAACTTAAACGTTTCATAATTCAACAACAGATAATGAATTCAAATGCATAAGCTGCGAATATCAATAATTATCTTGGAGGTGGAATAATTGACAATAATTAATCCACTACTATGATTTAAAAGCAATAACTCCATTTGAGTCATGAAACTTGCAACAATGTACAACACCTATATAAAATATGAAACATGCTCAAATATAATTCGAGTAAGGTTAGGGAAACTTGCCCAACACAAGGGTTAGACAAGCGTTAGGAAAACTTGCAATAATATAGAATGATTGCTCAATTAATAAATAAACTCGCACATTAAATGAAAGCTGTACGATTGAGAAAACCTGCCCAATATTAAATTAAGTTAGGGTAAAGAAACTTGCCCAACACTAGGGTTAGACAAGGGTTAGAGAACTTGCCTAATGCGCTGCTACAATATTATAACACACGCTCCTTAATATCCTACACAATTAAGTACATATTTACATAACAATTAGTCACATTCCAAATAATGGTTCAAAACGGACGCTGCATCATTAAAACACATTGATTGCCCTACGATTACCCAGTTGGGGGTCTCGCTCCCCGGTGAGCGAGCGGCTGCCCAGCTCACCAGTGAGCTGGCGGGGGTCGGGGGGCAGCACCCCCTGGAAACCAAGACTAAATTGCGTTCAGATTAGTCAATTTCTGCCTTAAGACAACATCACCTAGGTTGACATTTAATAAATAATTAAGCATTTTGGGGCTTAACAAAATATGCTTAGTTAACCTGTCTAATCATTTAATATAAAGAAAAATATAAGTGTTGGACCCGTTGAAAAGGATTCATTAGGTCCGACCCGACCTGACCCGGCCTGACTGCCCGACCTGGTCCGGACATAGAACTGGCGCTGCAGCGCCGAGCCCAAGCGCTGGACCTCACGCTGCGGCGTGAGTCCCGTGTTTTCTCCCTGGCAGGGCTTCACGCTGCGGCGTGAGCCTGAAAGCTTGGGCCTCATACTGCGGCGTGAGCCCTGGTCTTTCCCCATAATGCCCCTTGCTGCAGCGTGAGCTGGAGGGCTTATGAGTGGCGCTGCGGCGCCATTCTGCAGTAGCCGGATTCTGGATTTGTTCCCAGTTCGCGACTCTGACCTCCGGCCACTCCAACCTCCATAACTCCTTTAATACTCAAGCAAATTGGTCCATTTCGGACTCTATGGACTCCTAACTTATGGGGCTATAACATATCAAAAATTTAGAAATACCCATAAACATTAACATGGCCAAATCTTAGGCTAAAGAAGAAAGTTCATACTCTGTTATTCGAGTTCTTGACAAGTTTTACAAAAATCATTCCTACAAACTCGTTTTAACTCCTTTTTACTCTATTCCAACTGGGTTAGCTTCGTAACCCATGGAACTACAATACCATAACAATAAACAAAATTAACAAACATGAATTCATAGCTTTATAGTCCTCTAGAAAGTCCGAATGTCCAAGTTCATGTCCAAGGTCCATTGTTCTTGCTCCATTAAGCCAAGGTAAGGTTTTCTTGCGTTTTTGTTCCACTTTGACGTTATTAATGGCTTATATAGTCTCTTAACAACATTTACAAACAATCACAACAAACAAAAACACCAAGAATCGCCATAAATCCGACCCACAAGCTTAAGAGCTTAAAACTAAGAAAAACTTGAAAATATTTACAAGAAATCGAATGGAAAGGATTTGGTTGGTGTTTACCTCTGTAAATCCTTCCTAGATGGTTAAAAAGCTCGACTAGGACTGATTTTGAGGGTTTTCCTTGCTCGAATCCTCTTCTCCTTTCACCCGTGCCTTCTCCTTCTTCTTCCTTCATTTTTCCGGCGACCTTCTTCTCTTTTTCCGGCGAACTCCGGCGACTTCTTTCTCTTCCTTCTTTGCAGCTCTCTCTCTCTTTCTCTCTCTCTATCATCTGATGGGAATGGGAGGAGTGTGGAATGCAAGAGAGAATGAATGTTTGAATGATTTGGGAGGAGTGGAGTGAATTAGGGAGAAGTGGGAGAAAAATGGAAATGGGGTTGGTTGCTCAAGGAGCTTGCCGACAACCTCCCTCCTTGCTCAATTCTAATTGGTCTAAAATGAGGGATTGGTTCCCTCTTGGAGTAACAAGCCAAAATAATTACCCGAAAATACCAAAAATATATCCGAAAACTCCCACTTTTGTACCAAAACTGGTAAATAACTCTACCCAAAATTAAAATGATAAATATTGGGATGGGTAAAAATAATTATTATGAGATTTGTCCAAATATTCGGATGACCCATTTAATGCATTTCGGACACGGATAAAATCATGTACCAGCTCAAATAAAATTTTCGACACTTGAAAAAATTATTCGTACACATACACGTATTTATGAAATTTATTAAAATCGAAAAAGACACAAAAATATTATGGCGTGAATAGTGTCTCGGGAAACGTGCCCCGTGAATAGTGATTTAGCAGCGCTACGCGAAATCAATTATTCACTTAAACAAAATTATAACACGTAAAATTTCATGCATTCACATAATCCAGGTTGTCACACAACGTTTAAACATGTAACACAAAAATAATATTAATAAAATATAATATATTCATTAATATTCAAAAATTCGAATTACAAGGCAATTTTAAAAATTCTCGGTCGTTACATCCTCCCCCCCTTATAAGAATTCTGTCCCCAGAATTACAATCTAGGTACGAAAAACTTTACATGGGTTCACTCGAAAAGATGCGGATGATTCTTCCTCATCTTCTTGCAATACTCCCACGTAGCTTCTTCAGTTGCATGGTTCCTCCAAAGTACTTTGACCGAATGAATAACCTTGTTTCTTAACGTCTGCTCTTTCCTATCTAATATCTGGACAAGAATCTCTTTATATGACAAATCTCGTTCAACTTGAATCGGTTTGTAGGATATCACATGCTTGTAGTCGGGTTTATATGGTTGTAACACAGAAACGTGGAACACGTTGTGAATGTGCTCAAGTTCAGGATGCATGCCAATACTCGCATGATAACTGTTATTATAGGCAAACTCCATCAGTGGTAGGTGATCGTCCCAATTGCCTTTAAAATCCATCACACATGCTCTAAGCATGTCCTCCAACCTCTGAATCGTTCGTTCGTTCTGCCCATCCGTTTGAGGATGATACGCTGTACTCAACCTCAACTGAGTTCCCAACCTTTCTTGTAAGCTCTTCCAGAAATTCGACGTGAAACACGGATCTCTATCAGATATAATAGATACTGGTACTCCATGTTGTAACACAATCTTTTTCACATATAACTTTGCTAGCTGCTCCAAATTGTACCTTATCTTGATCGGTAGAAAATGTGCAGATTTAGTTAAACGATCCACGATCACCCAGATCGCGTCGTAACCCTTCTGAGTTGGTGGAAGCCCCGTCACAAAATCCATCGTGATATGCTCCCACTTCCGCTCCGGAATCTCCAGCGGTTGTAGCAGTCCGCCCGGTTTCTGATGTTCCGCTTTTACCCTTTGACATGTCAAGCATCGCCCAACACATTCTGCCACCTCCCTCTTCATGTTCGGCCACCAGACGTGTTGGCGTAAATCCTGATACATCTTGGTACTACCAGGGTGTATCGAATATCTTGTAGAATGAGCTTCCTGCAGAATCTCTTCCCTTAACTCCGGAACCATCGGTATACAGATCCTCCCTTCAAACCTTAGCAGTCTCGTGCTATCAATTTTGTGCTTAAATTCTTCTCCATCTGAGATTCGCTTCTTTATGGCAACACATTCATCATCCTTTTCTTGAGCCTCCTTTATCTTGTCTAATAAAGTCGGACTCGCCTCCACTGCGAACAGTTTCTCGTCTGCATTCATCGGATACTTAACTTCCAACTCCAGTCGTTCCATATCCTTGATCAGTTCTGTTAGGTTTGTATATTGCGCGAACATGCAATCAAATTACATAAACAGTGCGGAAGCGCGATAAATCGGATTTTAAAATTTTATACAAACCATCACCAAGATCAATCTATGTGCTCAATTAACGATATAAACGAAAGATAAAGAGAATAAGAATTATACCCTCGTAGTTCAAAGCTTCCTCGGGTACAAGTTCAACTCCTAGTCCTTCGTGTTCTCCTTGAATGCTACGGTGTGATTCTTTCCTTTGATCAACGTTAGCCACCCAAGTGTTTGGCCTCTAAAGGTGATCCACCAAGGAAGAACAAGTATTCAAGAAGTTGGGTATTTGGCAAAACCCTAGTTTCTATCTCTATAGAAATTGTAAGTACTCTCCACAATCTTATGCAAGAGTGTGTAACCCTAATCTATGATAAGACCCCTTTTATTTATAGATGTAGGAATAACCCTTCCCTAAACTATTTAGGATTAGGGTTTGTATTATAATTAAACTCTTTTAATTAATAATGCTCCTAATCCAATTAGGAATCCATGGGAGAGTACTTCTATTAATTAATTCCCAATCCCTATTAGGAATTAAATAATAGTAAAAGTAATAATAATAATAAGACTCCTCGTATTAATTTATATTTAATATTTCCAAAATATTAAATAATAAATATTAAGCTATTTAATTTATTCTATCTCCATAGAGTAAATTAAATACACTTAACTTATTATTACAATTATGCAATTTACTTCTTAAATAAATATTTTTCTTTTTGCGGTGTGACCCTTTAGGTTCTCCATATTAAACCGGTTGTGAATAAATCAATTAGAACAATTCTAATCTTATTTAAATAAATTAAACTATTTAATTCATTTAAATAAATAATATTTATTCTACAATAAGGGTAAGCCCCCTTAGCGATTAACGACTTTTCAGATAATATAGATTCCAACATTAATCACAAAAGAACCTTTGAGTAAATAGTTACTGTACAATTCAATCCTTCTACCATACAATGTCCCAATTAAATATAAGACATGGATTTACTGTCAAGTCTTATTTTATTTAATTATATGTATTTCGATTCCCAAATGCACAACTCTAATTAATGCAAATTAGAAACTCCTTTCTAATTTCATTCTGCCTTGGCCAAGGACTACTGAGTTATCATTTATCGAATCACATAGGACATTCACATCTTTTACTAGACGAGGTAGATTCTTTGTTGATCATTCACCTATCTCCATGTATAACTAATTATACCCAATCATACCCTTTGATATACCCACAAGGTCTTAAGGGACATGTCAAAGTATAACTCATCATACACAAGATACTATGATGATCTCAAGTCCAAGGATCACTTGTACTACTATCACTAGAGGAATTCCTATTGACAGGTGAGTAAAACTCCATTAGGTATTCCTTAGCGAGCCACGTTCAGTGAACTTATTCTCTAATAAGCACCTACATACTTGCTTTAGTGTCTCCACACAAATGATTATGAGATCAATCATCCTCTTCCTAAGAGCAAGCAACGTATGTACTAATCTATCCGGATTCACTAATCCCTAATTTAGTAATCCAACGATTAGGAACAATTTTAGTTTGTGAGCTATCTAGAATTTAGTTCTCATTAGGATGATCACCATCATGATTCTAAAAGCATTGCTCAAAACTATGGGTTTATCACATTTAATATAACAGCACTATGTAGATAATATAAAATGCCTTTTAAGAAAATCAATTCCTTTATTAATAAATGAATAAGATTACAAAGTATATGCTACATCATATCAAATATGATTGGCTTGTGTGCATACTACTTTCAAGTTCCTCTTGAGCTGTCAGCATCATCAATTTATCTCTGCCTTTCCTACTTAGAGCATCGGCTACTACATTGGCCTTACCGGGATGGTACAGAATTTCACAGTCATAGTCCTTGATCAACTCCAACCATCGCCTCTGCCTCATGTTTAGCTCCTTCTGAGTGAAGATATACTTCAAACTTTTGTGGTCTGTGTATATCTCACACTTCTCTCCATACAGATAGTGCCTCCAAATCTTTAGAGCAAACACCACTGCCGCTAGTTCCAGGTCATGAGTCGGATATCCCTTCTCATAGTCCTTCAGCTACCGTGACGCGTACGCAATGACCTTCCCATACTGCATCAACACGCATCCAAGGCCTTTGTGTGACGCATCACTGTACACCACAAATCCCCCTATATTATCTGGCAGTGATAACACAGGTGCTTCACTCAGTTTCTTCTTCAACTCCAAGAAACTCTCTTTGCACTTATTCGTCCACACAAACTTCACAGTCTTCCTTGTCAATGGTGTCGCTATCTTTGAAAAGTTCTGAATAAATCTCCGATAGTAACCCGCTAATCCCAAGAAACTTCGGACTTCTGTTGGCGTCTTCGGTTGCTCTTAGTTTATTACTGCTTCTACTTTCGCAGGATCTACTGATACACCATCCTTGTCAATTACGTGCCCCAAAAACTGCACCATTTGTAGCCAAAACTCACACTTGGAAAACTTTGCATATAACTTCTCCCTTCTTAGCGTTTCCAGGGCTATCCTCAAATGCTCGATGTGTTCCTCCTCCGTCTTCGAGTAGACTAAAATGTCATCTATGAAAACGACAACAAATTTATCTAAGTATTGCTTGAACACTCTGTTCATCATGTCCATAAATGCTGCTGGCGCGTTCGTCAACCCAAACGACATCACCAAAAACTCAAAATATCCATATCGAGTTCTGAATGCTGTCTTTGGAATATCCTCCTGCCTCACCCTTAGTTGGTGATAACCCGTCCTCAAGTCAATCTTCGAAAAATATTTCGCTCCCTTTAATTGATCAAACAAATCATCAATCCTGGGCAACGGATACTTGTTCTTAATGGTGACTTTGTTCAACTCCCGATAGTCGATACAAAGTCTCAACGATCCGTCTTTCTTCTTTACAAATAGTACTGGCGCTCCCCATGGAGATACACTCGGACGAATATACCACTTATCTAGCAATTCCTGCAGTTGAACCATCAGTTCTTTCATCTCCACTGGTGCCATCCGGTACGGTGCCTTTGAGATCAGTGCGGTTCCCGGTACCAAGTCGATCACAAATTCCACTTTTTTATCTGGCGGTAAACCCGGTATCTCATCTGGGAAAACATCTGGAAATTCCCTTACTACAGGTATCTGACCTAGCTTACCCTCTACTCTTCGGGTATCAACCACGTGAGCCAGATAGCCTATGCAACCTTTCCTTAGCAATTTCTTCGCTTGCATCATCGTCAGACAACAAGATTGTCTAGGCGATTTACTATCATAGAATACGACCTTCGACTTTTCTGGAGTCTTCAGGTGTATACACTTCTTTTGGCAGTCGATCACAGCCCCGTGACTAGACAACCAGTCCATCCCAAGAATTACATCAAATTCTCCTAGTCGTATCAGAATCAAATTCACGTCAAACTTAAACCCTCTCAATTCAGCGCAACCATTCCTATAAATGAAATCTACGGGGATAATTTCTTTGTTAGCTACTTCCACATTCATAGGATTCTCTAGTTTTTCACGAGGTAAATCTAACCGTTTAGCAAAATCTTCCGAAACAAATGAACAGGTAGCACCCGAATCAAATTATACATATGCACTGATATTGTTGATCAAAATAGTACCTGACACCACGTCCTTCGACTCCACCGTATCCTACATTGTCATGTTGAAAGTGCGTGCCGTTGGTCTATTGGTTTGGCTAGCTGGCCCTCCAATATTCAGCCTGTTGTTATTGTTGTTGTTGCTATTGTTGTTGTTCCTGTTGCCACTAGTTGCATCCCCTTTACTTTTCGGGCAATCCTTGATTTGATGATCTGGTGCTCCACATGAGAAGCATCCTGTTTTTTTTCCTTTTGGGCATTAAGGAGCAAAGTGCCCCTGTTGCCCACAGTTGAAACAAACTCCTTTTCCTTTCATGCACTCTCCAGAGTGATTCTTCCCACAATTGTTACACTTATTACCCTTCTTAACCTCTCATCCGGACTTGTTTCCACCAGAAGATTGGCTATCACCCCATTTCCTTTTATTCGGGTTACTTCCCCCGCTGCTTCCTCCCTTGCTTCCTTCTTGACCCTTTTTTTTGTCTTGATTGAACTTTGCTAGAGCCTCGTTGCCTCCTTCGGCGATGATGGCCCTTTCCAATAGCGTAGAAAATGTGTCAATCCTTAGAACTGCCACCCTACTGTACACCCACGGTTTCAGGCCTAACTCAAATCTCCTTGCCTTTCTGGCTTCAGTGTCTACCTGGTGAGGTGCAAATCGGGCTAACTCATTAAATTTAGCTACATACTCTGCAACTGACATGTTCCCCTGCTTGAGCTCCAGAAACTTCACCTCCATATTCTGCTGCATACTCGCCAGGAAATAGTTCTTGAATAATAGCTCCTTGAAACGTTCCCATGGTATCACACCATCCCCATCACGTCCTTTGTTGGCCTTCCACCAGTAGTTCGCTTCACCCTTCATCATAAAGGTGGCAAACCCTGTCTTCTGCTCTTCGGCTACTCTTGCAACCTCGAACACTTTCTCTATTTCTTCGATCCAAGTTTGGGCTTCAATCGGGTCTAGTGTTCCCTTGAACTCAGGAGGTCCTACTAGCTTAAAGTCCTTGAAACTAGCCAAATGCTGCGCAGGCTGCCGCTCTAACTATTCTCCAACAGGTGGGGGTCTATTTCGCATGGCTTCTGCCAGCAACTCAGCAAACGCCCTCATTGGGTCTAGGTGACCCTGAGTGTTATTAATCGATTACTCAACCCTTTGGTTACGCGGTCGTCCTCTTGGCGCCATGATCTGATAAAAGAAAACCATCGACTTTTATTGATAGATCTCGGTCTCATGTAATAAGTTATTTAAGTCAACAATTAAAAGTAAAAGCATCTATCAAACACGTTTGATTCAAATAAAAACAACTGCATTGATAACCATATGTCACTGTCTTAATACAACCAAACTCAACATGTGGCATACTTCTATAAACGCTAAATGACATAGCCTGCCAACCATTAACTATCCCCTAACAAATAAAAGTGGGGAATAATAACCTTCCACCCCTCTATCAGGAACAAAATTGGGGTTCAACTACTATCCCATGCACGCTACAAGCCGAGGGATTTACAACATAAGTAAGCCCCTAATACAACACAAGTGGGACCTACTGCAAACATAATGCTAAAAATAACACATCAACGCCTGCTGCAGCGAATTGCAACCCTGAGCTCTCGTCGAGCCAGCCTGTCGACCACTCGGCGCCTAATCACGCGCCTGCTGCTACCCTCATCCTTGGGGTACCTCCTCACCTTGTCCCTTAGCCTGCCTATGGAAGTAGTCAAGCCTAAACGAAGGGAGTCAACCTCTGCAGTCAGGGCTGCCAACTGCTCCATAGCCTCATCTCGCTCCAGACGAGTAGTCTCTAGCTGATCCTTTACCCGCTCTATCTGTCCTACCAACACCACATTCCTCTCTAAGAGGTCATAAACCATCACACCAAACTGAACAGAAACCCACGCCGAACGTGAACCTCTGCCTCTAGCTCGACAATCCTCTGGTCCTTTTCCTGTAACTTCTGGGTCAACTCAGCCTTTTCCCCTAAAGTCTGATACGCTAATGACCTGTACTGCTCCTCTCGGTCCTGGTGATCCTGGTTCTGCTCCTCTAAGTGAGTTACTCGATTCTCGAGCTCCTCGTTCTTTTTTGTCAGCTCTTCGATGATATCACTAGCAATAGTGCCCAAACCATCTGCATACTCAAGTGGCTGCTCATCCTCTGTCACTGGATCCTCCTTGGGGTTCTCATCCTCCCCCTCATCGCTTAACAGTCTCAGCACTCCTCCGGTAACTGGCTCCTCCTCAGAACCATACTCGGTCTCAGACTCATCCCTAGTGTCCATCATCTCTGGCTCACTCGGCTGCACCTCCACTAAATGCCCCGCGTCCACATGAATGTCTGTGAACTCTACCTCTCTAGCAGGACTGTACTCTCCCATCTCAGACATCCTACAGCCACAAAAAAAAACAAATAGACAGCAAGATGTCAGTGCCATAATAAAATATATTCATTGATAGAATGAAATGATATTTTATCATGCACAACTCGGCTCGATGGATTTCCACAATCCACCTCTGAACATGACCATCAAATGAATCTCCTCGATCCATCACCTAGCGTACTCAATACGAGTTTAATACTAAGGTTATAACCTAGGTTTCGCAAATCCTAAAGTTTATAACCTATAGCTCTGATACCAACCTGTGACACCCCCAAATTTAGGTACCAATACCTTGAATCTGGTGCTCACGCTAAAATACATCCATACACCTCTAAACAACATAAATTAACTAATACGGAATAAATAAACATATGTTGTTCATTACAAAAGGTTTATTACGGTCCCAAGGTCTATAACCTTAAATAGAATACATCGCAGAATACAATAATATTACAAAACGATTCCACGATTATATAACAGGATAGTACATATAACTATTCCTTAAGCTTTCCTTTGCCTTTGTCCGCTTTGGAACTCCCCGACTTAACTGCAATAGGTTCATGATATAGCAAGGGTGAGCAACTACTTTGCTCAGCAAGTTTAAAATGAATAAGGAAGATATATCATGTATGAATTAGAATATTTATCGCATGGTTCAACAATTTAAGAACATTGAAGAAATAACTAACAATATAATCAAAGTTCAAAAGAAATAATGAATATTGATTATTTACTGCTGAGTGGTCCAATAGACCATGAACTATTTGGCCAAAGGATCAGTTATTCAACTAACCCTTTTAAACGCCTGGCCCGTCAGTAGTACTCGAGGGGATCAACCTCTCGTACCCTATGTATATGCATAACATTTAGCTCTGACTGTATCGAACAATCGACACATTAAAATCCCCTACATAAGGGTTTCTCTCTCAGTCCAAGAATCCGCACCAACAATCGATTTGGATAGCTTTTAAAATAATAACCTGTACGTGTCGAGCCGAAACAAGTGGCGTAGACTATTTCCTTAGACAGTTCATGAATGAAGAACTTAAACGTTTCATAATCCAACAACAGATAATGAATTTAAATGCATAAGCTGCGAATATCAATAATTATCTTGGAGGTGGAATAATTGACAATAATTAATCCACTACTATGATTTAAAAGCAATAACTCCATTTGAGTCATGAAACTTGCAACAATATACAACACCTGTATAAAATATAAAACATGCTCAAATATAATTCAAGTAAGGTTAGGGAAACTTGCCCAACACAAGGGTTAGACAAGCGTTAGGAAAACTTGCAATAATATAGAATGATTGCTCAATTAATAAATAAACTCGCACATTAAATGAAAGCTGTATGATTGAGAAAACCTGCCCAATATTAAATTGAGTTAGGGTAAAGAAACTTGCCCAACACCAGGGTTAGACAATGGTTAGAGAACTTTCCTGATGCACTGCTACAATATTATAACACACGCTCCTTAATATCCTACAAAATTAAGTACATATTTACATAACAATTAGTCACATTCCAAATAATGGTTCAAAACGGACGCTGCATCATTAAAACACATTGATTGCCCTACGACTACCTAGTTGGGGGTCTCGCTCCCCGGTGAGCGAGCGGCTGCCCAGCTCACCGGTGAGCTGGCGGGGGTCGGGGGGCAGCGCCCCCTGGAAACCAAGCCTAAATTACATTCAGAATAGTTAATTTCCGCCTTAAGGCAACATCACCTAGGTTGACATTTAATAAATAATTAAGCATTTTGGGGCTTGACAAAATATGCTTAGTTAACCTGTCTAATCATTTAATACAAAGAAAAATATAAGTGTTGGACCCGTTGAAAAGGATTCATTAGGTCCGACCCGACCTGACCCGGCCTGACTGCCCGACCCGGTCCGAACACGGAACTGGCGCTGCAGCGCCGAGCCCAA
Source organism: Aralia elata (assembly GCA_034770075.1). Lineage (NCBI taxonomy): Eukaryota > Viridiplantae > Streptophyta > Magnoliopsida > Apiales > Araliaceae > Aralia > Aralia elata. The sequence goes on from CM068379.1 coordinate 13,222,334, forward strand.
GCGCTGGACCTCACGCTGCGGCGTGAGTCCCGTGTTTTCTCCCTGGCAGGGCTTCACGCTGCGGCGTGAGGCTTAAAGCTTGGGCCTCACGCTGCGGCGTGAGCCCCAATCTTTCCCCATAATGCCCCTCGCTGCAGCGTGAGCTGCAGGGCTTATGAGTGGTGCTGCGGCGCCATTCTGCAGTAGCCAGATTCTGGGTTTGTTCCCAGTTCGCGACTCTGACCTCCGGCCACTCCAACCTCCATAACTCCTTCAATACTCAAGCAAATTGGTCCATTTCGGACTCTATGGACTCCTAACTTATGGGGCTACAACATATCAAAAATTTAGAATTACCCATAAACATTAACATGGCCAAATCTTAGGCCAAAGAAGAAAGTTCATACTCTGTTATTCGAGTTCTTGATAAGTTTTACAAAAATCATTCCTACAAACTCGTTTTAACTCCTTTTTACTCCATTCCAACTGGGTTAGCTTCGTAACCCATGGAACTACAATACCATAACAACAAACAAAATTAACAAACACAAAATCATATCTTTATAGTCCTCTAAAAAGTCCGAATGTCCAAGTTCATGTCCAAGGTCCATTGTTCTTGCTCCATTAAGCCAAGGTAAGGTTTTCTTGCGTTTTTGTTCCACTTTGACGTTATTAATGGCTTATATAGTCTTTTAACAACATTTACAAACAATCACAACAAACAAAAACACCAAGAATCGCCATAAATCCGACCCACAAGCTTAAGAGCTTAAAACTAAGAAAAACTTGAAAATCTTTACAAGAAATCGAATGGAAAGGATTTGGTTGGTGTTTACCTCTGTAAATCCTTCCTAGATGGTTAAAAAGCTCGACTAGGACTGATTTTGAGGGTTTTCCTTGCTCGAATCCTCTTCTCCTTTCACCCGTGCCTTCTCCTTCTTCTTCCTTCCTTTTTCCGGCGACCTTCTTCTCTTTTTCCGGCGAACTCCGGCGACTTCTTTCTCTTCCTTCTTTGCAGCTCTCTCTCTCTTTCTCTCTCTCTCTATCATCTGATGGGAATGGGAGGAGTGTGGAATGCAAGAGAGAATGAATGTTTGAATGATTTGGGAGGAGTGGAGTGAATTAGGGAGAAGTGGGAGAAAAATGGAAATGGGGTTGGTTGCTCAAGGAGCTTGCCGGCAACCTCCCTCCTTGCTCAATTCTAATTGGTCTAAAATAAGGGATTGGTTCCCTCTTGGAGTAATAAGCCAAAATAATTACCCGAAAATACCAAAATTATATCCGAAAACTCTTACTTTTGTACCAAAACTGGTAAATAACTCTACCCAAAATTAAAATGGGTATTACCATAAATATTGGGATGGATAAAAATAATTATTATGGGATTTGTCCAAATATTCGGGACACCCATTTAATGCATTTCAGATACGGATAAAATTACGTATCACCTCAAATAAAATTTCCGACACTTGAAAAAATTATTCGTACGCATACACGTATTTATGAAATTTATTAAAATCGAAAAAGACACAAAAATATTATGATGTGAATAGTGCCTCGGGAAACGTGCCCCGTGAATAGTGATTTAGCGGCGCTACGCGAAATCAATTATTCACTTAAACAAAATTATAACACGTAAAATTTCATGCATTCACATAATCCAGGTTGTCACACAACCTTTAAACATGCAACAGAAAAATAATATTAATAAAATATAATATATTCATTAATATTCAAAAATTCGAATTACAAGGCAATTTTCAAAATTCTCGGTCGTTACAATAACTCTCTCATATGAACTTCAAATGGGATGATTCAAGATGTTCCGGAAAGCTGAGGAGAATATCTACAACTGTTTTGTTTTTGAGTTTTGAGAGATTCGGAATGGATCAAGGTTGAAATTGGGAAATAAGTGGCTGCTGTGCCAAATTCAAGTTGAAAACGCGAAAGTGGCAACACCAAACATTGATCCAATGAGCTTTTATTTCAATTCCTACAAAACAACGTAAAAACACATAAAAGCATACAAAAACATATAATAGCAATACAAAACCACACATTTCAACAATAAGGGAAAAATACATACAAACCAAACGAAATAGTTAAAGACTAATAAATTATCAAGGCTAAAAGAACCTAATTTCTGTGTATAAAACACACTCATCAGAGGTTATTTAACATAAAATTCCTCTTCAATAACACCATTTAAAAATGCAGATTTAACATCCGTTTGAAATAGTTTAAAATCTTTATGGCATGCAAAAGCTAATAACATACGTATATATTCAATTCTAGCAACAGGAGCATAAGTTTAATCATAATCAATACCTTCAAGTTGATTATACCCTTGTGCAACTAGTCTGGCCTTGTTACGAATAATAATTTCGCTTTCATCTAACTTGTTACGAAAAACCCATCAAGTTCCAATAATGGAAGTATTTTCGAGTTTTGGAACTAACTCCCAAACTTTGTTTCTGGTGAACTGTTCAAGTTCATCTTGCATAGCTATTATCCAATCTTCGTCAGACAAAGCATTTTTATATTTTTAGGCTCAATTTGAGACAGGAAAGATGAATGACCAGCCAAGTTATGTGCTTGTGATCTAGTAAGTATTCCTTTATCAATATCACCAATCACATTTTCTAAAGGATGATTTTTAATAACATGTGATTCTTTGCAGGGCCGGCCCTGAGTTTTTAAGGGCTTAAAGCCACAACGAAAAAAATGGGCCCTTTTCGAGTCAGTGGCGGAACCAGGAAAAAATTTGAGGGGGGTCAAAATTTGAGGGCGGTTAAACTCACTTTGATTCACCCAATCCACTTGGGTCATATCCTAATACATGTATAAATGTTTCTTAGCTCACCACATTAGCTATTTATGAGTTTTTAGCAAAATCTTCTCATTCAAGCATTTTATCAAACAACTTGTCTACAATGTGAAATTTTCCAGATTTTACAAAAGTTTAGGCATGGTTTAGCCCAGATTTCTTCATAGAAATCTTTCCTTATACTTTCGTATAGTACATATTCTCATTACCCAACCAATTCCACAACTAATTCACATAAATATATACCAATTTTACATATGGATTTAGCCAATTTATAAAAATATAGCAAAACTAGATGGATTACCTCTTGAAGCTTCGCATAATTAGGGGCCCTAAAAATAACATTTTTTTGGTAGGCCTAAAGCTCCCGCACCTCTGGCTTTAGGCCAGGGCCGGTGCTGATTCTTTGGGTAAGTCATTTAACTGAGGATTGGGATTTTCAAGAGGATTAACATTGACAGGTGGAGATGCATTATCTAAAGTTGGTTCCTCTATATTTCTGAGAATATCTTCAATGACAACATCACTGTCAACTAATTCTTTATATTTGGGAGGAGGTTTAGACTCGTCAAAAGTTACATTCATTGACTCCTCAACAACTAGAGTTCTTTTGTTAAAAACTCTGTATGCTTTACTATTAAGTGAATATCCCAAAAAGATTCCCTCATCAGATTTGGGATCAAACTTTGACATGTATCCTTTAATATTTAGAATAAAACACTTACTCCCAAACACACAAAAATAATTTATTTTTGGAGTTCTTTTATAATAAAGCTCATAGGGAGTTTTGAGCAAAATTGGTTTTAACAATACTCGGATTAAAATGTAACAGGATGTTGCCACTACTTCAGCCCAAAAATATTTAGGAAGACGATATTCATTTAACATGGTATTTGCCATTTCTTGTAGCGTTCGATTTTTCCTTTCAACCACACCATTTGATTGTGGTGTATAAGGAGCAGAGAAGTTATGACTTATACCGTGCTCATCACATAACATAATAAAATCAGAATTGTCAAATTCTCTTCCATGATCAAACCAAATATAAACAATAGAGCTTCCATGTTGATTCTGAATTTTCTTACATAAAGCAGAAAAGGAATTTATAGCTTCATTTTTAAATTTAAAAAAATCAACCCATGTAAATCTAGAATAGTCATCGACCAAAACTAGAATATATACAGCACCACCCATGCTATGTTTAGGAATAGGTCATACTAGCTCCATATGTAGAAGTTCTAAAGGTCGAGAGGTTGACACTCGGTTTATGAGATGCATGTATTTGTTTTCCTAATTCACAGGCTTCACAAATATGATCTTTTAAAAACTTCAGTTTTGGAAGACCACGAACATGGTCTTTAGAAGAAATGTTATTGATCAGTTTCATGTTGATGTGCCCTAATCTGCGATGCCAAAGCCATGGATCATCATTTACAGACACAAGACAAACATTGTTTAAGTGAGAATATGCATCTAGGTCACACGTGTATACATTCTGATTTCTAGGGCATAATAAGACCAATTTATCAGATTGATTAAATATTGAACAGTTATGAGGACTGAAAGATATTTTGAAACCACTATCACATAGTTGTCTAATAGATAGAAGATTGTACCTGAATCCTGTGACTAATTGTACATTAGAAATTATTATGTGTTTATTACCAACACTTCCAATTCCAATTACTTTACTTTTGTTGCTATCTCCGAATGTTACTTCACCATAGTCTGTGGCTTGTATATTGTTTAGTTTTGTTTTATCTCCCGTCATATGTCTTGAACAACCACTATCAAGATACCATTTATTTTTACTAGTATCAGCTGCAAGACACACCTACAATATATGTTAATTTCACGAACTGGTACCCTTTAATATGAAGGGTCCTTTGGGTAAGTTTTCCATTTTGTATAAGGAACATTTGTGTTTTTCTTAACAAAACTGGGTATAGGATAATCAGTCTTAGTAGACACAAGCATTTTATGAGTAGCAGGTCTATAAAATGCATGATTTATTCTATTTTTATATCCTGAAAAGCTTTGATGATAATTTCTATAACATCTTTCATTTTTCTGATAATTATAGAATTCTTTTCTTGTATTCCTTATAGTAATAGGTGCAGTGTAAGTTCCTTTTGGAACCCAAATTATTTTTCCTTTATAGTTTCCATTTCGAGCCTTACACATGTGAATAGAATGACCATTTTGATTACAGTAAGTGCATTTAGTAAAGGGAGATGTATGACTTTCTTTTTCTTTACTTTTAACATGATAGAGCCCCTTATCTATTGTTTTAATAGATTCCCAATATATCCTAATCCTTCTTTATTAAAGCCACATCTTTATTAATTAAGCATGACATCAAGGTTTTCTTTCCCTTTTGTGAATTTAATAACTGTAGTGCTCAAATCATCATGTTCTTTAGTTAAAACTTCAGTTTGCTTTATTAAAGAAGAGTTTACACTTTGTTTTTCCAATTCTGTCTTTAAAGATGAATTCTTAAGTTTGAGATTTTTAATATCTTCATTTAACACTTGATTTTGTCTTTGAGTACCTCATTAATTACTGCCAGTGTTAAATTCTCAACTTCGAGATTTTCAATAGAAATAATGAGTGTCGAATTTTCTATCTCAATATCCTTATTTATTTTTCTTAATTTTTCTAATTCTTCCTTTAGTAATAAATTTTCTAAAAAATTATTTTTTAGTTTTTCTTTTTCTTCTTTTAAACTTTCATTAATAACAACTAAATTTGAGTTTTCAATTTCAAGATTTCTGTTCGTCTTAATTAATTTTTCTAATGAAAATTTTATTTTAATAAAATCTTCTTTAATGATTTCATTATCTTCATATAAACAATTATATGCTTCTTGTAGTTCATGATGTTCTTCATTTATATTATCTAAAGTGTGTGTGACAAATGAAGTACTAGGTAATTGATGTTTAGAATTTACCTCAGATCTTGGTGATGAATCATTGTCCGTCATTAAGCATAGATTTGCAATTTCCTCGGTTTGTTCAGCAGTTCCTTCTTCGTCGCTTAGATCCCAGCCTTCCTCTGTTACTAGTTCTTTGTTGTTGACTAGTTTTGGACAATCCTTTTTGAAATGTCCAGGCTGGTTACATTCAAAACATGTATTTGAATTTTTATTTGAGCTGGCATTTCTGAAGTTGCTGTTATTATTTGCTTTGAAGTTTCCTCCTTGTATTTTTGGCCTGAAGACTTGTTTGCCCTTGAGGTTGTTGAAATTGTAGTTTGTCTTTAAAAAACCTTTGCCATATTTTTTGGCTTTGCTTTGGATCACTCTTCTGAGTTATCTTGATAACAATGCAACTTCATTATTATCTAAACTCAAGAGTTCTTCATTTAACTCCTCATTATCGCTTTCTTGATCTACAAGTTGAGCTTTGAAAGCGATTCTTTTCTTCTTGAGATCTGTATCTGATCCTGCTTTTTTAATTAGCATGTCGACTTCGTGAGCACGAAGATTTTCAATGAGGCTATCAAGAGGATAGGTAGTTAGATCTTGCATTTCTTTGATGGCTGTAACTTTCATTTTCCATACGGATAGAAGGGCTTTGAGAATTCTTCTGTTTTTCTCATTAGTTGTGTATGCCTTCTCTAGCTATTCCAGCTCATCAATGATTCTGAAAAATCGTGTTTCCATATCAATGATCTTTTCACCTTCTTCCAACTTGAAACTTTTGTATTTTGAATTAGAGAATCTTTTCTGGTTTCTTTGATATGATTGGTTCCTTCATAAGTTATAATTAATTTTTCCCAGATTTCTTTTGCATTCTTGCAATTGCTAACTCTTTTGTACTCTTTTTCAATGAGAGCACTAGTCAACACTTGTTCAGCTCTGGAAGCTATATTTATAGTCTCTTCATCTTCAGTGGTAAATTCATCAACATCTTTCTCAACTATCTTTTCGCCTTCAATTTTTGTGGGCACTTTTACACCTCGTTCTATCGCTAACCAAACTTTGATTCCTTGTGATTTGGCATAAATTTTGAATCTATTCTTCCAGGTGGTAAAATTTGTGCCATCAAATAGTGGAGGTTTGGACATTAAAAGTCCTTCTCTGTAACCAGTAGCATTGTAGGCCATAGATAGATTTACTATTAGATATGCCTGTACTCACTCAACAAACAAGTTAAAGAGCACTGTTCTGGTACCAATTGAAAGTCCAATAATAATCTAGAAGGGGGGTTGAATAGATTATTACCGTTTAAAAAATTTATCTCAGGCCTTTTGAATTTTTAGTAAATTAATTTGTAATGACATAAATTAATATGCAAGATAGTAAAAATTCAATCACACAATGTACAAAGATTTATCTGGTTCACAACATACATCCTGGGTATGTTGCTACGTCCAGTCTCAAGCTCCTCTCCAGGACTTGAGATCCTATTACTATCAGTAATAAATACTCTTTCAACAGGCGGATAAACCTTTACAAAGTTTTATAGACAAACTTATAACTATTCTCAACTAACTATCTGGGACAATAAGCTCCTAACTTCTTACTCAAGCTTAGTTGTACCTTTCTTTTGAGTTCAGTTCTACTTTATGATCTGGTCTTGAAACGACTGCCTCTTCCTCACCTCACAAGTACACTACAGACCCAACTCCCAGCTGACCTCTCTAAGACTCTGGTCTTGGTCAAAGAATTACACGTCTTTCTCACAGGTACATAAAATAAACTAACTCTACCCCTTTTCCCTTTGCAAATGATTGAAAGAAATATACTTCTTGAATAAGCAGATAACAATTAAAGATCAAGTACTTATATAAAAGTTCAATGACTTATATATATGTGAACTGTGCTTCTGTGTAAGCAGATATATAGTTTTAAAGTACGTTTATAAAGAATTATTTATTCTTTATAATAAAGAATGTGTTTCTATGGATTTAAACAAATATAGCAGTTTGATCAACTTTTATGAAATGCGACAAGTATTTTATGAATGAGTTTAAGTTCAAATACTTGGAATGACAGATATCACAATATTATAAATGCATCAGTTAAACAATACTTGATATAACAAATAATTTTGTTTCACTCAAATATATATAATAATATATTCAATCTATGATGTGATTACGTTAAATAAGGCCACTTAGGACTTTGAGCCCTCGTTCGGCTAATTCCCTCACTTAAGAGGAATATCTCCGCTATAGTCTCAGTACTGACCAAATTTATAGTATCACAACTGATATATATATATATATATATATATATATATAATACTTTCGGTAGGCCACTTAAGACTTTGAGCCCTCGTTCGACTAATTCCCTCACTTAAGAGGAATATCTCCGTTATAGTCTCAGTGTTTAAGTACTGACCGACTTTACGATATTTATATAAATACACTATATCAGTAAAAGGCCACTTAGGACTTTGAGCCCTCGTTCGGCTAATTCCCTCACTTAAGAGGAATATCTCCGCTATAGTCTCGGTTTCTAAGTACTGACTTTTTATGTGATATAAATAGATGAAATATATATATATATATATATATATATATATATAAATGTGTATAACAATTTATATTTGTATATCTATAAATCTAAACAGATATGAGATAATTCAAATAAAACAATTTAATAACTTATCAAATACTTTGACCAATTTTTCTCTTCTGCAAATAATCAGAACTTTGAGTAGAAGAGAGAAAACTTTTTTTCATAAAGAGTATGTACGCAAGGAGAGTAAGATTTTCTTTGATTTGTAAATTGGTTAGTTAGAAATGAAGAGAAGCCTTCCTATTTATAGAAATTCTTGAGCTAAGGGTAAACTTGTCTTTTGAGAATTTATGAAGAAAGCAATGGCTTGGATTGCCTTAATTTAAAAACAATGGTTCGGAATTATAGTCACACACTGGATTGCCCAAGATTTGTTCACTGATTGCCCAATAAAAATAAGCTGATAAAAGTTTTATCCTATGTCAAACAATTCTTTATCAAATGCCTGATTGGATTTCAATGCATTTAAAGCTCCAACATATTAAAGTATTCCAAGATTTCAAATAACCAATATATCGGTCAGGACCAACAAGACTTAAAGTCTTTCAATTTTCGTGGGCCCCCTCATATATATCAATAATATTGCATGTAACGAAATCAGGCAAGACTTTAATGTTTTATCAATTCTTTTGTTAAGCACATGGACCCCACATACTTGCACACACATTTTTCATCTTTTACAAGCATCTTGTCAAGCATACACATATGTTAATACTTGGTACACACACACACAAATATATATATATATAGAGATATATATATATATATATATATATATATATATATAGTACTCTTTTTGCCTTCTTTTGTAAATATCTCAAAAATAATTTTTGAAATCTTTTGAAAAAGAATTATTTTGAGTATAAATAGGAAATCTCCTTGCCTTAGGAAATGTCACTTTTTGAATTAATTCTTTTAACACTTGATATTAAAATTATCAAGGTCAAGTAAATGAAATTAAATTGAGGATCAAAAATATTTTTGGTCAAAATAAAATAGGATATTAAAAGCAATTATATAAAATCCTATGGAGAGGATTCTACCCGTTTAATTTATTGTTATCATCAAAATAAGACTAAAAGATGGAGACCTATCAATAATCTTATAAAAATGTGTATGTTTTATAAAATGCTCCATCTATTCTAAAATCTAAGATTATTTTTGACTTTTTAAAGTAAATATGTTTTAAACTTAAAAATAATTCATTTTACTTTTAATAACAAAAAATCTAGTACTTTGTACTACTTTTTCATTAGTATATAGTTTTCACAATAATTTAATCTAGAATTAATTGAATTATTTCAATTTAAAATTTGAGAATATTGTTCCTAAAAATTGGTCAAAGTATTTGATAAGTTATTAAATTGTTTTATTTGAATTATCTCATATCTGTTTAGATTTATAGATATACAAATATAAATTGTTATACACATATATATATATATATATATATATATATCTATATTTCATCTATTTATATCACATAAAAAGTCAGTACTTAAACACCGAGACTATAGCAGAGATATTCCTCTTAAGTGAGGGAATTAGCCGAACGAGGGCTCAAAGTCCTAAGTGGCCTTTTATTGATATAGTGTATTTATATAAATATCGTAAAGTTGGTCAGTACTTAAACACTGAGACTATAACGGAGATATTCCTCTTAAGTGAGGGAATTAGTCGAACGAGGGCTCAAAGTCTTAAGTGGCCTACCGAAAGTATTATATATATATATATATATATATATATATATATATATATATATATATATCAGTTGTGATACTATAAATTTGGTCAGTACTGAGACTATAGCGGAGATATTCCTCTTAAGTGAGGGAATTAGCCGAACGAGGGCTCAAAGTCCTAAGTGGCCTTATTTAACGTAATCACATCATAGATTGAATATATTATTATATATATTTGAGTGAAACAAAATTATTTGTTATATCAAGTATTGTTTAACTGATGCATTTATAATATTGTGATATCTGTCATTCCAAGTATTTGAACTTAAACTCATTCATAAAATACTTATCGCATTTCATAAAAGTTGATCAAACTACTATATTTGTTTAAATCCATAGAAACACATTCTTTATTATAAAGAATAAATAATTCTTTATAAACGTACTTTAAAACTATATATCTGCTTACACAGAAGCACAGTTCACATATATATAAGTCATTGAACTTTTATATAATTACTTGATCTTTAATTGTTATCTGCTTATTCAAGAAGTATATTTCTTTCAATCATTTGCATAGGGAAAAGGGGTAGAGTTAGTTTATTTTATGTACCTGTGAGAAAGACGTGTAATTCTTTGACTAAGACCAGAGTCTTAGAGAGGTCAGCTGGGAGTTGGGTCTTTAGTGTACTTGTGAGGTGAGGAAGAGGCTGTCGTTTCAAGATCAGATCATAAAGTAGAATTGAACTCAAGAAAAGGTGCAACTAAGCTTGAGGAGAGAGCCGGGAACTTATTGTCTAAGATAGTTAGTTGTGTATAGTTGGAAGTTTGTTTACAAAACTTTGTAAATGCTTCTCCGCCTATTGAAGGAGTATTTATTACTGGGAGTAATATGATCTCAAGTCCTGAAGAGGAGCTTGAGACTGGACATAACAACATACCCGGGATGTATGTTGTGAACCAGACAAATCTCTGTGCATTGTGTGATTGGATTTTTATTGTCTTGTATATTAATTTCTAACACTACAAATTAATTAACTAAAAATTCAAAAAGGCCTAAGATAAATTTTTAATCAGTAATAATCTATTCAACCCCCATCTAGATTATTATTGGACTTTTAAGTAGATCAATATCGTAAAGTAGAGCTCTTTATGCTTTTACAGTGTTTCAACTTTGTACTTGGTGATTCATATTTGGATTTGAATCCTTATACGCTTTTATAGACTACTGGAAATAATCCCGTTAGAGAGTTTCCATTGGTGCATTTAATGCTCTGCTCCAAGATGTTCTCTGATGTTGACTTTCAAGGTAGGTAAGTAAGCTTGCTTTCAGTTTTGATAAGTCACATCAGATTGCAACTTCACCTACCACTTGTGAAAGGTGTCTCATCTCCAAGATAGCTGTTAGACACACTACTATCTGATCTTCTATTTGAATTAGGAATGATGAGAAAACATCTTGAGATCTTCACTCTACAAGGCTCCTTATTGTTAGACCTATGACAATTCTAACATGCTCTACGAATTTGACTGATCGTAAAGTTCGGTGAGGAACGTAGAGTTTCAGGTTGGATTACTCAATTATCTGAACTCTACGAATGCTTGCTCTACAACTAGAGAGGCACTCTATGAAGTGATATCTACGATTTGCTCTACGAATGGCTCTCTACGATGAGCATTCTACGATGCTTGAGCAGACTCTGCAAATTTCTCTTCACTCTACGATCTTAGCTTTACTTTACTATCCGAGAGAGATCTACGATCTATCTGCAGACTCTGTGAACTTGACTTAACTCTGGGATCTCTTGGCAGACTATGAGATCATCTATATGATACTCTACGAACTCCATAGCTTACTCTACGATTATACTTACAATACGAACAGGCAGAGTAACTCTACGATCGTTTAACAATACTATATTATCGATTTGTTCCAATCATCTATACATTAAATGAACTCAAAGGATCAACTTAACAGGTTTGATCGTTCTATTCTAATCCTTATACAATATAAATATTTTAAGGACTTTACAAAAAACTACTGAACACTTATACTTTATCATGATTACATCATCAAATTTAAACATGCAATTCCTAACAATCCCCAATATTTGATGATGACAAAACCAATAGTTTCAGAGCATTCACTAATTCTACGATGCAAAGTTCATTAAAAGTAAATATGTCTTAACATACAGTAAGAAATTATATTTCTAGATTGAAAGAATGAATTTTATTAATGAGTAAAAATTTTGTATAAGGTATGATAATTTACAATAGATAATTTTACAAAAAAATATTTTATTTACAGTATACCTTTCTACTTACTATTTTTCAATCTATTTCCTCCCTCTCTTGCTCTTTAGAGGACCTTTGCGCTCAACTTCTCTTCTTCTATAATAGGCTTCTCTTCTTTCGGTCAGCTTCTCTTGTATGAATCTCTTGCATAGAACTCCTAGGACCAAGTTCAAACATATGAATCTCTTCTTCTCCTTCAACTCAAATCCCCTAAAGATTTCTATTAACAAACATGGGATCCCTAGATGGGAGTCGTGAGCAAGTTGGAGTTACTGAACTCAACGACCCTGCTCTTAAAGAGGAAAGAGGACCTTGGCCTAAATGAATCGCTTAAGGAGTTCTTGAGGGAGGAAGTTGAATTCATGTTTGAGGTGCTCGCCTTTGAGGTGGAGCACGCCTCTCTCTATCCCTTATATTTCCCCCCTTTTTGTCAGCATTCAAACCAGAGACCTCTTCAAAGAGTTGCTGGACACTATGCACGAGCTCTTCCATTTGAGTGTGAGATAAAGCAATATCATCTCTATTCTCTCGTAATCTCGCTTCGGCTTGTACACGTTGCTCATGCACAAGTGCTACAACATTGTCAGTACGCTCCAGAGCACTATCAGTTCATTGCATCTGTTGCAGGACCATGCTTTTGAAGTCACTAAGGGAGGAACTGAGCTCATAAACTTTGTATGAGAGAAGTTTGATAGACTTTTCGTTTTACTTTTGGAGAGCCAGGACAACCTCTTTATGATCAAATAGTCTTTTCAGAAAAACTTGATCCCTCTGACTAAGACTAGATGACATGTCCTTGAACATCTTCTTCATTTTCTTATGAAACTCTTTTCCTTTTTCTCCTAGAAGGTGACTTGCAACTTCTGTGATCTTGTTTAGCTTTTGATGGAGTTCAATTGAATTTTCTTCAATATTTTGATCTATCTCTTCAACAATTTTAGCCATCAAATTAGCTAGTTGGTTTTTGGAGGGAATCATACAGACATGTTCCAGTATTTGGGCCATTAGAGCTTCAGAACCAACTTTATCACTCCGAGAGAGATTGGATACAGTGAGGGTAAGATCAAAGAATTCATTATTGGAAGAGGAGGGTATATCTGAACGGGTAATAAGAGGTATATGTGGCTGTACAATTTGTATAAGAGAAGGTGTTTTGGTATCTAAGGGATGTACATGTGATGCTATAGGAGAAATATGTATAAAAGAGATAGTATTATATACATCGATCGTAGGGTGTTGAGATTCTACGATCGGAGAGTTAGGTTTAAGTATATCGACTATAGGGTTTTGGGACTCTACGATCGTAGAGTTAGTATTATGTACATCGATCGTAGAGTTTTGGAACTCCACGATGGGGAATGAATGAAAGAATCAGAAGATGTCGAAGGTTGCTTAGAGATTGTAGAGGGTGACTCTACGTCCTCATCATCGCACGAAAAGAATGAAGAAATCTCAAATAAAGAATTTTATTATGTGATAATAATGAATATATATTATTAGGAGTTAACTTGTGAGTTTTGGAGATATATGTGAGCTCTTAAAACTTATACTTATGATGAGCTCGTGACTCATAATCGTATGGTAAGTTTTTGAGCCCATAGTAGTATGGACAGTTCATGATTTGTTCTTGAACTACATATCGTTATGACAAGTTCTTAAACTTATATTATTGTGGTAAGTTCTTGAACTCATAACATATGGTACGTTCTAGGAGCAAATCATTATTTCTGAAACTACAAGTCTTAAAGAAGTAAAAGCTGTTAATTGCTATATGTTAATCAAGATATTAAATTGATCAAAAGATGTTAAAAGAAGAAATTAGAGGTTATCAGGTTATTGATAAGGAGCTAGTGGCTATACCCCAGCAAATAGCTGTGGTAGTAACTAAGAAATGAGCAACCCTAATATTAGAGGTATTGTTCATCAAGAGTTAAGACAGACATAGGAGGTGTCACAGAAGAACAGACACAGGCGGTGTCATAATAAAATAGACATCAGCGGTGTTAAAATAAAACAAACATTGGCGGTGTTAAAACAAACACGAGCGGTGTCATAATAAAACAGACATTGGCGGTGTCATAATAAGACAGACACTGGCGGTGTCACATTACAAATAGACACATGCATTGTCATAACCAAATAGACATAGGCAATGTTACGGTAGAGAAGGCACAAGTGAGGCCATTTAATCCAGAAATCTTTGGAAGTAAGAAAGGAAGATTAAGTCCAAGAATTATAGGATTTCTTGAAGCAATAAAATAGTAGAAAGCTATAGTTGTAAAGTATGGTATATTATGAGATACATATTAATATAAATATGTGTATTAATATGTGTTATGCGATGAGTAAATTTTAGCATTAATAATGAATGCTTTAAAAGGAAGGATGAGAAAATAATATATTTTGAATAAATAGAATAATGTCGCCTAGAAGAAATTAAGGAGAGACATATAATGAAGATAGAGATCAAGTGAATTCGATGCAACAATTCATAGAACTCATAGTAAGGGCTTTAAGTAGAAACCCCACTGAAGTAAATTTTAAGGATTTTAAGAGTGTGGGACTTCCAGAGTTTAAGGGGACCATTGAGCCTGTAGAGGCTCAATAATGGATTAAGGAGATAGAGAAAGCATTTGAAATCGCCAAAGTCAGAGAGGAGCAAAAAATGGCTTTTGCTACCTATATGTTAAAGGAAGAGGCTAATTTCTGGTGGGAGGCTAATCAGAATAGGGTCGGTGAAAGGATAGTGACGTGGGAGAGGTTCAAGAAATTGTTCTTCGAGAACTACTTTCCCAAGAGTACGTAGAGTCAAATGGAGATAAGATTTCTAGAGTTGAAACAAGGGGACATCCGGTACCCCAATATGCTGCCAAGTTCAACGAACTGGCGCGGTTTGCTCCACATCAAGTGGACACGGAAGAAAGGAAGACGCGTAGATTTGAGCAAGGGTTGAACCCTTCGCTCTATGATAAATTATTGGTGTTATAAATTGACTCATTTGGGACGATTCTAGAGAAGGCAATAATAGCGAAGGGAGGAAATAAGGCATTAAGCCAAATCAGTCAAGAGGGATAAGGCGATAGAGTTGATGGAAACCATAAGAGGAAATAGAATAAAAACTATTCTGAAAATGAGTGAGGAAACCCGAAGAAAAGGGTTGAAGAGTATGAGAATTGCAGGAAGAACCATCGGGGGTATGTAGGAAGCCTAAGAAGGCGTGCTACAATTATTGACAAGAGGGACATATCTCTCCTAATTGCCCCAATCCAACGCAAAATGGGTGTGATGCTTGTGGATCGTTGAATCATCAAGCTAAAAATTGTCTGAAAAAAGGGGCAGATGGAAGAAGTAGTAGTAAGGAAAAGAGTGTGAGCCGACAAATCTTAGCTCAATTTTTGAAGAAGTAAGATAATACCTTAGATAAAGGTAGTATGGAGCAACCGCAATGCCAAAACAGCTATGTGGGAACTCAAGGAAGAAAAAGATGAATAATTTAGTTTATCCTTATCTTTTTGCTGTAATCTTGTAATAGTGATTTCGGGGACAGAATCCTTATAAGGGGGAAGAATGTGACAACCCGAAAATTCGTACAATCTATTATTGGGGTTTATGAATATGAATATCTAAATATTTTTTATGTGTAAATTGTGATTATATGTGTTTAAAGGTCAAATTATGACCTAAATTGTGTTTACGTGTTAGACTAAACAAATTAGGGTTTCGTATGAGAAAATAAAATATTTCCCAAGAAAAAGACGAAATAGCACTATTCACCCGAAAATGCTTTTGCGTCTTTTCGATTTTTCGAAGAATACGTGAATGTTAATATTACGAGGAAAATGGAATATCCAATAAAATTAGAAAACGAAAAACGTAGTTTTTCGATTGTGGGATGAATTTCGGAAGTTAAAAACGAAGAATGCAAGAATAAATACTCGTATAATATGAAATATTATACGATAAAATACAAGAATAAATACGAGTATAATACGAAATATTATACGGTAGAATACGAGATTAATACGAGTAAAATAAGAAGTATATACGAATATGTAACTAGGAATCCAAGTGAATTGGTTTCGACCAATCGTAGCAAAGGATGATGTAAGCATGGCGTGACATGATATAAGACTCAAAGTAGCATAAAGTTGATGTCATCATACCGTCATAATGATGTCACATTAGATGATGATGCAAGCGATGATGTCACGTTGGATGATGATGTAAGCAGTGATGTCATAAAGGACGATGATGCAAGCGATGATGTCATGAATTAATGCGAAAAGACTATTTTACCCTATAAATAGAAAGCTTTGCAAGCTTAAAAACTTACCAATTCACAAAAGAGCAAAATTACTCTCTAGATATATATTTCATGTATTAAAGTTGCAAAGAAATAGTTAAAGCTTGCAACTACAAAAGGTAGAATCCCTAGTCGTTGTTATGTTCAGTTTTCTTTCATTTTATAGTCGAAAAGCTCAAGAACATAAGTGGTTGCCATGTAAGATCTTTTTCGACTAAGTGTTTCTACATGTGTTCTTGAGCAAATCTATTATATAAATAAGCTTATGTAATTTTAATTATAAAATCTTATAATTACATATGTAAGCCGTTATAATGCCTAAATTATTTCATGTATAATATCCAAAAGCTCAAGAACATAAGTGGTTACCTTATAAGATCTTTTTCGACTAAGTGTTTCTACATGTGTTCTTGAGCAAAAATCATAAAACTCTATATAAGTAGGTTTATGATTTTATTATTTGATATTATAAACTGTTAGAACATGGTGGTCTAGCTAATTAATGCTTGTGCCATCAAGTTTTAAGTAATCGAAATGAAGAACGATGGAACTTAGTTTTCATATGTTCTTCATGGTCTTTGTGTTCTTGAGAAGATATCATAAAACTTTATATAAATAGGTCTATAATTTAGTTATTTTTATGTTATGAAGTGTTATTAAGTGTTAGGACAACATTTTTAATGCACGGGGTATCATGTTTTACCAAACGGATCAAAGAAAATTTGAGTCAAGTATGCAATCTGACCTTTCTGTCCATTTTTTGAAATTTTAAAATTCGAATATGCTTTTATAATGCAAAAAAAAGTTGTAAAGGGGGAAATTCTAATGAGAATACACTCAAGAATCACCTAAAAATGTTTTGGAATGAAAAAGTTATGGCTATTGTAGTACTGCTAGATCTAGCTGCTAATATTTCTGCGGGAGTAGTTTTTAATATGCTTTTGTAAACTTCATAACTCTTTATATATAAGGAGTTAAGATGTGATATTTATATCAAAAGAAAGCTCTGGAAGTAAACTAAAAACAGAATCAAGAATAACCCAAAAATGTTTTCAAACGAAGAAGTTATGGCAAATTAAGCGAGTCGGGGTCCTGCAGTTTACAAACCGAAGGCATTCGGGAATTGAACCTTAAAAATAAGGTTTTGTGTATGTAAATTTTTTTAATTCATACCACCCATGGGGGTAGTTAGGCCATGTTATAAATAGTTCACGGTCCAAAGTTGAGACAATTTCGAGGTTGGTTGGACGTAATTGTGGATTAAACAAGTTTTGAAATCAATTATTGAAAAAGTTCAAAATACGAAGTTAGGTTCATATTTAAAGGCTAGTTAAGGTGAACTAGAGTAAGAGTCATATGATGACTAATTTGTATGTTGATCTCATGAATTATATAGGTTGAACATGAAACGCAGAATTAGCGTAAGTATAAGAGACGTTATCAGGCAAGTTTCTAACTCTCATTCGATTTATGTATTGAATGCAAGTTTTCTAACCTTACTCAAGTTATAGTTGAGCAAGTTTTCTAACTCTTGTCTAAACTTTATGTTTTGCAAGATTTATATGTATGTGCAAATGTTTTATGTTTGTACGAGATGTTTAACTGTTGATTTTGCAATGTGTCAATATCTGCATTTATGTGCTATTGAGATGAACTATTTTGTTATTGTACTTTCAATATGCTAAAGTTTTGTTATTCATGAACTATGTAAGAGAAGTGTCGATGCCAATTGTTTTCGGCTAGACAAGTATGAGTGTAAGACATTGAAGTTTTTTTAAAAAAAACTAGTATAAATATGAGAGTAGAACCTTATATAGGTGAGTTAAGAGTCAAGAGATGAACTAGACATATGTTGTATTATAATAATGAAGTAGACTCAGGTGATGTCAATTTAGGAAAGAACAGAGAGAAATGTTAAGGTCTTGAGGATTGATCAATATGTCGTTTCGAAAATATTAAAACGAGAGAAAGTTATTATTCTTATTTATTCGAAGTTGCTTCACAATTATTGTTCAGTTGTTGAAGGTTTCATAGAATATGTTAATATTCATGTTGTTGTTGATTGTTTATTCAACTATTATACTTGCTGAGCAATTAACTACTCACCCTTGCTTTAAATAAAATATTTTCAGCAAAGCTAGAACGAACCGTGGAATCCGGTGAAGATTAAGGAAGATATCAAGTATTTGATTTGAAGAATATATGCTAATTTTATATGTATATATTGTGGCGGATAAAAGTCACCTGTGTATTGTTGTAATAGATAAATCATGTATAGATCATTATTTGTATGTATTGAAGATGTAAAGGTATTAGAACCTGGGATTAGAAGTGACATTTTTTAATATATTGAGGTTACATTGATGTCTTAAGAATTTATGGGTGTTTATGTTGAATGAATAGTACCGTGACATACCGGACCCGGGTTTGAAGGTAGACCCGGATTTCGGTGGCATTACACTTTAGATAATATAAATGAAGAACATCATGAACTACAAGAAGCATATAATTGTCTATATGAAGATAATGAAATCATTAAAGAAGATTTTATTAAAACAAAAATTTCATTAGAAAAATTAATTAAAACTAACAGAAATCTTGAAATTGAAAACTCAAACTTAATTATTATTAATGAAAGTTTAAAAGAAGAAAAAGAGATACTAGAGAATGGTTCTTCAGAAAAATTATTACTAAAAGAAGAATTAGAAAAATTAAGAAAAATAAATAAAGATCTTGAGATAGAAAATTCAACACTCATTATTTCTATTGAAAATCTTGAAGTTGAAAATTCAACACTTGCTGTAATTAATGAGGACACTCAGATACAAAATCAAGTGTTAAATGAAGATCTTAAAAATCTCAAACTTGAAAATTCTTCTCTAAAGATAAAATTGGAAAAACAAAATATAGACTCTTCTTTGATAAAGCAAATTGAAGTTTTAACTAAAGAACGTGATGAGTTGAGCACTACTATTATTAAATTCACAAAAGGGAAAGAAAATCTGGATGTCATGGTTAATCAACAAAGATGTGGTTTTAATAAAGAAGGATTAGGATATATTGGAGAATCTAGTAAAATAAAAGATAAAAGACTCTATCATGTTAAAAGTAAAAAAAAAAGATAGTCATACATCTCCCTTTGCTAATGCACTTACTGTAATCGAAATGGTCATTCTATTCACATGTGCAATGCTCTAAATGGAAACTATAAAGGAAAAATGATTTGGGTTCCGAAAGGAACTTACACTGCTCCTAATATTGTGAAGAATACAAGAAAAGAATTCAATAAATATCAGAAAAATTAAAGATCTTATAGAAATTATTATCAAAAATTTTCAGGATATAAAACTAGAATAAATCATGCATTTTATAGACCTGCTACTAATAAAGTGATTGTGTCTACTAAGACTGATTATCCTGTACCTAGTTTTGTAAAGGAAAACACAAATGTTCCTTATACAAAATGGAAAACTTACCCAAAGGACCCTTTAAATTAAAGGGTACCAGCTCGTAAAATGAGTATATATTGCAGGTATGTCTTGCAGTTGATACTAGTAAAAATAAATGGTATCTTGATAGCGGTTGCTCAAGACATGTGGCGAGAGATAAAACAAAAGTAAACAATGTACAAACTACAGACTGTGGTAAGGTAACCTTTGGAGATAGCAACAAAGGTAAAGTAATTGGAATTGAAAGTGTTGGTAATAAACACATAACAATCTCCAATGTACAATTAATCACAGGACTCAGGTACAATCTTCTATCCATTAGTCAACTAGGTGATAGTGATTTTAAAATATCTTTCAATTCTCATAACTGTTCAATATCTTATCAATCTGGTAAATTAGTTTTATTATGCCCTAAAAATCAGAATGTATACACGTGTGACCTAGATGCATATTCTCACCTAGACAATGTTTGTCCTGTGTCTGCAAATGATGATCCATGGCTTTAGCATCGCAGGTTAGGACACATTAACATGAAACTGATCAATAATATTTCTTCTAAGGAACACGTTCGTGGTCTTCCAAAACTGAAGTTCTTAAAAGATCATATTTGTAAAGCCTATGAATTAGGAAAACAAATACATGCATCTCATAAGCCCAAACTCACAGTGTCAACCTTTCGACCTTTAAAACTCTTGCATATGGACCTAGTAGGACCTATTCCTAAACACAGCATGGGTGGTGCTGTTTATATTCTAGTTCTGGTCGATCATTATTCTCGATTTACGTGGGTTGATTTTCTGAAATTTAAAAATGAAGCTATAAATTATTTCTCTGCTTTATGTAAGAAAATTCAAAATCAACAGGGAAGTCCTATTGTTTATATTCGATTTGATCACGGAAGAGAATTTAACAATTCTAATTTTATTATATTCTGTGATGAGCACGGTATATAAGTCATAACTTCTCTGCTCCTTATACACCACAATCAAATGGTGTGGTTGAAAGGAAAAATCGAACTTTACAAGAAATGGCTAATACCATGTTAAATGAATACCGCCTTCCTAAATATTTTTTGGCTAAAGTAGTGGCAACATCCTGTTAGATTTTAAACCGAGTGTTATTAAGACCAATTTTGCTCAAAACTCCCTATGAGCTTAATTATAAAAGAATTCCAAAAATAAATTATTTTTGTGTTTTTGGGAGTAAATGTTTTATTCTAAATACTAAATGACATTTGCTAAAATTTGATCCCAAATCTAATGAGATATTCTCTTAATAGTAAAACATACAGAGTTTTTAACAAAAGAAATCTAGTTATTGAGGAATCAATGAATGTAACCTTTGATGAGTCTCAGCCACCTCCCAAATATAAAGAGTTAGTTGACAGTGACATTGTCATTGAAGATATTCTCAGAAATATGGAAGAACCAAAATTAGATAATGCATCTCCACCTGTCAATGTTAATCCTCTTGAAAATCCCAATTCTCAGTTAAATGACTTACCCAAAGATTCACATGTCATTAAAAATCATCCTTTAGATAATGTGATTGACAATATTGATAGAGGAATTCTTACTAGATCACAAGCACATAACTTGGCTGGTCACTTATCTTTTTTGTCTCAAATTGATCCTAAAAATATAAAAGATGCGTGGTGCTTGAAGAGGATTGGATAATAGCCATGCAAGATGAACTTGAATAGTTAACCAGAAACAAAGTCTGGGAGTTAGTTCCAAAACCCAAGAAAACTTCCATTATTAGAACTTGATGGGTTTTTCGTAACAAGTTATATGAAAGTGGAACTGTTATATGTAACAAGGCAAGACTCGTTGCACAAGGATATAATCAACTTGAAGGCATTGATTATGATGAAACATATGCTCCTGTTGCTAGCATTGAGTCTATACGTATGCTATTAGCTTTTGCATGTCATAAAGATTTTAAACTATTTTAAATGGATGTTAAATCTGTATTTTTAAATGGTGTTATTGAAGAGGAAGTTTATGTTAAACAACCTCCTGGCTTTGAAGATTTTAATCATCCCGAATATGTCTATAAACAGCATAAAGTTTTATATGGTTTAAAACAGGCCCTCAGAGCTTGGTATGAACGACTAAGTAAATTTGTGCTTGAAAAGGATTTCAAAAGGGGTACTATTGATAATACATTATTCACTAAAAATAAAAATGATGATATTCTTATTATTCAAATTTATGTTGATGACATTATTTTTTGTTCTACTGATATTACTATGTGCAATGATTTTTCTAAAAGCATGAGTAAGGAATTTGAAATGAGCATGATGGGAGAATTAAGTTTCTTCCTAGGACTGCAAATCAAGCAAGGTGAAAAAGGTATTCATATTTCTCAATCCAAATACTGCAAAGAAATGATTAAGAAATTTGGTTTAGAGTCTGTGAAACCTCTTAATACTTTTATGTCAACCACTGATAAATTAATTGCTGATGAAAGTGGTAAAAGTGTTGACACAAAGAAATATAGAGGAATAATTGGAAGTCTACTTTATATCACAGCTAGTATACCTGATATTATGTTTAGTATCTGTAAATGTGCCAGGTTTCAATCAAACCCTAAGGAATCACACTTAACTGTGGTAAAACGAATATTTCGATATCTTAAGGGAACTACCGATTTAGGTCTATGGTATCCGAACGGTCAACCATTTCATCTTATTTGTTTTTCAGATTCTGACTATGCTGGTCATTATGTTGATCGAAAAAGTACAAGTGGCACATGTCAGTTTCTAAGTGGATGTCTAGTTTCCTGGTTCTTTAAGAAACAAAATTCAGTATCTATTTCAACCACTGAAGCAGAATATATAGCTGCAACACGTTGTTGTGCACAAATATTGTGGATAAAATAGACCCTTGTTGATTACAATATTAAATTCAACTCTGTGTCAATATTATGTGATAATACAAGCACTATTAATTTAAGTAAAAATACTGTGTTACATGCTAGATCAAAACATATAGATGTGAGACATCATTTCTTACGTGATCATCGTTCACACACACACACATATATATATATATATATATATATATTTATTTATTTATTTCCCTATTTATAAATTTATTATTAAAATATATTTTATTTTATAAGTATAAATATTGTTTATTTATTAAATTTGTATTTAATTTGTTACATTATTATCATTTACCTATTTAAGCATATATATTATTATAAAGATATGTATAAGTATTTTCTTATTAACCTATAATCAATTGGAACAGTTAAAATTCTTATATATATATATATACACACACACACACTCGGATTAATTTGAACCATTGGGTTAAACTCATTCAAGGATAAAGGGAGTTCAATCCATGCTTCTTAAAATAGACCAATCAGGAGCTATCTAAGTAAGTCACACAGATCAAACATGGATACCGTTAGATCATAAAGAAAAAGCACAAATCAATCTCAGCCTTCGGATTAAGGTCAACCGGTCAACCCAAAATTTTCAAAACTCAGGATTAATCGTGTTCGTTGATCAGTTTTGAGATTAACATTCAGCCGTTGGATCACTCGGTTAGTCCTAAATATAAATAGAAAAATAAAACCTTTTTTAATTCATTTTCATTTACTCTTTCTCTCTCCTCTACCGGTCGATTTCCTTCTCTCTCCAAAAATTCTCTCAAACCCTAAATTTTTAAAGTCAGATTCTTCGATCTAGAGGTCTTTTTTCTCAAATCTACTCTGATTAGATGAACCTCCATCATCGATTTCATACTTCTACCTATTTGATTTCCCAAAATATGCTTTCAAAATTTTCTGATCTCAAACCCTAAATATTTCTGAAGTCAAATCTGTATTCTATACTTGGTTTTCGTCAAATCCAATCCTATAAAACATTTTTCTTAGTCTGTTATGACTACATTCAGTGTTCATAGATTTCTTTTAATCTATTATCTAGGGTTTCACTATTTGACTACCCAACATCTATTCCCATTATACACTCTTCATACACTTCTATATATATATATATATATATATCGAAGTTCGTATATTGACTTAAGAGCTCCTTGAGAAACGATCAATGAAGAAGTAGAAATGAAGAAGATCTGCATGCAAATATAAGGCTTGGTTCAGGTACATTTTGTTTTCTCTTCTATGCATAGTTGTCTGAACAAAAATCTTTTTCTTCTTCTTTCTATTTTTTTAATATTTTCAGTCAAGAGCATGATGTGTTAATTTACTGATTTTTTTTTTAAAAAAGAAAAAAATATTCTGTTAGGGTCAATATTCTGTTTCAAAGTGCTGGTATATATCATCTCCGTATTTGTGTTGGGTCAAATTCATTCTGAACTATTATGCTGGGCACAATGTTTTCGTTAATTTCTATCTCTGTGTTGGGAGTAGAAAACATTTTCTCTGGGTGTTGTATTGAAACTGACCGTAACGAGTCTTTTATGTATTTTTATGAGATGAGACTTTTGGTCCGAAATATTCAATGTCAAATATCTCATTCTCTCATATTTCTACAATACTGAGATGGGCTAAATTTTATTTGGTTAAATTGGAGGGCGAGTTCAGCAAAGCAAGCCGACAGCTCGAACGTTCAATATGATCGTGCAAGATATAGTGGCATCAAAGGAAGTGGTGACAAGTATTATTCCGATCAATAATATAAATGCATACGTATTATTTGATTCGGGCGCTACCTGTTCATTTGTGTCTGATGATTTTGCTAAAAGATTAAACTTACCTCATGAAAAGTTAGAAAACCCAATTAATATAGAAGTTACAAATAAAGAAGTGATTCCTATGGAGTTTGTCCATAGAAATTGTTGCGCGGAAATAAGGGGGCATAGGTTAAGCGTGAATTTGATTCCGATACGCTTAGGAGAATTTGATGTAATCCTGGGAATGGATTGGTTGTATGACCATGAGACAACTATTGATTGTTAGAAGAAGTGCATACGCCTTAAGACACTTGATGAGTCTAAGGTTGTATTTTATGGTAGCAAGTCGTCAAGACAAACGAGTTATCTGATGATGATGCAGACCAGGAAGATGTTGAAGATTTGGCTCATGTAGTGGATTTACAGAAGGTGAATTCTGACATGGGACAGATACCTACAGTGAATGAGTTCGTGGATGTCTTTCCAGAGGAGTTGCCAGGACTTCCACCAGACCGAGAGATAGAGTTTGTAATTGATTTAGTACCAGGAACAACCCAATATCGAAAGCACCATATAAAATGGCTCCAGTTGAGATGAAAGAATTAATGGTCCAATTGCAGGAATTATTGGACAAAAAGTACATCCAACCTAGTGTGTCTCCATGGGGAGCACTAGTGTTGTTTGTAAAGTAAAAGGACGGATCGATGAGATTGTGTATAGATTATAAAGAACTGAACAAGGTGACGATCTAGAACAAGTATCCATTACCAAGGATAGACGATCTATTTGATCAACTTAAAGGAGCAAGGTATTTTTCAAAGATCGACTTAAGAACTGGTTATCATCAATTGAAAGTGAGAAAAGGGGGATGTACCCAAGACAACATTTAGAACTCGTTACGGTCATTATGAGTTTCTAGTAATGTCGTTTTGATTGATGAATGCGCCAGCTGCATTTATGGACTTAATGAACAGAGTATTTAAACAGTATTTGGATAAATTTGTGGTTGTGTTCATCGAAGACATATTGGTGTATTCGAAAACCGATGAGGAACATTGTAACGAACGCGAATTGTACATTTAATCTTTAAATATCTATTGAATTAAATAAATATTTGCGTGATTTATTTATTAAGCTAAACAAATATTTGATGAAATTGTTGTAGATTAATTTAATTGAATGTGTTATATTAATGCGAAGTAATTTTTATAGTGTAAAGTGTGAATTTAATTAAGATAATTTAATTAAATGAGTTATTTATTAATTGTGACATTGTTCTAATTAATTTAATAATTAATTAGAGATTTATTGATTTGTTATATTTAAATAAATGAGAAATTTTATTATATGATGAATTGATTTATTGAGTAGTCGTAGCTTTTATTTAATTATAATATAAATTGTTTATTAAAGTGTGACAATAAACTATACAATAAACTAGTTAATTAAAATAAATGAAAAAGGGAATAAGTAACTAGCAACCAAACATGGTCTTAGGAACATAGGAGCAGTTAAGTGCATACTGGCCTTAACTGACACCCATGTTACGCCAGTTAATACCATCAAACTATTCTCCCTAGCCAACTTAGCAAGTACATATAGAAAAACTTGAGAGAATTTGAGATTTAGGAAGTAGTTTGGAGAATTAGAGTAATCAACTTCATGAGATTATGGAATTGATGGGTTTAAATTTGAATGTTTGTGTTATTTTGTTGCTCAAAATCTTATCATATATGTTTAGTAATGTCTCTATAAAGATTATATAGTTTAGGTATAGGTAATTCGCGTTATGAACAAAGAAATGGGAGTTTATTGGCCCTGTTTCTGTGTTCTTCGGGAACCTGAAAAATTGAATCTGCAGTCTAGCGCCTCAGCGTTGGTATAAAGAGGAGAACTGGCGCCGCAGTGCCGACCCAATTTGTTCGGTTCTGGGTTAGTCCAGCGCCGGTATAAAGAGGAAAACTAGCGCCACAGCGCTAACCCGGTTTGTCCGGGCCCGGGTCAGTCCAGCGCCGCAGTGCCAGTTAAAGGCTTAAGCTTGGCGCCGCAGTGCCGGTCCGGGTCGGGTCGGGTCAAAAATCCAGAAAATAAAATTTTTCCAGATTTTAAAATAAAATAATTTCACATATATGAAATAACATGATAATTATATAGAAGAATAACAATAGTTTAAGAGCTAAGTTTAAGTTATGCTTGTGAAGTGATTAATTGTTTAATAAAGGAAGTGATTAGCTGAACTTTGAGTGTTAATTGTTCAATGTGACTTGAATGTATAGGTTACTTAAAGAGCAATAGATATTATTAATTGTAGCAAACGCACGAGGCAAGTATTCTTACGTAAGTATCCTATCCCTGACTTGATTTGAATTAATATTGAGTAAGTTTTTTACCCTAATTCATTCAAGTTCATGAATTCAAATGTGATATACTAATTCCTTTTTAGTAATACTTCAATTATATAGAGTTTATTCAATTATTTGATTCGACTAGTCCATAGTTGATAAGCGTTCTAAATTCTAGAAACGTTATAGAAGTAAATCCAAACCAAACTTCCTTTGGTACAGGCTCTGATGTCAAACTAAGATGAACAACCCTTTACAGGGGATTATTTTACGCGTTAGGTCCATATAGTCTTACGACTGTTAAAGGTTTAAAGTAAAAATACTTGATAACCTGGGACATAGTTCGTAGTCTTATGACCCTCAGACATTCTCTTAAATTCTCATTTCTAATCTTGATCTAAAAGTCGAGCTTTCAGTTATCCAGTATTTATCGATTATTCGCATGTCATTATTATTGTTGTTGTTTTACTTGTTGGGAAATTGTTGCTCACTCTTTCATGATAACATTGTAGTTAAAGTTGAAAGAGTTGATGAACCATCTACTAGTAAGGGCAAAGATAAAGTAAACAAGTGATGAAGACTTGTTTAATTTACTTGAAAGATGTTATGTAATAGACTTATGTTATGCTTCCGTATTGATGTTTTATTTAAGGTTAGATGACCTGTGATTTATTTATTTATTTATTTATGATGATGTCGTAACCCTTTAATGGGAAGATTTCTATTTTAATTAAGAGTTTTCATTTATATTTGAATGGATAGTTAGATGTGATGTGATTTATTTGGATAGTGAACACCAAATCCCGTAGGAATTAAGTATCCGGATTTGGGGGTGTCATAGGTTGGTATCAGAGCTGTAAGTTATGAACTTTAGGTGGGGAACCTTAGGGGTAATAACCTTTTTAGGAGAAAGAGAACATAATGGTGATAAACTCTCATCGAGTTCTAAGAAATAAATTAAGGAATTAATTAAAGATAATAAAAGACTTTATGTGCTATGTGCTTTTGTGTTAATAACTTATGTGCCACGAGTAATACCGTGTATTAATTAAAACTTAAACTTTGTTGTCAGGATGTCGGATATTGAAGCATTCAGTTAGCCTAGGGAGGTTGAGCCCCGAGTAGCTAGAGAGGAGGAGCCCCATGATATCTATGTTATCCGTGAGCAGTTGATACAGATAGAGCCATCTTCATTGATCAATGTTGTGGGTCAGGATCATGAGCCTGAGTTTGATCCAGAGGAGGATTTTGAGGAGGTAGAGGTAGAGGCTGAGGAGGATGATGAGGATCCCGAAGAGGTACCCCTTACCTCTATCGATGTCGAGATGTATGAAGCACTGTATGACCGTACCATAGAGTTACAAGATAGAGTCAGATATTTGAAGAACTGGCAAATAGACGCCAAACTATTATAGAACAGAAGAATGAGAAGATTGTGGATCTGGATATACATCTTGGAGACGTGGAATGGAAGCTAGTTCAGGCAGAGAGTCAAAAGGAAGAGTTGTTAGCCGAGAATGAGAAGATGAAGCTTAAAATTGAGAAATTGAAGGATGACCTAAGTGAAGAGTCAGCGGAACGTGTTACGGCAGAAGACGCCTGGATGAAGACCGCTCGATGTGCAAAAATTTCTAAAGAAGGCGAACGGGCAAAGAAAGCTAAGATTGAGGAGACTGACTACACTTTCCAGACAGCAATTGATAGGGCCCAAGATCGAGTTCTCCACTATCCAGTTCAGTTCAAAGACTTGCCATGGTATATGTTGGATCGTAGGACGATGTTCCGTATCATAGAAGAAGAACGCAGGAAGGCAGTTCGACGCCTTAGTAGGTTGTGATTGAAATATATTTAAATATCTATGGTAGTTAGTAATGTAAATTCTATTGTGATTATAAACAGTAGAATATGATTATTTAATCCTAAAGATTCTTTGATCTCAGGATAGTTGATGTAAATAACAGTAATGCTATCTTTCTATGTTTAAGACTTTTGAATGAATGAAATATCAAGTTTATTTGAATACGTTATTTGTTATATGTTAAACCTGAATTGTTTGAGTTAAGTATTAAACATTTAAGAAATTGAGTAACGATCTAATAAGCGTGTACTCTTAAACAGAATATGCCGCTGAGATGCCAACTGTAACGATCGCGGATCGTGGGTAGCTTTGTAACGCGAGCCTATGAATTTTTTTGAATAAATTGAACTTTTATTAATATTATTCCGTGTTATGTGTGTGAATATTTTATTACTACATATGATGTGTAGGTAATAATTTTTGATTGTTATTATTTTTATTGGAGTTGATTAAATCGTTAGAGAAATAGCGCTAAAACGCTATTTATGCAAAGGACGCCTTTTTCGATTTTATGACTTTTCATAATTTCGTCAAAGCGTTAATGAGAGGGGTTAATAATCCAAGTGTGGGATTTTTATTTTAGCCCAATTGATTATTTGTTAGAAGCCTAATTGGTATTAAATTAGAAGCCCAATAGATTATTATTGGAAGCCCAAAACCCATGGACTTAGTCCATGAACCAAACCCACCATCCATGACCCAAACCCATGACCCATGAAGGGAAATGGGTTATAACAATCAGCTGGTCATTTGAAGGTGGGAGAAGAGTACGGGAGAAGGAGAGGAAGAGAGGGAGGAGGGTGCCAAAAACGTGGGAAGAGCATGGGGAGAAGCATTCTCTGCATTTGGTGAAGCAAGAATGTCAGAAAGCAAACTCGGGAGAAGGGAGGGGGAGAGCCCAATGGCTGACCACACCTTGGAGGAGCCGAAGCTCTCCTACCCGAGCATTGGGAGCTGCCGTGTCTGGCATGCTCAGCCCACAACCCATCCATGAAGCTCTGATCACTTCTTCTATATATACTCTCCCATTGTTTAGCTTCCATCCCTTTCTTGTTGCTAAGTGTTGAAGCAGAAAATTGAGAGAGTGTAAGAATTGAGTGTGTACGGGTGAATTGAGGAAGGAGAAGGAGTGTGGTAGCAGCTGTGATTAATTCCTTTAGCATCCTTAGAACAAGCTCAAGAGGTATGCAATATAGAGCTTAGCTCATTTCCACTTTCTTTCCAAGTTTCTAGTTTTGCTATGATTGTTTGTTGGAGTAATGTTGCTGAAATTGCTTGGTTATTCATGAACGTGGGTATATGTTGTTAGCTCTGTATAAAGCTTGTTAATAATGTGTAAAAGTGGAACAATGAATGAGAATCAAACCTTTGCATAAGGAATCAAGAAATGGACTGAAATGGACATTAGTGGACTGTTATTCATATTTTGTTAATAATGAAGTTGTAATCATCTTGGTTTGGTTATGTGCATTGGTTGTGTACTGTTTGTATATGTCCAGAAGCTATGGGAATTGATTTCATATGTGAAGTCAATGGTAACCATGTAATGATAGGCTATGAGTTATGAACTCTAAAGCCAAGCCCACCAACTATTTGGTTTAATGTCCAAGAGAATGATTTCTCTAAGGAGCATGAGAATGAGGAATGATTAATTGATTAAATGATGTTATGATGCATAGCTTAGTTGTAAAAGTATGTTTTGAGTCATATAGACTTGTTGTATAATGGCTAAGAAGCAAATGGGACGGAATCATTGGTTTGGATTTTTGGGTTCTGCAGTAGCAGAACTTGAAAGTCCCTGGATGCAGAGTGGCGCAGCTGCGCCACTCCCAAGCATAGCACCTGCGCAGCTGCGCTGGGTGCCAGACCTGAAAGTCCCTGGATTAGAGTGGCGCAGCTGCGCCACTCCCAAGTGTAAGACCTGCGCAGCTGCGCCGGTCTGCAGAGGTGAATGGTTCTGCTGCTTTGTGTTATTGGTGCGATGCATGTTTATATAGTCCCAACATGTTATAAATACCTCAAAGCATATGTATGATATGTTAGTGTAATAGTTGGATGACCCCAAGCATGAAATGACTAAGTGGCAACCAATGTTCGTAATGATTATAATGCCTTGATTTATGTAAGCCAATGTTTGGTGTCTATTGTGAGACTAATTGGTATGTGAATATATGTTTAAATGCGTAGGACATATTTGAAGGACGATTAACGTCAAGTAGTAGAAAGCGCTTAAGGCAAGTTTCTAAACCTTATGCACTATTTTTATTTCGTGCAAACAGGTATATATTGTTGCAAGTTTCCTAAACCCTTGTCTAACCTTTGTGTTGGGCAAGTTCTCTAGCTTCATTCATTTTCAGTATTGAATGCAAGTTTCGTATCTTATACAAGAGACGTATATTGTGCAAGTTTATTTGATTCATTTGATTATATTCTCTTGACTCTCATGCGATGTTTGAAGTTCCGATTTACGCAATACATATATGGTTGTGTGAATTCCTTACTTATGTAAATCTTTTAGTATTTGCACAAGTATTCGAGCTATGTTATGACATAAATTGTTGAAGCTTTCAAGTTCACATATATATGAACTGTTATAGAGAACGTCGATGCCATTTGTTTCGGCTAGACAGATATTGAAATGTTTTATTGATTTGATAATAAATCCTTGAAATGTTATTGATGATTAAGTAGAGCTATCCAACCGAATTGTTTTGGTTAGGATTCCGAGACATGAATGAGATGAACAACCCTAATATTAGGGGCAGTTTTAGTCAGTTATTCTGACAAGGCATCGAGCGCCTAAACAAACGCATATAGTCGTTTCCAGCTAGAGTGTTGATCAACATAGAGTACAATAGGCTGATCACCTAGAAGTGCTCGTAAGTAAGACGGTTTGCAGTTATAATGCTGTGTACCTTTTCAAGAAAGCAAAAGAAAGTTCAAGGTCTTATGACCACTCAATGTCGTTTCGAAAATATATTTTTAAAACGAAAGCAAAGTATGATTCCTGTTTATTCAGAATATTTCACAACTATTGTTCAGTTGTCGAAGAGAAATGATATAATTGATGATATTGTTGTTATTCAACTGTTATACTTGCTGGGCAATTGAATGCTCATTCTTGCTTTATACTAAACATTGCAGCTAAGTACGAGCGGGCCGAAGGTTCCGGTAAGGACAAGGGAAAGGGCAAGACGAACGTCTAGATGACGTCATAGTTTATTTGTATTAGTAATGTTGTAATACTAAGACTTATTATGTATTTGGAATGATGTTATGGTAATAGAACCTGGGATTGAGAGTAAGACGTGTTGTAATAATATAGTAATTACATTCGTGTCTATTATGTTGTATGGAATGGGATGTACCGTGTAGCACCAGAATCGGGTTTGAGGTACCCGGATTTGGGGGCGTCACACCAACCATGTCAACAGGCTCAGGAAAGCTCTACCAATAATAACAACAATGATGCCAATACTAATCTTGTACAGCAATTAGTCAACCTTTTAGCCAGAGTACTCGCGAATCAGCCGCAAGCTCCACCAGTTATGTCATTTAAGGATTTTAAAGCGGTAGGACTGCCAGAGTTTAGGGGTTCCCTGAATCCAATCGAAGCCCAAACCTAGGTGATAGAAATGGAGAAAGTGTTTGACGTTGCTAGGGTTAGTGATGATCAAAAGACTGCTTTCGTAACGTTCATGCTTAAGTCAGAGGCTAGCTACTGGTGGCAAGCAAATAAGGTTCAAGGAGGTTAGGGTGTAATCGTATGGGATAGGTTTAAGGAGATGTTCTTTGAGATGTACTTCCCGACAAGCTCACGTAATCAGATGGAGATTCAATTTCTGGAGCTGAAGCAGGGTACCATATCTGTACCAGAATACGCCGCGAAGTTCAACGAGTTGGCTAGGTTCGCAATCTATCAGGGAATACTGATGAGAGGAAGGCGAGGAGATTTGAACAGGGGATAAAGCCGTGGTTGTACAGTAAGGTGTCAATGTTCTAATTGAACACTTTTGCCAGAGTTTTGGAGAAGGCAATTATCGCAGAAGGTGGGAGCGACGCTCTGACTAAGTATAACTAGGAGCAGCAGAAGAAGAAGGGTGAAAATAAGAATAACAAAGCGAGTGGTGGTCACAACTAGAAGAGAAAGTGGAATGACAATGGATCTATTAGGAATCAACAGGGAGGTCAGAAGAAGAAAGTGGAGGCGTGTGTTACATGTGGGAAGAATCACGTGGGAATATGCCTGAAAGGGAAGAGGGTTTGCTACAATTGCGGTCAGGAGGGTAACATAGCACCAAATTGTCCTAATCCAACGAAGGGTGCTTGCTTTACTTGCAGATCAAGGATCATCTAGCTAGGGATTGCCCAAAGAAGGCAGCAGGAGGAACAAGAGTAGGAGGCAGTAATGGAAATAGTGGTGGAAGCACGTTAACCATAACCGAATCAACACCAACAAACCGACCTACTACCAGGACTTTCAACATGACCGTGCAGGACGCCGTGCAGTCACGTGATATGGTGTCAGGTATCATTTCGATCAATAATATAAATGCTTATATATTGTTTAATTCAGGTGCTACTTGCTCATTTATATCTGATCACTTTGCTAAGAATTTAGGTTTACTTAAGGAGGAATTAAATTACCCTTTGAACATATAAATTACGAATAGGGAGGTAGTTCCTGTTAGGTATGTACACAAGAATTGTAGAGTGGATATTAAGGGAAATGTGATGACTGTAGATCTGATCCCAATTAAACTTGGGGAATTTGACGTTATTTAGGGAATGGATTGGCTATTCAATTATGGGGCAATAATTGATTGCCAAAAGAAATGTATTAACCTTATAACTACGTCAAAGGTAGTATTTTATGATAGCAAGTCGCCTAGGCAAGTGAGTTGGCTGACGATTATGCAGGCCAGAAAGATGTTGAGACAAGACTGTGTTGGATACTTAGCCTACATAGTTGATACTCGATAAGAGAGTCCGAAATTGGAAGATATATCTGTCGTAAGAGACTTTATAGACGTTTTTCCAGACGATTTGCCAGGACTTCCGCTAGATAGGGAATGGAATTCGTAATCGATTTGGTACTAGGGTCTACCCTTATATCGAAGGCGTCGTACCGTATGGCTCCAGTAGAGATGAAAGAGTTGATGGTGCAACTGCAAGAACTTTTAGACAAGAAGTATATCCAGCCGAGCGTATCGCCGTGGGGAGTGCCATTATTATTTGTCAAGAAGAAGGACGGATCGATGCGACTTTGCATTGATTACAGGGAATTGAACAAGGTTACGATTAAGAATAAGTACCCGTTGCCAAGGATCGATGACTTGTTTGATCAATTGAAAGGAGTTAGGTATTTCTCAAAGATAGATTTGAGAAGTGGTTATCGTTAGTTAAAAGTAAGGAAGGAAGATGTACCGAAGACGACGTTCAGAACTCGTTATGGTCACTAAAAGTTTCTGGTGATGTCATTTGGTCTAACAAATGCTCCTACAACATTCATGGACCTAATGAACAGGGTGTTTAAGCCATTTTTGGATAAGTTCATAGTAGTGTTTATTGATGATATTTTAGTATATTCTAAAACCAAAGAAGAATATGCAGAACATTTGAAGGCGACATTGGAAGCATTAAGAAGAGAGAAGTTGTATGCTAAGTTTTCAAAATGTGAATTCTGAATAGAGTGGGTGCAATTTCTTGGACATGTGATCGATAAGGATGGGATTTCGATGGATCCGTCAAAAGTTAAAGCAGTGCTTAACTAGGATCAGCCGAAAACACCATCAGAAGTAAGGAGTTTATTAGGATTGTCAGGTTATTACAGATGATTTATTCAGGATTTTTCCAAAATTGCGACTCCGTTAACGAATTTGACTAGGAAGACGGTAAAATTCGTTTGGACGAAAAAATGTGAGGAAAGTTTTCAAGAGTTGAAGAAGAGATTGAGTACGACACCTATGTTGTCTTTACCGGATAACACAAGAAATTTTATCGTGTACAGTGATGCGTCGCATAAAGGACTAGGCTGTGTGCTTATGCAGAACGGTAAGGTCATTGCGTATGCGTCACAATAATTAAAGGACTATGAGAAGGGGTATCTGACCCATGATTTAGAATTAGCTATGGTAGTGTTTGCTTTGAAGATCTAGAGGAACTATCTTTACGGGGAGAAGTGTGAAATATATAGAGACCATAAAAGTCTGAAATATATTTTCACATAGAAAGATCTGAATATGCGACAGAGGAGGTGGTTGGATCTAATTAAGGATTACGACTGCGAGATTTTATACCATCTGGGTAAAACGAACGTTGTAGCCGACGCCTTAAGTAGAAAGGGTCGGGAGAAACTATTTACGTTAACCGATCAGGAGGAGCTAATTACAGTAATGGCAAAACTAGAGTTAGAGGTGAAATATTCGGAGGAGTCTGATAAAAAATTATTTCAATTAGGAACCGGTTTAACTTTAGTGGATAAGGTTAGGGAAGCACAAATTCAGGATGAAGAATGTGAGAAAATCAGGAAAAGAATATCTGAAGGTGATGAAGTGAAATTCAAAGTTGATAATGAAGGATTATTGAGATTCGAGGGAAGAATTTGGGTTCCATCAGTACCAGAGGTTAACGAGAAAATTTTGAGGGAGGCTCATAATTCAAGATATTCGATTCATATCTCCGACAGCATTTCTGGTGGCGAAATATGAAAAGGGACGTTGCCGATTATGTGGCCAAGTGTTTGACATGTTAGAAAGTTAAAACAAAACATCAGAGGCCGAGTGAGTTACTACAACCGTTAGAAATCCTAGAATGGAAATGGGAACATATCACTATGGATTTCGTAGTAAGTCTTCTGACGACTCAGAAAGGTTTCGACGCAGTTTGGGTTATCGTAGATCGATTGACGAAATCAGCACATTTCTTACCGATCAAGATCAGATTCAACTTAGATCAGTTAGCGACGTTGTATGTGAAGGAGATTGTTTCGAGGCACGGTCTCCAGTTTCTATTATCTCAGATAGGGATCCGCGATTCATGTCGAATTTTTGGAAGCGACTACAAGAATGCATTGGAACGCGGTTACGTATGAGTATAACATATCATCCACAAACCGATGGACAGAGCGAAAGAACGATTCAGACATTGGAAGATATGTTAAGAGCTTGCATCATGGATTTCAAAGGAAATTGGGATGATCATCTACCATTGGTGGAATTTGCTTACAATAACAGTCACCACGCAAGTATTGGCATGCCGCCTTATGAAGCGTTGTACGACAGAAAGTGCAGAACTCCATTATACTGGGATGAAGTTGGCAAACGTCAATTACTAGGGCCAGAACTGGTACAACAGACCACTGAAATCATCAAGGTGATCAAGGTGAGATTGATAGCTGCTCAGGATAGGTAGAATAAATATGCTTACCAACACCGCAAGAATCGAGAGTTTGAATCTGGTAGCTACGTTTTCTTGAAAGTGTCTCCCTGGAAGGGGAAAATTCGATTTGGTGAAAAAGAAAAACTGAGCCCGAGGTTCATTGGACCCTTTAAAGTGTTACGAAGAGTCGATAAGGTCGTGTATGAGGTAACTTTACCTCCGGCGTTAGAACACATCCACAATATTTTTCATGTTTCAGTTTTACGACCATACAAACCAGACTACAAGCATGTTATAGAATATGAACCCCTGCAAGTCGAAAAAGATTTATCCTATGAAGAGGAGCCTGTTCAAATAGTTGACAAAAAAGAGCTAGTACTCAGAAATAAAGTTATACCTTCCGTTAAGGTGATCTAGAGGAACTACAACGCTGAAGAAGCTACGTGAGAACTCGAAGATCAGATGATGAAAGATTATCCTCAATTATTTACTTAATTTATGTGTAGCAATTCTGGGGATAGAATCTTTGTAAGGGGGGAGAATGTAACGGGACGAATTAATTGAGTCGTGATTATGGGGATAGAATCCTTTTAAGGGGGAAAATATGTAATGAATGCGAATTGTACATTTAATCTTTAAATATTTATTAAATTAAATAAATATTTGTGTGATTTATTTATTGAGCTAAATAAATATTTGATGAAATTGTTGTAGATTAATTTAATTGAATGTGTGATATTCATTATATTAATGCGAACTAATTTTTATAGTGTAAAGTGTGAATTTAATTTAGATAATTTAATTAAATGAGTTATTTATTAATTGTGACGTTGTTCTAATTAATTTAATAATTAATTAGAGATTTATTGATTTGTTATAATTAAATAACTGAGAATTTTTATTATGTGATGAATTGATTTATTGAGTAGTAGTAGCTTTTATTTAATTGTAATATAAATTGTTTATTAAAGTGTAATAATAAACTATACAATAAACTAGTTAATTAAAAGAAATGAAAAATGTAATAAGTAACTAGCAACCAAACATGGTCTTAGGAACATGGGAGTAGTTAAGCGCATACTGGCCTTAACTGACACCCATGTTACGCCAGTTAATACCATCAAACTGTTCTCCCTAGCCAACTTAGCAAGTACATATAGAAAAACTTGAGAGAATTTGAGATTTAGGAAGTAGTTTGGAGAATTAGAAGGAAGATTCCTACCATCTTGCATAATTTAACAACTCATCAGAGGTAATTTCCTAAATTTAAGTTTTAAATTTACGTCTTTGAGTTTTCTCCATGAATGTTAAATTTAGTTCTCTGTAAACTAATTTTTATGGCTAAATTATCAGGAACTTGATGTTGGATGCTTGTTAATATGCATAATCTATTTTATATGATTTGTATTTGATTTAGAGTAATCAACTTCATGAGATTATGCTTTTAATTGGAGTTCTGAAACTTATAGAGGAACAATATATATTTGAATATGGCTTATATGTATGAAAATTGCTACTTGATTTACATATTAATCGGTAGATTGATTATTGATTATGTTTATACATGTAAAAACAAAGAAAACGAAACTTAAACGGATTAATTTGGTGTTATAACGAATCTGTTATGGGTGAATTCATGATATTTGGTGAAACTTTGAAAAATAGCATGAACATGGAATTGATGGGTTTAAATTTGAATGTTTGTCTTGTTTTGTTTGTCAAAATCTTATCATATATGTTTAGTAATGTCTCTGTAAAGATTATATAGTTTAGGTATAGGTAATTCGCGTTATGAACAAAGAAATGGGAGTTTATTGGCCCTATTTCTGTGTTCTTCGCGAACCTGAAAAACTGAATCTGCAGTCCAGTGCCGGTATAAAGAGGAGAACTGGCGCCGCAGCGCTGGCCCAATTTGTCCGAGTCTGGGTTAGTCCAGCGCCGCAACGCCGATATAAAGAGGAAAACTAGCGCCACAGCACCAGCCCGGTTTGTCCGGGCCCGAGTCAGTCCACCGCCGCAGTACCAGCTAAAGGCTTAAGCCTGGCACCGTAGCGCCGGTCCGGGTCGAGTCTCGTCAACGGGTCGGGTCAAAAATCCAGAAAATGAAAATTTTCCAGATTTTAAAATAAAATAATTTCACATATATGAAGCAACATGATAATTATACAGAAGAATAACAATAGTTTAAGAGCTAAGTCTAAGTTATGCTTGTGAAGTGATTAACTGTTTAATAAAGGAAGTGGTTAGCTAAACTTTGAGTGTTAATTA
The DNA here is from genome assembly GCA_034770075.1 of Aralia elata. NCBI lineage: Eukaryota > Viridiplantae > Streptophyta > Magnoliopsida > Apiales > Araliaceae > Aralia > Aralia elata. The sequence goes on from CM068379.1 coordinate 13,260,899, forward strand.
TTCAATGTGACTTAAATGTATAGGTTACTTAAAGAGCAATAGATATTATTAATTATAGCAGACGCACGAGGCAAGTTTTCTTACTCTAACTTGATTTCAATTACGCAAGTATCCTATCCCTAACTTGAGTTCAATTAATATTGAGCAAGTTCTTTACCCTAATTTATTCAAGTTCATGAATTCAAATGTGATATACTAATTCCTTTTTAGTAACACTTCAATTATACAGAGTTTATTCAATTGTACATTTTATTAGCTTCAGTCTTTGGTTCTTGAATACCATTTACATTTTAATTATTGAGCCTTGATTGGCTAGCGAACCCTTATTGATTCGACTAATCCATAGTTGATGAGCGTTCTAAATTCTAGAAACGTTATAGAAGTAAATCCAAACCAAACTTCCTTTTGTGCGGACTCTGATGTCAAACTGAGATGAACAACCCTTTTATAGGGGATTATTTTACGCGTTAGCGTTTAGATGATGTGCAAATACATGGTACGAAGGGCTGATCCCCCTAAGTACGAGAAGTAAGGTCCATATAGTCTTACGACTGTTAAAGGTTTAAAGTAGAAATACTTGATAACCTAGGACATAGTTCGTGCTCTTATGACCCTCAGACATTCTCTTAAATTCTCATTTCTAATCTTGATCTAAAAGTCGAGCTTTCAGTTATCCAGTATTTATCGATTATTCGCATGTTATTATTATTGTTGTTGTTTTACTTACTGGGCAATTGTTACTCACTCTTGCATAATAACATTGCAGCTAAAGTTGAAAGAGTTGATGAGTCATTTACTAGTAAGGGCAAAGGCAAAGTAAACAAGTGATGATGACTTGTTTAATTTACTTGAAAGATGTTATGTAATAGACCTATGTTATGTTTCCGCATTGATGTTTTATTTAAGGTTAAATGATCTGGAATTTATTTATTTATTTATGATGATGTTGTAACCATTTAATGGGAATATTTCTATTTTAATTAAGAGTTTTCACTTATATTTGAATGTGTAGTTAGATGTGATGTGATTTATTTGGATAGTGAACACCAAATCCTGTGGGAATTAAGTACCCAAATTTCGGGGTGTCACAAATATGCCAAGCATCTAAAGGTAGTATTGGAGACATTAAGGAAGGAAAAGTTGTATGCGAAAATTTTAAAGTGTGAATTCTGGTTGAAGAGAGTTCAATTTTTGGGTTATGTTATCGATGAGGAGGGAATTTCTGTTGATCCAGCAAAGGTAGAAGCGGTGAAAAATTGGGGACAACCAAAGATTCCGATGGAGGTCAGAAGTTTCTTGGGGTTGGTAGGATATTACCGAAGATTTATTAAAGATTTCTTGAGGATAGCGACATCATTGACTAATCTGACGAGGAAGGCCGTTAAGTACGTGTGGACAAAAAACTGTGAGCAGAGTTTTCGGGAGTTGAAGAAGCGATTAAGTGAAGCACCTGTGTTATCTTTACCAGATAGTACGAGAGGTTTTACAGTGTATAGTGATGCGTCTCACAAGGGACTGGGTTGTGTGCTGATGCAGAACGGTAAGATTATTACGTACGCGTCATGCCAGTTAAGGGATTACGAAAAGGGATACCCTACCCATGACTTGGAGTTAGCTGTGGTAGTGTTTGCATTTAAGATCTGGAGACATTATCTCTATGGAAAAAGGTGTGAAATATACACAGACCATAATAGTCTGAAGTATATCTTTACACAAAAGAAGTTAAACATGAGGCAGACGAGGTGGCTTGAGTTAATGAAGGACTACGATTGTGGTATTTTGAACCATCCAGGAAAGGCCAATGTAGTGGCAGACGCTTTAAGTAGAAAGAGCAGTGAGAAGTTGTTAGTATTGACAGAGCAAGAAGATTTAGTAAAAGAAATGGAGAAAATGGAGTTGGAGGTGAAAAATTCGAAAGATTCGAATAAAGTAATGGAAATGGAAGTAAGTCCGACATATTAGACACGGTGAAAGAGGCTTAAGAAAAGGATGAAGAATGTAAAAACATCAAAGAGCGGTTAGCTGAGGGTGAAAAGTTGAAGTATAAAATTCATAGCACCGAATTGCTAAGATTTGCAGAACGAGTTTGGGTACCTTCAGTACCGGAATTGAGAGATGCAATTTTACAAGAAGCACACAATATGAGATACTCGATACACCCAGGAAGCACGAAGATGTATCAAGATCTGCGTCAACATTTTTGGTGGCCGAATATGAAAAGGGAGGCTGCAGAATGTGTCAGTCGGTGTTTAACTTGTCAACGAGTCAAGGCAGGGCATCAACGATCGAGTGGACTATTGCAGCCGTTAAAAATTCCTGAATGGAAATGGGAGCATATCATCCATAGACCGATGGGCAAGGCAAAAGAATGATTCAAACACTAGAAAACATGTTTAGGGCCTGTGTGATGGACTTCAAGGGAAGCTGGGAAGATCATCTTCCGTTAGTGGAGTTTGCTTATAATAATAGTTATCACGCAAGCATCAGAATGCCGCCATACGAAGCCCTATATAGAAGGAAATGCAGAATGCCCTTATGTTGGGATAGGGTAGGTGAACGCAGACTGTTGAGACCAGAATTGGTACAGCAGACTGTGGAGATCATCAAGATAATAAGAGTCCGACTGGTGGCAGCGTAAGATTGCCAGAAGAAGTATGCAGATCAGCATCGTAAGAAAAGAGATTTCGAGGAGGGAAGTTATGTATTTTTAAAAATGTCTCCCTAGAAGGGAAAAATATGATTTGGGAAGAAGGGAAAATTGAGCCCTAGGTTCATAGGACCTTTCGAGGTTTTAAGAAGAATAGGTGCAATTGCTTACGAGGTAGCCTTACCTCCTGAACTTGAACACATTCACAATGTGTTTCATGTGTTAGTGTTGTGACCTTACAAGCCAGATTATAAGCATGTTATATCATATTAGCCAATTCAAGTTGAGAGGGACTTATCATATGAAGAAATTCCTATAGAAATTTTATATAGGAAAGAGAAGAAGTTAAGGAATAAGGTTATACATTCTATCAGAGTTCTTTGGAGGAACCACAACACTAAAGAAGCTTCGTGAGAACTCGAGAAAAAGATGAGGAAGAATTATCCGAGTCTTTTTGAGTAACCTTATGTTGTAATTCCGGGGACATAATTCTTATAAGGTGGGGATGATGTAATAACCAAAAACTTCAAGTCTCATTGTAAATAAAATTATTAAGTATGTTATTTTATAAGTGGATACTTTGTTGCTTATGTTGTGTGGGTATATGATTCGATGAATATATATATATATATATATATATATATATATATATAATTATGCTTAAATAAGTTATTTTATTAATATTATCAAGGGTGACTTAACACCAAGGATAGTGGGCTAATAACTGAAGAGATTAAAAGAGGGTTAGATCAATAAATCAATCTAGTGCATTACCCTTAAGTCAGACCAACGTGACCCAATTATGATGACCCAAAGGTATCCAATGGGTGACCCAATTTAACCCAATTAAAAGGAAGTATCCGGATGGAAGAGAGAGAAGGTCACGTGGGTGCATTAAATTCTCCCATATTATTTTCTAAAGCTAGAATCCTAACACCCTAGCTCTTGTTCCATAGCGCGGCTGATGTGAAGATTTAAATCCCCTAAAAACCGGGATACAAAGAAAAAAAAGAGGGATATGCAATAAGTACCTATACATACAGAATTTACTGTATGTATATGGTTTGAAGTCTATAAATAGCACCTCTCACTTGAGCTAGCAAATGTTAGCTTCATTCGTCACCTTGGTCTGAAATCTAGTAAACAAAAGATTTGAGAGAGAAAGGAGAGGAGCCGCCATGCTAGGAGGGAGAGAGGAGAACGATATCTAGTATATGCCTTCTACCTTTATTGTTTACTTCAGATGGAAGAGAAGACAGGCAACCAGAACAAAGAGGTAAGAGTTTCCTGATTTTGGTAATAATGGTCTATCTATGTATTATTTGTTTAGCATATTAGTTAAAGAGTACAAACCGACTGTAAAAAGAAAGGTTAAGAGAGGTTCGTGAGCTAGGTGCTCTGTGACCATGTTCTATATCGATATTAAATGTTGTCCATAAGATGTGTGACCATACTTTAGTTAAACCATAAGGGTGGTAGCACTGTAACGCTTGTAATAAAATAGTATAACTACTTGTCTATGAGACCATCTGCTTGAGACCAGTGGTTGGCTTGAGCTAAGTTCAGAACGGAACTGTAGTAGTAAAACAAATTTGAAATGATTCGTATGTTGAATCTCAGGCCTTGTGTTACCGACCATAAGGAATGCTGGTTGGACTATTAACTGCTAGTAAAGCCTAAGAAAGAGTGTGTCTGAGTTTACACCTCGATCTATCTTCTAAAACAAAACAAAGGTCTCTATCAAATCTACTATGAACAGACACAGCTAATGAAAACGAGTTTACACCAATAAAGCATGTGTCAGACCTAAATCATGATGATTAGACATGTATGACCTTAGACCAAATCAGCCAAGGGAGATTACTTAAGTTAAAATCATAAAGTAACCATGGATGAGGAGAAGGACTTAACGATTGTAGAATGGCTTTACTACGATCGTAGAGTGTACTTATACCCGTAAAGTAAACTAGCCAAGTCAGTTAAGTTACTCGACGATCGTGTAGAATATCTCTCGGCGATCGTAGAGTCAGTCAGTAATGTTACTCGACGATCGTAGAGTATCTCTCGGCGCAGAGTAAGTTAGCCAGTCACTCATACATCGTAGAGCTTCGCCCATGCAAACTTGGCATAACTTCATTAAGTCAGAAAGACCTTAGTGATCGTAGAGTCTAACTCTGCCAATCGTAGAGTCCACTCTTGTCAATTATAGAATTTCACCAGTAAGTGGTAAAGCTTTATTTGTGATCGTAGAGTCACCTTATTGATCGTAGAGTGACTCCACTAGACTTGATAAAACTTTACTGATCGTAGGGCTGTCATAGCAGACCATAAAATGTTTAAAGGGACCGTATATCAGGTCGTACGAGTCTCATGTGTATACTTATTGAGTCGATTATTGATGCTTAGCCATGACTAATCAGAGGATCAATTATAATCATTCCAGGATACCTGGAGAACAGGATCGTAGAGTAATTATTAAGCAGCAGATCAAGCAAGTTCCTTAACTCGCACCACCTCATATATTGCTTGCCAATTTTCTTATATAATGCAAATCTCTAGATTCAAACTTAAATCATTATTTCAAAGCATGTTATTTTTTGTTGATTGCTCCATATCCATGATAAGTATTTCTATTCACACTTAGTGCAAGTTCTTGTATTCAGATATTTATTTATTGGAAAAGGATCTAAGTGGTATAATTATTAAAAATTATTCCACCTCACTGTTATGATTTCTCATTGCACTCGTGTGCTTTTAAAACTTGTGCTATTGCTCAAGAAATTGAAGTTCTACTATTCATGAACTGTTAAGTCTAAGCTAGTTATATCAGCTAGGCCGAACAAGTTTAGATTCAAATAAGTTTTAAAAGCAGCTTCCAAGCCAACTGTTGGTAAGGACTCTTCTACTGAGAAAAGAATATTTTATTAAGGCAGTAAATTGGAAAATAGTTAATTGCCCGATTTTAAGTGGTATGCATATTCACCGGGTATGAGAGGATGATCCCCTCGATTACCAAACTTTTAAGAGGTCCGGTGTAATTACTGGCAAACCTCCGAATTTGTTTAAGGTCAATTATAACTACTCAGCATTTCCTATTTATTCGTCCACTTTTTAAAATTCGAATCTTTGTCCTTTCACAGACATTAGACTGATTAATTTCGCCTAAATCATGATATATATATATATATATATATATATATATATATATATATATATATATATACTGTCGTTGTATATAATACTTGCTGAGCAAAGCAGTTGCTCACTCTTGCTATATCATGATATTCATTTCAATTAAGCCTGAGTGCTCAAAGAAGGACAAAGGCAAGGGGAAGGTTCAAGAAGAGCAAGCTTCATTCTTTTTTTAACTTATATAGAAATACTTATGCAAATCTTTTGGGATTCTAAGGTCATGTAATCGACTTAATGTTGTTAGATTTTAGGATTGATGTAGAACCTAATTGTAATGAACAATGTCTGTTTATTATTCCGTAATAGTTTATAGCATGTGTATGTTGATGATGGATTGTGAGCACCAAATGCCAAGGGTAAGGAACCCAGATTTGGAGACATCACATCTATGCCCAGGCCACAAAATATGGAAGAATTAGCTGTGACGACTAATGAGCAAGAGCCTCATGGTGATGATGAAGAACTGGCTATGAAGGCATCAACTCCTGAGCCAAAGGAAAAGAAAAAGAAAAAGAAATTAAGCTAGATGGTTGAAAAGGCAGATAGAAGATAGAGGAAAGTAGAACAGAAGGAAGAGGAAAGGAAGAAGAAAAAAGAAGAAGACAAGCAAAAGAGGAGAGAAAAGAAGAAGAAGAAGAAAGAGCTGAGAACTAAGCATAAGGAAGATCCAGCTCAACGATCGTTATATTCCTCTAATACTCCTCTGCGAGTGACTTATGTCATCGAGATGGTTGTAGAGGATTTCAATAAAGGTTTTGACTCAACGATAGTAAAGCCTAAGGATCCTAGCTATGGGGGGGAACAACCCATTGAATATCCAGTTCCTCCTCCCTCTTTTCCATCTACATCTCATTCAGAGCCTGTGAACACCTACATTCCTTCTCCAAGGCTGTATCAACCTAGTCTTCGCAGAGTAATTCTCACAGGAATAGAAGTTCCAAAAATAGCTCATCTTCTTCCTAATGATTTCGAAGGAATAGGGGCAGGTAGAATGAGAGTGTTGCACTCTACAGATCCTCTATTCACTCTCTTTTACAACTTGGAGATAGGCAGAAGTACAACCGTTTATGAACCCAATGGCGATCAATTGTTATACTTCGTGTCACTTATGCCCCTAGTCAGAGCAATCATACAAGGAGATCAAAGTCTGATCGGATGAAACTACTCTAAATATCCAAATCTAAAGCTGGTGGCTTAAAATGTTCCTAGAGTTCTCAAGTACGCCACCAAGCTAATATGATCTGAGCCATCTGTATCTTTTCCCTTGCATCAGTAGGTAACTGTTGTATCTTCTCCATTTTTGAGTATTATTCCATCCTATGATTGGGATAAAGGCCTTATAGAATCTCTCTCTGGACCTTGAGCAATCTCCTGCTTAAATTTGTCCTGTTGAATCTCTTAATAATCCTCTGTCCGAAGAGTCTCAACACTCTGCGGATGATGTAGATAATACTAGTTTTCTAGTCGTAGAGTCCCAACACTCTACTGATCGTACAAATAAACCTCACTTTCCGTTTGTAGAGCCTTCACACTCTACAATGATGAACAATAAATACACTCTCCGATTGTAGAGTCTCAAAACCCTACGATCGATATATATAATACTAATTCTCCTGTACATACTGTAACGCCCCCAAAATCGGGACCAACTTTATCCAAAATTAGGACTAATCTTAATCCTGACCTTGTGCGTTAATTACTATCTTAATTCAGCTTGACATCATACTATGATGAAATAATAGTTGAAAATGCGGATAATTAAAATTTTTCTATATCTTTATTTCTATTACCTGAATCGCAACCTTTACGATTATATATCGAAGTAGATATGAGTATATACAACTCAATTCTACATTCGGATTCTTTATTATATAGTATTATCACTATATTGATTTGCTTATTTTCATGCATTCAAAACAAATATTCTTTATTTATTGAATATCTCAAGGTTTACTTACCTATCAGTACACATGTCAAGAACCCTCATCATGATTCAATGCAAATTTTTAAATAAAGAAAAGGTATTCCTTTGCACGCCTTCTAATCCAATATCATCAGATGGCAAATAATATCGCATTGTATCCTTGACCTGCAAAAAAGTTTATTTTTGCAAGATTGAGCTCGACAGCTCAGCAAATTTAACAGCTTTCATGCTTCACATAGCACATAATTTCATGCTCAATTCATATCTCATGATTATCATAATTCTAAACAATATAATTCATATGTTTAGCATATCCCATATCACATCAAGACTGAGTTCCAAAACTCAATCAATTTCAGTCATACGTTGACTTTCACAATTCAACAAACATAAAGTATAATTTAGCATATTTGTGAAAATCTCATATAATATCAAGATCACATAACACAAAGGAACTGAAAAACTTGCCTTGCTCGGTGATTATTGATATAAACTTTAGTTTAACTTCACTTCGTGAATCCTACACCATTATGTACACATGTATACACATATTAGCCTATTTATTCAATGTATACTTATAGCAAATAGTTGCACACACTTGGTCACATAAGCCAAGTAACTATGTAAAGTCGTTCATTCAACCCATTGCATCACATGCTTTTATACATTAGCTTGAATTCTGAAATCAAACAGTTTTAGAAAACTTCTTAGAAAACTTTTACTATTCATGTTTCCTAAAACATATTAGTCCTGGCATTACAGTGCTTGTATGCCATGAGCTTATTTCAATCTGTGTGAATCGTTTAGGCTATATGCCCGCGTATACGCCTAGCGTTCTAGCTCTTTTTGTTAATCCTAGTTGTTTAATATAAGCAACATTTAAATAGATTTAAACATTAAATGAATATGTTAGTTTGAACCTCCTCAGGTTTAGTTGATTAAGTCAGGAAGGATGAGTACATATTGGCATTAAGGTTTTCTTCTGAGGTTCTGCAGCAGCGGTGCTGCTTCGCAGAATTGAATTCCTTCCCGCTCTGTTTTCTGAGTTGTTGTTTTTTTTTTCCTTCTAAATCAATATCAAAACTTCTTAACATGCTCTATGACTGCTATAACACGGTTTCATTATATAAGAACAGGTTTCTATACCTATCCCACATAACCATCTAATATATAAATCTGTTAATTTCTCTTAGTTTCCAAAATTTTGGAAAATATATTCATTTGGGAAATTTATCAAATGACTTGTGTGCAAAACTTAGAAACTCCATATTCATAGATATGTGAAACATAGTCAGCCCAGAGTTCATAGAAATCAATTACAACAATCACAGATATTCCCAACCATCAATGTCTCAAATTAGCACCCAACAAATCATCAGACTAACCATTCATATATTTTTTTTCCCATATGTTCACTACTCAACTTATTAAATCTACTACCAAGTACAAGAGAGGTAAAAAGAAGAGTACGTTAGTTCCCATAAACTGACAAATAACAATCTAGTATACCTCTTGGTTGCTTGATTTTCAGTACAATAGAAGTGATTCAACGTTAATAGCTTGAGAGAATAGAGAAATTAGGCTTGAGCATTTGTTTGGAACGGAAGAAGAAAAAAAAATGGAAGAAAGCTGAGGCTTGAATTTTATAGCAGTTTTTTTTTCGTGTTGCCCACTTCCTTTTCTTGTTTTCCAAATCAAAGGTTTGGTCATTACGAAATAGCACAGCTGAGTTCATGATCTAGGCTAGCTCTAGCTTGCCAGCTCCTGCTTATAACACTTGAAGGTTACTCCATTTACTAACCCAGCTTGCTAGTCTAATGGTATACAGATAATACATATTTACCATATATAAAGTATAACATTTATTATACTTTTAGTACGCATTACATTAAGCATCAACTATTTTAAATTTTTTTTAATACACTTTATCCATAATAACATAATACTCATAAATCTTTTCCATAAAAATGGAGGTCATTTATTAAATAAATAAAAAAAATAATGTATTTAGTAAATAAATTTATTATATTAGAGTAATTTATTTATCATAAGTTACTTTAATATTCATGCAAATACATCAATCACCTTATGATCTGCTTCCAAAAATTATTTACATAACGAATATATTTTTAACATATTTATTACATTACTTTCCATACATTATACCGCGATTATTCATAAAAGCAGTTTAATAAATCGGACAAAATAGTAATTCTATTTTTTTCACATAATAACTTGCTTGTAACAATTTATTAGATACAATAATTATAAATTATTATATTTATCATATCCAATATATCTACATATTATATCGCACGTAATCACGTATACAATGAAATATAATAAAACACATTAAAAATAAAAATAAAAATAAAATTTTATTTTATTTTATTCTTATTTTATTTGCTCGGAACTTTGAATCACTACATTCTTCCCCCCTTATAATACTATATTCAATTATTTTCTTTTCTCTCTATAAATTATTTTCTCACAATTTATTTAACTATAGCGAATATAATAATATACTCACTACATAAAAAGAATGCATACATTTTACCCAATAAAATGGAGGTTATTAAATATATTTAATACCACCAATTTACTATATTAAAATAATTTAATATTATAAATTATTTTAATAATTTTCTTCATCATAAATTTTACCCATCTCATTTCTTCTTACTAAATTGATTCTACAATTTATTTACATGAAATAATAAATATATAACAATAATATATTTCTACAATTTATTTACATGAAATAATAAATATATAATAATAATAATATATTTATTACTCATAAAATCGCATATTGCATAACATTTATTCACTTATGCAATATAATATCACTTCACATATCACCAAATAAGAATTTTATTTATTAAATTCTTATTTCAATATTTTTCTAAAAATTCGGGTCATCACATTCTTCCCCTCTTATAAGGATTTCGTCCCCGAAATCACAACACCGAACATTTCTTACTCGGTTTAAATCTATTTTGCTGCGTAGTTTTATCGTTGAATAACCTCAAATTATCGCTTAAGTTTTATATCACCCATTTCCTGTCTTTTCCTTAATCACTTCTTATAGGTTTCATTTCGAAGTTGTCATTAAACTCGATTATCTTTCGAGTATTATTCTTTCTTTAATCCATACACTTTCCTTCTATGATCATTGTATTCACAATCGTGATCTACTAAACTCATAAACATTCATTCGATTCATCGAATTCACGCATCGAGTTCTTTGACCAACTTTCTCTTCTAGAGATCTTTTCGAATTTATTGTACGTTTTGTACATCTTTTCTCTTCTTTCTTTATGTCATTCTTTCTCAAGAATACATCTAGACTCGTTGCATTTCACGACTACTTCTTTTCTAGGAAACATCATCCCTTCTATACTCAATTACCAGAATTGAAATTCTCCACAATTGATCAATAATTGTGAAACAATATGAATAACTAAGGAATTTCAAAGATTCGCTTTGGAATGGCTTTCTGTATCCATCTAAAGGTCATAAAGACCACAAACTTTCTTTTTCATGTTTTTGAAAAGGTTCTATCAGAAATTCATCTGTGAACCGTCTGGTCTTACGGGCATGTAGGTGATCAGCCTGTGTTATGCCCTGTGTTGATCTCTGCTATCTATGCCGCTATTTCGCGTAAACAGAATTTCCCAATTCAGGAATGTTCCGTGTTGATCAACACTATCTGAGTGGCCGCCATTAGGCGCCAATTTGAACGATATACGTTCATCTGTGCCACCATCTGGTGCTCTGAAAACTTTCCCAATTAAGGGATTTTAAAAATCTGGAGTCCAAACCAAAATGGTTTAGTTGGATAGCTCAAAAGCTTAATATAAGCGATATCTGAATCTGTGTCTAGCCGATTCAAATGGCGTTTGACACTTCTATCTTTATCAAAACATTGAAAATCATTTTATGACGCATAGTACCACACTGTTTTACCAGTGCGTTAAGGATGCCGTCATTTTTATGACTTTATCATACAACATCATACCATAGTGGGTTGACGATCCTTAGATCACATCCAACACTAGGTTAATCTGTATTGATGACTCCATCATCGGTCATTCTACACCAGGTTACATGATGCATTGATGACTATTTAAAAATACATTTTGATATTTTAAATTATTTTTTGTCTAGCCGAAACAAATAGCATAGACTCCTCTTTAAACGGTTCAAAACCATTGAAAAATTATGTTTGGTGTTATCATGCCGCAATAGGTAACGATGTGATAATGGCTCGAAGTCCATCTACACACCCTTGTCACCTTGTTTTGAGGATAACAAAAATTTTATTTTTATTTTTAAAGGCACATTAGTGCGAATTTAGCTTGATGTCAAAAATTTCGAAGTCTAGCATAGCTAGAAGATTTGGAATACCTATGCCTCCACCATCAACTTCAATTTCTCTTATGATCCATTGCTTAATAATTTTATCTATTTCTATCATCCTTAAAGCTTACTATACTAGAAATTCTCAATTCTTCATGCATAACTTTTCTATACCCCAATATAGTTCATTAAACATACCACACGTTATGAGTTCAGGAACTTACCATAATCATATGAGTTTAGGAACTTATCCTAGTCAGACCAAAGACGTCCATTCGCCGAGGGGTTCAAAAACGTACCATATGATTATGAGTCACGAACTTACCATAAGTATGATTTTTAAGAACTCGTACCTAAGCTTAATATTCTCTAACTATCGAATATAAATATGAGAAAAGAATCATCTTCTCACCATATATATATCGATAACGCGACACCAGTATTTCAATGATTATCAATATAGGAAGCTAAGTGGTTGTCGAACCAACTCATCCACTAATCAATATAGGAAGCTGAGCGGTTGTTAAACCATGGACAAATCCCGTCCCATACCAGGATTTGTTCAACTCAACCACTATATTAATATAGGAAGCTAAGTGGTTTTCAAACCAAGCACAAATTCTTGTCCCATACCAGGAATCGTACAACTCAACCACTAACATGAGTTCTCAATTGAAATCCCAGATAATTCTAACTTCCCCTTTTACTCAATACGAATTTCATTTAATCTGTATCTCAATATTAATTACTCCTTCATGAGCTTACATAGTACAATTTCATAGTACAACTTTTGTACAACAATTCTGCTATAAAATTTTTAATTAATCGATTGATCATCTATCATTTCATGTCTTAATCAGATCACGTTGTGATCCTTTCTTATAATCGTGTTATATTTCGATTCTTTTCTATCTTATGATCGTTTTGTTTTTTTTTCATATTATTTTATGATTATTCAAATCAGGTGTTCCCTGGTCCTTTAGTTTTTCAAGATTCTTCTTCAAATCTTTGCGTATTATCTTAACGCATTCTTTATGGATTTCTAAATTCATTTCAAGATCATTTACACCTCATTCGAGTTTATGTTTAGCTTCTTCTTCCTTTCCATCTATCTTGTTTACGGTTATAGCCTAAGGTATACTTACCTAAGGTTTATAACCCATAGCTCTGATACCACTGTAACGCCCCCAAAATCGGGACCAACTTTATCCAAAATTAGGACTAATCTTAATCCTGACCTTGTGCGTTAATTACTATCTTAATTCAGCTTGACATCATACTATGATGAAATAATAGTTGAAAATGTGGATAATTAAAATTTTTCTATATCTTTATTTCTATTCTCTGAATCGCAACCTTTACGATTATATATCGAAGTAGATATGAGTATATACAACTCAATTCTACATTCAGATTCTTTATTATATAGTATTATCACTATATTGATTTGCTTATTTTCATGCATTCAAAACAAATATTCTTTATTTATTGAATATCTCAAGGTTTACTTACCTATCAGTACACATGTCAAGAACCCTCATCATGATTCAATGCAAATTTTTAAATAAAGAAAAGGTATTCCTTTGCACGCCTTCTAATCCATATCATCAGATGGCAAATAATATCGCATTGTATCCTTGACCTGCAAAAAGTTTATTTTTGCAAGATTGAGCTCGACAGCTCAGCAAATTTAACAGCTTTCATGCTTCACATAGCACATAATTTCATGCTCAATTCATATCTCATGATTATCATAATTCTAAACAATATAATTCATATGTTTAGCATATCCCATATCACATCAAGACTGAGTTCCAAAACTCAATCAATTTCAGTCATACGTTGACTTTCACAATTCAACAAACATAAAGTATAATTTAGCATATTTGTGAAAATCTCATATAATATCAAGATCACATAACACAAAGGAACTAAAAAACTTGCCTTGCTCGGTGATTATTGATATAAACTTTAGTTTAACTTCACTTCGTGAATCCTACACCATTATGTACACATGTATACACATATTAGCCTATTTATTCAATGTATACTTATAGCAAATAGTTGCACACACTTGGTCACATAAGCCAAGTAACTATGTAAAGTCGTTCATTCAACCCATTGCATCACATGCTTTTATACATTAGCCTGAATTCTGAAATCAAACAGTTTTAGAAAACTTCTTAGAAAACTTTTACTATTCATGTTTCCTAAAACATATTAGTCCTGGCATTACAGTGCTTGTATGCCATGAGCTTATTTCAATCTGTGTGAATCGTTTAGGCTATATGCCCGCGTATACGCCTAGCGTTCTAGCTCTTTTTGTTAATCCTAGTTGTTTAATATAAGCAACATTTAAATAGATTTAAACATTAAATGAATATGTTAGTTTGAACCTCCTCAGGTTTAGTTGATTAAGTCAGGAAGGATGAGTACATATTGGCATTAAGGTTTTCTTCTGAGGTTCTGCAGCAGCGGTGCTGCTTCGCAGAATTGAATTCCTTCCCGCTCTGTTTTCTGAGTTGTTGTTTTTTTTTCCCTTCAAAATCAATATCAAAACTTCTTAACATGCTCTATGACTGCTATAACACGGTTTCATTATATAAGAACAGGTTTCTATACCTATCCCACATAACCATCTAATATATAAATCTGTTAATTTCTCTTAGTTTCCAAAATTTTGGAAAATATATTCATTTGGGAAATTTATCAAATGACTTGTGTGCAAAACTTAGAAACTCCATATTCATAGATATGTGAAACATAGTCAGCCCAGAGTTCATAGAAATCAATTACAACAATCACAGATATTCCCAACCATCAATTTCTCAAATTAGCACCCAACAAATCATCAGACTAACCATTCATATATTTTTTTTCCCATATGTTCACTACTCAACTTATTAAATCTACTACCAAGTACAAGAGAGGTAAAAAGAAGAGTACGTTAGTTCCCATAAACTCACAAATAACAATCTAGTATACCTCTTGGTTGCTTGATTTTCAGTACAATAGAAGTGATTCAACGTTAATAGCTTGAGAGAATAGAGAAATTAGGCTTGAGCATTTGTTTCGAACGGAAGAAGAAAACAAAATGGAAGAAAGCTGAGGCTTGAATTTTATAGCAGTTTTTTTTTCGTGTTGCCCCCTTCCTTTTCTTGTTTTCCAAATCAAAGGTTTGGTCATTACGAAATAGCACGGCTGCGTTCATGATCTAGGCTAGCTCTAGCTTGCCAGCTCCTGCTTATAACACTTGAAGGTTACTCGATTTACTAACCTAGCTTGCTAGTCTAATGGTATACAGATAATACATATTTACCATATATAAAGTATAACATTTATTATACTTTTAGTACGCATTACATTAAGCATCAAGTATTTTAAATTTTGTTTTTAATACACTTTATCCATAATAACATAATACTCATAAATCTTTTCCATAAAAATGGAGGTCATTTATTAAAAAAAATAATGTATTTAGTAAATAAATTTATTTTATTAGAGTAATTTATTTATCATAAGTTACTTTAATATTCATGCAAATACATCAATCACCTTATGATCTACTTCCAAAAATTATTTACATAACGAATATATTTTTAACATATTTATTACATTACTTTCCATACATTATACCGCGATTATTCATAAAAGCAGTTTAATAAATCGGACAAAATAGTAATTCTATTTTTTTCACATAATAACTTGCTTGTAACAATTTATTAGATACAATAATTATAAATTATTATATTTATCATATCCAATATATCTACATATTATATCGCACGTAATCACGTATACAATGAAATATAATAAAACACATTAAAAATAAAAATAAAAATAAAATTTTATTTTATTTTATTCTTATTTTATTTGCTCGGAACTTTGAATCACTACATTCTTCCCCCCTTATAATACTATATTCAATTATTTTCTTTTCTCTCTATAAATTGTTTTATCACAATTTATTTAACTATAGCGAATATAATAATATACTCACTACATAAAAAGAATGCATACATTTTACCCAATAAAATGGAGGTTATTAAATATATTTAATACCACCAATTTACTATATTAAAATAATTTAATATTATAAATTATTTTAATAATTTTCTTCATCAAAATTTTTTACCCATCTCATTTCTTCTTAATAAATTGATTCTACAATTTATTTACATGAAACAATAAATATATAATAATAATAATGTATTTATTACTCATAAAATCACATATTGCATAACATTTATTCACTTATGCAATATAATATCACTTCACATATCACCAAATAAGAATTTTATTTATTAAATTCTTATTTCAATATTTTTCTAAAAATTCGGGTCATCACACATACACCTATACAAATTCATACCGAGTCTCTATCTCCTATTCAGATATCTTCTATACTTACTATACCTCAAAAATCTCTTGTTCATTTTACTTCCTCCTCCCCATTCTCTTCGCCAAATGTAAAGTTTCAAAATCCTACGTCTGATAAAACTAAAACATTTATCCTTGTTCCACCAAAAGATTCACCTATACACTCTCTATCCCCCATTCAACTAATAAAGCAAGAATCCAACTCGTCTATTCCTTCCAATATTTCTTCCTCTTTCGAAAATGAATTCTTTGACCTACCTCTTGCTTTAATCAATCTCTCTCGGAGTGATAAGGTGGAATCTGAAGACTCTATCTCTTAAATCATAAAGCATCTTAAAGTCATTCCAACAACTGCCTAGCTCACTGATCTTACTTCTCATATGACTCAAGACATCGATGATAAGCCTGAACAAAATTCTACTGAGCTTCGTGATCGAATGGACAAGATTACTATTGCTACAAGTCATCTTCCTAGAGATAAGGGCATAGAGCTAAACTAGCAATTAAAGTCATTCTTCAAATATATATCTCATTGTCTTCATGATCGAGATCAGATTTTTCTTAAGACAATTGAAGATCATAAACAGGTTGTCTTGGTTCTTCAAAAACAAAACAAAAACTCTAATCAAGCTCTGATGGACAAAGTCTTTGAACTCAGTTCCGCACTCTTGGAGTTTAACAGTGATATTACCATTCGAACTGATAACACCATGGCTTTGGTCCATTAGCAGAGTGATCAAGCTGCTACCCATAAAGAAGATATTCGAGCTGATATTGTTATATCTTCTTCCCAAATCCAAGAGCTAGTTAAATTAGTTGATAAGTGCATAATATTCTATGATTTTGATTCATTTATGCTTATTTTTATTACATGTTTTATGTGTATATGAGCTTATTAAGGTATGTATTGATTTTAAGGGGGAATTGGAGCTAAAAAAAGAAAAAAGGTTCAAAAATGGGCGCGCAAGGAGAAAACAAGAAAAGTGGCAGAATGTAGAGAGCCGCGGTGCTCTTAAGGAAGATTCGCGGTGCTGGAATAGGAGTCGTGAAGCTCTCAAGGCAAGCCGTGGCGCTGAGGTGCTTTCTTGGGCGTGTGAGTGGGCGCGTAGCAAGGTCGTCAGCAGGAAATTTTCAAAGCTTTGTTATTTTTGGAGGAATTCTATTGCAACTTGGATTGTAATTCTTAGAGCTTTAAGACTTTGTTCTAGGAGTTTAAATATATGTTTTTAGTCAAGTATTAGGGATGACTTTTGCACACAATTGCAAACCATAGATTTGAAGGCTAGATTGAAGGCATGTCAGGCTAAGTTTTCTATTTCAGTTCTAAGGGATGTTGAACCTTCTTTACAATTAATGCTTTAATTGAGTTAACATTTATTTATTCTTTCATATATAAAACTTATTCTTGATAATCTGTTTTAATTATTTGAATGATATTTGTTTTGATTGATTTAATAATGGCCAATTAAGTTGATCAAGCTATTATCATTTGCTAGATTAAGGTATAATATTAAGAAAATGATATTGTATCTGATCATAAGTAGTAGTTAGTGATACCTGATTGTGGTTGTTTGCCTAATTCTAAACTAGCACAAATACGCAAGTATACCCAGCCCACAAGTAATAAAGTGTAAGTAGAGTATCGTTCCCACGGAGAAAAACTGTATTTTATAATAACAATTATCAACTTCGTATTAACTCAATTTTATTAAACAATCGATTAAATTATTTTGATTTTCTGAAATTAATTAATTAATTCTAATAAAACTAATTTCCTCAAGTTTGAAAATAGATTTTAAAGACTTAAAACTATAACTACACTTTGATCAATATACTTCCTATCAAATTATGCTAATTATCTCGGATTGTTAATCAGAAACTCATAAATATTTACGACCATCACTCAATGTATCATAAACAAATCAATTTAAATCCACAAATAATAGAATTAAGATGAACACCCTAATTAACTAATTCACTATATCTCTATGTGAATTACAATTAAAAAGGATTTAAAGCTTAGGTACCCTATTAGATTATATGCAGTGAATAGATATATCTCTATCCTAAACACAAATTATGAATTCCATCGACATGTAGAAAACACAATCACATGCTATTATAGTCAGATCTAAACCTATAATCCATCTCTCAAGTTCATATAGATTATCCCAGTAATGGCCAATAAATTAAGCAATTAAGCATAAACCATAATAGACAACCCAACAATAGTTAACAATAATTATCCGAGAAGCATATCAAACAAAACTACAAAATAAGATCCGTTGTAGTCTTAAAAAGGAATTTAGTTCATAATTAAACTAGAATCCATCATCCACAAATTAAATAGCATTCAAAATACAAAAGTAAGAGATAACGAAAAGAATAAAAATTGATGGTGCAATCCTTGTATCTCTCCTTAGCTCCTGCGTTGAATCTGTTAGGAATCACATGGCTTTAAATTTGATGTTGTGATGCTAATGTATATGTGCATCAGTAGCTGTATTGTAAAGTCCTTAAATGAAATACATGTACAAGGACTTAGAAGATCAAATATGTTAGGTTGATCTAAGCTGAATGAATATCTATCTGATCAAAGCATGCTTGTAATATTAGGTTTTCTAAAGTCCTTAAATGAATTTGATGTAGAAGGACTTAGAATAGAAAAATATCAAACTTGTTAGGTTGATCTTATGAGCTAAAATATTATATGTATAAACAAGGGCAGACTGAACGTAAAGCACTGCACATGCTAAGTGAAGGATCGTAGAGCAGTTAGCCAACTTCATAGAGTCAAAGTATGCAATTACAGACTTTGTCAGGAAAAACATAGAGCAACTCTCGGTAGGACGTATAGTACTCTTGGCAGAACGTTAAGTACTGTCAGCAGGACGTAGAGTTCTCTCCGCAGAACGTAAAGAACTCTCAGCAGGACGTAGAGTTCTCTCGGTAGAACGCAAAGCACTCTCGGCAGGACGTAGAGTTCTCTCGACAGAACGTAAAGCTCTCTCGGCAGAACGTAGAGCACTCTCGGTAGGACGTAGAGTTATCTCAGCATTATTGTGCTAACTCTCAGGATCGTAGATTCTTCATAGCCTGTCACTCTATAATTCACAAAGACTGTCTACAACAAAGTACAGAATCATAGAGTAGTCTTTGCTAGAGGTCTTAAAGATTAAATCAGCACTTCTAATGAAGAATATAAAGGCAAAGCATTGATACTATTTAAGAATGATCAAAATGCATGTCACAGTGAATGTCTGCAAACATCAAACGATCGTAGAGCTGTAACTCTGCAATCACACTGACGACACGATGACTAGAAAGATCGTAGAGTCAACACATCAGACAAGCAACTCAGATCTGAATTAAATATTCTAAGTTGCCCATAATGAGTGATCCGAAGAATAACCTGTCGAAGATAGTTGCTGAATATTAAACAAAATCAGTGGGGAGCAAACATCTATAGTCTGCAGATACTCAGAGCACTATCTTGGTACAGGCTAATACGAGCTGACTCACCCTACTACTGTAGGCAACAAGGAATAAATTATTCCTAAGTTCAGTAACACATCTCAACCGAAAGATTAGATGCAACGACCACATTTCAACGAAAAGATTTTCAGAAGCATCTACATAAGGTAGATGGATTGAAGATTACAAGATAAGTAAGAACAACAAGGCAAAATCAAATTTGTTAAAGTATCACTCTACAATCCTAAGGGAACTATCTTGCTTCGCTGCTTAGTTCAACAGACCAAATGCTTCAAGCAACTCAGTAGCAACAAAACAATCACTCTCTATCAAGTGAAAGGGTTAACAGGTGACCAACCTAAGTCAAGTCTACTGGACTTGCTGAGTACCAAAGGGTATAAGAGATTCTAAGGCTGCTGGTCTTAGTCTATAAAGTTCCAAGGCTGCTGGCTTTGAAGAGTACGTTGTGTATAGAATTCCAAGACTGCGGGTCTTAAAGGAATCTTTGTGATTCAGTTGTAATGATATCCTTAGTGGATTTGTTACTCGAGGAGTATAACAGTGGAGTAGGAGTCTTGTGTGCTCCGAACCACTTAAAGTCTTGTCTCTATCTCTTTGCACTCCTTAATTGCCATAACTACTATAACTGTTTTATTAATATTTCATCACATCCATTATATCTATTCTATCTTTAAGGGGGATTTTATCAAACATATATTCCACTGTGTTTAATTACTTATCTATTTGCCAAACTGATAACTCATTCTTTGAAAACGAGTTAAAAAGTTTTAAAGAATCTATTCAACCCCCCTCTAGATATCTTTCGTGCCTTCGGGAACTAACAATTGGTATCAAAGAAGGTTCTCTTATATAAAGCTTAACCCGCTTGAGTAGATCAATAGCACAAACCAGAAATGGACCTGAGCTAGGTGGAGGAAACAAACTACCTATGTGTAACAAAGACAAATTTGCCAACTGGAAAGTTCGCATGCAGGCATATATGGATGCCATTGACGATGATCTATTTGATGCTGTCATCAGTGGGTCCTGCGTACCAACCAAGCTGACGCCAACTGTTGAAGATCCAAATAAAGTCTCAATCAAACTAAAGAAAGATTGGGCTGATGCAGAACAGAAAATAGTTTAGTTAGACAAAAGAGCCAAAAACTTTTTGTTCATGGCTCTAGAAGATGAACTATTTGAAAATGTGGTCAACTGCACAACAGTTAAGGAAGTACGAGATGCACTGCTGATCATGAATGAAGGAACAAAAGAAGTTAGAGAAAACAAGCAGTCCTTGCTCAGTCAGCAGTATGAAATGTTCACCCACATCTCAGGGGAGAACATCACTTCCACATATGAAAGATTCAATGTGCTACTCAACTCTCTTCAAGCATATGGAAAGACCTATCCAAATAAAGATCTCATCATCAAGTTCATGAGAGCATTGCCAAGCAAATAGGATGCCAAAACCACTGCCATTAGAGAGTCAAAGAATCTTCATGAAATGACTATTCAGTTGTTATATGGTAATCTTCTTACTTATGAACTAGAGCTGACCCAATGAGCAGAAAATCAGTCAGAAGAAAAGAAGAAAGAAAGAGGAATCGCTCTAAAGGCATCTACTTCAAAGATAGCTGACTCAGATGATGATGAAGATGATGAACTCAATGATGAATGAGTTGGTTTGCTGGTCAGACACTTCAAAAGGTTTATATGCAGAAACAGTAGGCAAATGAAGTTCAACAGCAACTCTAAAGAACAAGTTAATGACTTATGCTACAACTGTAAATAACCAGGTCATTTCATTGCAAACTGTCCCAAGCCTCCAGGAAATGATCTGAAGAAGGACAAGAAAAAGTCAGAATTCAAAGGCCACTACAAGGCCAAGAAGAAAGAAAGAGGTTTCGCCGCTAAGAGTTCATGGAGTGATTTAGACAAGGACTCGAGTACTGAATCAGGTTAAGATGAAGAACCACAAAAAGCCAACCTATGCTTAATGGCTAAAGAAGGAAAAAGCAAGAAAGAGTTCAACGTGGATGTGGTATTTGACTTTTATTCTCCTTATTTAACTATTAATGATCTTAGAGAAGAAATGCATGACTCAATGATAGAACTGCATAAATATATGAAACTGTTCAGAATTCTATCAAAGGATCATTCTCTTCTTCAAGAGGAAAAAGAGAAAGTAGTCGTAGAATTGGAAACTGCTCTACGAACTGCTAACTCTTGTACCAGTCTTGAGGCTGAAAATGCTAACTTAAGACAGATAAATGAGCTTAGCACCCAGAAAGAGTTAATTCTAGTTTCCAAAATTCAGGAACTAGAAAAGACAATTTCTTCATGGAATAGGTCTTCTCAGTCTATGGACTCCATGATCTCTAGCCAAAGATTTGTGGCTAACAGGTCAGGTCTAGGATTCTGTAATCCTTCAAAAACCTCTGTGGATAAACCTATGGAAACAAATGATAACAATTCTCCTAAATTTAATAAGGGAATTGTATTTGTTAAATCCTCACATACAGCTAATCCAAATCACCCAAACTCTACTAATCAAGATGTTGGATCCTACACAAGTCTAGGATTCAAGAAATCAAGAGATAAATCAACTTCTGCATTTAAGCCCCGAAGGATCGTAGAATATGGCAAAACTCACTCTATGAACCAACCTGACAAGAATCGTAGAATTGATTTCCACTCTACAGAAATTATGAATCATAGAGTTGAGAGGAAGCAAAAAGAATTCAAGCCAAAAGGAAAAGCTGTGAGTCACTACTATCCACGTATGTTTAAGATAAGAATGAATCTATACTCACACACAAGCATGCTTTATATTCAATGTTATACCTATCATAAACATGGTCATAAAGCTACAGAATGTTATTTCAACTATTTCTATCCTGTTCTACAAAGACCTAAAATCAAGCAGATTTGGGTCCCCAAAGCTTCTAACAGATCTGGACCCAAGCAAGTTTGGGTACCAAAATGAAAGTTGATCTTTTCTACAGGTACGGAGCTCCATTGAATCAACATGGTACCTTGATAGTGGATGCTCAAGACACATGACAGGTAACAAGTCTCTCCTGTCAAACTTTGAAGAAAAAGATGGTCCTGCAGTCATCTTTGGTGATAACAATTCTG
Source organism: Aralia elata (assembly GCA_034770075.1). NCBI lineage: Eukaryota > Viridiplantae > Streptophyta > Magnoliopsida > Apiales > Araliaceae > Aralia > Aralia elata. The sequence goes on from CM068379.1 coordinate 13,284,019, forward strand.
GAAAAACTAGAGGATATGACTTAGCTGGGAATGGTGTTGTATCTTTTAGCAAAGTGGCATACGTTGAAGGACTGAAGCACAATCTTCTAAGCATCAGCCAACTATGATAAAGATCATCAAGTCACCTTCCTCAACAATCAGTGTCAAGTCAGGGACTTGAAGACCAACTCATTGAAGCTATTAGGAACCAGACAAGGAAATGTTTATACTGTCAATCTTGCTAAGTTGAATCCTGATGAAGCAATATATTTTTTTTGCCAAAGCTTCTGAAGATCAGTGTTGGCTATGACATAAGAGGTTGTCTCATTTAAACTTCAAAAGCATGTCAAGACTTGTCTCCAATGACCTTGTAGCAGGACTGCCAAAGCTCAACTTCATCAAAGAGAAACCCTGCAAAACATGTCAGTTTGGAAAGCAGACAAAGAGCTCATTCAAAAGCAAAGCAATCAATTCAAATGATAAGCCCCTTAAGTTACTCCATATGGATCTCTTTAGGCTTATCCCAACTGCAAGCCTTGGAGGAAAGAGATACTATCTGGTAGTAGTGGATGACTATACTAGGTTCACATGGGTATTCTTCTTGAGCTCTAAAGATAAAACCAGCTCTCATCTTATCAAGCTATTCAAACTTGTTATGAATGAGAAAGAAGAGAAGATCAAGGCTATCACGAGTAAGCATGGAAGAGAGTTTGATTTCTCTGAGGTAGAACTTTACTGTGAAGAAAATGACATCAATCACAACTTCTCAGCCCCTAAAACTCCCCAACAAAATGGAGTAGCTGAGAGGAAGAATATGACATTGATTGAAGTAAGGAGAACACTACTGGCAGCTGCTCAACTTTCTGAGTATTTTTGGGCAGAAGCAATCAATACTGCATGCTACACTCAGAACAGGTCTCTCATTCACTCCATCCTCAAGAAGACTCTCTACGAATTATGGAAAGGAAGAAAGCCAAACATTAGTTACTTTCATGCCTTCGGTTGTCTCTGCTACATCCTCAATAATGGCAAAACGTATCTGACTAAATTCCAACCTAAGTTAGATGAAGGGATCTTCCTTGGTTATGCTATGGACAACAAGGCCTACAGAGTATTCAACAAGGAATCATTAAGTGTTGAAGTCTCTATTCATGTCACATTTGATGAATTTGAATCAAAGAAGAAAACTACCTCACTCAATGATCTAGCTGAACAGAACTGTACGGTCACAGAGTCTAAAATCGTAGAGTTAGACACTATGAACGTTGAGCCAGAAACAGAAAGCACAGAGCAAGAAAAGCAAACGTAGAGCTCACCATGCCAGACAATGAGGCTCTACGACCTGAACCAGAAATCAGCTTGGAGGAACTCAGATAAGAAAGCACCAGAACGGATATTCCAAGAAGGAGAAAATGGACAAAGGACCACACTGAAGATTTGATTATTGGAGATCCAAATGCGAGAGTTAGGACAAGAACTCAAAATGAATGCATCTACCTAAGATTTCTCTCTCAAATAGAGCCCAAAAAGGTAGAAGAATCATTAGGAGATTCAAGCTGGATAGAAGCTATGCAAGAGGAGCTCAACCAATTTGAAAGAAGCAAAGTCTGGAGACTAGTTAAAAGGCTAAAACAATATCCAGTCATTGGCACTAAATGGGTTTTCAGAAACAAGATGAATGAAGAAGGTGTTATCACAAGGAACAAAGCAAGATTGGTAGCGAAAGGCTACTCACAGGAAGAAGGGATTGACTATGATGAAACCTTTGCTCCTGTTGCAAGATTGGAAGCGATCAAATCTTTCTTACCCATGCAGCTCACATGAGATTCAAAGTCTTCTAAATGGATGTCAAAAGTTCTTTCCTAAATAGAGAACTTCAAGAAGAAGTCTATGTGGAACAACCTCCAGGTTTTGTCAATCCAACCTTTTATGATTATGTTTATAGATTAGACAAAGCACTGTATGGATTAAAATAAGCACCTAGAGCACGGTATGAAACACTTACTAACTTTCTCACTGAAAAAGGATTCACTAGAGGTAGAGTAGATACCACCTTATTCCTAAGGAAACATAAGGATAAATCACTTATAGTTCAAATCTATGTGGACGATATTATATTTGGTTCTACTGATGAAAAGTTGTGTGAAAGGTTTGCCAAGCTAATGCAGAGCAAGTTCGAAATGAGCATGATGGGAGAACTGAATTTCTTCCTTGGACTTCAAGTGAAGCAAACTGATGAAGGTATATTCAACCAAGCCAAATACATTAAAGACTTATTAAAGAAGAATGACATGGAGTCAGCCACCATCATGAAAACTCCCATGACACTTGCAACCAAGTTTGACAAAGATGAGAAAGATAAAAGTATTGATATTACTCAATACAGGGGTATGATTGGCTTTCTCTTATACCTAACTGCTAGTCGACTAGATATCATGTTTGCCACTTGTTTTTGTGCTAGATTTCAAGTTAATCCTAAGGAATCTCATTTATTAGCTGTAAAAAGGATTTTCAGATATTTTAAAGGTACTCCAAATTTAGGACTTTGGTACCCCAAGGAGTTACCCTTTGATTTAATGAGATATTTAGATGTTGACTATGCAGGATGTAAGATAGATAGGAAAAGCACAAGTGGAACATGTCAATTACTTGGAAATATACTTGTCTACTGGTTTAGCAAAAAGCAAAACTCAGTTTCAACCTCTACTGCAGAAGCTGAATATATTGCTGCAGGCAGTTGCTGTGCACAAATCCTATGGATGAAAAATCAGTTAGCTGACTATAGTTTTGAGTTTAAATCTATCATTGTTCATTATGATAATACTATTGCAATTGCTATAACTCATAATCATATCATGCACTCTAGAACCAAGCATATAGATATAAGATATCATTTCATTAAAGATCATGTGCAAAGTGGAAATATATCACTACATTATATTCCTCTAGATGAATCAAGGTTTAACATGCTGATAAGTGAACTAGGAATGCTAAATTTACATTCATAATATTATGCTTTGAAATCTACTAACTCTACAGAAAGGAAGTTCGTAGAGTGACGTCAGAAATCGTCGAGTGAAATTGGAAACGTAGAGCTTAAGGGAAGCCAAGGTGCCGAGACTCACTCTACGATCGTTGAGTAAAATGGAAATCGTAGAGTAGAAAAGACTCAAAGATGAAAACGTAGAGCTCAGAAGGAGCAGGGCAAAACCGTCTTTTCCATCGGACTAATGCGTACACTCACTCAACACTTGACACGTGACCCACTCAAACAGAACAAGAGGGAAGTTTTTCGAACCCATTTCAAATTTTCCATTTCAACTGAAACCTCTCCCTCTTCCTCTTCGTTGAAACCCTAGTTCTCTTTTCCAATCAAACTCTGAGCAAATTTTGTTCTTGTGTAGCAAAATCAAAGAAATTCTTATATGGCACTCTCTCCAGTCATCTCAGACAACTCCCTTGACTTTGAAAATTTTGCCACAGCTGAATAAAGTACAAGAGAATCATCTCTCTGCTATAGCGATCAGAACTCTACGAAGCCCTTGACACCAAAACTCGAGTATATCCAAAATTGGTGAGGGAATTCTACTCATATGGAATTTTTGGGAATGAAATCCTATCCACAAAGGTCAAAGGGGTTTCACTACAGCTAAGTGCTTTAAAAATCAATGTAGCCTTAGGTTTCAACAATGACGGGCTTACGACTCTCCAGTTCGTTAACACAGAAGAAGTGCTGAAGCAAATGCACCATGAGAACAACCCAAGGCTGAGGGGAATAAAGAAAAAAGAATTTCCTCAAAAGTATGAGTTTCTGGTTGATGTTGTTGGTAAATGCATTATGTGCAAGGATTCAGCTCATGATTCTGTCAACGACATTCAACTTAGAATCATGGCTGTAATTATGAAAAAGATCCAATTGAACTATGGTGCCCTACTCTTGGAGTGGATTGGAAACTAGGTCTCAAATTATGGAAAGATCAAAGGAGCAAGGAAGATGTTTTATGGCAGATTTATAAGCATCATTCTTCAAAAAGCACTAGGAGATCGAATTGGGGATAATAAAGGAGAAGTTTTAAATGTCCACAAGAGGATCACCCAAAAGCTATTTGAAAACTGGAAAAGAAATCTAGCTGGGAATTTAAAGTCAGCTCAGACAGAAGACAGTGAGAAAACTCAAAGTGAAGTCAGAAAGCCTTCTATAAAGAATATGTCTATGGTTGTAGAAGAAACTAATGAGGTAGACCAGGAGGTGCCGGCTCTAACCAGATAGAGCAAAGAGAAAAAGAAGGTAGTGTCCCAAACTGAAGAGGAACCCTAAGGTTCATCAAATGAAGGATCTGCATCTTTTGCTGCTCAATCAAGGCCTTCCCTCTCTTCTAAAGCAGAGAAGAAGAAAAGAAAACAAATGAAAGAAGCTTCTGTTGAAACTTCAGCAAGTTTAAAGGTGTATCATAAGAAGGGAAAATGCAGCTCTAAAGAAAGCCTCCCTACGATCGCTGAGAATCCTCACTCTACGATCGTAGAGTTAAGAACTGAAGTTGCTGCTAACGATGTGATCAGCCTGAATCCACGGCTGTTGATGACGAACAAATGGCTGGGAAGGTTGCTGAACCCGAGCCAAAGAAAATGAAGAAGAAGCTGATGACTCTAGCTCAAAAAGAGCTTAATGAAGCAATGCTAAGGATCAAAGAAGAAGAAATGAAACTGGCAAATCAAACTGTCGCTCCAACTGAGGGGGAGCAACAAGTAGCTACTGAGCAGAGAGGTGCTCATACTGAGGGGGAGACACCTGATGTTCCTGAACTAGTCAATGCTCAGATTGAGGGAGAGCAATCAGTAGATCATCATGAAGATCCATCAAGCCCTGAACAAATCAGAACTCATGCTGAGAAACACATGGAGATCATTGATGAAAGGGAAGAAGAAGATGAAGAGATAATGGCTGAAAAGGGTAAGGCTGTGGAGATCAGTGACGGATCAAATGATGAAAATGAAGATGGAAGCATAGAAATCATTGCTGAAGGCAGAAATGGCGAGAGACATTTCAATTATAACTGCCTATTTGCCTACTTACCAAGAATGTCATTCCATTAGGCACTAATACTCAATTCTTGGGATCATATGTTCTGGGCCTTCAAGACTTACCTAGCCATTTCAATGCTTGCCCAAGAATTCCCCAGCATTGGCTCCTTTACTCAAAAGTTCCTAACCAACCATCCATTTCAAGTTAACGAGCAAACGGTATACTTCATTCCTTCATCATTTAAGATAAATCACTCTTCATTACCATATTACTCTTAGTTTGATGAAATACCAAGATGTAATGAGGTCATTTTTGACCCAAGGAACCCACTTCCAGTTACAGGGTCCCTGATGAACCAAATGCTCAGCCGTCTCCAGTCGTAGAGTCCCTAAATTCTACAACTGATGCTCAGCTCACCTTCCAAACCCAAAACATAGAGTTAACTCACCCTACGATCGACTCTACGATAGTAGAGTGTGGTGACCCCACAAACAACATTTAAACTGCTTCCTTTCCCACACTTCAAACAACTGCCCCAACCATTCCTGCTGATATTCCATCCTCCTCCTATAATGAATATTTTGACCTGGCCATTGCTTTGGCAAATCTCCAAGAAAGCAACAAGGAAGCACATCCACCTGAGATCAAGAAAATCCTTGAGCGTGTCAAACTCATCCCCACAACAGATGAATTGACTGATCTCACAGTTGGCATGGCTAAAGATATGGAGGAGAATCTTGAAGCCAATTCTCTCACTCTCCATAGAAGATTCAATGAACTTATTGATGTTGCCAATGCTCACTCTAACAATCTTGGTACTGAATTGACCAAAAGGTTAAGGGAAATTATCAAAGAATTAATGAACGACATTGACAGAACGGACCAATTCTATCAAAAGGAAATTGTTGATCACAAATCCACAGTTCTATCCCTTCAAGAGTCTCAGATAACTCAAAACAAGCTAGTAACATAGAAACTCTTTGATTTGAGCACCTCCATCAATAACTTCCAGCGCTTATCCCTCCAACAGATGGAAAGGGCTGACAATTCTTCCCTCGCCCTAATGCACCAACAAAGAGAGAGGACTGAAGCTCAATTAGTAGAACAAAGAGCTGACAACACTCAGTCTCGATCTCAAATGCAAGAATTGGTGTGAGGTATAGAGCAGCTCTATCAAGAAGTTCGAAAGTTAGATGCTGACATAAAGGGGGGAGAAAACAAAAGGTAAAGAAAATGGAGAATCAAACAGCAATAGGGGAAAAGAACAACCAAGGCAGCCTAGGTAGCATAGGAAGAGAACAACCAAGGCAGCCTAGGCAGACTGAGACCGAGTCATCAATCCCAAGTGAAGAGCCCATCAATGTCATTCCCATAAGAAGTGAAGTCTCTGGATCCTACAGAAGAATGCCTGATGTAACTTCAATAGGAGTTCACATACCATCAGGTAATCCAACAGTGTTAAATCGACACTTGCATGGGACTCACCCCTATGGTGAAGGAGGAAGTCACATGCCCTCTTCTGGCCTCAGTCAAAAGCAGATTGAAGAATTCCAACGAATGACTAAAGAAGGCAGGGAAATCTAAAGAAGAAGAGTAGCATATGAAAGAGCCAATCCTCTAAGGGCCAAGAGAGGAGCAAGAAGAAGGAGAAACTAAGGTTTGAAATCTTTTATAAGTTTCTCTTTCTCTCTATTGATGTAACTGCCATTTAATGTAATACCCATTTGATCATCAATAAAACTCATAATTTTATCTAGAAATATAGTTGCTCACTGTACCTTAAGACATGTTTATCTTAATAAGCATTTGCATTAGAATTGATGATATAATTCAAAACTACTAGTTTATGTCAACATCAAATAGGGGCAGATTGTTAGGAATCATATGGCTTTAAATTTGATGTTGTGATGCTAAGTATATGTACATCAATAGCTATATTGTAAAGTCCTTAAATGAAATACATGTACAAGGACTTAGAAGATCAAATATGTTAGGTTAACCTAAGCTGAATGAATATCTATCTGATTAAAGCATGTTTGTAATATTAGGTTTTGTAAAGTCCTTAAATAAATTTGATGTACAAAGACTTAGAATATAAAGATCAAACTTGTTAGGTTGATCTTATGAGCTAAAATGTTATATGTATAAATAAAGGCAGACTGAACGTAGAGCACTGCACAAGTTAAGTGAAGGATCGTAGAGCAGTCAACCAACTTCGCAGAGTCAAAGTATGCCATCACAGAGTTTGCCAGGAAAAACGTAGATTAACTCTCGGTAGGACGTTAAATATTATCGGCAGGACGTAGAGTTCTCTCGACAGAACGTAAAGCACTCTCGGCAGGACGTAGAGTTCTCTCGGCAGAACATAAAGCACTCTCGGCAGGACGTAGAGTTCTCTCGGCAGAACGTAAAGTTCTCTCAACAGAACGTAGAGCTCTCTCGGAAGGACGTAAAGTTATCTCGGCATTACTGTGCTAACTTTCAGGATCGTAGAGTCTTCATAGCCTATCACTCTATAATTCACAAAGACTGTCTACAACCAAATACAAAATCGTAGAGTAGTCTCTAGCAGAGGTCTCAAAGATTAAATCAGCACTTCTAATAAAGAACATAAAGGCAAAGTATTGATATTATTTAAGAATGATCAAAATGCACGTTACAGTGAACGTATGCATACATCAAGCGATCGTAAAGCTATAACTCTACAATCACACTGACGACACTACGACTAATAAGATCGTAGAGTCAACACATCAGACAAGCAACTCAGATCTAAATTGAATGTTCTAAGTTGCCCATAGTGAGTGATCAGAAGAATAACCTGCCCAAGACAGTTGCTGAATATTAAACAAAATCAGTGGGGAGCAAACAACTATAGTCTGCAGATACTCAGAGCACTATCTTGGTACAGGCTAATGAGAGCTGACTCACCCCATTACTGCAGGCAACAAGGAATAAACTATTCCTAAGTTCAGCAATACATCTCAACGGAAGGATTAGATACAACGGCCACATTTCAACAGAAAGATTTTTAGAAACATCTACACAAGGTAAACGGATTGAAGATTACAAGATAAACAAGAACAACAAGGCAAAATCAAATCTGTCAAAGTATCACTCTACAATCCCAAGGGAAATATCTTGCTTCGCTGCTGAGTTCATCAGACCAAATGCTTTAAGTAAGTCAGTAGCAACAGAATAATCACTCTCTATCAAGTGAAAGGGTCAACAGGTGACCAACCTAAGTCAAGTCTGTTGGACTTGCTGAGTACCAAAAGGTACAAGAGATACTAAGGTTGCTGGTCTTAGTCTATAGAGTTCCAAGGCTGCTGGCTTTGAAGAGTACGTTGTGAACTAGAATTCCAAGACTGCAGGTCTTGAAGAAATCTTTGTGATTCAGTTGCAATGATATCGTTAGTGGATTTGCTACTCGAGGAGTAGAACAGTGGAGTAGGAGTCTTGTGTGCTCTGAACCACTTAAAATTTTGTCTCTATCTTTTTGCACTCCTTAACTGCTATAACTGTTTTATTACTGTTTCATCACATCCATTATAACTGTTCTATCTCTAAGGGGGATTTTATTAAACATATATTTCGCTGTGTTTAATTACTTATCTATTTACCTAAATAATAAGTCATTCTTTGAAAACGATTTAAAAAGTTTTAAAGAATCTATTCAACGCCCCCCCTTCTAGATATCTTTTGTGCCTCCAGGTACTAACAGAATCTCTCTTGCTATCAAGTTGCTTCAAGTCCTTGCAATTGGCTTTCAAAACTAGGGTTTTTTCTTCTAATAAGTTCCACAACCTTAATATTTACTTAAAACATCTATTTAAAACACTTGATAAAAATCCTAGCTAAATTATAAGTTTGAACCTTATTTACACATCAATTGCTCAATTAAAACCAAAAGTCAAAGTTTGGTCAACTCCCGAATCGGCACGGCCACGTTGGAAATAAGCTTGAATACGGCGCGATCGCGCTACTTCAATTCCTCCAACTTTTGCTGCTACTTTTGCTCAACTCTCGCCAATTTAATTCTCAACACATGCAACCTATAAAAACACATAAAATGCATGAAAAGTAACTATACACCAAGGAAATAAACAATAATCCACATCAATAGTTATCTGATTCGTAGGTATGAAACCTACTCATCAATGGTCAAGCTTTTGAATATTACTATGGTTATCAGAAGGCAAGTTAAATAATCTGCAATTGTGTGATTATTGCTTGAAATAATCTAATTCCCTAATTCTTAATGTTGTTGTTATATTACATCTAGACTGATAGTTTTGGGTTGTATAATGGTTAGGGTCTAGTGAGGCGATTGTTAAATTAGACTTAAAACCTAAAGGGAATTTTTGGTAATTAATGATTGTTATTTTCTAGGGTTATTAATTAGTTTCATTGAAGGCAAGAATAATGTTATACTTGATTAAATTATTAATGTAAAAAGGTGATACTGAACTGAAGAACTGAAGCTATTAATTCATTGATTACTTCTATTCGTTTAATTTTGTCATTCTTAGTTAGTTTAATCAAAATTCAAAACCCCCTACTTTTACTTATTGTTAATTAGATTTCAAAAAAATTAGGATAAATTAAAGTAATATCACTTTCTGTGGATTCGACCCTTGCTTGTCACTATACTGAATCCTGGGTTCATAGAGTAAAAATGAGGTTTTAAATTTTGGAGTGTATACGACAGCTACAAAAATTTTAGCGTCGTTGCCGGGGAGTGATTATTTTTATTTATTCTTTGTTTCATTTTAGTTTATGACTTGATCCTCTCACTCTCTTCAATTGAAATTTGATCCAGAGATAGAGAAAACTGCACGTAAGTTAAGGAAAGAGACTCGTCAAGTTCAAAGCACAATTGTAGATCCAGAAGAAGCTTTTGCACCATCACCTGACCTCAACATAGCGCTTTAATTACTATTCAACTCATCCAGTGATTCAGAAGAAGAAAAGAAGGTTGCTCTTAATAGTAACAGGACCTTGAAGGAGTTGGCTACTCCTAATCTTAACCAACAACCATTGTGTATTGAATATCCTACTTTAGATGCTACTTTTGAATTAAAATTGTGACACCCCCAAATTCGGGTTTCCTAACCTTGAATTCGGTGTTCACGATTCTCAACAACAAACATACTTTCTATCTAAATGCGGAATACTAATCATACAAAGTCTATCAAAATAATAATAAAGTCTTACAACATGGTCCTAAGGTTCTTTAACCTTAACTTAAAAAACATACCCTTAATACAATAAGAGTTCACCTAACCAAATAACATTTGCAGATAACTAATACATAAGCCCTATCAGGCATCTATTCTTGCACCTTCCCTTTTTCTTTGTCCCCTTTTGACGTTTCTGCCTTAGCTGAAATAAAAATCATGATGTAGCAAGGGTAAACAACTAGTTTGCTTAGCAAGTTTATACACAAGGGAGATATATCATGAATAGAAGGAAGTTTCGCTTTCAATGTTCAACAACAGTATAAGAGTGTGAAGAAACATGAATTAATAGTCAACAATTGAATATTCGAATAATTGAATGACAATTACTGAGTGGTTAAAAATAACCATAGACATTTGCCAAGGTTCTCAGCATTTAAACTGGACCTCTTAAAAAGTTTTGGTAATCAAGGGGATCAGCCTTTCATACCCTGTGATTTATGCATAAACACATAATAAACCAGCATTGATATCATGTCTTAATCAAATTTATCATTTTCTCAGCCAAGAGTTCTTACTATAGCAAATTAATAAGAACAGCTTTTAAAATACATTTGATTTCACAAATTTAGACATGCTTGATCTAGCTGATACAAATAGCATAGATCTATCTCATAAACAGTTCATGCTTGAAAGAACTTTAATCCAATTCACAATTCAATAACAATGGAATAGGAATTCAATTGCACAAGGTGCGAATCTCAATAACCAGTATAGATGTGAATAATCAACAATAATTATTCACTAACATGCTTCAAAAATCATAACTCGAGTTTGAGTTAGGGAACTTGCCTGTCTGCTCAGCTACAAATAATTCTAGCTTTAACTAATTGGCCTTGAAGAACCTAACATTGATAATGTTGAGCTATCAATTAGTACTGCGTAGTTGTATATCGACACGCTTACTTATGCTATTTATTTAACAATTAAGCAAATCATATAGCACACATAAACTATCGTAAATCCTATAAGACACTTAATTGATCCTTAGGTTGATGGTTTAATTAATTAACAATGTTTCCCTTAAGTGATAATCACTTATTAACCTCTAAGCAATTTATTATAATTGTTAAATTAATTAACATTACTCTTTCTTAAGTAATATTCATTTATTAAACCCTTAAACAATTTATTATAATTGTTTAATTAATGGGTTATTACACTCTCTCTATTTTATTAACTTTATCTTCATTTAATTACTATTAAATAGTAATTAATTAATTATCTTTAGTTATTAATAATAGTAATTAATAACTAATTACAGTTACTTATTATTTAATTATTAATTAAATAATAATCAAATTATAAATTTTAATTGTCTTTAATTATTATTTAAGATTAAATAATAATTAATTAGGTTTGTTTATTATTTAAATTTAATCAATTAATAAATAATTGATTAGTGCGTAACAATTATCTTTAGTTATTATTTAATAATAAATAATAGCTAATTAGATTTATTTATTATTTAAAGTTAATTAAATAATAAATAATTAATTAGTAAATATGAATTATCTTTAGTTATTATTTAATAATAAATAATAACTAATTAGATTTATTTATTATTTAAGGTTAATCAAGTAATAAATAATTACTTAGGGAATAAGAATTATCTTTAGTTATTATTTGATAATAAATAATAACTAATTAGGTTTATTTATTAAATAATAAATAATTAATTAGTGAGTAAGACTTATCTTTAGTTATTATTTAATAATAACTAATTAGGTTTATTTATTATTTAATGTTAATAAAATAATAAATAATTAATTAGGGAGTAATAATTATCTTTAGTTATTATTTAATAATAAATAATAACTAATTAGGTTTATTTATTATTTAAGGTTAATCAAATAATCTTTACAATTCTTAATTATCCTTAATCATTATTTAATAATAATTAAACAATAATTAGTTAATGCTATTAAATAATAGTTAAATGATTAAATATACTTAAACAATATTTAATTAGTTTAATCATCCATTGACATGCATTAGAATTTATTAACAAAGATTTTTAATGACTTAAATGGATTTAAGACTTTGCTATTTTCGGATTTGTTTTAAGCTTTGGGGTCCTTAGGCAAAACTTGAATATCTTGAGTTTTACAACTCCGTTTGACATCTAGTTGGTCTTGTTAGCTTCGTATCTTCTTAAACTACAATATCCCATCATCAAAGAGCAAATTTGGATCTGTTTTGATTACCGAAACTGGCCAGGAACCGGACTGCATTGCACAGTCCTAAAGCAGTGGGGTGTTTTAGTAATAAATTCATATCTCACTCATCTTAACTCTGTTTTTAGTCGTTCCACTTGGAGAATCTCCGTATCTTATAGCTCTATCACCTAGAGCTCACGGATCATGCACCCAACTTACGGAACGTGAACAGTAATTCCGGGAGTGGGCTGATTCGTTTTAGGTACGCATACACACATGTTTTAGCACATCAAAAATACTAAAACACTTACTAAACGTCTTAAGCTACAACATGGCATCAATGAAAGCACACTAGACCATAATATCTTATTACTTAGATTTAAAACCATACTTGTTAAGTGTGCTCTTAAAATAATATAGATTTGACAAGATAAAAATCTAGATCCACAAATACTCCATCTCTACTACCAACATAAACCAACAACATAAAAATTTCCAACAAAATAAGTGTCTAATAATAATAATAGTTAAATATATAATAATAACAACAAGAAAACTAGGGTTTGAATGAAATGAGATCCATACCTAGATTTATTGGCTATTCCCCTCCTCTTTCCAAAATAGGTTGTGAATGGGGATGGCCTAAATAATCAAGACCTTCTTCTTTCTCCCACAAGATTTGTTCTTGCTTTTTCTTCAAACTCTCTCTCTCTAACACTCTCTCTATACTTGGTGAATAATAATGAACCAACCCCTACCATCATTGGTGAGGGGTCCTATTTATAGGAAAGTAGAGACCATGGGCAAAATAGTCATTAACCATGACTAGGCAAGGGCAATTTGGTCAATTCATCAATAATATGAAGCTTCCTAGCAACTTCCTCAAGGGTATTTTAGACATTACCCAACTTCTTTTAAGGTTAAAATAGTCTTTTCGTAAAATCTTAATTATCCATTAGTTATTACCCATTCTTCATTGGTTATTAGACATTGGTTATTATCTTGTCATAATTACATTGTTTAACACAATGGTTATTATCCCGCCATAATTACATTGGTTATTAACCACTTGGATATACAATGGTTATTGCCCCTTCATAATTACCTTGGTTATTAACCACTCTTGGCCATTTTAGTCATTACACACCAATTCCTACACTTGACTCACATATGGTTATTTCTTAACCATAGTTATATCATACCTGCCAACACAAGTATAGACACATCTTATACATCTCCCACCACTTAACCCAAGTTGGTTTAAATAGAACACAACGTTAACTCATTAAATTAAATTAGATTTAATTAATAAGGACGTTCAAAATTCACGGGCATTACAAAAATAAGGACTAATTCATCTTTTGCCTACTTTTCGTAGTCTTACAAGTGAAGATCCATACAAGCATCTAAAGGAATTCCATGTGGTGTGTTCCACCATGAAGCCACAAGGAGTAACAGAAGAGAAAATCAAGATTAGAGCTTGGCTGATTTAGCAAAGGACTGGCTATACTATCTTCTTTTAAGATCAATACAATTATGGAATGATATGAAAAGGCTGTTCTTGGAGAAGTACTTTCCTACTTCAAGAGTTGCTAACATAAGTAAGGAGATATGTGGCATCAACAAGTTCAATGGGGAGACTCTCTATGACTATTGGGAAATATTTAAGAAATTGTTTTCTAGCTGTCCACTACACCAAATTGACGATCAACACCTGATTCAATACTTTTATGAGGGATTGTTGTCAATGGATGGGAGTATGATTAATGCAACAAGTGGAGGAGCACTAGTTGATAAAACTCTAGAGGCTACAAGGAACTTAATTGCAAACATGGCAACTAACTCACAACAGTATGGGACTAGGATAGATCATGCACCAAAAAGGGTGAATTAGGTAAGCACGTGTAATATTGAACAACACATTTCTGATTTAACTGCTATGGTTAGACAAATGGCTGCAGGAAACATGCCAGTAGTAAGAGCTTGTGGAATTTGTTTGTTAGTAGGTCATAGTACAGATGCATGCCTAACACTACAAGAGGATGAGACTGTGCAACAAACAAATGTAGTGGGGAATTATCAGGTGCAACCTTAGAGAAAGTTTGATCCTTACTCTAACACTTACAATCTAGGATGGAGGGATCATCCTTATTTAAGTTATGGAGGTAACAGGCCAGCAATGCAAAATCCTTTTTCGAATAGGCAACAAGGTTTTCAACCAGCCCAACAGTTGTACCCACTTAGACAAGGAGCACTGTTTGCCTAAATCTATACTAACAAAATACGCAAGTATACGCAATCCACAAGTAATAAAGTGAAAGTAGAGTATCGTCCCACAGAGAAAAACTGAGTTTATAATGACAAATTTCAATCCTATATCAATTCAATTTTATTAAACAAATGATCAAAGATTTTTGAATTTCTGAATTTAAACTAATTACTTCTAAATTAAATTACTACCACAAATTGAAAACAGATTTTAAAGACTTAAGACTACAACTTCATTTATTGCTTCACTTTGCTCGACACACTTCCCTTTGGACTATGCTAATTATTTTGGATTGCTAATCAAGAACTCATCAGTATTTATGACCATCTTTCAATATTTCATAAACAACTCAACTCAAATCCACAAATGATAAATTCAAGATAATCACCCTAATTAACTAACTCACTATATCTCTATGTGAATTACAATTAAAAAAAATTTAAAGTTCAGGTTCCCTATCAGATTACATGTGGTGAATAGGTATATCTTTATCCTAAACACAAATTATGAATTCCACCGACAAGCAGAATGCACAATCACATGCTATTATGGTCAGATCTAAACCTATACTTCATCTCTCGAGTTCATATAGATTATCCCGGTAATTACTGGCCAGATAATTAAGTAATTAAGCACAAACCATAATAGACAAACCAACAATAACTAATCATAATTATCTAGGAAGCATATCAAACAAAACTGCACAATAAGATCCATTATAGCCTTAAAAAGAAATTTAGTTCATAATTAAACTAGAATCCATCATCCACAAATTTAATAGCATTCAAAAGTCAAAGTAAAAGGAAGAAAGATGAACAAAAACTGGGAAGTAATCCTTGAATCTCTCTCTAGCTCCTCCTTGCTTTCCTCCTGCTAATAACTTGCTTCAAGTCTTCACAATTTGCTCCAAACTAGAGTTTTCCAAATAAAATGTTCAACAACTTGAAATTGACTTAAAATAACTATTTATAATATCGGATAAGAATCCTAATTAAATAAGAAGTCTGAAAACCAAGTACACATCAAGTTACTTTAATGAATGAAAAAGTCAGCTCTGGTAAACTCCCGAATCGGTGCGGCTGCCCTGGAAATAAGCTTGAATGGCGCGCGGCCGCGCTACACTGCCAGCCATTTCCTTTTCAGCTCTGAAGACCGGCGCGGCCGCGTTGCTTCCTAGGTCATTTTGGGCGCGGCCGCGGTGCAGCAAATTCCTGCAACTCTGCATCTGCAACTGCTGAATCCACTCAACTCTCGCCAAATCAATCCCCAACATCTGCAACCTACAAAAACATATAAAATGCATGAAAAGTAACTATAAACCACGAAAATAAACAATAATCCGCATTCATTGGTATTCGATTCGTAGGTATAAAACCTACTTATCAAATACACTCAAACTTGAACTATTGCTTGTCCCCAAGCAACACAATGCAACACAATGCAACTAATAACTACCGTGCCTAAGAATCCAATTAATAGCTAGTATGAATCTTAACTGTTAGCCTCAGAGATATCAACAACACACCTAGAGCAGTAATTCCAGTCAATATGAACAAATAATCCCAAACAATCAAATAATATACACCTGTCAAAACCCAAGTTGTGCGTGTGTGCTCATTAATCAATTCAACTAACCAAAGTTCAAAATTTAGCCACATAATCAACTCTACAACAAGAATGATCTAATTTCACTTCAATCCAAGCAAATATGACAAATCCAGCCAAAACTAAGCATTTACTAAGCATGAGGGTTCTTACAAGGCTTATTACTATCTTTATTCTTCTACGAGTGCGTTTTACGCTCCATCTCGTATGTATGCTTGACTGTGCAATACTAGGTCCTCTTAGGCGTTTCAAAGTCACCCATGCAGCGAGCGTTCAATCAATGACTCCCAAACCAGTCGGCTTTAGGGTACTAGGCGTTAAGACACCCCTAAGGATCTAATTACCTGAGTAACCAAGGCCATAGAACCCAACTAGTCAACGCATTTATTGTATTTTTGTATATATATATTTTTTATTTTTTTAAAATAAATACCCTTTAGAAACCCTCAAACTCAGCTTTTACCTCATCTTAGCCTTCATTGTCAATTTACCCCAAAAATTTTCAAAAGTCTCAGTTAAAAGTCATTTATGCAACACTTTGAACTCCATTAGTCAAACTAATCAAATCTATCGTGCTATCCAGTAACTCAATTTAGACAAGCATGCCTACTCTCATGATCTAAATTATATCATCCATAATGACCATCACACTGTCCAAGTTAACCATTAAAACCAATCTCATCATTGGCTAAGCCAAGACTCAACCTAGCACATCAATTGAATTCAAGCAACTAAATATGAAAATGCACTACATGCAACAAATTACGAGAATGCACTAACAAATATATGCCAATATCTATAATGCACTAGACTAACTGCATGCTAAACAAAAACAGATAAATAACTCCAAAACCCCCAAACTTAAAACAAACAATGTCCTCATTGAATGAACAGTAAAAAGAAAAGGAAAAAGACTCCCCTAATCCGAGGTGACATCATCTGCAGCCTCCCCATTTGAAGGTGTGTCCGGAGGAGGATAAGCTGGAGCAACACTAAATGTTAGGAATTAAACCTGAACGCCTAATTGTTAAAAAGCTTGCGAGAAACTGTCCGAGAGTTGTGTGGAGAAGGATCGAAGCTCTATCATACTGGTGTGAATAACATCCATCCATCATTGCATGCGCCCCTCCTTTCGATCCAACCTAGCCTGAGACACATTAAACAGCTACTCAGGCTCGGCTATCGGCTGATCAGATGCCTCTTCACTCTCACTTTGATCCACCAAGAGAAATCCTGATCCACAGGAATGAGAAGGAGCACCAGTCCACATCTTATACTTTTCAATCGTAGCATGATCAATGGTGGTCATCGGAAGCTGCACGGGCTCACCATCATCCCATTCCACCCCAACAACTATGCATAAACGAGCTATCACAGATGTATGTGGAATCCCTCCTGAAGTACCACCCTGCAGGTACCGACGTATGGACTGATTAATGACATACCCCACATCTATCTTCTTTCCTTTAACAATCCCAAATAGTAGAATAGCGCGGTCCTTGGTCACATCATTTTGATGCCTGGTTGGCATGAGATTGGCCCAAATAAAACTGTACCAGGCCTTTCCGTAGAGACTCGAGGCCGTGTGAGGAAAATGTAATTTCTGATCCGTTCGTTGCTTAGTCGTCCATACCGTACCAGGCTTACACAAGGTGTTCATGATAGTATCCAATTTTGTGTCCCACCTTGTAGAGTATAACCAGTCCAGATCGTTGGGTTGAACAGTAGGCAAGTGGTACAAGGCATTGATACTCTCTCGCGTATGTGACACTTGGCAACCCCTCACAAAAGTAGTGCCATCCTTAGTAATTTTCGCGTTTGCATAGAATTCCTGGACTAATGATATTGGGGCTGCCAAAGGTGGTTCCACGAACAACAGCCAGCCCATAGCTCGGATCATGCTCATAATTTGACCATCCAAATCAGGATCGAGCTTTAGCCCACGTTCCAAGACAAATGTCTTCCCAAGCAAAACCCACTGGTAAAATTCCTCAGCCTTGGCAGATACAAACTTACTACCATCGAATTCAACTGGCTTAGAACGGGCTTGAGAACTGGAAGATTCACTACATTGTCGTTTCGAAGCCATAGATACTCAATCCAAATATTCAATGCACAACCAACTCAAAGACCCCCAAACTTGACAGAAATCACACAGAAATTTTCAAAGTGCACATGTAGTAAGTATGTGGCCTTGGTTCTAAACAATCTATCTCAACCCAATAAACTCACATGCACAATACGATCCAATATAGACAGCACAATAAACTTGAGTCGTATAATCAAAAATCCCCAATACAGCGTATACCCAAGTTTAGAATTCTTCAATTGTAAGTATTACCTTGAGAAGAAGAAAAATCCAAGCCATAATGTATTTACTCCGTTCTGACACAACGTAATATCACGGTATCCCACAGCAATGCAATGAAAGCCCACTGGAAAATACTTTGATGGTTTAGATTTAGGGTTTGTATCAGATGAATATGATGTAGGAAGTGAAACATTTGAGAGGATAGAAGATGAAGGTAAAAAAGTGCGGCAAGAAGAACTAGGGTTTGTGAGTGGAAGAGCTGGTGTAGAATGGTATTGTGAGGGATAATTAAAGAATGGAAGAGTTTGATTTAGTGTAGGATTGAATTAGAAAATATTTGATTTAGATTTGGAAAAGGAAAAGAATAGGAGAAGTAACCGTTTCTAATATGGAGAGGAAAGTGAGAATGAGAATCCAAGCGGGAAAAGAAAGAAATAAGAAGCCAACGGGTCAGGTTTGAACTGGGTTTTAACACCTGGAAACCGATCGCGGCGCAGGCGCGCTGGGATTTGGCTTGGATTGGGCGCGGCCACGCTGATATGGCAGCAGGACAATTTTGAATTCTGGGGATGGGCGCAGCCGTGCTGCTTTCCTTCACAATTTGGGCGCGGCCACGCTGGTATGGCAGCATGAGCTTTTTGATGTCTGAAGATGGGCGCGGCCGCGCTGCTTTCCTTCATAATTTGGGCGCGGTCGCGCTTGCCTTACAACATATAACTGAATTTGTTAAGCCTTATTAATTGAATCCTTAATGTGCAGCCCTGATGTGTAACCTAAAAAAAAAGAAATAAAGAGGAACTACTTACTACTATATAAAAGCAAAACTAAAAATACTAATTACTCCTAAAAATCACAAAAAAATTTAACTTAAAGAAATTAAAGATTGGGTTGCCTCCCAACTACCGTTTGATTTAAAGTCTTTCAGCTTGACTACTCCCTGTTTCAAGTTCTAGTCGGCCAGAGTGATTGAGGTTTTCTGGCGATCGAAGTCACCATCCCAATAATGCTTTAGCCTTTGTCCATTGACTTTAAACGACTCGTCCGGATTATGACCAAACACTTCAACGGCGCCATGAGGGAATGTTTGTTTAACAATGAAGAGACTGGACCACTGAGACTTGAGCTTTCCTGGAAATAATCTCAATCGAGAGTTGTATAGAACCACTGCTTGTCTCGGCTCAAATTTCCTATTGATAATTTTCCGATCGTGCCACTTCTTGACTTTTTCCTTGTATAACTTCGAGTTCTCATAGGCTTGCAGACGGAATTCATTAAGTTCATTAAGCTGGAGAAGTCTCTTTTCACCCGCAGCTGTGAGATCGATGTTCAGCTTTTTGATGGCCCAATATGCTTTGTGGTCAAGTTCAACAGGAAGGTGACATGCCTTGCTAAAGACTAATTGGTATGGTAACATGCTAATAGGTGTCTTGTATGTTGTTCGATAAGCCCAAAGCGCGTCATCCAACTTCATTGACCAGTCTTTTCTGTTAGGATTAACAATCTTCTCCAGAATTCTCTTCACTTCCCTATTTGAAACTTCGGCTGACCACTAGTTTGGGGGTGATAAGCTGTAGCAATTTTGTGGTTGACCCCCATATTTAGCTAAGAGAGCTATAAAATACTTATTGCAAAAGTGACTCCCTTCATCACTAATAATTGCCCTTGGGGTGCCAAATCGTGTGAAGACATTTTTCTGAAGAAATTTTAAAACCACCTTGGCATCAGTAGTCGGCAAAGCACTGGCTTCCACCCATTTATAGACATAGTCGACCGCCAACAAGATGTAAAGGTTGTTGAAGGAGGGTGGAAATGGTCCCATGAAGTCTATTCCCCAAACGTCGAAGACTTCAACTTCTAGAATGGAATTTAATGGCATCTCATGGCGTTTGGAAACATTTCCGACCCTTTGACATCTGTCACATCTCTGAACGAAGTGATAGGCATCTTTAAACAACGTGGGCCAGAAAAATCCTGCCTGTAACACCTTGGCGGTTGTCTTTTCTCCTCCGTAATGACAATGATGTAAGATGCTCTCAATTTCACTTTGTGGAACGCATCGTCGAATCATTTGATCTGCGCAATGTTTGAATAGGAACGGTTCATCTCACATGTACCTTTTTACGTCATTAAGAAACTTTTTCTTTTATTGGCTGGTCAAATCTGGAGGGAGCACGTTGCTAACCAAATAATTGACAAAATCGGCATACCATGGGACTTTTGCATTTATCACAAACAACTGCTCATCCGGGAAGAACTCATTGATCACCGTTTTGTCTCCCTTGACATGGTCATTGTTTTTTAATCTCGAAAGATGATCTGCGACTTGATTTTCTGTCCCCTTCCTATCTCAGATTTCCAAGTCGAATTCCTGGAGTAGAAGTATCCATCTAATTAGCCTCGGCTTTGCATCTTTCTTCGAAATCAAATATCGTATAGCTGAGTGATATGTGAATACTACCACTTTCGTTCTGATTAAGTATGAGCAAAACTTATCAAAAGCATACACTACCACTAGCAACTCCTTCTTGGTAATTGTATAGTTGAGTTGGGCATCGGACAATGTCTTGCTAACATAATAAATGGCATGAAAAACCTTTTCCTTTCGTTGACCCAGAACAGCCCCAATGGCATAGTCGCTAGCATCACACATTAACTCGAAAGGCATTGACCAATCTGGTGCTACTATTACAGGCGCTGTAGTCAATTTCTTCTTCAATAATTCAAAAGCCGACAAACACTCATCGTCAAACTTGAATGGAACATCTTTCTCCAATAGACTGCATAAAGGCTTCGAGATTTTAGAAAAGTCCTTTATGAATCTCCTATAAAATCTGGCGTGTCCCAAGAAGCTTCGTATCCCCTTAACTGAAGTTGGTGAAGGTAGATTTTCAATTATCTCCAGTTTAGCTCGATCTACCTCTAACCCTTTTGATGACACCTTGTGCCCAAGAATGATCCCCTCTTGCACCATAAAGTAGCATTTTTCCCAATTGAGCACTAAGTTGGTTTCCACGCATTTTTTCAGAACCAGGACTAGATTTTCCAAACAACTATCAAAAGAATCACCAAATACTGAAAAATCGTCGATGAATACCTCCATATTGCGTTTGACCATATCTGAGAAAATAACCATCATACATCTTTGGAACGTCGCTGGTGCATTACATAATCCAAAAGACATCCTCTTAAAAGCGAAAGTACCATAAGGACAAGTGAATGTAGTCTTTTCCTGATCTTCGGGGGTAATCATTATCTGATTATATCCTGAATAGCCATCTAATAAGCAATAAAATTCGTGTCCAACCAGTCTATCTAACATCTGATCAATGAAGGGTGGAGGAAAGTGATCCTTGTGGGTTACCTTTTTTAGTTTTCTGTAGTCCATACAAACCCTCCATCCGATCACTGTCCTTGTCAGTATCAATTCATTATTTTCGTTTTCGACAATCGTCATACCACCCTTTTTAGGTACGCACTGTACTAGACTCACCCAACTGCTATCAGAGATGGGGTAAATGATACCTGTATCAAGCCACTTCAAAATTTCCTTTTTCACCACGTCTTTCATGATTGGGTTCAACCTCCTTTGTTGCTCAATTATTGGTTTAATTGGCATCGTCTTCCAAAAGGATCTTATGCATATAAAATGATGGGCTAATTCCTTTAATATCCGTGATGGTCCAACCAATTGCTGATTTGTACTCCCAGAGAACTCATATCAACTTACTTTCCTGCAATTCATTAAGTACAGATGCAATGATAACATGAAAAGCAGATGATTCACCCAAAAAAGTATACCTGAGATGATTAGGTAGTGGTTTAAGCTCAAGTGTTGGGGGTGTTTCTAGAGATGGCTTCAATCGCTCTAAGGACTTGTCTGTAGGTTCCAAAGGTTCAAAAGGAATTTAAAATTTGCGTACTCTTGGTACTGCATCTAAAATCTGAAGAAACTCTATCATCTCTGAGTCTTCCATGTACGCATCTCCAATAAAGTAGTTTCCAATGGATCCCTAGTCAATGTCCTCAAAAACTCGTCATCCACCACTTTCTTTACCACATCCATCCGGAAACACTCCTCCTCATCCGTAGGAAACTTCATGGCTTTGAACACATTGAATGTCACTTCTTAGTCTTGAACCCGCATGGTCAATTCTCCTTTCTGCACATCTATAAGTGTTCTAGTAGTTGCTAAGAATGGTCTCCCAAGTATTAGGGAATGTCTTTGTCCTCTTCGTAATCCAATATGATGAAATCAGCTGGGAATATGAATTTATCACCTTTTACTAGGATGTCCTCCATAATACCTCTAGGATATGTAACCGATCTATCTGCAAGCTGAAGAGAGATATTGGTTGGTTTCGGTGCAGGTAGTCCCAACTGGACATATATCGATAAGGGCATGAGGTTGACGCTAGCACCCAAATCACGCAAACATCTATTGATTGATAAGCTGCCAATAGTGCAAGGGATAGTGAAACTACCAGGATCCTTAAATTTCAGAGGCAACTTCTTTTGCGATATAGCACTACAGTCTTCAGTTAACGCTATTGTTTCATAATCCTTCAGCTTTTTCTTCCTTAACAAAATTTCTTTCATGAACTTGGCATAGCTTGGCATCTGCTCTAGAGCTTCTGCAAACGGTATGTTGATTTGTAGCTTCTTAAAAATTTCAAGGAATTTGGAGAACTGTTTGTCTAGTTTCTGCTTCTGAAGTCTCTGCGGATGTGGAACGGGAGGGTATACTACTAATTGATTTGCTTTCTCCTTTTCTTTCAGCTCATTTTCTGTTTTCTTTTCTTTCTCTACCAAATTTTCTGCAGGAGCTGTGACTGGAGAAGGGCAAGGCCGCGCTGCCTCTCCTTGTATTTCAGGCGCGGCTGCGTTGCTCGGCTAAAGTTGTTTCCCACTTCTAAGTGTGACATCTTGACATTGCTCATTACCATCTCTCTTCGGGTTAACTTCTGTGTCACTTGGCAACGATCCCTGAGGTCGACTATTCAAAACATGAGCTAATTATCCCAATTGATTATCTAGATTTCTAATCGACGCTGCCTGACTTTTCACATTCATATCTACTTGGTTTAACAGCTTATCTTGCTCATTGATTATTCTCTCAGAAGCTGTAATAAATTTTGTCAAGCAGTCCTCCAAACTTGGTTTCCTCTCTGCCTATTGTGGAACTTGATTTTGAAAACCTAGGGGATTCTGTGGTCTTGAAGCTTGATTTTGAGCCTGTGTATTGTTACTCCAAGAGAAACTCGGATGGTTTTTTCACCCCGGATTGTAAGTGTTTTGGTAAGGGTTTGGAGGTCATTGGTAGCTACCCATGAACTGCACTGCTTCAGGATTAATGGGACAATAATCTGTATGATGTGATCCCGCGCATAGCTCACAAACATAAGCAACTTGTGGAGTTTTTGACTCTGCTATAGCATCAATTTTCTTAGACATAGCTGCCATCTGAGCTGCTAATGTTGTGACTGCGTCAACTTCAAACACCCCAGCTACCTTTTGTTGATTCATTCTGGAAGTCGGCCATTGATAATTGTTGGCAGCCATTGTCTCCAACAGTTCATAAGCCTCATCAAACTTTTTATCCATAAGTGCTCCTCCCGCGGCTGCATCTATGCTGGATCGAGTGTTACCACTTAACCTATTGTAGAATGTCTGAACCTGTAGCCACTTGGGTAGTCTATTGGTGTGGGCATCTTCTCAATAAGTCCTTGAACCTCTCCCAAGTTTCATACAGTGACTCTCCATGTTATTGCTCATAAGTAGAAATCTCGTTCCTCAATTTGGCAGTTTTAGCCGGCGGAAAAAATTTGCAAGAAATTTTTGAGCTAAGTCATCCCAAGTCGTGATGGATCCCAGCGGTAGCGAGTGCAACCAACTCTTAGCTTTATCCCTCAAAGTGAATGGAAATAGACATAGTCTGATCGCATCATCCAAAACGTTGTGATATTTGAATGTATCATAAATCTCAAGAAAGCTCACCATATGTTCATTCGGATCATCAGTGGCCAGTCCCCCAAACTGCACCAAATTCTAGATCATCTGAATTGTTCCCGGTTTTAACTCAAAAGTGTTTGTAGTGATCGCTGGCCTCGTAATGCTTGACTTGATCTTATCTATTTTAGGCATAGCATATTCCCTTAATGATTTCTGCTCTTCGTTATCCATGTTTACTTTCTCAATTGTCTCTTTGCAAAATTTTCTCAACTGGCGTAACTTGTTTTCAAGATCGTCCTCACACTGCACAAGTTCTTGTTGTTTTGATCTAGTTTGCATAAACGAACCAGAATCAACTGAAAAAGAAAGTAAAAGAAAAAAAAATAAAAAGTGAATGTTGTTTAACTAAAATTGAATCAATTAGACTGGTAATTAAAAATTATAAACACAAAAATTTCCCTAGCAACGGTGCCAAAAACTTGTTTTCCTAAATCTATACTAGCAAAATACGCAAATATATGCTGTCCACAAGTAATAAAGTGAAAGTAGAGTATCGTCCCACAGAGAAAAACTGAGTTTATAATGACAAATTTCAATCCTATATTAATTCAATTTTATTAAACAAATGATCAAAGATTTCTGAATTTCCAAATTTAAACTAATTACTTCTAAATTAAATTACTACCACAAGTTGAAAATAAATTTTAAAGACTTAAGACCACAACTTCACTTATTGCTTCACTTTGCTCGACACACTTCCCTTTGGATTATGCTAATTATTTTGGATTGCTAATCAAGAACTCATCAGTATTTATGACCATCTCTCAATGTTTCATAAACAACTCAACTCAAATCCACAAATGATAGATTCAAGATAATCACCCTAATTAACTAACTCACTATATCTCTATATGTATTACAATTAAAAAGGATTTAAAGTTCAGGTTCCCTATCAGAGTACATGTGGTGAATATGTATATATCTATCCTAAACACAAATTATGAATTCCAACGACAAGCAGAATGCACAATCATGCTATTATGGTCAGACATAAACCTATACTTCATCTCTCGAGTTCATATAGATTTTCCTGGTAATTACTGGCCAAATAATTAAGTAATTAAGCACAAACCATAATAGACAATCCAACAATAACTAATCATAATTATCCAGGAAGCATATCAAACAAAACTACACAATAAGATCCATTATAGCTTTAAAAAGAAATTTAGTTCATAATTAAACTAGAATCCATCATCCACAAATTTAATAGCATTCAAAAGTCAAAGTAAAAGGAAGAGAGAAGAACAAAAATTGGGAAGTAATCCTTGAATCTCTCTCTAGCTCCTCCTTGCTTTCCTCTTGCTAATAACTTGCTTCAAATCTTCACAATTTGCTCCAAACTAGGGTTTTCTAAATAAAATGTTCAACAACTTGAAATTGACTTAAAACAACTATTTATAATATCTGATAAGAATCCTAATTAAATAAGAAGTCTGAAATCTAAGTACACATCAAGTTGCTTTAATGAATGAAAAAGTTAGCTCTGGTCAACTCCCGAACCGGCGTGGCCGCGTTGGAAATAAGCTTGAATGGCGCACTCTGAAGACTAGCGCGACCGTGCTGCTTCCTAGGTCATTTCGGGCGCGGCCGCGCTGCACCAAATTCCTGCAACTCTGCATCTGCAACTGCTGAATCCACTCAACTCTCGCTAAATCAATCCCCAATATGTGCAACCTACAAAAACACATAAAATGCATGAAACGTAACTATAAACCACGAAAATAAACAATAATCCGCATTCATTGGTATCCGATTCATAGGTATAAAACCTATTTATCAAGCACCTACAAATTCTGGGATGTCTCTTAAGGACATGTTCAAAGCCTTCATGACCCAAAAACAGTAGTTTCAACAAGAGATAATGACTTCCATTCATAATTTGGAAAATTAGATGAACTAGTTAGCTACAACAGTTGGCCAATTGGACTCACAAGGCTACTGTTGAATTTAATGAGGATAAGGCTAAGGAGGAAGTAGAAATATCAAAGGTTATACCTAACCCTCACGTTCAGCTTAAGACTAATCCTTTACTTTTTCCACCTAAGAATCCCAGAACTTCAAAGAAAGATGAACAGGAAAAGGAGATTCTAGAATTTTTCAGGAAGGTAGAGATGAATATTCCTTTACTAGATGAAATCAAGCAAGTGCCAATGTATGCAAGGTTTCTAAAATAATTATGCACTGATAAGAGGAAACTAAGGGATGATGAAAAAGTGACTGTTGGAGAGAATGTATCAGTAGTTCTCCAAAGAAAAATGCCCCCTAAGTGTAAAGATCCAGGTATGTTTACCATTCCCTGTAAGATAGGTAATACTAGATTTCAAAAAGCTATGCTAGACTTAGGAGTTTCAATTAATGTTATGCCATTATCTATTTATGTTTCTTTAAATCTAGGTCCTTTAAAGAATACTAGTGTTATAATTCAATTGGCAGATCGTACTAACACTTATCTTGAAGGGGTAATCGAAGATGTGTTGGTGGTGCAAGTGAACGAGCTTATATTTCCTGCAGAGTTTTACATTGTGGATATAGATGATGATACATCTCCAAAATCCTGCTCATATTCTATTAGGGAAACCATTCTTGAAAATAGCTAGAACAATGATTGATGTGCATAATATGACCTTGACTATGGAGTTCGATAGAGAAAAGATTGGAGGCAATAAGGTACCCTAGTGATATTAATCATGTTTATGCTATTGATGTAATTGATTCTTTAGTACAGAAATTTTTTTAGCAAATACATAAGGAAAGCTTGGAGGTTGCCATAAAAAATAGCTTGGAATTGGAAAAAGAAGAAGAAATTGAGCAAACGCAGGAATTGAAGGAGTCCATGGTTGTACTACACTCTTTACCTAAAATCTCAAATAAGTATTCAGTATTTTCCATTCAATTACTTACTACTCACAAGAAGCTATTACCTTTTGTTGTGTTGACTCCTACCTTGGAATTGAAACCTTTACTAACCCACTCGAAGTATGCATATCTAGGGAAGTATGACACACTGTTAGTGATCATTGCCAATAATCTGACCAAAGTTCAAGAAGACAAATTGCTAAGAGTCCTAAGGGAGCACATAACATTCTTTGGTTGGAGAATTACAGACATCAAGGGTATATGTCCTGCCATATATATGTATATAATTCTTTTGGAAGAAGGAGCCAAACTAACGACAAAAACTCAAAGAAGACTGAATCCACCCATGATGGAAGTAGTGAAAAAAGAGGTTATAAAATTGTTTGATGCATGTATAATCTACCCAATTTCAGACAGTCAATGGGTAAGTCCAGTATAGGTAGTTCCAAAGAAGTCTGGTATAACTGTAATTAAGAATGATAAGAATGAGTTGGTGCCCACATGTATGCAAACTGGATGAAGAGTGCATTAATTGATTACAGGAAATTGAATACTTTAATTAAAAAAGATCATTTTCCTCTCTTTTTTATTGATCAAATGTTTAAAAGATTAGTTGCCCATACTTATTATTATTTTTAAATGGTTTTTCAGGCTATAACCAAATTGTGATTGCACCAGAGGATTAGGAAAAGACCACTTTCATATGTCCATTTGGCACATTTGCATATCGTAGAATGTCTTTTGGACTTTACAATGCACCAGGTACTTTTCAGAGATACGTGGTGAGTATATTCTCTGATCTTCTTGAAAATTGCATTAAAGTATTTATAGATGACTTCACAATACATGGTGATTCTTTAGATCCATGCCTAGATAATCTGACTCGTGTGTTAGATAGATGTTTAGAAACTAATATTGTACTTAACTAGAAAAAATGTCATTTTATGGTAGAGCAATGTATAGTACTTAGACATGTAGTCTCAGCTAGGGGATTAGAAGTGGATAAAGCTAAGATAAAAATTATTGCTGCTTTGCCTTACCTTGGAAGTGTGCGGGAGATTCGTTCTTTTCTTGGTCATGCAGGTTTCTATCGTAGATTTATCAAGGACTTTTTCAAGATAGCTTTGCCATTGTGTAAGTTACTGCAAAAGGATGTGGAATTCTAGTTTGATGATGAGTGCAAGGAGGCATTTGACAAATTGAACAAATTATTGACCTCAACATCAATGATATAACCACCAAATTGGAAGTTGCCATTTGAGATCATGTGTGATGCCAACAATTATGCAATGGGGGCCGTCTTTGGCCAAAGAGTTGACAAAGTTGTTCATGTCATTTACTATACTTCTAAAACTTTGAATTTTGCTCAGATTAACTACTCTACAACTAAAAAAGAACTTTAATCTGCTTCTTTACTTTAAACAAGTTTAGATCTTATCTACTTGATACTAAAGTTGTAGTTTATTTTGACCATGTTGCTCTCAGGTATTTGCAAACTAATAAGGAATCCAAACCTAGGATCATAAGATGGATTCTGCTGTTATAAGAATTTGACTTGGAGATTAGAGATAAGAAGGGAGCAGACAACTTAGTGGCAGATCATTTGAGCAAACTGATCAAAGATGAAGAGGCACTGCCATTGCATGATTCTTTCTCAGATGAGCATTTATTTTTCATTGATGAGGCATTACCCTGGTATGCCAGTATTGTGAATTACTTAGTGAGTGCCTATGTTCCTAGTGAATTCTCTAAATCCCAAAAAGAAAAACTTAAGAGTGATGCCAAATACTATGTATGGGATGACCCGTATTTATAAAAATTATGCGCTGACTAGATAGTTAGAAGATGTGTGCCTAATAGTGAGTTTTTATCTATTCTAACGTTTTGTCACTCTTATGCTTATGGAGGTCATTTTGGACCTAAAAGAACAGCTCATAAGGTTTTGGAATGTGATTTCTTTTGGCCAAATATTTTTAAATACTCTTATCTGTTTTGTAAGTCATGTGAAAATTGTCAAAGAACAGAAAATTTATCAAGTAGGAATCAAATGCCACAAACCCCTATTTTAATTATTGAAATCTTTGGTGTTTACTGTTAACTATGTTTCTAAATGGGTGGAGGCTAAAGCCACCAGGACTGATGATTCTAAAGTTGTTGTAGATTTTATCAAGTCTAACATATTTGTCAGGTTTGGAACTCCAAAGGCCATTATCAGTGATAAGAAAACAAACTTTTGCAACAGGATGTTAGCTACACAATTCAAGAAATACAATGTGATGCACAAGGTTTCTACATCCTACCATCCATAGAGTAATGGTCAAGCTAAGGTATCCAATTATGTGGTTAAGTCCATTCTGGAGAAAGTAGTCAAGCCGAGCAGAAAAAATTAGAGTCTGAGGTTGGAAGATGCACTTTGGGTTTATAGGACAGCATACAAAACTCCTATAAGTATGTCACCTTATAGGATAGTGTGTGGAAAACCATGTCATCTACCTGTGGAGTTAGAGCACAAGGCTTTCTAGGCAATTAAGTAATGCAACATGAGCTTGGATAAAGCTGGAGAGCATAGAAAGTTACAGTTACAAAATCTTGATGAATTAAGGAATGATGCATATGAGAGTTCTAAACTGTATAAGGATAAAACCAAGGCATTTCATGACAATCAAATTTTGAGGAAGACTTTCACTGTTGGACAAAAAGTTCTCCTTTACGATTCAAGGCTGAAATTGTTTATAGGTAAGCTGCGTTCTCGTTGGGAAGGTCTATTTATTATTTCTAATATTTTTCCTCATAGTGCTATAAATATTCAAAATCCAAGGATAGGGAAGATATTCAAGGTGAATGGTCACAAGATTAAACCCTTCCATGAAGGATATCAGGTGGAAGATGTTGAGGCGGTTGTATTAGAGGATCTAATATATGCAGATTGAGAGGAATGATGTCGGGCAAACGACATTAAACTAATGCGCTGCTTGGAATGCAACCCAATATATCAAATATGATTTTCTTTTCCCTTCTTTTTACTTTTTACTTGCATTTTATTTAGTTATCTTGTCTTTGCATGATTGTCTTATATTGGGGACAATGTAAGATTTAAGTGTGGGGGAGGGGTTTAGATTATGCTCTAGGAGATTATGCTTTAAGTCTGTTTTTGTAGGAAAATTAAAAAAAAAATTGGCTCTATGATTTTATTTGGCTAAGTTTTTAAAGGTTACGGTTGTAGAGTAAAATTGATGTTGATTTGCAGAATTTGTTTGATGCTTAATTAATTGATGAATGATGATAACTAAGTTGGGATCCACAGTTGACTGATTCTAATTAAATTATGTTACATGAGTTTTTGAATATGAGATACATGTTTACTTGATTGATTTTATGCGGGGGTCTGACTATGTGCACTGATTTCATGATTTAGGACTTGTTTATAACTGCTTATGTTGTTTACAGAACCAAAATGAAAAAGAAAAATTGAAAAAGAAAGAAAAACTAAGAGAAGGAAGAAATAAAAGTGCAAAATTATGTGGTGGGTTGAGAAGAAGCGTAAAACGCACTCTCCCATAAATAATAAGTGAGAAGGAGCGTAAAACACACTCACTTAAAAAGGAAAAGAATGTATATAGTGTGAGATGGAGCATAAAATGCACTCACCTATAAAAGAAATTTGAATTTGAAGGTTCTATTTGGTGAAAAAGAATAGCAGAAAAATTAGGATCTGGGTTGTGAGTTAGTTGTGCATAGTTGGGTTTTATGTAAACTTAGTTGAGTATTTGTGTTGATCATGGGAAGATACTTATGCGGATGCATTTTAATTTGAAGATGTTTAGTGGTGAATGAGGAGGTTATTGTTTTGGATTGATTGATGAGGTGTTGATCAGATTTTTGTTGACTAGTATTGATATTCATGGTTAGGAATTGAAGCAAACCTTTGAAAGTTTGGTTGATAAGAATTAAGAAGAGTTTAATATGACCTTTGTTTTGGCTTACACGAGGACGTGTAAAGGCTAAGTGTGGGGGAGTTTGATAATTGTATAATATGCTATAATTTTGATTCCTTTATGTTTAGTTTTATTACATATTTTATGTGTATATGAGCTTATATATTAAGGTATTTATTGATTTCAGGGGGAATTGGAGCTGAAAAGAAGAAAAAGGTTCAAAAATGGCTGCGTAAGGAGAAAATGACGAAAGTGGCAGAATGTAGAGAGTCGCGGTGCTTTTAAGCAAGAGCCACAACACTGGAATGGGAGCCGCGACGCTCTCCAGGTAAGTCGCGGCGCTGAGGTGCTTTCTTGGGCGCGTGAGCGGGCGCATGGCTAGGTTGGGCAGTAGGAAATTTTCAAAGCTTTGTTATTTTTGGAGGAATTCTATTGCAACTTGGATTGTAATTCTTAAAGCTTTAAGACTTTTTTCTAGGAGTATAAATATATATTTTTAGTCAAGTCTTAGAGACGACTTCTACACATAATTGTAAACCCTAAATTTGAAGGGAAGATTAAAGGTATGTCAGGCTAAGTTTTCTCTTTTAGTTATAAGGGATGTTGAACCTTCTTTACAATTAATAGTTTAATTGAGTTAACATTATTTATTCCTTCGTATACGAAACTTATTCTTGATAATTTGTTTTAATTATTTGAATGATATTTGTTTTGATTGATTTAATAATGGCCAATTAAGTTGATCAAGTTATTATCATCTACTAGATTAAGCTATAATATTAAGCAAATGATATAGTATCTAATCATAAGCAGCAGTTAGCGATACCTGATTGTGGTCAAGCTTTTGAGTATTACTATGGTTATTAGAAGGTAAGTTAAATAATCTGTGATTGTATGATTGTTGTTTGGAATACTCTAATTCCTTAATTCTTAATGTTATTGTTATATTAAATCTAGACTGATAGTTCTGGGTTGTATAATGGTTAAGGTCTAGTGAGACGATTGTTGTATAAGACTTAAAACCTAAGGGAAATTTCGGGTAATTAACAATTGTTGTTATCTAGGGTTATTAGTTTCATTGAAGTCACGAATAATGTTATACTTGATTACACTATTAATGCAAAAAGGCGATACTGAACTGAAG
This sequence comes from Aralia elata, assembly GCA_034770075.1. Classification (NCBI taxonomy): domain Eukaryota; kingdom Viridiplantae; phylum Streptophyta; class Magnoliopsida; order Apiales; family Araliaceae; genus Aralia; species Aralia elata. The sequence goes on from CM068379.1 coordinate 13,316,552, forward strand.
AACTGAAGTTTTTAATTCATTGATTACTTCTATTAGTTTAATTCTGCCATTCTTAGTTAGTTTAATCAATATTCAAAACCCCCTACTTTTACTTATTGTTAATTAGATTTTGGAAACATTAGGATAAATTAAAGTAATATCACTCTTTGTGGGTTCGACTCTTGCTTGTCAGTATACTGAATCCTGTATTTGTAGAGTAAAAGTGAGGTTTTAAATTTTGGAGTGTAAACGACAACTACCATCTGCCAAGCATCTATCTGGCGCTCATGATGACAAAAAGGGGGAGAAGCAGAAGCAAGTAGAGAAAATATAAATCTCAGGGGGAGAAGCAGAAACAAGTGGAGAAATATCAATCTGATGCGGGAGAAAAGAAAGATAAATCAAAGGCAAAAATCCATATCCCCTCCGCTTTTTAGATCTCCTCCTCCTCCTCCATCAACTATTCCTCTGGAGCATGGCCATTCCTCTCCATGGCAAAAATCGTCGAGTAGAGTTTCCTCTACTAGCATTCGAGTTCCCTTAGGTGATCCTGCATGTCTTAATAGAAATCTTCAAGGAACTCATATCGTAGGAGAAGAGAGAATAAATATGCCTAATCTTGCCCCAAGAGACTTTGCTAAAGAAATCAGAAGAAAAGAGCTTGAAGATAAAGTTAGAAGAGATCGCAGAATAGAGTCAGAAAAGAAGTGGCTCTCAAAGGAGAAAGGATCAAGAAGGTAGTATTATTAGTTTTGAAAATTATAAATTTATTTGAAAAATAAATTCAAATGTTGTAAAATTATTATACATTAATAAATTCATTATTTCGTTTTAGCAATATAACGACTTACTGTATTTTAAGTCATATTTATATTTCAAGCAACTGCATTGTAAAATTGATGAATGTTATGAAACTGTTGGTTTTGTCAACATCAAATCGGGGGAGATTGTTAGAGCTTGCATATTTAAATTTGATGATGAATGTGATTAATATATATTTATACCAGTAAGTTGTGTAAAGTCTTTAATAATGATTTGATGTACAAGGATTTAGCTTAGAAAGATCAAATATGTTATAATCTTATTGAGTTGATCTAATATATAGTTGATAAGATATTCATTGAACCTAAAGTTACTCTGTTAACTCATAATGTCAAGTCGGATCGCAAAGTTCACTTCAAATGTCAAAGTAAAGATCAGTCTGTAAAGTGAACAAATGATCCCAAAGCCAAGTGAAGATCGTTAAGAGAAAAGTGAACGTAAAGTACTCTTTGAAGTCGTAAAGCACCTCAAGAATCGTTCAGTAAAAACAAGATCGTAAATTCAGCTCCAACATCGTAAAGCAAATCCTCAAAGAGCTAATCATAGAGTTCATTCGTAGAGTTCTACACTTTTCATAAAGTAATCCTCGTAGAAGAGTAGGACGTATAACAAACTCTACGATCCATCATCTTCGTAGAGTAAGTCAGTCTGACAACATGGCTGACATTAGAGCGTTGCTAATTGAAGGTCTCGATGCATTCACCAAACATCCTTAGTTAAAGTTGAAGATCAAAAGATGTGTCTACCAGCTAGTTTGCTAAAAGTGACAACTCACAGGTGGTAGGTGAGATTATAAGCTGATGTGACAGGCATGTCAAAAAGAAGTTGACACATCAGTTTAAAATGTCAACATCAAGGATCCCAAGATATCTGAGCATTAAATGCACCAACTGGAACCTATCAACGGGAAAAAATTTCGACAAACTATAAAAGACAACGAAGATTCAAATTCAAGAAGAGACGAACTCTGATAAAAAAAAGCCTAAGCTCTACCAAAGTCTAAAGAACTAACTCTACAATTTTGAACATCTAGTTCAAGCTGCTAAGTACTTGAGAAGAGAAGAGCATATTGCTAACCTAGCAGCACCTCACAACAACATCAATCAATCAACAGAGGACTGAGTGTCCTGATCTTAGTGACCATTATACCGAGACTTAGTGACTCGAAGAGATCTGAGTGATCTGGGACTAAGTGTCCTGGTCTTAGTGACCATCATTTCGAGACTTAGTGACTCGAAGGAACCTAAGTGGTTCAGTTGTAAAGATCTTAGTGATCTATATCCTTAGTAGATTTCCTACTTGTCGAAGTAGAAGAGTGGACTGAGAGTTATTCAGTCTCCAAACCACTTAAAATCTCGTCTGTGTCATTTATTTTTCTGTACTTACTTTCTATCATATTATTATTTGTGTGACTTTAAACCAAATACACTAAATTTAGAACTGATATTTCTTTCATTCTTTAAGGGGGCTTTTTAAAAATTATTCCACTGTGCTTAATCAATTCTGATTAACTAATTATTTGGTAATATCCTTAATAAGTTAAATTTTAAAAGAGGGTCTATTCAACCCCCTTCTAGATCTCTAAGTGCCTTTGGGAAAATAATATATATATATATATATATATATATATATATATATATATATATATATACTGAGTTACATAATATATTGGTGCTTATATCAAGTATTATATAAATTATTTTATCTACTATACTTTATACTGTGACTGCAAGTACTGGATTTTTAATTGACTTATACGAATTACTTGCAATCTAATATAAAAGTTATTTAAACTTTTATATCAGAACTTACTTGATATATCTGCTTACAAAGAATCATAATACATATATAAAAGTTACTACAACTTTTATATATATTTGAACTAAACTAATATATTTACTTATTCAAGAAGCACATTACATATAAAAGTTATTACAACTTTTATATATATTTGAACTTACTTGATACATCTGCTTACATAGAAGCATATCACTCACTAATATAAAAGTTATTTAAACTTTTATATTTATACCTGAACTTAATTGAAATATCTACTTACATAAATGTTTACATCCAAATCCCAAGTTTTCAGTTTTGGGTTAAGCATTTGTCGGCTAAGTGCTTGCATCAGATAACTAGACATGATTGGAGTACTATAGTTAACTGATGGCATTCAGACAAAGGTATCTAGCTAGGCTAAAAATTAAGGGAGCAGTTGAAAACATACATTAAGGCACTCAAACACGTGAAATAATAGTGATATACACATGTTTCCTTCAAGTGAACATAGTGGGTAGGCCCACGTTCATGTTTTCAGGCGTCAACAATATGTGGTTTAGTGGGCCTAATTTCAAGGAGAACGTGGCTAAGTGGATAGTCAGGCCGGTGCAGCAATTGAATGATAGCTCCATAAATAGCAATCAACCATCTTACGCAAAAACAACACACAATACACTCCAGAACATCTAGTTTTTTAATTTTTCGATAAATTTAGCTTAGCTTACAACAATTAGCTTTTTATGCCAATCTTTGGCTTAGTTATTTGTTGTATTAGTTAGTTCGCATTCGATTTACAAGTTGTTACATCCATTCGGACTTAGTTGGGTATTCAATCTTGGATTTGCTGTTTTTTACGTCTTTTGGACTTAGTTGCATGTTCAATCTGAGTTGTTTACTTAAATTTAGATCATTATACGGTGTTGTTGAATTAAACAGTGGTTATCTCTTTCCTCTCGCCCATACATACAACGTTTTTGAGTGCTTTCATTACTTTTATCTATCTTTTGAGGCAGATAGTAAGACCAAACAAATTAGTCCGTGTAAAGTCAAGTTAAGTAACCTGGTAGGACTTGAACCTATGACCTCCTTTGTACTTTGCCAATGGTGTATTGATCCAAGTTGTAAAGTTTATAACATATCTTACAGTTATTTTTAGGTTTTTACTTAATTGTCTGTTACTAGTAATTAAAAATTCTTTCATGTACCTGTGTATGTGTATGTGTATAATTAATACTTGTTAGACAAGTAGATAAATTGGTTTAACTTGCTTTATAATTGCACTTAGCATATTACTCGGTTATCTTGTTTGATTTGCACGCTTAATTGAACGTAATCATTAAATCAACAAATTAAGATAACTAAACTGATAATAGTTTAACTTGACATTTGTAGTAAAGTTTAACTCTGGCTATAAATGAACGAGTAGACAATTAGCATCAGTCAACCATATAACCAAGTATCTAATATTGAAGTCTTTAGTCAAAGCCAAAAAGACTCATAGAGAGGCAGTTCCTTCTTCTCTTTAATCGTCTGACCATTTTCGGCTAAGTAGTTGGCCGATTTCGAAGGACAGTGTTTGTGACACCCCCAAATCCGGGTACTTCATTTCCTCAGGATTTGGTGTTCACTATCCAAATACATTACATCACATCTAACTACCCAATTAAATATAAATGAAAACTCTTAATTAAAAGTAAAAATCTCCCACTAAAGGGTTACAACATCACTAATAAATAAATCTCAGGTCATCTAACCTTAATAAAACATCAAATACAGAAACATAATAAAGTCTAATACATAATCATCATTAAAACAAATACAACAAGTCTTCATCACTTTTTTGCTTTTCCTTTGCCCTTACTAGTGGAAGGCTCGTCAACTCTTACAACTTTAGCTGCAATGTTATTATGCAAGGGTGAGCAACAATTGCCTAGCAAGTAACACAATAAAAGCAATAATAAAAACATGCGAAATAATCAACGGATATTGAATAATCGAAGATTCAGCTTTTGAGTCATGAATGTAAGACGAAATTCAAAAGAACATCTAAGGGTCTTAAGACCACGAATTATGTCCCAGTTTATCAAGTATTTCTACTTTAAACCTTTAATAGTCATAAGACTATGTGGACCTTACTTCTCGTACTTAGGGGGATCAGCGCTTTGTACCATGTATGTGCACAACATCTTAACGCTAACGCGTAAATAAAATCCCCTGTATAACTGTTCATCTCAGTTTGACATCGGAGTCCGCACCAAAGGAAGTTTGGTTTGGATTTACTTCAATAACGTTTTTAGAATTTAGAACGTTCATCAACTATGGACTAGTCGAATCAATAAGGGCTCGCTAGTCAATCAAGGTTCAATGAAAATGTAATTGATATTCAAGAATCAAAGACTGAATCTCACAAAAGATATAATTGAATGAAATAGAATTAAGAACTTGCTCGAGTAAGTAATAGCATTATATAGCTTGCATGATAACAGTATGAAGTTCAGGTACTTGCATAGAAATAATTAAATAAGGATAGGATACTTGCTTTCAACGAAATAAAAAGATTAGGAGTAGTAAACTTGCTTTCGATGAAATAAAAGATTAAGGGTAGAAAACTTGCCTTGTGCGTAGATTACAAAATAAAATTCATGTTCTTTTATCAACCTATACATCCGGTTTATAAAGCAGTAACAAAATTAGTTATAGTATTTTAAACACTTCAGGATTCATTCACATCAAATTTTCATTTTAATATCTAAACTGTTTTCTGGTTATCAGTCTCACTTCAGAAATTGTAAGCCTAATTATAGCAATATCATACTTAAGAATTCCTAAAACTCACGTCAAGTTAGGGTTCATAAATCTTATATTCTATAATCAGCAAGTATATGCTTAGCATCCAACTCAACATCTTGGTATTCGTTCAACATATTAATCTAAGTTTTAAACGTACATAGGGTGACATAGCATAACCACAAAGAAAGAAAAAATTTTAACACTTCCTGCACTGAGCTCGCCGGGGCGAGAATTTCTTCACCAAATTTCTCGCCGGGGCGAGAAATTCCTTTACAATTTTCTCGCCGGGGTGAGAAAATGCAGTTCATTGAGCTCGCCGGGGCGAGAAACACGATTTCTAGATTCTGCATTTCGCGAAGAACGTAGAAACAGGCCAAAAATTTCTAATCTTCTTATTCTTACATCAAATTAAACATACTCAATTACTATAATTCATATATAATCGTTACCCAAGCCTTCTAGCATGATTCTAACAACTTAAATCGCGCAAACCATGAATCTAAGAATCAAAATTTGAGGTTTTTATCATTTTATCAAAGTTCCTTCAATTTCTATGACACATAACAGGTTCGTTATAACACCAAATTAATCCGTTTAAATCTTGTTTCCTTCATTTTTACATGCATAAACAAAATAAATTATCAATTTAACCGACTAACTAGCAACACAGACCTCAATTTCATACATACAGTTCATATTCATATGTAACTACTGTGTAACTTTCAAAACTTCTAATTAAAGGCATAATCCCATAAATTAATCCAATTAAACAATTTATAAACATCATACAGTAAGTTATACATGCATTTAAACAATTATTAACAATTTACAATCAATTACACATGAAGCTTTATTATCAGAAAACTTACAGACTACTTTCATGGAAGAATTTAAAACGTAAATTAAACTTAGTTAGAAGAATTACCTTCAATTAATAGTTTATGATGCTAAAAAAATAATTAGGAATTCCACAATTCTCCAATTTCTTCTTCAATTCTCTAATTCTTCTCAATTCTCTCTTGCTAAACTTTTAGAATCTGATGAACAGTAATGCATATAATAATAATACGTGAAAACTAAATGGCAGAACATGGTGTCAGTTTAATAACTGACACCAACTCCCACTAAGACCATGTTTGGTTACCCATTATTCCTCATTTCTAATTTATTTTAATAAATTGTTTATACTATAGTTCATGTCACATATTTAATCAATTAAATAATCTCATTTAAATCAATCAAATAAAATAGAATAATTCTACATTAAATCACATAATCACACAAATAAAATTCTCCTTTATTAATAATGACAAATTATTAAAACTCTAATTAAATTAAATTAATTAGAAATAACATTATACTTATTTAAATAATGCATTTAATCAAATAAATTTAATTAAACACATACTTTGAATATAAAAATTCTCCACATTAATTTTACTAATGTAACACATATAATTAAATTAATCTACCACAAATTCATTAATTGATCAATTAATTTAACAATCAAATCATTGAAAAATATTTATTTAATTCAATAAATATTTAAATTAAATTACAAAATTCTCGTTCGTCACATATTTCCCCCCTTAAAAGGATTCTGTCCTCAGAATCATGACTTGATTAATTCGTCCCGTTACATTCTCCCCCCTTACAACGATTCTGTCCCCAGAATCGCTACACAAAGACTAAGCAAATAGTTGTGGATAATTTCTCATCATCTGATCTTCGAGTTCCCACGTAGCTTCTTTAGCGTTGTGGTTCCTTCAGATTACCTTAACATAAGGTATAATTTTATTTCATAGCACTTGCTCTTTCCTGTCAATTATCTGAACAGGCTCTTCTTCGTAAAATAAATCTTTTTCAACTTGCAGGGGTTCATACTCTATGACATGCTTGTAGTCGGGTTTGTATGGTCGTAACATCGAGACATGAAAGACATTGTGGATGTGTTCCAACGCTGGAGGTAAAGTTGCCGCATACGCGACCTCACCAACTCTTCTTAACACCTCAAAGGGTCCAATGGACCTTGGACTCAGTTTTCCCTTCTTACCAAAACGAATTTTCCCGTTCCAAGGAGATACTTTCAAGAAAACGTAACTACCAGACTCAAACTCTCGATTCTTATAATGTTGATCGGCATATTTCTTCTGTCAATCCTGAGCTGCTATCAATATTGCCCTGATTACTTTGACGATTTCTGTGGTCTGTTGTACCAGTTCTGGTCCTATTGACGTTCGCCAACTTCATCCCAGCATAATGGAGTTTTGCACTTTCTGCCGTACAACGCTTCATAAGGCGGCATGCCAATACTTGCATGGTAACTGTTATTGTAAGTAAATTCCACCAACAGTAGATGACCATCCCAATTTCCTTTGAAATCCGTGATGCAGGCTCTTAACATATCCTCTAATGTTTGAATTGTTCTTTCGCTCTGTCCGTCGGTCTGTGGATGATATGTCGTACTCATACGTAACTGCGTTCCCATGCATTCTTGTAGTCGTTTCCAGAAGTTTGATGTAAAGCGTGGATCCCTATCTGAGACGATAGATATTGGAACACCATATCTCCTTTACATAGAACTTCGCTAACTGATCCAAGTTGAATCTGATCTTGATGGGTAAGAAGTGTGTTGATTTCGTCAGTCGGTCCACGATAACCCATACTGCGTCGAAATCTTTCTGAGTCGTCGAAAGGCTTACTACGAAATCCATGGTGATATGCTCCCATTTCCATTCTAGGATTTCTAACGGTTGTAATAGCCCGCTTGGTCTCTGATGTTCTGCTTTAACTTTCTGACAAGTCAAACACCTGGTCACACAATCGGCAACGTCTCTCTTCATATTCGGCCACCAAAAATGCTGTCGGAGATCTTGGTACATCTTCGTACTACCCGGATGAATCGAATATCTAGAATTATGAGCCTCGCTCAAAATTTCCTCCTTAACCCCTTGTACCGACGGAACCCAAATTCTTCCCTCAAATCTTAATACTCCCTCGTTATACATTTTGAATTTCACTTCATCACCTCCAGATATTCTTTTCCAAATTTTCTCACATTCTTCGTCCTGAATTTGTGCTTCATTAACCTTATCTACCAAAGTTGAACCGATTCTCAATTGAAATAATTTTTCGTCACACTCCTCCGGAAATTTTACCTCCAATTCTAGGTTCGCCATTACTGTAATTAGCTCCTCCTGAGCGGTAATCATAAACAATTTCTCCCGTCCTTTCTACTTAAGGCGTCGACCACAATGTTCGCTTTACCTGGATGGTATAAAATTTCGCAGTCGTAATCTTTTATTAATTCCAACCATCTCCTCTGTCGCATATTCAGATCCTTTTGTGTAAAAATATATTTCAGACTCTTGTGGTCTGTATATATTTCACATTTCTCCCCGTAAAGATAGTGCCTCCAAATCTTCAAAGCAAACACTACCGCGGTCAATTCCAAATCATGGGTAGGATACCCGTTTTCATAGTCCTTTAATTGTCGTGACGCATACACAATGACCTTACCGTTTTGCATAAACACAAAGCCTAGTCCCTTATGCATCGCATCGCTATACACCACAAAATTACCTATGTTATCCGGTAGAGACAACACAGACGCCGTACTCAACCTCTTCTTTAATTCTTGAAAACTTTCCTCACACTTCTCCGCCCAAACGAACTTCACCGTCTTCCTAGTCAAATTCGTTAACAGAGTCGCGATTTTGGAAAAATCTTGAATAAATCTCCTATAGTAACCTGACAATCCGAGGAAACTTCTTACTTTCGATGGTGTTTTCGACTGATCCCAGTTAAGCACTGCTTCAACCTTTGACGGATCCACCGAAATCCCATCCTTGTCAATCATATGTCCAAGAAATTGTACTCGCTCTATCCAGAATTCACACTTTGAAAATCTAGCATACAACTTCTCTCTTCTTAACGCTTGCAATGTCAACTTCAAATGCTCTGCATGCTCTTCCTTGGTTTTGGAATAAATTAGAATATCGTCAATGAATACTACTACAAACTTGTCCAAAAATGGCTTAAACACCTTGTTCATTAAGTCCATAAATGCTGCAGGAGCATTCGTTAGATCAAATGACATTACCAGAAACTCGTAGTGACCATAACGAGTCCTGAACACTGTGTTCGGTACATCTTCCTTCCTTACCTTCAACTGATGATACCCACTCCTCAAATCTATCTTCGAGAAATATCTAGCTCCTTTCAATTGATCAAACAAGTCGTCAATTCTTGGCAATGGGTATTTATTCTTAATTGTGACCTTGTTCAACTCTCTGTAATCAATGCAAAGTCGCATCGATCCGTCCTTCTTTTTAACAAACAACATCGGCGCTCCCCACGGCGATACGCTTGGCTGAATATACTTCTTATCTAAAAGTTCTTGCAGTTGTACCATCAATTCTTTCATCTCTACTGGGGCCATACGGTACGGAGCTTTCGATATCGGGGCAGTTTCTGGCGCCAAATTGATTACAAACTAAACTTCCTTATCTGGAGGAAGTCCTGGTAAATCATTTGGAAAGACGTCTACAAAGTCCCTTACGACATGTATCTCTTCTAATTTTGGTTTCTCTTTTCTAGTATCAACTATATAGGCTAAGTATCCCACACAGCCTTGTCTTAACAACTTCCTGGCCTACATCATCGTCAGACAATTCGCTTGTCTAGGCGATTTATTGCCATAAAATACTACCTTTGACGGGGTCATAAGGTTAATACGTTTCTTTTGGCAATCAATTATCGCTCCATAATTGAATAGTCAATCCATTCCCAAAATAACATCAAATTCCCCAAGTTTTATTGGGATAAGATCTACGGTTATCATGTTTCCCTTAATGTTCACTCTACAGTTCTTGTGTATGTACTTAACACGAATTACCTCCCTATTCACAATTTCTATGTTCAAAGGGTAATCTAATTCCTCCTTAAGTAATCCTAAGTTCTTAGCAAAGTCATCGGATATAAATGAACAAGTAGCACCTGAATCAAATAATACATAAGTATCTATATTATTGATCGGAATGATACATGACACCACATCGCGAGACTGCACAGCGTCTTGCATGGTCATGTTGAAAGTCCTGGTGGTAGGTCGGTTTGTTGGTGCTGATCCGGTTATAGTTAACGTGCTACCACCACTATTTCCCTTATTTCCTCTTGTTCCTGTTCCCGTTCCTCCTGCTGCCTTCTTGGGACAATCTCTAGCCAGATGATCTTTTGATCCACATGTGAAACAAGCACCCTTCTTTGGATTCGGACAATTTAGCGCTATGTGGCCCTCCTGATTGTAATTGTAACAAACCCTCTTCCCTTTCAGGTATATCCCTACATGGTTCTTCCCGCATGTAACACACGCTTCCACTTTCTTCTTCTGACCTCCCTGTTAATTTCCAATAGATCTATTATCATTCCACTTCCTCTTCTAGTTGTGACCACCACTGCTACCACTAGCCTTGTTATTCTCATTCTCACCCTTCTTCTTATTCTGCTCCTGGTTATACTTGGTTAGAGCATCACTCCCACCTTCGGCGATAATCGCCTTTTCCAAAACTCCGGCAAAAGTGTTCAATTGGAACATTGACACCTTGTTGTACAACCACGGCTTCAACCCTTGTTCAAATCTCCTCACCTTCCTCTCATCCGTATTCACTTGGTAAGTTGCGAACCTAGCCAACTCATTAAATTTCGCAGCGTATTCTAGTATAGTCATAGTACCCTGCTTCAGCTCTAGGAATTGAATCTCCATTTGATTTCGCGAGCTAGTCGGAAAATACATCTCAAATAACATCTCCTTAAACCTCTCCCAAGCGATCACACCCTGACCTCCTCGCACCTTATTCGCTTGCCACCAGTAACTGGCCTCTGACTTAAGCATGAACGTTGCAAAGGCAGTCTTTTGATCCTCACTGACCCTAGCAACGTCAAATACTTTCTCCATTTCCATCACCCAGGTTTGGGCTTCGATCGGGTTTAGGGAACCCCTAAATTCTGGCGGTCCTACCACTTTGAAATCCTTAAATGACGTCACTGGTGGAGCTTGCGGCTGATTCACAAGTGCTATAGCCAAAAGGTTCACCAACTGCTATACATGATTAGCATGGCGTCGTTGTTATTATTGGTAGAGCTCTCCTGAGCTTGTTGACATGGTTGGCGTCTCAGCGGCATTTTCTGTTCAAGAATATGTGCTTATTGGATTAACACTCAATTTCTTAAGTGTTCAATATTTAACTCAAACAATTCAGGTTAAACATTTAACACATAACATCTTCAATAAAACTAATATTTCATTAATTCAAAAGTCTTAAACATAGAAAGATAGCATCACTGCTATTTACATCAACTATCCCAAGATCAAACAATCTTTAGGATTAAATAGTCATATTATATTGTGTATAATCATGCTGGAATTTACATCATTAACTACCATAAATATTTACACAGAATTCAAAATGTCCCTATCACGGCCAACTAAGGCATCGAACTGGCTTCCTACGTTCTTCCTCCATGATACGGAGCATCGTCCTGCGATCTAACATGTACCATGGCAAGTCCTCGAACTGAACTGGATATTGAAAAACTCGATCCTGAGCCCTATCAATCGCTGTCTGGAAAGTATAGTCTGTCTTCTCAATCTTAGACTTCTTTGCCCGTTCGCCTTTTTCGGAAATCTCTGCACGTCGAGCATTGTTCATCCAAGTATCCTCTGCTCTAGCATGTTCTGCTGACTCCTCACTCAAATCATCCTTCAATTTCTGAATCTCAAGTTTCATCTTCTCATTCTCAGCTAAAAGGTCTTCCTTTTGGCTTTCTGCCTGAACTAACTTCCACTCCACGTCTCCAAGACGTATATCAAGGTCCTCAATTTTCTTGTTTTTCTGGTCTATAAGAGTCTGGGGTTTATTTGCCTATCCTTCCAATTCTCTGACTCTATCCTGCAACTCTATAGTACGATCATACAAGGCATCGTACATCTCAACATCGACAGAGGTAAGGGGTACCTCCTCGGAATCCTCATCATCCTCCTCAGCCTCTAATTCCTCAAGATCCTCCTCTGGATCAGACTCAGGCTCCTGCTCCTGACCCACAACTGTGATCAATGGAGATGACTTTCTGTGTATCAACTGCTCCCGGATAACATGTATATCACGGGGCTCCTCCTCTCCAACCACTCGGGGCTCAACATCCCTAGGCTGACTGAATCCTCCAACATCCGATATCCTGACAACAAAGTTTAAATTTTAATTAATACTCGGTACTAATCGCGGCACATAGGTTGTTAACACATAAGCACATAACACATAAAGTCTTTTATTATCTTTAATGAATTCCGTAATTCATTCCTTAGAACTCGATAAGAGTTTATCACCACTATATTATCTACCTCTTAAAAGGCTACTACCCTAAGGTTTCCCCACCTAAGGTTCATAACCTACAACTCTGATACCAACCTGTGACACCCCCAAATCCGGGTACTTTATTTCCTCAGGATTTGGTGTTCACTATCCAAATACATTACATCACATCTAACTACCCAATTAAATATAAATGAAAACTCTTAATTAAAAGTAAAAATCTCCCATCAAAGGGTTACAACATCACTAATAAATAAATCACAGGTCATCTAACCTTAATAAAACATCAAATATAGAAACATAATAAAGTCTAATAAATAATCATCATTAAAACAAATACAACAAGTCTTCATCACTTTTTTGCTTTTCCTTTGCCCTTACTAGTGGAAGGCTCGTTAACCTTTTCAACTTTAGCAGCAATGTTATTATGCAAGGGTAAGCAACAATTGCCCAGCAACTAACACAATAAAATCAATAATAATAACATGCGAAATAATCAATGGATATTGAATAATCAAAGATTCAGCTTTTGAGTCAAGAATGTAAGACGAGATTCAAAAGAACATCTAAGGGTCTTAAGACCACGAATTATGTCCCAGGTTATCAAGTATTTCTACTTTAAACCTTTAATAGTCATAAGACTATGTGGACCTTACTTCTCATACTTAGGGGGATCAACCCTTTGTACCATGTATGTGCACAACATCTTAACGCTAACGCGTAAATAAAATCCCCTGTATAAGGGTTGTTCATCTCAGTTTGACATCAGAGTCCGCACCAAAGGAAGTTTGGTTTGGATTTACTTCAATAACATTTCTAGAATTTAGAACGTTCATCAACTATGGACTAGTCGAATCAATAAGGGTTCGCTAGTCAATCAAGGTTCAATGAAAATGTAATTGATATTCAAGAATCAAAGACTGAATCTCACAAAAGATATAATTGAATGAAATAGAATTAAGAACTTGCTCGAGTAAGTAATAGCATTATATAGCTTGCATGATAACAGTATGAAGTTCAGGTACTTGCATAGAAATAATTAAATAAGGATAGGATACTTGCTTTCAACGAAATAAAAAGATTAGGAGTAGTAAACTTGCTTTCGATGAAATAAAAGATTAAGGGTAGAAAACTTGCCTTGTGCGTAGATTACAAAATAAAATTCATGTTCTTTTATCAACCTATACATCCGGTTTATAAAGCAGTAACAAAATTAGTTATAGTATTTTAAACACTTCAGGATTCATTCACATCAAATTTTCATTTTAATATCTAAACTGTTTTCTGGTTATCAGTCTCACTTCAAAAATTGTAAGCCTAATTATAGCAATATCATACTTAAGAATTCCTAAAACTCACGTCAAGTTAGGGTTCATAAATCTGTATATTCTATAATCAGTAAGTATATGCTTAGCATCCAACTCAACATCTTGGTATTCGTTCAACACATTAATCTAAGTTTTATTCATTTATTTGAGAAAATATTTCATTCATTTATCAAAGAGCCCATATTACATATGAAACACACCATTTCATACAACTAATATCCTTAATCTTCATGAAACACACCACTTTAAACATTTTCACTACAAGAACAACCTAATTATTTGAGACATAAATTGTAAAACAGAGCATAAAAATAGCCAACAATATCTTTGAGCAAATCAGCCATGCCATTATCTCTCTTGACTTGATTCTCTTCAACTCAACTTTGAGTTTTTCAACCTTTGCCCTCTATATACGTAATACTTCATCTTTTGTCTCCAATCTCCCAATTAATCATGGAATCACCACTCTTGCGCGATCATACAATCGGGGATTTATCCATTCGAAGAAGTTACCACTCCTAGCACCCACTTCTACACACTATTTAAAACGATTTACAATGGAATTGTATTAACTGCAAAACATATTTATCATTAGCAAAAGAAATTTCAGAAGAAAATACCCTCTAATCGACGAAATCAAAGAATCTTCTTCCTGTATTGTGGGTTTTTCAAGCACATTTTGTTAAGACAAATGCACATTTGATTAGATGATGAGATAATGTATATTTGTTACCAGTAGCTTTTGTGAAGTCCTTAAAATGAAATTTATGTAAAAGGACTTAGATTAGAAGATCAAACTTGTTAAGTTGATCTATTTCAGTGAGTAAATTGAATGTATAGACTATAAGAAATTAAACGATCGTAAAGCTATTTAGATGATCGTAAAGCTTATTAAATAATCGTAGAGCATACTGGTCAAGTTCGTAGAGTCTACTCTAAAATTGTAAAACAAGTTGAAGACCGTAAAGTCTGAAAGAGATCGTAGAGCTATCTACTCTGAGATCATAAAGCAGGTTGAAAACCGTAGAGTTTGATAGAGATCGTACAACACATTGAAGATCATAAAGCTTATAGAACGTAGAGCTTGCTAATCGTAGAGTCATTTAGCCAGATACTCTACGACCATCATGAAACTCTACGATTAGAAAATTTATAAAATATATCAGCTTTGACATTGAACTGATATTATTAAGACTCGTAGAGTGAAGATCCCAAGATAGTTACTGAACATCTTAAGATTAAAAAGAAGATCAAATCGAATTGTGTCTAACAGTTAGTTCGGTAAAGTAACAACGACCCACATGCATGTTACATCACTGCAGCAGCCTGATGTGATATATTGATGAGTGTGTTTTATATACACAAATTAGGTACTTTTAGCCTTAATAATTTGTAAGTCTTTAGCTATTTCGTTTGGTTTTATGTGTTTTCATCTTATTGTTGTGTAATGTAGTTTTGTAGTACTTTTATATGTATTTGTGTGTTTTTATGTGTTTTTATGTTATTTTGTAGGTATTGAAATAAAGGCCCCTTGGATCGATGCGTTTTTGGCTTTAATCTAGCATTCCCGTTGCTTGTTTCTCAATTTGACCCATAATTCAATCCGAATCTCTCAAAACTCAAAGAACGAAAGTTGTAGATTTTGATCTTAGCTTTCCCGAACATCCAGAATCATCCATTTTGAAGTCTGTATGAGAGAGTTATGGTCATTTTACCATCGGATTTTGTAGGAAATTTACACAGCAGTTGCTTCGGGCTCCATTTGACCCTTGCTCCGGCCATTATCTCGACGAGCTCCAGTTATGAAAGTTGTAGAGCTACTTCTTAGATTTCCATAGCCTACTTAAGAGCCTAAATCCGAGTTCGGACGAAGACGTTATGGCCATTTTAGCTGAGCTCGCCGGGACGGGAATTTCCTACACAAATTCCTCGCCACGGCGAGAAAACTTAGGCCAAAATCCTCGCCGGGGCAAGATCGCCTGTAGCAGAAAGCTAAAATGTGCGGGATTTTGGTCCAATTTGGTGTGCTAAGCTAGGTTAGGCATCCAGGGGGTTATACTAACAGAGGAGGCACGGAATAGAAGTTAGAGAAGATAAAAATCAACAACTCTAGGGAGAGGAGGCTACACAATACATCAAATTAGAGAGCCAAAGTGCTAAAATCAAGCTAAATCAAGCAAGGCCAAGGAGTTAAAGCATCAAGGATTGCAAAACCATGGAGGAGAAGCTAGGGTTCATCATCAATCCATCAAACATCATATGAAAATCTACAAAAGTGGTTTTATCTCTAGTTTTTCCTTTTATTTTGTAATCCAACATGATGTATAAATTGAATATGATGTTATTTGTAGTTACCATGACCTAGAACTTGTTTTCTAAGATTTCAATGGAACCCAACTCCTACTTTGAATTGAATGCTCTCTCTTTGATGTTGGTTAATTATTTGTGATTGGATATCATAATTTGTGCTTTATATATTAATTACCTAGCTAGTAATTACCTTGGGAACTTATATAAAATTGAGAGAGGAAGTATAGGTTGAGACCTTGTTATGATATCATGTGAAAATTAGATATTCTTATGGGTAATTTATGAAATTAAGTGACGTGTGTTTTATTTATTACCCTCATGAATGGATAATTTGATTGTATTTAAGATAGACATATACCTAAATACCACATATATCCATTGGAGAATCCATGCTTAATGATTTCTATTGCGAAAGTGGTAATTGATGGAGTAGTTAATGAGGTTTTGTGACATACACCTTACTAATTGTTCTTGATATGAGAATCTTGCTAGTGTGTAGAATAGAGATATATCTATACACCGTAATGGGGAATACGTATTTGACCATCGAGAGAGGCTTAGACATACTAGTGATTTCTCGGATAACAATCCTTGTGATTTAACTAGTTGAAAAGAGAGAGTTAGGACATTCAAATGAAGTGTTGGGGGAAATTGCAATCTTAGACTTGTTAATATTAGATTTCATTATATTAATGCTTTCTATAGTTCTTTGATTATTTGTTATCTCCATTAATATAAAACAACAAAAACAATTATCATTTGTTTAAATAAGATTGAGATGATAAAAGGTTAATACTTAGAAAAGACTAGTAACAATTCCTCGTGGGATCGATACTCTACTTACTCTTTATTACTTGTTGACCGCGTATACTTGCGCGTAAATGAATGTGGAACCATGGTGGACCGAGGAAATGAAGATAAAAGAAGAGCCTGTTGTGCTTGACAAGCCCCAATGCCTCAATCTTATCACAGACACAACGAATGATGCACCTAGCTATTTGACATTTCAAATTGAGAGCTTATCTATAGAAAGCAAGCTAGGTGCCTTTAGTTCAATGGCTATCACCAATAAGGAGAAACCCTCAAATGTTACATGGCTATCAATGGATGGTGGGTTCCTCAAATTTCGAAGGGGAATTGGATAAAAACAGGGAGTTAGTCAGGCCGAGGACTATAAACCAAGCGCTTGATGGGAGGCAACCCATTCATTTCTATTCATTTGCATTCGTTGTTTTTCATTTACCGCATTTTCAAAATTTTCAAGTTATGTGTGTATTTAGTTAGTTAAGTTGTAGGATTAGATTTGCTTGCTATGTCTCATCATAATCTCAATGTTTGTCTATTTAATCTTTAATATGTTGCATTAATGCAGGTGTGGGGCATTGAGAATGATTGCTAAACTGAAAAGCTAAAAAATCAACTTTTGGGATACAGAGGGTTGGCGCCGCGGCGAGATCTCGCCCCGGTAGCAAAACACAGTACAATTTCTAGCCCCGACGAGCTCACAAGGCATGATTTTCTCGCCACGGCGAGCTGGAAAAAAAAAAATTCCCAAGCCGGATTGTATTGTCATTCACACTTCCAAACTCATTCTTCCCCTCTCCCACATAGATTCATCTTAACCCACTGAGCATTTAAAAGGATTCATCTCCAAATGGAAGGTACTAACAAACAACTTCTTTTGCCAACATAAAGCAAGGTACTCACTCCAATTTTTGCATTCAAGTAAAATAAATTTGTCAATTGTGATGGGTATTCTTGGTTAGTTAAGCTATTGTACTTGGATTTGTATTGGGTAATCATGCACTATCAAATTTGGATAAATGTAAATTGGTTGCCCAATTGAGTTTGTGTTGGCTCAATTGGAGGATTTTGGATTATTCATTGTTATGATTTGATTGAATATTACAATAACTTAGCAATTTTTGTTGAAACTAAGTTTGGGGGAGGTATTTAATGAAGAATTTCAGTCAGTGCACATCATGTAGTCAACGAATTGTCTGAAAGAATGTTAGCCTGATTGAGCATTGTTTGGTAAAGAATTGCTTGGTTATTATCCGAATGCCGTCCCAATGCATGTTCCTGAGCTACAACCATTTCCAGTTTATCCACCATCAGACTCAAATGTTTAGAAGGCTAGGGTCGAGCATGACGCTTAACCAATCAAGGAAGTTCTCAATTTTCATTTCTTTATCTTATAAACAATGAGGACATTGTTCACTTTGAGTTTGGGGGTGGATCATATAGCATTGGCATTATAGTTACATAGCATATGTTAGTTATTTATGCATTTTAATGTTTGTTTGCTATTTTGAAAAAAAAATTTATTTTTAAGACGTGTCTCTTGAGCATTGTTTTAATTTGATTTGAACTACAATTCATGGTCTATGATAAGAACTTGATTGAATTGATTCTAACTCATGGAAAACGGATAAATGTTGCTTAGTCCTTGTGCTTAATCGTTATTGTTGGTTATTGTTTTGCTTATGCATCATTTCACTCTTTTGCACTTACCCATGAGTATTGAACTAGTTGTATGCTTAGTGAAGGCTTTTATAACCGAATGCTTGTGGGAAATATCTATAAACTCTAGAACTCGTTTAAACATCACTCGAAGAAAGGTGTCCAAATTTGTTGCGTTTCAATTGATGGTCATGTGGTGAGTTGAGATGGAGCGTAAAATGCACTCACTCATGGACACATGCGTAGGGGAGATAGAGCGTAAAACGCACTCTCCTATAATTTGATGACAAAAAAAAGAAAGTTTTTTTGCATTTATCAAACCTTGTGTTGAGTTGAGATGGAGCGTAAAACGCACTCACCCACAAGAGTAGACTTAGAATAAGATGGAGCATAAAATGCACTTACCTAGAGTCTTTTGATTTCAAATTTTTGGAAATTATGATTTGTATACTTCTGTATTGAGTGATGTGTTAAGCATGTAGTTTTTGGTGGTTTATTTTGATTATTTCATAAGGTAATGTGGTTGCATAGCTTCATCCGAGATTGATTGGTTTAGTTCTATTGGATACTCACACACACACGGAAGGGACCTAAAGCAAGCTATAACTAGCTAATTGTAAATCTAGACTTACAATGTTTTAATAGTTTCCTTGAGTTTTCATGTGTTTATGCTTTGAGACCATTGTTTAAACTTATTAACTCATTGCTCAAGATAGGTTTTATTTAGAAATGATTAATTTTTATAGTTTGTGTGTTTTGCTTGAGGACAAGCAAAGGTTTAAGTTTGGAGGTATTTGATGAGTGTGTTTTATATACACAAATTAGGTACTTTTAGCCTTAATAATTTGTAAGTCTTTAGCTATTTCGTTTGGTTTTATGTGTTTTCATCTTATTGTTGTGTAATGTAGTTTTGTAGTACTTTTATATGTATTTGTATGATTTTATGTGTTTTTACGTTGTTTTGTAGGTATTGAAATAAAGGCCCCTTGGATCGATGCGTTTTTGGCTTGAATCTAGCATTCTCGCTGCTTGTTTCTAAATTTGACCCATGATGCAATCCGAATCTCTCAAAACTCAAAGAACAAAAGTTGTATATTTTAATCTTAGCTTTCTAGAACGTCCAGAATCATCCATTTTGAAGTTCGTATGAGAGCGTTATGGTCATTTTACCATCGGATTTTGCAGGAAATTTACACAGCAGTTGCTTCGGGCTCCATTTAACCCTTTCTCCGGCCATTATCTCGATGAGCTCCAGTTATGAAAGTTGTAGAGTTACTTCTTAGCTTTCCATAGCCTACTTAAGCGCCTAAATCCGAGTTCAGACGAAGAAGTTATGGCCATTTTACCTGAGCTCGCCGGGGCGGAAATTTCCTACACAAATTCCTCGCCGCGGCGAGATCTCGCCCGGGCGAGAAAACTTAGGCCAAAATCCTCGCCGGGGCGAGATCGCCTGTAGTAGAAAGCTAAAATGTGCGGGATTTTGGTCCAATTTGGTGTGCTAAGCTAGGTTAGGCATCCAGGGGGTTTATACTAACAGAGGAGGCACGAAATAGAAGTTAGAGAAGATAGAAATCAGCAACTCTAGGGAGAGGAGGCTACACAATACATCAAATTAGAGGGCCAAAGTGCTAAAATTAAGCTAAATCAAGCAAGACCAAGGAGCTAACGCATCAATAATTGCAAAACCATGGAGGAAAAGCTAGGGTTCATCATCAATCCATCAAACATCATATGAAAATCTACAAAAGTGGTTTTATCTCTAGTTTTTCTTTCTATTTTGTAATCCAACATGATGTATAAATTGAATATGATGTTATTTGTAATTACCATGACCTAGAACTTGTTTTCTAAGATTTTAATGGAACCCAACTCCTAGTTTGAATTGAATGCTCTCTCTTTGATGTTGGTTAATTATTTGTGATTGGATATCATAATTTGTGCTTTATATATTAATTACCTAGCTAATAATTACCTTGGGAACTTATATGGAATTGAGAGAGGAAGTATAGGTTGAGACCTTGTTATGATATCATGTGAAAATTAGATATTCTTATGGGTAATTTATGAAATTAAGTGACGTGTGGTTGATTTATTACCCTCATAAATGGATAATTTGATTGTATTTAGGATAGACATATACCTAAATACCACATGTATCCATTGGAGAATCCATGCTTAATGATTTCTATTGCGAAAGTTGGTAATTGATGGAGTAGTTAATGAGGTTTTGTGACATACACCTTACTAATTGTTCTTGATATGAGAATCTTGCTACTGTGTAGAATAGAGATATATCTATACACCGTAATGGGGAATACGTATTTGACCATCGAGAGAGGCTTAGACATACTAGTGATTTCTCGGATAACAATCCTTGTGATTTAACTAGTTGAAAAGAGAGAGTTAGGACATTCAAATGAAGTGTTGGGGTAAATTGCAATCTTAGACTTGTTAATATTAGATTTCATTATATTAATGCTTTCTATAGTTCTTTGATTATTTGTTATCTCCATTAATATAAAACAACAAAAACAATTATCATTTGTTTAAATAAGATTGAGATGATAAAAGATTAGTACTTGGAAAAGACTAGTAACAATTCCTCGTGGGATCGATACTCTACTTACTCTTTATTACTTATTGACTGCGTAACCTTGCGCGTAAATTGTCGTTATATTAATCGGCCAACATATATCATAGCTGAAAGCAAACTGACACATTCTTTAAAAGTTAACAATCAGATATCTTTTAGGATCGGAGCATTAAATGAGCAAGACAACTTTTCAACGGGACAATCTCAAAGATGTCTATAAGAGGCATGAAGATTCAATTTAACAGTAACGATCACGAAGTATACAAGTTGAATTGTTGCCCAACTCTTAAGAACACTACTCTACGAATCTAGAACTATTTGTTCTGCTGTTAAGTCTTTCATTGTTTGACTTAAAGCCACTTAGCAGCACCTCCAACTCAATCTATCTCTTAGTGATTGTTCAGGTCTTAGTGACATTTATAATCAAGTCTTAGTAACTTATTTTAAGTCTATGTGACTTGAAAAAATCTTAGTAATTCAGTTGTTATAACTATTCTTAGTGAATAGATCTTAGTGATCACCCATCCTTAGTGGATTATTCCTACTCGAAAAGTAGAAGAGAGAACTAGGAGATCTTTATTCTCCGAACCACTTAAAATTTCCTATGTCTACTTTACTTTTAACACTAACATTTTTACAAAGTCGTCTATATTTATTTGTGACTTAATTCCATCTGTGTGCTAAATTTAGAACTGATACTCTCTTAAATCTTTGAAGGAGATTTTGAAGTTATCATTCGGCTGTGCATAATTAAATTAACTTGCTTAATTTATAAGTTGGTAATTATTGCTTTAAAAAATGTTTTTTAAAGGATCTATTCAACCCCCCTTCTAGATCTCTTAGTGCCTTTGGGAAACAACAAGTGGTATCAGAGCAGGTTCTCGTAATCAAAGCTTAAATCGCTTGAGTAGATCAATGGCACAAAATAAAACCAATTCTGAGCTTGGTGATGGAAACAAGTCACCCCTATGTAATAAAGATAAATTTGTTAACTATAAAATATGAAACATGGACGCACTTGATGAGAAGCTGTTTAATGCTGTTCTAAATGGCCCATATGTTCCCACGAAACTATCTCTAATAATAGAAGATCCAAACAAGGTTGCGGTCAAACAAAGGGCCGAATGGACTGATATAGAGAAGAAGCTCGTGTAGCTCGATAAAGGAGCCAAGAACATTATGCTCATGGCTCTATAGAACGAGTTGTTTGAGAATGTGGAGCAACTGCAAGATGACAAAGGAGGTATGGGAAGCTCTCCTGGGAATGCACGAGAGAACTAAAGAAGTTAGGAAAACAAACAATCTTTACTAACTCAACAATATGAAATGTTCTCCCGTGTCCCTGGGGAGAACATAACAACATCAAAGAATCTGCATGAGATGACTATGCAGAAGTTCTATGGTAATCTTCTTACCTATGAGCTCGAGCTAAACCAAAGGGCAAAGACTACTTCAGAATCCAAGAGGAAAGAGAGAGGAACCGTCCTTAAAGTGTCAAAGGAAACTTTCAAAGCTCTGGTTGAAGATGATTCTGATGATGAAGACGATGATGAAGACACTGCTCTACTTGTCAGAAGATTAAGAAAATTCACGAGAAAAGCAGAAGCAGCAAGTCTAGGAGATACAACAACAGCAACAACAGAAATCATGATCACTCAAAGGACCTGCGCTACAATTGTAAAAAACCAGGTCATTATATCGCTGAGTGCAACAAGCCCCTGAGAGAAGAGCTGAAGAAAGACAAGAAGTAGAAAGAATCAGATCCGAAGAAAGAATTTAAGGGCTACAGGAAGTTCCAGAAGAAGGATAAAGGTCTTGTCGCAGAAGGTTTGTGGAGTAATTTTAAGAATGATTTAGGTTCAGAATCAAGCGAAGATGAAGGACCCCAGATGGCCAATTTGTGTCTTATGGCCATAGAAGCAGGTAGTACCACTGATAATTAAGAAGTTGATATCAGTGAGGTATTTGATTTCAATTCTCCAGATGTAGATTTAGATGATTTAAGAACTGCATTGCATGACATTACATTTGATTTGCATAAGTATATAAAATGGTTTAGGGTTCTATCAAAGGATCATTCTCTTCTTCAAGAGGAGAAAGAAAGTATAAGTGGAGTTGGAAACAACTCTACGAAATGTTGGCTCTCTCTCCAATCTTGAAGCTGAGAATAAAAGATTGAGAAAGATAACTGAACAATCATCACAGAGAGAATCAACTCTGGTTTCTAAAATCGAGGAACTAGATAAGACCATCTCTACGTGGAATAGGTCTTCTTCTTCCATGGACTTCCTGATCACAAGTCAGAAGGCAGTCTCGAAAAGATCAGGTTTAGGGTTTGGGCATTCATCCTCAAATCGTAGTGTGGACACAACACTGGAGATTAACAATAACAATGCTTCTACCTCCCATAGAAGCATTGTGTTTATGAAATCCATAAAGGTTACAAAACCGATTATTCCAAGCTGTACGATCTCTGTTAATCAAGTTATAATCCCTGAAAACAATATATCACACACTGGTCTAGGGTTCAAGAAACCGCAGAGTAAGCCAAACACTACCTTCAAGCCTCGAAGGATCGTAGAGTCAAGTTGTACTTACTCTGCGAACCAACCATGCAAGAAACGTAGAGTTGACTTCCACCCTAAAAATCTCAAAATCGTAGAGCAATGTGGAAGTAGAGAGAGTATGAGCTAAGAGGAAAGGCTATAACTGTCTATAGTCCACATGTCCTTGAAGAGACGGAATCCACGCACACACACAAGCATGCATCATATAAAATGTTATAACTGTCATGAATATGGACATGTTGCTGCTTTGTGATATTATGATTATTATCCTGATTATTATAGACCTAGAATCAAGCAAGCCTAGGTCCCAAAAGGAACTAACAAAACATGACCCAAGCAAATCTGGGTACCAAAGTAAAAATTAATTTTTATTGCAGGAAAGGAGTTCCACTAGCTCAATCTGGTATATTGATAGTGGATGCTCGAGGCCCATGACTAGCAATAAGGCTCTCCTATTGAACTTCAAAGAAAAGGATGGTCCTGTAGTTATCTTTGGAGACAACAACTCTGGAAAGACTCGAGAATATGGATTAATTGGAAATGGTGCAGTATCCTTCAGCAAAGTGGCATTCGTTGAAGACTTAAAGCATAATCTCCTAATCATTAGCCAACTATACGATAAAGGACATCAAGTGATCTTACTCAACAACCAGTATCAAGCTAGGACTTGGAATCAAACTCGTTGAAGCTGATTGGAACTAGAGAATGCAATGTATACATGGTGAATTGTTGTCTAATTTCGTAATTAGTAAATACGTGCAAGTACACATGATCAATAAGTAATATAATGATAAGAAGGACGTCGATCCCACGAGAAATTATTACTAACAATTACCAATTACTAAAATTATATCAACTCAATCTTATTTAAACAAATGAATTAAGGTTATGAAATTAAATTATTTAAACTAAAACATAAAATACTAAGCAAAGATGAATACTAGATTTAAATGTTAAGACTACAATTTCCCCCAATGCCTCATCCAAATCTCTTCACTCCCTTTTTAATTAATTAATCATAACAAATCGTTAACCGAGAATTCTGTAGTATTTATAAAACATCTTTAGATGGTTAGATAAAAATATCCATTCTAATTAAATTACTATATTCCTATGCGAAATAATTTAGAACAAATTCATTAAGTTTAGATTCTCACAATAGTTACACACGATATATAAGTATATTCATATTCTATACACAAATCACGTTATTCAATCCCAAAAAGAATAATCTAGACACATGTCATCATATTCAGATCTAAACCTTATATTCCATCTTCCAATCTCATATATGTTATCAAATAATTGCTGGCTAAACAATCTTAACATGAAGTATAAAATATGATAAACGATTCGTATATGATCAACAATAATAAAAAAAAGAGTAAATTAATTCAAACTAAACATTAGGTTCCATTGTAATCTTAATAAATAAAAAATTAGTTCATAACGAAATTAAAGAATATCATCCTCAAATTAAACATCTTTAGAGTACAAAAATAAAAGGAAAGTTTAGAGATAAAAATCTGTGATGATCCTCAATCTTCAAGCTCCGCCTTTAATTTTTGCTCTCCGTGTGTTCTTCCTTCCGTTCCTTACAATCTGAATAGCAATCCAAGCTTCCGTGTCTCTGTATAACAGCCATAAGGTGTGTAGCGCTGACTCACTGAATGCCCAGCACCATAGCGTCAATAACTAGCACCGCAACGCTAGCCTCCTTCCGCGTGCCCGCACGCGCTTGCCTGCTATGTCCGCACCAACATGCTGATTATCGCGTGCGCATGTGTGTGCTTGCTGCACAACGCCCAACTGGATGTCATCCTCGCATTTGCTGGCGCCAATCTGTCGCACTTACTGCACGTTGCTGCTCATTTGCACCAATTTATTGCACGTCAAGCTAATTTACTGCACGTCGATGCATTGTCCGCCTAGCTTGTGATCGCTTACTTTGAATTCGACTAAAATGCAATCATTTCGCTTCCACTTCCTTTTCTTACACAAAAACAAATAAAACACATAAAAAGGAACATAAAATATTCAAGAATTCACAAATCATCAAGCTAAAAATATTCAATTTGTAGGTATAAAACTCACTCATCATGAATCGTGCATAACTGAGTTCAACTGAAACTGTCTGCTTCTTTGCTAAATCATCAGAAATATCAGCTGGTTGTGGCATCGAAGATTATCTTATTTGAACTTCAGAAACATGTCAAAGCTTGCCTCTAAAGATCTAGTTCCAGGCTTACCAAAGTTCAACTTTGTTAAGGAAAAGCCTTACAAAGCCTTTCAGCTAGGAAAGTAAACAAAAGTCTCATTCAAAAGCAAGACAGTCAACTCTAATGATATGCCTCTACAACAACTTCATATGGATCTCTTTGGGCCTATCCCAACTGTCAGCCTTGGTGGAAAAAGATACTCACTGGTCATAGTGAATGGCTATACCAAATTCACATGGGTATTTTTCCTGAGCTCTAAGGATGAAACCAACTCCCAATTGATCAGATTCTTTAAGCTAGTTGAGAATGAGAAGGGCGAGAAGATCAAGGCTATAAGGAGTGATCATGGAAGAGAATTCGACTTCTCTGATGTGGATAAATTCTGTTAAGACAATGGCATCCATCATAACTTCTCATCTCCAAGAACTCCACAACAAAATGGAATAGTTGAAAGAAAAAACAGAACACTCATAGAGGCAAGAAGGACTCTTCTAGTCGCAGCTCATTTACCTGAATATTTCTGGGTTGATGCTGTCAATACTGCTTGTTACACTCAGAATCGATCTCTTATTCAGTTCGTATTCAAGAAGAAACTTTATGAGTTGTGGAAAGGATGGAAGCCTAACATAAGCTATTTTCATGTCTTTGGTTGTGCGTACTATATCCTCAACAACAACAAGAGATATCTGACCAAGTTTCAACCCAAGTCAGACGAAAGAATCTTTCTTGGATACTCTGTAGATAGTAAAGCCTACATAGTGTTCAACAAAAAATTTTTGAATGTTGAAGTATCAATCGATGTCACCTTCGATGAATCTGATTTAGGGGATCTAAGAAAAGTTGTGTCTTTCGATGAGATCGTGGAGCAAGAGAACCCTGTAAGCAATAACTTAGAAGTTATAGAGCCAGACCCAAAGATCTTAGTACCAGAGCAAAAGATTGTAGAGTCTATAGTTCCCGAGATGGAGACTCTACGAATTGAAGATTCTACTAAACAAGAGGCAAAGCTTGAAGAACTCAAACAAGAAGGCACAAGGATTGATATTCCAACTAGAAGCAAGTGGGTAAGAGTTCACACCCAAGACCTAATTATTGGGGATCCCAATACAAGAATTAGATTACGTCAGCAACTTAGAACAAATGCTTTTTCCTAAGCTTTTTCTCTTAGATAGAGCCTAAAAATATCGAAAAAGCCTTAAAAAATTCAAGCTGGATCGAAGTTATGCAAGAAGAGCTGAACTAGTTTGAAAGAAGTAGAGTTTGGAGATTAGTCCCAAGTCCTAAAGATCATCTAGTCGTCGACACCAAATGGGTATTCAGAAATATGATGGATGAAGATGGGGTGATCACAAGGAATAAGGCAAAATTGGTGGCCAAAGGATATTCTCAGGAAGAAGGAATCGATTATGATGAGACCTTTGCTACTATTGCAAGATTGGAAACCATCAGAATTTTTCTTGCATACGTTCCCTGTTGGGGCATGATTTTGTGAGCCTGGTTGATTTGGTGGGACCTATCCCACATGGCAGAAGTTTCCCACGTGGTAGTATATTTTGATTATGAGGCTTGATTTCTAAGGAATATATTCCTTTTTCCAATTTTACCTACTGTTTTTATAGGAACAGTCCGGATTGACTTTGACTTCTATCCAAGTATGGTAACTGATGTAATAAAGAGTCTTATTTCTAATCGTGGACGAGCATTTTGAAGTGGTGTGAACAACTATAAATACACAGCTATAACCTGGGTTACATATAATGGCATTTTATCTAGCACTGAAGCATTAATGTGCCTCAATTACTAACCTATTCTCCAGCCTGTACTTATTTTCACATTGGAGCTATCCCCTGACGGCCCCGGTCGTCAGGCTCCTCAGTGTGTTCTCCCGTTTTTTGTGTAAGATTTGACTCGTTGTTTGGTGATTAGGCGAGCAGACGAATCTTGGCGCTAACATTGGCACTAGAAGGAGGGCAGTTTTAGTTCTATTTCAAAATCACATGTTGGCTTTAAGTTAGCGTTATGGCAAGTAAGGGGAAGATAATTTCTGACTAGGAGAGATCTGCAGTCAACCCCACGGCCTAGGTTTGGGGATTAGTTAATGATAAACTTGGTCCCAACAAGAACGTTGTGGACTAGGCACAGGTTCAATCGGCTCTACCTCGACGACAGTTATTTTTCACCAGTTAGAGGACTCTAGATTCCCACAGCCGCAGGGCGGACAGTCATTCTCTTACGCGTACCCTCCAAGATCGGGACAACCAGGATCAAAGCGAGCTAATTTGGACCTAGAAGATTCATCAAACTAATGAGGCTATGGAGGCCTTATGCCTCTAACAAAAGGAGCTGGATGCCCGTTTGTTCGAGCTAGAAAAGGAAGAGGAGGTCTCTTTGAGTCGGCACAGCCATCGAGAGACCACGTAACATAGTCAGTCCAGGACATATCGTTTAGGCGGCTCTCAGGAAAGGAGGAGCAGATGCAGGTCACGCTCTTATGACAGCAATGAAAGGCGAACAAGGTCTGGACAACGGTAATGGATGGCCTCCCCAGAGCACGTGAGGGATCGACCTAGGTCATCCCCTTTGAAAGAGAAACCCGACCCCGTTATGCAAAAACTTACAGAGTTGGAACACAAATTAGCGGCGATAACTCCAACAAATGAGTTACCGGTTGATCCTACATTACCTTTCACACCTGAAATTGACCGGGTTCAGGCCGACCTGTCTAAGAAGATGTCGCCCATGGAGAGTTATGATGGCACTGACAAACCTTATGATCATA
This sequence comes from Aralia elata, assembly GCA_034770075.1. Lineage (NCBI taxonomy): Eukaryota > Viridiplantae > Streptophyta > Magnoliopsida > Apiales > Araliaceae > Aralia > Aralia elata. The sequence goes on from CM068379.1 coordinate 13,345,551, forward strand.
CACATGTGTATAATTTTCTCATGCAGTACTACGATCATTCTGATGTTGTCAAGTGTCAAATGTTTGTCACGACATTGTAGAAGGGGGCCGATTATAGATGACATCACAGCCACCAAACTCCATTAGCTTATGGAAGGAGTTGTGTGATAAATTCCATTATTGCTTTGGGAGTAATAAGAGGAGGGGAAAGCTGATGATGTCCCTCATATAGAATAAGTAGTAACCGAATGAGAATTTGAGCTAGTATGTGAAGAGGTTCAAGGAGGCGATCGGTACTGTGACAGACCTCAACGCCCCGCAAGCCCTCGGATTCTTCATTACTGGGCTGGATGTTGTGAAGTAGAAGAAGTTGATGAAAGTATAATGTTCAATCATCCGAAGGATTTATCCGAGACGTATGACAGGATAGAGAACTTCATCGCTATTGAGGAGGCTATAGGGAGTCTGAAGCCGCAGACACGTACCCCGGATAAACCTAGGGATCGGGAGAGGATTTATAATCCTAGGTCTGAAGTGCAACCAAGGAGAAAGTTCAACAATGTGGGTTTGGGAGCCAGCCGACCACCGTTCCCGAACCGAAACGCCATTAAGATTTATACCCCCCCTTAACACTGATCGGGCAAGGATCTTGGAGGAGATTCGAGACAACTGTACTTTGAGCCATGCCTGGCCAGTGCCCATTCGCAAAAAGGAGACCAGAACCGGTATTATAATTATCATCAGCATGTAGGTCACTATATTGAGGATTATCGACAATTAAAATTTTGATCGAGAAGAATGTTTAGAGTGGAGAGTTGGTTCACTTTGTGGTTGGCCGAGAAGGTTTGGGAAGAAGACAAAAATGTGATAATCAGGAGTAGCTTTGGAGTCGGAAACTTGATCAGAACCAACTAGCCTGTCGGGTAGTGGATGTCATTACAGGTGGTTCGGTTGGAAGGGTGACCGGAAAGAAGCGCCGAGGCACACTGGATTCAATATTGATGGTGTCAGAACTGCCTGCTTAGAAGGATCGATTGTATCGTGGCACGGTTATTTCTTTCACCGATGACGATTTCCCATCTGAGTCAGTCGAATCGCATGAAGGGGCTTTAGTGATCATAGTTCAAGTTGGGCCAGTCGATGTGAAGAGGATTATGATTGATAATGGGTCCTGGGTAGATATCTTGTAAACCCATGCATATCAAAGGTTAGATTTAGAAGCCAAGAAGATGGAAGTTGGATAGGAGTCACCATTATACTGGTTCAGCAACGATCCAGTCCCTGTGGTCGAAATAATAGAATTGCCTGTTACTTTCGGCACGACTCCTCAGCAGGTGCAAATCGATGTCAAGTTCTTTGTTGTTCAGGTGGATTCAGCTTACAACGCCATTTTGGGTCGGATAACATTAGCAGCTTTGTAAGTGGTGATGTCCATACCCCATTTTAAGATCAAGTTTCGAACACCGAATAGGGTCAACGAAGTCAAAGGGACCTGGACATCGCCCAAAGATGATAGCGCAATACCTTGATTTCATCAGGGGTCGAGGTCAGTAAGCAAAAGCAGACGATGGCGATTGAGATAGAGCCATTTATAGAGGGTACTTGATGAGTGCATAATGTTCTATGATTTTGATTCCTTTATGTTTGGTTTTATTACATGTTTTATGTGTATATGAACTTATTAAGGTGTTTAGTGATTACAGTGGAATTGGAGCTGAAGAGAGAAAAAGATTCAAAATCGTTGCTAGAAGAAGGTCTGGCGCGGCCGCGTCAAAAATGAACTAGGATGCAGTGCGGCCGCGCTGCTTTGTAAAAGGAAAAAGTGCTCTGAGGAGTAGTAGCGTGGCAGCGTCCAAACCATAAAGAAACCAAGCGCAGTCGCGTGCTCTGAAGATGAAAAAAAATGGCCTTTGTTGATGTAGTGTGATAGTGTTGTTACCCAGTACAAAATTGGCATGGCCACGCTGAAGCGAAAACTCAGAATCCTTGGAAGGATGGCACGACAGCGCTAGTGCAAGCACAAATCCTGGCGTGGCTGCGCTAGGTCGGGATCAACACTTTTTAGGAGCTTTGTTATTTTATTTCAATTCTAATCCAAGTTGGATTATAACTTCTTAGAACTTTAGGATTTTGTTCTAGGAGTATAAATAGATGTTCCTAGTCAAGTTTTAAGTACTCTCTTATATTCAATTACAAACCCTAGTTTTGGAGCAAGTTTGAATGCATGTTAGGCTAAGTTTTCTATTTCAATTCTAAGGGATGTTGAACCTTATTTATAATTAATGGTTTACTTGAGTGTTCATTATTTATTCCTTCTTATATGAAATTTATTCTTGATAATTTGATTTAATTATTGAATGTTATTTGGCTTAAGATTTGATTTTTGCAAAATTAAATTGGTTAACTAATATCATATGCTAGATTAAGGAATAGTATTACGTGTAATTGATATTGTTCTTAATAACAAAGATTAATTAGTAATACATGATTGTGGACAAATTTTTGAGTATTGCTATGATTATCGGAAGACAAGTTAAACAATTCGAGCTTATGTGATTGTTGCTTGGAATAGTCTAATTCCCTAATTCTTAATGTTGCTGTCATATTAAATCTAAAGAGCTTGTTTTAGGTTGTATGATGGTTAGATTCTTGTGAAGAGTTTATTTCATTAACTGATAATTTAAGGAGAATTTCAGTTAATAGAGCTTATTGTTAATTAGTACTATTAGTTTCATTGAAGGGTAAATAATGTTACACTTGATTAATCCATTGTTGTGAAAAGGTGATACTAAACTAAAGAACTAGAGTTTTAATTTATTGATTATTCACATTAATTTAAATACTGTTTCTATTAATTAGTTAATTGAATTCAAACCCCTCTTAAACATTAGGATAAATATAAGACAACTTCACTTTCTGTGGGATCGATCCTTGCTTATCGCTATACTGAATTTTATGTTCGTAGAGTAGGAGTAAGGTTTAATTTTGGAGTGTAAATGACAACTCCCAAATTTTGGCGTCCTTGCCCGGGAGTGTTAATTATTTTTATTTATTCTTTTTTTCTTTCATTTCTATTTATGACTCGATCCTCTCACTCTCTTGAACTGAATTTTGATCCAGAACTAGAGAAAATTGCACGCAGGTTAAGGAATGAGGCTCGTCAATCTCGAAGCACAATTGTAGATTCCGACGAAGCTCCATCACCGGGCCTCAACATTGCACTGGAACTACTGTCAAACAAGTTATCCACCGAATCAGAAGAAGAAGAAGAAATGCCAGTACCAAACAATAACAGGACGTTGAAAGAATTAGCCACTCCTAATCTCAATTAACAACCTTTATGCATTGAGTATCCTACTTCAACTGCTGGTTTTAAACTAAAATCCGGATTAATTTACCTTTTGCCTACCTTTCGTGGTCTTACAGGTGAAGATCCATATAAGCATTTGAAGGAGTTCCATGTGGTGTGTTCCTATGAAGCCACAAAGAATTACGGAGGAACCAATCAAACTGAGAGTGTTTCCCTTTTCACTGGTAGATTTGGCAAATAATTGGTTGTATTATCTTCCCTCTGGATCAATACAGTCATGGAATGACATGAAGAAGCTATTCTTGGAGAAGTACTTTCCTGCTTCTAGAGTAGCTAACATAAGGAAGGAGATATGCGAAATTCGACAGTTCAGTGGAGAGACATTATATGAATATTGGGAAAGGTTCAAGAAGCTATGCTCTAGCTATCCACCTCATCAGATAGATGATCAACACCTGATTCAATACTTCTATGAGGGGCTTTTATCAATGAATATGAGTATGATTGATGCTACAAGCGGAGGAGCACTAGTGGATAAGATTCCAGAGGCTGCAAAGAACTTGATTGCAAACATGGCAGCCAACTCACAGCAGTATGGAACCAGGAATGATCATGCATCGAAAAGGGTAAATGAGGTAAGAACAAGTAATATTGAGCAGTAGATTTCAGACTTAACTGCTATGGTTAGACAAATAGCTACAGGAAACATGCCAGTAACGAAGGCTTGTGGGATATGCTTAATGACAGGCCACAACACAGATGCATGCCCAACTTTGGAAGAGGATGAGACTGTGCAACAAGCCAATGCAGTGGGAAATTATCAGGCACAACCGCAGAGGAAGTATGATCCCTACTCAAACACTTACAATCCAGGTTGGAGGGATCATGCCAATTTCAGTTATAGAGGAAATAGGCCACCAGCACAAAGTGTTTTCCCACCTAGGCAGCAAGGGTTTTAGCCAGCTCAACAGTAGTATCCACCTAAACAAACAGCACCCGCTAATTCAGGAACATCACTTGAGGATATGTTCAAAGATTTCATGAATCAAACACAGCAGTTTCAACAAGAGACAAGGATTTCCATCCACAATTTGGAGAATCAGATGAGTCAACTTGCTACTACAGTTGTCCAATTGGACTCTCAAGGTTTAGAAAAGCTACCGTCTCAAACTATTGCCAATCCGAGAGAGAATGCAAGTGTCATAACATTGAGGAGTGGAAAATAGTTGGATACACCAAAAGCTACTAATGCACTTGAGGAGGATAAAGCTAAGGAGGAAGCAGAATCATCAAAGGTAATACCTAACCCTCCTATTCGGCTCAAGACTAATCCTTTACCTTTCCCCCCTAGGAATCCTAGAACTTCAAAGAATGACGGGCAAGAAAAGGGAATTCTAGAGACTTTCAGGAATATAGAGGTGAATATCCCTTTACTTAATGCAATTTAGCAAGTGCCAAGGTATGCAAAGTTTTTAAAAGAATTGTACACTAATAAAAAGAAATTGAAATGATGAGAGAGTCACAGTTGGAGAAAATGTATCAATAGTTCTCTGAAGAAAAATGCCCCTTAAGTGTAAAGATCCAGACATGTTCACAATTCCATGTAAGATAGAAAATACCAGATTTGAAAAAGTCATGCTAGATTTAGGAGCTTTAATTAATGTTATGCCATTATCTGTTTATGCTTTTTTTAAATCTAGGCCCTTTGAAAAATACTGGTGTTATTATCCAATTGGTTGATCGTACTAACACTTACCCCAAAGGAGTAATTGAAGATGTCTTGGTGCAGGTGAATGAACTAATCTTTCCTGTAGATTTCTACATTGTGGATATGAAGGATGATACATCCCCAAATCTTACACATATAGTTTTATGGAGGCCATTTTTGAAAACAACATGGACTATGATTGATGTGTACAATGGGCTTAACCATGGAATTTGATGACGAAAAGATTCAATTCAATATATATGAGGCCATGAGGTATCCTAGTGATATTAATCCTATTTTTGTTATTGACATCATTGACTCGTTAGTGCAGGAATCTTTTGAGCACATACATCAGGAAAGCTTGGAGATTGCCATCGAAAATAGCATGGAATTGGACAAGGAAGAAGAGATTGAGCGGAATGAGGAATTGAAGGAAACTATGGCTGCATTGCATTCTTTACCTAAAATTTCAGATAAGTATGCAGTTTATTCCATTTAATTACCTGCTTCTCATCAAAAGTTATTGTCATCTGTTGTGCAGGCTCCAACTTTAGAACTGAAACTGTTACCTGCACACTTGAAGTATGCATACTTAAGGAAGGAGAACACACTACCAGTGATTATTGCCAATAATCTGACAAAAGTACAATAGGACAAACTGATGGGAGTCTTAAGGGACCACATAACAGTCTTTAGTTAGACTATAGTTGATATCAAAGGTATAAGCCCTGCGATGTGCATGCATAGAATTCTTTTGGAGGTAGTGAAGAAAGAAGGTTGAATCCACCCATGATGGAGGTAGTGAAGAAAGAGGTGCTCAAATTGCTTGATGTAGCTATAATCTACCCCATTTCAGACAGTCAATGGGTGAGTCCGATGCAGGTAGTATCAAAAAATCTGGAATCACTTCCGTTAAGAATAACAACAATGAGTTGGTGCCCACAAGAATGTAAACAGGATGGAGAGTGTGTATTGATTATAGGAAATTGAATGTTATAACTAGAAAAGATCACTTTTCTCTCCCTTTTATTGATAAGATGTTAGAAAGATTAGCTGGACATATTTATTATTATTTTCTAGATGGTTTTTTAGGTTATAACCAGATTGTGATCACACCTGAAGACCATGAAAAGACCACATTCACATGTCCATTCGGTACATTTGTATATCGTAGGATGTCCTTTGGACTTTACAATGCACCAGGTACTTTCTAAAGATGTATGGTGAGTATCTTTTATGATCTTCTTGAAAATTGCATTGAAGTCTTTATGGATAATTACACAATTCATGGTGATTCTTTGGATGCATGCCTAGATAATTTGACTCGTGTTCTAGATAGATGCTTAGAGACTAATCTTGTTGTTAATTAGAAAAGGTGTCATTTTATGGTAGAGCAAGGTATAGTACTTGATCATATCGTTCCAGCTAGAGGTTTAAAAGTTGATAAAGCTAAGATAGAGATTATTACTACTTTATCTTACCCCGTAAATGTTCGGGAGATTCGTTATTTTCTTGGATATGCAGGTTTCTATCACAGATTTATCAAGGACTTCTCAAAGATAGTGATGCCATTGTGTAAGTTGATGCAAAAGGAGGTGGAATTCTAGTTTGATGATGAGTGCAAAGAGGCTTTTGATAACTTGAAAAAGCTATTAACTTGAAAAAGCTTTTAGATAAGTTTAGATCTTATCTGCTTCGCACTAAAGTTATAGTTTATTCTGACCATGCGGCTCTCAGGTATTTGCTGACCAAGAAGGAATCCAAGCCTAGGATCATAAAATGGATTCTGTTGCTACAAGAATTTGACTTGGAGATAAGGGATAAGAATGGAGCGGGCAACTTGGTGGCAGATCACTTGAGCAGGATGATTAAGGATGAAGAGGCATTACCATTTCATGATTCTTTTCCAAATGAGCATTTATTTATCGTTGATGAGATTGTACCTTGGTATTCTAATATTATGAATTACTTGGTGAGTGCCTATGTTCCTAGTGAATTCTCTAAATCCCAAAAAGAAAAACTTAAGAGTGATGCCAAACACTATGTATGGGATGACCCGTATTTGTGGAAATTTTGTATGGACCAAATAGTTAGAAGGTGTGTGCCTATTAGTGAATTTTTATCGATTTTAAATTTCTATCACTCTTATGCTTGTGGAGGTCACTTTGGACTAAAAAGGACAACCCATAAGGTTTTGGAATGTGATTTATATTGGCCAAAATTTTTTAAAGACTCTTATCTGTTTTCCAAATCATGTGAAAATTGTCAAAGGTCAGGAAATATATTGAGTAGGAATCAAATGCCACAAACTCCCATCTTAATTGTTGACATTTTTTATGTTGGGGTATTGATTTTATTTGGACCTTTTTGTGTTTCTTATGGTAATATTTACATTCTTTTGGCTGTTGACTATGTTTCTAAGTAGGTGGAAGCTAAATCCACCAGGACTAATGATTCTAAAGTTGTTGCAAATTTTGTCAAATCTAATATATTAATCAGGTTTGGAACTCCAAGAGCCATCATCAGTGATAGAGGAACACACTTTTGCAACAGGATGCTAGCAGCATTGTTTAGAAAATATAATATGATGCATAGGGTTTCTATATCCTATCATCCACAAAGTAATGGCCAGGCTGAGGTATCTAACCGTGAGGTTAAGTCCATTTTGGAAAAGGTAGTCAACCTGAACAGAAAATATTGGAGTCTAAGGTTAGAATGTGCACTTTGGGCTTATCGAATTGCATATAAAACTCCCATAGGCATGTCACCTCATATGATAGTGTTTGGAAAACCATGTCACCTACTTGTCTAGTTAGAACATAAAGCTTTCTGGGCAATTAAGCAATGCAACATGAGTTTAGATACAACTAGCGAGCATAGGAAGTTGCAGTTGTAAGAGCTAGAGGAGTTGAGGAATGACGCTTATGAAAGCTCGAAGATTTACAAGGAGAAGACTAAAGCCTTCCATAACAAATAGATTTTGGGGAAGACTTTTGTTGTGGGACAGAAAGTTCTCCTTTACCACTCAAGGCTTAAGTTATTTCCAGGTAAGTTGCGTTCTAGATGGATTAGATCTTTTGTTCTTACTAATATTTTTTAGTATGGTGCAGTGGAAATTCAGAGTCCGAGCACAGGGAAGATACTCAAAGTAAACGGTCACCGGCTCAAACATTTCTATGAAGGATATCAGGTGGAGAACGTTGAGCTGTTGGACTTGATGGACCCGGTTTATGAGGATTTAGAAGATCGACGTCGAGCAAACGACGTTAAACAAATGCACGCTGCTTGGGAGGCAACCCAAGATTTCAAATTTACTTTTCTATCCCTTTTTATTTTTATAGTTGCATATTATATAGTTGCTTCTTCTTTGCATAATTTTCTTACATTGGGGACAATATAAGGTTTGAGTGTGGGGGAGGGGTTTAGGTTTAGGTTAGTTTGTTTTTAGCTTATGCACTGCCTTAAAGTTGCTTCAAAAGTTTAAAATTTTAAAGTTTGAATCTTTGGCTAAGCTTTTAAAGGTTTTGGTTGTATAATGAGAGTTGATGCTAATTACAGAATTTGTTTGATGCCGAATTAGTTGATGAATGATGATAACTAAGTCACGATCCATAGTAACTGATTTAGATCTAATTTGTATTGCATGAGTTCTTGAATATGAGAAATATGCTTATTTACCTAAGTTATCTGTGGAGTTGTCTATATGCACTAATTTCATTATTTAAGACTATTTAACTGCTTATGTTGTTTGCAGGACCATGAGAAAATAAGGACATGAGGAAGTTTGAAAAAAATAAAAAAAAAAGGAAAAATGCAAAAGAGAAACATGTGGTAGGTTGAGATAGAGCGTAAAACGTACTCACCCAAAAACACATGCAGTGAGAAGGAGCGTAAAACGCACTCGTTGGTAAGTAGATAATTGAGATGGAGCATAAAATACATTCACTTAAGAAAGAATGAGAAAGGTGAAATGGAGCATAAAATGCATTCACTTGGAAAAGAAAGTTAATTTGATGGTTCTGGTGGAAAAAAATGAATAGCGGAGAAAATATGTTCTCAGTTTTGAGTTAGTGTGCACGGTTGTTATTCCATGATAACTGAGTTGAGTATGTGTGTAGATCATAGGAAAGATACGTGTGTGGATACAGTTTGATTTAGAGATGTTCGGTGGGGAATGACGAGGTTATTGTGTGAATTAATTGATTAAGTATTGAACAGATTTCTCTTGATTGGTGTTGATATTCATGGTTGATAATTGAATTGAAACCTTTGAGAGTTTGGTTTAATAGAATTCAATTGATTTCAATATGACCTTTGTTTTAATTTACACGAGGACGTGTAAAGACTAAGTGTGGAAAAATTTGATTAGTGCATAATATTCTATGATTTTGATTTCTTTATGATTGGTTTTATTACATGTTTTATGTGTATATAGACTTATTAAGGTGTTTGTTAATTACAAGAGGAATCGGAGTTGAAGAGAGAAAAACATTCAAAATCGTTGCCAGAAGACGTTCCGACACGGCCGCGTCGGAAATGAAGTAGGATGCAGCGCGACTGCACTACTCTGTAGAAGGCAAAAGTACTCTCAGTAGTAGTAGCGCGATAACGCCCGAAGCATGAAGAAACCAAGTGCGGCCACGCGCTCTGAAGATGAAAAAAATGGCCTTTGACCATGAAGAAACCAAGCGCGGCAGCGCTGTTACCCAGTACAAAATTGGGATGGCCACGCCGAAGCAAAAACTCAGAATCCCTAGAAGGATGGCGCGACAACGCCAATTCAAGCACAAATCCTGGCGCGGCCACGCCAGGTAGGGATCAACACTTTTTAAGAGCTTTATTATTTTATTTCAATTCTACTCCAAGTTGGATTGTAACTTCTTAGGACTTTAGGATTTTGTTCTAAGAGTATAAATAAATGTTCCTAGTCAAGCTTTAAGTACTCTCTTATATTCAATTACAAACCCTAGTTTTGGAGCAATTTTGAAAGCATGTCAGGCTAAGTTTTCTATTTCAGTTTTAAGGGATGTTGAACCTTATTTATAATTAATGGTTTAATTGAGTGTTCATTATTTATTCTTTCTTATATGAAATTTATTCTTGAGAATCTCATTTAATTGTTGAATGCTATTTGGCTTAATTAATTTAATTTCTACATAATTGAATGGGTTAACTAATATCATATGCTAGATTAAGGAATAGTATTACGTGTAATTAATATTGTTCTTAATCACAAGTAGTAATTAGAAATACATGATTGTGGACAAACTTTTGAGTACTGCTATGATTATCAGAAGACAAGTTAAACAATTCGAGCTTATGTGATTGTTGCTTGGAATAGTCTAATTCCCTAATTCTTAACGCTGCTGTCATATTAAATCTAGAGTGCTTGTTTTAGGTTGTATGATGGTTAAAATCTTGTGAGAAGCTTATTTCATTGAGTGATAATTTAAGGGGAATTTCGATTAATAGAGCTTATTGTTAGCTAGTACTATTAGCTTCATTGAAGGGTAAATAATGTTACACTTGGTTAATCCATTGTTGTGAAAAAGTGATACTGAACTAAAGAACTGGAGTTTTAATTTATTGATTATTCACATCATTTTAAATACTGTTTCTATTAATTAGTTAATTGAATTCAAACTCCCCTCAAACATTAGGATTAATATAAGACAACTTCACTCTATGAGGGATCAATCCTTGCTTATCGATATACTGAATTTTATGTTTGTAGAGTAAGTAAGGTTTAATTTTAGAGTATAAACGACAGCTCCCAGTGCTACCGAACCCCTTGGCCTTCCAGCATATGAGACAGAAGATATAGAGCTGATTCCGAGGAATCTGGAGAAGTTAGTGAAGATTGGGTCAGGATTATAGGAACCTCTTCAGACAAACTTGGTGGAGCTATTAAGAGTGTATGTCGACATCTTTGTTTAGGAGCCTAGCTATATGCCAGGAATTAACCAGAAGATAGTTGTACATAAGCTTTGTGTAGACCCTGCTCAAAAACCTGTTCAGTAGAAGAGGAGGATCTTTGCCCCTGAACTGCAGAAGATCATTGATGACGAAGTGGCAAAGTTGTTGGCGGCTAATTTTATCTTTGAAATTGATTATCCTAAGTAGTTGGCAAATGTGGTCTTAGTTAAGAAACAGAATGGCAAATGGATGATGTGTATAGATTACACCAATCTTAATAAGGCTTGCTCAAAGGACTTCTACCCCCTGCCGAATATTGATCAGCTCATCGATGCTACTTCTGGGCATTTTTTGCTAAGCTTCCTAGATGCCTTTTTGGGATACAATTAAATTTTGATATATAACTAGGATATCCCAAAAATGGCTTTCATCACACATCGGGCGATCTATGCGTATAAAAAGATATCATTTGGGTTGATCAATACAGGGGCCACTTATCAACGGATGATGAACTACGTGTTCTGAAAGTAGCTCAGCCGCAACATAGAAGTGTATGTGGACGACATGATCGTCAAGAGTACTGCGGTCTGAAACCATCTGGATGATTTGGAGGAGGGTTTCCAGGCCATCAGGAATCACAACATACGACTAAACCCAACCAAGTGTACCTTTAGTCTTAGTTCGGGAAAATTCTTTGGTTATCTGGTCAGTAATATAGGAATTGAGGCCAACCCAAAGAAGACTAAAACTATACTAGATATGAAGTCTCCACAAACTTTCCACAGATTTTAAAGATTTTCAGCGGTTGACCAGACGGATTGTAACGCTCAGGAGGTTTATGTCCAAGTTGGCAGAGCGATGCTTTCCATTCTTTGATACTCTGAAAGGGCCTTAAAATGAAAAGACTTTCCAATAGACCTCGGAGTGTGAAGACACGTTCTAGGGGATCAAGAAGTACCTGTCCTCGACTTCGTTGTTGATGAAGTCAATCCCCAAGGAACCATTATATCTTTATTTGGTAGCGAGTTCATTAACGGTTGGGGCAGTCTTGGTGCGTGAAATAGGCACAAAGAAATTCCCCGTTTACTATGTCAGTTATGCCCTTTGGGATACAAAGACGAGGTACCCGAATTTGGAAAAGTTTGTGTATGCACTGATAGTGGCTAGTCGGAAGCGGACTCTTCGGATCAGCCTGGTGTAATTGTCGGCTCGGTCACCGATACTCAACCAATACAGTCCTTGTGAACTTTCTATGTTGACCGGTCATCGATTTTGAATGCCAGTGGGTCCAGGTTGATATTAATAAGCTCTGAAGGGTTCAGGGTTCAGCAAGCTATTCGCTTTCGGTTCAAGGCAACAAATAATGAGGGAGAATATGAAGCAATATTAGCTGGGTTACGGTTTGCCAAAAGTTTGGAGGTTCGACGCTTAATTGTATTCAGTGATTCATAGTTGGTCATTAAGCAGATTGCAGGTGAATACAAAATTCGGGGGGTAAGAATGACCGAGTACTTAGTTGAGGTCAAGGATCGGCTCCATTACCTCAATTCTCATTCATTTCAGGGAGTGGATCAGTCTGATAATATGGTGGCAGATGCCTTATCCAAACTAGCTACGACCGAAGCAAGTTCTTTTGGCGGTTCAGTCTATTTAAAGGTTCTCGATGCTCCTAGAATTTAGAGGGTGGAGGTTTTGGTGGTAGAAAGATCGAATTGCTGGCTCACTCCATATTTGGATTATCTTAGTAATGGGGTATTGCCTTCAGATCGGGTGCTGGTCAAGAAGATAAAATATCGAAGTTCATATTTCTATTTGATTGATGGTGATATCTACTGACGAGCTTTCTTCTTTCCACTGTTAAAATGTTTGGTGCCTTTTAAAACGGTTTATGTCCTTTGGGAGGTTCATGAAAGAATATGTGGGGACCATATAGGAGCAAAAGCATTGGCATACAAGGTGTTGAGACAAGGGTACTACTGGCCGACCGTGCTTCAGGAAGCCAAGGATTATGTGAGGAAGTGTTCCGAATGCCAACTCAATAGTCCGATTCCACGTCAGCCTTCGGAGGAATTGTCTTCAATTTTATCCCCGATCTCGTTCGTCGTCTGGGGAATCGACATTTTGGGGCCATTATCGAAAGCAAAGGGCTAGTTGAAGTTCGTGGTGGTTGCTATCGATTACATAACCAAGTGGGTGGAGGCCAAACCCCTTCGATCAATTATTGAATAGGAATGTGTGAAGTGATGAGTCAATTTTATACCTATAAATTGAGTTTTTTAGCTTGATGATTTGTGAGTTTTTTAGTAATTTATATTCTTTTTTATGTGTTTTTATCTTATTGTTATGGAATATGTCTTTGTATCACTTTTATGTATTTTTACTTTGTTTTGCAGGAAAAAAGAATAAAAGGGTATTAGGATCAATGTCCATAATTTATCATTGACATAGCAGCCCATTGAGGCCGAATTTCGTCCTTGGTCCAGCCTTTATCTCTCAACACTCAAAGAAGGAAAGTTGTAGATCTATTTCTTCACTTTCTGAATCATCTTGAAACGCCTAAATCGAAGTTCGGATGAGAGAGTTATGACCATTTTACCAACATACGTCACAGCTGGAAATTTCAGAAAATTGAGCTTTTGGACAGATTGACCTTTGGGGCTTCGGTTGAGATTTGAATTTTGTTAGAGTTTCCAAATGAAAATGTGTTCTTCTTAAAGATTGTAGTGGACTTCTCAAGCTTTCTGAAAAGGTATGGTGGGAAAAATTTCGAGTTCATTTGGGCCTCCAAATATTGATTTTTAGATAGCTAATCTGAATCCCGCCTAGACTAAATTCCTGTTCGGACCAGCTGCAGTATTTGGACCATAACTTGAGCTTCCCAACTCCAAATCAGGTGATTCAAAAGCCCAAATTCATTAGAAACGCCAGGGCTACAACTTTTATTCTTTGTCCAAGATCCAATTCGGTGGTTTACAAATTCAAAATTGGCTTACAAGGTGCTGATCAGTTTAGTTGCAATATTTGGACTTTTAGCACATCACATGTACACGTTTTTTGGTGGATTCTTCCTTGGTTGGCTGATGCACATGTCTTTATTGGGTGTTTGATCTTGACTTATAATGATAGGTTAGCACACCCTGAGTTCCTATAAATACCAAGTGAAGCTAGGCTTGTATTTTGCTAATTCACACACCAATTCACCTCCAATTCATACACCAATTCCTTATATCCATTCTCTACATTAGTTTGTTAGTATAGGAGTAGGGAGAGGAAGTAGACCTCCAAGGGGAGGCTACTCTCCTCTCCATTTTTTATAGTTCAAGAGCAAGCAAGAGAACAACATTTATGGAAGCGAAGAATCGAAGTCAAATGTTTGGAGATTGAAGATTGTGATCCGAAGTGACAGTCGGATGTCAAAACATAGTTTTTCTTCTCTAAACCCTTCCTTTATTTTTTATATTCTATTATTGTTGAATATCTTGTAAATTATATTTGCATATTTGCTATGAACTCTTCTCTTTTCTTTTATTTAGTTCCAATGGGATGTTGAACTTTTTATACATTATTTGTTCCTTCTTATATGAAGTTCATTCTCGATAATCTGTTTTCATTGTTGAATGATATTTATTCCGATTGATTTAATGTGATCAGTTAAGTTAATTTGATTAATATCATTTGTTAGATTAAGGGATAATATTACGTGTAATTGATATTGTTTCTAATCACAAGTAGCAATTAGTGATACATGATTGTGGTCAAGCTTTTGAGTATTGCTATGATTATTGGAAGACAGGTTAAATAATCCGAGCTTGTGTGATTGTTGCTTGGAATAGTCTAATTCCCTAAATCTTAATGCTACTATTATATTAAATCTAGAGAGCTTGTTCTAGGTTGTATAATGGTTAGAATCTTGTGAAGAGCTTGTTTCATTGAGTGATAATTAAGGGGAGTTTCGGGTAGCAGAGCTTGTTGTTACCTAGGGCTATTAATTTCATTGAAGGATAAATATTGCTATGATAAGGTGATATTGAACAGAAGAACTAGAGTCTTTATTTTATTCTTATTACTTTAATTCTGTTTCAGTTAATTAGTTAGAGTAAATTACAACCCCCCTTTTGGTTTACAAAGTATAAATTTAAACTAATCATTCTCTGAGGGATCGACTCTTACTTGCACTACTACATTAATATCTTTTGCAGTAAGGTTTTATTTTTGGGTGCTTGCGACAGCACGCCATGAAGTTTTTTAAAGAGTCAGTAATATTCCGTTTCAGCATCCCCATGGTTCTGGTGTTAGATAATGGATGTCAGTTTATTGGAGCGAAGTTCGAACAGTTTTTGACAGATCTGAACATCTAGCATCGGAAGACATTGATGGCACATCCTCAGTCCAACGGTCAAGTAGAGGTGACAAATCGAACTTTACTTAATGGAATCAGGAGGAGGTTGGACGAAGGTAAGGGTCGATAGCCAAAAGAATTACTTAGTGTTTTATAGCCCTATAGGACTACTCCTCAGATGACAACGGGAAATTCCCCTTTCAGATTGACCTATGGGACCGATGCCCTCGTTCTAGTGGAGATCGGGTCAACATCTCTTTGGGTCAGTCAGTTCAAGGAATTGTACAATGATGAAGGACTTCGGCTCACCCTAGATCTATTGGAGGAGGTTCAGGATTCAACATTGGTACGGTTAGCAATCTACCAATACAGGACTGCTCGACACTACAACTAGGGCATTAAACAGAGGAGATTTGAAGTCAGTGATTTAGTGCTTCGGGAAGCTGAGACGTCTACTCCCAGAACACAAGCTTATGCCTAACTGGGAGGGCCCATATAAAATAATTAAAGTATCGAAGCCTAGTACCTATCGACTTTGGGCAATGGATGGGATAGAAATAAAAAATACTTGGCATGCATACTGTCTTCGTAGATATTATCAATAAGTTGTTTCCTTCTCACACTTATGTAATTTTATCAGTTTGTTAATGAAGTTAATTTTATTAAAGCATTTTGTACTATCTCAAGTTTTTCATTTCATTTAATTATAATTATGTCGGGGATCTTTATAAAGTTTGAAGAAATAATAATAAAAAAAAGTACAAAGGTTGGTTAAGGGGAAGGAGGAGGTTCTTCGGCGTCGTCATCAAACGAGTCAAGAATTCCAGGGTCAAGGCCAGCTGCTATCATCTTTTCTTTGTCTTTCACCCTTGCACTGCTATAGCCATCGTCGAATTGGTCCATGATAGCCTCTCTCAGTTCAGGAGAGACCCTTTATTCAGCGATGATTTGTTGTTTGATGGCTTCAGTCATTGGAGGGCTTTGGGCTTTTAGCTTAGCATATTCTTTCTCCAATGCATCTCTAGCCATAATCAAATTCATCATCTTCTTATGCATCTCTTTAACTTGGCTCTGGAGGGTTGCCATTGCTTTCTTCAATCTTTCGTTCTCGCCCTTCAGTTCGCCTCAATCCACCAGGAGCTGTTTTCTTTGTTTAGCTAGTTCGGAGGACTGCCATTTTACTGTCCTCAATTCACGTGTCAGCTCCTAGTAGTGGAAGGTGGTATTTGCATGGAGACTACGTTCTTTTTTGAGGTTGGACGTCATGGCTTGAAGTCTGAGCTGAAAACGGATGACTTCAGCTTCTAGTTCCTTCTCTTTGGCGGTTATTTTGGATAATCGCGTAGAGTTTGGGCAAGAGCATCATTGGACTGGGATATAAGACATATTATTCAGGACTAATTGAAGTAATAAAAATCCAGATGTGGTATATAGGGAAATACTTACCCGACCTTAGTGCATGACACTAGCGATGATGAGTTGTTAAGGGGTGTGGTCTTCAAATAATTTGTTGTCTTTAGGAAGGTTGAAATTCTCGAAGAGCTCAAACGAATAATCTTCTGGATCCTCTGGCTATAATGTTATTGAGGCGAGGGCCTCTCGTGCTTGGGCAGAGGTAGAAGGAGATTTGGTTGATTGTGGAGTTGATGTTTGTTGTATTTGGGGATTGATGGTTGTTTCGGTATGGAGTCTTTTGGTAGGAGGTTCAGAGGATGGCACTTTGCATTCTTTTCTTTTCTCTTGAGAGGGTTCGGGTTCAGAGGTTTGAGTAGGTTTAGGTTCAGTGATTTGGGTAGGTATGGGTTCAGTGATCTGAGCCGGTGCGGGAGAATTAGTTTGGGATGGTTCAACAGGGGGTGTTTTAGTGGATGCCTTTACTGACCTTCCTTTCTTTTTGAGTAGGGTGTTCCTTTCTTTGATTGTCATATCTAAGGGACTCTTTTCAGTGAAGGATGGGGTCGGGATGGCAGAGATTGGTTTTATCAAGAGGGGGGTTCGGATTGTGAGTTGGGTTGTAGGGTTATTTTGGTGGACGTTTCAAGAAGTACTGTGGCAGCAGATGATTGGCCGACCTCAGTGGTTGTTGATGTTGGTTTGAGAAGGGATATTGCAGATAGGGGGAAGGTAGTAAAGGATAATAATAATTTATATATTTTATATGAAGGTAATGGGTTTAACTTACGTTTATGTTTGTACAACCAAGACTGACCGGCTAGCAAATCCATTGACTAGTCTTCTGCTAGCATCTTTGAGTAGAAGGATTTGAAGTCATTGACCCGATGGTTTTTGGGGAATTTTTCGAATATGAAATTGGCCCTTGATGGTTCGGCTCAGTTTGGAAGAAGGTGGGTGTCAGGGCCTCTGATGTAAAAGCAATGTGATTGCCACACCTTGTTACTAAAGAGGGTCTTCATCCAGTTTCACTTGTTTGGTTGTTTGTTTAATTGACAGAATTCATGCTCTTTGGATTGACCTAGGGTGAATAGGGCGAAGAAAAAATCGATGGAGGGTTGGACACCACATTTATGGCAGAAAGCGATGAAGCAAATAAGGTGAATGTAGGAGTTCGACACTAGTTGTGCAAACCCAATTCCAAGATAACCTAAGAAGGTGGAAATGAACTTATGGAGGGGGAATCAAACCTCATACCTTAGAGCATAGAGAGGGACAGCGACCCAACCTTCGGGACGCTAATACATTTTTTCGTCAAGGTTTGGTGCACGGAGCTCATATTGATTGGGGATTAGGTATTGCTGGTGTATATCTGATAGTGATTGGTTGTGGATGGAGGATCGAGTATTGACATGAGAATATGCCTTTTCTGATGCATATTCTTTTCGAATCTTCTGGTCTTCAGTCTCGGTTGGGGTCACTACAAGTGATGGAGTAGCCGAGGATGAAGGTGTAGTGGTTTATTAGGGGGTGATGGTTTGGGCTACTGAAGTAGTGTTGGTGGATGTTGGTATCACTGTTAATTGAATGGGTGGATTTGTGGTGGTGATTACATCGACAAAGGTTACGGGTTGAATAGGGTTGGTGTTTTCCATTTTTAATCGGAAGCTAGTGAGATTAGGTGGAGCTTGGTCGGAGAAAGTTGTTACGGTGGAGAGAGAAAGAAACTGTTACTTTTTGAAATCTTCAGAGTTGAGAGTGAAAGTGGTGGTTCATTTTTTTTTGGGGGGGGGGGGTTTTGTTGTAACCGACTTTCTGCATTCGCATGTTCCCTAAGTTGCGGCTAGTAATGATGATGATGGGTTCCAGCTTGGCAAGTGAGGTATGGATGTGACCGTTTGGCTTCGGTAATAGCAGTTTATTGCTTATTAATTTTTGTACTCTTTTATTCTACGTTCTTTAAATTAAGAGAGTAGGGGGCAATGTTAGGGCATGATTTTGTGAGTCTGGTTGATTTGGTGGGACCTATCCCACATGGCGATATATTCTGATTAGGAGGCTTGATTTATAAGGAATATACAGTCCTAGTGGACTTGTGATTCCCTTTTCCAATTTAACCTATTATTTTTATGGGAACAGTCCAGATTGACTTCGACTTCCCATCTTTAAGGAGATTAACTTCTATCTAAGTATGGTAACTGACGTAATAAGGAGTCCTATTTCCATTCGAGGATGGGCATTTTGAGGCAGTGTGAACAACTATAAATACACGACTATACCCTGGGTTACAGGTAATGAGTAGCATTAAAGCATTAATGTGCCTCCATTGTTAGCTTATTCTCTAGCTTTTACTTATTTTCACATCAGAGCTATCCCCCAACGGCCCCGACCGTCAGGCTTTTTAGTGTGTTCTCCCATTTTTTGTGCAGGATTTGACTCGCTGTTTGGTAATTGGGTGAGTGGACAAATCTTGGTGTTAACACTACCCATATGAACTTCAAGATTTTTCAAATGGATGTCAAGAGTGCTTTTCTGAATAGAGAACTTCAGAAAAACGTCTATGTCGAACAACCCCCAGGTTTTGTCAATCCAACTCATCCTAATTATATTTATAGATTCGATAAGGCTTTATATGGATTAAAACAAGCACCTAGGGCATGATATGAAACTTTAACTAATTTTCTTATTGAAAAAGGATTCACTAGAGGTAGGGTATATACAACTTTATTTTTTACGAAGTATAAGGATAAAACATTGTTATTACAAATTTGTATAGATGATATTATATTTGGTTCTACTAATAAGAAGTTATATGAGAGATTTGCCAAGTTTATGTACAATAAGTTCGAGATGAGCATGATGGGTGAGCTGAACTTCTTTCTTGGACTACAAGTGAAACAGATTGATGAAGGAATATTCATCAACCAAGTCAAGTATATTAAAGACTTACTCAAGAGCTATGGCATGGAATTAGCCACTCCCATGAAGACTCCAATAACATCTGCTACCAAGCTTGATAAAGATGAGCAAGGTGAAAGTATTAATATCACTCAATATAGAGGTATGATTGGACCTCTCCTCTACTTAACTGCTAGTAGACTGGATATCATGTTTGCTACTTGTATTTGTGCTAGATTTCAAGCTAATCCTAAGGAATTGCATTTAATAGCTATTCAAAGGATTTTCATATATTTTAAGGGCACTCCACATTTGGGACTGTGATATCCCAAGGAGTCACCCCTTGATCTAATAGGGTATTCAGATGTTGATTTTACAAGATGTAAAATAGACAGGAAAAGCACTAGTGATACATGTCAAATGCTTGGGAACAGACTAGTCTCATGGTTCAGCAAGAAGTAAAACTCAGTATCAACTTTAACTGTAGAAGCTGAGTATATTGTTGCTGGTAGTTGTTGTTCTCAAATTCTTGGAATGAAGAATTAGCTAGTTGACTATGGGTTTAAGTTTAAATCTATTCCTATATAGTGTGATGATATTAGTGCTATTACTATCACTTATAATCCTGTCATACATTCTATGACTAAACATATAGACATCATATACCATTTTATTAGAGATTATGTTCAAAATAGAAATATATCTTTGCATTTCATTTCTACTAAAAATTAGTTAGCTGATGTTTTTACCAAACCATTAAATGAATCTAGATTTAATAAGTTAATAAGTGAATTATGAATGTTAAATTTACATTCTTAATATTATGCTCTAGAGAAAACTAACTTTACAGGAAAAAAATCGTAGAACAGACAAGTAAAGCAAAGTTCGTAGAGTGCTTTGCAGAGTGAAAAGGTATTGTAGAGTAAAAATGCCTTATAAAAGGCAGCTCTACGATAACCGTCATATCGTTGAGTAGATAAGGGAAAGTTACAGCGCGTGCATGACAAATCCAGATCAAGCGAGTGAGACGAATAAATAATTGCCCAACATCTATAAATAGCAGTTAAGACGGAACGTGCGCCCAGTAACCGCTCAAAACGTGTCACACTCAGCCGAAATTAAGGGAAGTACATTTATATATTTTAAATTTTTAATTTGACCTTTTCTATTCATTTGATCTAAAATCTCTAACATTCAAACTTTCTCTCTCTATCTCAATCCCTACTTTTTTGTAAATCTGCAAACTTAGACAAACTTTGTTCTTTTCTAGATCAAATCAACACCGCAAAAGATGTCAACCTACCAAGTTATATCTGGAAATCAACTTTGCTTTGAGGAATTATAAGGAGTAGATGCTCAATTTTAAGTGGTGTTGACCCTTGTTCAAAAGGTGGGATTTTATGAAGCGTTGAACATAAACTCAAGGATCTTCATCGAAAGGGTAAAAGAGTTCTATCTAAATGGCTCCTGTTTTTTTTTTTTTGTGTAGATGGGGGGTCATTATCACAAGGGTTTAAAGAAAAAAAAAAAAAAAAAAATAAAAAAAAAAGAAAAATGTTAAGCTCACCTATAAAGTGATGGAGATGAACCACCTCCTTGGGTTCATAAATGAAAGAGTAACTACCTTTGAAGAGGTAAATGTGAAGTCTGGGCTAGAGCTCATGGGGTACAAGAAGAACCTAGAGCTCAAGGGGATAAAGAAGAAGTTACCCCAGAACTATGAGATCCTTGCCGACATCGTCGAAAAATACATTTTTAACAAGGACTTAGCCCACGATTTTATCAGCAAACTCCAGCTAAAGATTATGTCGGTTATTGTGATGGGGAAAAAAATTAATTTTAGAACTATACTGATGATGGACTGGATTTCTAAATGGTTCAGTGATGCTAAGAAGAAGAAGGTAGCAAATAAGCTTTTTCCAAAGATGTTCTACAGTAGGCTCATCAACATCCTCCTTAAGAAGAGGTTGAAAATCGCCTTGAGGACCAGGAAGGAGATGTTCTAAATGTGAATAAGAAGATAACGAAGAAGCTCTTCAATAACTGGAAGAGGAACCCGGTTGAGATCTTATGATCAAGGCAGTCCCTCAGTAAAGTCCAAAAGCCTACTAAGACCAAGGCGAAGAGGAAGATTGCCGAAATAGAGGAAGAACCCTCTAGGGGCTTAATAGCTCCTGAAATTCCTGAGGCATTGACTTTAACTGCTAAGAAGCCTCCTCAAAAGAAGATGAAGAAGAAAGAAGAAGGAAGAAAAGAAATTCTTAAGGACTCTCAGAACGAATTAATGTTCCTGAGATGAGGAACTTAAATAAAGATGAAACAAAAGTGGATGATTTTATCTCTTTCTCTCTCTTAGCTGGTCAAATAAAAGGGTTAGAAGGCAAAAAGATAAAGAAAGTCCACTGGTAATCCTCTTCTCAAGTCCACTTGAAAATAGGCTGAAGAGTTTTGTGAAGAGATTAATGAGCATGACACTGAGGTTGCTGCCAAAGAAGGTCTATCCTTTACATAATGGGATAGAAAGCAGATAAAGAAAGGAAGATCTGCTAAGATAGCTAAATCCGACAAGATCATTTCAGTTGAAGATTCTGGATCTACCGAGTTGATCATAGAGCCTCCCAGCTCTCCGATCGTAGAGCTGAAAGTAGCAGCATATGATGATGAGAAGTTTGGGATGACTGATATACTAGAGCCACAGAAAGAAAAAGAAGATACCACTGTGAAGGTATCTGAACCTGAGCCAAAAAAGAAGATTAATAAAGAAATCTGAGAAGAAGATAAATAATGCTGATAAGATGAAAAAGAAGAAGAAAACCCCAGAACTAGCCAAGCCAGTTGAAGCTACTTCTGAGGGGAAGAGGTCGATTTCAAGCTCTTCCGATGATTTCTTGGAGCTTATAAGGATTATTGAATCAGTCGTAGAGGACATCGGTAGAGAGCCAAGTTAACCAAGGTCTGAGCCCGATAATGTTATATATTAAGGGGAGAAATTTGAGGCTGAATCTAAAGATCTCTCACTCCCTGAAGGAACAGAAACAAAACCAATCAATTTGGAATTCTTGGGCTCTAGAGCCAGTTTTGATCTTAAAGGCCTGGATAAAAGCACTATTAACTACCAAAGTAATAGTGACTTACTATTCGTCTTCTTCCAATAATGCCTTGGCTGAAGGCTCTCATGCTAAGGGATCTGAGCTACATCACTCGGGCATTCTCCTCATATCCTAATGTCCATGTGTTGTCTCAGAATTTCCCTAGGGTCATCAAGTTTGCCAGAAGAACTATCTCTGATGGCACAACTTCTTCTCATTCAGGTATATACAATAAATTTACATTCATTTCTAATTCTTTATTCTTTCAAACCCAACCCCCTTTTCGCAATGAAAAAATTGTAGAGTAAAACTACGAGCGCTGAGCAATCGTCGAGCCAACACCCTAACTCCCTGATCGTAAACTCCCAAAACCCTGCGATCGATGTACAAATTCCTAACTCTTAGATCGTAGAGTCCCAAAAACCTACGATTGAAACAAAAAATACTCCCTCTCCTATACACATATCTTCTTCACCTAACATCTCACATGTATATATACACTCATCCTCACCATCTCCTCTATCCTCTCCGATCATAGAGTTATTTCTCCGGTTGTTGAGTCTCAGAACTCTCCAAGTATAGATACACAAACCCAAACTGACTCTTTTGTAAATACTTAAACCACTGACTATACAGATATACCATCTGATGGACTCCACGGCATGCTTGCGTGAGGTGGTCGTCGTCCGGATCATTTCTAATAAGTTGATAGGATGGATAGCTTGTAACACCTTAACCCCTCACCTATATGTAGACGGTAATATTGGTATAATTGTTTGCCAATGAAATTTACGTAGGATGGACACCAACGACACTTCGACCCCTCGCTTATATTGAAGCGGTAATCTCGGTACAATAGACGATTGATGCGGTAGAAGATGCCACACACAACTATGATTGGTTGTTTGATAAGTCAATTATGAATCTCAAAGAAGAACTAAGGAACACTTAGGAATTCTCAAGAACCACAAGAAGAGAAATAAACTCATTATATTGATGATACTAAAATTTTCAAGTTCTTTATGTCTTACAAATGAAATCTATTTATACTAGTCTAGAGAATAATCTAGAATTACACAAACCTTAGCAAAATACTGAAAACACCATTACATAAAACATGGAACCTTGTTTTAGGGAATGAATTAATTGGTGGGAAACACCATTACCTAAAACATAGAACCTTGTTTTGAGGAAGGAATTAATTGGTGGAAAACACCATTGCTTAGAACACGGAACCTTATTTTGGGGAAGAAATCTCGAATTCCAAGAAAAGTCAAAATCTGACAATTTGCATCCAGGGGGTTGTCGTCGGGGCGGCAAAATTAGCCTAAGTTTTGTCGCCAGGGCAGGCTTGTCGCCGGGGCAGTAGAATTTGGCCTGCATTTGAGCGCCGGGGCGAGATCAGCGCCGGGACGGGAGAAAATGGCTTGCGAAATGTCGCCGGGGCGGGAAGCTCGTCGGGGCGGGAAGAATGAACTGGATAAGCTCGCCGGGGCGGGAAATCCTGAGTACATACAAACTGATTCCTTTTGATTTTCTGATCCACCACATCCGTTTACAACATGTTTATGGTACACACACACTTGGAATCCATTCCCATAATCTCTATACTCGAACCAATATCGATCCAAGCTCTTTGAATCAATTCCCATGATGAACGCCATGTTGTATAGCTATAATTCGTTTCCACTATTGCATGATGGTTTCGCTTGTGTCGAGTTGGTTGTGTCGAACAAATGTTATAAAATTCTGACCCCCTCATGCTTATATCATCCCCCTCATCTTCACAAGGATTTGTCCTCAAATCTAGCATTTCCCTCTCTCGGAAAGGATTGTTGCACACATCAGTCTCTACATCAAAACAAACTAAGTTATATAAAACATGAAACCTTGTTTTGGGGAATGAATTAATTGGTGGGAAACACCATTACTCCAAGCTTAGAATTAGTTCTCTCTCACCTGAACCGGGAAAATAAGAAAGGAGTTGAAGCTCTAATGGAACAAATCCTAGAACGAGTTTTAATAGTACCATCCAAGATCCAACTCGAAAGAATGTTAGACATCATTGCTGATGATTGCAATGAAGGGATCCAAGACACTGCTACTGGAATTTAGAAAGGTCTCATATAGCTGAGACAACATCTAAAGTCCCTGGGGAGATATCCAAGGAGTTTGGTAAGAAAATAAATGAGCTAATAAAGACTATCCTTGAGAATCTCTAGAAGCGAGACGAGATCTACTTCAAGCAGATCGTCGATCATAAAACAGCTATACTCTCTCTCAAATCTACTAATGCTAAATCCATCAAGTTTCTCTCAGACAAGGTTTTCTCTTTGAGCTCCTCGTTGCTGGAATTTAAAAGTTTGGTGATGCAGTCAATGGAACGCACTGATAATGCGATGTCACTTGTTTATCATCAACGAGAACAAGCTAAAGCCATATATCAAGAATCTAGAGACGATATTACCCTTTTCAGGAGCCAAATGCAGGAACTTGACAATATTGTCAAGCAACTCTCTGACGAAATTCATGCTCTACGAAGTGACACAGATGCTGACAAAAATGGTGAAAGGAGACGACCTCAACAAACATCAATTGTTCCTCCTTATCCTCCCTCTAGAGATTCTTCTGCACCTCAAGTCATTCCTCTAGGTTGTGGACAATCTTGTGGATAGTCGGCTTCCTCTTCAAGGGCAGGATCGTCGAGTGCAATAACACCTACTAGCTCATGACTCTCATCCAGTGCCCCAGCTTTCATAAATAAAAATCCTCAAGGGATTCACATTGAAGGGGAAGAACGATTTAATATGCCTGATCTCGGACCCAGAGACTCAATAGAAGAAATTCAAAGAAGAGAAGCTGAAGGGAGAGAAAACCACATGAAAAGGCGAGAAGTTGAACGAAGAGATCCGTCGATGAGTAATAGGGGGAGAAGGTAAATAAATAGATGAATATGTATGCTGTATTTTTTTTAAAAAAAAATTATACTTTGTAAAATTCTTTTATTCATCAATAAATTTATTTTTTCTTTATAGAAATACAGTTGCTCACTATATATAAATCATATTTAAATTCAAAGTGTTATATTATCTGCATCTTAGAATTGATGATTGTTTGAAACTACTGATTTTGTTATTATCAAATAAAGGAAGATTGTTAGGACAAATGTATATTTGATTTAATGATGAGATAATGTATATTTGTAACTAGTAGCTTTTGTGAAGTCATTAACATAAAATTGATGTAAAATGACTTAGATTAGAAGATCAAACTTGTTAGGTTGATCTATTTCGTTGAGTAAATTAAATATATAGACTATAGGAAATTAAACAATCGTAAAGCTGTTTAGACGATCGTAGACCTTATTAAATGATCGTAGAGCATACTGGTCATGTTCGTAGAGTCTACTCTAAGATCGTAAAGCAAGATCAAGACCGTAGAGTCTGATAGAGATCGTAAAGCACATTGAAGATCGTAGAGCTTATGGAACATATAGCTTGCCAATCGTAGAGTCATAGCCATATACTCTACGACCACCACGAAACTCTATGATTAGAAAAATTGTAGAGTATATCAGCTCTGACATTGAACTGACATTGTCAAGACTCGTAGAGTGAAGATCCCAAAATAGTTGCTGAACATCTTAAGATTAAAAAGATCAGATCGAATTGTGTCTAACAGCTAGTTCGGTAAAGTGACAGCGACCCATGTGCATATCACTACAACAGTCTGACGTGACATATCACAACTGAGAGCAAGCGGAGACATACTCTCTAAAAGTCAACAATACTCTCTAAAAGTCAACAATCAGAGATCTTCTAAGATCGGAGTATCAAATGAGCAACGACAACTTTCCAATGGGACAATCTCGAGGACGTCTATAAGAGAGATGCAGATTCAATCCAACAATAACGATCACGAAATATACAAGTTGAATTGCGGCCCAACTCTCAAGAACACTACTCTACGAATCTAGAACTATTTGTTCTGTTGCTAAGTCTTTCATTGCTTGACTTAAAGCCACTTAGCAACACCTCCAACTCAATCTATCTCTTAGTGATTGTTCAGGTCTTATTGACCTTTGTAATCAAGTCTTAGTGACTTGTTCCAAGTTTTTGTGACTTGAAGGAATCTTAGTGATTCAGTTGTTGTAATTGTTCTTAGTGAACAGATCATAATGATCACCCATCCTTAGTGGATTATTTCTACTCAAAAAGTAGAAGAGTGGACTAGGAGATCTTTGTTCTTTGAACCACTTAAAATTCCCTGTGTCTCCTTTACTTTCCACACTTACATTTCTGCAAAGTCGTTTATATTTATTTGTGACTTAATTCCATCTGTGTTAAATTTCGAACTGAGGCTTTCTTAAATCTTTGAAGGAGATTTTCAAGTTATCATTCGGCTGTGCATAATTAAATTAACCTACTTAATTTATAAGTTGGTAATTGTTGCTTTAAAAGAAAAGTTTTTTAAAGAATAAATTCAACCTCCTTTCTAGATCTCTTAGTGCCTTTGAAAAACAACACATTTAATCACCATTGACTTCTTACAATAGCAGAATCAATCTATTAGAGTAGCACATCTCTTTTCCCCCTCTTATCGCCCTGGAATTTGGTGGAAATCGAATTTTAGGGCTTGAAAAAAATTTAGATTTATTTTAATTGTGGGAATAATGTCATTTAACCTAAATACCCTTATATCCCACGTGCTTAGAACTTCTTGCGAATATTTGCTCGAAAAATCTAGCAGAGTGTGCATTTAATTGACTGGGCTGAAGTTTAGGGTGCATTTAATCTAAAAAATTGTATAGGGTGCAAATCGATTTTCGCTACAAAGTTTGGGCTTCAAAATGAATTTTAGTTGCTCAAATACCGTAAATTCATTACATCAGTTCACATGCATTAATTTTGTTCCAGCTGTTAAACAAAAACCAGAAAACCAATAAAAGGCACATGTTTGTTTAATGTTTATTTTTGTCTTCAATATAATTATTGTGGTACAAGAGACACCATAACCGCAACAACCCCTTTAATGATTGAATTCAAAATTCTGTTCTATTTTTTTTTCCTTTGCCATAATCTACTGAAAGAGGAGAGAATCCGTTCCCAAATTGGAAGAAAAAGGAGTCTAATAGCATAATTGGCGTGAACTGAAAGTTACTTCCCTTTTTTTCTTTTTCTTTTTTAATTGAGATCTTTTATTTGTTATTTAAATATTATCATAAAAAGTTATCGAATGACATAATCTCCTTCTTAAAAAGGCAGACGAGACACTATTTGAGACACTTGATCTGAACTCAAAGTTGGGTCCTAATTAAGTTGAGTATTGGGACAGTGAAATGACGATGTTGCTACTTTTATATTTTAAGAGAATAATTTGAGTAAGAGGTAAAAACCACGGAACATACTCCGAAAAATCCATTAGAATAAACAGAACAAAGATATCCTAATTTGAGTACACACTCAAATTACCTCACCACAATAACTATGTGATGGAACCCAAACAACACCCCTAGTTGTTTAATTTTTATCTCTCTATTTTTCTCTTTTAACTCTCTCTGATTTTTCTTCTCTCTCTTGCTCTCATCCATCCTCTCCGGATGGGATTTCTCCCGGATGGATTGTCTCTCACAATTCAATCCATCTCACCCTCTCGGATGGGTGTATGCACACACATTTCATTTGGCAGGCTTGGAGAATATATATATAGGCAAAACGCCTATTCCCATTTCTTTCGCCTAAAGATAAGGAAAAGATGGCACCCACTTTATATATATATATATATATATATATATATATATATATATATATATATATATATATGCATGTGCCATGAAAAGAACTCAAAAGCCTTTTCTTTTGAGTTCGGAGGGGGAGATTGTTGGGTGAGTCCTTACCCATGAGAATATGTATCAAAAGTTGGACATGTTTTTTGGCAGAAAATGGGTAAGAAAAAGGGCAATGTTTCATAGAAACATGTGTGCAGGTTTTATGGAAGAAAAAGAAAAAAGGACTTTGTCTTTTAGTTTCTTTTATGGTTGGTGACTCACGACAAGTTGCTTTGGAAAGGAAGAAAAGGCTTTTGAGTTCTTTTCATGGCACATGCATATATATATATATATGGATGGCAGACAAAAGCAAAAAGTGGGTGCCATCTTTTCCTTATCTTTACGCGGAAGAAATGGGAATAGGCGTTTTGCCTATATATATTCTCCAAGCCTGCCAAATGAAATGTGTGTGCATACACCCATCCGAGAGGGTGAGAGGGATTGAATTGTGAGAGGCAATCCATCTGATAGAAATCCTATTCGGGGAGGATGGATGAGAGCAAGAGAGAGAAGAAAAATCAGATAGAGTCAAAAGAGAAAAATAGAGAGATAAAGATTAAACAACTAGCGGTGTTGTTTGGGTTCCATCACATAGTTATTGTGGTGAGGTAATTTGAGTGTGTACTCAAATTAGGATATCTTTGTAATCTCTCTGTTTATTCTAGTGAATTTTTCGGAGTATGTCTCGTAGTTTTTACCTTTTAGTTATAGAGAGTTTTCCACATTAAAAGTATTGGTGTCTCGTGTTTGGTTATTTCTTCTCATTATTTCCTGCAGTGGTTATTATTTTGGTAGAACTGTAAATTTAATCTGTTTGACATGTACTGATATTTTTTGTCATTTAATTTATCAAAGACAACAACATTTGAGAGGTGATTTTTCCCAACAAATATTTGATAATTAAGGTGATATATATTAGATTTATAAAATGGACCCAGATTTTTAACTTAAAATTAATTAACAATGAGAAGAGTTGACCCAAGTTCTTATATTATACTAGAGATACTAGTTAAAGGTATTTGATGTGGGACAACATATGTATATTCTAACACTCCCCTTGTGTAACCCCTGTGCTTTTTGATAATATATATATATATATATATGGTATAAACGCAAATCTTTCACCGCAACGATGGAATTTGGGACGAAGGACTTGTAGTATATCTCTAGATCTTGTAAAAGTGCCCCCTTAGTTCTGCCAGGCACTGGACAGAGGTTAGCTCTGTAAATATGTTGAGTGAAGTGTATTGTAATGTAGTGTAGTATTAGTCAGTTTTAGGTCCCTTCCCGGCTATTGGATTATTCCAGTACTCAAACGATCTTAGACTTCTTTTTTTTGGAATGAACAGAGTGAGCCAAAGAGAGGCGGGCAGGCCGCCCAAGGGCCAAAAATTGCAACCAGCAATCCTTTTCAGCTTCAAGGCAGGACAAGACCTCTTTGAACAAAAAAAAGAGATTAAATTTCTTACTAGCTTTCTCATCAAAATAGGTATGGCGTAGGTTTGACATAATCTTTAATAAAGAAGAAAGCACTACTTCATGGGGAGTTGCCAAAGGTAAGTCTAAGTCTCCTTAAGGTAAGGCAGTTCAATTTTGTATTGTGAGTGTACATGGTTGAATATAGAATTCCACACAAGACAAGCCCAAAGAAGAATGGCAACTATAACCTTTAAAGAGCTAGTAAACCAATTGAGAAATAGCTATTAGTTCATAAGCAGGTAAGAATAAAATATAGGCTCAAGCATAGTCTGCACTAAAACCACATTAGATTCATAAAATGAGACCAAAATCTAGCATATAAAGACAACAAGCTTTCAAACTCAAAACCAACTAGTAATAAGAAAAATTGGCTCAAATCATTATATATTAGATATACTAGTTCAAAATATTCGATATAAAACAATATATATATATATATATATATATATATATATACACACACACACACACACACACACACACTCTGACAACCAGTGGCGAAGCCATGTACAATATATGGGGTCAATTGGCCCCACTCATTTTTGATTTTTTTTATATTTATGATGTAATAATTTTTTTTTGTATAACTTAGTAATTTGACCCCACTTATTTTTGATTTCTTTTATACTTATAATGTAATAAATTTTTGGGTATAAGTTAGTAATTTGACCCCATTGAAATTTATACTTGAACTCTCCTTCATTTATAAAACAAATGTAAAATAAGATTGCATTGTTAAACAATGTGGGACTTCAAAAGTCCAAGTAATAAATAAAAAACAAATGACTGCCATATAAATACTTAGTGAACTCAGAGTTATAACACTTCATATCCGATATGAGATGGACATCCACTTCAAATGACATCCACAACACAAGCATAAATTTGGTGGGTAGACTTTAACTCAGTAATGATTGCTTCATTCAATTCATGCCTATGAAACATTCATTAATTAATATAATTTTCTTCCTCAATACTTATATGAAGGAAGGGACTAGAGAGTACTAATTTTCATCTGTATTATTTTTTTGTCAACGAATGGAGTACTAATTTTTTGTTTTCATTTCAAGTGGGATCACTATAGTTTGTGAAAATGGTTTGGATAGAAAGCTTTACAATAGTTCACATTGTAACAGAGTCCCACATCGTCTAGAAAACCTTCTCTTACCCTACTTTTGTTCTATAAATAAAGCAGAGTTCAAGCCTTAAAGGGTAATTGACATAAAAGTGTAAAAGGAGGCCTTGGGTTGGACTTACTTTTTATGTTTTAAGGATATCTTGTTTATTCAAATATATGTTTTACATATGTAATCGGTCAAAAAGTATAAAATTATCTAAAAACATTTGATTCGAGGACGCAACCTCCGAAACTCCGCTAAATTATTTGTAGAATTAAAAATTTTTGACCCCACTAAATTGGGAGTCTGGCTTCGTCACTGCTGACAACATATATGTGGTTAGAATTATGAGTGCCACACTATCTAAACCTTAACCACAATCATTTCAGGGATGAAGATCGTAAAAATTTTAAATATCAAATTTCATCATAATGTAACAAAAGAAACAAGACATAACGGAAGTCACAAAGCATGACATAATTTGTCTTTGTCGTATGCACTAAATGTCTTCTTCTTTCTTTTTTTCTTTTTTCGACTAAAAGAAAATAACTTCTATTTTAATACACACTTTTTAAAAGTATGATAAAATGTCAAAATTTATTTTAATGCACTATTCAATATCAATGCTTGTATCTGAATATAAATGGGCAAAAGATGAACGAAACTCTTTGAAAGCCCCTATCTCCTTTGTATCAATTGTGAAACTTAGCACGACAAAGCATTCTTCGAGGGTATGGAATGTTTGGGTCCAATGGAATTTATAGGTATAGGAAGAAGCCTATCAAATAGATATATTTTTCACAAGTATGATAACATGTCAAAATCTCTTAATTCAAACCACATAATATCATTGAAATATGAAAATATAAAAATAAAAATAAAAATAGAATTTAAAGGATACACAATATTTTGTATATATCCTTCAAATTATCACGAAATTTTGCTTTGGAAACTTATTATCTACTTTAAAAACGACACATTCCAATCAAGTTTTGAAGAGACAAAAAAACCATCGTTAATCAACAAAGTTAACCTAATTAACGCGTGTATACTGGAAAATTGATAGGAATGAAAGCGAAATCTATCACTATGAAAACGCAGCATCTTGGCACCTAGGAATTTTGCAGCCCGCGTTGTATTTTTGATTGAACATCTAGAATAAGAACTACTGGTGATTATGATTAGTATTAGCTGGACTTCATTTGTAAGTTTCTCGCACAGTTTCATACATCTCTGTCAATTTGTTTATATGGATAATAATATCCTTAAACAAGGATCATGAGAGTAATGAAGTTATTTGAATAAAAATTGTACAAATTCATTGACAAAGAGCACATCAGCCAACTAAATTATGTTCCTGTTTTGAATTTTTTTTTTTTTAAAAAGTACTTAATTAGGTTCTAGAATAATTAATATTTTTCAACAAAGTTACAGACAAAGGACAATAAAAATCACATTAAAAATTCAGAATAAAATTGCGGATGTAAATTTTAAAAGAATTGATTTTTGTAGTAAAGAATAACATTATCAGACAAGAAATAAGTTTAATTGAGTGCAACAAATGCAACTATTTATAATACAAAATAGTTGAATTCGCAATTCTTTTCTACAATTTTTGTCTTGTGTACACAAAGCTTTATTGAATAATATTTTTTTTTGGATAACATAGTATTCCAACTTGAAGGCCTTCATCTTAGCGAGTACTCTTTCCGTGGATGATTCAAATTTTTTTTGTTACTAAAAGAATGAAATAAAATACATAAACTCAAAAGTAAATATGTTATTTAGTGGACTCCATCAGTATAAAAAAATAAAAGTATTTATCATTTTATATAATTTTGTAAGGCTATTAAGGATAAATTTGATTATTTTTATTTTTTTTCTTCATTTTTATTTTTTTTTAATATATGTGCAAATTATACTTTACTCATCATTCGGAGACAGATGAAGTATCAATAGGTTTCGGGATATATACGTTTGTAGGCCTCAAAAAGTGCAGAGGCAGCATATACGAGAAATTATACGATAATATGGCATTAACATCCGGTATATTTTTTTCATCTTTAATCTTTACATGGTATTGAGTCATAGGTTAGATTTTGATTAAAAAAAACTTTGCTACTGTGCTTGTTGTTGTTCCAGGCTAGGTTTTTGTATTTATTTATCTATTTATATTTTTTTTAGTCCCCAACAAATACAATAAATTATACAATAGTCTCAATAAATTTTAAATCTCTTGACACTAAGTATACCTCATACACACTCTATAGATAAAAATACAAACTTCACAATGAAAAAAATAAATAAAAAAAATTCTACAATAAAATAAAAAGAAAGTCCCACGACAAAGAAAAAGTATATAACAAGAGTTAAATCTACAACCTAATGATTACACGGTGTCAGCCATAATCATCGATTGTTGTTCCAATTAACATTAGACGTTTAGCATGCATATATCATATTTGTTAGTTTATATGTTTTAATAATGACAAGTTATTTTATAGTGTTGTAATAATTTTACAAGTTTGAACTTTGATTGTTAGAAATGTTACGAGATGAATGATTTATTGAAACTTTAAGGATTTAAGATATTTTTCAAGTATAGTGAATTGTGAATATCAAAGAGTGATTTGGTCTAGAAAATAAATGTAAGGTTTCTAGAATCAAAGTATATGATATAATTAAATATTAATAAGCATATTGTGGTAAAAATCTTCTTCACATGATAAAATATTTTCAATTATTGAGAATTACCATATTTAACCGGGATTATTTTCAAAAGATATATTGATATGGTTGCTTCCATAGCGCTCTCTTTTTTAGAGGATTAGTTGTTTAAAACCTTGTTTCTACTGTATATCTTTTCAAAGCTTAATTTTCAAACTACGTTTGATTAGAATATTTCAAACCTGTGGGACCAACGTTTAGTTTGTTGGGATGATATTTTCTATTTAGTTATTTTTTATGATTAGGACTTGGTATACTTGCATAGAATTCCTCCCAACTTACTAAAACAAAAGTTTGTTTTAAAAAACTTAAAACGTGCACTTTTTGTTTGGTTTAAAATCTTTTCTCCAAACAGTATCAGATTATCCCAAAAGTATCTGTTGGCTTCTTGATGTATGTGTGTGTGTGTATATATATATATATATATATATATATATATGGTCATCGGTTGCTATGGACACTATTTCAACAACCATAATTAATTTTAACCGTTGATCTCGATAATAAATGGTGGATTGGACTTTTTTTTTTCTGCCGCAACAACTTGTTGCGACAACAAAAGAGCTTGGTGCGGCAGGACTAATGACCAACATACCCCTCCATTACATTTTGCAGTTGTCATAACAAGTAGTTGCGGCAGGGATAAAAAAAAATTAACTAGCCGCAACAACTTTTTGCGGCAGGAATAGAAAGCAAAGGTACTCCTTATGTCCACTAATGAAAGTCTCATCTCAATCACTTTTCACTCAAGTTGTCTGAAAATAAATTATTCTTGTCTCATGTCCAAAGAATGAAAATAACTAAAAAAATTAACACACTAATTTATATATAAATATTTTTCTAGAAAATTAATATTACTGACGAAGTAAATTTTAACATTAGTAATACTTCCTTAGTATTACTAATTTCCTTATGTTAAAATTTACTTATGTTAAAATTTTTACTTTAGTAATAAATTTCCTTATGTTAAAATTTACTTAGTTAGTAATACTAATTTTTTAGAAAAATATTTATATACAAATTAGTGTGTGTTAATTTTTTTAGTTATTTTCATTCTTTGGACATGAGACGAGAATAATTTATTTTCGGACAACTTAAGTGAAAAGTGATTGAGATGAGACTTTCATTAGTGGACATAAGGAGTACTTTTGCTTTCTATTCCTGCCGCAACAAGTTGTTGCGGCTAGTTAATTTTTTTTATCTCTGCCGCAACTACTTGTTACGGCAACTGCAAAATGTAATTGAGGGGTATGTTGGTCATTAGCCCTGCCGCACCAAGCTCTTTTGCTGCCGCAACAACTTGTTGTGGCAGGAAAAAAAAGAAGTCCAATCTCCACCATTTATTATCGAGATCAACGGTTAAAATTATGGTTGTTAAAATAGTGTTCATATGGGGACCCATATATATATATATATATATATATATATATATATATATATATATATATATATATATATATATATATATACTAGCCGAAAAATAATACACCACTAATACTAATACATATTGAACAGAGCTTTATAAAGTTACAATCTTTTTAGCAAAATTATAAGTGCCTTGATTTTAGTATTATTGTTGAAAATCATATGTTCAGTTGTAATCCCTTTTATTATTAATGTTCATATTTTGTAAAAGGGATTTCGGAGTGAAGCAAATAGTTTTCTTTAATATTGTACAAGGATAGTTCAAGGGAACAAAGGTGTCCAAGGGAGTAGAAGTGCTCAAGAGAGTTGTGTGCTCGGAAGTGTTTGTGAATTATATTGTACAGAGGCTTAACATTGTATTTGATAAATTAATATTAAAAAAACTTGTTGGGTATCAATTGATACCTGACCTTGGATGTAGGCCTATAGTGCAAAGGACTAAGGGGCCGAACCAATTGTATAAATCTCGGTGTGCATGTGTGTTTAATATTTGCATTATATATTTTATTTATTTAATTTTGTTTATCACTTATTTTCTGTATTAAAAAACCTGAAAATATCACTGCACCAGTACTTAGTTTTATAATGAAGTTAGATAGAAAAATTATAAGAATAACTCAAAGAAGATAGATCAAAGCAGACATCTAAATTAGCTGTCTGAATTACACATGTGCGAAAAAATTAAAATTTGTTATAGTTCGTGAATATACACTCACACACTTATTTATCCCCTTCTAAGTGTGCACGTACACATACATACAGAATTTCAATACTAACATTACGCGTTGGCCGTGCATGTGAACCAGAACCGTATACAAACTACTGCTATGCATTCCTCGTGCACTCAAGCCCTATGCCTTAATCGTGCATATTTTACTACGAGTTCGTCGTCGTGTATACCAGCGTTATGCATTCGTTGTGCTTCAATTGTTGGATTCGACCGGATC
The DNA here is from genome assembly GCA_034770075.1 of Aralia elata. NCBI lineage: Eukaryota > Viridiplantae > Streptophyta > Magnoliopsida > Apiales > Araliaceae > Aralia > Aralia elata. The sequence continues at coordinate 13,381,705 of CM068379.1, forward strand.
CGACTCATAATTATGTGGTCCATCGGATTAAGTACACATTGAATTATTTATTTGACATGGACTTAGTAATATATTAAATATAAAACTAGCATTAATATTATATTAAATTTATAATATTATATCCCCTTTTTACGGGTTTATATTAGCTTATATAAGTCGGGTCAAATATTTTGATAGAAAAACTTAGCTAGAATTTTGATCCATTAAGGTTGATTACAGTTCTCTACTTCTCTATATAATGATATATTACTAGAGATTAAAATACGCACGTATCTATTATATATACTAAATTGCAGTTGTCTGACACCACTTTTTGACAAGTGACATTTCCAACATTTGACACATACTATACAACATTAATTACCATTCACATTCTTCTGAACCATAATATCTCCGATTTTTCTGTTTTTCCAATATTTTAATAATACTATATCTACAACTATGTTTATCTAATAATTATCAAATCACTACATATCTAATAATTCTAATATTATCAAATCACTATAACAACTTAATATTTTTAAACAAAACATATACTAATCCAAACACATTAATATGTTGATTTTATAAATCCCAAATACACTATACCTATATCTTTAACCCAATTACTATCAAATACACATCCCACTAACATATTTCTTTAACCTCATAATTAAACTAATCTACATATTTAAAAATTATTTTTAATTACTTTAATCTTACACAATAAATTAAACAATTTATACTTAAAAAACAATATTAGGGTAATATAATTTCTATACTATTTAAATTCCATAATATTCTTAATTGTTTTCAATATCCTAAAATCACTACAAATCTAAACAATTTTATACATATTTGTTACATTTTGTTTTCTTTAACCTAATATTTTTAAAATAATATTCGTTTAATTTCTCCTAAAAGTGCATAAACTGATGCATTGAGGAGTTGGTTTGAGCCAGAACCAAACAATATATATCTTTATCTTTAATTGCATTTTAAAATTTTAATAATTTAAATTTTTTAAAATAAACACAAATATACATCACTGGTTGCATTTCAAGTACCAAATAATATATATCTTTTATCTGTAACTATATTTTAAAATTTTATCTAGAAATAATTGGGGTGGATATACACTAATTGGGGTGGATATACACTAATTTAAATATTTTAATAATTTAAGATATACATAGATCTACACTAATTTAAAATTTTAAAATTTAAAACTTTTAACTGCATTTTAATATTTTTAATAATTTAAAATATACACAGATATACACTAATTTATATAACTGCATTTTAAAATTTTAGTAATTTAAATCTTATTAAAATTTGGAGATTTGAATCCTATTAAAATTAGGAGAACTAATAAATAAAACATAATTTAATCCGTTATTATCACAATTTGTTTTCTTCATCCTACTACTATTGTATATCAAAAAGTTATAACTTCGACCTATAAAAGTTTACATAATCTTTTATCCGTCATTATCACAACACAAGTATTCTTTTATCACAACACAAAAATTCTTTTAGCCTACTACTGCTATATTTCTTTTCTTTAGCCTACTATTGCTATTTATCCGTGATTAGCACAACACAGGTATTTTTTTTAGCCTACTACTGCTATAGTTCTTTTCTTTAGCCTACTATTACTATTTATTCGTGATTAGCACCACACAGGTATTCTTTTAGCCTACTACTACTATATTTTTTTTCTTTAGCCTACTACTGCTATTATCCGTGATTACCACAAAACATATATTCTTTTAGCCTACTACTGCTATATTTCTTTTCTTTAGTCTACTACTGATATTTATCCGTGATTAGCACAACACACATATTCTTTTATTCAAATTAAAAAATAATATTATACTTTTCTACTATATAATAATATTACTTTGCTTTTTTTATTCTTCTTTTTTGTACTACTAACAAATTTTATTACTTTTTTGCTAACACAACAATCTTTTACTTGGAGGAACTCCATTCTAATACACTCACTCCTCCCAAAGATCGAATTTCAAAGAGTGAAAGTGGATAGATTTTTGTATACTCAAGGAACTCCATAACCCGCTCGGAAGATTAATTTTGTACACATTTAGGTATTTTCACATCTTTCATTTTATCTCTCAAACCCTAACATTAACGAGAAACCTTAGTTTTTTAATTTCGATTTTACCATGATATATGTAATTATGTCAACATGAGATATAATATGTAGTGCACGTTGCAAAATTGTCTGATTCATGTTTGTCTATATGCAAGGATCGTGTTTCCAAAAATTGGGAAAATCAACTATAAGCCATGCATGTCAGAAAACAACGAAAAACATGAATTTACTGTCAACTCGTAGGAGAAAACTACTATCTTCTTATTATAATTTAATTTATTAATTGCACATACACATTTATTATTAACAAAATGAATAATCCCGCCGCAACGCGCGGGCTTGTATCTAGTTTTCTGTCTAAAGTTACAAATACATAATTTCATTCTTAGGAAGAGAGAAAATAGTGAAGATCAACACCTTCTGCACATTCTCATATTCACAAGTTTTCATTCATTTAATGATATCTTTTGTTTTAGTTCAGTTCCTATGTTTATGTGTATTGAAAGTTTATGTATGGATTTGATTATGGGGTCAACCCTAGTGTAATATTTAACTAACATCAATATGCTATTAGAGGTAATTAGGTATGTCTTAGTTACTAAGTTGTGTAGCGTTCAACTGTTGAAGTTATCTTTTGTAAGTAATTGAATATGATTAAATATAATTGTTTATTGACGCCGAAAAATGGAGGGGTGAAACGGAGGGGTGAAACGAACGAATAGAAATAGGCTATACACTCGCCACTCTACGGAAGACCACCGATAGAGATAAGAGCAACTCGCCACTAATGGGAACCCGCAACCCAAAGGATAAGAGATTAAACAAGAGTTAGAACAAGAAGAAATTCATCTTATAAGTAAGCTCAAAAGCTTAAATATATTAGAACTCAACATAATCTGCCTTTCCAAATACATGATAGGTATTTATAAACTAACCAGGAACGACCCTCCATGCATAGGTAAATGAAACACTTTACAATTTTCTATGCGACTTTCAAACTACCAACCATATTACATGGTAAAATAGAACCAAATATAACTACTCCCACCATTTCATTTTAATAGACGTTTTTTTATTAATAATAATAACTAATGGTTAATTTTAGTGTGATTTTTTAACTTTGTCTTTTATTACTGCATCTCTCTTTCATTATTATTCTTTGGAAATCGGTTACGAATTAGGGTTAGTTTTCCTTAGCAAAAAGAAGAACTAGAAGCAAGACAAAATAATTTTAGGGAATTTATTAAAGAAAAATAATTTTAGGTGTGATCTCATGTGCATGCATGTCTTGGTTTTATTGTTTTCATCATGGACTATCGAAAGTATTGATGAGAGATTTAGGTTTTAGGGTTTATATATATATATATATTATATATATATATATATATATATATATATATACACACACACACACACACGTTTTGCATACAAACGGTAAATCTAAATCTTGGATTTAGTTTTATCTTTGCAGAAATATAATTTTTAACTTATACATCAAAAAATAAATAAATGATGTCCGATAAAGATAATAAGCTAGCAAAAGAGAATTAGCACCCAGAAAAATTGTAATAATCAATTATGTACCATATTCATAGAATTAGACAAAACATATTTAATGAAGAAATTAAAAATGATATATCTTGCGAGTTATATATCGATTATTTTGTTGCGAGAATAAATATAATTGGTAATATTTTAACGATATTTTGATAAAGTGAGCTAACCTTATAATTCTACCAAATCTCATGTATTGATATATATAACAATTCGAAATAAAACTTTCACAATACATTGCGGGACTTTTAAGAAAATCTCACTTAATTACATAGAAATGAAACATTACACAGACGTTTATAATACTATATAAGCTTGAGATTTTTTTTATTTATTCTTTTCTTTTCATTTTTATTTTTTTGATAAATTAGGAAAACTTCATTGATATAAAACAAACATACACAGGAACAATATAAGCTTGAGATTTTGTGGAAGAATTAATCTTGATCATGTCGAAAACGGTTGAAAAACCACGCTTAATTTGATTAAACATTATCAGGCAAAAAAAAAGTCAAGATTTTCATAAGGTTGTTGTGGGATTATGGATTGATCTTGATCAGTTTGTGGTAAGTCCATGCAAATTGTGGATATAAAATTGGATTGTTGCTGGCATTGCATGTTTACAATCTCGGCTTGTACTTTAGCCAATTCTGTTTGTAGTTCACTAATTTGCTTTTGAAGGTGACAAATTGCACCTGTGCATCCATAAACGGGCTCATTAAGTCTTGCATTTGCTTCATAAACCATGCTGCTCACTGCATCTGCCCTTTGAGACTCCGGGAGTTTCTGACAATTTTCGTCAATATACTATTAATAAATTAAAGGATAAAATTAGCAGAAGATTATCCCCCCACTCCCCCCACCCCCACCCCCAAAAAAAAAACAATCTTGTTTCTTCTTGAGTACATTTCATAGAAAAAAAGTTGTATCGTATTTTTCTCTGGGATAATGTTAACAGAGGGCCACTATCTTTATTCTAAATTAAAATTTGTTAAAAAATAAAATTCGTGATTCTATCATTTTGACGAGGTTACACACACATACACATAAAAATTATGTGTGTGTGTGTGTATTGTGTTAGGAATTTACAAGTTAGAGTTTCGTATTAGAGAAATAACAAAGGATTGAAGGATCAATATATAAGAACGTACCCAATGAAGGCATATATAATGACTTAAACTTTTGGATCAAGTTAGATTTTAAACATGTGTAAGTGTTAGTGTCTTGTATATGCGCATGTGATGTTATAAGATTCTCGATGAAGGGTTATTGCTCCCCCAAAGGGTGCTCTTGATGAAGAAGTTCGAGAGTGGTTAGCTGAGAATTGGTGACTGCAGTAATTGAAGAGAAGAATATTCAGTTCTTGATGGAATGTGAACTTGCATGCAAGCACTTGACGTGATGAACTTGTGCGGAGGAGATTAATTGTTTGGACTTATAGAGTGAGCTAGATACTAACATTGGAGAAATTAATAATAAAAACATGAATTGAATGACTAATATACATGAATGAATCTAAAACCTAATAAATTAAATTTTTGAATCAAGTTGGGTTCAACGTGCAACCTCCCGCTTCTCTAAACATATATATTAATAGTCGTTGATTTGAAATTCATGAAATCCCGGTGAACTACGTACATCAATATGTTGGAAAATCTTTCAAAACCTAAATTTCCTATTGCTTTAAATTACTAAATAGTAATTACTATTATATGTTATATATCCGGGTGATAAAATAATTATTAGTGTACTAATTATGTTCACATTAATTGAATCGAAATCATATAAAAGCAAGCTTGGAATTAAGGTATTTACCCGCAATAGCTTGCTAATGTTGCTAGCTCCAAAGACTCTATGGGCAATAGTGAACTTCAACGGTTCAGAGGGCGGAAAGTAGGGCGCTAACACGCAATTCTCGACGCATTTTCGACGGAGGGTTTTACATGCAGCACAAGGGCTCACACCGAATGTTGTTGGAGTTGAAATAGGAACATAACATGGGAAAGAAGAAGAAGAAGTTGTTGAATATGGAGAGTATGAGAAATTTGTGGAATTGAATATCTTGTCAATGTATTCCATGCTTATAGAGAGAAAGAGGAGAGAGAGAGAGTAGAGGGAGATAATTATTTTACAATAATATTAAGTGAAAAAGCTAATTGGTTAGGGGGTTGCTGATCTTTGCATAAGCATAGAATATATATAGAGAATGAAACAGGAAATTTGATTTATGTTTGACAAGCAACCAACTCATTCTAATTAGAATTAGGTGACTTGGCAAGAGACCTAATTTTTTTCTAAACATGTTTCTTAATTCTTTTAGCTTTATTTTGACAATTCAATTTTAACCCTTAGAATTATTTGAAATTGAAATTGAGTGTAAAATTCTAATTTCATGAAATAACAAATATAATTTAGTTTCCAATTTTAAATTTAGTATTTAGTATTTTTATTTTTTTTGAATAAAATTTAGTATTGGTTTGTCAAATTACATAGCGCTGTGTTTGATGCTGATAATATTCCATATTAAGCAAAATAATTTGTTCAATGAATTAAGTCCAATTAGGCGTAAAATATTGAATACATGTAGAAGTTATAAGGTGTTGGTTTGACTAGCTTAGTAGCTTGTCATTATCAATGAAAAATGGAAAATACTAAACTATTCCAATTCTGATGATCACGTGTTGAATTTTTAGGTCAAATATATTCGATGTCCGACTTTAATCGGACAACTATATATAATGAGTTGTCAAATCTAACTGATTTGTAAAATAAATTCACAAACAAATCTCACATAATAAGTAAATAAACTTCATATAAAGAAAGAAATAAACTCACTTAAAGTGAAAATCGAACCTGAGACGGGTTAATTGATGTTTTGATTAGTGTACTAGGGGTCGATTTTCATTTTGATTATTGAATCTTTTATTGTTACAAAAACATTACTATACTCAAAAAATATTACAAATTAATCATTACTTAACATTCCATCCAAAAAATTGACGGAAGTGTTCAATAGATTAACGTTTAACAGTTGTCATGTGGGGTACATGAATATGTGGCAGATCAGTCCCTATTATGTGGAGGATTAATTGATATTTTGGTTACTGTACTAGTGGTCGATTTTCATTTTGGTTATTGGATCTTTTTTTTTTGTTGCAAAAACATTACTTAAAAAATATTACAAAGTAGTCATTATTCCCTCTGTTCTTTTTAATTTGATGTTTTAAGGTTATGTACATGGATTAAGAAATATAATTAATATTTTGTTTGATTGACCAAATTGATTATAAAATTTCAATATTAACCTTCTAAAATTCATTGGGAAGATGAATGAAAAATAAATTAGTGTTGAATTATAAGGGAGAATAATTCTTCATTGTAATCTACAAATGACAAATAAAAAGAGAAAAAAAATTATTTCCTTAAAAAGACAAATAAAAAGGAACAAAGGGAGTATTAATATTCTAGCCAAAAAATTTACAGAAGTGTTGAACTGTGCATATCACGTGAGCCAAAAAAGCTGATGTATGAATTAGTGACTGATGATGTGACACATTTTGCCATGTGTAATATCATGTGTATTGTCGTCGGCGAAAAAGAAACAAACTAGATATTCGTGGCCAAGATAAATTGTAGCAAAATCGTGCCCTAATTTTTTTTTTCTTTTTCTAAGTTTTTTCCTTTTTCTGATTTCTGCAGTAATATCATGTGCCACATCACCAATAATTAATTCACACGTCAATTAAGTAATGTTAAATAATGACTAGTTTGTAACATTTTTTTGAGTATAGTAATTTCTTTGTAATAACAAAAAAGATTCACTAACCAGAATGAAAATCGATCTCTAATACAATAACCAAAATATCAATTAACCCTCCACGTAACAAGAATCCATCTGTCACATATTCAAGTACTCCACATAATAGTTGTTAAACGCTAGTCTATTCAACACTTCCATCAATTTTTTGGACAAAATGTTAAATAATGACTAGTCTGTAATATTTTTTTTTACTATAATAATGTCTTTGTAACAAGAAAAAGATTCAGTAATCAGAATGAAAATTGACCCCTAGTACAATAACTAAAATATCAATTAATTCAACTGACCTAAAGGTTACAGTACCCCAGTCTTAACCACTAAGCTCAATATTCAATATTTATATATGTCTATAAGAAGATATAGAGAATATTGTAGAGCATTTCCTTCTACAAGATCTTAATTATACTCGTACTCCCTCATATCTGTATTATAAGATCAGATGTCCCATACAGTGTCTTATCTATTGTCCCAACAAAAAGAGATTACGTCATGTGATAATTTCTTAGAATAATTGTTCTATTAATAAATAAAATAACCAAATAAAAGCATAAAAGAAAAAAAAAACACAATCAAAACTTCCTCTTTCTACGCCATTCTTCCACTTCCTCTTTTAGATCTCCCTCTTCCTCTCCCAATGAAGATGGACAGAACTTTGTTTCTCCAAAAATTATTAAAACCACTCATCCTCTAATGTGATAATGAAACAACCCAGGTCAAATTCTAAGTCCGGAACAAATCTTCAACCAAATTCCAAGTCCAAATCAAATCAAATCCATCCAAACAATACCTTCAATTACTAGCCTAATAATATCTTCTTGGGTCATCTTAGCCCATGCACCATAGGCTCACACAAAAGGTCATAACTGAAGATACTATTGTTAGTAACTTAACTCCTTATATATAAACAAATATTTCTCATATCTTTCGATGTGGGACGGGGTGCTACAAACTCCCCTACTTAAATTTCTGACATCCCCGTCAAAATCGATCACACACGTACAGTCCACAGATCTTTGTCTCTCTAGCCATTGTGGGATAATACGATCAAATTATCAATTTTTGAACATTAGTATTAATTGCAGAAAAGCTGTTACAAAATTTTCAGATCAGTAATCTCTTAAATTATATTCCATAATAAATAAAATACTTAACTTCAATGGTTCAAAATTGGTGAACATGTTCCCAACTTATAGACTACAACATATCCAAAATTGAGAACGATCCAACGGTCGAATTAAGAGTTATTGACCACGCAACGGACTGCCAATATAATAGAAAACAGATTTCAGATTTAAGTTTTTTACCTTCAATGGAATTCTTTTCTTTTGCTAATTTCCATTGATTTTCACTTTCAAATCTCCTAAGAAAAATCTCCAAATATCCAAAATACCAAATCAATATTTACCAATTAAAATCAAAATTAAAGAAGAGGAGGAAGAGCTCTTACCAAATATCAAGTTTCCATCTTTAAATCCTTCTCCACCTATCATTCTCTATTCTCTTTTCTTCTTTTTCTCAATATAGTTAGTCTAGAGTAATTTTAATCTTTTCTACGTTTTAATTGTGTTATCTTATTTATTATAGCAATAACTCTTTTTCTTTTTAATCTACAGGATAACTAGTTGTTGGGATAAGAATCCATTTGAAATTTAAAAAGATCAATATCACAATAATTAGTTATCTTATATTATAATTATCCATACATAAGTAACTACTCAATTAACGTTATTATTTATTAATTATTATTATTAACCACAGAGTACTTATTTCTTTTATAAAAAACTTTAATTATATTATTAAAAATTCGAGATATTATATTCTTCCTCTCTTAAAAGAATTTCCTCCTCGAAATTCAACTTACAGAACTATTTTAAAAAGACACGCCTACTACTTCTCAGTTCCCAAATAACTATAAGCACGACTGTTCCTCCAATGTCGTTTACCAATGTTATAACCATTTTTTTAGTCAAATTATCTAATCATAACCCACAGTCAGTCCCAAAATCATTCCTCAAGAAATATGTGAGCCTCTTAGCTCAACACATTGTGACAGGTCACTACTCTGATACAATTGCCATAATACCCCGAACCCGCTACAGACCCGAAGCGCTACATGCCGCAAGCCTGAAGGCTCGCAAAGCGACTAAAATCCAATTGCACAGTTCTAAACATTTATAAAATCCAATAATAATATGAAACTCAACAAAACCTTAATAGAATCTCAATAAACTAATTTTTGAATCTTAATACGTACCAAACAAAGGCATAACTTCCCAACAACAAAAGAGTCTTACAAATATCTAATCCCAATATTAAACTGAAACTTTAGCTAAACCCTTGATCATGATAAATCTCGACTTGCCACACAATGCTGCAACTCTCATAATAAGGTAACCTGTAAAATTTACTAAAAGGGATGAGCGATGAAGCTCAACAAGTAGCAATCTTTGCTATTTAGGTGGATCAAGTACAATTTGTAAAATACTTTTTTCGAAATAACTCTTTGTTCGATAAGAATAGTAAATATACTTTCAAAACTAAAACAAATAATAACAAAGCGAATTCATATTCAAAACTGATTTTAATGTATTTAATATATCTTTCAATCCATGGCCTTAGCGACTAAGGTTACAATATCCCTGTAACACAATACAAAAGTTCGATAATGTCAATAATCGCGCACTCTACTGAGGTATCTATAAAATGCATACTCTCAAAAGGCATCTAAAAGGTGTGCACCTTAGTAGGTCCTATATTAGCTCCGGAACTAAGCATAAACACTAACGAGTTCTATATATAGTCGGACTGAGAATTTCAAAAATATTTTCTCAATATTATTGATATTCTAAACTATACTTTTTCACAATTCAAGATCATATAATCTCATTTTCTAAATCAAAATTCTATTTCGGTACTTGATCTAAATTTTAAAATAAAAAAGTGTCGTTTTCTTTTAAATGGAAGCCTTAAATAAAATATAACAAATTTTGAAATCGTACATTTAGGCATTCGAGTAATTACTAAGGTATATATATATATATATATATATATATATATATATAAAAGTAAACGATAATTTTTTTAAAAAAACTAAATAGTTCAAAAAGTCACTTACAATACATAATTTCAAAATATTAAATAGTTTAAAGAGCCACTTATAATACATAATTCAAAATACTAAATAGTTCAGATAGCCATTTACAATACAAGTACCTAAAAGATTAATCTCGTAATACAAAACGTCGTCTCAACCAGAAAATCAATTACCACTTCAACTCGTAACACTCCTCTATATAATTAGAGTTTTAATAATCAATAATAAATCACAAATCTCCAATCCCCAAAGTTGTCCAAATGTCACCAAGACCTCAAGCCACTATTTTTGTCAAAACTCCCTCATATTGAACTTATTTTCTAAATCTAAAATCATAAATAGAAACTAGACTTCAAGTGCTCCAATTTAACCTCAAAAATTACCCAAATCCCAAGTCCGAATCGAATCAAATTCATCCAAACAAAGCTATAAACCACTAGCCCAATAGTATCTTCTTGGGTCACCTTAGCCTACCACAGGTTCACCCAAAAGGTCATGACTGAATGTATTGTTGTTAGTAACTTAATTTCTTATATATACAAACAAATTTTTTTTTCATATTTTTCGATGTGGGACTGGGGTGTTTCAAACTCTCCCATTTAAATCTCTGACGTCTTCGTCATAACCGATCACACACATGGTCCATAAATCTTTGCCTCTCTAGCCATTATGGGATAATACTGGCTGGTTTCGTGTCCCCACCTCCAGACCTCTCTCCATTGTGGGATAATACTACCAGCATTCGTGTCTCCACCTTCAGCAACCCCGATCGGATAACCCGACTTGAACTTTCGAGATTCGGCTTTGATACCATATGAAACAATCCGGGTCAAATACTAAGTTCGAAACAAATCTTTGTCAAATCCCAAGTCCGAAACAAATCAAATCCATCCAAATAATGCCTTAAATTACTAGTCTAATAGTATCTTCTTAGGTTATCTCAACCCATCACAGACTCACCCAAAAGTCATGATTGAAAGTAATATTGTTACTAATTTAATTTCTTATATACAGATAAATTTTTCCATATATTTCGATCTGAAATTGAGATATTACAGATAATTTATTATTATTAATTCATAATTTGTAATTGTTTCAGTAATGAAAAAAATTATAGTAGTATAATTTCCCTTTCTATTCTAAAATATTTGCACCCATCCATGGTCGTTGATCTTGAAAAGGAACAATATTATAAACACATGCTTACAATTAAGGGAACTTGTTAAAATATGTCTTATCAACTTTGGTATTATTAGTTCTCTTCAACCAACTCAAATTCTTACCGTCTAATAGCGGTGAAGTAGAGCTCAGGGTTGGGTTTGTTTATAAAAGAGGGGCAGTGAGTTGGTACAGGAGAGAATTGGCAAGAAGTAGAGGGAGAGAAGTAATTGGTTTCCTTTTTAAAAAATAAAAATATAACAACTGAATCTAATATTTGTAAATAAAAAAATTGCCCTAAAAGTGCTGCATGACATAATTTCTCTGTTGTGACAGTGGATGAGATACTATTGGACAGCTGATTTGGATTCATTAATTTGATAGTTTTAATTTAAAACTGACATGATTTATGTAAGTTTTGAAAACAATAAATTTTATAATAAGTAGTATAGTTTATGATATTTATAATTGTATTAATATAAATTAAATGAATTTATGTTAATTTTGAATTTAAAATTAACTTTAAAAAGTCAATATAATCTTATAATTTGAAACGTAAAGAGTATTACTTATTTTGTTGGAAGTAAAAGGTTGAGAGCTTTAGTTTGATATTTGAGGGATCGTTCAACTTTTCACGAAAACAACTTTTGTGGATATATAGGTTGTTAATGGTTATTGGTTATACTTTTTTGGTTCCAAAATTAGAAGTATAATTTGATTTTTGAGATTAAACGACAGCGTATTAAGTTTAAATTGGTATGATTCATAAAAGTTTAGAATGGAATAAATTTGGTGATTAATAATTTATGCTATATACAATACAATTATAATAATTATATCAATTAGAATTAAATAAATTCATATCAATTTAAAATTTAATATACCGTTAATTGACCTTAAAAGTTAAAATATATCTCTTATTTTCAGACAGTTAATAAATTATATGGAGGTCTGATCTAGTCTACTAACGAATAGATTAAACTACTTTGTTAGTCTGGCAAAACATACAGTAGGTAGCCAGTAGGTTATGTTAAACTTTGTAAGAATAAGAAATTGTTAAATTCTAGAAAATAGAAAGTTTAGTTAAAAAAAACACTTTGGAATGGATTAAGCCTTCAAAGAGCCTAAACAGTATATAAAGTTTATTTGATTATTAATATTTAAATTTTTATAATTTTTACGACGATAGTATTTAGTGCGTATAATGAAATAATAATATATCATCCTTATTCTCCGTTTCGTGCTCTCCCTAGTCTCCTTTTTCTCTAGATCTCTCTGGTCTCTTCTTTCGCTCTCACGCATGCTCTCCTTTGTCAATTTTCTTCGTGTATCAAGTACGTACGTAACATTAATAATTGTAAACACATTTTAACATTTTTTAAACGAGTTGTACTAAAATTTCAAACACATGCATCATTATATAGTACATAATTCAACATAGAATATAGTATCTAGCTAGCTTTTTCACCTAATTCTAGTGAATATATCACACGTACTAGTATGCTTGCCAAAAATATTTCTAATTTTTTTTAACTTTTTGAAACTAATATTAAAAAAAATTTAAAATTCAAAATTGACATAATAAATTTATATAATTAATATGATGATAAATATTCTAAATTATCTAAAAAGTATAATCAAATATAAGATTAATATTTCGTAATTCTTAACAAAAGATATTAATTTTGAGTTTGAAAATTGTGGATCAAAGTACAAATTAGGGTTCACATATAACTTAAAGAATTGAATGAAAGACGGAAAAATCAGAAATAAATGAACGAAACAAGCAACAAATGAACAAAAGGAGGAACACCTAGGGTTTTGCCCTCCTAGAGTTCGGCCACCCTAGGTGGTCCTACCTCAAGACAAATTCCGACAACAACTTCCCCGATTAAACTTGATTTGAACTACTAGAACGAAACAAGGAAAAAACAAGGACAATAAACAGGGAAGGAATAAGAAGCTGAGGTGCCCCCCTAGGAACCCTAGGGTTCGGCCACCATAGGGGTTGGCCTCCTAGGGGGCACACCGTTTCATATTTCGGAGAATCGTGTCAAACAAGCTTTGCGTGGTGCAATAGTGGAATAACGAGCACGAACCACAAAAAGAAGCAAGGAAACTTGTGAGGCCTTAGAAATGGTTTTCCTTGAATACTCAATGACAAGAGAATCTTCTCACAGGGCCAAGAATCAGGAGAAAATGATAAAAACTGATTAAGAAAAACTAAGTCAAACGAAGAGGATCGAAGAAGGCATGAACCTAGGGTTTAGCTCTTCCCCCTAGGGTTCGTCCCCCTAGGGCATGGCCTGCCCTGTTCCGTGCCGAGCTCCTCCAAGGTTTTCGATGACGAGATTGAATGACATGATGTTTAGAAAAAGAAAGAAAAGCTGAAAGACATGGATTGAACAGCAAAAACCTTGGAATACAAGACCTGTGAGAGGCCTTCATGAGTCCCGAGGTAGAAGGCTTATGTAGGCAACTCATTTTGAGAATTGGTTGAGGGATTGGATTGGCGGCCAAAAGGACATGACGATTTGGGTATTATTTGGGTAACTAAGGGTATTTCGGAAATTTTTCCTACGATCACATGTCAGGAACATAACCCATACATATATAAGGCACATGATCACTTTCCAGGAAACTCTATAAATACTCATTCCATTCGTGAAGAAGGGACTTTGGATTCTCTCTAGACCTAAGACACCGAAGAAGGCTCTTTCATACTAAGAATTCTGCCACGTGTGTTACTAGAGTAATTGCCTACATGTTCTTCTCCCCTCTTCAACTCATCAATCAATTTCGTATTGTACATGGATTTGTCTCCTCCTAAGTCAATAGAAAACCCTAACATTAGTGAAGTACGATTTCCTTGCCCACATTTCTTTAGCGACTCTATTGAGGAGGTGTAGAATTCTTGAAGGGTATGCCACAACTCGAAATGGGAGAACTATGAGTAGAGTTTCACCGACCACGAGTATTACCTCATTGGATCTAGCTTCGAGGCGATCGAATCGAGCTTTTTAAGGTGCAAATCTGGATATAGATAGACCAATCCTAGAAGACGCTTTAGAAGGGAGTTCAACTTCACCACAAATGGTCGATCAACGACTAACCAACACCATACAAGTGAGCATAGGCGTGCAAGGTAAGGAATCAACAGGAGATTAGATGACGATAAATGTTGTGTAATGGGAAATGCTGAAGGCGTTGAAAGAGGCCTGTGAAAGGCAAGGGATAATGATGTTAGAGATGCAGAGGTAGTAGGAGGAAATGGGGAGTTTCTGCCAATAATTGATGCAAATCCCAACCGTTAAAGTCATATTTCTAGGAAGTTCGCAAGCAGCACGAGCAAGAATGGATAACAGTAACAAAGACAATCAAAATATGCCTCCAACAACGGAAGCACAACAAATTCCAATCATCAATCTGGAGTCCCAAAACAGTGGTGACATGCCACAACCTAGAGTAGAGACGAGCAAGCATCAACCAATAATCATTCCAGCCACACTCCTGACATTTTCACAAGTACAGATTCTAACCATTCTAAGCCACACTCAACGACCTAGTCAACAAGCACAATCAATGCAAGTTTTACATGATGCAAGTGTACACCAACCAATCTCTCTAACACACATACACACACACTGACGATGCATCAATACATCACAACACTTTAAAGGATTCATACGTCAAACTAATACGTAACTAAAGATGATATGATTGATGTGATCAACTAATTCTGCAGACAGATAACCAGGCCTACACAATTGGACTTTACCCCTCCTTACCTGGTACATATCCGAAGACAGCCTTACCCATCGGGATATATTGAGCACCCTTTGTATTTCCCAAAGTATATAACGGAGAGAAAGGGAACGCAGGGGAGCACATAGCCCGGTTCGTGGAATCGATGTCCCATGGTTGGGCTATGACGAAATGAGCAACCATAACATTTTACTCAGAGAGTTCAATAAAATGTTGACAAATAGTGCCTTTAATTAGTACTATAACTTAGAAAAAGGGTCAGTCCAAGACTAGGATGATTAAAGTTATAATTTTTCAAGAAATTTTTAGATGTTCAGAAACAGGTAACCATTGTGCAATTAATGAGGTTCAAACAAAAGCTAAAGGAGGAGTTGTCAGATTATGTGGATAGATTTAGGGCTCAGGTGCAGAAGTGTGTAGAGCCAATTGAAGAGAAGAATTTAGTGAGCATATGCAATAACTGTGCTCTGGATGCCTTCAAGCCCCATCTTGTTACCAAAGCTTGTGATTCTTTTTCAATACTTTCATAGTTTACACAATATTTAGGAGGAATTATGTCATTACATGCAAGCTACGCGGCGGTTATGTAGAAGGGAAAAAGGTTAGCTATTGTGGCTTTAGCAGATTCACAGTAAAAGCCACAAGGGGCAAGAGGGAAAGGAATGAAATGAATGACAAGAATAGAGGAAAGTTGAGAGATAAATATTCGGGATTGCCAATCCCGGAGGCCATTACTTGTACTGAAAAAGCATTTAAGAACTTATACGAGTAGTAGGTAGCGCATAGAGTGGTGCAGCCTTCAAGACCCAGATTTGTGGTGACTAAAGAGATGAAGAGGAGATTGAACTTCTGCGTATATCATCAATACGTAGGAACTCAACCATGAACTATTACAGTTTGAGAAAGACTTACCACGAGAAATTAGTAGCAGGTAAGATTGAGATAGAAAAGGGAAGCATCGTGTTGGACAACCCACTACCTAACCATAAAGGAAAAGAAACGTGTAACACTATCACCCACAGTGAAGCACCAGAGGAAAGAGAAATAGAGATGACAGTGAACGAGGAAGTGAGTGAGGAGATGGGAGATGTTCCTGATCCTAGCTTTCAAGTGACTGCATTGATGAACAAAGTAAAATTTAAAAGATTTTTTTAACCAGATAGGATTGTCAAAGGAAGCAAGAATAGAGGCGACCAAGGAAATCATTAAAGCTGCTGAAGCACAGAAGACTTGCATGGCAGTTGGCAAAGGGTTAGTGAAGATAATGGAAGAGGACGTGCACAAGATCTATTTCTCCAAAACTGATAGGGAGGTGAAGTATCCACATAATAGACCGTTGTACGTGACAACGATAATCAATGGCATGGAGGCGCGAAGGGCATTCATTAACAAAGCTTCATCTATAGATATCATGCCATACAACATGTTTAAACAATTGTGTTTGTCAAAGAAGAAGATTGTCAAGGATGGAACAAGCATCACATGATTCGCCAACCAAAGCACGAGAACCCTTGGACACATAAAGGTGGATATGTAAGTGGGAAAGATTCGGGGACCTGTTGTGTTTCATATAGCATAAATTGATGCAACATACCATGTGTTGCTGGGGAGAGCATGACAGAATGACTATGAAGTGGTACTGTCAGTCTTCCATCAATGTATTAAGGCGATTTAGGGAGGAAAGGAAGTCAAGGAACCTGCAACAAGGAACCCATTTACGCCAGAGGAGGCACACATCATTAAGGCAGTTTTATTTGATGATGTCGCCAAGGAAGGAGAAAATAACATTATTAAGCCTAATTTCATGAAGCTAGTAGGCTGAGAAGAGGTACAAGTAGACAAGTTCGTGCCTGCAAAGAAGGAAAGAAAAAAACTAACCCCGGAACAGGGTGAATGTTCCAAAGACAAGAAGCCATTGGTGGTAGATTTGGAGAAAGAAGGGGTAGAACAAGGAAAGTGGACAGTAGGCCCGGAGGATGCCACAAACATAATCAATGCCAATCGAATAGCTCAATCAAAGACTGACAAAGGATATAAAAGGAAGGAAGAGCATAAGACACAATGGGAGAGGTTGTTAGACCTAATGGAAACATAGTGTTTCTCTTATGACAATGTGAGGGGGAGGAGCCCGAGGGACACTCAAACCTAAAGGCTCAGGAGGTGTCCCCCACTCCAGCAGTAATGAGAAGGAAGAGATTATATAGCAGAAAGTGGAACTTGCTCCAGAATGCTTTGAGGATTGACCAAAACCTCAATAGAATAAATTAGAGGAAGTTAATTTGGCAACAAAGAAAGGTACGTTAAGGCCAATTTACATCAATAAGGAGTTGAATGCTAGTCAAAAGGAAGAATTAGTAAAGTTACTGGGAGAATTTTCTTGGAACTATAGTGAAATGCCCGAGATCGATATGGAATTAGTGGAGTATAGGCTGAATATAAACCCGGGAGTTAAACTAGTAAAATAAGTACCTCGCACCTATTTATCGAAGGTTGAGACATAGATAAAGGAGGAAGTAAAGAAATTATTGGAAGTCAAATTTATCAAGCCAATTTAGCATCCAGTTTGGTTATCCATCATTATACAGGTAAAGAAATCCAATGGACAGTTGCGAATATGTGTGGATTTCAGAGACTTGAACAAGGCATACCCGAAGGACATTAACCCTCTACCCAATATAGATACTTTAGTGGATGCAACAACCAATAACGAGATGATGTCATTTATGGATGGGTTTGTAGGATACAATTAAATAAAAATGTCCTTAAGATATGCAGAAATGACGACTTTCCGAACCCTATTTGGGAATTTCTACTATATAGTAATGTCATTTGGGTTAAAGAATACGGGAGAAACTTACCAACGGGTAATGCATACCATCTTCTGCGATATGATCCATGACATGGTAGAGGATTATGTGGATAACATAGTGGTAAAGTCTATAAAGGAGGCAACCCACGTGGAAGATCTAAGGAAGGTGTTTGAGCGGTGTTGGAAATACAAGCTGAAGATGAAAACATTAGCCTCGGCAAAAATGATGGTAGTACTATAGAGAGGGATACCGTTGCAATTGTGTATCACATTTACCGCGAAGTATGTAGGAGGATTGATCACATAAGAGGAAAATAGGAAAGAAAAACATGTGTACTACATCAGCTGAATCATTAGAGGACCAGTGACCAGGTATTCGCAGTTGGAGAGATACTACCTGGCATTGGTATTTGTCGCACATAAAATACGACATTATTTTTTAGCACATGAAATGAAGCTCGTAACGACAACTAATCCGATTAGATACTTGTTGACTAGGTCTGCGCTAGTGGGAAGACCTACAAGGTGGATGATGATTCTTTCAGAGTATGACATCAAGTGTGTAACACCAAAAATAATCAGATGTCAAGCTTTAGCGGATCTGCTTGCTCAATTATCGAATGGAGAATATGAACCTCTCTCTGAGGATCTTCCAAGGGGAGAAGTGAAAATAATTAATGTGGTGGATGAAGACTCAGAGTGGTGGAACTTAGCCTTTGATGGGTCATTGGCAGATGGGAATGAAGGAGTAGGCGTAGTGTTAACCATTAGAAAAGGAAAGGAGGTGGCTTTGTCATACAAATTGGATTTCTCTTACACAAATAATAAAGCAGAATATGAGGCGTTCATATTGGTATTACTGGCGACTCAAGAATTAGGAGCTAAGCATCTTAAAGTAATGGGAGATTCAAATTTAATAATGTAACAAGTAAGAGGTCAATTCGCAGTAAAGGAACTTATCTTGGCACCATACCGAACTGTGGCACAAAAGGTAATGAAAGCTTTGAGGAAGGTGGTGATCGAGTATGTGCCAAGAGAACAAAATAAAGAACTTGATGCATTATCTACAGTAGCATCTAGAGTGCATGTCAAAGGGGAAAACTTGAATGTGGAGGTGATCAAGAGAACCCTCCTAACCATGGTGTTAGACTTATTCCCCAAAGATATGACAGATGATTGGAGACATGACATCTTTCATCAATAGCAAACAAAAGAGGGGATAATATCACCAGTGGAGCTTCAGAAATATAGCATTATTAAAGGAGTCTTGTACCACAAAGAGGCGGATGGTGTATTGATGAGATGCTTGAGGAGGCACGAAGTAAATTAATTTTTATATCAGGTACATAAAGAAAACTGTGGATTGACAGATATTAAGTTATATCGGAGGTTGCAGCGCCAAGGATATTATTGGCCCGAAATAAAGAAGGAAGTAGATGCACTTCAACGATAATGCCTTTCGTGCAAAGAATACCCTGGGGAGGAAGAATGTGCCTTCACTGATGACATAAAAGATTAGTGAATCTCATATGTAGAGTTTTTACAAAGTGGCAGTCTCCCTGCCAAAAAGAAGGACACAATTACAATAAAGAGGAAAGCGTAGAGATTTTACCTGCAAGATTGAGAGATATTTAGAAGAGGGTTCAATGACAGTCCTTACGGTGTCTAGAATTAGGTAAGGACAATGATTTAGTCTATCAAATGCATAAAGATGCATATTAAAGGGGAACCAAGTTATACAAACAATTGATTGATCATGATTACTACTGCCCTAAGATGGAAGGAGATTGCTTAGAGTTTATTAAGAAATGTCACGTTTGCCAAATTCATGGGAACTTGATTCATGCCCCTACTTTGGACTTGCGGACCATGATTCTTTCATATATGGGGAATGGATCTCATAGGTCCTATTCATCCTAATTCCAAAGGCAACATCTGGATTTTAACCGCCACTGAGATGTATATAAAGTAGGTGGAAGCAATACCCTTAAAGAAGGCTACGGGGCCAACAGTAGCAAATTTCATGAAGGAGTACATTATTTGATGTTTCAGGATCCCGAAGATCATCTTATCAGATAATGGAACTCCCTTCATTAATAGAGATGTCAAGAATCTGATGGATAGATATAGGGTGAAACATTACAAATCGTCACCTTACTATCCGAAAGACAATGGACAAGTAGAGGCCATAAACAAAATCTTAATTAAGATTTTCTCAAAAATCCTGGACAATCATCCGAAGGCATGGGTAGAATAGTTACCAATAGCATTGTGGGCTTGTCGAACTTCAAATAGAAAACCTACAAGTGAAACCCATACTTTGGTGTATGGTGAAGAAGTTGTCTTGCCCGCAGAAATAGAAATCCCTTCGGCCAAGATGAAACTTCGAAGCCTAGTCGAGGAAGAGAACCTACTAGCTGCTCTAGAAGCCTTAATTGACTTTCGAGACAAAGCTAAAGAAAAGTTAGAACGGTACCATGAGAAGCTGCAAAGACAATACAATACTGTGGTGGTACCACAACAAATTTTGGTGGGACACTTGGTGCTCAAGACAGCGAATTAAGTCATGAGAGGAACACCAACCAACAATTGTTTTCCGAAATGGGAAGGCCTATATAGGGTGCAAGAGATCTCCGAAAGCAGGTATTGCAAAATATCTTGTGTGGGCTCAGATACTATCTCTGGCCGAGTAGGTATTGCAAAATATCTTGTGTGGGCTCAGATACTATCTCTGGCCCATTGAACCTGAAATAAGTTAAAAAAAAATACTATATATGAGATAGTCATCGAAAAAGTTACACTTTTAACTATAAAAGTGATCGAGGCACCTGACTTTAAGTCATTGAACCCGACAAGTTACACTTTTAACTTTAAAAGTGATCGAGGCACCTGATTCTAGGTCCTTAAACCCGACAAGTTACACTTTATCTCTAAAAGTGTCGAACATTATGCTTTTTCCATCAAAAGCAACATTGATCATTCTTTTAAAAAAAATTATGACTTTCCTTTGTGAAATTTGAAAAGTTATGTTTTTCCTTAAAAGCAAAATGACTATCAATGAAATATCGACAAAGCATTCTTTTAATTAAAGGTTTTATGGTTTCCTTTTATTATGCACATTATTACCTTAGAGTAATAATTTGAATGATTTATGATTCAATGTTTAATATTGTGTCATAAAGAACAATTCAAGTTAAAGATAATTCATAATGCTGCATAATTGAAAAAAAAGAAACTTTGTTTTGATAACTGAAATATAATATGAAAATGAGTTTCTAAAATAGGAAATAAAAGACTACAAAAGGTTATGATCTAAAGGCCATGACAAGTCAAACTAAAGAGGGGGCATAACTAAAGCCTCCACGTCGGCAATGATGGTATCCCGAGCCGTCGTTTTGATGTTATCATTCCGTCAAGGTCTTGAACAACAGACTCAAATTCTCGAAGCTTGGTCTTTAATTTAGCCATGGCATCTTGAAGCTCCAAAAACTCTCCCGAAAGTAAATCATTCTCATAATGAAGTGAAGTGACCTCCGAACGTAATGGAACAACACAATAATTAGAAGGAGATCCAGCCTAGCACAAAAAGGAGACATGTTGAGGCCAACAAAGAAGAGGTCATCAACCTCACAACTCAGCCAATCCAAGTCCTCTGCTCGCAAGGAACGGAGAGAAAGATTGTGCATCTCAAGAACAAAGCTCTCAAGTCAATCTAGTAAGAAGGTCTAGAAGGAGGCCCCACGAACATGTAGGCGACCAAGAATCTGTGGGAACCGAACTAGGAGACGCTCGAGATGTTCCTGGCTAGAGGAAGAAATCTGGAAACCCTTATAAGGAACAAGCTCTCTGGTTAGATTGAATGAAGCTCTAGTATGAGCCATTTTAGAAGTAATTATGGCATTTATTGGGAGAGGAGTTGCACGAATCATGGGCCTAGAAACTGCCTGTAGCTCCATGACATCTTGGCTGTTAAGTGGATAGCCGATGTCACTAAAAGACGAGGTGGCAGAATCAGGATGAAGAGAGTCAAATAAGGCGAGCCCATCAATGGGCAAAGGTAGATCATTCATCTTGTCAGCTTACAAAGAGAAATGAAATAGCATAATGAATTGAGAAAAAAGGAAGAAAAAAACTTTAAAGACAGGTGTATATCAACTAAGGAGAATACTTATAAGGTACCTGACCGAGAAGGTGTCGTGTGACTCTAAAAAAAGTAAAACATCGGTTGCCCCACCCAAAGAACTAGCAATTGTATCCCCTGTTAGGTGAAATCTCGGCAGAATCCTTATGGGGATGATGAAAATCAACAACAGGATCTGAAGGATTCTCCCTCGGGGGAGGAGGATCCGCTGTCATGATATCATTAGTATGGGTGTCACCGGTACCCTTAAGACTGTTATGAAAAGATGCTGCATGTGGACACGAAAATGAAGCTGTACTACCTATAACAGGACCAAAGCCTACATCAGATAAGGAATCGTTAGCATTAAGGCTGACACGATCATCAGAGGAAGACTCGATAACAATCATGATAAGTCATAGAGGCTCACAAGTAGTAGAAGCCGCCGTCTCATTCGCAGTACCTATAAGAACATAAAGCTTACAACAAGTTTTTTTGTATCTCTTAACCGGATTCTCGGCTGCCTGTATGCTGAAACTGACATCATCATGTGGGCATTTTGACAATGGCTTTAAGATAAGAATGGTCTCATTCATCGTCTGCCGAATGACATCATGGTCAACCAGGCCCACAGTAGGACCTGTAAGGGGCACTACCTCAAAAATAATGGTAGTGAGTGCCTTTGCCCTAGAGCGAGTAACTCGCATCCCCTCGGCAACAGAAGATCCTTGGGGAGGAGCGTGGAGGGTACTTGAGACAAAGTTCATGGGGGAGGACACCTGAAAGTGATAGAAGCATGAACCGAAGAAATATCATGAGGATTTCAGAGGATATTTTCTATAGAAAGAAGAGGAAAGAACTTGGGCATTGAGGCCTCTGGCTCAAGAAATTTTCTACTAGTTGGCCAACATTCTGAACGAGTGTTCAACTTAGGAGAACGTAGTAGCTTGGTCCACCAAAGATGTTTGGGAGGATAAACCGACAACAAGTAGAGCATATTATTATCTTACTACATTTTGAGATTGATAAGCCAGAAGTTATGCTCGCTAATAGCATAACGTCCCTTCTGAGAAGCATTAGGAATGACAAAAGGGAAAGGATCATAATGAGCAGTCGGTAGGCTTGGAAGCTCCCATACAAATAAGTTGGATACAGGGACAAAGTTATTAAGTGCCTTCTTATAGTCCCTATAACAAGAATGGTCAAAAGGTTGGTGCTAATCAAAGCCAAACTGTCTCATAACTCTCTGAAGTGAGTAAAGGACGATGCTGAACTCATCACCCTCAACAAAATAGGGAAGCTCAGTAGCTCAAAGAAACAAAAACCAAGAGAGTGATGACCCCTGCAAACCGTCGATGCTCGAGAAGGGGCAAAATTCTTTTCTTATAGAAATGAGGAAGAAGACCACCCTTTGGGACTAAGGTGTAAGGACGAGCAACAAAAGATGAAAAATTGTCAATGTAGAGCCCCAACTCCGAAAAAGCCCTATGATCAATCCAACGGGAGGTACGAGGAACAACATTCGACGATGTGAAGGGCGGTGGAAGTTTTTTCTTCTTCTTGGAGAAGTGTAAAGAGGTAGAATGGCTTCAAAAGCGCTCGAAAAGGAAGATCTGAAGAAAGGAGTCCGGGATAACGCAATTCACGTCATACTTAAACAAATTGGGAAACATTGATAAGCGAAAGAGAAATACCATATGAAAAGATGATTGTTACAGGAATGAATAAAGTTAGAAAGGGATACCTTCTAACAGATTCCTTCATAGCAAGGACAACTTCGTCTAAATAGTGATACAAAGTCCCCAAGAAGAGAGAGACATAGGAAACCTACAAACCTCGAGCTAATAAAGTGACCAAGTTGAACATACGGGCCAAAGGACCGTCTACTGGTGAGCCAAAGAAGATGAAGCGAGACAACTATATATTCAGATAGGCATCTAACGAAAAAGGGCACTATTCTACATGAAGAGCGAGAACTGACTCACTATGAATAGAGCTATCCCAATGACCTGGCTTGTAGTCTTAGAAGAAGTAACGCACCCAGGAAGCCATGAGGTCTTTTGTCGATTGGGAGCCTCAAAGTCAGGAAGGAGCTTATCACCTTAAAATCATGAGGTATAGCTGGAGGCTTGCTTGAAAGCCTCTGTCAGATATGTAACACACTCGGCATTCTTAGAAGATAAACTTGATGGACCACATGAAATTGAAGCGGCAAAAAAAAGGTTACAGGATACAAACTAATATAAGTATGTAATCCAAAGGAGAAATAAAATTCAAAAGGGATGGAATGAAAAAGAAACATACTGATAGATGACATAAACATCCTCTAGAGTATGGGTGAATTCCCCCAAGTAGTAATAAAAGTACAGGTGGAGGAGAATACCAGCATCGTGGTCCTACTGAATGCGAAGGTCCTGACATAGCTGAATATAAGAGAGAATACTAGCATCCTCACATGCCCGGAATTTCTAAAGATCTCATCAGTCTAATGTTGCCATCCTTGGAGACAATTGCAAAAGTCAGATAGGAAGCAGACTAGGCTGAAGGGATATTCCTGTTTCTCAATAGGCATGTGAGGACTACTATTATAACGGGAGAAACTATCCCGACTTTTGTAAGCCACAATGTATAGAAATAGGTCTTCCTTGTCAGGTGAAGGAAAAGCCGAACAATCATAGTTTTTTACATGATTCCAGAAAACATTAAGGGGCCCATAAAAATGAGTTTTTCCCCATTCCGCGAGGAAGGGATTTTCTTGGCAGTTTTTGGGTCCGTAGAATGCTCGTCAAAATTAGCCTGCAACAATGGATACTTGATATGAGAACTCTATGTAATAAGAAAAGAAGGAGAAAATATTTGAAATTAAGTACTTACCATAATGAAAAGAGAAGTAATGAATCTCGACTCCATGTATTGAGTTTGCCTTAAGAAGAATCTCCCTTTGACAATATCCGGCGGAAATGAAGTTTGAAGCTCAAATGAGAAGACTTTGCCCAGAAAAAAGAGACTAAGGACACTTACAAAGAAGAAAGAATAAATGAGAAAAAGATAAAAAAAAAACCTAGGGGTTAGCCACCCTAGGTTTGACCCCCTAGGATTCAATCACCCTAGGGTTCGACCACCTAGGATGGTCCCACTTTAATACCTTGGCTCCTCTTGTGGTTCGTTGTTTGATCGTTGGAACAAAATGCCTCCTTATGTTCTCAAAAGTATAGTCTTTCTTTGGAAATATCCGAAGGAAAAAACTAAGATATAATCAAGGTGATAAAGCTCAGAAAAAAAAAGATTGAGGTTGCCTGAAAGAAGAAAAATAAAAGCAAGAAAGAGCACAAACATAAAAAGCCATCCAAATAAAATGAGAAGAAAAAACTGAAAATATATATAAAGGAAGAGGCCAAAACCCCCTAGGGTTCGCCCCCTAGGATTCGACCATCTAGGGGGTTCTCCCCTCTTACCTTTTGACTCCCTCTACTTTGTTGATCGAGTGCCTAGAATGGATACTCCCTCGTTGTGAAAAAAACATAGTCTTTCTTTGAAAATATCCGGAGAAAAAGCCAAAATCTAATTAAGGTGAAGTGGTAAAGATTAAGGTCACCTAAAAAAGAAGTAGATGAAGCAAGTAAGAAGAATCTAAACATAAGAAACCATGCGAGTAAATAAGAAAAGAACAAAGAAAGTAAAAAAAATTGGAGGAGGCTTGAAGCCCCCTAGATTTCGACCACCTAGGGGGGAGGTCCTCCACACTTTTTGTTTGTCTCGGCTCACTGAATGGTCGCTTGATTTTTTGATGTCTCTTCGTGGAAGAAAGAAAGAAAGAAAGAAATTTGAAAAAGAGAGAAATTTCAAGAGAAAGCTAGAAGAATAAAAGAATATAAGTAGGGTCCCCTAAGGTTCGGCTCCTAGGGTTTAGCCACCTAGGAGGGAGGTCCTTCACACTTTTTGTTCGCCTCGGCTCACTGAATGGTCGCTTAATTTTTTAATGTCTCTTCGTGGAACAAAGAAAGAAAAAAATTTTAAAAAGAGAGAAATTTCACGAGAAAACTAGAAGAATAAAATAATACAAGTAACTTAGGATGAATATATAATGCTTCAAGTATGCTTGCAAGAATTATGGAAACAAATATTCAGTTCCTAAAATTGGAAGGATTCGATCTCGTTCCCAAGATAAGATAAGATTTGATTTGATAAAGATCTTACTTTACTCGGTAATATCTAATTTTCATATATAATTGATTCACCTTGATTTAGTTTCTAGAAAATTAAGGAAACAAGGAGATTAAGTAAGATTTGGAAAGATTTGCTAAAAGAATGCACAAGATATCCTAGGAGAGCCCCTTAGGGTTTAGCCCCCTAGGTTCGCCCCCCTAGGGTTTGCCCCCCTAGGGACTTCTTTGATTTTAGGCTGGTAAGATCAAGCTTCGTAGATTGTTCAAAAAATTAAAACGGACTCAAAGATTTGAAATATTGTGCACGATCATTACTCTAAAGGCGCGACTCATGTGCATGGGGCAAATGTGGGTCTAAGTACAAATTAGGGTACATATATAACCAAAAGAATTGAATGAAAGACAAAAAATTCAGAAATAAATGAACAAGACAAATATAAATGAATGAGATAAATAATAAATGAACAAAAGGAGAAACACCTAGGGTTTTGACCCCCTAAGGTTCGGCCACCCTAGGGTTCAACCACCTTAGGATTCGACCACCCCTAGGTGATCTTACCTCAGGAGAAATTCTGACAATAACTTCCCCAATTAAACTTGATTTAAACTACTAGAACGAAATAAGAAAAGCGAACGAAGAAAGAATAGAAAGCTGAGATTCCCCATAGGCACCCTAGGGTTCGATCACCCTAGGGGTTAGCCTCTTAGGGGCCACACCATTTTATTTTCTAGAGAATCATGTCGGATAAGCATTGAGTGATGCAATGATGGAATAACGAGCCCGAACCACAGAAATAAGTAAGGAACCTTGTGAAGGTCTAGAAATGGTTTTTTTTGAATCCTCCATGACAAGAGAAGCTTCTCACAGGGCCAAGAATAGGGAGAAAATGATGAAAATTGATCAAGAAAAGCCAAGTCAAACGAAAAGGACCGAAGAAGGCACGAACCTAGGGTTCGACCACCCTAGGGTTTGCCTCTTCCCTTAGGGTTCGTCCTCCCTAGGGCATAGCCTCCCCTGTTTCGTGCTGAGCTCTTTCGAGGTTTCCAACGATGAGATTGAATGACATGATGTTCAGATAAAGGAAGAAGAGCGGAAAGGCATAGATTGAGCAGCAAAAAACCTTAGAATACGAGACATGTGAGAGAGACCTCTATGAGTCCCAAGAAAGAAGGCTTATGGATGTTGTTGTTTCCCAAATGTACTTAGAGATCTAGAAAGGAGTTGAATAGATCCTTTTAAAAAAATTCTTTTTAAAGAGTATTACCAACTTATAAATTAAGCAAGTTAATTTAATTATGCATAGCGGAATGATAATTTAAAAATCCTCTTTCAAAGATTTAAGAAAGTCACAGTTCTAAATTTAACAATCAAATATGGAACTAAGTCACAGGCTAAATCGTAGAGCACTAAAAGTACTGAATATGAAAGTAAATGCTAAAAATAAAAAAACACGGGGAATTATAAGTGGTTCGGGGAACAAATATCTCTTAATTCACTCTTCTACTCATCGAGTAGGAAATCTATTGTTTTCCAAAGGCACAAAAGAGATCTAGAAGGGATGTTGGATAGATCTTTTAAAACTTTTGGTTATTTAAAAATCAATTACCAGATAATTAATTAGTTCAATTAATTTAGCACAACAGAATATTAGTTTAAAATCCCATTCAAGATTAAATGAAATCTCAGTTCTAAATCTAGCACTTGTAAAGATTAGTCACTCACAGATATAACAGTTAATAATAGAATATAAAGACTGAAAGTAAATGACACAAGACGTTTAAGTGGTTCAAAGTACAAATAACTCCTAGTCCACTCTTCTACTTCAATAAGTAGGAAATCCACTAAGAATAGAGTCACAAAGACCAGATCACTAAGATCTATTACAATTGAATCACTTAGATTCCTTCGAGTCACTTAGTCTCGGTAAGGTCACTTAGACCAGGTCACTTAGACCTCTTCAAGTCACTTAGACTTGGAAGAAAGTCACTAAGACAATCAAATCACTATTGAAAGATAGTTGTTTTATGTGCTGCTAAGCTTGCAATTTTGTTTGGCTTCTTTAGGTACTTAGCAGCTTGAATAAGTAGAATATCATAGAGTAAAGCTTGATATGATTTGGCAGAGTTTTGGCTTTGTTCTTCATGATTCGTACTTAGATTTGAATCCTCGTACACCTTTTATAGACTTCTGGAAATCATCCCATTTGAGAGTTCCCGTTAGAGCATTTAATACTCTGATCCAAGATATTCTCTAATGTTGACTTATAGGGTAGGTAAGTAGCTTGCTTTCAGTTCTGGCAAGTCCCATCAGACTGCAGTTTCACTTACCACTTGTAAGTGGTGTCACGTCTTTAATATAACAGTTTAGACACACCACTTTTGATCTTCTTATTTGAATTTGAAGATGGTGAGAAACAATCTTAAAATCTTTACTCTGCAATGTTCTTCATTTGTCAGACCTATGACAGTTCTGACATGCTCTACGAACTTGACTGATCGTAGAGCTTGGTAAGGAATATAGAGTCTTGGCTTGAGTTACTTGACGTTCTGAACTCTGGGGAGAGTAGCTCTACGAATGGTTAGGCAACTTTACGTATGGTGAGGTAGCTCTATGAAGTCCCCTCTTTAATCTGTTTTACGAAAGGCTCTCTACGATGAGCACTCTACAATGCTTGAGCAGACTCTGTGAACTTCTCTTCACTCCGTGATCTCATCTTTTACTATACGATCCAAGATATAGTTCTACAATCTGACTGCTTACTCTGCGATTCTGACTTTAATTTGTAGATAACTTTACAGCTCTTTGATCATCCAACTGATGCTCTACGAACACATAGTTTACTCTGCGAACTCTATTTACACTACGAATAGGCAGAGTAACTCTACGATTATTTAACAATACCATAAGATCAATTTGATTCTATCAATTATACATTAAATTAACTCAAAAGATCAACCTAACAAGTTTGATCGTTCTGTGCTAAGTCCTTGTACAATTATATCTCATTCAAGGACTTTACAAAACTACTGAACAATTATACATTACTATAAACACATCATCAAATTTAAACACGCATATCCTAACAAAATCCACTAAGGATGGGGTGATCACTAAGATCCGTTCACAAAAAATAATTACAACAACAGAAACACAAAGATTCCTTCAAATGACTTAGACTTGGAACAAGTCACTAAGATCGGTTCACTCAGAACCCTTCAAGACACTTAGACTTGGATATAAAGATCATTAGGATCTGATTACAAAGGTCACTAAGTCCTGAGTAATGATAAAACGAATAAGATGTTTTGGGGTGCTGCTAAATTGCTTTAAGATCAACACAAAATAACTTAGTAGTCGAACAAGATGTTTTAGATATTTAAGATCGTAGAATATAGAGCCTTGAGAGTTTTGCAGTAGTTTAGCTTATATGATTTGTTCTTGTTACTATTAGATTGAATATGCGTGCCTCTTATAGATGTCCTCGAGATTATCCCGTTTGAAAGTTGTCATTGCTCATTTAATGCTCCAATCCTAGAAGATCTCTGATCGTTGACTTTTGGGAGAGTATGTGTCAGCTTGCTTTCGGTTGTGATATATTACAACAGACTGCTGCAGTGACCTGTACGTGGATTACTGTCACTTCACCGAACTAGCTATTTAGACACACTTCGATTTAATCTTCTTTTCAAACTTGAAGATGTTTAGCAATTATCTTAGGATATTCACTTTTTGAATCTTGACAATGTCAGTCCATTGTCAGAGCTGATATACTATATGATTTTCCTAATTGTAGAGTTTCATGGTGGTCATAGAGTATCTGGCTAAATGACTCTAAGATTGATAAGCTCTACGATTTTTAATGAGCTCTACGATCTCTTTCAGACTCTATGGTCTTCAATGAGCTCTACAATCTCTGATAGCCTCTACGATCTTCAATGAGCTCTACAATCTCTAACAGACTCTACGGTCTTCAATGAGCTCTATGATCTCTGACAGACTCTACGGTCTTCAATAAGCTTTACGATCTCTTTTAGACTCTACGATCTTCAATGAGTTCTACGATCTCAGAGTAGACAGCTCTACGATCTTTGGTAGACTCTACGATCTTCAACTTGCTTTACGATCTCAGAGTAGATAGCTCTATGATCTTTGGTAGAATTTACGATCTTCACTATATTTTACGATCTCTTAGCAAATTGCTCTATAATCTTCAATATGTTTTACGATCTCTTAGCAGACTCTGTGATCTTCACTATGCTGCTTGTTGTAGTTCTACGATCATCAGTCTGCTCTACGATCTTTGAGTATTCAGTACCTTTGCTCTACGAACTCCAGCTTTTGAGCAGTTAGCTCTACGAACTTAGACTGTTTCACTGTCTTGCTCTACGATCTCTTTCTAACTTAGTTCTATACTAAGTACTCACTCTACGAACGTTGAGTGTTAGATCAACCTAACAAGTTTGATCCATATTCTAAGTCCTTTTACATTAATTTTAATATAAGGACTATACAATCAACTATTAAATATAAATATACATTATCTCATCATCAAATCAAATATGCATTTGTCCTAACAGAGGCAACTCATTTTATAATTGGTTAAGGGATTAGATTGATGGCTAGAAGGACATGACGATTTGAGCATTATTCAAGTAACTAAGAGTATTTCTGAAATTTTTCCTGAGGTCACATGTCAGATAACCCAGACATGTGTTAGGTACATGATCACTTTTTAGGAAAATCTATAAATACTTCTTCCATTCCTGAAGAAGGGTCTTCGGATTCTCTCTGGACCTGAGACACCAGAGAAGGCTCTTTCACCTTAAAAGTTCTGTTACGTGTTACTAGAGTAATTGTCTACCTTTTCTTCTCCCCTCTTCAACTCATTAATCAATTCCCTATTTTTAATGGATTTCTCTCCTTCTCAACCAACACAAAACTCTAACCCTAGCGAGATACGATTTCTTTGCCTGTAGAAATATTTTAAAATAATTTTTAAAATTTAATAATGACCTTATAATTCTATGTTCATACTCCCTATTGTTGACATACATGACAGGGAGAACGTAGAGAGTTTTAGACTCGTGCTTCTAGATACTTTCGATATGTAACTAAACAACAATGAATGTTTAAGGTATAGAAGTACAGAGCACTGTTTTCAAACCCGACCTGGATCGGCTGGTTCAAGTAACCGGTTCTATGTCCGGTCCAGTTTGGCCCGGTTGAACCAGTTTGGTTAAAACTGAGATTGAATTGGTTGACCATCAGTCGAACCGGTGGTTTAACCGGTAAAACCGGTTAAGTTGACCCGGTGAACCGATATTTTATTATTTTTTAATTTTTTTTTACCAAAATTTTTTTAATATTAAAATTAACCACTTTTAGTAATATTGTAACTCAATTTTATTATGTTTTAGTTCATAAAAAATGAGATTTGTTAAAATTTTATTATTTACTAATAATATATATTTTTATATATTTATGACGTCGCCGGTTCAACTACTGGTTGAACTAGTGACTCATCCACGCGATAATTTTTTTAGTTTGATAACCGGTCCGGGTCTGAAAATATTGGTACAAAGTATGAAATGTGTGATCTCTCATCTGTTTCCAGGCTCACGTGCTTCAGCACATGAGCTGCTTGGTTGATGTAAATAGGTGAACTGCCAGGCTACGTAACTCTTTAGTATCCCAAGTCTTAAGTGCTTCTCATGCATATGTTATCTATTAAAATGAATAACAATCTTTCATGATGAAAGAATCTTATAAAAAGTTGCTTATAAAATGATGTGACTGGTTATGGTTAGTTACTATCATTAAGCTCACCCATGTATGGTGGATTATCTACTAATTACACTCGGACACATTGTTTTATAAACAAGTTTTTGTAAGTTTTTTTTGGCACCGTAAAAATATTTGTAAGAACACAATGTCAAATTAAAAATCTGCAAGTACATGTCGAATCACCTAGACTAGATTTTTAAATATTCTTAATTTATATTAATTTCAGGTAAATTAGAAATAATAATAGTGAAGATTAGTAATAACTAAATCTACAATCTCTTTTAGACTCTACGATCTTCAATGAGCTCTATGATCTCTGATAGACTCTACGGACTTCAAGGAGCTCTACAATCTCTGACAGACTCTACAGTCTTCAACGAGCTCTACGATCTTTAACAGACTCTACAGTCTTTAATGAGCTCTACGATCTCTTTTGGACTCTACGGTCTTCAATGAGCTCTACGATTTCAGAGTAGACAGCTCTGCGATCTCTAGTAGACTCTGTGATCTTCTACTTGCTTTACGATCTTAGAGTAGACAGCTCAACGATCTTTGGCAGACTTGCGATCTTTACTATGCTTTATGATCTCTTAGCAGACTGCTCTACGATCTTTAATATGTTTTACGATCTCTTGGCAGACTCTACGATCTTTAGTAGACTATGTGATCTTCACTATGCTTGTTGTTGTAGTTCTACGATCATCAGTCAACTTTCTACGATCTTTGAGTATTCACTATTGTTTCTCTATGACCTCTAACTTTTGAGCAGTTAGCTCTATGATCTTAGACTGCTTCACTGTCTTGCTCTACGACCGTTTCCTTACTTCGTTCTATACTAAGTACTCACTCTACGAACATTGAGTGTTGGATCAACCTAACAAGTTTGATCTATATTCTAAGTCCTTTTACATCAATTTCAATATAAGGACTGTACAATCAACTACTGAATACAAATATATATTATCTCATCATCAAATCAAATACGCATTTGTCCTAATAGAGGCAACTCATTTTGGAATTAGTTAAAGGATTAGATTGACGACTAGAAGGACATGACGATTTGGGCATTATTCGGGTAACTAAGGGTATTTCTGAAATTTTTTCTGAGGTCATATGTCAGGCATATAACCCAGACATGTGTCAGGTACGTGATCACTTTCCAGGAAACTCTATAAAATACTCCTTCCATTCTTAAAGAAGGGTCTTTGGATTCTCTCTCGACCTGAGACACCCGAGAGGACTCTTTCACCTTAAGAGTTCTGACATATGTTACTACAGTAATTGTTTACCTATTCTTCTCCCCTCTTCAACTCATCCGTACTCTTCGTAGATTTCTCTCATTCTCAACCAACACGAAACTCTAACCCTAGTGAGGTACGATTTTCTTGCCCACGAAAATATTTTGAAATAATTTTTAAAATTTAATAATAATCTTATAATTCTATGTTCTCACCCTATTGTCGACGTACATGGCAGGAGAGAATGTAAAGAGTTTTAGGCTCGTGCTTCTGGATACTTTTGATTGACAACTAAACATCAATGAATGTTTAAGGTACATAAGTATAAAGCACTGTTTTCAGACTCGACCCGGACCGGCTGGTTCAACTGGTTGAACCAGGAATTGGTTCTATGTCCGGTCCGCTTTGGTCCGATTGAACCAGTTTGGTCAAAATCCGGATTGAACCGGTTGACCGCAAGTCGAACCGGTGGTTCAACTGGTAAAATCGGTTAAGTTGAGCCGGTAAACCGATTTTTTTTTAAATTTTTTTTGTACCAAATTTTTTTTAATATTAAAATTAATTACTTTTAGTAATATTGGATCTCAACTTTATTATGTTTTAGTTCATAAAAAACGAGATTTTTTTAAATTTTATTAATTACTAATAATATATATTTTATATATTTATGACGTCACCGATTCAATAACGGTTCAACCACTGGTTAAACAAATAACCCATTCACCCAATAACTTTTTCGATTCGATGATCGGTTCAGATATGAAAATATTGGTACAGAGTATGAAATGTGTAATCTCGAAGCACGTGAGCTGCTTGGCTGACGTAAGCAGGTGAACTGCCTGGCTACATAACTCTTTAGTATCCCAGGTCTTAAGTACTTCTCATGCATATGTGATCTATTAAAATAAATAACAATCTTTCATGATAAAATAATCTTATACAAAGTTGCGTATAAAATGATGTGAGTGGTTGTGGTTGATTATTATCATTAGGCTCACTCATTTATAATTGATCATCTACTAATTACACTAGGACACATCGTTTTGTAAATTAGTTTTTGTAAGCTTTTTTTGGCACCGTAGCAATATTTGTAAGAACACAATGTCAAATTGAAAAACTGCAAGTACAGATCGAATCACATAGACTAAATTTTTAAATATCCTTAATTTATATTTCAAGTAAATTAGAAATGATAATAGTGAAGATTATTAATAACTAAATAATACAAACTAAGAACTAATAGTGAAAATTATTAATGAAAAAAACTACCAAAAAATCTAAATCCACTAAGTACTAACATAATAAACCATTTCTTATTTTTCGAATTAATTTCAAATTTTATTTTTCCTTGCCTTTAAAATAATGATTCATACAAGAATAAATTATGAAAAATTCACAAATTAATTATAATTTATCAAACATCTTAATTAATATAAGACTCATATAAAATTTTGCACGAAAGTATATATAAAGACGAAAATAATTAAGCATTAATACTGACACAAAAAGAAAATATTATTTATAAAATACCTAGTTTTATCATCATTATCTTAGGTATTAAAAATTTGTTTAGACATGAAATTTGAAACTAACAAAATTAAAATTAAAAATTAAAAATACTAATAATAATTGTATGAAACAAATACTAATTAAAATTAAACAATCTAAGTAACATCGAAAAAACGTGCATGCATGCTTCTGTTAACCATAAAGAGAATATGAATGAAAACAATTAAAGTAACGAATTTGATTTCGTTAACATGCCGAGTCAAATAACAAAAGGAAAAACGACAAATGAAAGAAATAAACTAACTACTAGATGAGACTATAGAAAAGAAAGAAAAATAACGCTTCCTTCTTCCTGCTAGATGGCCGAAGGAATAATCTCCAAATCTCAATAAATAAATAAATAAATAAATAAATCTTCTAGCTGGCCACGAAAATCAGAAAAATAAAATAAAACTATCTCCAAAATTCTCCTTACTTGCACGTCCATCAAGATA
The DNA here is from genome assembly GCA_034770075.1 of Aralia elata. Classification (NCBI taxonomy): domain Eukaryota; kingdom Viridiplantae; phylum Streptophyta; class Magnoliopsida; order Apiales; family Araliaceae; genus Aralia; species Aralia elata. The sequence goes on from CM068379.1 coordinate 13,417,312, forward strand.
TATTAAATAAATCCTATAAAACAAGACAAAAATTATTATTTAAATAAAATAAACATATAAATTGATAAAAATTGAGGATAATAAAATGCAATAATATGCGACTATCATCCTGCATGTGTTACACAGATTTGGATTCGTGAGAGTTCGTTTCTTTGGTCAATTACATAGAACACAACCAAGAGGTAGTAACATCTTAAGGAGTTAAGAGAGGGTGTAATTGGGTCTTGGATTATTGTGCGAGGGTGAATTTTTTCATCTTTTATTCCCTGTAAAAAGTTGTACCGTAGAAATTAATATATTGAAGTTGGTTTTGTGGATTAGGTCATTAAGAACCAACCACGTTAAATATTGTGTTGCTTTTCTTTCTTAAGTGTTACTGTTTATTTTGCATGACTTAATTCCCAACAAGTGGTATTAGAGCTAAGTTGATTGGATCCGAGGTAGAGAGAATTATTTCGCATAATATGATGGCGACGAATTTGGATAAATTTGAGTTTTCAATCTTCGATGAGAAAACAAATTTCACGCTGTGACATAGTAACGTGGAAGATTTTTTAGTGTTGCAAGGACTTGATCAAGTTTTGGAGGAGAAAAAATCAGATGAGGTGAAAGATGAAAATCGATAGACAATTCACAAGAAGGTGGTAATCACAATTCGTTCGTCGTTAGCAGCTGAGATAAAGTATAATGTGTTGAAAGAGACTGACCCGAAAAAATTGTGGGAGAAACTCGAGAAGAGTTATCCAATCAACCTAGCTCTAATACCACTTCTTGGGAATTAATTCACGCAAAATGAACAATAACACTTAAGAAAGAAAATAATACAATGTTTAACGTGGTTTGATCTTCAATGTCCTAACTCACAAAACCGAATAATTTATTTGGTTCGGTTATAACCGAATGCTCAGTGCTAGTCCGTCTAACACACAAATTAATTTTTCATTCTTCCTACCTTGAAGAGTTAATTTGTCTTCCTTGAACATCTTGCACGAATCTCCTTGACCCACATATGTATACCCACATGAGGATAATTTTTCTAAAGAAATTATATTCTCACCACAACTAGAGACATAACATACCTTCTCAAGAATCTTCATAGAACCATCATGAAGTTTGAACCGAATACTTCCAATGCCTTCAATATCCACTCTCTTTATTCACTGCATTAACGTAGTCAAATTCTCCATCTTCCTTCAAACTCTCAAAGCAATCTCTCTTCTTGCATATATGCATAAAAGCCGCAAAATTCAATACCCATCCATCTTTATTATAATCACTCTTAACCATTAAAATAACTTCTTCTTCAACTTCACTAAGCAAATTAATATCTTCAACTTTATTTTTGTCCTTCAGTTTTTCTTGATACTTCCTTAAACTCTTCATGTCCTTCTTTAATGTTCTGCATTAGTATTGGATGTGAGCCTTTTCTCCGCAATAATAGCACTCTCTATCACTATATTCTCTTAGTCTAGATCTTGATCTTCCTCTACTATTGTCTCTCCAGTGACGTCTCCTTCAATTAGAACCCTCCACGTAGAGGGTTCTAATCGAGGGATGGAATGATAATAGTAGAGGAGCACAACCAAGAGGTAGTAAAATCCTAGAGAGTTGAGAGATGGTGTAATTAGGTCTTGGGTTGTTGTGTGACGGAGAATTTTTTTCTCTATTTTTATTCCGTGCAAAAAGTTGTACCATGAAGATTAATATATTGAAGTTAATTTTGTGGATTAGGTCATTGAGAACCAAATCACGTTAAATATTATGTTGTTTTTTCTTTTTTAAATGTTATTGTTTATTTTATATGACTTAATTCTCAACAGTATTGTCTATAAGGATTTAATAGTTCAGTGTTTACTGGCGTTAATCATGCCCTTTTTATGTGGGCTTGGTCTCATACGGGTTTACATAGGCTTGTAACTCAGATTCGGTTCACATGGTCGGTGGGTGCAAGCTGGGTAAAGTTGGTCTAATCCAGTTGGCCTATTTGCACAATTATGAAGAGTCAAAAGGTCTAGAGAGAGTAAATTTAGAAAGAGAAAATACAAATTTTAGAATGAGAAAAATAAGCTTTCATAGAGGTAAAAATAAGTATGAACTTTAGAGAGAGAAGTACTATATTTTAGAAAAAGAAAGTACATATTAAATAAAACATTTTGTTTAAAACTAAAAGTTGGTCTTTTCGGTCCTCTAAGGCCCGGAAAGTGCAAAATCTTTTTAATTTTAGTCGTCAGATTATTCTATGAATGATGAAAGATGCATAGTGTTCATAGTTAATATTAGTTATAAATCACTCTCATAAAATACACAGCCACCCCTGGCAATGAATTTATTTTCAGCCAACTAATCTCTCACCATCAATTTCAAACATGGACACACCAGATTAAAAGGGACTAATAAGTATCTGTAACAAAGAGTTGTGGATACTTATTAAACTCGAAATTACATCTTTGCCCGTAAAAATTAAAAAAATAATAAAATAAAATTACTTGCAATCTGCAGCAAAGAGTTGCAGATAGTGAGCAACTAGTTTATTTGTTGATGTTCAAACTCTTCCTCCGAATTCCCTCTCTCTTGCAACGTCATCTTCAACTCCGACATGGATGACCCACTCAGTACTATCAACATTCTCAAAAGATGGGGTAAGTTTCCCATCTTTTGTAAGAAGCATTAGAGTCTTGCAAACTTGGTACAGGATAATCAGATTTAGTAAATACTAAAAATTTATTTTTATGCATAACATGTCTATGAGAATCATGACTAACACTGTTTCTATATACCGGAGATTTTTGATATTTATTTCTTTGGAATGTTCTCCTCTTAGTATTTTTAGAATAATGAAATCCTCTTTTCTTTGTTAGCAACTAAACCAAATTGATTCTAGATTGTTCTTGAATTAATTAAGTATATGAATAGGTAATGTACATGATACATGAATGTATTTGAAAGTGTCTTGGAACATGTATGGCTAGGTTCATGTACATGTATTTGGTCATCTAGTATTTATTAAAGTGAATCTAGAAGTATTCTAGGAGTCCTATAAATAGTCATGTACTTGGATTATTTGAGGTAAGTGAAGTGAGATTCTTCTTGAGTGTTCTCCAAAATTATATTTCACTTCTCTCTATAATTTATCCTCTTCCATATATATCCAACATTCTTTCTTTCAATGCCTTTTGGTACAGTATAAATTCATTTTGGAACCCAAATTATCTTTTCTTTGTAGTTTTCATTCTTAGCATTACACATAAGAACAAAGTAACCAATTCTGTTACAGTAATAACATTTTGTAAAGAGAGATATATATTATTTTACTTTTCGTTACTTTATACATGATTTAATCCTTTATCTTTTGCTTTACTGATTTCACCTACGTATCCTAAGCCTTCTTTATTAAATCCACATCTTTGTTGACTAAGCATAACATCAAGATTTTCTTTACCTTTTGCAAATTTAAGAACTGTGGTACTCAAATCATCATGTTCTTTAATTAAAACTTCTATTAGTTTTTTATTTTCTTTTTGTTTATCTAGTTCTACTTTTAACTCAGAGTTTTTTCAAAATAAGATTTGTGATTTCTTTAGTTAAATCTTCATTTGTTATTACAACAGATGAATTTTCAGCTTCAAGATTTTCATTAGTGATTATTAGTGTTAAATTTTCAATCTCTAAATTTCTATTTATATTTCTTAATTCATATAATTCTTCATTTAATATTATATTTTCAAAATTTTCAACTTCTAAATTATTATTAATATTTCTTAACTTTTCTAATTCCTCCTTTAATGCATTAATTTCAGAATTAGCATTTTTTAACTTAAGTTTTTCATTTTCTAAATTTTTATTTAAATAATAAATTTTTCTTTAAGAATCTTATTATTTTCATATAAGATATAATATGCATCTTGTAATTCAGTTTCTGAATCATTTTCAATTATGTTATAAATGTCATGTGATGAGTATGACGTACTAGGAAGGAGATGTTCAGAATCTACCTCAGATTGTGACGGTGATGACTCGTTGTCTGCCATTAAGCACAGGTTGACAGTTTTCTCATTTTGCGCTATGTTTTCCTCGTCATCGTTCAAATCTCAGCCTTCTTCAACAACTAGACTTGTGTTATTGGCTAGTTTTGGACATTCCTTCTTGAAGTGTCTAGGGTATTTGCACTCAAAGCAGACGTTTGAATTTTTGGTGGTGTTGGCATTTTGAGGTTGTTTCCCTTAACATTTCCTCCTTGAGCCTAAGGTTTGAAATATTGTCTTCCTTTGGAATTTTGAAAATTATTGTTTGATTTCAAAAATCTTATCCCGTATTTTATGGCTTCGATTACTTTCCTTGATTGTATAGAAAGGAGAGCGACTTTGTTGTTGTCTAGGCTCAAAAGTTTTTCATTAAGATCTTTATTGTCACTCTCTTAGTTAACCAAAAGAGTGTTTGTAACGATTCAAATTCCCAGATAATTATTAAAATAAAGATTTTTATTTATTAAATTTTTATTTTAATAATTTATTATATTACACTGTGTATGTACGTGTGATATAATATGTGTATGCATGCGATGTGGTAAATATATTATTATATATATTTTACTGCATGAGAATAAATTATTAGAAACAATTTATAAATAAAATGAAGATAAATAAATTTATGTATACTGAAGGTATACATTAAATACAGTAAATTAAAATAATTTATAATATTAAATTATTTTAAAATGGTAAAATTATTGTATTAAATAAATTATTTTTATTTAACATATAGTTTTCATTTTTATGGAAAAGATTTTTAGTACAGTACAATGTAATATTTATTATAGGTACTGTAATATGTATACATGTATCTAATATATGTATGTATGTATTAAGTGGGTAACTTCCAAGTATAGAATTGGGTTTGTGAATAAGAGAGCAGGAGCTGGCAAGCTAATATATGCATAGATTAGGAACTCTGCATTCCTATCTTCCGTATTGAGTAAGAGACAAGTGGGCAGCAAGGAAATATTGTGCAGAGCAAGTAATAATATATATATATATATATATATATATATATATATATATATATATATATATATATATATACACCTTAAGTCTCTTATACTTAGTTTTTTCTTTTCTCTGCAAATTATCAAATTCTTCATATATTACAACAGAAAAGGAAGGATTAGAGTTAATAATTAAAGTAATACACTGCTAGCAGACGGATTGATCAAGAAGTCAATTAAGAATCATCAAGTAAGAGGTAATTTAATTACTTTAGCTATGAACATAGGAATTGGTTTGGATTTGATAATTGATGATAGAACTTGAATTGAAATTCTATGTGGTTGTGATGATTTCAACTGGAAATCTGGGTTGATCATGTTCAAATAGCTGTGAATTGTGAATTCTTAAATCATACCCACAACCTATGTAGTAAAATGTCCAAGTGAGAGTTTTCTTCTAAAGCATGGAATCTAATAAATTCAAATGAGGTATATAGTAATTGGTAATATGAAAAAGACTAAAAACATGTCCTTAGTGGTTTGAAGTCTGGATATATAGGTATGAAGTATGATAACAAGCTTTCGGTATGGGAATTGAAAAACTGCAGAAAACAGAGCCTGAATTGAAACTGTCTCGAAGTGGCGCGGTCGCGCCACTTTTCAAGTCAAAACCAGCACGGCCGCGCTGGTCTCCAGAAATGAAAGTTAATTTCTTTTGTCTCCTGAACTTCTGGGCATGCACAATAGAGTCCTATCTGCATAAATATATGTCTGATATGGTATTCAGGATAGCTAATCATGAAATGAGTTATTGAGCTTGGTTTAAAATAAATTTTCAAACCAAAGTTTTATAGTTTTGAAAAGTAAACTTAATGCAAGTTAATGTGGTTCCAAAACCTAATGTAGAACCTCTGTGTTATGTGTTATATGATATGTTGAACAGATATAACATGTTAAAAGGTAAACAGGTTGAGAAAAATCTCAATTCTAGGCTGGTCAGGGAGTAGCGCGGCCGCGCCACTCCCAAGATTAAATGCAGCGCGACCGCGCCGTGCTGCAGAACTGTTAAGTTATTTTATTTGTGATCTGAGGCTTAGAACATGTGTATATAAGTATTACAAGATGTAATATATACTCAAAGTGATGTTTTAATTGTTCAAGCTTATAATGACTAGATAGAACTATGATTTCAAAAAGGTTGTTAAAGATTCCTAATTATCACTAGCAAGGTAGAAGTAAAAGTAAAGTGTACAACAATGTGGCATCTATAAACTAAATATGTGCTTCGAGTACATGGTTAAAAGTATGTGTAATTTGTGATATATGTGAACGTCAACTACATGTAACTAATGTAAACCTATACAAAATTATACATTGTGTAGGATACGTGAAGTAAGACTGCATGTTTAAAGCTCATTTCAGATATACATTGAAAGATTCCCAATATTTTGATAACAGAATGTGAAGTTTAAAGATAGTCTAAGCCATTTGTTCCGGCTAGACAAAGTTTATAGTATTTCATTGTTTTTATAGTATCCATTAGATAATGATCTATTAGATAATAAACTATTGATTCTAAACCATCTCTGGCGATTAATCAACAATTCGAAGTGCTTTTTTTGCGTCATTTTGATAAACCAGCGTTTATATATAGATGTAGGAGGATTTGTTTGGGAAGTAAGAAGCCCATTTGACATCTCTTCAACCGTAAATAATTCTCGATATGAAAACACAGAGACAAAGGGCTGATCTTTGAATAGGAAAAAGAGTGGATCTGTAGGGTCCCAAATGAATTGGCTTATTCGAAAAAGGCCTTGTTCTTTGGAAGATCTATCTCGTGTCTGGTACTGCATGGTTCGACTCTGTAAGAACTCCAAATCAATCTCTTGAAGCTCATCCTCTTCATCATAAAGGATCCGCTTGCCCCGAAATGACCTAGACCAATTGGAAAATCCCAATTCATTGGGCCTTTCGACACAATCAAATAGAAAGCCTCAAGGACGCCATATTCTAGGAGCCCAAACTATGTGATTAAATAAATCCTTCTTTATCTATTATGGGTCGAGGGTTCTTTCTCCTTCCCCTTCTTCAAACTTCGATTCGTTTTTTCATAGAGAAATCTCTGATCAAGGATAGAACAAGATCCATTTTGCATCATATCTAAGGGATTCCTTGGTTCGGGCCGAAGAAATAATGTCACTCGATCATTATCAAATTGACTGTAATCTTTTTCTGTCCGCGCGAGGATCCCACCAGAGCGCCTTCTACTTCTAATAGGCCATGAACTAGATCTTAATCATTCTCAATGAGTCCATAAGAAGTGATCCTATTTTTTTCATTGGGTCCGGGTAGAGACCAAAGATCTTGAGCGACCGATCCGGCAGAACAACTCAAAAGATAAAGAAGTATTGTTAATTTCATCATACTCGTTCCAAGTTCGAAATACCATTTGTACAAATAAGAATCCCCTTTGTTACATGATTTCTTCTTCATACAGATAGATATAGGATCTATGGGGCAATTACTTAGAAGTACATTTTGTATTATAACCCTTCCTATCTGATAGAAAAGGATCCCATGATCCTGAACCGATCTTACTTGGGATCGCAAATCCCAAGTTTGTCTATGAAGAGCGGATCTAATTGTATTAGTGTCTATAATTAATTTCTTCTATATAATACTAATTGATAGGGCCTCATTGGTAAGTGCTATAAGATCTCGTGCATTGGAACCCATGGTTATGGACCCGAATCCATTAGTATGGAACATTTTCTTTTACAAGCGAAAGCCCCTAGTATATGAAAGGGTGAAAAAGTGCTTTCGTTGTTGTGGAATAAGAAGCCTTCGTATCTTAATACACGTATTTAATTTATTCGGAGCTATTAGAGCGGGATCCACTTTTTGGGGAATATGAGTCGAAGCAATAACAAGAATATTTCTAGTGGAACATCTTTCACAATCCCTAGAGAGATGGTTCACTAATAAACCGAGGGAGAAGTAATTCGACTCATTCATATCCAGATCATGAATGTTGGGAATCCATATTATGCAAGGAGACATTGCTTTTACTAATTCAAATTGAAAGGTGATAAAATCAGTCTATTTCCGACATCATATTCATAGTTAGCGCATTCATCATAGTTAGCAGTTCCAGCTTCGTATAAAGGTCACGATCGATATCGTCATTAGCATCAATATCGTCACTATCATCAATAAGAAAACCTTTAGGCTTGTTATCCAGGAACTTGTTCAGAAATACCGTAATGAAAGGAACATAAGAGTTTGTCGCTAGGTATTTGACCAAATAGGATCGTCTAGTTCCTATAGAACCTATCACTAAAATACCCCTAGAGGGGGATAAGGCTAAGTGGAGCGAAAAGGGTTTTCCATGAGATCGAAAATTAAAACTATTAGCCCCACACGAGGTTTGTGAATAAGTGACTGTCTGACAATGAGAAAGGAATATCCGTCTTTCTGCTAAACATGATGTATTGAACTCATAATTCATTAGATATTTTTTTATGAATGTCAAGTAAATATCGTAAGTAAATTGCTTCCGGTTGTTCAATCATTTGATAGTCAGAGTCATTCTTTGATAAATGATCACTATGAGTCAGACTCAATAGAATTTGATCAATCCTTTTTTCCGTCATTAAGGTGGAGAACTGAACCAAGAATTATCTTTCTTCATCATCAATCGAATCACTGTTTGCGACCCAGGATTCTATTTTATCATCAATCCAATCTCCGTTCACATTTTTTTTATTTTATCATCAATCCAATCCTTGTTCACATTTTTTCTTTTTCTTATCAATGAATAGATCTCTTTACTTGTATGACTTAGATGTCTCGTATTTCTCGAAAACGTTATTTGATTGATGGGATTTGGTATGATACTTATGAGATCGATGACATTGATATTCAAATATTTTTTCTTAGAACGTATTGATTTGACCCCATAAGCGGGATCACCACCCAATAGCATATTGCTGCCAGAAGTAGAACCCCGTATTTTTTCTAGAAAATCTCCTAATTGTTCCAGAGCAACTAGAAAGAGATTCTTTAACCAGAACCAGAAGTTTTCACAACTCAATTATAGATGATGGAATCATCAAAGATTTGACCTTTTTAAACTTTGTCTGTAACTCACTAGAGGCCCGGGAAACAAAGAGAAGATGTATACAAACGAGATATCCAGCAATAAGAAGGAAAATGCTTTAATAAAGGAACTCCCGAACATTTAGCGATCTCAGATGTGTCGATATTAATGGCGATTCACTATTTCGATGAATCCTTTCTTCGGACAGAAGAAGATTATGGAAACACTTACTCGAAATCTCACTTATCAGATTCCATTTCCATTGTTTCCATTTCCATTATCGAAGACACAATTTTTTTTTTTTGAAGAATTCGTCATGATATATCTGATCCATGCATAATATCATGAAAAATGGATACAAATTTTTGACTGCTACTTAGATTTAGTATCGATGTAACGACCCCAAAATCGGGACTATTCTTCCATCTCGACCTTGTGCGCTAAACATAACTTATACTAGTTTTACATCATCATTTAATAATAAAACTAATAAAAATACGGATACTTTAAAATTTTTCTATCTTTCTTTCTTTCCCTGAATCACAACCTTTATGATTATCTATATCTCAAAACCATACTTATACTATGATTCATTTTATCAGAGTAGATATGATTAATGTAACTCAATCCTTCTTACAAATCATTTTTTTATATAGTATTATTATAACTACATTACTTTACATTACAAAGTAATTACCGCAAAACATTCTCATCGCAGAACAAACATTCTTTTGTATATATTTAAACATATTAAAGATTTACACAACTTTCATTTACAACCATTGCAAACTATAGTCACAACGTAATACAGTTCCTAATAAAAAAAATAGTTTTCCTGTTCATATACTTCTAGTCTTTATCACCCGAACAACTAGAGATTTCATCGTAGTTATAACCTGCAAATTATTGCAAGAATGAACACGACGGCCCAACAAGTCCAACAGTCTATTATGCATCACGTAGCATCGAATTTCAGATTCAATTTATGCATTATAGTCTTCTTATTTATGCACATTACAAATGCATCGTCAACCTTATGCAATAATAGCAACACACATTTCATGCATATTGTATCCTTTCATCATACCATATAAGCTATCAACTTGCATATGTTATCTACCACATGTAAATTGAGTTCATAACTCAATTAGTAGTGAGTCATAATTTGACTTTCATAAATCATAGTATAACAACACATTTATATCAACAAATTACTATAATGCTTATACAACTAATAATAAGATCATGTAAGTAGACTGAAAAACTTGCCTTCGCGTTGAAACGGTATCGATTCAACTCGTGGTGTCCTTGAAACGGTATTATCTCGTACCACACTTCTGTAATACACATAAGATTACTATATAACTTAACACTAATATATGTGACAAATGAGAATTTTGTAACTTAATTTAAATATTTATTGATTGAATAAATATTTTTTCGATGATCTGATTGTTGAATTAATTGATTAATTGATGAATTTATGGTAGATTAATTTAATTATATATGTTACATTAATTAAATTAATATGGAGAAATTTTATATTTAAAGTATGTGTTTAATTGAATTTATTTGATTAAATGCATTATTTAAATAAGTATAATGTAATTTCTAATTAATTTAATTATTAATTAGAGATTTAATAATTTGTCATTATTAATAAATGAGAATTTTATTTATTTGACTATGTGATTTAATGTAGAATTATTTTATTTTATTTATTTGATTTTAGTAAGATTATTTAATTAATTTAAATATGTGACATGAACTATATAATAAGTAGTTTATTAAAATAAATTAGAAGGAAGGAATAGATGTGCTAAACAAACAAAGCCTTATGGGGAGTTGGTGCCAGTTATTAACTGACACCATGTTCTGCCATTTAACTTTCACGTATTATTATTATACCAGTCATCGTTCATCAGTTTCTAAGAGTTAACACAGAGAGAAAAGAGAGAGACTTGAGAGATTTAGAGAAAGGAAGGAGAAATTGGTTCAATTGTTGCTTAATCTAGACTACTAGTCAAGGTAAATTCCTTAAATTCAACCTTGATTCATGTTCTTTAAAGTTTTATTCCATGAACGTATACTGTGTTTTCTGTAAAGTAAATTCTATGGCTAAATATTTAATAAATGGATGTTAGATGCTTTTAAGTATGCATAAATGTGTTTAATATGATTTATATGTGATTTAGAGTAAGCAAAAATCATGGAATGATGTTTTTATTAAAGTTCTGAAAATTACAGAAGAACGGTGTTTAAATATGACTCATATGTATAAAAATTCATGCTTGTTTTGCATATTAATCAGTTAAATTGATGATTAATTGTGTTTATGCATGTAAAAATGAAGAAAACAAGAGTTAAACGGTTAGATTTGGTTAACAAACGAATTTACAGTGATTAATTTTGTTAACTATATCAAAACTTGATAATAAAGTATGAACAGTTAAATTTTTAGCCTTTAATTGGTTGTTTAGCTTATCTGTGATGTCAAAATCACTGTGTATATATTGAGTTTTGATTTCATAACATATATGATGCATGAGTAGTAATTTAATTGGTTAATTGTGAAAACTTTGGCCAAATTTAGTATTTTTCTGTGTTCTTCGCGAACTGCATGAAGTGAGTTTCAGGTCCACCGCCCCGGCGGTAGAAATGAACTTCATTTCTCGCCCCGGCGGTAGAAATGAATTACATTTCCCGCCTCGGCGGCAATCTCGCCCCGGCGAGGATTTTGTGAAGAAATCCACCGCCCTGACGGTGGAACAAAAAAAAGAGTAAAAAGAAGAGAGTAATTTTTTTTTTTTTTTTTGTGATCATGTTATGTTATCGTAGACATATCTAAAACTTAGGCTAACATATTAATTGAAGTATTAAATGAAATTGGATGGGAATGAGTCTTGAAGTGTTTATAATACTGTAACTAATTATTGTTACTGTTTTATAAACGGAATGTATAGGTTGATTAGAGAACGTGAGTCTTAAATTTATAGTCTACGCACGAGGCTAGTATCTTATCCTTACTTTTATGTTTACGCAAGTTTTCTACCTTAATCTATTATTTCGTTGAAAGCAAGCTACCTAATACTACCTTGATTTCAATCACGCAAGTTCCTGAACTTAATTCCCTTATCATATATGTTTCATAATGCTATTACTTACTCGAGCAAGTTATTATTTCTATTCCATTCAGTTTCATGGATTCAATGAGACGTTTTAATTTCCTCTTTGTAATGCTTCAGTTATATAGAACTTATTCAATTGTACCTTTTGGGAGATTTAGTTTTGATTCTCAAATTACACCTTTTGAACCTTGATTGACTAGCGAACCCTTATTGATTCGACTAGTCCATAGTTGATGAGCGTTCTAAATTCTAGAAACATTATTGAAGTAAATTCAAACCAAACTTCCTTTGGTGCGGACTCCGATGTCAAACTGAGATGAACAATCCTTATACAGGGGATTTTATTACGCGTTAGCGTTAAGATGTTATGCACATACATGGTACAAATGGTTGATCCCCCTGAGTACGAGAAGTAAGGTTCATATAGTCTTACGACTGTTAAAGGTTTAAGGTAGAAATACTGGATAACCTAGGACATAGTTCGTGGTCTTAAGACCCTCAGACATTCTTTCGAATCTTGTCTTACATTCTTAACTCAAAAGTTGAATCTTCGATTATTCAATATCCATTAATTATTTCGCATGTTATTATTATTGTTGTTGTTGTACTTGTTGGGCAATCATTGCTCACCCTTGCATAATAACATTGCAGCTAAAGTTGAAAGAGTTGATGAGTCGTCCACTAGTAAGGGCAAGGGCAAAGCAAACAAGTGATGAAGACTTGTTATGTTTGTTTAAATGATGTTTATGTAATAGACTTAAGTATGTTTTCCGCATTGATGTTATGTTAAGGTTAGATGACCTGGAATTTATTTATGAATGATATTGTAACCCTTGAGTTTTCAAACTTAATATTCTAACTTTAATTCCACCCATATTAATGGACTTATCACATATATTCATAACACAAGCTTTTATTGCTTTTTAATCATTTAATAACTTAATACACATAATTTTCTGTAATTATATCCAACTTAATTCATTTAGTACATAACTATTTCTTTTATTAGCTTCAAAGTGCAACTAGAACTATTCTTAATTTAAAGATTTCACAACATATTTAAATCATTCATTATCTAGTTTGTTATATTTATTAAAATTATTAACAATATTATGTATTAATTATAACATATTAAGTTATTTTAGCTATTTATAATAGCTCATATAACCTCATGATCAAAACAACCCCAATTAAGCCAAAATAGTTCACAGCTCAGCTGCAATCCCATGATCGAGTTGCTAGTTTTGCCATTTTACAGATCACAGACCATTCATTCGTTTAAAGCAAAACTTTGATATGTTGGAGATGGTATATCATCCTTTTTAAAAAAATATATAAACCAGCTAAAATAAATATCTTAGGTAGGTTTTACAAGGCTTCAAAGTTGCCCTTTTGCTGTTGCTATTGCTAATCTGTTGCAATCCACAACACTAACCAGCCTATTTTGTGAATTTTTAACTCACAAACTATGAATTCAATTAAAACCAACTTTTGGTATGCTATAGAAGGTATGTCATACTAGTTTTCAAAAAATATAACTCAGCTAATTTGGACATTCTAGACAGGTTTAACAAGGCCACAAAATTGCTCTGTTGAAACAGTTTTTACGTTGAGCATCAACATGTCATTTGCTTCAAACTAGATTGTAAACATCATTTAGCTTACCTAAATTATTCATTTTATATCATATCATGTATATAAAGGTGTTCTTAATTTCAGACTTCACTAAATTCTTCTATTTAGGCTAAACAGTCTCTAAGAGGACTTTTATCAAACATCATGTATGCATGCCTTAAATTTACAAGATTCATAATCATTTAGTTATAGTTTAACCCATAATTTTCTACCCTTATAACTTCGCACGATAACAACTATTCTCCTTACAATCTACAGTTCAAACAATAATTCAATTATAGCCCAATTGCAACTATAAAATCCTGATAACCAATTAATTCATATAATCTTCATAAAACTCAACATACCTCTTTACTTGTTATTCAACTTGAATTTCTTGTTGCAATAGCATTGTTGTCCTCTTTTAATGCCGATTGATGTTATCTTCAGTCAAGGACGGAGGTACACATGGGCTAGGGTGGGCTGTAGCCCAGGTGAACTTTTTTTTTTTTTTTTATATAGGTAAAAGGTAGGGCTAAATATGTAACTTAATAAACTTAAGGGGGCTAATTAATAGAGGAGGTATACTTAGAGGGAGCAAAATAAAATTTTCATAAACTAATTCTAATTTGAAGAGAAGTCCGTCCGCCGCTCACTTTCCACATTCCCCTGTATTGTATGGCTTAATGGTTATTTCATTATGCTGATGCAGAGCTTCTTCAACTTTTCATTCTTCTTTTACTTTTAGTTTCTACATCTCGCCTCTGCAGCTCCGCTGTTAAACCCACTACTTCTTCTACATTTCTATTACTCCGCTAGTCCACTGCCTATTGTGAATATCAGAGTACTCAGATTTAAAAGGTAACTAAATTAGGGCTTTTTTGTTTCTTTGCAAAATTATGCGTGAGTTTTTTTTTTCTCTTGGTTTGTTACTGTCAATAAATTCAATAAATTTATTTCATTTCATGTCAATAAATTCATTTCATTTCATTAATATCTTTGTTTATTTTTGATTTTTCAAGGCATTTGTCTATATCTCTATTCACATGATATATCATCCCCAAATATTAGTGTAATTGGTTTCTTAGGCTTTGAAATTAATTCATGATTTTGGTTGAATGTAGAAAGTAAATTACATAAAAAGGAAAAAAATTAATGTCAATAAATTCATTTTATTTCAGTATCTTTGTTTATTTTTGATTTTTCAATGTATTTGTCTATATCTCTGTTCTGCTGTTCACATGATATATCATCCCCAAATATTAGTGTAATTGGTTTCTTATACTTTGAAATTAATTCATGATTTTGTTTGAATGTAGAACGTAAATTTGGTTTGAGGCTTGAGCATTTGGGGAATCATTCAATTGAACTGTGACGAGTAAACAAAGTAAGTTTCTAAATATTTAGTTTGAATTCTGAATACTTAATTTGAATAAGTGACAATGGAGAGTCAAGGAAGCAAGAGAGAAAAAACTTTGTTTTCTTTCTTTAAACCAAGAGAAAGTGCATCAACTAGTGAAATACATTCTCCATCTAATGATGATATCTCAAATCACCAACCGCCCCTTTCTAAATCTCGAAGAGTTGAAATTGATCTTAGTACTCTTGAACGGGATCCTGGGATTCGGATCCCTATATGGCAACATCCCGTTAATCAACGAGATGAAATTAGGAGAGCTTATATCAAAAAATGGGTCCGTATCAACCTAAGTTGGCAGAGTACCGAAGGACTAAATCAGGGTCACAAAATCGAAAATTTCAATATTCGTGGTTTGAATCATTTCCTTGGTTAGAGTACTCTCCATCAAAGGATGCAGCATTTTGTTTTCCATGCTTTGTTTTTCAAAATAAGGTGTCTCTCCATCCCACATTCACTACTGAAGGGTTTAATAGTTGGAAGAGGGTTAATGATGGAGTTAGATGTGCACTTTTGATGCATATGGGAGGTCCTACTTCACCACATAGGAATGCAGTAAAATGTGTTGAAGACTTAATGAAAGTAACTGGACATATTGACAAAGTGTTGAATGCACAAACTTTAGAAGAAGTTCAAAAGAATCGATTGCGACTTATGGCAACAATTGAGAGTATAAAGTGGCTTAGCTTGCAAGCTTGTGCATTTAGAGGTCGTGATGAATCTCCAACTTCTAGCAATCGTGGTAATTTAATAGAGTTGATAAAACTTATGGGCCGATTGAATGTTAACATTGGTGATGTAGTCTTAGAGAAAGCTCCGAAAAATGCTAAATATATTTCACCGACTATTCAAAAAGAAATTTTGCATATTCTTGCAAACAAAGTTAGAAGAAAAATTCGTGAAGAAGTTGGAGATGCAAAGTTCTGTATTTTGGTTGATGAAGCCAAAGATGCATCGAATAAAGAGCAGATGGCTATTGTTTTGAGATTTGTTGACAGTCATAGTTTCTTACGAGAGCGTTTTTTTGAGATTGTGCATGTTTCAGACACTACTGCTTTAACATTGAAGAAAGAAATATCTAATGTCCTTGCTCAATATAATTTACATATCCTTAATATGTGAGGTCAAGGGTATGATGGTGCTAGTAATATGCGTGGTGCTTGGAACGGGCTTCAAGCTCTATTTCTTAAAGATTGTCCGTATGCATATTATGTACATTGTTTTGCTCACAGACTACAATTAGCATTAGTTGCAGCTTCTGCAAAAGAGATTTCTATTTGGCAATTTTTTTCGAAACTAACAACTATTATCAATCTCATTGGTGCTTCTCCCAAATGGCACACTGAGTTACATTCTGCTCAAGCTATTGAAATTGCACGTATGGTAGCTTCTGGTGAACGTGATACTGGTAGAGGCATTAATCAGATTGGTAATCTACATCGGAGTGGAGCTACTCGGTGGAGCTCTCATTTTGATTCTATTTGCAGCTTAATTGATATGTATGGTGCAACTATTTCAGTGCTTGAAAGTATTGTTGAAGAAGGATCCTCTAACTCTATGCGTGGAGAAGCTGGTGGTTGTTTGATCATAATGAGGTCTTTTGAATTTATTTTCACTCTATATATGATGCATAAAATTATGGGGATTACTGATTTGCTTTATAGAGCTTTGCAGCACAAATCTCTTGACATTGTAAATGCCATGGATCTAGTCTCAACTACTAAAGCACTACTTCACACTTTGAGAGAAGAGGGATTTGATCATCTTCTTGAGCATGTGCAATCAGTTTGCACACAAAATGACATTGACATACCAGATATGAATGCTTCATATAAAAGGGCTACAGGTCGTTCATGCCAACAAAAAGAATCGATGACAGTTTGTCAACACTATCATTTTGATGTGTTTAATTCAGCAATAGATTTTCAGCATGAAGAGTTGAATTCTAGATTTAGTGATGGTGCAGTGGAACTCCTTATACTTAGCTCTGCTTTAGAGCCGAAGGACAACTTTAAATCATTCAAAGTTGATGATCATCCAGAAGATTTCAGTGAACAAGAAATGCATTATTTGAGATGTCAGTTGAATCATTATAAAATTGATGTGCTCCATCATCAGAGCTTTCAAAATATGTCTACCATTACTGAATTGTGTCGCGGATTAGTTGAAACAAATAAGTTGCAGCATTTCAATTTGATTGATAGATTGATTCGTCTTGTTTTGACTCTACCTGTTTCCACTGCCACGACAGAACGAGCATTTTCAGCTATGAAACATGTTAAAACTACTTCTCGCAATAAAATGGAAGTGGAGTTTTTAGCAGATTCTATGATGATTTACATTGAACGGGAGCTTGTTGAAGATATTGATTCAGATTCCATAATAGACGAATTCTATTCTACAAAACATAGAAGGATGCAACTTAAATAGTATGTTTTGTTTTCCTTTTTCCTTACATGTTATGTACATTTGAACCTTATTACTATGTATGATTTTGAGTTTATGATTGATTTTGGTAGGGCAATTTTTTGTATATATGGTTGGTACTTGGTAGCCCAGGATAGACAAAATTCCTAGCTCCGCCCTTGTCTTCAGTCCAATAAGCTTTACTTCTTTGACAAATTTGATACTTATATATAGCCCAAGAAGATTTTATAATGAATTTGGATAAATGGTTCGGCAACCTAAGAGAATAAGCAAGAAAATGTGGAACGGATTGAATTGCTCAAGAGAAAATACTGAACACAGTATGTTCAATTATTGCCTCAGTTATCACCCATTAGGTATAGCATTTCGTGTCTTCCTAATTAGTTAGAAACATGACAGCTCATGCTTATCTCTGCTTAGTGGTTTACTTAAATCCCATATAGTTGTCACCTCCTCCTTAGCTTGATGACGCAGCAAAACCTACTAACTCATATAATTCTCTCTTAATTTCTAAATCCCAGCTTCGTTGATGCATAAGACCTAACTTCTTGGTTCCATAAGTCCACTACTTAGCTTAAATGTAGTAAATACCATTTAATATATTGCACTATTTACATTCTGTATATATTATATTCTAATACTCATTTTACTAATGCATTACAATATACATTATAGATATTATATACATACTGCACTACTACATAATATATTAACACACGCCACATTAATAACACATACCTTATATTGTAATATTTCCCCCACTTCACATATTTACTCTAAAATTACATAAATATAATATAAACCTTTTAAAAATTATGAAATCAAATTTCATAATATAATATAATTCTCATAATATAACACATACATTATTCAATATTTTCAATTAAGAAATTTATAATTAATTTTTCCTCATCTTCTTTAATAAATTATTCTTGCACAATTTTAATAATAATATATTACTCACTTAAATCAAATAATTTAATTTACATTATTTGATTTATTTACACATATTATATCATTAAATATATATAATACCAATTCCTTCCTCAAATAACTAAATAGTCATTTAATTACTTCTTCAACTATTAAGTTATTAAATAAACTTAATATTTTTCTTATAAAACGATTAACTAATATAAGTTAATCTCTTTCTTACAAGTTTTTTATTTTTTTACCTATCCCCATTTCTATATCTCAAATAATTCATAGCATCAAGATTGCCACATATCACAATTATAGATATTTAATTCTAAAATATATATTTGAAATAAAATATTATTTTATTCACTATATATACTATACAATATTTAAGGTTCTCACAATCGACAATAGGTCTGAAAAAGTATCTAAAAATATCAAATTTAGATATTTGTACCCTGTCGAATTTAGGAACCATGGCATATATGTTTGGAATAGATTCCTTTTTTGGAGAGTTGAAAAGCACTATCTCGTTAAAAGGTTCTATACATGTGCCCTTTCTCAACGCATTTCTTTAGACAAAGACTTCGTTTTTTCCTCTTTTCGGATGGTAAATATTTCTTAGAACATGGAGTATGAATCAAACCCATGTTTGAATTGAAATTAACATACTGATGCGAGTTCTTCCCGTCTGAATCAGATAGATTTATATCTGAAAGAGGTTGACAATAAGTTCTTTCAAAATTGACTATTCGTCCCTTTGTTAAAAGTGTTCCAAAAATGTCTGCGATCGAGTATATAGCTCTACGAACGAATGAGTCAGATTGACTTGGAAAATAGAAAGATTTGTACAAGTTATACGTTTCGTCACCACGAGTTTGTGAAAAATCGTTAGGTATGAATATGTTAGATACCTGTGATTCGATTGGTGAAATAGTATCTCTCCCCCAAAAAGCATATTTTTTTTACCAACACACAAGAAAAATTTTGGTTGTGAATGAACAAGATATTGAGGCATTGTCCATACATAAAATCATAATTATTGATACGGGCCTTTTCACATAAAAAGAGAATCTTTTATTACAATAAAAGCAGAAGTGAGGTGGATTATTCAAGAATCAAAGCCGATTTACTTTATAAAATGAAGATATCCATGAACTTCTATGAAATGGTTTCACGGGATTCAGCCAATTGTCTTGATCGTGGAATTAATATCGTAAAGAAATAGGAATCCGTATTATTAAAGAATTTTCTGCGATTATTTCTAGTATGGAATGAGTCAATCATCCACTTTGGTATCTTATTGAACAAAAATGGTGATATTGTTCCTCTATTGATCAAGAATTTTGATTTTTGGGAAGTATCATGATCATCTAATAATCCAATAAGAACGGTTTCTATTTTTTTCAAATGAACGATTTGAAGACCTATTGATTCTAACAACTGATTGCAGAGTTGATCATTCAGACCTTTCAATTCATAAATGTAGATTTCAGACCTATGAATAGGGATATTCCCGAAACTCACAAAGAAAAAGGAAGTGAGTTAGACAAAAAGAAAAGCAACTTGGATAAAAAGAAACAAAATGGCTTAGACAAACCTTTTTTGTCGATAACCTCAGACCAATCAATCGAATATTGATTAATACGTAATCGATCGAACACTACTTGAAAACGGTGAAAGGAGTATCCACACAAACCAATCATATTTGATATGATATAGCATATACTTTGTAATCTTATTCGTTTGTTAAAGGCATTTTGCTTTATCTACATGGTGTTGTAATATTAAATGTGATAAACCCATAGTTTTAAGCAATACTTTTAGAATCATGATGATGATCATGCTAATGAGATCTAAATTCAAGGTAGCTTAAAACTAAAATCGTTCCTAATCGTTGGATTACTAAAAAGGGGATTAGTGAATCCGGATAGATTAGTACATACGTTGCTTGCTCTTAGGAAGAGGATGATTGATCTCATAATCATTTGTGTGGAGACACTAAAGCAAGTATGAAGGTGCTTATTAGAGAATAAGTTCACTGAACGTGACTCGCTAAGGAATACCTAATGGAGTTTTACTTGTCTGTCAATAGGAGTTCCTCTACTGATAGTAGTACAAGTGATCCTCGGACTTGAGATCATCATAGTATCTTGTGTATGATAAGGTATACTTTGACATGTCCCTTAAGACTTTTAGGGTATATCAAAGGGTATGATTGGGTATAATAAGTTGTACATGGAGATAGGTGAATGATCAACAAAGAATCTACCACGTTTAGTAAAAGATGTGAATATCCTATGTGATTCGATAAATGACAACTCAGAAGTCTTTGGCCAAAGCAGAATGAAATTAGAAAAGAGTTTCTAATTTGCATTATTTAGAGTTGTGCATTTAAGAATCGAAATACATATAATTAAATAAAATAAGACTTGACAGTAATTGCAAGTCTTATATTTAATTGGGATATTGTATGGTAGAAGGATTGAATTGTACGGTAACTATTCACTGAAAGGTTCTTTTGTGATTAATGTTGAAATCTATATTATTTGGAAAGTCGTTGATCGCTAAGAGGACTTACCCTTATTGCAGAATAAATACTATTTATTTAAATGAATTAAATAGTTTAATTTATTTATTTAAATAAGATTAGAATTGTTCTAATTGATTTATTCACAATCGGTTTAATATGGAGAACCTAAAGGATCACACCGCAAAAGAAAAATATTTATTTAAAAAGTAAATGGCATAATCGTAATAATAAGTTAAGTATATTTAATTTAATCTATATAGATAGAATAAATTAAATAGCTTAATATTTATTATTTAATATTTTAGATATATTAAATATAAATTAATAAGAGGAGTCTTATTATTATTATTATTACTATTATTATTATTTAATTCCTAAAAGGGTTTGAGAATTAATTAATAAAAGTACTCTCATAAAGTCCTAATTTGATTAGGAGTTTAATTAATTAAAAGAGTTTAATTAAAATAAAACCATATTCCTAAATAGTTTAGGAGGGTTCCCTATATCTACAAATAAGAGGAGTCTTATCATGATTTGGGGTTAGACAGTTTACACGCTTTTTCATAAGAATTGGAGAGAGAGTACTTACAATTTCTATAAAGATAGAAACTAGGGTTTTGACAATACCCATCTTCTTGAATACATATTATTCCTTGGTGGATCACCTCTAGAGGCCAAACACTTGGGTGGCTAACGTTGATCAAAGGAAGGAATCTAATCGGTGGTTTTAAGAAGAACGCGAAGGATTTGGAGTTGAACTTGTACCTGAGGAAGCTTTGATCTACGAGGGTATGAATCTGATTATCTATCTCTTTCGTTTAATTGATAATTGAGCACAAGGAAACATCATAGTGATGGTTTGTATAAAATTTTAAAATCCGATTTTATCGCACTTTCGCACTATTTATGTAATTTGATTACATGTTCGCGCTATATACAAACCTAACAGTGGTATCAGAGCCTAACCTTGTGCTAATTATCGATTATTATGATTCCATGTATGTATGGATATGCTGTGATGAACGAGAATTTTGTAATTTAATTTAAATATTTATTGAATTAAATAAATAATTTTTGACGATTTAATTATTGAATTAAATAATTAATTGATGAATTTATGGTAGATTAATTTAATTATATGTGTTACATTAGTTAAATTAATGTGGAGAATTTTTATATTCAAAGTATATATATTTAATTGAGCTTATTTGATTAAATGTATTATTTAAATAAGCATAATGTTATTCTAATTAATTTAATAATTAATTAGAGATTTAATAATTTGTCAAAATCCATAAATGAGAATTTTAATTATGTGACAATGTGATTTAATATTGTGGTATTATTCTATTTTATTTAATTAATTTTAATAAGATTATATGGTTAATTAAATATGTGACATTAAACTATATTATAAGCAAGTTATTAAAATAAACTAGAGAGAAGGAATAAAAGAACAAGCAAACATGGCCTTAGTGGTGGTTGGAGCCAGTTAACCCATTATGAGAATTAACTGACGACCACTACATAGTTATTATATACATTATATTATATACGTATTATTATTATTATTATTATTATTATTATTATTATTTTCATTTTTAGTCTGAATTGGAGATACCAAGAGAAAAAGAGAGAGTTTTGAGAGGATTAAAGAAGTGAAGAAGAAGTCATTTCATCTGCTTGCATAATTTAAAGCATCTAATCAAGGTAATTCTTAAATTAAAGCCTTTAATTTATGTCCTTTTAAGTTTTTCTCTATGAACGTATATTTTAAGTTTTCTGTAATCTGAATTCTATGGCTAAATTTTAAAGAACTTGGTGTTAGATGTTTGTAAGCATGCATAAATATATTTTATATGATTTATATATGATTTAGAGTAATTAAATTCATGTAATTATGTTTTATTAGAGTTTTAAAATTTATAGAGAAACAGTGTTTGAATATGGCTTATATGTATAAAAATTTATGCTTGAATTGTATGTTAATCGGTAAATTAATGATTGATTATGTTTATGCATGTAAAAACGAAGAAAACAAAAGTTAAACGTATTGAATTGGTTAAGAAACGAGTTCACAGTGATTGATTAAGCTAACTGTATCAAAATACGAACATAAAGTATAAACAGTGAATTTTTAATCTTTAAATTGGTTATTTAGATTTTTTATGATGCTAAAATCATTGTGTATATAATGGATTTTGGTTCTATAACACATATGATGTATGGGTAGTAATTAAATTAGTGAATTGTGAAAAACTTTGGCCAAATTTGGCATTTTTTGTGTTCTTCGCGAATTGCAGAAACTGAGTTTCGGGTCCACCGCCCCGACGGTGTCCCCGCCCCGACGGTATAAATGAACTGATTTGTCGCCCCGACGCCTAAATTGAACTAACTTTACCGCCCCGGCGGTAGCCTCTCCCCGACGCTGGTTTGTGAAGGAATCTACCGCCCCGACGATAAAACATGAAATGAAACTTTTCCTTTTTCTTTGTGCTCATGCTATGTTACCGTATGCACGTTTAAAGCTTAGACTAATGTATTAAATAAATACTAAGATATTGTGATGGATGGTAGCATATACCTATTAATTATCCGATGACAATTTAGATATTAAAATGAAATTGGATGAGAGTGAATTCTGAAGTGTTCATAATATTATAACTAATCATTGTTACTGCTTTATAAACGGAATGTGTAGGTTGTTTAAAGAACGTGAATTTGAATTTATAATATACGCACGAGACAAGTTTATTAACTCCACTTTTCATTAAGCAAGTTCTAAAACTCTATCTCTCTTTTATGCAAGTTTCTATATTCTACTTCATATTGAACAAGTTCTTTACCATAATTCGTTCAAGTTCATGAATTCAAATGTGGTATTCTGATTCCTTTTAAGTAATATTTCAGTTACACAGAGTTTATTCGATTGTATGCCTGTGAGATTCAGTCTTTTGTTCTCGAATACCTTTCATATTAAATTATTGAACCTTGATTGACTAGCGAACCCTTATTGATTCGACTAGTCCATAGTTGATGAGCGTTCTAAATTCTAGAAACATTATTGAAGTAAATCCAAACCAAACTTTCTTTGGTGCGGACTCTAATGTGAAACTGAGATGAACAACCCTTTTATAGGGGATTATTTTACGCGTTAGCGTTTAGATATTGTGCACATACATGGTACAAAGGGCTGATCCCCCTAAGTACGAGAAGTAAGGTCTATATAGTCTTACGACTGTTAAATGTTTAAAGCAGAAATACTTGATAACCTAGGACATAGTTCGTGGTTTTGTGACCCTCATATGTTCTTTTGATTCTTGTATTCTAATCTTGATTCAAAAGCCGAGTATTTGATTATCCGATATCCAATTATTATTCGCATGTTATTATTATTTTTATTATGTTACTTGTTGAGCAATTGTTACTCACCCTTGCATAATAATAGTGCAGTTAAAGTTGAAAAAATTGATGAGCAATCCACTAGTAAAGGCAAAGGCAAAGCAAACAAGTGATGAAGAATTGTTAAATTTGTTTGAATGATATTATGTAATAGACTTATGTTATGTTTTCGCATTGATGTTTTATTAAGGTTAGATGACCTGAGATTTATTTGTTAAAGATGTTGTAACCCTTTAATGGGAGATTTCTATTTTTATTAAGAATTTACATTTATACTTGAATGGGTAGTTAGATGTGATGTGATTCAATTGGATAGTGAACACCAAATCCTATGTAAACGAAGTACCCGGATTTGGGGGTGTCACAGGTTAGTATCAGAGCTGTAGGTTATGAACCTTAAGTGGGGAAACCTTAGGGTAGTAGCCTTTAGGAGATAGAGAACATAGTGGTGATAAACTCTTATCGAGTTCTAAGGAATGAATTAAGGAATTCATTAAAGATAATAAAAGACTTTATGTGTTATGTGCTTATGTGTTAACAACCTATGTGCTACGAATAATATCGAGTATTAATTAAAACTTTAACTTTGTTGTCAAGATGTCGGATGTTGGAGGATTTAATCAACCTAGGGAGATTGAGCCCCGAGTGGCTGGAGAGGAGGAGCCCCGTGATATCCATGTTATCCGGGAGTAGTTGATACAGAGAGCCATCTTCATTGATCACTGTTGTGGGTCAGGAGCATGAGCCTGAGTTTAATTCAGAGGAGGATTTTGAGGATGTAGAGGTAGAGGCTGAGGAGGATGATGAGGATCCCGAGGAGGTACCCCTTACCTCTATCGATGTTGAGACGTACGATGCTTTGTATGATCGTACCATAGAGTTACAAGATAGAGTCAGAGACTTAGAGGGACTGGCAAATAGACGCCAGGCTATTATAGACTAGAAGAATGAGAAAATTGAGGATCTTGATATACGTCTTGGAGACGTAGAATGGAAGTTAGTTCAGGCAGAAAATCAAAAGGAAGACCTGTTAGTTGAGAATGAGAAGATGAAACTTGAAATTGAAAAATTGAAGGATGACCTAAGTGAGGAGTCAACAAAATGTGCGAGAGCAGAGGATGCTTAGATGAATACCGCTCGACGTGCAGAAATTTTTGAAGAAGGTGAACGGGCAAAGAAGGCTAAGATTGAGGAGACAGACTACACTTTTCAGACAACGATTGATAGGGCCCAGGATCGAGTTCTCCACTATCCCGTTCAGTTCGAGGACTTGCCATAATACATGTTGGATCATAGGATGATGTTCCGTATCATGGAGGAAGAACGCAGAAAGGCGATTCGACGCCGTAGTAGGCCGTGATAGGAGAAGTATTGAAGTATATGTAAATATTTATGGTAGCTAGTGATGTAAATTCCAGCGTGATTATATACAATGGAATATGACTATTAATCCTAAAGATTATTTGATCTCGGGATAGTTGATGTAAATAGCAGTGATGCTATCTTTATATGTTTAAGACTTTTGAATGAATGAAATATTAAAGTTGTTTGAAGATGTTATGTGTTATGTGTTAAATCTGAATTGTTTAAGTTAAGTATTGAACACTTAAGAAATTGAGTGATGATCTAATAAGCACATATTCTTGAACAGAAAATGCCGCCGAGACGCCAACCACGTCAACAAGCTCAAGAAAGCTCTACTAATAATAACAACAACGACGCCAATGCTAATCCTGTATAGCAGTTGGTGAACTTTTTGGCTGGAGCACTTGCGAATCAGTCGCAAGCTCTACCAGTGACGTCATTTAAGGATTTCAAAGCGATAGGACCGCCAGAATTTAGGGGTTCCCTGAACCTGATCGAAGCCTAAACCAGGGTGCTGGAAATGGAAAAAATATTTGACGTTGTTAGGGTTAGTGATGACCAAAAGACTTCCTTCGTAACGTTCATGCTTAAGTCAGAATCCAGCTACTGGTGGTGTGACACCCCCAAATCCGGGTACTTCAATCCCACATATTTGGTGTTCACTATTCCATACATTCATGTCTAACTACCCATAATAAAGGATAATAAAGTTAAACTGATTAAAACAACTTCCCACAAAAAGGGTTTACAACTTTAATCTCTTAATTAAATAAATCCCAGGTCATCTAACCTTTAATATATCAATGCGGAATTAAACATAATATTAAATAAGTCTTGTTACAAAAACTTCAGAGACAAGTAACAGTTCGCGAGCTACTTCTGCATTTTGCCTTTGCCCTTGCTAGTGGACGGCTCATCTGACTTCTCAGTCTTAGCTGCAATGTTTTATGCAAGGGTGAGCAAACAATTGCCCACAAGTATAATGACAAATAAATAACCAATGGAGTAGAATTTAATTGAAATGTAATAGTTTGTCTCAGATCAATCAATAACAATCAAAAGACTGAAAGCTCAATAGAAAACTCGACTTAAGAATTGAATATAGATTTCAAGATCAAACGTAAATCTGAGGGTCATAAGACCTCGAACTATGTCCTAGGTTAACATGTATCTCTACTGTAACCTTTAACAGTCTTGTAGACTATGGACTATCCGTCTCGTACTCCGGGGGATCAGCCTTTTGTACAATGTATTGTGCACAAATATTTTAACGCTATTACGTAATTTAATCCCCTATATTAGGGTTGTTCATCTCAGTTTGACATCAGAATCCGTTCCAAAAGAAACTTGGTTTGGATAACCTCAAGAAATTCTAAATCTTTAGAACGCTCATCAACTATGGACTAGCTGAATCAATAAGGGTTCGCTAGCCACTAAAGCATTTGATTCAACAATAAAGTTGTATAATAAGATTTGTGTTCGAAGTTTGAATAACAATTCATATTCGCAAAGCAAACACCTTGAAAAGAACTTACGCATTTGATATTACAGCAACCTTACTTGAACAATGATAAACTAAGGTTAATAAGCTTCTTCAATGTAAGAAAAGTAGGAAACTTGCTCAGGTAAAAGTTAAGTTTTAGGAAACTTGCCTTGCGCGTTAGCTACAAACTTACAATTCACGCTCTTCAATTATCCTATATAAATCATTAGGATCACCATACCAATTAGTTATATTATAACTAACTTCATTGGTTTATATTCTTCATATAAATTAAACTTATAATCCTTAGCTTTAGTTGACCATACTAATCACATACCATGAATCTGAAACCCTCACTAGCATATAACATAAAGCTTAGCATTTACACGATGCTACTAAGTTTCATGAACATCAAATTAAAGATTTTCATAAACTTCTAATTCAAAACTTATAACATTACCTTTGTAGTTATAACCTGATATTATACCATATTACATGTTTTAGACTTCATTAAATTCATTAGGATAGGTTAAATTAACATCCCTTGAACTGTACATATAATAGATCATTACAGGATCTGTTCTGATATCGGCGCGGCCGCGCCACTTTTACTCTTGGAACCCGCGCGGCCGCGCTGCACTTATATAGGGACTGATCTGCTACCGGCGCGGCCGCGCTACGACGTAGACTCAGTTGCTGCATCGCGAACAGACTCTATTTCCAACCAATTTCTCAACTTACTAAGACGCCCCCAAATTTTGACGTCACTGTAATTTGATTCATCACGTTCTAACACAATAATGACATAAAACTAATGCAGCGAAAAAGATAGAATAAATTACATTGATTTAATATAATTATTATCGTCCCAAGGTCTCGCAACCGATACCACTATACTATCCAAAAGTCTTAATTTAACTGAAACATAGTACTAATACATAATCCATGCCTAATCTTATTACATAACCAAATCTAGAAACTTAAAACAACATAGTAAGATAATATCCTGCCTAAGGGAGAACAAAGTTACTCCGTAGTTTTGCCCTTTCCTTTATCCTTGCCTGAAGGTTCACCTCGCTCTGCCTTAACTGAAAGATTTAAAGAAAGCAAGAATGAGCAACAAATTTGCCCATCAAGTGATGTAATAACAAGGGTAAACAATTAAAAGTTTGATGTCTCGAGAATATAAGGGATAGTTCGAGAATATTATGAATTATCAATTATTTCGAATAAAGTTGTTATGAACGGATAATCTCAATAAGATTCAAGAAATAATCCTGATAAAGTTCGAGGTGCAAAACACTGAGTAGTCCCAAAGGACTAAGAACTCCTGCTAGAATTAACAGTTTTTATACTGAAAATCCAATAAAAACAAGTACATAGGTGATCAGCCTGTAGTACCCCAGATTATGCATAACTGTCACATGCTTATAGGTGCGCACGTCGGTTCCCCGACAATATATAATTTCCCCCTTTTTTTTTGGGTTGTTCATCTTAGTAGATAAGAGTCCTTACTAAGACAATTGGTTTGGAATAGCTTTCTAACACATGTATATTAGTCTAACCAAAACAATAGTTTAGACAACTTTTATAATCATATTCAATGATTTAATGAATACCAATACTCGCAATGAGGTTTAAGGGATATTAATCTTAAACCAAACTTTAGGATATGAAAGACAGTTTATAAAGCATAAGAGTCATTGTCACATACTTGTACGATACATGAATATACAAGTTTACATGCTTGCTCAATAAAGAGAAAGGGTTCGAATACTTGCACAATATACCACATCCTGCTCGAATGTAAATTGAGTAGGGTTAAAGGAAACTTGTTTGTTTGCTCAGCTACAAATACTCTATCTTTAATTTAAATTGTGTTGAAACGACCTAATCATTAATAAGTCGGTTCCTTAATTAGCATAACATTCTTACAAGTGGTTACGCACCACATAGTTTTAATACACAGTCACGTAGGTGGAATCATGATTACTAAGTCCATATTCGTAATTTCTCATCTTAGCTAAATGAGTTAGAAAATCTAGAATACTTTGACCCTAAGCATCAACATAAGCTCGAACACATAGTATATCAGTTCAATCATGCAATACAGCTTAAAACATTCATACATACATGCTGCAAAACTTTATTTACAAATTAAAACAACTGGGCTTTTCTGGCAACCTGCGCGGCCGCGCTGGTTTTTGCCTTTAGGAGTGGCGCGGTCGCGCCACCCTCTGGGCAGACCAGAAAATGCAATTTCATTATGCTTGAACCTAGTTTATTCTTAGCATACTAGTTATTGTTATACATCAAGATACACATGTTTATGTCCTTATTAACTTGGTCTATAACTCTAGCATGCTCATTTAAATCCATTTGGAAGTCTTATGGTCCTAAGTCGGAAATTTCTACACTTTAGGCCAAACAAGTCCATTTCACACATAGTCCGCTATTATGGTCGAAATGTCCTATAATATGACTAGACAATACTTAATACGCATGCTCGGATGTAAACAACATACGCACATACTAAACACATAGCTTATACTTGAAATTCATGCATTAAACATGCTCGTACATGTCAAAATAATTCTTAGCTAAATGGTGCTCATGAAATTCATATCTAGAGGCATAATGAATCCTAACAATTATGCTTGTGTGGTTAGAACACAACTTTTCATAGCATTTGACAACAATAGTTCTCACGTCTTAAGTTTTCTTGAAAATCTTCACGTTAGACTAACTAAACTTTCTTAACATCTCTATGTGACTCTCCGTATGCATTTATACAAGTATTTAGACCATATATGCATGCTTGTAAACTCAGAATATCAAAGATACAAAGTTCGTTAAGTGTTAGTTTACAAAACTTTAAGTTCTCTTTTAGAAAATTGTTAGAACCAAGCTAACACAACTCATTTCATGCAAGACCATTTCAGACCACACACCAGATACAACATGGGCTTATTCAAGCTAAACTAACATGCTCATGACACCTGAAGGATCAAAAGTTCAATTTCACTCTGGTGCACGGCGCGACCGCGCCTGGTTTTGCCTGGGGAGTAGCGCGGCCGCGCTGCTCCTTGGCAGAACCAGGTAACTCCTTGGATGGCAAAATTTCCAAAAACCAAAACCAATTTAAACAATGATCTGAGCATACCCATCTTACATAAGGCCTATAACCATGATATTAAGCATACCTAACATGATTCTAACAACTTAAAACAAGTAAACAATTAAGTTCAAGGATTAAATTCAACATTCATGCTATTTCTTCATATTTTCGCATACTTAGCGATTGATCATGCTACAAACTTGTTTCTGAACCAAAATGGTTCGTTTAACTTTCGTTGTTTTCGTATTTGACTATACTAACAATGTATACCATCCACTTACAGATTACCACAACTTAGCTCAATCATTTTTGGTACATTATGAGCATGCATACATGTTATTTTCTGAGAACTCATGGAACTCAAGTTTGATAGCATAAAACATGATTAACACTTTAGTAACATGTATATGAACTTGACAACTCATATTCATCAACTACTAACCAACAAACAAGAGATTCATGGTAAAACTCTCGAAATTTATATATAAAATGCAAGAACACAATCAACGAGAAATTACCTCTTGAAGCTAATTGAGTACCATAAATCTCCCACCTCAATTTCTGATTACTCCTTAGCTTCACCACACTCACTCTCTACTTGACCAATTCAGATTTCTTATAACCAAAATGAAGAAGAGGAGGTCTCAATTTATAGAGTTTCCTTTGTCCATTTTTAGATTTTGCCCAAGGATTCAACCCAAAGGAAGAAGAAAGAAACTTATGGGTAATGGAGATTTGGTGGAATAGTGGTGAGGCACTATTTGGACCACTCCCCCCCTCCATCATCACCAAGCTCTAGCTCTCCACCAATTCTCAGCAAAGTGGGTGATAGACCAATAGCCTATATACGGCTGATTACTAGAGGGGGGCACTCAATTTGGGACAAAGCAAAAACTCAGACATTCCAACAACGCTAGTTAGCATGCTTTAATTTAAAATGTAACTTAGGTCATATGAGAATAATTAAATGTTGCCACATTATATCAAATAGAGTCACATGTACACATATCATAAAATCCATATACATTAATTATAGCGAAATCTAATTAATCGCCAACACCCAAATATTCAATATACATTATTATTTCATATTACATTTATTGTAATAATATTTAAGTATGGAAATAATTATCATGTAGCAAATATTAATTACCCCATATAATTTAAATGTACATCACACAACAAAATGTCACATGAGATGTTCATGTAATTTAAATGTCACGCATATTCCACCTTATTTAATGATTTATATGAATACCCACACATGCTAATGTCACATAAAAAAAAATATCATGCCACATAATATTTAATTAAATGAAAGGAGATTATTAGCCACACAACAATTAATTAAGATACATTAACAATTTCTTTTCTTATTAAATCACTCCTCTATTAAATAATCAAGAGATCATTTTATTGCATCACTATTATGGTGACATATCACATATACTCATATTTGAATAAATATTCAACTTAAATAGAAAAGTCAATAATAATATTATTTAAAATTCTCGGGTATTACATCCTCCCTCCCTTATAAAAATTCCGTCCTCGGAATTGATACAAGGTTACACAAATAAATGGGGATAGTCCCTCCTCATCTTACTCTCTAACTCCCACGTAGCCTCCTCGGCGTCGTGGTTTCGCCAAACCACCTTTACAGAAGATATACTCTTGTTTCTCAAGGTCTGTTCTTTCCTATCTAGTATTTGGACAGGAATTTCCTCATAAGTCAAATTCTTCTCCACTTGAATCGGCTCATAGGATATCACGTGCTTATAGTCGGGTTTGTACGGACGTAACACGGAGATGTGAAACACGTTGTGAATGTGTTCCAGCTCAGGCGGTAAAGCTACCATATACACCACTTCGCCCACCCGCTTCAAAACTTCGAATGGCCCTATGAACCTCAGACTCAATTTTTCTTTCTTGCCAAATCTGATCTTTCCTTTCCAGGGAGATGCTTTTAAGAATACGAAACTACCGACTTCAAAGTCTCGGTCCTGACGATGCAAGTCTGCATATTTCTTCTGACGATCTTGAGCGGCTACTAATCTCGATCGGAAACGATTGACACCGGCACTCCATGTCGCGACACTATTTCCTTCACGTATAAATTTGCTAATTGGTTAAGGTTGAAACGAATCTTGATCGGTAGAAAATGAGCTGTCTTTGTTAGTCGATCCACGATAACCCAAATGGCATCAAAACCCTTTTGTGTGACTGGAAGTCCTACCACGAAATCCATCGTAATGTGCTCCCATTTCCACTCTGGTATTTCCAGCGGTTGAAGTAGGCCACTCAGTCTCTGATGTTCTGCTTTGACTCGTTGGCAAGTGAGACATCTACTGACGTACTCTGCAACCTCTCGCTTCAGATTGGGCCACCAAAAATGTTGTCGTAGATCCCGGTACATCTTCGTTCCTCCAGGATGAACAGAATATATCGTGCTATGTGCCTCGCGCAAAATTTCCTCCCTTAGTTCAGCAATAGCTGGCACCCACACTCGAGTTTTGAATCTCAAAATACCATCCTTATCCATTCAGAACTTTTCTTCCTTACTTCCTGTTATCCGCTTCTTTATCTTCTCGCACTCCTCATCCGTTTCTTGTGCTTCTTTGATTCAATCCAATAATGTTGGACGAGCTTCCATTACAAACAACTTCTCACTGGGCCCTCGAGGTTCCCCAACTTCTATTTCCAATTTTTTAATGTCTCTTATTAACTCCTCCTGAGTTGTCAATGTGAACAGTTTCTCCCTTCCTTTCCTACTTAGCGCGGCAGCTACTACGTTGGCCTTTCCCGGGTGATAAAGAATTTCGCAGTCATAATCCTTGATTAATTCCAACCACCTCCTTTATCTCATATTTAGCTCCTTCTGTGTGAAAATATACTTCAGACTTTTGTGGTCTGTATATATCTCACATTTTTCTCCGTACAGGTAGTGCCTCCAAATTTTTAACGCAAAAACTACTGCTGCTAGTTCCAAGTCATGGGTAGGGTATCATTTTTCGTAATCCTTCAATTATCGTGACGCGTATGCAATGACTTTGCCGTGTTGCATAAGCACACAACCGAGTCCTTTATGCGACACATCACTATACACCACAAATCCTCCTGTACCATCTGGTAAGGATAATACAGGTGCTTCGCTTAACCTCTTCTTCAGTTCTTGAAAACTCTCTTCGCATTTATCCGTCCACACGAACTTCACCGTCTTCCTTGTTAAATTGGTTAACGGGGTTGCTATCTTAGAAAAATCTTGGATAAATCTTTGATAGTACCCGGCTAACCCTAAGAAACTTCTTACTTCTGTCGGCGTCCTTGGTTGTTCCCAACCACTAACAGCCTCCACCTTCGCAGAGTCCACTGAAATCCCATTCTGGTCTATCACGTGTCCCAAGAATTGGACCTTCTCCATCCAGAATTCACACTTAGAAAATTTTGCGTACATCTTCTCCTTCCTTAATGCTTCCAACACCATCTTTAAATGTTCGGCGTGCTCTTTTTTGGTCTTTGAGTAGATTAGGATGTCATCGATGAAAACTACTACAAACTTATCCAAGTATGGTTTGAAAACTCGATTCATCAAGTCCAAGAACGCTGCTGGGGCGTTGGTCAAACCGAACGACATCACTAAAAATTCATAGTGTCCATATCGGGTTCGAAATGCCGTCTTAGGAATATCTTCCTCTCGTACCTTTAGTTGATGATAACCCGTTCGTAGATCTATCTTAGAGAACCACTTTGCTCCCTTCAATTGATCGAAAAGGTCATCTATCCTTGGTAATGGATATCTATTCTTAATCGTTACTTTGTTCAACTCTCGATAGTCGATACAAAGCCTCATTGATCCATCTTTCTTCTTGACGAATAACACTGGTGCTCCCCAAGGAGACACACTTGGCCGAATATAACCCTTATCTAATAATTCCTGTAATTGTATCATCAATTCCTTCATTTCCACCGGTGCCATACGATACGGAGCTTTCTAAATCGGTGCAGTTCCCGGTGCTAAATCTATTACAAATTTGATTTCTCTGTCTGGCGGAAGGCCAGGCAGATCATCAGGAAACACGTCTTGAAATTCTCTCACTACTGATATATCTTTCGCTTATACTCCCTTCTTTTGAGTATTCGCAATATAGGCTAAATAACCCACACATCCTTTCTTTAATAATTTCTTGGCCTGCATCGTCGTAAGACAACAGGATTGCTCAAGCGATGAGCTACCATAAAATACTACCTTAGACCGATTTGAAGTCTGAAGGTTCACACTTTTCTTTCGACAATCGATCATCGCAACGTGGCTGGATAACCAATCCATTCCTAATATCACATCAAACTCTCCCAGTCTTATCGGAATCAAGTCTATACTGAGTTCGTGACCTCTAATGCTTGCAGAACAATTTCGGTAAACGAACTCTACAGAAATTACTTCCTTATTTGCAATCTCTATGTTCAAAGGATTCTCTAAACGTTCTAGGGATAAGTTCAAACGTGTAGCAAAATCTTCAGACACAAAGGAACATGTAGCACCCGAATCAAATAATACATATGCCTTTATATTATTGATTGGTATAATACCTGACACCACGTCTTTTGCAGTAACTGCGTCTTGGACGGTCATGTTAAAAGTTCGGGCCGTCGAGCGATTGGGCTGTGCTGGTCCACCTATCATTAGCTTGCTTCCCCCTTGGTTGCCGTTTCCCCCGGTGTTCCCCTTCTTCGGGCAATCCTTGATCTGGTGTTCAGTCGAGCCGCAACCGAAACATCCTCGGTTTTTCTTCGGCTTTGGACAATGGGGTGCAATGTGCCCTTCTTGGCCGCAGTTGAAACAGACACTACGCCCTTTCCAGCATTCCCCTTGATGGTTCTTTCCACATTTAGAGCATACCTTAGCCATTTTCTTCTCCCTGATAACTTCCCGACTGGTTGCTTCGGTTGTTGTTATCCCACTTCCTTTTTCCTAAATTGCTTCCTCCACTGCTACTTCCCCCACGACTTTCTCCTCCAGAATTCTTATTCTTCTTCTCCTTGTTGTACTAACTTAACGCCTCACTACCTCCCTCAGCAATGATCGCCTTTTCCAACAGTGTGGCGAATGAATCGATTTGGATAACTGACACCTTGTTGAATAACCAAGGTTTCAACCCTAACTCAAAGCGTCTAGCCTTCCTTTCTTTGGTGTCGACATAGTGTGTAGCGAATCATGCGAGCTCATTGAATCTTGCCGCATACTGAGCTACCGTCATCTCTCCTTGCTTCAGTTCCAAGAATTTAATCTCTATCTTATTCTTCATTCTCTTCGGGAAGTAATTCTCGAAGAACAGAGTGGTAAACCTATCCCAGGCTATCACTCCTTCACCCGCTCTTTGTTGATTGGCTTCCTACCAGTAATTCGCTTCGCCCTTCATCATATAAGTAGCGAATATCGTCTTTTGATCTTCTCCCACTCGAGCAATAGCAAATGCCTTTTCCATTTCCTTGATCCAGGTTTGTGCTTCGATGGGATCGGTAGTTCCCCTAAACTCGGGCGGTCCTACACTCTTAAAATCTTTGAAGTTCGTTACTGGTGCAGCTAGGGGGTTGGGGTGTACTGGTTCGTTGTTCCTTCCCCGCAGGGCTTCTCCTAGCAAGTCTACTAGTCATTGAATGGGGTCCGCTTGGTTCCTTTCGTTATTGACTGACTCATCCAACTCGGCGATTCTACGTCTGGGCGGCATTTTCTGCAACACAAGATTTTACTCTTATTTTCTAAGCATAAAACTCAGGCATTTCTCTAATGCAAAAATTTAATAACACAGTGATGAAACAAAAACATTTATATTCATATGCCAAGTTGTTACATCATGATGATTTCTTGCATACTACTATAAATGTTACCTATATCCCCTAATATTACAAAAGGTGGGGAAAACATCAACATACTACCCTTAACATCAAAAAGGGTTCACATAACAATTCTGTATCTCACACAGTAGATCGGAGATTACATAACGATGTACATCTAGACATACTACTAACACTACTAGACTACTAATCACTAGATTTCATCCCAACATCCTGCGCTCCACTGCACGGATAAATTCTTGCTGCGTGATATGTGCTACCAAATCCCGACTCACAGTGTATCGTGTCTGCCCCTGCTCTGCCGGGTAGTGGTACACACCATCCACTAACCTCTCCATAGTTGTGCGAAAAATATAGCTCATCTTATTCGTCTTCCTTTTCTTGCATCTCACCTCATCCTCTAGGTCGTTAGCTCTGTCATTGGCTTCCTCCCATATTTCCTGGAAGTGGATCCTATCCATCACCTCCATCTCTAACTGTGCACGAAGGGCCTCCTTCTCTGCCTTCTCGGACAACTCCCTCTACCCGGACTCCTCCAGCTTTCCCACCAATTCTACGCTCTGAGCTACCGAACGGCGAAAAAGGGCTCCCATCTGAATACCGGCTTCCTTGCGATGTGCAAGCTCCACCTCCATCTCCTGCATCTTTAGTTTTTGCTGATCGTTCTCCTCCCTCAACTTCCGGATTTCTGCCTCTCGATACTGAGCTTCGGTCTCTAATTCTAAGATCCGTTCTTCGTACTCTCCCAATATGCGATCCTCGATAGGAGTCTCGTCAGGGTCTGTCTCAGGCTCCTCCTCCATGGGTTCCTCGGGGTCAGACTCTATCTCTATTGGTTCTTCAGGGTCAGACTCCACCTCTTCATCTATCATTGGTGCCTCATACACCACGTGTATATCATGTGGCTCCTCCTCGACAATCCAACCATTACCTCCCACGCTTGACATCCTACAGCCACAAACACAAGATAAAACAACAAACTCTATCAGAAGGACAGACAGAACATAAGTTCATTGTATGGAATGAAATTATATTTCATAATGCTACTAAGTCTTCACAAAAACTCTATATGAGTTTTATCTCCTCCTAGTTCCTAAATTCTTCTAAGGTTATAGTCTAAGGATTCTTGCTCCTAAGGTTTATAACCTAATGCTCTGATACCAACCTGTGACGCCCCCAAATTCTGACGTCATTGTCTCGAATTTGGTTCATCACGTTCTAACACAATAATGACATAAAACTAATGCAGCGGAAAAGATAGAATAAATTACATTGATTTAATATAATTATTCTCGTCCCAAGGTCTCGCAACCGATACCACTATACTATCCAAAAGTCTTAACTTAACTGAAACATAGTACTAATACATAATCCATGCCTAATCTTATTACATAACCAAATCTAGAAACTTAAAACAACATAGTAAGATAATATCCTGCCTAAGGGAGAACAAAGCTACTCCGTAGTTTTGTCCTTTCCCTTATCCTTGCCTGAAGGTTCACCTCGCTCTGCCTTAACTGAAAGATTTAAAGAAAGCAAGAATGAGCAACAAATTTGCCCAGCAAGTGATGTAATAACAAGGGTAAACAATTAAAAGTTTGATGTCTCGAGAATATAAGGGATTCGAGAATATTATGAATTATCAATTATTTCGAATAAAGTTGTTATGAATGGATAATCTCAATAAGATTCAAGAAATAATCCTGACAAAGTTCGAGGTGCAAAACACTGAGTAGTCCCAAAGGACTAAGAACTCCTGCTAGAATTAACAGTTTTTATACTGAAAATCCAATAAAAACAAGTACACAGGTGATCAGCCTGTAGTACCCCAGATTATGCATAACTGTCACATGCTTATAAGTGCGCACGTCGGTTCCCCGACAATATATAATTTTCCCCTTTTTTTCGGGTTGTTCATCTCAGTAGATAAGAGTCCTTACCAAGGCAATTGGTCTGGAATAGTTTTCTAACACATGTATATTCGTCTAACCGAAACAATGGTTTAGACAACTTTTATAATCATATTCAATGATTTAATGAATACCAATACTCGCAATGAGGTTTAAGGGATATTAATCTTAAACCAAACTTTAGGATATGAAAGACAGTTTATAAAGCATAAGAGTCATTGTCACATACTTGTACGATACATGAATATACAAGTTTACATGCTTGCTCAATAAAGAGAAAGGGTTCGAATACTTGTACAATATACCACATCCTGCTCGAATGTAAATTGAGTAGGGTTAAAGGAAACTTGTCTGTTTGCTCAGCTACAAATACTCTATCTTTAATTTAAATTGTGTTGAAACGACCTAATCATTAATAAGTCGGTTCCTTAATTAGTATAACATTCTTACAAGTGGTTACGCACCACATAGTTTTAATACACAATCACGTAGGTGGAATCATGATTACTAAGTCCATATTCGTAATTTCTCATTTTAGCTAAATGAGTTAGAAAATCTAGAATACTTCGACCCTAAGCATCAACATAAGCTCGAACACATAGTATATCAGTTCAATCATGTAATACAGCTTAAAACATTCATACATACATATGCTGCAAGACTTTATTTACAAATTAAAACAACTGGACTTTTCTGGCAACCTGCGCGGCCGCGCTAGTTTTGCCTTTAGGAGTGGCGCGGTCGCGCCACCCTCTGGGCAGACCAGAAAATGCAATTTCATTATGCTTGAACCTAGTTTATTCTTAGCATACTAGTTATTGTTATACATCAAGATACACATGTTTATGTCCTTATTAACTTGGTCTATAACTCTAGCATGCTCATTTAAATCCATTTGGAAGTCTTATGGTCCTAAGTCGGAAATTTCTACACTTTAGGCCAAACAAGTCCATTTCACACATAGTCCGCTATTATGGTCGAAATGTCCTATAATATGACTAAACAATACTTAATACGCATGCTTGGATGTAAACAACATAGGCACATACTAAACACATAGCTTATACTTGAAATTCATGCATTAAACATGCTCGTACATGTCAAAATAATTCTTAGCTAAATGGTGCTCATGAAATTCATATCTAGAGGCATAGTGAATCCTAACAATTATGCTTGTGTGGTTAGAACACAACTTTTCATAGCATTTGACAATAATAGTTCTCACGTCTTAAGGTTTTTTGAAAATTTTCACGTTAGACTAACTAAACTTGCTTAACATCTCTATGTGACTCTCCGTATGCATTTATACAAGTATTTAGACCATATATGCATGCTTGTAAGCTCAGAATATCAAAGATACAAAGTTCGTTAAGTATTATTTACAAAACTTTAAGTTCTCTTTTAGAAAATTGTTAGAACCAAGCTAACACAACTCATTTCATGCAAGACCATTTCAGACCACACACCAGATACACACATGGGCTTATTCAAGCTAAACTAACATGCTCATGACACCTGAAGGATCAAAAGTTCAATTTCACTCTGGTGCACGGCGCGGTCGCGCCTGGTTTTGCCTGGGGAGTAGCGCGGCCGCGCTGCTCCTTGGCAGAACCAGGTAACTCCCTGGATGGCAAAATTTCCAAAAACCAAAACCAATTCAAACAATGATCTGAGCATACCCATCTTACATAAGGCCTATAACCATGATATTAAGCATACCTAACATGATTCTAACAACTTAAAACAAGTAAACAATTAAGTTCAAGGATTAAATTCAACATTCATGCTATTTCTTCATATTTTCGCATACTTAGCGATTGATCATGCTACAAACTCGTTTCTGAACCAAAATGGTTCATTTAACTTTCGTTGTTTTCGTATTTGACTATACTAACAATGTATACCATCCACTTACAGATTACCACAACTTAACTCAATCATTTTTGGTACATTATGAGCATGCATACATGTTATTTTCTGAGAACTCATGGAACTCAAGTTTGATAGCATAAAACATGATTAACACTTTAGTAACATGTATATGAACTTGACAACTCATATTCATCAACTACTAACCAACTAACAAGAGATTCATGGTAAAACTCTCGAAATTTATATATAGAATGCAAGAACACAATCAACGAGAAATTACCTCTTGAAGCTAATTGAGTACCCTAAATCTCCCACCTCAATTTCTGATTACTCCTTAGCTTCACCACACTCACTCTCATCTTGAACAATTCAGATTTCTTATAACCAAAATGAAGAAGAGGAGGTCTCAATTTATAGAGTTTCCTTTGTCCATTTTTAGATTTTGCCCAAGGATTCAACCCAAAGGAAGAAGAAAGAAACTTATGGGTAATGGAGATTTGGTGGAATAGTGGTGAGGCACTATTTGGATCACTCCCCCCCTCCATCATCACCAAGCTCTAGCTCTCCACCAATTCTCAGCAAAGTGGGTGATAGACCAATGGCCTATATACGGCTGATTACTAGAGGGAGGCACTCAATTTGGGACAAAGCAAAAACTCAGACATTCCAACAAGGCTAGTTAGCATGCTTTAATTTAAAATGTAACTTAGGTCATATGAGAATAATTAAATGTTACCACATTGTATCAAATAGAGTCACATGTATACATATCATAAAATCCATATACATTAATTATAGCGAAATCTAATTAATCGCTAACACCCAAATATTCAATATACATTATTATTTCATATTACATTTATTGTAATAATATTTAAGTATGGAAATAATTATCATGTAGCAAATATTAATTACTCCATATAATTTAAATGTACATCACACAACAAAATGTCACATGAGATGTTCATGTAATTTAAATGTCACACATATTCCACCTTATTTAATGATTTATATGAATACCCACACACGCTAATGGCACATAAAAAAAATATCATGCCACATAATATTTAATTAAATGAAAGGAGATTATTAGCCACACAATAATTAATTAAGATACATTAACAATTTCTTTTCTTATTAAATCACTCCTCTATTAAATAATCAAGAGATCATTTTATTACATCACTATTATGGTGACATATCACATATACTCATATTTGAATAAATATTCAACTTAAATAGAAAAGTAAATAGAAAAGTCAATAATAATATTATTTAAAATTCTCGGGTATTACACTTACTATCTTAAATACCAAAATAGTTATTCATTGATGCTATAAACTCAAAAGACTCAGTAACAAACAACTACAAAACCAATTCAACATCTTAGAATCTTCAATTAATCAAATTAAGGATTCAAACATTACAATTCATGTTCTATTTCATATTTTTGACATATTAGTGAAATCAAACACCGTGAACTCGTTTCTAAACCATTTTGATCTGTTTAAGTTGCATTATTACAGGTTAATACCCGAATTGAACGTCAAATTTATACATATTCAAGCCATAAACGTGAAACTTTTCACTGAAAATACAAAACTCTATTAAAAGCATAATTTTATGAATTAATTCAACTGAAACATGTTTATACATATTATACAATGATTATACATGCATATCGACACATATAACAGATTTCTCAACAAGCTAACCGTCAAAAATCCATTTGTAGTGGAGAACTCAAAGAAATACTAATATATAAGTTTAGAGTTAGTTTGTAATACCTCTTGATTCCTTCTAAGTATAGCTAAATGACTAAGAATTTCTGAATTCCTCCTCTTCTCCTCTGGATTTCTCAGATTATCTCTCAAAGCTCTCTACTCACAATTTCTCTCTTCCTCAAACTTTTGAAAAGAATGAACTGACAAAGCTGATACAACTCTCAAAATAAACTGATGAATACAATAACGTGATTTTATTTGTCAGTTACATAATTCGAAGGGTTAGGCCATGCTTGGCAAACCCAAATAAACAATCCTTGTTTATTTCATATTATTATTACTATATTATACTATATGATATATGTTCTAATGTTACACTTTAATTTAATCTAATTCATTTTATTAATAAATCTAATTAAACCTTACTAATCAAATCATAATTTTCATTTAATAAATCATTTTATTAAATAAAACATTAATCTTCTAATTTAATTATTTGATTAAATTAGAATATTGACACCACATTAGTGTAATAAAGTACACGTAATATAATCACAAAATAGTTTATTCCACAATAATCCCATCAATTATTTATTCAACTCAATAAATATCCCTACTAAAATATTTATTTAATTCAATAAATATTTATTTAATTCAATAAATATTTTTAATTAATTATAAAAATTACATTCGTTACATCCTTCCCTCCTTAAAAGGATTTTGTCCTCAGAATCACAACGCAATTAATTAGTCCGTTACATTCTCCCCTCCTTACAAGGATTTTGTCCCCAGAATCACGATACAAGGATTAAACAAATAATTGAGGATAGCTTTGCATCATTTTCTATTCGAGTTCCCACGTAGCTTCTTTAGCTTTGTGGTTCCTCCAGATTACTTTAACATAAGGTATAACTTTATTTCTGAGAACTTGCTCTTTCCTGTCAACTATCTGTACAGGAACCTCTTCAAAGGATAAATCTTTCTCAAATTGTATTGATTCATATTCTATGACATGTTTATAATCGGGCTTATATGGTCGTAGTACCGATATATGGAAAACATTGTGAATGTGGGCTGATTCGGGAGGTAAAGCTAACTCATAGGCCACCTCACCTACTCTTTTTAACACCTCAAAGGGTCCAATAAATCGCGGACTCAGCTTACCCTTTTTATCAAATCTGATCTTCCCCTTTCAAGGAGATACTTTGAGAAACACAAAACTTCGGACATCGAATTCTCAATTTTGTCGGTGCTTATCTGCATACTTCTTCTGCCTGTCTTGAGCAGCTAACAATCTGGCTCTTATCACCTTGACAATTTCAGTAGTTTACTGTACCAGTTCGGGTCCCAATAGTTGACGTTCATCAACCTCATCCCAACACAACGGAGTTCTGCACTTTTTCCGTAGAACGCTTCATAAGGCGGCATTCTAATACTCGCGTGATAGCTGTTGCTATAGATAAACTCGACCAGAGGTAAATGATCATCCCAGTTACCTTTAAAATTCATGACGCACGCTCGAAGTATATCCTTCAACGTTTGTATTGTTCTTTCACTCTGACCATCAGTTTGAGGATGGTATGTTGTACTCATTCTCAACTGCGTCCCCAAATAAGCTTGCAGACTCTTCCAAAATTTTGTTGTGAAACGTGGATCTCTGTCCGACACAATTGATACTAGAACTCCGTGCCTTGAGATAATCTCCTTGACGTATAATTTCGCCAACTGATCTAGGGTGAATCTGATTTTGATCGGCAGGAAATGCGTTGATTTCGTCAGTC
Source organism: Aralia elata (assembly GCA_034770075.1). Lineage (NCBI taxonomy): Eukaryota > Viridiplantae > Streptophyta > Magnoliopsida > Apiales > Araliaceae > Aralia > Aralia elata. The sequence goes on from CM068379.1 coordinate 13,460,937, forward strand.
GATCTACAATGACCCATACTGCGTCATAGCCTTTTTGAGTAATTGGAAGACCTACCACAAAATCCATCGTGATATGCTCCCATTTCCATTCTGGTATCTCCAAGGGTTGTAACAAACCACTTGACCTCTAATGCTCTGCTTTCAGTTTCTGACAAGTTAAACAATTTGCAACACATTCAGCAACTTCTCTCTTCATATTTGGCCACCAGAAATGTTGTCGAAGATCCTGGTATATTTTTGTACTTCCCGGGTGAACCGAAAATCTTGAACTATGAGCTTCGCTCAAAATCTCCTCTCTGATCTCCCGCACTGACGGAACCCAGATTCTACCTTCAAATCTCAGCAACCCTCCAGTATCGATTTTGAATTTAAGCTCCTCACTGCTAGCACCCTTTGCCGCATTTTATCACTCCTCATCCTGGAATTGTGCTTCCTTTACCTTGTCCACTAGAGTTGGTTGGGTTTCCATCTGGAATAATTTTTCATTCGGCTCTGCCAGACATTTCACCTCTAACTCCAACTTAGCCATTTCCGCTATGAGTTTCTCCTGAGCAGTTAACAAAAATAACCTCTTGCGACCCTTCCTGCTCAAAGCGTCGACAACCACATTAGCTTTCCCTGGATGGTACAGGATTTCACAATCGTAATCTTTGATCAATTCTATTCATCGCCTCTGACGCATATTTAAATCCTTTTGTGTGAAAATATACTTCAGACTTTTATGGTCCGTGTATATCTCACACTTCTCTCCATAGAGATAGTGCCTCCAAATTTTCAAAGCAAACACCACGGCTGCTAGCTCTAAATCATGGGTCGAATACTCTTTCTCATAATCTTTTAATTGGCGCGAAGCATACGCGATAACCTTACCGTTCTGCATAAGCGCGCAGCCTAGCCCCTTGTGCGATGCGTCACTATACACCACAAAATTCCCTGTATTATCCGGTAAAGACAACAAACTTAGTCGATTACTCGATTTCCGTTCTAGTTAGATTTCCTAACTCGTTCAACATGCGAAAATTGCGAAATTTCTTTCATTGGAGATTATTTCTCCCGTCCTCAAATAAACGTTATCCCGTGATTCGAAAATGCAAAAATTCGAAAATTCAAAATTCAAAATTCAAAAAACGAAAATGACGTTTTTGGCGTGAATAGTGTTTTTATGGCTTTTTCTCTAAAAAACTTTTATTTGAGATTTCATCTCTCTTTCTCAAATAAATGTTATGACGTAATTTGAAATTTCGAAAATAAACGTTTATTAGCGTTTTATGAATAGTGTTTTAGCATTTTTTTCAGGAAAAATTATTTTCTCCCAATTACTCCTAACACTCATACATAATCACGTAACACATAAACTAGGTCATTAATCGACTTTTAAACACATACTAACACATTTACACATTATAATATTCATAAAATTTATTTTATTAGATATTTATATCGAAAACCTAATTACAAGGATATCCGAGTTCTCAAGTTGTCACAACATGCATGTGCATGAGAAGCATATATGACTTGGGATACTAAGAGTTACGTAGCCAAGCTGCTTTCATTTTCTGTACCTTAAACATTCACTGTTGTTTAGTTGCCATATCGGAAGTATCCAGAAACATGAGCCTAAAACTCTGGTACGTTTCTCTTCTGTCATGTAGGTCGACAATAGGGTGACAACATAGAATTATACTTTCACATTACAATTGGTATATTAGATCGGTTCCAAAATACTTCCTAATTATTTTGTAAATTATAAGATAATTATTGACTTTTAAAAATTATTTTAAAATGTTTTTATACTTCAAATTAATATAATTTGTTAAGAATTATGAAATAATAAATATTATATTTGGTTATACATTTTAGATGGTTTAGAATATTCATCATAATATTAACTATATAGATTCATTATATCAATTTTGAATTTAAATTTTTTTAATATTGATTTCAAAAAGTTAATAACAATCTTATATCAAAAGTCAAAAAATAAAGAATGAAGAGAGTATAAAATTAATACAACGATAATTATTACTAGTTAATTGCACATATTATGTGTGTGATCTAATGTAAAAAGATAAGATAGTGGGAGAGTTAATGGATAAGAGAATAAGAGAGAAAAAAAAATAACTGTTACTGCAAACCACCTTTCTTTCTTCATATACTTGAGTAGGAACTAGGAAGAATAGAAGCACAATTTGTTTCTTCATATGCTTGAGTACGAAGTTATATAATGATGTACGTCTTTGAAATTTTAGAACAACTCGTTTTAAAATATTAAAATGTGTTGCGGGTAGTAATGTTACGTACGCGGTACGTACTTGATACACGAAGAATATTGACAAAGGAGAACATGCATGAGAAATAAGAGACCAGAGAGATCTAGAGTTTCTATTAAGGATAACAGGGATAACGGGAAACGAAGAATAAGGATGGGACATTATTATTCCAGCATATGCATGCACCAAGCACCATCACCGTAAAAGTTATAAAAACTGTAAATATTAATAATGAAATTGTTAAGTACTGATCATATTTTATTAATTTATTGATAAAATATAAAAGGGAATGACTTGAATAACCTTTAAGTTATGAAAAGCCCACAAGTATTTATTAAAGGCATTATAGACATTACTGCATGACCAATATGGTAACAACAGGTGTCAATAACGACATGTGTCAGATAAAATTGAAGTGGTTGAGTACTTGAAGCGGTTAATCTTTTGACTCCCACTAACCTACAGTTTCAGGAAGTTAAAAAGATCACGAGAATGGAGGTCATACAAACTATCAGGAGATGAAGTAATTATAAATGGCCACATCCAGATCAGAAAAGGACACAAACTTTTCATCAACAACCAAATTAGCAACTCTCTTAATTCAGTCCTAGAAGTAGAACTAGATACTTGTCGGGCGCATCGCTAGGTGATTTTGTAAGGTAGGAGTAGCACAATTATGATCTTTGTAAACAATTTTTAGTCCCGTGTTACTGGAATTGTAGTAGTTGAAAACAATTTTTAGTCCCGTGTTCTTAAAAATTGCACTTGTGTAATTCAGTATAATTATACCAATCGTTGTCTGTTCCAAGAAGTCCTTGAGTCTAAGGCACAGAACGCACAATTACTTGGTACTTAATAAATAATTTATTTATCGAATTGTTTATTGTCTAAATAAATTTTCAACAATAACATTGAATTAATAATTAGCTTTTTGTTCATATGTTGAATTGGCATGCCCAGTGAGACTAGTAATTAGAATCGTTGTAAACAATGTTACATCGTCGCGCTAAGGATAGCAACCCAAAAGGAGAAGAGGTTTAATTAAGTTCAGAACCTAGAGAACCAAGTAAGTTGTCCTCCTGAAACTCCATATGATTTACAATAGGAAATGCATGATTTTAGAAAGGAATGCATGATGTTATAAATAAGAAAACTGATCAAATTTTGAACATATTAAGAATGAATGTTATGTTCAACCAATGTTGTCAACAGATAATACAAATGTGTCTGTACAACCTAATAGCTAAGGTAAATCCTGATCACCAGCCAGGTTTTTGGACACTAATATATGTCACACAGCCATATGTGGCTACATACCCCTACTTCAGCCTAATGTTTCCAGATCCACTTATGGACCTGGCAATATGGGAGGACGAAAGATTTATGATACTCATATGGAAAGGAGTAAAGAAAAAACTAAGGGGATAATGGTTCAACTTGTCGAGTTCATGACAATTAGGTGAGAATTTATTACGACAGAAGATCAAGAAAAGATAGTTTTACCTGCCGAGAGCACTGTTAAAATAGCCGAAGTAAAGAGAATTGAATATCCTTAAAGAAGACGAGGGGCCAACGGTTCAACCTATAGAGGCCATGGAAACTAGGTGGGATTTTATTACGACAGAAAATCAGAAAGAAACAGTCTTACCTGTTGAGATCACTGTTAAATCCTATGAAATGTTAGAACAAAACAATGTTCCAACATGTGATTATCTCGATTCATTAAAAGCCAACTTATGGACAAAAAATGTGATGCCCTAAACAATCTACAAATGGATAAGGACAAAGTTGCAAGATGAGATACAAAAAAGTAATATTTAAGTCCTTCACATAATCACATAAATTCGAAAAATCATCACGAAAGAGTTTTTGTGATCACTCTAGCTGTCACGGAGGCCATCTTGTATACTCCCGTCATGAAAATATTTTATGATGGTTTTGTCAATCATGTAAACGTGTAGTGCTGTTGTGATGATTAATTCAATTACACTAACACGTAATTTATTATGATTGTCAAAGTCATCATAAAAAAAACAAAAGACTTTAGGAATCAAAGGTAAGAACGTGAATCTCTTTTTATGAACAATTTATTCTACTATATTAACTGTATCAAATGATACTTGTAAGATTCAAACCCTCCCCCCCCCCCCTCCATTTGCAAGAGTATTACCATTACACCAAAGACCAGATCATGACTATAATTTTAAAACAAAATATAAAAGGAAATACATGTGAGTTGACTTACTAAATAAAATTAGTCCCACATAAGATTTGGTGATTGTAAAGGCAGTCACAAATACTCTATAATGATGGTAAAATTAGTCATCACTAAGAGTCATCATATATTTTATTGTTTTGTGATGACTTGAAAATTCCATCACAAAATATCTTTTTTTTTTGTAATTGCAAATAAAAGTCGTAACAAAAATCTGTCTTTTTTAGTGATTGTCATGGCTGTCATAAAATATTGTTTTGATTATTTTTTTATTAGAATATTAGTGATAGCTTAAATGCAATGACAAAAAGAGTATATCCAAAAGTGATGACTTAGTGCGCCACAAAAAGAAAATTTATTTTGCGTGAAAAATTTGGTAATTGACATGACCATCATAATTATAATACATTAATGACAAAATTAGTCATCATTAAGAGCCATCATATATACTATTATTTTGTGATTGCTTAAAAAGTCCATCATAAATTATTATCTTTTGTGATTGATTTTAAAAATCGTAACAAAGTTCAGTCACATATTCTTAGTTTTCTAGTGGTATTGGAAAGTAAAGTTCAAATATTTCCAACCTGCTGAGTTGGACAAGAAGGGAAAGTTTAAATCCTTCTAACCTGTCGAGTTAGACTAGATATCAAGTTGATCTAGAAGGCAAAGTTTAAGTCCTTCTGACCTGCCGAGTTGATCTAGAAGGCAAAGTTTTAGTCATTCCGACCTACCGAGTTGGACTAGAAGACAAAATTTAAATCTTTCCAACTTGTTTAGTTGGACTGGAAGGCAAAGTTCAAGTCCTTCCAACCTAGCGAGTTGGTTTGAAACGTAAAGTTCCAACCTGGCGAGTTGGTCTAAAAGGTAAAGTTCAAGTCCTTCTAACCTGGTGAGTTGGTCTGAAAGGTGAAATTCACGCCCTTTCAACCTGGCGAGTTGGTCTAGAAGGTAAAGTTCATGCCTTTTTAACTTGGCGATTTGGTTTGGAAGGTAAAGTTCAGGTCCTCCCACCCTGGCGAGTTGGTCTGGAAGGTGAAATTCAGGCCCTTCTAACATAGCGAGTTGGTTTGGAGGTAAAGTTTAGGTCCTTCTAACCTAGCGATTTGGTCTGAAAAGTCATTTTGCCTTTGGTAACTAAATCCCCTGAGTTAGAAAAATGGTCTCCTACCTGGGAAGTGCCATTTAAAGCTCATCAGGTTTTTAAAGTTACAACCTATAGACTTAATTCTATGGAAGGGAATATCCATCAAAAGTCCATCAAAGGAAAGTATCTAAAAACTACTATCCAAGTATGTGGGATACATATAAAATCCCAGATACACCTATCGAATAACTAATTTACCAAACAAAAGTAAAGGTTTACCGCACAAATGGGTATAACCTAAAAACTTTTATATAAAAAGTAGAGTATTGACATGAAATCCTAACTACAGTTGTTAAATACTTGCATAAATAAATCTAAAGTAAACCAAAACACTACTAAAAATAAGAAAAAGGGAAATTAAAACAACTATCGACTTCCTTGACAGGTTTAGGTTTCTCCTCTATAGGTTTAGATTCTAAATTTCAATTCCTTTCTCGCGCCAAAATAAAGGCAGACTTATTTGTTGAGTACCCATATTTACCAATTTATTGATAAAATATAAATAAAGGGGAATGACTTAAATAACCTTTAAGTTATGAAAGCCTACAAGTATTTATTAATTAAGGGTATCACGGACCTTACTGTAGGACCAATATAGTAATGACATGTGTCAATAACGACAGGTGTTAGATAAAATTGAAGCAGCTGAGTACTTAAAGTGGTTAATCTCCTTACTCCCGCTAACCTACAGGTTAATTTAGGAAATTGAGAAGATCATGGTCATGGAGGTTATGCAAACTATCAGGAGGTGAAGTAATTATAAATGGCCACATCTAGATCAGAAAAGGACACGAACTCATCATCATCAAACAAATTAACAACTCTCTTTAGAGTTTTATCCTAGGAGTAGAACTAAATATTTGTCGGGCGCATCGCCAGGTGATTTTGTAAGGTAGAAGTAATATAACTGTAATCTTTATAAACAATTTTCGGTCCCGTGTTGCTGAAATTGTAGCTGTTGAAAATAATTTTTAGTTCCGTGTTACTAAAAATTGCACTTATTCAGTATAATTGTACCAATCGTTCTGCGTTTCAAGAAGTCCTTGAGTTTAAGGCATAGAATGCACAATTACTTGGTCCTTAATAAATAGTTTATTATCGAATTGTTTATTGTCTAAATAAATTTTTAACAATAACATTGAATTAATACTTGGTTTTTTGTCCACATAAATAAACTCTATATAATGGTTAGGCTCTTTGATGGCTTAATCCATTCCAAGTTTCTTTTACTAAACTTTCTATTTTCTAGAATATTTTAACAATTTCTTATTTTAACGTAACCTACTGGCTACTGCTAAATGTTTTACTAGACTAACAAAGTAGCCTAATTTATTTGTTAGTAGACTATATCAGACCTGCTTATAATTTATTACCTTTGTTATAAAATAAGAGATATATTGAGTTTAAATAATGACATATTAAATTTTAAATTAATATAAATTTATATAATTTTGATTGATACAATTATTATAATTATATAGTGTATACTAAAAACTATTCACATGGCAGCAAAGTTGTAATTATTGTATAGTTTTAATTCTTGAAGAATTCAGTGAAGTTTTTTTTTACAAACAATTCACGTGGGCTGCTCTTAATTTCTATTTTGGAGCAGCTGTGATACTTCCATTAAGGTTCTTTAAGTGTAATTTAATTGGTTGGAGCAGCATCCTAGTCATGTGGCAGCCAAGTTGTACAGGTTTTTCTTATTCATATCAAGTACAAAGCTCCTTCTTTTGCACCATATCTAGTGTTTTTTCTCTTCTTTGGGTTGGACTTGAATTCTGATTTTGGGTTGAACTTGAATTCTGATGCAAAGAGATTTGCTTGAGTTATCAGCAATCTATGTATCTAATGACTTTAATCCAAGTCTACTTTTGGATTAATAGTTTTTTCAGTCAATAAAAAATTTGTTTTTTGCTAAAAAAACAATATAACAAAAACAATTAATCATCAAATTTATTTCATTTTAAACTTTTATGAGTCATACCAATTTTTAAGTTTAATATGCCGTCATTTGACATTAAAAATCAAATTATATTTTTAATTTTAAAAGAAAAAGAGTATAACCGATAACCATTAACAACCTAAATATCAACAAAAGTTAAAAGTTGTAGTATCCGTCAATATCAAACTAAAGCACTCAACCGTTTACTTCTAGTAAAATTTCAAATTATAAGATTAATATTAATTTAAAAAAAAATTAATTTCAAACTCAAAATTGATATAAATTCATTCAATTTATGTCATTACAATTATAATATCATAAACTACCTAAAAAGTACTACTAGTTATAAAATTTATATATTATTTTTAAAACTTAAATAAATCATGTTAATTTTAAATTTAAAAATATATCAAGTTAACTTTTAAAAATTCAATATTAATCTTATAATACAAATGTGAGGGAGTACAAATATAATTAAGATCTTACAGAAAGAAAGGTTTTACAATATTTTCTATATCTTCTCACAGGCATATATAAATATTAAATATTGAGAAGATAAACTTATCACCTCCGTGATCTCTTCATGTGACCCAAACGGTTCACATATTACCAATGTTACGGATGAGTCACAAATCAGTTAGATTTGACCTGTAAACTAATTTTATATACTTAAGTGATCGGATTAAAGTCCTACATCAATTAGGTTTAACCTTAAAATTCACAAATATGTACCACATGATTAGAATTGGAATAATATAGTATTCCTTTTTATTCTTTGATAATGTCAAGCTAGTCAAATCAACATCTTATATCTTCAGCATGTATTCAATATTTTACGCCTAATTGGACTTATTTGAACAAATTTATTTAGCTTAATATGGAATATTATCAGCATCAAACACAGCGCCATGTTATTTGACAAACCAATACTAAATTTTATTCAAAAACAAGAAAAAGAAAAAGAAAAAGAAATACTCAATTTAAAATACTAAATTTTATTCAAAAAAAATATTAATATAAAATTAACATAATTCATTTAAGTTTTCAAAATAATAAATCGAATAACTAGTTGCACTTTTTAGATAGTTTATGATATATATAATAAAATTACATGAATTTATATGAGTTTGAAAATATTTAAAATTGACTTTTGTCAAGTTAATATTGTTTTTATAATTTAAAACGGATGAAGTATTTGATAGCAAATAAGATAGAAAATGAGACACAAGCTCGACAGAATATCTGAATTCACTATGATATATGTCTCATTTTCCAGGCTCACCTTTCTCTCTCTCTCTCTCTCTCTCTCTCTCTCTCTCTCTATATATATATATATATATATATATATATATATATATATATATTCGATGCTTTTGCAAAGAGCAACGCCGCTCCCCAATTAGCCTTTTCACTTTGATATTATTGTAAAATAATTCTCTCCCTCTCCTCTCTACAAGCATGGAATACATTGACAAGATGTTTAATTCCACAAATTTCTCATACTCTGCATATTCAACAACTTCTTCTTCTTCCCCAAGTTATGTTCCTATTTCAAGTCCAACAACATTCAGTCTGAGCCCTTGTGCTGCATGTAAAACCCTCCATCGAAAATGCGTCGAGAATTGCGTGTTAGCGCCCTACTTTCCGCCTTCTGAACCGATCAAGTTCACTATTGCCCATAGAGTCTTTGGAGCTAGCAACATTAGCAAGCTATTGCGGGTAATACCTTAATTGCAAGCTTGCTTTTATATGATTTGGATTCACTTAATGTGAACACAATTAGTACACTAATAATTATTTTATCACCCGGATATATAACATATAATAGTAATTCCCATTTAGTAATTTAAAGCAGTAGGAAATTTAGGTTTTGCAAGATTTTCAAACATGTTAATGTACTTAGTTCACTGTGATTTCATGAATTTCAAATCAATGACTATCGATATATATGTTTAGACAAGCAGGAGTTTGTGCGTTGAACCCAACTTGATCCAAAAGTTTAAGTTATTAAATCTTAGATCCATTCATGTATATTAGTCATTCAATTTACGCTTTTATTATTTTTTCAATGTGAGTACCCAGTTCATTTGTAAATTCGTAATAATCTCCCCCTCACAATATTTTCATAACATCAAGAACTCGCAAGTTTACATTCCATCAAGAGCTGAATATTCTTCTCTTCAATCAGTACAATCACCAATTCTCAGCTAACCACTCTCAAGCTTCTCCATCAAGAGCACCTTTTGGGGAAGCAACAACCCTTCATTGAGAATCCTATAACATCACATGCGCATATACAAGACACTTAACACTTGCCCATAATTAGAATCTAGCTTATTCAAAAATTTAAGTCATGTCTTCATTGGGTACATTGTGTATATTGATCCTTCAATCTTTTGTTATTTCTCCAATGTGAAACTCTAACTTGTAAATATTTCTAACACTATATGCATATATATATATATATATATATATATATATGTGTGTGTGTGTGTGTGTGTGTGTGTGTGTGTGTGTAACCTCGTCAAAATGATAGAATCACAAGTTTTATTTTTTAGCAAATTTTAATTTAGAATAAAGATAGAGGTCCTCTGTAACATTATTCCAGAGAAAAATATGATGCAACTTTTTTCTATGAAATGTACTCAAGAAACAAGAAAGTTATATCCCTTTTTTTGGGGGGATAATCTTCCGTTAATTTTATCCTTTTATTTATTAATAGTATTGTCAACGAATATTGTCAGGAACTCCCGGAATTTCAAAGGGCAGATGCGGTAAGTAGCATAGTTTATGAAGCAAATGCAAGACTTAGAGACCCTGTTTATGGATGCACAGGTGAAATTTATCAACTTCAAAAGCAAATTAGTGACTTGCAGGCAAAATTGGCTAAGGCACGAGCCGAGATTGTAAACATGCAATGCCAACAACGATCCAATTTACTATCCTCAATTTGCATGGACTTACCACAAGCTGATGAAGATCAATCCATAATCCCACAGCAACATTATGAAAACCTTGAATTTTTGTTTTCCTGATAATGTTTAATCAAATTAAGCGCGGTTTTTCAACCATTTTCGACATGATCAAGATTAATTCTTCCACAAAATCTCAAGCTTATACTGTTATGCGTATGTTTGTTTTATATCAATGAAATTTTCCTGGTTTATCAAAAAAAAAAAAAAATCTCAAGCTTATATATTATAAACTTCTGTGTTAATGTTTCATTTTTTCGTAATTAAGTGGAATTTTCTTAAGAGTCCCGTTATATATGTATTGTGACAATAATTATCCAAGTAACTCACAACTAAAAGGTCGTCGCAAGATATATCATTTTTCATTTCTTAATTAAATAAGCTTTGCCTAATTCTATGAATGGTAAATAATTTGATAGGTTTCCAATTTTTAGGAAATATATTGATGATAACAATAATTAGGAAAAAGATAAATTAAAATATAGAATCCTTTCCATAGGTTTTATCTTTTATTAATTATATTAATTATCTTTTTATTTTGACCAAAAATGTTTTTCATCTTAAATTGAATTAATATGCTTTCTTAAACCTTGATAAGTTAATATCAAGTGTTAGAAATATTAATTCACATAGTAACATTTCCTAAGGCAAGGATATTCCTATTTCGTTTTAAAATAATTTTCAAAATATTCTTTTTGGGCAAAAAAGAAATATATATATATATATATATATATATATATATATATTTGTGTGTGTGTGTGTGCGCGCGCGCGCGCGCGCGCGCACGTGCATGTGTGTGTATGGTATGGCATATTAATTAAATAAGTACCGTGTATGTGTGCCACCTGCATGATTTGGTATGGTAAAGAAACAAAAAGCTTGAACAAAAAGTTTTTGTCAAAAACTTTTTCAACTTGGGCATGTATATGTTTGTGCCATGAGCTTTAGTCTTTTGGCCAAATAAAGGAAACTTGCTTTGAAAGTTGGCAACTGAATTTTTTCTTGGGCTAAAACATTTGGCAAATCCGTGTGATTAAAATTCATCCGAGTCTTTCTTTTTAAAATCAAACAAGTCGGACCATTAATTTCAAAATTAGATTACCAAATTACCTTTTTGCCCTAACCTTCAAAATACTATAAATAGGAAGCTTTTCTTACATTTTCAATTTATCAATTTACAAAGAAAAGAAAAGCTCTCACTCTTCTTGCCTACATTCTCTCTATAAAAGCTTTCACTATTTCTTTTAACAAAGTTCTAGTATTCTGAAGAAGAAAAGATTGGTCAAAGTATTTGAGATTATTAAGTTGTCTTACTTGCTTTATCTCATACTTGTTTATACATATATATATATATATATATATATATATATATATATTTCATCTATTCTTATCAATTAAAAGATCAACATTTGAGGGAATTCCTTAAACAAGAATATCATTCAAACGGTGTTTCAAATTCTAAGTGATCGTTTATTGATATTACTTATTTATATAACTAATGTAAAGTAGATCAACAATTAAATATTGAAACAATTCGGAAATCTATCTGACCGGTATTTAAAATCGAGTGATCTATCGAAAATATGTATATAAGTATCAATTGTGAAAACTTAAATTCGGACAGTTTTAGATACCTGTGACAACCCGAATTTTTGAGAACTGTTATAATAAGAATTTAATAACAAAATTCTTATTATGAGGCGTAATAGGTAGCTTGATAATTCGAGTTGGCGAATATTATTGAATAAAATAGAGTTTTATTAATAATATTATGAGTTAAGCGTTTAAAGGTTATATTACAACCTAGATTATGAGTATGTGTTGGTTTTAAGTGTTGTTGTCGCGTGGGAGCGAATAAGTTGATTTCGCGAAAAACTGCTAAATCACTATTCACGGAGCACATTTTCCGAGTTACTATTCACGGCCTATTCACGCCAGATATTTTTACATCTTTTTTGATTTTGAATAATTTCATTAAGACGCGTGTGCGAAAGAATAATTTTTTCAAGTATTGAAAATTTCATTTGAGCTCGTTTGGGATTTTAATTATATCTGAAATGTTTAATATGGGTTATCCGAATAAATAGACAAGCCCCGTATTTATTATTTTTACCTATCCCAATAATTTATGGGAGTACCCATTTTAATTATGGGTATAGTTATTGTGCTAATTTGGTACAAAAGTGGGAGTTTTCGAATATAGAAAAGGAGTAATCGGGCATTTATAATTGTGTGTTACCGAAATAGTAACCATTAATTCAAAACTAGCCAATTAGAGAAGGAGAGAGAGAGAGAGGGAGTATGTACGGGTATTAGTAACTACCTCACCCAATGCATTGAGTTTACAAATGGGGAGGCGTTGTTCTCAAATGCAAAACCCACCATTTCGGGTAACCCAATCTCATTTCTCCCGAGTATTTCCTTATCCTCCCAAGCTTTGCATACTCCCAATCCATCTCTACTCCTCCTTAGTTCAGCTATTAGCAAGAAGATAGAAGTGCAAGAAGAGTTGCAGAAGAAGAAGAAAGAGAGAAGAAGTAAGAGGGGGAAGAGAAGAAGAGTACGGGTGCACCAACCCATTCATTCCCACTCGAAGCCACTCCTTCCATTTCTAGTTCAGTTGCTAAAAGTAGAGGGAGAGAATTGTAGAAGAAGAACAGATAGAAAGAAGAAGAAGGAGAGTACGGTAGAGAGAAGAAGAAAGCTTGAAAAACTAAGTATTCTAGGGAGAGAAAGGAAGTGGGTATTCGGGAGGAAGCCAAAAGGAAGAAGAAGAGAGGAGCTCCAAGCTCTAGCTAAGCTCCATAACATTCTAGAACAAGAATCAAGAGGTAAAAATACAATCCACAACTCATTTCTTTCATTTGAAGCTTTTATGAGTTTTTAAGCTTATATGCTTGGTGGGTTTGATTTTTGTTGATTATTGTTATGGTTGGTTGTATGTAATATGCTATGGAAGGTCTTAAAACTTTAAAAACCTTCCTAATAACATTGAAGTGGAACAAGAATGAAAGAAAACCAAACATATGCTTAAGGAGAAAGAAGATGGACGAAAATGGACATATGGACTGTTAATGGACTGAATTAGAGGACCTCTGTTGTTATGTACCATGTTTGAAATTTTTATTGATTAGTATTGTCTTATACTTCCATGGGTTATGAGAATATTCCGGTTAGAATGAAGCAAAAAGCCGTTAAAACGAATCTGTGGCAAAGGTTTTAGTGAACCATATTTAGAAATTGAATGCTGCGTGAACAATGTCCGTTAAACCAATTCTGGTATTGTTATATTAGATGCAAAATTCTGAATTTTTGTGTAGTTGTAGTACACTGAGTTAGAAAGCCATAAGCTTTGGAACGAATGTATTTCGACCTCGGATGAGGGAGTTATGGCGTTTGGGAGAAGTAGTGTCCAAACTGTGAAAATAGGAAAAATCAATTCGGGAAGGGAGTTTCGGGACACAGTTTTGGCTAGTTAGAGTTATTAAAAAATTATGGGCTTTAGATATATTGTAGTTTATGTTCCAAGTTTTCGTAGCCTCTGGAACGAACAAATTTCGAGTTCAGACGACCGAGTTATGAATGTGCAAAGTAATCGCGTTAAAACTGTCCAATCTGGAAGACCAGATTCGGATCAGCCCATTGTATGAATTTTTTGGACTTGTGTGTTCAGAATTTGAAAATGATTAAAGCATAAGAGTTGTAGTATGGGAAGTTAACTTCGCATGGGCGCAAGAATCGCTCAAAAAGTTTTTGAAATAAATTAGTTATGACTGTTTTAGCGAAGTAGGGTCAATCTGGCCAGTTTTTTGTAGCAATCTGAAGTTGTTTGTAATAAGTAAAAATCTGTTTTGATTGACGAAAGGCCTCGAACCATGGCCTAAATGAGATTAAAGTAGACTGTATAAACTTTAATTTGACGTAAGAATGAACGAAAACGAATGAGTAACGAAGAAGTTATGATTAAACGAATAATAGTGTTCGTTAACGATTAAAATAGTTCACACGAGTTTATAACTCTTTTTAAAACAAAAATTTGAGGATTGTTATATTGGGTCATATGATGATTATAAGTTGGATGATGATGAGGGTCGTGTCGTCTTCGAACGCCGCAACGCCGAGAGAATGTTTTTGAGATTTGGCCGCATTATTAAATGCGAGCTATATAGAATGAGAAATAGAGTAATGTAAACCAATATATATGTGAAGCCTTTATTGTGGCTAATTGGTATTTTATTGTTAATAAATTGTGTAGGATATTTGAAGGACGAATTGTCGTAATTTAGCAAGGAGCGCTTAAGACAAGTTCTTTTAGTAACTTGTTAATTTGTTTAAATGCATTAAATATTCAGACGTTTATGCGAATTGCTTGTGAGCATGATTATGTGTGCACGTTGTGCAATTATGTGAGTATATTGTTCTATGTGAAACTTATATTATTGTGAATACGCAATATGAGGTACATGATGTATGTCATGAGATGTATGGTGCATGTGTAGATGTATTGCATGAGATGTATAATGCATGAGAAAGATGCATAGTATGAGAATTATGAGACATGAAGAAGATAAATAGCATGAGAATTATGATGCATGAATGAAATGTAAATTTATATGTTACGTGAAACATGAAAGGTGATAACTATTAATTTTTGCTGAGCCGTCGTGCTCATACTTGCAAAAATAAAAATTTTACAGATCTTAGATGAGACAAATTATCTTGGTATCGTGATGCTAAGGACTAGAGACACATGGATACAGGAAGGTTGCTAAATATTTTTTTTTTATTGAATTATTTAGTTGTGATGATGGTACACGATGTATGTGAATTAGACTATTCTACATTAAATTAGAATTAGAAATTTTCAAATTTCAAATCAAGAAGTGACTATATAAGTTACCTTATACGGTAAAGTAGTACGATAACATTGTTGTATAAGGACAGTATATAACAAATAAATGATTATTGAATAACTCTGTGATTATTCAGGGAACGATTAAATTCAGAAGCTGAACTTTATGTTCATAGATGAAATTTGTGATGACCCGGATTTTCAGAAAAATATTAAAATAAGAATTTAATAAATAAAATTTTTATTTGGTGTTATGATATGTGGTATTATATTGCATAAGTCAATACGTGCTTTGCAAAAATATGTGATTTTTGTGAATAACAAAAATCTATTATTATTATATATTTATTATTTCATGTAAATAAATTGTAGAATCCATGTATTAAGAAGAAATGAGATGTGTATAGTTTATGATGAAGGAAATTATTAAAATAATTTAACATTTTAAATTATTTTAATATAGTAAATTGGTGGTATTAAATATATTTAATAACCTCCATTTTATTGGGTAAAATGTATACATGTTTTTTTTATGTAGTGAGTATATTATTATATTCGCTATAGTTAAATAAATTGTGAGAAAACAATTTATAGAGAGAAAATAAAATAATTGAATAGATTATTATACATTTGTTTTGGTTTGAAATAAATTGTGGGAATCAATTTATTTAAAGAGATGGATAGCTTTAAAGATACAAAAACTTTTGTATCTATTAATGAGCAAATTAAAATAATTTATAATATTAAATTATTTTAATAAGAGTATGATGTAAATAAATTGTTAGAAGTAATTTATAGATGGAGATTAAATTTAAATTATATTATGAAATAATATAATTTGATTATAAAGTCTTGTAATGAATTCGTTATGAATTAAATTTCATGAGCAAGTTAATTAGTTCACTTAATTAAATTGGTGAATTAAGGTAATATTTAAATTATGGTTAAATATATTAAAGTGATATATTTAAAGAAGAAGAATAAATTGTTGAAGACATTTTGTGGAAAAAAAAAAGATGCTTAAAGTTAATTATACAAAATTTGTTGTGTATATTAAATAAGTAAATTAAAATAATTAATGGAATATTAATTATTTTAATTGGTCCGTTTCAGTAAATAAGTAAATTAAAATAATTAATTTGATTTTAATTATTTTAATATAGTTGGTTTATCCTATAAAATGTGTTATTTTATTAAATGAATTAATTCTAATTTATTTGGAAGAACTATGTAATTATAATACATTAATTATTAAGTGTATTATAAGTATAATGGATGAAATGTATTAGACGTATGTGTATATGTGTTGTAATGTAATATGTAATATATGTAATTAGATATTATATATGTAATGTAATATACATATATGCACCATGTATGAATGGGGAGAGTTAATAAACCATGTATGCTAACTAAATGGTCATGCGGAAAATTAAGGAGTAATGTGTATAAGTGCTGAGTCATTGTATTTGCAAGCATGAGGTGCTGAGATTTGAATTGATTAAGCCACTAGCTCACATGTATAAAGAAAGGAGAGAGAGTCGGGGAAACTGATTAATCCTAAACTATTCTCAGACTTCTCACCCTTTCCATTTTTCGTTCTATTTCTTCTTCTCTCTCTAAATTGACCAAACTCCCAAATTCTAGTAAACTACCGGATTCTTCTAAAACTGAAGCCATCAACTGAAAACTTGCGAAGAGTGGAGCAAGGTGCAACTTTAGAGAGGGTGTAAACGCAGTCAATTGCAAACTTGAAGAAAGAATTATATCAATTTAACTTCAAATTGAAAGGTGAGTTATGTATTTTATAAAATTCATGGAATTGAAGGTACATAATGCTTATTATTGCGATGATTGTGATGTTGGGTTGTGAAATTGGTTGGGTAATAGTAGTGTATGAGTTATGAAGTAATAAGAAAAGATTTTTACGAAAATCTCAGGCTAGAGTATTCCCAAATGTTTATGAATTCTGAGTGTCTAAAAGTTGCATTCAAGGTATTTGATAAAAAACCTCAAAGAGGTTTATGCTTAAAATTGATAAATAAGTAAGGTGTGAAGTTAAGAGATGTGTAATTATAAGGTATAAAATAACTTAAGTGATTTGGGTATATCAAAACAGGTCCAAAGTGATTTCAAAAGCTTTCTTACAAAATTTGTTCAAATGAAAACTGTGACAAACACAGATTTTCAAGATCTTAGTTTTATGTCATAAGAATGATTTTAAAGACCAAATTTTTATGTAATATACACCTTGTTGTATGGTCTAAACATTGGAATAAGTATCACAACAATCTAGCTTGTATAGTGAAAGATATGAAAGTGTTTAGAAGCGTACTAAGGTTAGAAAAGCTGGAAATTCTGGAAAGCAAGTCAAGCGTCGCAACGCTGTCTGCCAGTCTTGTTTTTTTTATGTTTTGTTTTCAGCTCTTGTTTTTGACACCAAACATGTGAATGATTAAAATCATTAATGAGATGAAATTTATACATATCTAATCTCTAATTAGAGTGATAAATCCAACGTAGTTGGTAAAGGTAGAATGAAGTTGATTAATCTTTGAAATATGAGACTTTAATCAAAATTGTGGAATATATTACCGTTAAGCTATGTAATGATTCTAATTACATTACATACGCATACATGAGATATTAGCGAGATAAACAACCTTTGGATTGGTCTAACAATCTATCATGGCTAATAAATTGAGATTAAATTGTTAATCTTGATATGTTCAAGTTTAAGTTGAAATTATGGAATGCGTTACATGCTAAGCTATAAGCTTTATTACATAAGTAATACGCGTGACATTAACAATGCGAAATAGCAACAACGTGATGAAATCAAGTCGAAAGCGGATTAAAGATTAGTTAACTAATCTAAAGCATGATAAAATCTTAAGAACTTAAGATTATAAAAGTGTAAAGTTGAGATATGGGTTTTCAATTGTAACGCGTTGTGTACAGATTGAAGATCTATAAAATCAATCTAGTGAAATGGTGAGGCATGTTATAACCTATGTGTTATATATAGATTGTACAAGAATGCTAAGAGATCGGACGAGGTAAACCGACAAATGAAGTTACGCGAAGGAAGTTCGATGAGCATATATCGTTTAACACAAAACGAAGGGTTCCCGGACTTCGAAGCGAATATTTTGAACACAGGATCACATAATGACGTATATATAAATTTAAAATATAAGTAAAGCGAGAATATAAATTATTCGCGAGAATAAATGCGAAGCTAAGCTACTAATGAAGCGAAGCATTCGCATACGTACGTGACGATAGCATGGTTTAGCACATGAACTATCAAAAAGGCATGAAGATTACGGAAGTTAAAGAAATGATGAGATGGGCTATGTTTACACAATAAAAGTTATTCTTAAATAATATGGTCCCGGGTTTACAAATAGAGATGAGAAATATTCTTAAAATGGGATATAAATGGTTTATGCTTCGAGATATAAAGTATTGGTATACTAAAGCTGTGAGAGAACCTTGTTAAGCATAAAAATATTAAAATGAACAAAGTTTCTAAAGAAACGTAGAATGGTTTTAAGACAAGATTGAAAGATAATAGCTAATGTAAATTAAAACTAGTTTTACATTAAGTATGTAAATTTAGTATGTTACACTAATATGTGCATGTACATATCCTCAATTTGTGTAGGATCATCTCAGAGCAGATAAATTATAATCATTAAACAGCACCCAAGGCAAGTCTTCCAGTTTCTATGTGTTACATGAATTTAATATGACTATGTGTAATCTTTGTTGAAATATGAATGAAATTTACATGAGTATGTTGAGTTATATATATCCTGCACTCTGAATTGTGAAAGTCAAAGTATGACTATGTCTGATTGAGATATGGAACTCAATCTATATGTGCTATGTGAAGCATGAAAACTGTTAGATTTGCTGAGCTGTCGAGCTCAGTCTTGCAAAATAAAACTTTTGCAGGTTGGATAGACGATGCGATCTCCTGCTGACCTGATGATAAAGATTAGGAGCGCATGTACACGAATACTAAATCTTTTGTTAAGATTATATAATCTGGTGATGACAATTCACAACGTGTGTAAAGTGTTATTATGTAGAGTTTGAAATATTCAATACATAAAGAATGTGTGTTTTGAGATTGAAAGATAACATTGTAACTATTTTAAAGAGTATATCAATATAGTGACAACACTATACGAGAAGATTCTATATTAGGAAATGAGTTTGTAATTATAAATATTTACTCTGGTAAAATGGGAATCATAAAATGAATATGATTCTAGGTTATGTAATCGTAAAGGTTGCGATTCAGGGAAAAGAAGGAGAGAAAGATTTAAAAAGTTTTTAATTTTCTGCGTTTCAGCTATTATTTCATCTAAGTATGAAGTAAAGTTGAATCAAGATAGTATTTAACGCACAAGGTCGGGATTAAGAATAATGTTAATTTTGGATTAAGTTAGTCCCGATTTTGGAGGGCGTTACAGTTGGTATCAGAGCTATGGGTTATAAACCTTAGGTAACAGTATCGTAGGCTATAACCGTAAACTAGATAGATGAAAAAGAAGAAGATATTAAGAATAAACTCGATTGAGGTTTTAAATGACATTAAACGAATTTGGAAAGTTCAGATAGAATGTGACAGAGTATTACACAATGATTTAAAGAAGAATCTAATAGAGCTTGAGAATCGGGGTACACCTGACTCAAATTATAAGAAGAGATCATGACATGATCTAATTTTAGAATAACAGATCATCAATCGAATGATTAAAAAATTATAGCAGAATGCTGTAAAGAAAAGGTACTATAAGATAGTATAAGAATAAAACTCAGAAAGAATTATAGATGATGAAATACGGATTAAAGAAAGTTCGTATTCCGCAAAGAGCAAGATAATATTTGATAGGATTTGGTAGGATTTCAATTGAGGACTCATGTTAGTGGCTGAGTTGTACGATTCCTGCTATGGGACGAGAATTTGTGTTTGGTTTGAAAACTACTTAGCTTCCTATATTAATATAGTGGTTGAGTTGAACAAATCCTGGTATGGGACGGGATTTGTCCATGGTTTAACAACTGCTCAGCTTCTTATATTGATTAGTGGTCGAGTTGGTTCGACAACCACTTAGCTTCCTATATTGATAATCATTGAAATATTGGTGTCGCGCTATCGATATATATATATGGTGAGAAGGTGATTCTTTTCTCATATTTATATTCGATAGTTAGAGAATATTAAGATTAGGTACGAGTTCTTAAAAATCATAGTTATGATAAGTTCGTGACTCATAATCATATGGTACGTTTTTGAACCCCTCAGCGAATGGACGTCTTTAGTCTGACTAGGATAAATTCCTAAACTCATATGATTGTGGTAAGTTCCTGAACTCATAACGTGTGGTATGTTTAATGAACTATATTGGGATATAGAAAAGTTGTGCATGAAAAATTGAGGATTTTTAGTATAGTAAACTTTAAGGATGATAGAAATAGATAGAATTATTAAGCAATGGATCATTAAAGAAATTGAAGTTGATGGTGGATGCATAGGTATTCCAAATCTTCTAGCTATGCTAGACTTCGAAATTTTTGACATCAAGCTAAATTCGCACTGATGTGCCTTTAAAAATAAAAATAAAATTTTTGTTATCCTCCATACATGGTGACAAGGGTGTGGAGATGGACTTCGAGCCATTATCACATCGTTACCTGTTGCGGCATGATAACACCAAACATAATTTTTCAATAGTTTTGAACCGTTTAAAGAAGAGTCTACGCTATTTGTTTCGGCTAGACAAAAATAATTTAAAATATCAAATGTATGTTTAAATAGTCATCAATGCATCAGGTAACCTGGTGTAGAATGACCGATGATGGAGTCATCAATGCAGATTAACCTAGTGTTGGATGTGATCTAAGAATCGTCAACCCACTATGGTATGATGTTGTATGATAAAGTCATAAAAA
The DNA here is from genome assembly GCA_034770075.1 of Aralia elata. Taxonomy (NCBI): domain Eukaryota; kingdom Viridiplantae; phylum Streptophyta; class Magnoliopsida; order Apiales; family Araliaceae; genus Aralia; species Aralia elata. The sequence continues at coordinate 13,482,308 of CM068379.1, forward strand.
TGACGGCATCCTCAACGCACTGGTAAAACAGTGCGTTACTATGCGTCATAAAATGATTTTCAATGTTTTGATAAAGCTAGAAGTGTCAAATGCCATTTGAATCGGCTAGACACAGATTCAGATTTTTCTTATATTAAGCTTTTGAGCTATCCAACTAAACCATTTTGGTTTGGACTCCAGATTTTTAACATCCCTTAATTGGGAAAGTTTTCAGAGCACCAGATCGATGGTGGCACAGATGAACGTATATCGTTCAAATTGGCGCCTAACGGCGGCCACTCAGATAGTGTTGATCAACACGGAAAATTCCTGAATTGGAAAATTCTGTTTGCGCGAAATAGCGGCATAGATAGCAGAGATCAACACAGGGCATAACACAGGCTGATCACCTACGTGCCCGTAAGATCAGACGGTTCACAGATGAATTTCTGATAGAACCTTTTCAAAAACATGAAAAAGAAAGTTTGTGGTCTTTATGACCCTTAACAAGATACAGAAAGTTTCCTTAAGCGATTGTTTTTGAAATTCTGAAGTTATTCATCTTGCTTCACAATTATAAATCAATTGTGGAGAATTTCAATTCTGGTAATTGAGATAGAAGGGGTGATGTTCCCTAGAAAAGAAGTAGTCGTGAGAAGCGACAAGTTTAGAAATATTCTTGAGAATGAATGATGAATTCAGAATGATCTCTAAGAAAGAGAAAGATAAACATAGAATTCGATGAATCAACGGTATAGAATGTTGAGAGAAGGTAGATGTGAACCGCGTAAGTGAGGTTCGTTAAGGTGATTTCGGGGACGAAATCCTTATAAGAGGGGAAGAATGTGATGACCCGGATTTTCAGAAAAATATTAAAATAAGAATTTAATAAATAAAATTTTTATTTGGTGTTATGATATGTGGTATTATATTGCATAAGTCAATACGTGCTTTGCAAAAATATGTGATTTTTGTGAATAACAAAAATCTATTATTATTATATATTTATTATTTCATGTAAATAAATTGTAGAATCCATGTATTAAGAAGAAATGAGATGTGTATAGTTTATGATGAAGGAAATTATTAAAATAATTTAACATTTTAAATTATTTTAATATAGTAAATTGGTGGTATTAAATATATTTAATAACCTCCATTTTATTGGGTAAAATGTATACATGTTTTTTTTATGTAGTGAGTATATTATTATATTCGCTATAGTTAAATAAATTGTGAGAAAACAATTTATAGAGAGAAAATAAAATAATTGAATAGATTATTATACATTTGTTTTGGTTTGAAATAAATTGTGGGAATCAATTTATTTAAAGAGATGGATAGCTTTAAAGATACAAAACTTTTGTATCTATTAATGAGCAAATTAAAATAATTTATAATATTAAATTATTTTAATAAGAGTATGATGTAAATAAATTGTTAGAAGTAATTTATAGATGGAGATTAAATTTAAATTATATTATGAAATAATATAATTTGATTATAAAGTCTTGTAATGAATTCGTTATGAATTAAATTTCATGAGCAAGTTAATTAGTTCACTTAATTAAATTGGTGAATTAAGGTAATATTTAAATTATGGTTAAATATATTAAAGTGATATATTTAAAGAAGAAGAATAAATTGTTGAAGACATTTTGTGGAAAAAAAAAAGATGCTTAAAGTTAATTATACAAAATTTGTTGTGTATATTAAATAAGTAAATTAAAATAATTAATGGAATATTAATTATTTTAATTGGTCCGTTTCAGTAAATAAGTAAATTAAAATAATTAATTTGATTTTAATTATTTTAATATAGTTGGTTTATCCTATAAAATGTGTTATTTTATTAAATGAATTAATTCTAATTTATTTGGAAGAACTATGTAATTATAATACATTAATTATTAAGTGTATTATAAGTATAATGGATGAAATGTATTAGACGTATGTGTATATGTGTTGTAATGTAATATGTAATATATGTAATTAGATATTATATATGTAATGTAATATACATATATGCACCATGTATGAATGGGGAGAGTTAATAAACCATGTATGCTAACTAAATGGTCATGCGGAAAATTAAGGAGTAATGTGTATAAGTGCTGAGTCATTGTATTTGCAAGCATGAGGTGCTGAGATTTGAATTGATTAAGCCACTAGCTCACATGTATAAAGAAAGGAGAGAGAGTCGGGGAAACTGATTAATCCTAAACTATTCTCAGACTTCTCACCCTTTCCATTTTTCGTTCTATTTCTTCTTCTCTCTCTAAATTGACCAAACTCCCAAATTCTAGTAAACTACCGGATTCTTCTAAAACTGAAGCCATCAACTGAAAACTTGCGAAGAGTGGAGCAAGGTGCAACTTTAGAGAGGGTGTAAACGCAGTCAATTGCAAACTTGAAGAAAGAATTATATCAATTTAACTTCAAATTGAAAGGTGAGTTATGTATTTTATAAAATTCATGGAATTGAAGGTACATAATGCTTATTATTGCGATGATTGTGATGTTGGGTTGTGAAATTGGTTGGGTAATAGTAGTGTATGAGTTATGAAGTAATAAGAAAAGATTTTTACGAAAATCTCAGGCTAGAGTATTCCCAAATGTTTATGAATTCTGAGTGTCTAAAAGTTGCATTCAAGGTATTTGATAAAAAACCTCAAAGAGGTTTATGCTTAAAATTGATAAATAAGTAAGGTGTGAAGTTAAGAGATGTGTAATTATAAGGTATAAAATAACTTAAGTGATTTGGGTATATCAAAACAGGTCCAAAGTGATTTCAAAAGCTTTCTTACAAAATTTGTTCAAATGAAAACTGTGACAAACACAGATTTTCAAGATCTTAGTTTTATGTCATAAGAATGATTTTAAAGACCAAATTTTTATGTAATATACACCTTGTTGTATGGTCTAAACATTGGAATAAGTATCACAACAATCTAGCTTGTATAGTGAAAGATATGAAAGTGTTTAGAAGCGTACTAAGGTTAGAAAAGCTGGAAATTCTGGAAAGCAAGTCAAGCGTCGCAACGCTGTCTGCCAGTCTTGTTTTTTTTATGTTTTGTTTTCAGCTCTTGTTTTTGACACCAAACATGTGAATGATTAAAATCATTAATGAGATGAAATTTATACATATCTAATCTCTAATTAGAGTGATAAATCCAACGTAGTTGGTAAAGGTAGAATGAAGTTGATTAATCTTTGAAATATGAGACTTTAATCAAAATTGTGGAATATATTACCGTTAAGCTATGTAATGATTCTAATTACATTACATACGCATACATGAGATATTAGCGAGATAAACAACCTTTGGATTGGTCTAACAATCTATCATGGCTAATAAATTGAGATTAAATTGTTAATCTTGATATGTTCAAGTTTAAGTTGAAATTATGGAATGCGTTACATGCTAAGCTATAAGCTTTATTACATAAGTAATACGCGTGACATTAACAATGCGAAATAGCAACAACGTGATGAAATCAAGTCGAAAGCGGATTAAAGATTAGTTAACTAATCTAAAGCATGATAAAATCTTAAGAACTTAAGATTATAAAAGTGTAAAGTTGAGATATGGGTTTTCAATTGTAACGCGTTGTGTACAGATTGAAGATCTATAAAATCAATCTAGTGAAATGGTGAGGCATGTTATAACCTATGTGTTATATATAGATTGTACAAGAATGCTAAGAGATCGGACGAGGTAAACCGACAAATGAAGTTACGCGAAGGAAGTTCGATGAGCATATATCGTTTAACACAAAACGAAGGGTTCCCGGACTTCGAAGCGAATATTTTGAACACAGGATCACATAATGACGTATATATAAATTTAAAATATAAGCAAAGCGAGAATATAAATTATTCGCGAGAATAAATGCGAAGCTAAGCTACTAATGAAGCGAAGCATTCGCATACGTACGTGACGATAGCATGGTTTAGCACATGAACTATCAAAAAGGCATGAAGATTACGGAAGTTAAAGAAATGATGAGATGGGCTATGTTTACACAATAAAAGTTATTCTTAAATAATATGGTCCCGGGTTTACAAATAGAGATGAGAAATATTCTTAAAATGGGATATAAATGGTTTATGCTTCGAGATATAAAGTATTGGTATACTAAAGCTGTGAGAGAACCTTGTTAAGCATAAAAATATTAAAATGAACAAAGTTTCTAAAGAAACGTAGAATGGTTTTAAGACAAGATTGAAAGATAATAGCTAATGTAAATTAAAACTAGTTTTACATTAAGTATGTAAATTTAGTATGTTACACTAATATGTGCATGTACATATCCTCAATTTGTGTAGGATCATCTCAGAGCAGATAAATTATAATCATTAAACAGCACCCAAGGCAAGTCTTCCAGTTTCTATGTGTTACATGAATTTAATATGACTATGTGTAATCTTTGTTGAAATATGAATGAAATTTACATGAGTATGTTGAGTTATATATATCCTGCACTCTGAATTGTGAAAGTCAAAGTATGACTATGTCTGATTGAGATATGGAACTCAATCTATATGTGCTATGTGAAGCATGAAAACTGTTAGATTTGCTGAGCTGTCGAGCTCAGTCTTGCAAAATAAAACTTTTGCAGGTTGGATAGACGATGCGATCTCCTGCTGACCTGATGATAAAGATTAGGAGCGCATGTACACGAATACTAAATCTTTTGTTAAGATTATATAATCTGGTGATGACAATTCACAACGTGTGTAAAGTGTTATTATGTAGAGTTTGAAATATTCAATACATAAAGAATGTGTGTTTTGAGATTGAAAGATAACATTGTAACTATTTTAAAGAGTATATCAATATAGTGACAACACTATACGAGAAGATTCTATATTAGGAAATGAGTTTGTAATTATAAATATTTACTCTGGTAAAATGGGAATCATAAAATGAATATGATTCTAGGTTATGTAATCGTAAAGGTTGCGATTCAGGGAAAAGAAGGAGAGAAAGATTTAAAAAGTTTTTAATTTTCTGCGTTTCAGCTATTATTTCATCTAAGTATGAAGTAAAGTTGAATCAAGATAGTATTTAACGCACAAGGTCGGGATTAAGAATAATGTTAATTTTGGATTAAGTTAGTCCCGATTTTGGAGGGCGTTACAAAATTTTATAAAGATCATGGTATTAATTCAACCTTGATCATAAGAGTTGAAGTTTAATGGTTACGGAACCTGGAATTGTGAAAAGTTTGTAATAATAAGTTTTAATACTTATATTGATGTAGACTACTTTATGCAGTATGATTAAAATGGTATTATGATGAGATTTTAAGAATATGAAAGATTTTTATAATAAGTTTTAATTTTTCCGTATTTTTATTTATTACATCATCTATTAATGATGTAAGCTTAGAGAGTGAATGTTCATTAACGACCGAAGTCGGGAGCTGAGGTCGCTCCGATTTCCGGGTCGTTATAATACCGATATTTGAAAATATTTCTTTTAACAAAAAATATTATTCAAACGGTGTTTGAAGTTCTAAGTGGCCTTATTTAATATTCATATAATAGATAAAATATATTATCATATATTTTTGAGTAAAACGAATTTATTTGGTATATCAAGTATTATTAATTAATTAAACTGTTTTACTTGATAAATTGTTATAACAAGTATTTTGCACACAAACTTATTTTCTTACAAAATACTTGTTACAATTATAAAGATTATTTAAACTTTTATCAGAAACTCAAAGTTATATTTGTTTAACCACAGAAACACATTCTTTATTTTATAAAGAAAAAGAAAATCTTTATAAAGTTGCATTAATTTGTATATCTGCTTATACAAAAGCTTTTTCAAACAAATATAAAAGTCTTGAGCTTTTACCCTTAAATTGTTATCTGCTTATTTAAGAAACATCAAATATAAAAGTTATTTGAACTTTTATATACATGTATTAAATTTTATCTGCTTACCTTAGAAGCAAATTAAAACCAAACTTTTGTAAAAAGGAAAAAGGGGTAGAATTAGTTTATTTTATGTACCTGTGAGAAAGACGAATAATTCTTTGACCAAGACCAGAGTCTTAGAAAGGTCAGCTGAGAGTTGGGTCTCTAGTGAACTTGTGAAGAAAAGAAAGGTTGTTGTTTCAAGACCAGATCATAGAATAGAACTGAACTCAAAGGAAAGATATAACTAAGCTTGAGGAAGAAGCTAAGAGCTTGCTGTCTGAAATATTTAGTTGTGGATAGTTATAAGTTTGTCTTTAAAACTTTATAAAGGTTTCTCCGCCCATTGAAGGAGTATTTATTACTGGAAGTAATAGGATCTCAAGTCCTTGAGAGGAGCTTGAGACTGGACGTAGCAACGTACCCTAGCTGTATATATGTTGTGAACCAGATAAATCTCTTTACATTGTGTGATTGAATTTTTACTATCTTGTTTATTAATTTCTGACACTGTAAATTAATAATTTTTAAATGGTGATAATCTATTCAACCCCCCTTCTAGATTATTATTGGACTTTCAATTGGTATCAAAGCAGTGCTCTTTAACTTGTTTGTTAAGTGAATACAGGCATATCTAAGAGTAGATCCATCTGGCCTACAATATTGTCTAAACCTCCACTTTTTGATGGCACAAAATTTGCCACCTGGAAGAATAGATTCAAAATCTATGCCAAATTCCAAGGAATCAAAGTTTAGCTTGCAATAGAACGAGGCGTAAAAATTCCTACTAAAGTTGAAGGAGAAAAGATCGTTGAGAAAGATGCAAATGAATTCACTACTAAAGATGAAAAAATTATGAATATCACATCCAGAGCTGAACAAGTACTAACTAGTGCTCTTATTGAAAAAGAATACAAAAGATTTAGCAATTGTACGAATGCTAAAGAAATCTGGGAAAAATTGATCATAACCTATGAAGGAACTAATCATATCAAAGAAACTAGAAAAGATGCTCTAATCCAAGAGTATGAAAGTTTCAAGCTGGAAGAAGGCAAAAAAATCATTGATATGGAAACGCGTTTTTCCAGAATCATTGATGAACTGGAACACTAGGAAAGGCATACACAAATAATGAGAAAAATAGAAGAATTCTCAAATCCCTTTCCATCGGTATGGAAAATGAAAGTTACAGCCATCAAGAAAATGCAAGATCTAACTACCTATCCTTTTGATAGCCTAATTGGAAATCTTCGTGCTCACGAAGTCGACATGTTAGTCGAAAAAGCAGGATCAGATACAGACCTCAAGAAGAAAGGAATTGCTTTCAAAGCTCTACTTATAAATCAAGAAAGCGATGATAAGGAGCTAAATGAAGAACTCCTGAGTTTAGATAATAATGAAGTTGCCTTGTTATTAAGACAACTCAGGAGAGTAATACAAAGCAAAGCCAGACAATATGGTAAATGTTTTCTGAAGACAAACAACAAATTCAACAACTTCAAAGGCAAACAAGTCTTTAGGCCAAAAGCACAAGGAGGAAATTTCAAAGCAAATAACAACAGTAATTTCAGAAATACTAGCTCAAATGAAAATAGATGTTTTGAATGCAACCAGCCTGGACGCTTTAAAAAGGACTGTCCAAAACTAGTCCACAACAAAGTACTAATAGCTGAAGAAGGCTGGTATCTAAGTGACGAAGAAGGAACTGCTGAACAAACCGAGGAAATCGCAAATCTATGTCTAATGGCAGACAGTGATTCATCACCAAGATCTGAGGTAAATTCTAAACATCAATTACCCAGTACTTCATTTGTCACACACACTTTATGTGACAACCCGAAAATTTGTACAGTCTATTATTGGGGTTTATGAATATGAATATCTAAATATTTTTATGTGTAAATTGGGATTATATGTGTTTAAGGTCAAATTATGACCTAAATTGTGTTTACATGTTAGATTAAACAAATTAGGTTTGGTATGAGAAAATAAAAAATTTCCCGAGAAAAAGACGAAATAGCACTATTCACCTAAAAACGCTTTTGCGTCTTTTCGTTTTTTCGAAGCATACGTGAATGTTAATATTACGAGAAAAGATGGAATATCCAATAAAATTAGAAAACAAAAAACGTAGTTTTTCGACTGTAGGATGAATTTTGAAAGTTAAAAACGAAGAATGCAAGAATAAATACTCGTATAATACGAAATATTATACGATAAAATACAAGAATAAATACGAGTACAATACGAAATATTATATGGTAGAATACGAGTAAAATACGAAGTATATACGAATATGTAACTGGGAATCCAAGTGAATTGGTTTCGACCAATCGTAGCAAAGGATGATGTAAGCATGACGTGGCATGACATAAGACTCAAAGTAGCACAAAGATGATGTCATCATGATGTCATAATGATGTCACATTGGACGATGATGCAAGCCATGATGTCACGTTGGATGATGATATAAGCAGTGATGTCACAAAGGACAATGATGCAAGCGATGATGTCATGAATTAATGCGAAAAGACTATTTTGCCCTAACTCTACCTGGCCTATAAATAGAAAGCTTTGCAAGCTTAAAAACTTACCAATTCACAAAATCAAAGAGCAAAATTACTCTCTAGATATATATTTCATGTATTAAAGTTCCAAAGAAATAGTTAAAGCTTGCAACTACAAAAGATAGAATCCCTAATCGTTATTATGTTCAATTTTCTTTCATTTTATAGTCGAAAAACTCAAGAACATAAGTGGTTACCATGCAAGATCTTTTTCGACTAAGTGTTTCTACATATATTCTTGAGCAAATCTATATATAAGTAAGCTTATGTAATTTTAATTATAAAATCTTATAATTACATATGTAAGCCGTTATAATGCCTAAATTATTTCATGTATAATATTCAAAAGCTATAGAACATAAGTGATTACCATGTAATATCTTTTTCGACTAAGTGTTTCTACATGTGTTCTTGAGCAAAAGTCATAAAACTCTATATAAGTAGGTTTATGATTTTGTTATTTGATGTTATAGTGTTAGAACATGGTGGTCTAGCTAATTAATGTTTGTGTCATCAAGTTTAAGTAATCAAAATGAAGAACGATGAAACTTAGTTTTCATATGTTCTTCGTGTTCTTGAGAAATATCATAAAACTTTATATAAATAGGTCTATAATTTAGTTATTTTTATGTTATGAAGTGTTATTAAGTGTTAGGACATCTTATCCTAACATTTTTAATGCATGGGGTATCATGTTTTACCAAACGGATCAAAGAAAATTTGAGTCAAAGTATGCAATCTAACCTTTCTGCCCATTTTTTGAAATTTTAAAGTCCGAATCTGCTTTTGTAATGTAAACGAAAGTTGTAGAGGGGGAAATTCTAATGGGAATAGGCTCAAGAATTACCTAAAAATATTTGGTATAAAAAAGTTATGGTTATTTTAGTACTACTCGATCTAGCTGCCAATATTTTTACGGGAGCAGTTTTTAATATGCTATTGTAAACTTTATAACTCTTTATATATAAGGAGTTAAGATGTGATATTTATATCAAAAGAAAGCTCTGGAAGTAAGCTAAACATAGAATCAACAATCACCCAAAAATGTTTTCAAACGAAGAAGTTTTGGCCGTTTAAGCGGGTCTGGGTATTGCAGTTTACAAACCGCAAGGTATTCGGGAATTGAACCTTAAAAATAAGGTTTTGTGTGTGTAAATTTTTTAATTCATACCACCTGTGGGGATAGTTAGGCCATGTTATAAATAGGTCACGTTCCAAAGTTGAGACAATTTCGAGGTTGGTTGGACGTAATTATTGATTAAACAAGTTTTGAAATCAATTATTGAAAATGTTAAAAATACGAAGTTAGGTTCATATTTAAAGGCTAGTTAAGGTGAACTAGAGTAAGATTCATGTGATGACTAATTTGTATGTCGATCTCATGAATTATATAGGTTGAATGTGAGACGCAGAATTAGCGTAAGTATGAGAGACGTTATCAGGCAAGTTTCTAACTCTCATTCGATTTATGTATTGAATGCAAGTTTTCTAACCTTACTCAAATTATATTTGAGCAAATTTTCTAACTCTTGTCTAAACTTTATGTTTTGCAAGATTTCTATCTATGTGCAAATATTTTATGTTGTACAAGATGTTTAACTGTTGATTTTGTTATGCGTCAATATCTGCACTTATGTGCTATTGAGATGAACTGTTTTGTTATTGAACTGTTCAATATGCTAAAGTTCTGTTATTCATGAACTATGTAAGATAAGTGTCGATGCTAATTGTTTTCGGCTAGACAAGTATGAGCATAAGACATTGAAGTTAATAAAAAAAACTAGTATAAATATGAGAATAGAACCTTATATGGGTGAGTTAAGAGTCAAGAGATGAACTAAACACATGTTGTGTTATAATAATGAAGTAGACTCAGGTGATGTCAATTTAGGAAAGAACAGAGAGAAATGTTAAGGTCTTGAGGATTGATCAATATGTGGTTTCGAAAATGTTAAAACGAGAGAAAATTATTATTCTTATTTATTCGAAGTTGCTTCACAACTATTGTTCAGTTGTTGAAGGTTTCATGGAATATGTTAATATTCGTGTTGTTGTGGATTGTTTATTCAACTATTATTCTTGCGGAGCAATTAAATGCTCACCCTTGCTTTAAATAAAATATTTTCAGCAAAGCTAGAATGAGTCGTGGAATCCGATGAAGATTAAGGAAGATATCAAGTATTTGATTTGAAGAATATATGCTAATTTTATATGTATCTGTTGTGGCGGTTAAAAGTCACCTATGTATTGTTGTAATAGATAAATCATGTATAGATCATTATTTGTATGTATTGAAGATGTAAAGGTATTAGAACCTAGGATTATATTGAGGTTGCATTGATGTCTTAAGAATTTATGGGTGTTTATGTTGAATGAATAGTACCGTGACACACCGGACCCGGGTTTGAAGGTAGATCCGGATTTCGGGGGCGTTACAGTTAGTATCAAAGCCATAGACACAAATGTTGTGAAGAGCCTCGAGCCTTTAGCTGGTGACTACCCTTGGAATGGGAGGCACCGAAGCCAGACTTTCCGTAGGGGATGCCGTGAAGTCGGTGATAAGTTGATAGGTACGACTGTGAGGTGATATCCGAGGTACGGATGATAGTTACAGTTGGTATCAAAGCTGATAGATTATAAACCTTAGGTGAGCAAACTTAGGCTATAATCTGGGAGGAATGATGAAGATAGTAAGGAGATAAACTCAGATAGGGCTTGTAAAAACTTCAAATCTATTTTAATGGTGGGAAGGATGTCATTTGACTTAAATACCCTTATATCCCACGTGCTTGGAACTTCTGGCGAAGATTTGCCCGAAAAATCTAGCGGAGTGTGCATTTAATTATCTAGGTTGAAGTTTAGGGTGTATTTAGTCTAAAAAATTGTATAGGTGCAAATCAATTTTCGTTGCAAAGTTTTGGGAAAATAGATTTTAGTCTTTCTGAGCCCACTCAAAGACAAAGTGATGAATTTGGACAACTTGCACCTATATATGGAATTCTGAATAATTTGGTTGGTCTTCCATTTTTGCTTTCTAAATTAAACTCAAATTGAATTTGAAATCTTTGTTCTATTTTTTTCCCATTGTCGTACTGTAGAGAGAGGAGAGAGGCCGGAGTAAATTGAAGGATGAAATAAACATGAGGAGTCTGGTAGCGAAATTTGCGTGAATGGAAAAACACTTTCCTTCTTTATTCTTCTTTTAAAAAATAATTTAATTAAGTCCTTTTATTTGTTATTTTAAAATTGCTTTAAAAAATTACCACATGGCATAATTTTCTTATTGGAACAACAGATAAGATATCATTTAGGACAACTGATGTGAACTCCCCAACTTTACTTGCAAAATCTTAAGATAATATATAGGTCTTTTGCAAAATAATAATAAAAAAAGAATAATATTTGTTTTTAAATATCAAATCCAAAAGGTTAAAATACAAGGGATCATTTCATACAGATAATTTGACTTACATTTCCACATACTATAAAACAACACAAGAAAGATTCTGAATATAGTCCTGGGTTCATTGCAGCGCTAGCATTTCTCATCTGATTTGCGTACATAAATTCTGTCACTGCCATCCAACATTTAAAAGATTTGATTTCATTTGTATAAAAGCCTCCTTCCAAACCTTTTACTCCTTGTTGAAAGTGACCTTATTTCTATCTAGTCATATAGCCAAAATGTTGTTGCATATATCAAAGTACAATTTCTTTACTTTCTTTTTTCCCACCATATATGTCTTATATGTCCGTCTCAGAAAAGTCACAATATCCTTTTTTTTCCCCATATGTCCCATATATTGTGATGGATTATGTCCGTCTCAGAAAAGTCCGTCCTTATATCTTATTTTTCATCAATTGATTGTGGTATAGTTCACTGCACATTTCAAGAACATTGAATTAAGTAGATTTTGATTGGTAGTGTTCTAGTCTTCTCACATCAATTACATTGATTTTCTCATTTTTTTCAGTTGCATTTCACTGTTCGTATGAAAAGTTTTAATTATTGGAATGCATATTTGACCCGCTAACCATAGAAACTATTGAACTTTCGAGGTATACATCTCCTTATCATACTTGGGGTGCGCAAATATAGTCCTCTATATATCATAAGTATGCTCAAGTCACTCATTGAATCACTGCCTAAGTCTATCTTCCACGTACTAATGTTTTTTTTAGGAAACGGCAAAGTTTTATTTATTCTGAAGAAATCATTAATCCAAAAGATTTGGACTAATGACTGATACAAACCGATAAATCTGCCAAAGAAACATTATAATTGAGCTTACCATTTTGATTTTTGTACTTACCAAAGCAAAAGAAAACATTGTCAAGTATTAATATATTGCACTTATGTGCTTAGTCTTCATTGGTTTTGTTAAAGAAAAAAGACTAGGAAGGTTGACTATGCGGTTCTCTATTTCTTTTAGCGTATGTTTGGTTACACAACGTCATAGTACTTGGAAGTTCAAACACATTTAAAATTTTTGTTCGTCTAGAAATAATTTATTGTTAATGCAACTTATTTAACTCATAACCGCAGTGTCTGAAGTTCAAACATAATACACTAAAAATGGTGCGGTGCATTTGAGGATCCAAATGTACCAAAATTACTGTCGCGTACGCTGCAAACACTAGCAACTAATCAAACAAATCCTTAGTCTCACTCTTTTGTCTTGCATCGATTCTTTCGTAGTATGTTCACTCAGTTGCTGTCTTACTCTACCATAAACTTCTACTCCCTCCGTCCCAAATTAACTGCTTAGTTTTGACTTTTTTTAATCAAATTGACTATTTTTAAAATTAATAATTAAGCATATATAAATATATTTTTTAACATTATAAAAATTGGTATTAGTAGTAAATTGCATATACTTTCTTTTGGTTATAATCTCTTCACCTATATTTTGGCAAAATTGGTACAAAAATTAGTTTTAAAAATAGTCAATATGACTTTAAAAAGTCAAAACTAGGCAGTTAATTTGGGACGAAGGAAGTAATTACCTATTAACTATAGACTTTGCTTTTTCCAGCTCTGATTTTTATATTTCAAGTGTTGCTCTTCTGTTAACTAAAACTCTTGTTTTTGAACTTCAATCTTTCTTCTTCTTTTCTTCACTTCTATTGAGACTTGAGACTCACTCTTCAGTTAATTTAGTTCTTTTGCTCAACTTGAGTTTAGTTCACTCTTCTAAGTACTTTAGTCATTGATAGTAGACTGAGTCTTTTATATTCCTTCAGTGATAAAAGTCTTAGATTGATTTTTTGCGTATACTAAGAAAGAGAATAAAATGATAAAATTGTCCATATTTAAATTCTTATTTAATTGCATAGTTTTTTATACATAACTAGTGATGCTCTATAAATATGCATAGAGAATATAAATATGACAATTAATACTAAGGGTATTATAGGTAAATTATTGTAAAAAATAGATTATTTAAGGTAAATAAATATTTAACTTGAGACTACTTAAAATAATAATAAGTACTTTTATCCTGGACAGAAAATATATAATTATGTTGATGTAGCATTTTCCTTCAACTCTTCTCATGCATTACTGAACTGAATACTACTTTAATGTTCAGTGCTTAAAACATATAACCTTCAATACAACATGGGGCCTTACAACAAGTAATTAATAATCTATATTCTAACATCATTAAATCAAAATTAAATATGAAATAACACTTATATATGTCTCAGTCGTTTGATCGTATCAACACCAAATCAGATAACTATCTTCAACTAACAAAGTGATCATGAAGTTTTCAGCCAATTTCTTGTTGTTTGAATAAATTAAAATGAACAAAAAATGAGTTAAAGGCTTTCGAATAAGAAGAATGAAAAATGAGTTAAGACCTTTTTTAGGATCTTACAATTTGCATGAAATTGTTGCATAGCCTCCAACACATCTTCCTCCATAAAATGCCATGCATTAATTATTTATTTTTTTAAAAACTAAAGTTGATGCATGTTGAGTCCATCTAACTTAGGTACCGTTGAGCCACTAGGCAATTAGTTGATCCCTTTCATATTGAGCTAATTCGGATTAAACCCAATTTTATATAATAATCTTCAACTTTATATTTGCTGAAAAAAGTGTCTAAAAATAATCTCAATTTCAAAAATTATTTTTCCCTTTTTGTGAAATTAAATAGGAAATCAACAAATTTAATAATGGGAACAAAAATAACAAATAAGTACCATCCACAAGTAAGACACAATATTTAATATAGTAAATCCTTAAAGGGAAAAACCACAGGTCGAACTCCGAATCTCCGCTACATCACTAATAATAGGTTTATAATAATCCTCCCAAGTTTTACATCTTAAAACTTGAGATTATACAATAAATTGATAGAGTACAAATTTACCTTTAATTAGGCTAAGAAACCTAATTAACTTCACCACCCAAAAACACCTCAAACAATAAAGTCTTCCAACTTTCAATTGAACGAAGATGGTGGCGTATACCCACGAACAACAAATTGTAATTTTCTCAATTTATTCTTTCAACACATTTTTGCCGCCGAACTTCTCGCATAATAATAAGACTCTCACACAACCTTATTTATAGTACTCTTCCTAATCCATTCTTATTATGGATTGCAAACAACTTATACTCCTATATAATTAAATTAGGAATTACATTTACTTGTCTTGGTCACCAATATAACAAGTAAATCTTTTTTCAACTTGGATTTCTTTCATGGGTGGGGACCCACACCCAACAATCTCCCCCTCCGAATTGAACCCACGAGAGGAGGGATCACCAACCACAACTCCTCACTTAGAGATAAACCCAACGAAGTCTTGGCTCAACTCAAGTTTCTTGGAATTTTCAGCTATCTTCATGTCCGGCTTTATCTCATCGGCATGATTCTTCTCAATGGGAGGATCTAACTCAAACTTGATAAATTTTTCTTGCCAAATTCATTCACAACCGCTTTTGTACCTTGATTGCAAGCTATCACTTTCCTTCTTCATTTCGGTACCCATTTAATACGAAGGGTTTTCATCTCGTGGTTCTCATGTAAGACTTTTCTCCCATCTCGCACGACTTTGTACCACATCTTTTTACACCTAACTCCCCCATCTTCCACACTCTCACATACACCTACATCGTGTAAAGAGTGTACTCTCTTACCTCTAGTCGTCATTAGAGACCCTTTAGTAAGCTTCCACTGATTTTTGCCAAAGTAACCGTTATAACCATTTTTGTCAAGCTTACCAATGGAGATCAAATTAAGATAGATATCTGGAACATGTCTGACATCTCTAAGCATCATCCTGCAACCACTGTTAGTCTCCAAATAAATATCTCCAATGCCGACAACCTTGGATGCACTACCATTTCACATCCGTACATAGCCAAAATCACCACTACTGTAGGATGTGAAGATCTCGCCATGCGAAGTAGCATGGAACAAAGTATCTGAATCAATCATCCAATCATTAACATATCACTTGGGTTTTCCATTACAAACAATAGCTACATCAACGTCGAATAAATGCATAATCGAGTCCTTATCCTCATATTTTTCCTTTGACTGTTCCTTCTTCAAAAATCTATATTTTTGCCTTATGTGACCTAGTTTTTAACAGTGAAAACAAATTACTTCTTTTCTATCTCTGGACCTTCTCCTGGATTTGTCATCTTCAGGAATGTTTTTCCTTCTGTTTTCACCCCTACTCTGCGTGATAAAAACTTTGACTTGACTCAGCACTAGTCATTATGTTATTTCTTCGCCTATGTTCCTCATTGAACAAACTATCTTTGACTGTATTCATAGTCAGCGTACCATTGGGGGCGGAGTTACTCAGCGATACAACAAACATCTCCCATCTATCAGACAAAGAGCTGAACAACAACAAAGTCTGCATCTCATCGTCAATGATCATCTTCATCATACTCAACTGATTTATCAAACTCTAAAAATCACTCAAGTGTTTTGCAACGGAATTTCCATCCCTGAACTTGGAATTCACAAGCTTCCTAATCAAGAAATTAAGCTTTATTCTGCACTGTCTTGCTTTCGTACATGGACTCTAATTTTTGCCATAAGCTTTAGTTTTCGTGGCAACATGATGAAACACACTTTGATCAATCCATGATCTAATCAGACCAATAGTCTTCCTATTCATCTTGTTCCACTGCGTGTCACACTTATTTGTGGGCTTGACTCCATCGTTCTAAAGTGGCTCGTACAAATCCTTGCAGGAAAGCAAATCCTCCATTCTTGGCTTCCAAATTACATAATTTAAAGCCTTGAGTTTAGTCATGTATCCGCTCTCCAATCCTCCATTTAATTCGCACAAGAAAATCACAAAAAATAATCAAGCTCTTGATACCACTTGTTGTGAAAAGTGTATCTAAAAATAATCTCAATCACAATAATTACTTTTCTCTCTTTATGCAATTAAATAAGAAATTAACAAACCTCCAATAATGAGATTGAAAATAACAAATAACTATTCACAAGTAAGACACATTATTTAATGTGAAAAACCTTTAACCACAGGTCAAATTCTAAATATCCACTATATCACTAATAATGGGTTTACATAATCCTCCCAAGTTTTACACTCTAAAACTTGAGGTTACAAAATAAATTGAGAGGGTACAAATTTATCTTTAACTAGGTTGAGAAACCTAATTAACTTCACCACTCAAAAATACCCCAAACAATAAAGTCTTCTAACTTTCAATTGAACGGAGATGATAACGAATACCCAGGACAACAAACTATAATCCTCTCAATTTATTCTTTCGGTACCTTCTTGCAACTGAGTTTCTCTCATAATAATAAGACTCTCACAACCTTATTTATAGTACACTTCCTAATCCATTCATATATTGAACAATTTATTCTCCTAATTTGATTAGGGATTACATTTACTTATCTTGGTCACCAATATAATAAGTAAATCCTTTTTTAACTTGGATTATTTTTATGAGTGAGAACCCACACCCAACAATATTCATATGTAGTACTGGCGTCAACTCATATGTTATCTTGAGAATTATTTTACTATGAAAGATATTATATTTGAATGTAAACATTAAGTCTTAAACCCAGGTTCCAATCATGTTGTTTAAAGTAACAAGGAGTACTCATTATCGATTTAAGTTCTAAGAAACTTAAATTAAGAAATTAAACTTTTTTTACTTTTTTAAGAAATTAAGAAACTAAAATGCATCCGCAAAAGTTTGTGCTCCTCTTTTTAGTTATTAGTGTGAAGAAGATTTCTTGAATTAAAGTTGCGTGTGAAATTAACTACCTAACTTTAGAATCTAAAGCTTATTATGGGGAGAGAGATCAAAGATGCCACCTTCCGTCTTCTGCTACTTTTTATTTTTATTTTTTTGTTAAAGTTCACTGAAATGAGAAAATTAATTTTCATTTATGAGGTTTTTACCTGATAATTAAAATTGAAGTCATGGAACTATTATGTTCTAGGTTTGATTCTCACCGGTGTAATATTGTATTCTTGTTTATTGGGAAAACTTCTCTCTTCCTTAAAATAAGGCTTTCTTTCTTCTTAATTGTCTAAATTTGAACGTTTCTACAAGAATTTTGTTTGGTGGAAGTAGAACTATATGTAGATTTAACTGAATGTTGTATAATCTTTTTAAGTAAATAGTCACTACAATATTATGTTATAATCCTCTTCTTCATAAGGTTTTGCTTCAAAGTGTGTTCGATCATACTGGCCTGTCTATAAATCATGAAAATTTATTGATAATTTAAAAACCGAGTTAAGCTTTATATATCTTCTTATGCAAAAATGAGGTGTTATGGTGAGAATGACCCCATTGTCAACAGCCTAAAGTCATTCGCGACAGACTTGTCCGTCGAGTATATAACTATGATCTCACTTGCCGGGATGTATATAGTTTAAAAGTCATTATATTTTTACACTGCACCTCGTTATCAATATGAAACTCTTGCATGCTTGTCTACATCGGATAAACTATAGTACATAAGGAAGAAGTAGAAAAAAATCTCAAATTTATATTTATTCAATCAATAATAAGTAGAATATAAAATTTTTATTCCTTGTTTATTACGTTAGTATTTCCAACGAAAACCGCCCACGTTTTGAATTGAAGTGTTTAAAGGAAAGAGATGCTCATTGTGTACATAATTAGTGTTAGGATCTACCAAAGAAATTGGGTGGGGATATGACATAAAAAACAAGTTTCCATTTCTATAGGTCATAAAATCAAAGCAGACAAGGCAGGCTAAGATTCCATTCGAAATAATGTAACAGGATTCGATGTTGCACCATCTTCAACTCTACTCGAGATCTTGAGTTTTTCGAGACAACCTAGAGGACTTTAATAAAGCCACTTTTGCCTCATCACGATCTCCCGGTGAAGTAGCGGCTCCCTCCTATTACTATTTCTAGGGTGGAGTTGAAGCTATGGCACTAGAAAGTCAGGGATTCCTTCCCGAACCACTCGTGTAGTCTTCTTCTTGTCTCTCATTTAAGCCCTATCTCGCTTTCCAAGTCTCATTTGGATGAGGCGCCAATCCTACTAAATGTAACTCTC
Organism: Aralia elata; assembly: GCA_034770075.1. NCBI lineage: Eukaryota > Viridiplantae > Streptophyta > Magnoliopsida > Apiales > Araliaceae > Aralia > Aralia elata. Next base: position 13,501,352 of record CM068379.1, read on the forward strand.
ATTTCAACATTCTTCTCTGTTGGCCCTTCTTTCTCTATCTGTCTAGAGAATCTCTCTTACCTTACAAGAGCTTTAATTAAAAGATACTAAAAGAATAACAAAAGAGTGGAGGGAGTCCATTTTAATAAAGTATTATAGAGAAATATGAATTGATTCACTTGATTAATAATTGTGTACAAGCTCATATATAGAGAAGAGTCCCAACTCGTGATAAATATTAGCTAACCCAATATTTATCTTTACAACTAACGTTATCAGATATTATAAATAAAAAATGTAATTATTTATCTAATAATAACAACTTGTACATTTCCTAATATGCCCCCACAAGGGAAACGGAGGGAAGCCGAGCTTGAGCTTGAACTTTGTAAAATAACCTTGTACTTGTAAAACCAACAAAATAATGATATTGTGATGAATTGCAACTACAAACAATCGCCAACTGATATTGAAATACAACATAGCATGTATCATAAAAAAATCAATCCACATTATATTTCAGTTTCCGTGAATGTTGACAAGCATCCATGGCATCTACTCCAATCCCAATAACATTATTGCCATCATGATCTGGGCTTAAACTTTTTACAAGAGTGACCAGTTGATCATGAATTAAATATGATGCAGATGAGGAGAACTTGGCAAAATGCTCCACAATTTGGCCATTGTCACAATTTTGAGGAACCAAAAAACGAGTCAAAATTGAAAAAGTAGATTGCTGACAAATTAAAAATGAATTTTGAAAAATATCCAAATGAGAGTGGGAAGAATCATTTATTGTTGAGAAAAAGGATTCCAATAATTGATACTTTGAAATACGAGAATGAGCAAGAACGGCCAAATAAAAAATTTCATCAAGCGAAGGAAAAGAAACATTTTTATCAGAATTCGATGTTGAAGAATCAAGAGGAGCTGCACTTTTCGTTGTGGCATTGTCATATACTTGCGGAGGTGGGGAAGTTTGACTTAAATGGTGATCAAGCAATGGAAGAGCAGAATTTGAAAAAGATGCTCGTGAGGAATTCAATGCTGCCTGCAATTTTTCATGGCTATCAAGAACATCAGAAAGTATATCCAAAGATAAGTAAAGACGCATTAAATAATAATATTTAACAAAACCAGCAAACAAATTATCAAGACAATGAGCTTGTTTTCTTCAATTGGTTCTCCAGCGCGAGTAAGTGCATACGCGAGAGATCTCGCTTCATGGATGTAGTTTTTCACTGATTGATTAGAAAATTTTTGAAGCGAGTAAATTTGGTCGAGAAGGATGTAGGAACACAAGTTTCTCACAATATATCATTATGATTGTCATTGTGACAGGATTTCGAGTCGAACTACTCATTAGAATCATAATCGAAGGCCGAGGAATATTCATGATTCAGAGTTGAGCCACCACTTCGGCTCAAAAGGAGAAGAGTAATATCCTATCCTGTATCGATCATGAATAAAAATAAAATAGAGGCTGATTTAAAATGTGGGGAATGGATTGTAAAAAAGCACCCAAAAATCAGAAGGAAACGTTCTAATTAACTTTTCTTCTATACAAAAAGGCTATTGTACACTTGTAAACGTAAATATTATCAATACTTTTCTCACAATAACAAAGTGCAGTCTTCAATTAATATTCGATAAGCACGAACATGACGGAAAAAAAGACATTGAAATCTCATTAAAAAAAAAAAGTTGGTACAAGTGTATATTATATAAATTTTAATATATGTTAAAAATATAATTAGCTAAAAATTAAATGATTCACATTTTGGGACTTCGGATCATTTTAAAAACGAAAAAGAAAAACTGAAATGTTAGATGTGGTAGGTACTTATTTTTTATCAATGGGCTCCCTTTTAATTTAGGTCTTTTTAATTAATTAACTTATGTCCAAGTACATAAAGACTCCCTTCTATCTCAAACAAGAGACTGTCACGTTTTGAACGAAAAGAATATTAGATTCCAGAACGTTACATGTTTAATTTTGTTTAGTAGCTTAACCATGAAGAGGTAGCCATGTTTTTAACTAATTGTAATCTAAAAAGCATGTTGATAATTCCATAATTCATACATTTTAAATTACTTAATTTTGCTCATTTTAATATTTTTATTAATTTAATTAATTAGTTTTATTTTGTTTTGTAGTAATTAAATAAATAAATGAAGTTGTGTTAAAAAATGAGTTTTGGAAGCTTACTTGTTGATATTAATTTGGACTCCTATAAAGATATGTACAACAAAGAAATACTTGGAAGATGAAGATAAATAGCAGCTAAGTCGCGCTACTTGGTGAAGAAATCGTCGCCTCGGGTCGCCTAGGCGACGCCTTGGCCGACTACCTTGGATGCACACGATCTGAAAAAGAGAAAAAAAAGAAATGAAAGAGAGAAGAAAATGAGAGATCGCCACTGTCGGAAGCTTCCATCGCCGAAGTCATCGCCGTCGCCGAAGAAAAGAAGAGATCGGGAAGAAAATAAAAAGGAGACTGTTTTCATCTTACCTGCTTCTTTTGTATAAGATCGTATAAGAAAAGAAAGAGAGACTGCTTCTTTTGTATAAAAAAGAAAAAGGAGACTGAGATTTTAAAATATCTTGGGCGAAATACAGTTTAGTACCTCATATTTTTCTTAAACTTTAGATCTAATCCCTTAAGTTGCAGACTTTTCATTTATGCCCTTATTTTTCTTTCATAATCACCCCTAAATTTTTTGAGTTTACATTTTAACCCCTAGACCCCATATTTTCAGTATTCCCTATTCATTAGTTTAGTTTTCATTTAGTGTAAATGAAATATAAATTTGAAATATTAATAATATGTTTTTGTTTTTAATGGTATTTAAGAGTTGCTTGTGAAGTAGTAATATACGTATAAAATTTACATTTTTAACGACTTGTCGACTTGCGGACGACTAGTCGGGCGCCTTGTCGCCTAAGTGCTTAAGCTCCCGGCTATCGCCTCGCCTCGCCTTGTCTTGTCGCCTTAATAACTATGTTCATAACAATATTCTCCATTTTTTTCTGTTATTTGTGCTATAATGTTTACTTGATTTTGATTTCATGTTTCGTTATTGAAATATATTCATTTATAATTCTTATGTAACTTTTACATTAATAAAAAGGTAATGATAAATTATTGTAAATCTGTGAATTTTTCATAGTCTCTGTGTTTGCTCATATTAATTATAAACGTACTACATAAAAGGGAAGAGAAACCAAAACCAAAGTTAATTTTTATTTAGACTTAATTGATTTATTTTATGAATTATTTACACTATATTGGCCCAGCGTTGCAACACCACCAAAAAAGGGATTAATTAATTTTCATAACTTGGTAATTTTGTAGACTGCATATCAATCAACAATATCAAATCAGTAAAAGAGTTACTGCATTGTAAAGCTAATTATATTCAAATACTGTGGACTGATGTTCCCTAAATTGCACTACAAAACTGACATTTGGGGTACAAGAATCAAATCGGAAGTACAGGTATGATTTAATGTCTGTATATTTTGGATGTTTAGGAGGATAAACATCTACTGTTAAAAAACCCAAAAAGAATAAAGTGAGATATATAACATGGTTGGTCATAGCAACAAGTTTTCACAACAGAGAACGTGAACAATAAGCAGATCTATAATGACAAAGCACAAATAGTTAAATGATCATAGCACCCTCAACAAATAATTTGAAAGATCATAATACGTGGGCAAGTTCAACATCAGAAAACAAGTTATAAGAACTAAAACCATAAAATTCCTACCAAGTCCTCTTAACCCAAGATCTGATGTCAAGTTTAGCATGTCAGTTTTCTTCTAGAAGACAATAATTGCAACACAGTACCTTCCTTCCATTGACTTTTGACATCGTTATGAATAGAATCACCCTCTGTCTTACTCCACAAAGAACTCAATATCCATTGCTATCCCTACAAAGGAAAAATTACCATAGCATATAAGATGAAAATGATAGGGGTTGATAACTTAAAACATACCTCACCTCAAACTCTCATTTTATATAAACCACTATATTTATAAAATAAAGATCCTTTTTAATAAATCCACTACTCAGCCAAAATATTTTCTTCAAGGTTCTATTTCATAGATTTAATGATAAGATCATCATTTATATGAATATATACATCAAATAAAAAACAAGATAATGACACTGATCTTGGTCTCTCCATTTGACTACATATGCATGATATATATACATTTGCACATTATGCAAATGCTCGTATCTACATAAAACCAACACTAGAAAAGCAAAATTATTCTAGCCGAAAGAAAATACAACTGTCAGGCCAAATATATAAAATAAAAGAACAAAAGATGTAGCTATAGATTAACTATAAAAATAGCAGCAGGAGTACTTGTACAATTTCGAAATGAAGTAAAACCATAAATATTAATAAAGAATCCCAAACTCAATAAGTTCAAATTAATATTATTTTGTAGCCAATACAAACGAAAAAAAGAACATAAGAGATAAATCTACATTTACTTTTACTATTTTCAAACTCTAAAAGATAACCCGGTACAGGAAAATGGAAGTACGACACTTAACATTCAAAAAATGAAGAAAAGCTAGTATAATTCGGAATGAAGTAAAAACAAAATCATTAATTTAGAATACTAAAACTATTAATAAAAAATACTAAAACTATATAAGCTCAAATTAACATTATTTTGTAGCATTACAGATTGAAAAAAGGAGGACAACCAAAGATAAATCTACATTTTGCTTTACTGTTTACAACCTCAAAAGAACCATGCTACACCAATATGAAAAAGCAAAGACTTAACATGCATAAAATGATTAAAAGTTGGTATAACTTCAAAATGAAGAAAAAATCAAAATCATTAATAAATAATCCACAATCTAAAACAAGCTCAAAACACTCTTCTCTAGCCATTAGTATCACAACACTAAATGCAAGAAATTGATTTCAAAATATACAAGCCACTGAGAAGTAAGAGATTAGAATTTACCTATCAAGATGTCCAACTTCATAATTCAAGCGATTCATATGGCTCAGCGGCGTGACATTATGGTTTCCATTAACAGATCCATGTTGCTCGCACTTGTAAGGCATATGATGATTGATACTGGTAAAATCTAATTTTGGAAATTTGCCATAATCAGGATGATTTATGAAAGAATTGGCAAGAGAAGAAATATCATAACTAACACAAACGTCAAATCCATCACGTTCTTGAATAGAAAATTTCTCATGACATCTAGGAAACTTCAAAAAATCAGTCTTAGAAGACTCTTCCCACATCAACCTTGTCATTCAAATCCAACGAAAACTCAACATATCTCTCCAATGTCATCTCAAGAGATTCTCCGTGTTTGATAGAATCAATGACTGTAAAAAATTGATTTTTAATTCTATTCTCCGAGTTTTTTACCATCTTAAGATCATATGAAATAGGCCGCTAGTTTTTCAAATTCCCCCAAACAGAATGTAGGAATTTTTTTACTAAAACTTGCATTCTGTTAAACTAGCAACCTATTTCATATGATCCTAAGATGGTGAAAAACTCCTGGAATAGAAATAAAAATCAATTTTTTACAGTCATTGATTCCTATATCAAACACGGAGAATCTCTTGGGATGACATTGGAGAGATATGTTGAGTTTTCGTTGGATTTGAATGACAAGGTTGATGTGGGAAGTAATCTAAGACTGATTTTTTGAAGTTTCCTAGATGTCATGAGAGATTTTCTATTCAAGAACGTGATGGATTTAACGTTTGTGTTGGTTATAATGCCTCTTCTCCTGCTAGTTCTTTCATAAATCATCCTGATTATGGCAAATTTCCAAAACTAGATTTTACCAATATCAATCATCATATGCCTTACAAGTGTGAACAACGTGGATCTGTTAATGGGAAACATAATGTCACGCCGCTAAGCCATATGGATCGCTTGAATTTTGAAGTTGGACATCTTGATAGGTAAATTCTAAATCTCTTACTTCTCAGTGGCTTGTATATTTTGAAATCAATTTCTTGCATTTATTGTTGTGATACTAATGGCTACAGAAGAGTGTTTTGAGCTTGTTTTAGATTGTGGATTATTTATTAATGATTTTGAATTTTTCTTCATTTTGAAGTTTTACCAACCTTTACTCATTTTATGCATGTTAAGTCTTTGTTTTTTCATATTGGTGTAGCATGCTTCTTTTGAGGTGGTAAACAGTAAGAAAATGTAGATTTATCTTTGGTTGTTCTCCTTTTTCCAGTCTGTAATGCTACAAAATAATATTAATTTGAGCTTATATAGTTTTAGTATTCTTTATTAATAGTTTTAGTATTCTTTATTAATGATTTTGTTTTTACTTCATTTCCAAATTAAACCAACTTTTCCTCATTTTCTGAATGTTAAGTGTCGTACTTTCATTTTCCTATACCAGGGTTATCTTTTAGAGTCTGAAAATAGTAAAAGTAAATGTAAATTTATCTCTTATGTTCTTATTTTCGTTTGTATTGGCTACAAAATAATGTTAATTTGAGCTTATTGAGTTTGGGATTCTTTATTAATATTTATGGTTTTACTTCATTTCGAAATTGTACAAGTACTCCTACCGTTATTTTTATAGTTAATCTATAGCTACATCCATATTTTGTTCTTTTATTTTATATATTTGGCCTGACAGTTGTATTTTTCTTTCGGCTAGAATAATTTTCTTTTCTAGTGTTGGTTTATGTAGATATGTAGCATTTGCATAATTTACATATATACACACACATGCATTGTAGTCAAATGGAGACCAAGATCAGTGTCATTCTCTTGTTTTTTATCTGATTTATATATTTGTATAAATCATGATCTTATCATTAAATCTATGAAATAGAACCTTGAAGAAAATATTTTGGCTGAGTAGTGGATGTATTACAAAGGATCTTTATTTTATAAATATAGTGGATTATATAAAATGAGATTTTGAGGTGAAGTATGTTTTAAATTATCAACCCCTATCATTTTCATCTTATATGCTATGGTAATTTTTCCTTTGTAGGGATAGCATTGGATACCGAGTTCTTTGTGGGGTAAGACGGATGTTAATTCTATTCTTAACGATGTCAAAAGACAATGGAAAGAAGGTATTGTTTTGCAATTTTTGTCTTCTAGAAGAAAACTGACATGCTAAACTTGACATCAGATCTTGGGTTAAGAGGACTTGGTAGGAATTTTATGATTTTAATTTTTATAACTTGTTTTCTGATGTTGAACTTGCCCACATATTATGATCTTTCAAACTATTTGTTGAGGGTGCTATGATCATTCAACTATTTGTGTTTTGTCATTATATAATGATTTGTTTATTGTTCATGTTCTCCGCTGCGAAAGCTTGTTGCTATGACAAACTATTGACCAACCATGTTTGATTAACTTTATTCTTTTTGGGTTTTTTAATAGTAGATGTTTATCCTTCTAAACATCCAAAATAAATATACAGACGTGTTAAATTTTACCTGAACTTTCGATTTGATTCTTGCACTCCAAATGTCAAATGTCAATGTTGTAGTGCAATTTTTAACTTTAGGTAAAGACCAATTTTTTAAATGTTCTTCTAAGTTGCTTATAAGCTCTTGACTATTTTTATCTTTTTTATTATTCATAGTAGTCTATTTTTATCTTTTTTATTATTCCTAGTAGTCTAGTACTAGAGGTACTAGGGTCGATACTTAATGCTCTCAACATTAGACTCTCATATAATCTATTTGATTAATTACTTTCTGGTTCGACTGTCAAAGACTTATCTACTCAAACGACACCAACAGTCCTACACACGGACAACAATATGTCAGAGGGTTGCGCGACTTGAGTGTCGATCCACCAACTTATAATTAATCAATAAATTATAATGAATGTCCTAACCAAAATATTAAGTAATTGACTCTGATACCAAGTTATACAGGATCTTAATATAATATAAAACGAATATGTAAACAGATAAATAAAAACTTAATGACTAAGAAAATAATTAAAACAAACTTAAAACTTACATAGAGATTCCATTAAAGCTTTTCTTTTATTGCAAACCAATATGTACAATAGCTGGTGCAGTTACAAGATTTTGAAGAAAAACTAAGGAAAAAGAAAATGAAAAGAAACCTAAGAAAGGTTAGCTTAGACTGAGAACAAGCTCTACTTAAATACAATGCTATGAGCTACTATTGAGCTTCAATTATTAAACATTATACGTAACTGCTTACGTCAAATGTCAATAATCAAAAGCATCTGTTTTTACAAACACAGAATAAAACGAATCTACTTTTAGCTTGATTTCTTTGATGTGTTGTCTTCTTTTTACTTTTGTTTTCCATGCTTTTTAGCTAGATGTTGATTCCCATGTGTCCACTTGAGTATCTTCATTTTGATCATCATCATCACTGAATATTATCCTCTGAAGAGTATTATCATCATCATCTTCTTCCTCTTCAGTTTCTTCTGAATCTTTTGATTTCTTTTTGCTACTTTTAGTAGGTCATTGAGACATATCTTCTAAATCAGCATCTAATCTTTTTGTAAGAATTTTTAAAACTTATTTATTAATTTGTGTGATACTAGCTATGGAATATTTTTCTAGGCTTTCTTTAAGAAGCAAGAGAGGATCCTGAATTTCGATTTCCTCTTTTGGTTGCTCTTCCATTTGAATAATTTCTTTAAATACTTTTTAGGTCACTTGTGACTAATTTAATAGTATCTTCTTTTGGCCATTTTGTCCACCATTTGCAATGGAATGTCCTTGTAAGGGAAGGAAGGTCGAGATTATAATCGTCCTAGAACTTTGATCCAAATTTCCAAGCCCAAATTCAAGGTAAACCATATTGCATAAAAAATTTGTATAAAGATAAACCTTCAAAGGATTTTTTATTCCTTAAATGAGGATGAGTGTTTTTATATTCTTGATAGAGATTATAAATCTCATTATGTAGTATAACTAGGTCAGCACCAAATCTGATCCACCAGCTTTTAGCAAACTCAGGTGATATCCTGAAGAACCCTGTATGCTTTTTTTGAGGATTCTCATAATAAAAGCAACAATACCAGGCATTATTGTAATTCCAGTAATTTTAGGATAACCACTCATTTTTTTGGCCCTATTAGGATACAGACCCCAATCTGAAGGACTAAGCATCTTTTTAAGATATACTTTCGAAAATGAAAATGGAGAGGTCCGATCTTTTTCCCCCTTTAAAAATGTTCAAAATCTATAGAGCCAGTTTCTAAACAAAATATCCCACGACTAATATCACAGAAATTAATAAACAAATTTTAAAAATTCTTACAAAAAAATTAGATGTTGATTTAGAAGACGATGTCTTCATCACCTTTACTAAAAGTAGCAAAAAGAAAGCGAAAGATTCAGAAGAAACTGAAGAGGAAAAGGATGATGAAGATAATACTCTTCAGAAGATAATACTCGGTGATGATGATGATTAAAATGAAGATATTCAGGCGGACACATGGACCCGCATCAATCAACATCTAGCTAAAAAGCAAGGAAAGCAAAAGCAAAAAGGAGACAACACATCAAAGAAATCAAGCTAAAAGAAAATTCATTTTAAAGTAAATATTCTGTGTTTGTAAAAGCAGGTGCTTTTGATTATTGACATTTGACGTAAGCAATTACGTATAATGTTTAATAATTAAAGCTCAATAGTAACTCATAACATTGTATTTAAGCAAAGCTTGTTCTCAGTCTAAAACAGGCTCTTAGGTTTCTTTTCATTCTCTCCCTAGTTTTTCTTCAAAATCTTGTAACTGCACCAACTATTGTACATATTAGTTTGCAATAAAAGAAAAGCTTCCATAGAATCTTCATGTAAGTTTTAAGTTTGCTTTAATTATTTTCTTATTAGTTCAGTTTATATTTATCTGTTTACATATTCGTTTTACATTATATTAAAAACTTGTATAACTAAATATTTATTTGTTTACATATTCGTTTTATATTATATTAAGATCATGTATAACTTGGTATCAGCCACTTAATATTTTGGTTAGGACATTCATTATAATTTATTGATTAATTATAATCTGGTGGATCGACACTCAAGTCGCGCAGCCCTCTGGCATGTTGACAGTCGAACCAGAAAGTAATTAATCTAATAAATTATAGGAGATTCTAATGCTGAGAGCATTAAGTATTAGCCCTAGTACCTTTAATATTAGGAAAAATAAAAAAGATAAAAATAATAAAAATAGTCCAAAGCTTGCTTAACTTAGAAGAACATTTAAAAAAATTGGTCTTTACCTAAAGTTAAAAAATTGCACAACACTGACATTTGGAGTGCAAGAATCAAATAGGAAGTCCAGGTAAGATTTAAGAGGATAAACATCTACTATTAAAAAACACAAAAAGAATAAAGTAAGAACACAAAAAGAACAAAGTAAGTCAAATGAGATACATAACATGGTTGGTCAATAGCTTGTCATAGCAACAAGCTTTCGCAACAGAGAACATGAACAATACGCAGATTAGTATATAATGACAAAACACAAATAGTTGAATGATCATAGCACCCTCAACAAATAGTTTGAAAGATCATAATATGTGGGCAAGTTCAACATCAGAAAGCAAGTTATAAGAACTAAAACCATAAAATTCCTACCAAGTCCAACTTCAAAATTCAAGCGATCCATATAGCTTGTTCACACTTGTAAGCCATCATGATTGATAAGGTTGAGATTAATATCAAATTTGAATTTGACCTCAGAAAGACAACACAGTTCCCCAAAGTTTTTTGAATTATTATTGTAGGTAAAATCTAGCTTTGAAAATTTGTCATAATCAAGATGATTTATGAAAGAACTGGCAAGAGGAGGCATCATAACTAACACAGATGTCAAATCCATCACGTTCTTGAATAAAAAATCTCTCATGACCTCTAAGAAACTTCAAAAAATCAGAGTCTTGGAAAACTCTTTCCACATCAACTTTGTCATTCAAATCCAACGAAAATTCAACATATCTCTCCAATGACCTCCCAAGAGATTCTCCGTGTTTGATATAGGAATCAATGACCGTAAAAAATTGATTTTTAATTTTATTCCATGAGTTTTTCACCATCTTAGGATGGTATGAAATAGGTCGCCAGTTTTTCAAATTTCCGCAAACAGAATGTAAGTTCCAGAAATTACCCTATTTCTTCAACAAGTAACGCTACACAACATAAAAATATTGCCATAAGAATTCAAGTTGAACTAAAACATTCATTTTTCCAAAAAAATTCAAATAACAAACAGAGACAAGAAATAAGTTTAACTAAGCAATGAAAAAGACATTCAGTTCTCTAACAAATTTCAAACACAGACAACAAAGGAAAGAAATACCTTCATAGCAGGATAATGAACTCTTAGTTCTCTCTATTTCAACTCCTCTAGACTCTTACATTTCCGATCATTCCTCCCGACTCTTACGTTTCTGATCATTCAAAAATTTTGGCTTCCGCTTCTTGTCCATCCACTTAGGTTTTTTACGCCACTTGTGCTTGTTATTTTCATCAAGAACAAAAGAAGCATGGATTGAAGTCAGGACACTCTGACATATCAGAATTTCGTAACTGATAACTTCAAAAAGTGTTCCAATCGACACTTTGAAAATGAAATAGAAAAAGACCGGAACCCACAATACAGCCAAAACTATAGAATTTCTGGGATCCTTTTCAGGTGGAAGGTTGTCAGGGATGGGATCAGAGTTGTGATCGGTGGTAGAAGATGAAGACAATGATGGAACTGTAGATAATGAAGGCATTCACAGTATCGCAGTGAAACACCAGTTCGAATGGGCAACGGGAGAAATCAGGGTTTGGGGAAACTAAAAGAGGGCTCTGTCCTTCAGGCGAATGATATGTTTGATCTGAAATTTGAGATTCAGGTATTAGTTTGTGTTTTTGATCCTTAGATGAAAGGTAGGAAATGATAATTTTCCGATAAACTTACCCGTTGAAGGATTTGGTTTGATATTGTGGGCTTTAAATTGGGCCACCGATAAATTTCATATTTTTCTTTCTGATCCAGTAGAAAAACCAGAAAATAGAACCGCCGGCCTCCTGGCCTTTATTGTTGTACAACATCCTGCAACAATCAAAACAAAAAATAAAAATTAATTCTATCAAATAAAAAAAATTAAAAACACTGACAAAATCATCAAAACATAACTAATTTCAAATTTTGAATTAAGGTTTTGGATTAACCCCAAAATTTTCACTTAACCAACAGTCAGATTAAAAACTTATGTATTTGTTTCACTCAGTGTTTGGGAGTTCAATTTTAGAAAAAAGGAAGAGAAAATTGAAATTGAAATTCAAAAACAAATTCACAAAGAAAACAAAATAAACAACAAATCTATATGTGCTCTGAATTAACAGAGGAGAAACAACAATATTAATTGGAAGAGATCATAAAACAGGATACCTCCTTGTAAATGATGATATGATTAATTCCATTTTATTTACCTCCTCCAATAGATCTGAACAAAAACTATGTTCAAGAGCATAAGGTATCATCTTTGAAGATAGATCTACAAGAAGACCTACTCCCAGAATACTAAGAGCCCGTTCGGCAACGACTTATTTTAAAATGACAAGTTAAAATATAAGTTGACTTAAAAGCGTTCAGCATCAATTTGATTTATAAGTTAGAAATTAAGTTAAAATAAGTTATGAAGGTGTTCGACTGATAATGACTTATAAGTTAAAATCAAATGTAAAGATTACTAAACAGAAAATTAATAAAAAGATACATTGATTCAATATCATATCATAACAATCATCCACAATTTCATTAAATAAAACACTAAACAAATTCTCTAAACATATCAACTACAATCTTATTTCAACTGATCAATCACTAGTGACATGGCCATCTTTATAAACCTAGGCAACAACTACTAAAAGAAGAAAAAGGTTTATACAAAATCTAAAATTGTAGTTTCAAATAAATTAGGACTACCTAAGTTGCCAACCAAATTGAAACACTTGTAATTGCATTGCAATTAGTCAAAATAGAGAAGAGAGAAGAGAGGTGGGCCGTTTAAGTTGCCAGCTAGTGGCTTCTCCTTTCAACCCGTTTAAACCACCAATGTTGTACCTCATGACAAGAAAGCGGTCTCCAGAACAAAACATGGAAACAGCCCTCGAAGAGGTAAAATCTTTTGAATGGATGGATGATGCGATAACAGCCTTTCTAATTCCAACATTTTGTTGATTGACTGCTCTTCTCAAATTGAGATAGCTGTGAAGGCAACTGATAATCACATTCATCAATTTAGAAGAGAAATTGAAGGGTTTTATTACCAAAATCATTTCAAGTTACAAATCATTTGATTAAGATGTTTCATGTTCCTTGCTTATATTCCATAATTCTCCATGCAAATAAAAACAGCAGTCATTTGCAACAGAGAAAACAATGATGGTCTCTTGTTCATACTCGTTCAAACATATAAAAGCAAAATGACTTTTAGTTTCATACTTCTGTTCCAAAATATACAAGCAAAAGTCATTAAAGCTACAAGTAAAAGCCGTATATACAATCCATCCTCTCGTATATACAAGTGAGTACCTCATTTCTTAAGCAGACAAGCTATCTCCTTAATATTAGGATTTTAGTAAGTTGGATATGACACTTAATGTACATTCTTCTAACCCGGAAGAAAGGAAAAGAAGGCTTTCATGTCCATCTTTATTATAATATATCAACCCAAAACGAAGCTAATTTCAATTATGGTAAACAACCAGAATTTTGACAGAATATTGCACAAGATCAACTCCAACAAATTAGAAATTACCTAATTCTTCTCCTAAGTATGTCTCACATTAAAGCTACAAGAACACTGGAGTATAATATACAACTCTGCAAAACTAAGCATATGTTTATATGAGCAAATTATTATAATATATCAACCCAAAACGAAGCCAAGTTCAATTATGGTAAACAACCAGAATTTTGACAGAATATTGCACAAGATCAACTCCAACAAATTAGAAATTACCTAATTCTTCTCCTAAGTATGTCTCACATTAAAGCTACAAGAACACTGGAGTATAATATACAACTCTGCAAAACTAAGCATATGTTTATATGAGCAAATAAGATGTAACAACATCACTGTGCTATAACAACTGAAACATAATGCAGCTTCTTATAGGCTCAATCCTACCTCCAAACCTCTATAATCAATTTTTACAACTTAATTAGACTCCTTATATATTCAAACTATCATCCATATCTATATTATATCAGCACATTAATAACCATCATGGACAACTTGCATTTTTTTTTCTTTTTTGTATAATTATTAATTTTCATTCGATGTTGATCATATATATCTCTCTGTGACTTTATTTTTACAGGTTACAGAGAGTACACTCATGTATAGTGCAAAAATATAATTTTGCACCAATATATCCAATTGTTAAGCAGAACCCAGGTTAAATCTATATAAACAGAACCCAAGTTACTGAAAATTACTAAAATTAAGCTGCTCACATATTCCCAATTAAGCACAACCCAGTATACAACAATTCATTCAATCAATCAATCAATCAAACATTTGAACCACATAAATTAACAAAAAAATGGAATTGAATCGAAACCCACAGGCTCTGAAACTACAGTCAAAATTAAAGAGGTAGAGAAGAAGAAAAACCACATGCCAAAGATTCAAACATAACATAATACACATATATATACATATCAAATATTTGGTCTAGGGTTTGGTACCTAACAGCAATCGAAGGAGTAGCAACAACCGACGGAGAAGGAGTAGGAGTAGCAGGAGTAACAGTCGCGGAGGGAAGGAGGGAGAAGCCAAGAAGTTGACGGATCGAGCGCACAGAGGGAGAGGGAGAGGGAGAGGGAGAGAGAGAGAGAGGGAGAGGGAGGGAGGGAGAGCTGAGCTTCAATTTTAGCCGTTGTGTACTTTATTTACATGAGAAGTGTAAGATCAGGCTTTTTAGGTTGAAAGGGGGGCAGAGACGAGTAGTTTAGCAAAATAGAAAAAAGCAAAATAATTGTTATGTATTTGGTCAAATTAATTTATTAAGATTAATTTATAAGTTATTTTTAAATAAATTATAAATTATTATTTATTTATTTTAATTTAAAAATTAATTTATAAATTAAAAAATAAGTTGTTATAACAAATAATTATAAGTTGATTTAACTAATTTTATAAATAATTGTCAAGGGCAATCCTAGAAAAAAAACTTGTTAGTTCATGAGAGATGAACAAGATACACACACTTCCCTATGTCACTCTGTTTTCGTGGGTCCAACATCCCACGTAACCACGTCTTTTGTACAAATTTAATTACATTATTTTTAATATTTTCATGGTAATTTTTTTTATTTACCTATATAATCTTTTAAATTTTATAAAATGTTTATTTTACTTTACATAATTAACACGTATTACATGTGAGATTGACCGGTTACTATAATAGATAAATAGTTATTTGTGATAAATTTATATTTAATTATAATTATAAAATTTATCAATATATGAAATTGGTATAAATTATAAAAGAGCCTCATTTATTACGCATTTCTCTAAAAAATTATTAATAATAATACTTATTCACGTAATTAGAAATCAAAAATTATTTTACGCAATATATATCTTAAATAAGAGCTCCTTCCATATAATAATTAACGTAAAACATACGCAATATATATACTCTAACATAACAGCTTCTTCAATATATTTGCGTCTTCAAAAATAATGGTTATTAAATCAGCAATTACGTTAAGTCTTCTGATTTGAATCCAAATCCTTCACAATCACGCACTTTTCCTAACTAAGCATGAACTCACGATTTACGTTCACATTATTTATCACTTATGGTTACTTTAAAGATAAAACTGAAATTTTTCCTACGTTTTCATGGAACAAGTTGGCATCATTCTAAAAGATTATCCATCTTTGTATAGTATTTTTGTTATATTCTTTTCTTTACGGACCAATCACTTTGCATGGTCCCGTGACTCGTTATAATAAAAATAGAAGAAATATTAAAGACTTCTAGCCCCATAAAATTAAAACAAGAAGTAATAGCATTAAAAACTTGTGATGTGTCCCCATAAAACTAAAAACATTAAAGTAAAAACACTAAATTAAACTTGTGGCCCCATAAAACTAAAAACACTAAATTAAACTTGCGGCCATTGTCAAGTGACGTTTATGGGCACTGCTTTTCATTTTTTAACTTTTATTTCTTTGTTACGGAAAAGATTATGAATTACCACCGAAGGCCGTTTGATGGTTCATATCCAAAGGTCTACCGTCTACCTATCTCTAGGCAATTAAATAACCCTATCATTTTAAGTAGTACGAGCTTAAAAATTCAATTGTACTACAAGTTTTATATTATGTACTCTCTCCGTAACAGAATAATTTAAGTGATAAAAAAATTTATCCTCATATGCATAATTAAAGTACATGAACTAATTAGATAAAATTTCATAATGATTAATTATCTTTAATTATATTTTATTTAAAAGTTAAATTAATTACATCACAAATATAATAAATGATTCAAATTAATTCATTCACTCTTCACAAATTTAAAAATTAATTAAAACAACTAGCACACACATAACAATACAAGAACAAAATTAAAAATAAATTTATACCCTCTCTTTTTTTATTGACTATCTTAATTTGTGTGAACCACATTAAAGCGGGTTTATGTACAATTTTTATTCAGAACCACATCAAATCGCACCATGCTCACCCTAATTATGACTGAAACTTGAATGTTTAGTTACTGAAATCCAAGAAAAAAAGCCTGGCAAGTTTTGATTTATCTTGTGACATTGGGTTCCCTAATTTTGGAAAATAAAGAAGAAATAATATTTCTAGGCCGAAATTATCTTTCCGAATAGTATTTTGCCATCTAATCAGTGTTATTAAGAGGAACATATTCCCTCCGTCCCAAATTAATTGCATTTCTAGGACTTTTTAAAGTCAAATTGACTATTTTTAAAACTAATCTTTTTGTTATTTTTGCTAACATATAGGTGAAGATATTATAACCAAAAGAAAGTATATACAATTTATTACTAATTTCAATTTTTATAATTTTAGAAATATATTTATATATGCTTAATTATTAATTTTAAAAATAGTCAATTTGACTTAAAAAAATCCTAGAAAAGCAATTAATTTGGGACGGAGGGAGTATTTATTATATTTTCAAAATTATATTTTTCCTATTAGATGTTTCCATAGCTAAACATAATTTTTAGGCACATAAATTATTAGAACACAATTGTACGTTATTATTTTCTTTTAAAAACTATGTAATCTATTCAAATAAAATTTTCAACATGCAAATATATACTTAAAGAATAAACAATATATTGCATTAGGAAAAAAAACGTACAGTATATAAAACAAAGATGATATCAACCATGTATCATGCAAAATAGACTAAACTATTCATGCTTACTTGAGGTTATTAGCAGATCAACCGTGTATCATGCAAAATAAAATATTCAATTCATACTTACCCGATGTTATTAGCTGATGTAGACAATAATGGAAAGTAAACTTTTTGTTTAAATTTCTATACCCAGTACAATAAGTAAGTCTAGAATATTCTAATAGTTATCGGCTAGTTGTCAAGTATATGTATGTCTAGAATATTCTAATAGAGTGTTTGTTTATCTCATAATATCTCTTAATATTTTCACATTTGATTCAGTAAGAGGATAAAGTTATTTGATAAAAAAAAATTATCTCTTATCGTCTCTTAATCGGTAAAAGGAAGATATAAATCTAAATCATTAAAAGTTGTCTCTTAATAAAAATTTTAAATTTATGGAGCATTTATAAATATTGTACTCCGGCCTCCATTCCAAATTTTAAGATCATTATTGAGTTTTGAAAAGTCAATTTGAGATATTTTTAAATTTAAAATTGATATTTTTAAATTTAAAAATCATTTAGATATTTTATACTTTTTAGTTACCAAACAGTTTTTTAAGTTCAGATGTTATTTCACTCAAATGATCTAATTTATTAAAATATACTAACCATTCAGATATTAATTCTTCAGTTTTATCAAACACCACATAAATCTTGAATATTCTAATAGTTATCACAGGAAAATTCTAAGAGGTCATAGTCAAATGTCATTTAATAACTTGTGGATACTCAAGAGTCTAAGGTCTGCCAATTTAAGGGTCATCAATCTCATTGTAATTGATGCCAGAATTCAATAAAAATATTACTAATCTTCCAGATTTTTCAATCTTGTGGATTCAAGATTTGTCGTTACTAGAACGAAATCTAGTTTTTAATCGCTTACCTGCTGCAGCGTCAATTGGTATCAGAACTTTTTAGCAATTTGATGTCTAACGGTGGAAAGGAAGGTAACAATGGAGAACGTGGAATCAATGTTTTGTGGGCAGCGCTGACATCACAACAACAAGCTATGAAGTGTGGTTTCCTACAAATTCGCGAATCCATTGCTGAACTAAGGCTAGCTGTATAACAATGATGATCGTGTAGGTGGGAAGGAGGCTTGGTGGTAGAGGTTTTGAACCTCAATTTGACCGCATAAATCAGTGAAGGGGCCCCCTGCTTATTGATTCAGAAGATGATTCTGAAGGAGAAGAATACTTGGAGCATAGAAGGGATTGTTGGATTTTGGGTATCCAAATAAGACGCCCATGAAGGGTCCGATCCATTTGGTTTGTTAGCCAATTTACTAAGTCAGTATTTTGACCGGAAGTTGGAGAGAAGTAGGGAAGTGGTTTTAACCACTTAACCCATAACAAATAAGAACCCACGTCTCTATGATTGGTTGGTTGATCAGTTTTCAGAGTTCCAATAGAGAGATACAATTTACTACCATTAATAAGAGCTCTCAAAAACATGAGTAAAATTCTAGTTGCCACGAACCGTGGAATTGAGCTCCGTTTTCATCCTACAAAGATCGTAGTTTGGAGACACTATTGGGTTGTAGAGCACGTAGAATTGCACAAATTTTTTCGCATCAAAGGCTAACACGCTTCAAGAGGTATGTCTTTGATACTTGTTTATGTGTAAACGAATGCTAGCATACATGTTTTAATCCTTCATTGGTATCAGAGCATGTGTTTATCGATCATATATATGTTATGTATGAACAGTTTACACAATATGCCATAAATGCATGTTTAAAAGCTTGAAAAATATCATCAATGGCAACCTAAGTTACACTTAATGTTAAGGATTAATATTGCAGTATGTTGTAGCCCATATGTAGTGTATATGGTCTGCATAATTTGGGTTTAATCGGATATGTAATTTGAAATTGATTTGGAACCGTAGTTTATAAACTGCCTATTTTAACCAGCCATAACTTTCTGTGTGGTTGTCTGTTTCATGTGATTTTTATATGTATGCGTAGTACGTTTTGTAAGCTTTTCAACGACATATTATATATATGATTCGAATAAATATTGAGTGAGATGTGGCTTGCCAAAGTTTGGGTCGCGAAATAAATTTTCTAAAAATTCTAGGTCGTTGGAGGTTGAAGGTGAAGCGACCCGCGCACCCAGGCCCGACCCAGTGACCCGCGCGGTTTAACCCGTTCCTGAACTCGATATCTAGACCGACCCTATTACCGACCCGCGGTCTTGACCCTTTTTGGCAAATTTTGTTTTTTTTATTTAATTTCCAAAAAAATATTTTATTAATTATTTTATACATGAAAATTAATTAATAAATAATAATATTGATTATTAAATTTTGGAAATTTAACAGAAATTAATTATTGGCATAAAATTAATATTTTCACTGAAATTTTGGAATATTAATATATATAGATATTTTTTTAATTTCCAATTTAATTATACAATAGTTAATTAATTGTGATAATTAGCATAATTATCAAGAAAATTCCAGAAAATTACAGTAACCTTTTGTGTTGATAAGCTACTGTTGAATTTTTTTTAGAAGAATTTTAATAGTTTACTTGGTATATTAATTGAGTAATATTGCCTGTTATTTAATTCCCTTTGTTAATATTTTTGAAATATTAAATGTTGGTGCTTGGAATTAAATTACCATGTTATAATTACACATGTACCCTTATTCCTAGTGGGAGTGATTTAAGTTGTAGTAATTTAATTAAATTATTCCCTAAATTACAAGTCTTATGCCGTGAAAAATTAAATTATCTCTAATTAAATCTCATGTTTTTAGTTCAAAATAGAAATAGCTTCAAATCACATTATCACAAACCTTAACCAAGGAAATAAATTAGACGGAGATAACTACGACGTGTGGCACCGAAAAGTCAGGATGGTCTTGGAGGAGCAAAAGGTTGAAGAAACCTTGTTGTCCAAGATGACAAAACTAGAGGGTGAACATGTAAAGGATCCGATCAAGGTTATAACCTTCGAAAGTTGGCACAAAAAGAATCGGATCGCTCGTATAACGTTGCTGAGCTGCATGAATAATGACTTTTTGTTTAAGTATGAACAATACTCTATTGCGCATAAATGTAGAAAGCTCTCAAATCAAAGTTTGGTGGCACCTCGTTGACAAGGCTGGGGGAATTAGCCATTAGATTCGATGGTTACAAAAAACGTGATAACCACACTATGAAACAACAACTTCGAATCATGGCTAATATGATCCGGGAATTGAAATTCGGTGGGAGATAATTGTCAGACGAGTAGCAGATTTCAGCGGTGGTTCACTCTCTTCCCGACAGTTGGAAACATGCGCCTTGAGGTTGTCAAGACCTCTAGGGCATATGTAGCTGAATCGAACTCTCATAGAGGGTTCAGGCCCAAGAAAGGGAAGAAATCTGCTAATCCTACTGCGCCTAAGAGGGTTGCGAGTGGGGGTGTCGGCAAGCAAAAAAGAGGCAAACGAGATTCTGGTAAAAAAGACAAGGCCAAGATGGCATGCTATAACTGTGACAAGGTAGGACACTTCACTCGTGAATTCACTGAGTCGAAGAAGGTAATTCCTAGTCATAATCTATCTATGTGCTTAGTATCAAGTACTATTTTTGTTGCTCATTCTCTCCATATGTTGATTGTAGACTCCGGAGCAACTTACCACATAGCTAGAGATCAGAGTGGATTCGTTGAATACTGTCGCATTCCGGTTAGCAAAAGAGTATACATAGGGAACGATTCTAGTGTGGACATGCTAGTCATTAAGACCTACAAATTGAAAATGTGAGGATCCTCGGTATTGACCCTATATGATGTACTTTATGCACCAGATGTCCGGTAGAATTTATTTTCTATTTTATCAGTAATTAGTTTAGGATGCTCTATTAGTTTTTAGAACAATTCTGTAATAATTTTGCATGGGACGAATGTATTTGGATATGGTTTTATTTCTAATGGTTTTATGGTTTAGATACTATTGATTCTAGTGTTAATAGTAATAATTCTTATTTGTTGCTTGGTGAAAATGATCATGATAGTTCAATTCAATGGCATGCTAGCTTAGGCTATATTGGACAGGATAGAATGACTAGGTTAGCTCGAGTAAGCCTTTTAAACCCACTCGCTAAGGTCAATCTACCCACTTGTGAACATTGTTTAGCAGGTAAATCCACTAGAAAATCATTTGGTAAAGCCATTAGGGCAAAAACACCCTTGCAACTCATTCACTCAGACATTTGTTACCCTATGAATGTGAAAGAAAGGCATGAATATTCATACTTTCTCACAATAATAAATGACTATACGCGCTTCGGGTACACTTTCTTGATCTTTTATAAGTCTGAGGCATTAGAATGCTTTAGACATTATTTGATTGAGGTCGAGAAACAGTTAGATAAAAGTGTTAAGGCACTTCTAACTGACCGAGGCCGTGAGTATCTATCCGATCAGTTTAAAGAACTGTGTGAAGAAAGAGGGATAATCAGGCAACTGGCAATCCCTAGAACTCCGCAACAAAATGGTGTAGCGGAGAGGAGGAACCGGACACTATTAGACACGGTTAGGTCTATGATGGCGCAAGCCAATTTGCCTATCTCTTATTGGGGTGATGCATTATTGACTGTGACATATATACTTAATCGTGTGCCTTCAAAAGCAGTACAGTTCACCCCATATGAAATGTGGACCGACAGAAAGCCCGGATTGGGCGGTATACGGCCTTGGGGATCAGCAGCTTACGTGCACAACACTTCTCATCACTATGGGAAGTTGGGCCCGAGGGGTAAGAAGTGTATTTTTGTAAGATATTCTGAACACTCCAAAGGCTATGAGTTCATTGGAGAGCAGCCTGATGGGACTGTATCTAAGATAGAGTCACGAGATGCGAATTTCTTTAAGATGAATTTCCCTAACAGAGGTGATGTAAGCAAGGAGATGAACATTTATGAGATGGAGGAAGATTTGGGCACCCCAACTCGTATAGTAGAGACTGAAGAGTCTATTCCTCAAGTTCCTGTAGATAGTGGGAATGACATGCCTTCGAGCAGTTCTCTTCCATCGAATGAAGAATCTCATGTTCCTCAAATGCGTATAAGTTAACGGGATAACATTCCACGTCGTCTCTTTGAGATTAAGGAGAATGCCTTTGTGGCTAATACACAGGATGATGAGGAACCTCGATCTTATCGAGATGATCTATCATCTGTTACAAGCGATAAGTTATAAATAATTGCAATGGAAGATGAGATGGAGTCCATAAGGACTAATCAAGTCTGGGACTTGGTTGACCTTCCACTAGGGCGAAAGGCTATTGAGAACAAGTGGATTCTTAAAGTCAAATGCAAGGCGGATGGTTCCATTGAAAGGTACAAAGCTCGTTTAGTAGCCAAGGGTTACACCTAACAAGAGGAAATTGATTAAGAGGAAACTTTCTCACCAATTATAAGGTTTGCCTCAATTCACCTCATCCTAGCAATTGTCACGCAGTTGGATCTAAAGTTGTATCAAATGGATGTTAAGACAACTTTTCTTAATGGAGATTTAGCTGAAGAAATATACATGGATCAACCATAAGGTTTCATCGTAGAAGGACAAGAGCGCAAAGTATGAAAGTTCAAACTTTCTATCTATGGTTTAAAATAGGCGTCTAGGCAATTTTATCTGAGATTCCATCGAACTGTCATTAGTGATGGGTTTACGATGATCGAGGAAGACTATTGTGCGTATATCAAATGGTCCCAAGATAAATTCATTATCCTATCGATGTATGTTGATGACATTTTGCTAGTTAGGAAAGATAAGGAGATAATTGTCGCCACCAAAGGGTGGTTGTTCTCTAACTTTGAGATGAAGGACATGGGGGAAGCAGCTTACGTTCTTGGAATTAAGATTTATAGAGATCGTTCAAGGAGGCTTCTTGGTTTGTCTCAAGATACTTGCCTTAAGAAAGTTTTGGAGCAATTCCAAATGAGCAACTACAAACCCATAAACACTCCTATCGCTAAATGTGGCGCCATTCGACCCGAGCAATGCCCTACTTCTCCTAAGACAATTAAGAAAATGTCCCCTTACCTGTATGTCAATGTTATAGGAAAGCTAATGTATGCAGTTGTGTGTACTCGACCTGATATAGCATATGTAGTCAGTTATCAGTCAAACCCTGAGATTGCTCATTAAAGGGCAAACAAGAGGATCTTGCGATATTTTGAATGATACTTTAGACTACATGTTGTGCTATGGCGGACCAGACCTGCGATTGATTAGTTACTCCGATGCCAGTTGGGGAGGTAACCAGGGGATGTGTAAGTCGACCTTAGGATGTGCATTCATATTACATGGTGGTGTCATCACTTGGTGTAGCAAGAAACAGACTTGCATTACTCTTTTGACGATAGAGTCTTAGTTTGTAGCATGTACGTCAGTTGTTCAGGAATCCATATGGCTAATGAGATTCTTTGAGGATCTTGGAGTCGTCCTTCATGCTTCAGACCCTATGACTGTTTACTGTGATAGCACTGTGGCTCTGGATTACACTAAGGACCCAAGTATCATGGCAGGACGAAGCACATTGACTTGAGGATAAACTTCATTAGAGAGAACATAGTAAATAATGAGGTGATATTGGAGTACATGCCCACTGGCCTTATGGTAGCGGATCCCTTGACGAAGTCAATTCACAAATATGCTTTTTGTAGGTATGTTAGTTCGTTAGGGCTTCGTAGGGTTTGATGTACTTTCTTATTTTCTTGTATATCACTCATTATTTGGCTTGTATTAGAAATATTCATTGTTGTTTTGAGACATTTATCATTTATGCGAAATTCATTTGTTCCCACTTATGATTATATTCTTTTAGCGCATATGATAGATAATAGTAATTCACATACAGTTATTATGTATATTTAATATGCACACACTAAATATATGTGAACAGGTTGATTGGCTCACTCACACGAGCAATCACCCTTAGCGCTTTGAAAAGCGAGCAAGGTTGAGACAGTTCATTAATTGGCACTTTGAATAGCGAGCTATTGATGATTTAAATAAACAATCAATTAGAGCTTAGTAGCTAGCAAAATGAAAATTATGTCGCCTTGGCATGTGCCAAGATGAGGTTAATTTGGATTAACTGAATATAGTATGTCCCACCATCTATATTAACCTGTACTGATAGCCAGATACGAAATTTCAGAGTTGGCACTTGAGAAATCGAGCAATTTGGAAATTTGAGTTAGGCGTTTATGAAGCGACTGAACTAAGATCCGTATGGCATGACCATAGGACATATGCTCATGTAGATGAGATTGTCTGTCGTGACATTATAATTAGATGTAAAATTTTAAATATGGACAAACGAGCAATTTGAAATGTTCGAGTTAGGCACTCTGGGAGTGACTAGACTGAGGTCCGCATAACAAGGCTATAAAATAGTATGTTGTGAGACTGTTACATGTGCTTAGCAACTATGTAAAGGAGGTGAGAGAATGAATCTTTGTTTCCTCACTGTGTGAGTCCTGTAGGACAAGATCCTTAATTCCTACATTAAGTACTCTGTGTGATCTTTGACTATACTGTAAAGACATAGATTAGTGTTGCTACTTTGGTTTTGATTCCTAAGGTCAGGATTAATGAGACTATAAGGGTCGATTCTGGGAAAGCAGTTGATTCACATCTGAGTAGTATTAGGGCAAAGGGAAGATAATTTGATTTCACCTCGTTCTGCACTTATTGTCGACAACTATACTGCTTTGATAGCAATATAGGTATAAGTGAGATACGAAATGAACTTGGGCCCAAAGGTGGTTAAGTATGACTCTTTGAGGGATTAGAGATACTTAACCTAGTGAAAATTCAAATGTGTCTAGAGTACTTTGAGTTTATGGGTTGTTGCTTCTACGCGAACTAATTGAGTTTGGCGTGAGAGCTCCCGTACTATTTTCTTTAGAAGGGTAGATGCCTCTATGTTGGCCTTAACCGGTTTGATATAGAGCTCCCGCATTGCAGGTGAACTCAGCGGTCACACAGTCTGGTAACTAAAGATTTACAAGTTTTTTTTAGTTTGAGCTGTTTTGGCATATGTGATGATTATGTCGCCCCCGCCATGGGCGAGTGGGAGATGTTGGATATCCAAATAGGGCGCCTATGGAGGGTCTAACCTATTTGGTTTGTTAGCCAATTAACCAAGTCAGTATTTTGACTGGGAGTTGGAGAGAAGTAGGGAAGTAGTTTTAATCATCTAACCCATAACAAATAAGAACCCACATCTCTGTGATTGGTTGGTTGATCAGTTTTCAGAGTTCCAATGAAGAGATATAGTATACTGCCATTAATAAGAGCTCCCAAAAATATGAGTAAAATTCTAGTTGTCTCGAACCGTGAAATTGAGTTCCGTTCTCATCCCACAAGGATCGTAGTTCGGAGATATTGTTGGGTTATAGAGCACGTAAAATTGCACGAGTTTTTCCGCACCAAAGGTTAACACGCTTCAAGAGGTATGTCTTTGGTACTCGTTTATGTGTAAATAAATGCTAGCATACATGTAATTAATCTTTCAGGGACAATAGAAGGTGACATCGGGATGCTGATGACTACAAAATCAAGGCTGACATTCCAAATTTTTATGGGAATTTAGACATCGAATCCTTTCTTCATTGACTTATGAAGTGGAGAAATTTTTTGATATGATGGATGTGCCAGAGGAGAAACAAGTTAAGATCGTGGCTTACAAGTTGAAAGGAGGGCTGGAGGGGTATCGAATGAAACAACTGTTACAAGGAAGATTCTTACTTCTTGATTACCAACAACTCATATTTCAACAATATTTAAATTGTTTCCAACAACTCCTATTTCAACAATATTAAAATTGTTTCCAAGGCAATCATAGTGTGACTGCATACATAGAGGAATTTCTTCGACTGTCCTCTCGCTGCAATTTAATAGAAATAGAAGAGCAACAAGCATCACGATATATGAATGGGTTGAGTTATTTAATTCAAAAAAAGATAGGGTTGCAATCTGCTTTCACAATGGATTAAGCACAAACTTTGGCTTTGAAAGTAGAGGAATTGCTCTCACGCTAATCAGGCCAACGCTTTCCTACAGAAGTTTTGAAATCACAATCACATTCTGGCAAGCATGTTGAAGAAGAGTTCGTTCGAACAACCATTAGTAATCATGGAGCTAAAAGGGAAGCAACAACACTCTTTCTAGACCTAATGGAAGTATTGGAAACAAAGGAGCTAGACAAAATCCATATGGCAGACCTTCAATTGACAAATGTTATCGTTGCAACCAGCCTGGTCACAAGTCGAATGCCTGTCCACAACGATGATAAGTGGGATTAACTGCTCATGGTGACGAATACAGTAGCGAGGAACATGTTGTGGATGATTTGGAGGGAGCAGAGCTTGCTGAAGAAGTCGAGGAACATGGATCATGTGTAGTTCAGAAATTACTATGCAGTCCTAAAATTGAATCTTCCCAATGTAAAAAAATCTTTCATTCACATTGCTCGATAAACCAGAATGCGTGTGACCTGATTATTGACAATGGAAGTCGTGAGAACATTGTTTCAAAAGCACTAGTTGCTGATGAGTGTGTTTTATATACACAAATTAGGTGCTTTTGAGCTTGATAATTTGTAAATCCAAAGTCATTTCGTTTGGTTTTTATGTATTTTTCTCTAATTGTTGAATTGTGTTGTTTTGTATTGCTATTATATGTTTTTATATGCTTTTATATGTTTTTACTTTGTTTTGTAGGAATTAAAA
The DNA here is from genome assembly GCA_034770075.1 of Aralia elata. NCBI lineage: Eukaryota > Viridiplantae > Streptophyta > Magnoliopsida > Apiales > Araliaceae > Aralia > Aralia elata. The sequence goes on from CM068379.1 coordinate 13,528,531, forward strand.
TAAAAGCTCCTTGGATCAATGTTTAGTGTTGCCATGTTTGCATTTTTCGGCTTGAAATCGACACATCAGCTGCTTGCGGCTCAATTTCAGTCTTGATCCAATCTGAATCTCTCAACACTCAAAGAACGCAAGTTTTAGATATTCTTCTCAGCTATCCAGAACATCTTGAATCATCCAATTTGAAGTTCGTATGAGAGAGTTATGACCAATTTACCATCGAATTTTGCATGCATTTTACACAACAGTTGCTTCTAGACCAATTTGAGCCTAGGTCTGGTTAGTTTCTCTCGGACCTCCAGTTATGAAAGTTGTAGAACTACTTCTCCGCTTTCCGTAGCCTCTTGAATCACCTAAATCCGAGTTCGGACGAAGAAGTTATTGCCATATTACAAACAGATGTCGAAACGGATTCAGGCTACAGAAGTGAGCGCGTCGGGGCGAGCTCCCCAGGCCATTTTTGGCACCGGGGCGAGCTCGTCGCGGAATGCAACAGATTTTTGCGATTTTTGGACCAAAAACTCGGGGCTAAGCTAGGGTTTTCTTTACCCAACTCTTATAACACCTTTTGGGCAACTGGAAAATCACAATCCTTCACTTCATCTGCAACCTAGAGGGAGAAAGAAAGAGAGAGGCGGTGATTGGGCAAGAAAAAGGAGGCCATGGCCTTGTGCCATGGTTCTTTAAGGTGCTTGGAGGAGCTTCAATGGAGGAACTTCAACACACAATTAAGGGAAGCCATTCTTTCTTTATTTTTCCTCTAGTGGCCAGAACTCATGCTTGGGGATCTAGTGCAACCAATTGTAACATCAATGGAGGCAAGGAATTGAATTAAAATTCTAGTTTTTCTTTGATACTTGTATTATCCATGGATGATTTACCTAATATTTGGAATAGTTTGATTTATTTGTTATGAATTAAACTTGTATCTTGCTTTCCTTTTGATTGGTACCATATGAATTGGTTCTTTATATTTTGTGCTTAATGTTTAATTGCTAAGGAATTGGTGATTAGTTTGGTAATCTATATGAAATTGGAAAATGGATTATAGATTCATACCATGAATTAGCTTGGTAATCTATATGAAATTGGAAAATAGATTATAGATTCATACCATGAATTTAATGACATGTGATTATGTATACATAATTTATGTATTGTCAATTCTATGTGGTTAATTGATCTAAAAGGGGGGTTTTAGAGATTTGAACAAAGTGATGCACACCAAGTGTTTGACAAAATGCTTGAGTGTGGATATTTTGTTCTTAGCTCTTTACCTATCTATTTATGTTTTAATAAATTTGTTTAATTAAGATCGAGATGATTTGAAATTGTTATTGGGCGCGACATTAGAGATAATTCCTCGTGGGATCGATACTCTACTTACTCTTTATTATTTGTTGACCGTATATACGTGCGCGTAAATTGTCGTTATATAAATCGACCAACAAGTTTTTGGCGCCGTTGCCGGGGAATTAGTTTTCAAATGTTTTTCCAATAGTGATTTCAATCGATTTGATCATAGGTTAAACTTGAATTCATGTATTCATTTTATTGTTGCACGTGTTTACCGATTGCGATAAATAGGCTGACAAGACTGTAGGTAAATGCATTGCTCTTGTGCGAGACTTGGCGTAAGCTGGGCCCCCACAGTTCTGCTTATTGTTATTGTTTGCGAAATTGGATTGACAAGACTTTAAGTTAATGCATTACTTTTGTGCAAGATTCAGCGTAACTGCTGGAGCCTTACCGTCCGATTTTGCATGACACATTTTTATTATAAAAAAAAATTATAATTTATACTTGTATTTCTGTTTTAAATAAAGTCGGACTGAAGACTATAAAACAAGCGCTTATTGGGAGGCAACCCAAGTTTTGTGTTAGTTAATTTCAGGTACCGTGTATCGAGTAAAATGGAATGCGCTCTCGACTTTGAGGACTTGGAGGATGATGTTGATGACGATTGACATGTTCTCAGGGAAGTGCTCTGTTTTAATTTTTCTTATTTCAAACATTAAGGACAATGTCTAGTTTAAGTTTGGGGGTACTTGTTATGTTATTTGGTACTTGAATTATTGTTATGTTATTTTGTTAGTTATTTTGAGGTTTTATGTTTATTTATGCATATTAGTTCGAAATTTTGAAAAATTTAAAAAAAAATGAAATTTTGAGCAATGTTTTAGTTAAATCCATTGAGGGCCTATGATATGAACTTAAATGACATTTGCTTAACTCTTGTAAAATCTTTGAGCATACTTGTTTAAATTTTGCTTTGGGTGTTGGTTCTGTGATATTTATGACCCTTTGCACTTTCATGGCATTTTCATCCAACTATTGAGTTAATTGTTCTTAGAGAGTTTATATAGCTTATTCTTATGTGAAAGATGTTGTTGAGATTATATGTACTTATTTAAGGATCATTTAAAGCATGTTAGGCATTCATATAAGTTTGGGGGTATTCTTGGATTGTTTGATATCTTGGCTTGTTTTTGAAAAATTAGAGCCTTCCCGAGTTAGCATAATGAGTCATGAAGTGAGTTGAGATGGAGCGTAAAATGCACTCACTCATGGACATACGCGAAACGAGATAGAACGTAAAACGCACTCGTTTAAAAGAATGTGAGATAGAGCATAAGATACACTCACTAAGTAGAAAAAATAAAAAATAAAAGAATGATGCTTGGAAAGGGAAACCATAGAAAATGCATATCCTTTTCAATCCCTTGGATTTATATATTGTTTGTCTTTGTTACGATTGATGTGGTAATAGAATTCTAGAGTTGATATAATGTATCTTTTATTTAGCATTTGTTATATAGTCTTATCTAAGTATGACGTGTATAATGGTTTGTATAGTTTGGATGTGCTCTATTTTAAGGGTCATGATTGTTGTGGAATCAATGAATAGGTTGAATTGTTAAACTTGTATGCTCTTGGATTTCGTTGGGAATTATTGGTTTTGGAAACTTTGGGCTTTATTTGGATTCATATTGATTCATTGCTCGCGTTGTTGTTAGTTAGTTTGTGAAGTTTTTATTTCTAGTATTTTGCTTGAGGACAAGAAAAGATTCAAGTTTAGGGGTATTTGATGAGTGTGTTTTATATACACAAACTAGGTGCTTTTGAGCTTGATAATTTGTAAATCCAAAGTCATTTCATTTGGTTTTTATGTATTTTCCCTTATTGTTGAATTATGTTGTTTTGTATTGCTATTATATATTTTTGTATGCTTTTATGTATTTTTACTTTGTTTTATAGGAATTAAAATAAAAGCTCCTTGGATCAATGTTTAGTGTTGCTATGTTTGCATTTTTCGGCTTGAAATCGACACAGCAGCTGCTTGCGACTCAATTTCGGTCTTGATTCAATCTGAATCTCTCAAAACTCAAAGAACGAAAGTTGTAGATATTCCCCTCAGCTTTCCATAACATCTTGAATCATCCAATTTGAAGTTCGTATGAGAGAGTTATGGCCAATTTACCATCGAATTTTGCATGCATTTTACACAAGAGCTGCTTCTAGGCTAATTTAAGCCTAGCTCCGGTCCGTTTCTCTCGGATCTCTAGTTATAAAAGTTGTAGAGCTACTTCTCCGCTTTCTGTAGCCTCTTGAATCGCCTAAATCGGAGTTCGGACGAAAAAGTTATGGCCATATTACGAACAGACGTCGAAACAGATTCGGGCTACAGAAGTGAGCGCGCTGGGGCGAGCTCCCCAGGCCATTTTTGGCGCCGGGGTGAGCTCGTCATGGAATGTAGCAGATTTTTGCGATTTTTGGACCAAAAACTCGGGGCTAAGCTAGGGTTTTCTTTACCCAACTCTTATAACACCTCTTGGGCAGCTGGAAAATCATAATCCTTCACTTCATCCACAACCTAGAGGGAGAAAGAGAGAGAGAGAGAGAGGCGATGATTGGGCAAGAAAAAGGAGGCCATGGCCTTGTGCCATGGTTCTTCAAGGTGCTTGGAGGAGCTTCAATGGAGGTGCTTCAATGGAGGAACTTTAACACACAATTAAGGGAAGCCATCCTTTCTTTCTTTTTCCTCTAGTGGCTAGAACTCATGCTTGGGGATCTAGTGCAATCAATTGTAACATCAATGGAGGCAAGGAATTGAATTAAACTTCTAGTTTTTCTTTGATACTTGTATTATCCATGGATAATTACCTAATATTTGGAATAGTTTGATTTATTTGTTATGAATTAAACTTGTATCTTGCTTTCCTTTTGATTGGTACCATATGAATTGGTTCTTTATATTTTGTGCTTAATGTTTAATTGCTAAGGAATTGGTGATTAGCTTGGTAATCTATATGAAATTAGAAAATGGATTATCGATTCATACCATGAATTAGCTTGGTAATCTATGAAATTGGAAAATAGATTATAGATTTATACCATGAATTTAATGACATATGATTATGTATACATTATTTGTGTATTGTCAATTCTATGTGGTTAATTGATCTAAAAGGGGGGTTTTAGAGATTTGAACAAAGTGATGCACACCAAATGTTTGACAAAATGCTTGAGTGTGGATATTTTGTTCTTAGCTTTTTACCTATTTATTTATGTTTTAATAAATTTGTTTAATTAAGATCGAGATGATTTGAAATTATTATTGGGCTACATTAGAGATAATTCCTCATGAGATCGATACTCTACTTAATCTTTATTACTTGTTGACCGCGTATACTTGCGCGTAAATTGTCGTTATATAAATCAGACAACAGTTGCTCATCTCAAACTACCAACAACGCCTCTTCCTTCTCCTTATAAGATTGGGTGGATTAAGAAGGGTCCTTTTATAAAGGTCACTGCGGTATGTCGCGTCCCATTATCCATTGATAAATTATATCATGATGATGTTACCTGCGATGTAGTGGACATAGATGCGTGTCGCGTCTTGTTTAGCAGGCAATGACAACACGACATTGATACAACTTATAGAGGCATGCAAAATATTTATTTCTTTTGGTGGAACAAGAAGAAGATAGCCATTTTTCCATCAAAGGACATCAACGACAAACCCAAGGCAGAAGAAAAATCTTTTATATCCTTATCTACTTCTTAAGGTGAATTTGTGACGCATGTGAAAAAGTTAGGGATGATATACACACTCGTTGTAAAAGAGGAATCAAATCTGGTCGAGGATGTTCCAACAGGAGTGAAGCCTTTGTTAGAGGAATTTAAAGACATAATGTCAGATGATTTACCAGATGGGTTACCACCATTAGGTGACATTCAACACTGCATCGATCTAATCCCAGGTGCTAATTGCCAAACTTGCCACATTATAAGATGAATCTAATAGAAAATGATATTATGAAGGAAAAAAATTAAAGAGCTACTCAAAAAGGGTCACATTTAAGAGAGCATGAGTCCATGCTTTGTTCCTACCCTTTTAACACCAAAGAAAGATGGGAGCTAGAGAATATGTGTTGATAGTCGTGCTACCAACAAAATTACAGTTCGCTATCACTTTCCAATACCAAGGCTTGATGAAATGCTCGATATGTGGGGAGAGCTTCTAAAGTGTTCTCAAAAATTGAGTTGCACAACGGATACCACCAAATTCGAATCAAGCCTGGAGACGAGTGGAAAACTACTTTCAAGACTAAGCAGGGTCTCTATGAATGACTTGTAATGCCTTTCGGATTATCTAATGCATCTAGTACTTTCATGCGGCTGATGACTTAAGTCTTCAAGCCTTTCCTTGGAAAATTTGTTTTCGTTTATTTCGATGACATTTTAATATATAGTGGCAGTAAAACAGAGAATCTCGAGCATTTACGTCAAGTTTTAGCAACCCTGAATGATGCAAAATTATATATAAACATGAAGAAGTGCAATTTCCAAACTAACAAATTAATTTTCTTGGGCTTTATCATAAGTGAAAATGGAATCCACGTTAATGAAGAGAAGATTCGAGGAATTAAAGAATGGCCAGCACCTCAGACTTTAACAAAGGCCTGAAGCTTCCATGGGTTAGCAAATTTTTATCGGCGTTTCATTCGAAACTTCAGTAACATCGTGGCTTCAATCATGGACTGCGTGAAAAAGGGGAAGTTCTAATGGACGAAGGAAACTAAATAAAGTTTTGCGTTGATTAAAGAAAATTTAACAAAAGCGCCACTCCTTGTTCTACCAGATTTTTTCCAAGGTTTTTGAAGTTGAATGTGATGCTTGTGGCGTAGGAATCAGTGTTGTTCTATCCCAAGAAGGTTGATCAGTGGCGTTCCATAGTGAGAAATTAAATGAAACAAGGAAGAAATGGTCTTCTTACGAGCAAGAGTTGTATGCTATCTATCAGGCTTTGAAAACATGGGAAAACTACCTAATTCTAAAAGAATTTTTCATTACTCTGATCATCAGTCACTTCGCTATTTCAAAAATCAAAAGCATATCAATAAAATACATGCAAGGTGGGTTGCATATTTTGAACAATTTGCTTATTTGATCAAACATAAGTCCGGGGTAGTAATCGTGTTGCCGATGCGCTTAGCAGGCGTGCCACATTGCTGGTTTACCTTGAGGACTGAAATTGTGGGGTTCGAATGTATGAAAGATTTGTACAAGGAGGATGAAGATTTTGTTGAAACATGACAAAAATGTTTGAACATGTTACTAGCTGAGGACTTTCATATACTCGATGGATATTTACTCAAAGGAAACCAGCTTTGTGTTCCACGAATGTCTTTGAGAGACAACTCAGAAGGTTATCCGTGGCCTACATGGTGGTGGACTAAGTGGACACCTAGGTCGCGTGACAAAACAGTGGCAAGCATTGAAGAAAGATATTTTTGGCCTCAACTCAAAAAAGATGTCACTGCAATTATAAGGAGTTGTCATGTTTGTTAAGTGGCTAAGGGACAAGCTTAAAATACTGGCTTGTAAATGCCATTACCAACACCGTAAAATATTTGGGAAGATCTCTCTATGAACTTTATTTTAAGACTTCCTCGAACTCAAAGAAGGATGAATTCAGTTTTTGTTGTCGTGGACATATTCTCTAAAATGCCACATTTCATTCCTTGTCGAAAGACCTCCGATGTTGTGCATATTGCCAAATTATTCTTCTAGAAAATTGTTAGGCTGCACGGAGTTCCTACTTCTATAGTGTCTGATCGAGACACCAATTTTCTTGCTACTTTTTGGAGTACCTTGTGGCGTAGATTTGGAACGACTTTAAAGTATAGCAGTACAATCCATCCTCAAACGGACAGACAAACTGAAGTTATGAATCGCACTCTCGGGAATTTAATTCGTAGCATTTGTGGAGACAAACCTAAACAATGGGACAACGTTGTTGCTAAAGCTGAGTTTGCCTACAACAATGTTATTCATAGTTTAATCAGCTTTTCACCGTTTGCTGTTGTATATAGCAAAGTGCCACAACATGCTTTAGATCTAATCCAATTACCAAATTCGAAAGAGTTGAATATCGCTGCTAATAATATGGCTGACCAGGTTCGCTCAATACAAATGGAAGTCAAAGCAAAGTTAGATGCCTCGAATGCCAAGTACAAGGTTGCGGCCGACAAACATCAACGTTCTAAGGTATTCAAAGAGGGTGACATGATCATAGTTTTCTTATGCAAGGAGTGAGATCCATTAGGTTCCTACAATAAGCTGAACCCGAAAAAGTATGTTCCTTACAAAATATTAAAGAAAATTAATAACGCTTATGCGGTGGACCTTCCCAAGGACATGAATATCTCCAACACCTTCAATGTGGCAGACACATTTGAGTACCTGGGAGCTGTCGTTTACATTCCAAAATTAAACCTTACTATTACTCTACTAACACAAGAATTAGTATAGCGACAAGTAAGGATCGATCCCACAAAGAGTGAATTGTTTTATATTTATCCTAATATTTTCTAATACTACTGAATCTAAATGGGTGGTTTTGAATTTGATTTAACTAACTAGAACAATCGAAAATAATTAATAAGAATAAACAATGAATTAAGGATTTCAGTTCTTCAGTTCAGTATCATCTTTTTACAATAATGAAATAATCAAGTATAACAATATTTATCCTTCAATGAAACTAATAGTCCTAGATAACAATAAGCTCTGCTATCCAAAATTCCCCTTAGATTATCACTCAATGAAACAAGCTGTTCACAAGATTCTAACTATCATACACCCTAGAACAAGCTCTCTAGATTTAATATAATAGCAGCATTAAGAACTAGGGAATTAGACTATTCCAAGCAATAATCACACAAGCTCAGATTATTTAACCTGTCTTCTGATAATCTTAGTAATACTCAAAAGTTTGTCAATAATCATGTATTACTAATTACAACTTGTGATTAGGAACAATATCAATTACATGTAAGACTATCCCTTAATCTAGCAGATGATATTAGCTAACCAATTCAATTATGTAGAAATCAAATCAATTAAACCAAATAACATTCAACAATTAAATCAGATTATTGAGAATGAATTTCATACAAGAAGGAATAAATAAAGTAAACTTAATTAAACCATTAATTATAAATAAGGTTCAACATCCCTTAGAACTGAAAATAAAGTACTTAACTTGACATGTCTTCCTTCTTGCCTCCAAAACTAGGGTTTACAATTATGTAGCCAAGCTCTCTAGAAATTCACTAAGAACATATATTTATACCCTTAGAACAAAGTCTTAAAACCCTAAGAAAATAACAATCCAAATTGGAAAGGATTCCTTGAAAAATTACAAAGCCTGACAAATTCTGCCGCAAGCCATGCGCCCACGCGCCCGCGAAAAACCTCGCGCACTGTGGCTCAGCCTTTAAGCGCCGCGACCCATCTATCGGGCGCCGTGGCCCACAAAGTCTGTCTGTTTTCTCTTTTTCTCCTTGCGCGCTCATTTTGATCCATTTTTCCTCGTTTTCTCTTTTTAGTTCAAATTCCTCCTAAAATCAATAAATACCTTAATAGATTTATATACGCATAAAACATGTAATAAAACTAAATATAAAGGAATCAAAATTATCGAATATTATACACTTATCAAATTCCTCCACACTTAGCCTTTACACGTCCTCGTGTAAACTAAAACAAATGTCATATTGAAATCAACTAAATTCAATTTAACAAAACTTCCAAAGGTTTCAATCCAATTATCAATCATAAATGTCAACACTAATCAACAAAAATCTGCTCAACACTTCATCAATCAATTCACAACAACCACCTCGTCATTCCCCACCGAACATCTCTAAATCAAATTGTATCCATATAAGTATCTTTCCTATGATCTACACATATACTCAACTCAGTTATCATGGAACAACAACCGTGCACACTGACTCACAACTCAGAACATATTATCTCTGCTATTCATTTTTTTCTTTTCCACCAGAACCATCAAATTCATTTTCTTTTTCAGGTGAATGCATTTTATGCTCCATTTCACCTTCCTCATTCTTTCTTAAGTGAATGCATTTTATGTTCCATCTCACTTATCTGCTTACCAACGAGTGCATTTTACGCTCCTTCTCGTTGCATGTGTTTATAGGTGAGTGCGTTTTACGCTCTATCTCAACTCACCACATGATTTTCTTTTTCACTTTTTTTTCTTTCATTTTCTAAAAAAAAGTTCTATTTCACATGGTCCTGTAAACAAAACAAGCAGATAGACAGTTCTAATATCATGAAAATAGTGCACATAGACAACTCCACATATAACTCAGCCTAATAAACATATATCTCATGGTCAAGAACTCATGAAACACAAATTAGATCTAAATCAACTACTATGGATCATGACTCAATTATCATCATTCATCAACCAATTCCACATCAAACAAATTCTATCAAATTAGCATCAATTTTCATTCCATATCTGAAAACCTTTAAAAGCTTAGCCAAACACAAAAAAATTTCAATCAAGAATTTTTAAATTTTTTTCCACAAAACAACTCAGATTATCAAACTTAGAGCAAAACCCACCCTAGACCTTTCTCCCACACTCAAACCTTACATTGTCCCCAATGTAAGACAATCATGTAAAGACGAAGTAACTAAATAAAATGCAACTATAAAGTAAAAGGGATAGAAAAGCAAATCTAAAATCTTGGGTTGCCTCCCAAGCAGCGCATTTATTTTATGTCGTTAGCTCGACCTTAATCTTCTCAATCTATGTAATCGGACATTCATACTTCAAGTGATTTGGTAATGGTCTCAGTTCGAAAGCAGCTGTAATCTCTGGCAAAGAGTGTAGTACCTGCACTATGGGGTCAATACCATCAATAGCAAAAATAAAATTGACATCACTGGAGTACCTTGTGGCCTTATCATCAAACTTCATGGTCAAGGTGTCATCGTGTTCATCAATCAAAGTTTTGACTTTTTTTGAAAATAGTATAACATGCGGAGGCATTTTTAGCTCCAATATCTTTTCCTCGTGCTCCTCCTTCTTAGACTTTGGATACCTGGATGGATAAGGTAAGGGATTAGTATTAACCTGAATCACAGAATTAATAATTACCTTAGATGGTTCTGTCTCCTCCTTGACCTTCTCCACTTTAAATTCAGCACTGCTACCTATTTCACCATTGTCTGACTTGCTTTGGACTGATAACACTAACTCTCCTTGCTGCCATACCTCTTCACCATTTCCCAAAGGCATCACACTTACATTCTCTCTTTGTGTAATAACAGTCTGAGAAGGCAACTTCCCTCAACCTTGAGAGTCTAATCGTCCAACTGTAGTAGCAAGTTGACTCATCTAATTCTCTAAGTTATGGATGAAAGTTTTTGTCTCTTGCTGGAACTGTTGTGCTTGATTCATGAAAGCCTTGAACATATCCTCAAGAGATGGTCTAGAATTGGTAGGAACTGCTTGTTTATGTGTTTGATACTACTGTTGAATCTGTTGAAAACTAGGTTTCCTATCATCCTCAAAGCTCTAGTTGGGATGATCTTTCCATTCTGGATTGTAAGTGTCAAAATAAGGATCATAGCGATGTGGATTTTGTCTTGAGAATATTCCCACAACATTAACTTGATGAACAATTACATCCTCTTGCAACATTGGACAATCATCTGTATCATGCCCTAATTTTGAACAAATTCCACATACCTTTGCAATTTGCATCTTCCCTGCAGCCATTTGTTGAACCAAAGCAGTTAAGTCAGAAATCTGTTATTCAATACTACTAGTGCTTACCTCATTAGCCCTTTAAATGTATGATCTATCCTAGCGTCATACTGCTATGAGTTTGCAGCCATGTTTGCAATTAAGTTCTTTGCAACCTTTGGAGTTTTGTCTACCAGTGCGCCTCCACTTGTTGCATCAATCATGCTTCTGTCCATGGACAACAGTCCCTCATAGAAGTATTGGATTAGGTGTTGATCATCAATTTGGTGAGGTGGACAGCTGGAACACAATTTCTTAAATCTTTCTCAGTACTGATACAACGTCTCTCAATTGAACTGGTTGATTGCACATATCTCCTTCCTTATCTGGGCAACTCTCGAAGCAGGAAAGTACTTCTCCAAGAATAACCTTTGCATATCATTCCATGATCGAATTGATCCTAAAGGTAGATAGTATAACCAATCCTTTGCCAGATCTGCTAGTGAAAAGGGGAAAGCTCTAAGCTTGATCTGTTCTTCTGTCACTCCTTGTGGCTTCATGGTGGAACATACCACATGAAACTCCTTTAGATGCTTGTATGGATTTTCACCTGTAAGACCACGAAAAGTAGGCAAAAGGTGTATTAATCCTGATTGCAATTCAAAAGTAGCATCTAAAGTAGGATATTCAATACATAATGTTGGTCGATCAAGATTAGTAATAGCTAATTCTTTCAAAGTCCTGTTGTTGTTGGGAGCAACCATCTCTTCTTTGTCTGAATCTGCAGTGCTGCTTTATCTCTGGATCAAATTTCAATTCAAGAGAGTGAGAGAATCGAGTCCTAAACTAAAAATAAAAATAAAAGCAAATAAAGAATAAATAAATGAAAATAAAGAATAAATAAAAACAAATAACACTCCCTGGTAATGGCGCTAAAATTTGAGAGCTGTCGTTTACACTTTAAAATTAAACCTTACTATTACTTTACTAACACAAAAATTAGTATAGCGACAAGCAAAGATCGATCCCATAGAGAGTGAATTGTTTTATATTTATCCTAATATTTTCTAATACTACTGAATCTAAATTGGGGGGTTTTGAATTTGATTTAACTAACTAGAACAATAGAAAATAATTAATAAGAATAAACAATGAATTAAGGATTTCAGTTCTTCAGTTCAGTATTACCTTTTTACAATAATGAAATAATCAAGTATAACAATATTTATCCTTCAATTAAACTAATAGTCCTAAATAACAATAAGCTCTACTATTCGAAATTCCTCTTAGATTATCACTCAATGAAACAAGCTGTTCACAAGATTCTAACTATCATACACCCTAAAACAAGCTCTCTAGATTTAATATAATAGCAACATTAAGAACTAGGGAATTAGACTATTCCAAGCAATAATCACACAAGCTTGGATTATTTAACCTGTCTTTTGATAATCTTAGCAATACTCAAAAGTTTATCCACAATCATGTATTACTAATTACAACTTGTGATTAGGAATAATATCAATTACATGTAAGACTATCCCTTAATCTAGCAGATGATAATAGCTAACCAATTCAATTCTGCAGAAATCAAATCAATTAAACCAAATAACATTCAACAATTAAATCAGATTATTCAGAATGAATTTCATACAAGAAGGAATAAATAAAGTAAACTTAATTAAACTATTAATTATAAATAAGGTTCAACATCCCTTAGAACTGAAAATAAAGTACTTAACTTGACATGTCTTCCTTCTTGCCTCCAAAACTAGGGTTTACAATTATGTAGTCAAGCTCTCTAAAACTTCACTAAGAACATATATTTATACCCCTAGAACAAAGTCCTAAAACACTAAGAAAATAACAATCCAAATTGGAATAGAATTCCTTGAAAAATTACAAAGCCTGACAAATTCTGCCGCAAACCACGCGCCCACGTGCCCGCGGAAAACTTCGCGCGCCGCGGCCCACCTATCGGGTGCCGCGATCCACAAAGTCTGTCTGTTTTCTCTTTTTCTCTTTGTGCGCTCATTTTGGTCCATTTTTTCTCTTTTTCTCTTTTTAGTTCCAATTCTTCCTGAAATCAATAAATACTTTAATAAATTCATATACGCATAAAACATGTAATAAAACTAAATATAAAAGAATCAAAATTATCGAATATTATGTACTTATTAGTACCATCCTCCACGCCAAAATGGTGAATTACATCGAATCCATAGCAGCACTATGGAATCATCAACATGTGTATCGTAAATTAAGAAAGATGATGAAGATGAATTTTTTTTAATACATTTAAATTTGAATTATACTATTTAACACTATTCAATTTCTAGTAGGGTAGTATTTATACGAATTCAATGTGGCTTTGATTTGTATTAATAAAATATTAATGTATTATTTAATCTAATTAATTAACCATGTTTTAATTGATTGTTATACAGTCAAATGAATAAAAATACGGTCAAACTGTATTTTTACCTCAGCCGGAACATGTGACAATTCTGGTCACACTTGTCGCCGGAAATAACAAATGGGTCAGTTTTGCTCAATTAACAATACTTTGGGCAGCGGGATGAGAGCTTTTAAATCTCGGGGTACGAAGTGCAAAGGAGTGAATACTTCGGGGTCAGACACATATTTAACCCTTCTTACTTTTTGTTTCTTGTAAACGTGCAATTTTCGGGCCATATTTTACTATAAACTCCTTCACTTTATCACATTTTCTCCTACCTCCTACACCCCTTATGTTCCATGACAAGATTAGTATTCTCACCTTGGTTTGCTATACTATCTACCTCAATATCTCACCCATTTTTTCTCCAATTTCTCATTCTTGTTCTGCATCCTTCGTGAATATCCCCAAATCTTGTCTAGCTTTAATTGTTCTTCTTATCTGGTCATTCCTTCTCTCAAAATCTTCATCTATCAGAGAATTGTTGGCAACTACTGGCTTCCTTCCTCTTCCGTTTACAAGAGCAGATTGTGAATTTGTATGTTTGACGTCAGTTACCTCCTTCAAATATCTCCATCTCTTTTGCAACTTGTGTTTTCCTTTCCCTTTGTTCCCCTTTTGCAAGTTTGATATTTTTTCTAATGTCGAAGTTAATTCTTTATTATGACCTTTCATTCTCCCTATAATTTCTTCTCCCTCTCTTTTAATTCTATCTCGTATTGTCGTGTAGTCATCACACAAGCATTGCTTTGATACAATTCTATTGTTTCCTTTTTTTGATTTTTTCCCTTTATTATTTTCTTCTGTTACTTTAGCCCCTTTCTCCTCAATTGTAGTGTCCAATGTTTCGGTTGGACTTCTTTCCTTGGCATATGTCTCACCTTCATTGTGTAATTGAATTCTTGTGGCTTTGTAATTAATGTCTTCTTGTAACGCCTGCTCTTGAAAATGATCACCCAAATTTGAATTTTGCCAATTGTCCCTATGTTGTACTTCATGCGCCACTGTCTTTGATGCATCTTCTACCGTTGCCTAAGAGTTTTCATACCCCCAATTTGGATGTTCTGCAAAATTGAATAGTTCATCGTTATTGATTTCATTAACTTGAATTGGATATCTATTATCATCCAATATAAGTTGAACTGTTATTTTGATTGGCTTGTATACATCACTCCATATCATAATCTAAGTTTTACCCATGTTTTTTGTTGCATTTGAACAGTCAATGTATTCTCCCTAACATGTTGCTATGTTCTTCTAAGTATCCCAGACTAAATAGCAAATCTGACCCTCCTATTTGTCATATTTTTGCTAAACTGTTCCCTAACTTTTTTTTAGCACAACTATTCCTCAATGATGCATTAATTATGCAAAAGTGTTCCTTTTCTATTTTTGATCAATTTTCGTTAGTCAAACAAGATGTTTTCCTTTAGTCAATTGTTTCTTTTGGTCAAATGTTTCATCAAACTTTTATCATTTTCATTTATATATCCACTAAATATAAATATGTATATTATCATTTTTATTTAATTTGATTTAATTAATTAAATTATGAACGTGTGCAATAAATAACATAAATGTCAAAATATAACAAATATTCATTTTATCAAGAAAATAAATTCATACACTTTTTGCTAATTTAATTTCTCAAATATTAAAATTTCCGTAATATACATTCAAACATGATTTTTTTTCTAATTTAAAAACAAAATTTTAATACCCATAAAAAGTGCAAATTAGCACAAAAAATTATATTTTTTTCTAAATATTAAAATTTACGTAAAACAAACTTAGAAAAAACTTGTTATGGAATGAATCTTATAATTCATGTAAAACGTATTAAAAATTAAATCAAATCAAAACATAATTAACACAATTTTTAATACTTTTTTGTATGTATCATAGAAAAAACTTGTTCCGTAACAAGTTTTTTCTAAGTTTGTTTTACGTAAATTTTAATATTTACAAAAAAAATATTTTTTTGTGTTAATTTGCACTTTTTATGGGTATTAAAATTTTATTTTTAAATTAGAAAAAATTATGTTTGAATGTATATTAAAAAAATTTTAGTATTTGAGAAATTTAATTAGCAAAAAGTGTATGTATTTATTTTCTTGATAAAATGAATATTTGTTATATTTTGAAATTTATGTTATTTATTGCACACGTTCATAATTTAATTAATTCGATCAAGTTAAATGAAAATGGTAATATACATATTTATATTTAGTGGATATATAAATGAAAATGATAAAAGTAAATATTTGACCAAAAGAAACAGTTGACTACTGAAAAACATCTTGTTTGACTAACGAAAATTGACCAAAAATAGAAAAAGAACACTTTTGCATAACTAATGCATCCTTGAGGAACAACTGTGCTAAAAAAAATATTTAGGGAATATTTTAGCAAAAACACAACAAATAGGAAGGTCAGATTTGCTATTTAGTCAGTGTCACGTGACCAAGCTTTTGCTGGAACTTTATTACATTCCATCCACTGCACAGTTTTCTCCATTTCATTCTGTTTTTGCACTCTTACCTTAACATTCCATTTCTTCAATTGCTTGTACTTGTTTCTTACCACTTCATCTTTCTGTTCCTTATTATCTAACTGCATTAAGAAACAAAATTTTCCTTTGGCATAAAGTTTTTTCCATCTTATCTTCATCATAGTACATAATTCTTCCATCTCCTCCCTTTCACGCCGATTGTGCGAGCTGAGCCATACCATATTGCCCCATTGTTCCTGCAGATATTCGTTTGTAACTCATTTAACTATCTTTTCTTCATTCATGTCCTTCTAATTTTGGTTTCTACTATTTTCCTCTCTGTTTGTAGAAAATCTAGCCATGTTCATGTGGATTTTGTTTCCTTTTAAAAACCATCCATTTCTTCGTCGTATTGCCTTATCTGCATCCTGCTTTGTTTTAAATCTTACAAAAGCAAAAAATACTCCATTCTTATTCCTTTTTAATGGGATAAAGACGTGGACAACTGGTGCCACTATGTTGAAAAAATCTAATATTTCTTTCTTTAGTATTCTCGCCTTCCACCCCTGCACGTACATCGTCGTATGATCTTCTTGTTTAGGATTCTGTCTTTGTTGTTGTTCACTTGTTCTATATCTTCCTTTCTTTTCCATATCTGCTTCCATTTTGGATCCAATTTATTTTGTTTCCTCCCTCTGTCCTTCCGTGAGCTTGCTAATATCCCTCTTTGATTTGGTGAGATATTCCTTCTCAACTCTGCATACTTCTCCTTCCAGTTGTTTGATGTTCTTCCATTCTCTCTCTCCCATTCTCGCTTTCCCATTGTTGTATCGTATGTATTTTGTTGATGCTTCATATCTGAGTTTTTTCTTTTCTGTATAATTTCTGACCTGCAAGTATTTTGATCCTTTTCACATATGCAGTGATTTTTCAGTTGCATAACTGGTGGGCGACTTTTGTATCAACCATGTAGATGAAGAGATTGGATGATGGATTGTTCTCCAAATTATTAGCTCAGCTGGATTGCGTTGAAGTCATTGCATATGTTTTTTGTCACACACAAAATGGAAAGTATGAAGAGGAAGAGAAGTATGTACTTGAATATGATTTTAGTGTATTTGCTTACCTCATCCATAAAACAAGTGAGTTTAACATTTGTTACGTGTTGCAGACTCATTGGACAAAGACTGGTTTAAGATAATACGTAGGTAACTAACTAATCTAAAAGCTTAAAACTTAAGCTTTTAGAAAATGGCTAAATGCGTATTAGACCCCAAAATATGTACCCTTCTGTACTTAGTACCATCAGGTTTAAAAGCTTTCATCCCGCTACTTAAAGTAACTCGATCCTCCCAAATTGACCCTCGTGCTATTTTCGACAAGAAAAGTGGTCGGAATTGCCACGTGTTCCAATAGAATGAGTATAAGTACGGTTTGACCGTATTTTTCTACATTTGACCTTATAAAAACCATTTAAAACTAAGTTAAATACAAAATAAAAACAAACAAAAGGAAAATAATGGCAAAACAAAATCAAGTTCATCTATCATCTTCCTCAACCCTATCAAACCTAAATGCTATCAAATTTCATTTTTCAAAATCCTCCATCTTCTACAAAATTCAAAGCATAAAATTAACCCCAAAACTCCCAAAATAAAAATCCAAAATCAATCAATGCAAAATATCAATTAACCTTATTCAAACAACACTGTGTTCCCATCTTTGTCAACAAATAGCCACCAAAATCCATTAGAGCAACGCCCCATAACAAAACTCTGAACCTTGCAATAAGAACCAAAAAAAGGTAAAAAAAGAATTGAATAATGATTTAAAAGAAGAACCAAACAATTACCCATCGAGATCTAGTGATTTTCTAGGTGAGCTACGACTAGACTAGTTATAATCGATAAGCGGGGAAAAATCAGAGTCGCTCTAAGCACCATCAGTAAGTTTGGGATGTAGAGCAATAACCGGCCGCTCCGATCTACACATGTTTTGATTTGCCGGCAGTAGGGAATTGAATCGGAATTGCTCTTCATTATGCAGTTCTCATGTTATGTGGATAAATTATTACAAAAGCAGGGACAATATTTGTTCAGGTTTTTTAGAATTTATTTTTAACAGTTGTGCAACTCATTAAGCCTCAATCAACTTTATATGACTACTTTATTGGAGATGATTATTTCATTATAATCTGGGAAGCAATGCCATTTTTTGCATCAATAGATAAAAAGTAATGTTAGGGGTCTCAAATTTTTGATTTTAAATGAGTTTTAAATGACATGACATTGAATATTTTAATAATAATTAATGGCATAATCAATTACATGATATCCACCCAACCAATGTAGTGATGTCACATTTGAAACACTTTTTGAGACCGAAATTTTGATACCCCTAACATAGTATTGATATTCTTTTGAGTGACGATTGAAACCAATGCAATATTCGCAACCAGATTTAAAGGTCTAAAATGATTTTTTTTTACTTCATTAAAAATTGATTTTCATTAATCTATAATTCTTTTGTGTGGTTTTCTTTTGCCGCGGACTCCAGAGACAATATTGATAGTATTGAACGCATGGGGGGCATCCATGTCGGGGCAGAAGACAATATTTTGCGTGCATGCGGATACTTATTAGTCCCTTTTTAATCTGACGCGTTCATATTTGAAATTAACGGTGAGAAATCAGTTGGCTAAAAATAGACCCATAGCCAACGATAGTTGTGTATCATTTCTCAATAATATATATATATATATATATATGGGTGCTGTTCCACAACACACGTTAGCTGAGGGCACTATTCCAACTAACAAATTTGTGACCGTCTATTGTATAATCCAAGGGGTGAGATTGAATAAGACTTTGGTCTGGCTACAGGTGCAACTCTTACCTGCGACCAGGCTAATGACTATTATGCCCTCATTTTGGTTTTTCAAACTGACCGCAGATAGGACCTGCGGCCAGAATACAGAAAAATAAAAAAAAAAAAGTTGGGCTGGGCCGCAGGTCCTACCTGCGGCCAGAATATCCCTTTACTCCTATGTTCCATCCTCAGCGTGTCAATATTTTGGTTGATTCTTCTAAATCGACATACTAGTTAATCATAATTACAAAAATAGTGAAGTAGTGATAAATTTGTTACCTGATTGTAGTCGTGAAATTTATGATTCCACTTATGATTCCTACCTTGTGGGATCTTGTAGTGAACTGTTTACCATTATTATATTGTATCTTCAAAAGTAACATCCAAGGGAATTCAATCAATACAATTGTTCAAACTAGATTTTTCTATTATGATAGAGGACCGATGTACAAATCTTTGATGAAACAAATTTTGGAAGAATCAACCAAAATATTGACTATTACGCTAAGAATGGAACAAAGGAGTAAATGGATATTCTGGCCACATGCCAACTTTTTTTTTTTATTTTCCTATACTCTGAACCTGCGGCCAGTTCGAAAAGCCAAAATGAGGGCATAATAGTCATTAGTCTGGCCGCAGGTAAGAGTTGCACTGGCCGCAGGTAGGGACCTGTGGCCAAGCCCAAGTCTTATTCAATCTCACCATTAGATTATACAATGGACGACCACATATTTGTTAGCTGAAATAGTGCCCCTAGCTAATGTGTGTTGTGGAACGACACCCTATATATATATATATATATATATATATATATATATATATATATATATATATATATATAATCTACAAGTAATATTAACTATGGACACTATGAACTCTCCGTTCCTTAGAGGACCGAAAAGACCAATTTTTATTTTTGAAAGTTAAAGTATGCAAAATGTTTTATTTAATATGTACGTTCTCTTTCTAAAATATTGTACTTCTCTCTCTAAACATACTTATTTTTATCTCTATAAAAGCTTATTTTTCTCATTCAAAAATATGTATTTTCTCTTTCTAAATTTATTCCCCCTTGACCTTTTGACTCTTCATAATTGTGCAAATAGGACAACTGAATTAGACCAAATTCACCCAACTTGCACCCACCGACCATTTGAACCGAATCGGAGTTACAAACCTATACAAACCCATATGAGACCAAGCCTGTATTGAAAGGGCATGATTAACGCTAATAAAAATTGAACTATTGAATCCTTCTAGACACGATAAACAAGGAGAATGTTCAGTAACAATGTAGAATGTGCAGTGATTCAATAGTCATCAATTAACTACATAACTTATATGATTAACGCTCTTTCTAATTTACAATTCTAGAGAGAGAGAGTAATATAAAATTTTAGAGAGAGAAAATGATATAAAATTTTGGAGGAAGAAAATGTTATGGGAGGGAGTGAAATAAAATTCTAAAGAGAGAAAGGAAAATTTTAGAAAGCATTTGAATAATCCAAATTTACACATGTTCATGTTTAAATTTGATATATCGGGCGAAATCCATATCCATTCATATTTATTTATGACCGTTTATTCTCAACTCACTTAATTTTTAGTCCATTTAAGTCTCACTCATTTGAACCCGTCCAAACCTTATATGAAGTTATAATTTATTTGTGTTTATAAATAACTCTTATTTTAGAGAGAGGGAGAATTTTGGAGATAATTTTTTTTTCTGATTTCGGTGGCCAGCTAGAGGCTGATTTTTGTTTTTTGTTTTTTTATTTTTTTTGGGAGATTTGGAGATCATTCCTTAATTCGGCCATCTAGCAGGAAGAAGGAAGCTTTATTTTTCTTTCTTTTCTATAGTCTCATCCGCGGTCTGGATCTTGTTTTTTTTTGATATTTTTAATTATTTACTTGGGCTAATTAGTTTAATAAATTGTTTTATTTGGATCATTAGTGGAGATAATAACTTATTTGGGTTAATTAGTTAAGTAAAAATTGTTTTTAAATAATTAACATTAGTTAATATTTTGCATTTTATTTAGTTACTTCTTTTGTATTGATTTGTATTTATATTGTATTTGTACTATTTTATTGAGTTAAATACGATCAAATACGGTCAACAGGTATATTTATTCCACGTGGGGTCACGTGGCTACTTTCTGGCAAAAAAATTAGCCGGAACTCTAAATAGGGTCTCTCGTGGTTACTTGAGAGTACTTTGGGTAGCGAGATAAGAGCTTTTGAACCTGAGAGTATCAAGTACAAAATAGTGCATACTTCAGGGTCCAATACACAATTAACCCCTTAAAAAGAGACACCAACAATATATATCAAGCCAACACCCTCCCCCCTCGCGTGCATACGTAGAGAGAGGTAATGATATGCATATGCACTAATAACAATATTAAGGGCAATGTGTAAGGGCAATGTGTAGCGAGAAGGCTTGATTACAAAACCTTGCACAACATACACACCCATATAAATGGCAACGTGCGAACTTACACACCTTGAGTTCTGATACCTTGTTAAGTAACCAACTCATCTAAAAAATTAAGCTTTTAGAAACAGGTACTAACAATATTTATCAAGTCAACAATAATGAAACTAGATTACTTAGTTGCCTTCTAGCATTCTTATCTCCCTAGATGAGCTTAAAAACTATTTACCAATTGTTTGAGCATTAATTAGCAAATTTTAGGTGGAACATTCTCGGTGTTTAAATATGGGTAAGCGAGATAAAAATTGCGACAAAAATAGTTTTCTGGCAGTTCTTAAGGTGGAGAATGAGAAAAAACTACTCACTGACCAGAATGTCATTTTGGAAGAATGATAAGGAACTTATGAGAGGAAGAGTGGTGTTCCCTTGGCACAATGCAAAGGTGATTTTTTACTTTCATTAATGGCGTGTAAATTTTGGAAAAATAGGAAGTTACTTTGGAAGAGCCATCATCATATGATAAAATTAGACCCTACTTTCAAATGTTGTACTGATGTTTAATGGTGGTGTATGGATCTAGCCCTATAGTAGTAGATTTCTTTTGTGTTGTTTTCTTTTGCCGCGGGCTCTAGAGACAATATTGATAGTATTGAATGCATGGGGGCTATCTATGTCGGGGTCGAAGACAATATTTTGCGTGCATGCAGATACTTATTAGTTCCTTTTAATTTGGCGCGACCATATTTAAAATTAACGATGAAAAATCAATTAACTAAAAATAGATTCATTCAGCGATGGTTGTGTGTCATTTCTCTATAATATATATATATATATAAAGAGTGATCCGTAACTAATATTAACTATGGACACTGTACTTTCTGAAAAGACCGACTTTTAGTTTTAAAAGGTAAAGTATGCAAAATGTTTTATTTAATATGTACTTTTTCTTTCTAAAATATTGTACTTCTATCTCTAAGCATACTTTTTTTTTTCTCTATAAAAGCTTATTTTTTTCATTCTAAAATATGTATTTTCTCTTTCTAAATTTATTCTTCCTTGACCTTTTGACTCTTCGTAATTGTGCAAATAGGACAACTGAATTAGACCAAATTCACCCAGCTTGCACCCACCGACCATGTGAACATAATCGGAGTTACAAGACTATAAAAACCCATATGAGACCAAGCCTGTATTGAAAGGGCATGATTAATGATTGACACATTTTTTATACATTTTAATATTCTCATATTTATTATTTTATATATTTATTTTATTTAACTAATACATTTTATTTTATTTTTGCAGGATTTATCTTATTTATCTTGGTGATCAAATAAAAGATAATTGTTGCAACTTTTAAAGATGGAAAATGACTCTTTGAAGATTACCATGTAGAGGTTGAAGTTCAGAAGGAAAGAGGAGGATAAAAAGGAAACAAAAGAGACCAAGTTTAATGAATTCAAATTAAGTCACAAATTTATTTTCCCTATAAATAGGTTTTTTGTTTTAGAGAGAGGTTACCACTTTTTATATTTTTATTTTCTTTCTCCTTCATTCGGCTGGAACAAAAGGAGGAGTCATACGTTGTTTATTTTTTTCTTTTTTCCAAGACTAGCAGCAGCTTTGTTTTATCATTGAAGAATTAATATTAGTTTGGTTCACTGGTTAATGTTTGTTTTCTTTTCTTTTCCGCAAAAGTATTGTTTGACTTCTTTATACAAGTAATATCATTCTTCTATCTTTACTTAGAAAAATATGTACCGATTTTATTTTATGTGTTTACCCATCAATATACACACTTAGTAATTTAAATACTATTCTGTTAGTTAGTGTTCCACTTAATTTAGTTAGTTATTTAATTATTTAGACACATATTTTTTTATGCAAATGGTAGTAGTGTGGGCCCAAGTGCATATTAGGGTTTACATGACCTAATTAAATTAAATGTACAAATTAGGGTTCATGTGACCTAATTAAATGTACAAATTAGGGTTTACAAAAACCTAATTAAATGCGTTAGACCCGGGGAAGTCTCCACGTGTTCCAAGGCAGAAGACTCGTGGATGCGTCCTATTTTGGGAATTGATTGAGGGATTGGATTGGTGGCTAGAAGAACAGGACAATTTGGGCATTACTTTGATGATTAAAGGACATTTCTGGAATTTTTCCTTTAAAACATGACTAAAGGGTATTTCTGGAATTTTTCTTAAAACATGTGCCTGGCATGTGACTATTTCCCAGGCAAGCTCTATAAATAGTTCTTCTATTCTAAGAAAAGGGGATCGCTCTCAAGACATTACACTTAGACTCTTGGAAGCTCATTACACTTGGAACTCTTTCTCAACTCAAAGACTCAAGAAGGCTCTTGGAATCCCTGCTACCCTAACCCGGTTTCCGGATTCTAGGAGTTCTGCCACGTGTCATTGGAGTAATCGCCCACCTATTCTTCTCCCCTCTTCAATCAATCAATCAATTCCGTGCTCTTCGTGGATTTCTCTCCTCTCCAGCCAACACGAAACCCTAACCCTAGCAAGGTATAATTTCTTTACTTACATTTATTTGGCGACTCTGCTGGGGAAGTGTAGAATTCGTGAAGGGTATGCCCACAACTCGAAGTGGGAGAATTACAGGAAGAGTTTCACCGACAACAAGCATCACTTCACCGGATCCGATTTCAAGGCAAGTAAATCTAGTGCTCCAAAGCGCGAATCTGGATTTTGATCAACCCATCTTAGAAGACGTTTCGGAAGGAAGTTCAACATCACCTCAAATGGCTGATCAACAACAAACCAGTGCTAGGTAGACAAACACAGGAAGGCAAGGTGAGGAAGTAACTGGAGCACAGACAACTGCGAATGTTGTTCAGATGGAGATGCTTAAGGCATTACAGGAGGCACGAGAAGGCCAAGGAATGATGATGACCATGATGCTGGAAATGCAGAGGAAGCAGGAAGAGATGGGGAATTTCCACCAGCAGTTGATGCAAATCCCCACTTTCAGGGCTATGTTCCCAGGGAGTTCACAGGGGGAACGAGCAGAAGTGGAGGACAACAGTAACACCAAAGAGAATTAGACTGTGCCTCCAACAACGGAGAGTTAGCCGATTCAAATCATCAACTTGGAGCCCCAAAACAGCGGTGATGTGCCACAACTCAGATTAGAAGCAAGTCAGCCTCAGCCCAACATCATCCCGACCACTCTCTAGCATTTTCACAAGTGCAGATACCGACCATCCCAAGCCACATCCAACGAACAAGTCAACAAGCACCGCCGATACAAATTGTGCAGGATGCAAGTGTACACCAGCCAGTTTCCTTACCATACGCACCACCTATGCATCAATACATCACAGATATGATCGATGTGATCAATCAACTTCGCAAGCAACATCGTGACCTTCAGAGTTGGACTTTACTCCACCCTACCTGGCACATGTACGGAGACAACCTTACCCGGTAGGGTATATTGAGCACCCTCTGCAGTTGCCAAAGTATAACGGAGAGAAAGAGAATGCCAGGGAGCATATTGCCAGGTTCGTGGAGTCAATGTCTCCATGGTTGGGTTATGATGAGGTGAATAACCACAATCTGTTGATGAGGGAATTCAACAAGACCTTGACGGATAGTGCCTTCAGTTGGTACTACAACTTGGAGAAGGGATCAGTCCATGATTGGGATGATCTGAAATTGCAATTTTTTAAGAAATTTTTCTATGTGCAGAAACAGGTAACTATTGTAGAGCTGATGCGATTCAAGCAGAAGCCGAATGAGGAGCTGTCAGATTATGTAGACAGATTCAGGGCCCAAGCACAGAAGTGTGCAGAACCAATTGAGGAGAAGAACTTGATTAGCATATGCAACAATGGTGCTCTAGACTCCTTCAAGCCCCATCTCATTACAAAAGCCTGTGATTCATTTGCGACCCTCTCATCCTTCGCACAAGATTTGGGAAGAATAATGACAGTGCTCACCAGCCATGCGACGATTACATGGAAGGATAAGAGGACAACAACTGTGGCTTTGGCTGATTCTCAGTCAAAACCACAAGGGGGCAAGAGGGAGAAGAATGAGAGAAATTTTGAACGGAGCAAAGGAAAGCATGGGGACAAATATACCAGAATGCCAGTTCCAGAGGCTATCACATGCAGTGAGAAGGCTTTTAGGGACCTGTATAAACAATGGATAGAACATGGAGTGGTGAGGCCTCCGAAGCCCAGATTTGTTGTGACCGAAGAAATAAAAAGAAGACCAGACTTTTGTGTATACCACCAGTACGCAGGACACTCCACTATCGATTGTTATAGTCTGCGAAGGATATATCATAAAAAGTTGGCGGCAGGAGAAATTGAGCTGGGAAAAGGAAGCAGCGTGCATGACAAGCCACTGCCTAATCACAAGGGAAAAGAAACGTGCAACATTATTACTCATAGTGAGGCACCAGAAGTGGGGATGATGGAGAATGCAGAAAGGATGGAAGAAATGATAGATGTTGATCCAGGCCTGCAGGTGACGACGTTGATGAATGGAGTTAAGTTCAGAAATTTTTTCGACCAGATAGGGTTGGCCAAGGAAGCAAGGATAGAAGCAACCAAGGCGATCATCAAAGCAGCCGAAACCCAAGAAACCTACATGGCAGTGAGCAAAGAATTTGTGAAGGCAGTGGAAGAGGAAGAAAACAAGATATCTTTCTCTAAAACTAACAGAGAGATAAGATACCCGCACAACTGACCGATGTATGTGACGACAATCATAAATGGAATAGAGGTGCGGAGGGCGTTCATTAACAATGGAACATCTATAAACATTATGCCCTACACTGTGTTTAAGCAGTTAGGCCTGCCAGAGAAGAGAATTGTGAAAGAACCAACAAACATCACAGGGTTTGCCAACCAAAGTGCCAGAACCCTGGGACACATCAAGGTGGACATGCAGGTTGGAAAGATTCGAGGACCTGTAATGTTTCATGTTACCAAGGTGGATGCAGCGTATCATCTCTTGCTAGGAAGGGCTTGGCAAAATGACTATGGGGTGGTGCCCTCAGTTTTTCATCAATGCCTGAAAGCTATCTAGAAGGGGAAAGAAGTGAAAGTACTGGCAACAAAAAATCCCTTTGGACCAGAGGAGGCACACATCGCCGAAACAACTTTCTTCGACGATGTCGCTGAAGAGGGAGAAAAGCAGATTGCAAGGCCTGATTCCCTAAGACTAGCAAGCTGGGAAGAAGTACAGGAAGATAAGTTCGTGCCTTTCAGAAAAGAAAAGAAGAAGACCTCGGAACAAGGAGAATGTTCCAATAATAAGAAGCCGGTGGTAATAGACCTGGAGAAAGGAGAAAAGAAAAGGCCAGCAGATCCTGAAGATGCCAGAAATATAATAAATGCCAAACAGACAGTAAAATCAGATGATGGCCAAAGAACGAAATGGGAGAGGGTTGTTAAACCCGACGGAAAGGTAGTGTTTCGCTTATGACGGTGCGAGGGGGAAAAGTCTAAGGGAGAGTGCAAACCCAGCGGCTCAGGAGGTGTCCCCCACTCCAGCAGTAATGAAGAAGAAGAAATAGTGCAACGAAAGGTAGAACCAGCTCCAGAATGCTTTGAGAATAGGCCAAAACCTCAACAAAATGAATTAGAAGAAGTTGATTTGGCAATAGATGGAGGAACGCCAAGACCGACTTATGTCAACAAAGAACTGGATGCTAATCAGAAAGAGGAGCTCGTGAAATTGCTGTGAGAGTATAGGGATGTCTTTGCTTGGAACTACGATGAGATGCCCGGGATTGACAAAGAGTTGGTAGAGCACAATTTGAATGTAAGTCCGGGAATAAAACTAGTGAAGCAAGCTCCTCGCAACTATGCACCTGAAGTTGAAACCCAAATCAAGGAGGAAATCAAGAAGTTACTGGAAGTAGGGTTCATCAAGCCAATCCAACATCCAATATGGTTATCCAGCATTGTACCAGTAAAGAAGTCAAATGGTCAGTTACAGATATGTGTGGATTTCAGAGACTTGAATAAGGCATGCCCAAAGGATATGTACCCATTACCCAACATAGATACTTTGGTAGATGCAACGGCTAATCATGAGATGATGTCATTCATGGATGGGTTTGTGGGTTACAATCAGATAAAGATGTCGATAGAAGATGCAGAGTTGATGGCCTTTCGTACCCCGTTTGGGAATTTTTACTATTTAGTAATGCCCTTCGGGTTGAAGAACGCGGGGGCAACTTATCAAAGGGCAATGCATGCTATATTTCATGACATGATTCATGATATAGTAGAAGACTATGTGGATGACATAGTGGTGAAATCCAAGAAAGCGACTACTCATGTGGAGGACCTGAGGAAAGTGTTTGAGCGATGCCGAAAATACCAGTTGAAGATGAATCCAAAGAAGTGTGCTTTTGGAATGACGGCTGGAAAATTCTTGGGCTTCTTGGTGCATAACAGAGGTTTGGAGGTAAACCCAAGCAAGGTAAAAGCCGTTATGGAGATGCCCCCACCAAAAACGCAAAAACAGTTGAAAAGCTTTCTAGGGAAAGTTTCTTATATGAGAAGATTTATGCCAGCATTAGCAGAAGTCACAGAACCTTTTGGCAAATTGCTAAAAGGAAAGGCAGAATGGGACTGGGGGCAAGACCAACAACAGGCCTTCGAGAAGGTAAAAGGAATTTTGGCTTCAGCACAAACGATGGTAGTACCACAAAGAGGAATACCGTTGCAATTGTACATCACCTTTACCACAAAGTCTATAGGGGGATTGATCACACAAGAAGTGGAGGGAGAAGAAAAGCCTGTGTACTACATCAGCCAGATAATTAGAGGACCGGAAACCCGGTATTCGCAGGTGGAGAGATATTTCCTTGCATTGGTGTTCGTAGCGCAGAAAATGCGACATTATTTTTTGGCACACGAAGTGAAGCTTGCAACAAGAACTGACCCGATCAGATACCTACTGACTAGGCCAGCATTGGTAGGAAGACCTGTAAGATGGATGATGATACTTTCAGAATATGATATCCAATGCGTAACACCAAAGGCAATCAAATATCAGGCTTTGACAGACCTATTAGCTCAATTTCCAAATGGAGAATACGAACCTCCCTCTGAGGATCTTCCAGGGGGAGAAGTAGAACAAATTGACATAGTAGATGAAGACTCAAAATGGTGGAATTTAGCCTTTGATGGGTCATCTGCTGAAGGGAAAGGTGGACCAGGCGTGGTGTTGACCACCAAAGAAGGAAAGGAAGTAGCTTTGTCATACAAGTTAGACTTCCCCTGCACGAACAATGAAGCAGAATATGAGGCGTTCATATTGGGATTATTAGCAGCTCGAGAATTGGGAGCTAAACGCCTGAAAGTAAGGGGAGATTCAAACTTGATTGTGCAACGAATAAGAGGGAAATTCGTAGTGAAGGAGCCTATATTGGCACCATATCAAACTATAGCACAAAAAGTGATGGAGGACTTCAAGAAGGTGGTTATTGAGTACGTGCCAAGAGGACAAAATAAACAACTTGATGCATTAGCCACGGTAGCATCTAGAGTATATGTCCAAGGAGAAGACCTAGATGTGAAGGTAATGAAGAGAACCCTCCCAACCATGGTGTTGGACTTGTTCCCCAAAGAGATGACAGATGATTAGAGACATAACATCTCCCATCAATTGCAAACGAAGGAGGGGACCATATCACCGGTGGAACTTCAGAAATACACCATCATCAAGGGAGTCTTGTACCATAAAGAAACAGATGGGGTATTGACACGATGCTTGGGGAGGCTCGAAGCACAGCGAGTTTTGCATCAGGTACATGCAGAAAATTATGGGTTGGCAGATATCGGATTGTATAGAAGGTTGTAGCGCCAAGGGTATTATTGGCCTGAAATGAAGAAGGAAGCAGATGCACTTCAACGACAATGTGTTTCATGCCAAGAATACCCTGGGGAGGAGGAATGCGCCTTCATCGATGACATAGAGGATTGACAAATCCCTTATGTAGAGTTTTTACAAAGCGACAATCTGCCCGCCAAAAAGAAGGACGCAATCTTGATAAAGAGAAAGTCACAACGCTTCTTGCAAAATGGAGAATTGTTTAGAAGAGGGTTCAATGGCAAGCCCTTACGGTGTTTGGAAGTAGGAGAGGCCAAAGATTTGGTCTATCAAATGCATAAAGACGAGCACCAAGGGGGAGCCAAATTATACAAACAACTTATTGATCATGGTTATTACTGGCCCAAGATGGAAGAAGATTGCTTGGATTTTGTCAAAAAGTGCCACATCTGCCAAATCCACGGGAATCTGACTCATGCTCCCGCTGTAAACCTACGGACCATAGCAACACCATGGCCCTTTCATACATGGGGAATGGATCTTATAGGTCCCATTCATCCTAATTCTAAAGGCAACATATGGATCTTGACGACCACTGAGATGTATACAAAGTGGGTAGAGGCAATCCCTTTGAAAAAGGCTACGGGTCCAGCAGTGGCGAACTTCATTAAGGAACATATCATTTGTCATTTCGGGATCCCAAAGATCATTCTGTCAGATAATGGAACTCCTTTCATCAATAGAGACATCAAAAGTCTGATGGAAAGATATAGGGTGAAGCATTACAAGTCATCACCATACTACCCGAAAGGCAATGGGCAAGCAGAAGCCACAAACAAAACCTTGATCAAGATTCTGTCAAAAACCCTAGATGATCATCCGAAGACATGGGCAGAGCAGTTACCGATATCATTATGGGCATATCGAACTTCAAAAAGAAAACCTACGGGTGAAACCCCATATACTTTAGTTTATTGAGAAGAAGCTATCTTGCCCGCCGAAATAGAAATTCCTTCAGCTAGGATGAGACTCCGAAGCTTAGTCGAGGAAGAGAACCAACCAGCAGCCCTAGAGGCCTTAGCTGACTTCCGAGACCGAGCCAAAGAAAAATTGGAACAGTATCACGAAAGACTGCGACGACAATACAATACCGCAGTGGTACCGCGACAAATTCTGGTGGGGGACTTGGTGCTCAAGACAGCAAATTAAGTCATGAGGGGAACACCAACCACCAAATTTTACCCCAAATGGGAAGGCCCGTATAGGATACGAGAGATCTCCGAAAGCGGGTATTGCAAAATATCTCGCGTGGGATCAAATGCTATCTCAGGCCCATTGAACCTGAAATGGGTAAAGAAATATTACACATGAGATAGTCATCACGAGAGTTATACTTTCAACTTCAAAAGTAGTTAAGGCACCTGACTATAAGCCCTCACAGTTATACTTTCAAATTTTAAAAGAAATCGAGGCACTTGACTATAAGTCCTCAACCTGAAAAAACAGTTACACTTTATCTCTAAAAGTGACGAACGTTATGCTTTATCCGACAAAAGCAAGATTTATTGTTTTTTAATGAAAATTTTGAAACGTTATGCTTTTCGTTAAAAGCAATTTGATCATCAATAAATTATCAAACTTTCATTCACTTATTTTTCGAAAAGATATATATATATATATATATATATATACATGTTATTGATAACATTTATGTTTATCTATTCATAATACCTATTGTTGCCTTAGAGTATTAATTTGAGTAACTTAGGATTCAATGATAAATATTGAGTTTTGAGGAATCATTCAAATTAAAGGCAATCAACAAGGTTAAAGAAACTCTAATTTGATAAATGAAATATGTGTAAATGAGTTTCTGAAACAGGAAAAGGGAAAAAGAGACTACAGCAAGTCATGATCTAAAGACCACGACATATCAAACTGCAGCGAAGGCATAGCTAAGGCCTCCAAATCACTAATGACAGCATCCCGAATCTTGAGATTTTCAGCTTTAGATTTTTTGACATCTCGAGTAGCTGACTCTAAGTCCTGAAGCTGTCGCTCTACTCCTGAAGCTGAGACTTTAAATCTTGCGAATGGATCTTCAATTTGTTTACGACTTCCTCAAACTCTGAGATCTGTGCTGAAAATTAGTCATCTTCACACTTACGTATAACAATTTCCGAACGTAGCTCAATAAGATTGAAATTCGACTTGAGGAGATCCAGCCTAGCCCGAAAAGGGGCCATGTCAACACCCACAGCTGCAAGGTCGTCTACATCATCACTAAATTTCTTCAAGTCCTCAACTCGCAAAGAGTATAAGGAAAGAGTGTGCAACCCAAGCACAAGGCCTGCGAGCTGCTCTAGGAAGAAGGTCTGGGCAGAAGACGCCTTAATAATCAGCTGGTCGAGTATATGTGGGAACCGAGCTAGGAGGCGCTCAAGACTTTCCTGACTAGACGATGATATCCGGAAGCTCCTCCAAGAAACAAGGTCTCCGTTTGGATTGAAGGAAGCTCTGACAGGAGCAACTTTGGAGGCCATCATAGAATTTGTCGAGATAAAAGATAGAGGAGCACGGGGCTGCTGGGATGCTGATGAATCCATGACGCCTTGGTCATCCGGAAGACAGCCTGGAGGATAACCGAGGTCATTATCTAGCGAGGTGTCAACATCTGGTTTGATAGTATCGAATGAGGCAAGCGCATCAACAGGCAAAGGCAACTCTTGCATCTTCTCACTCTGGAAAACAAGATGAGAAAAATATAATATATTTGAAAAAAAAAAATAAATAAATAAAAAATGATATATTTACCAAAGAAAGATACTCACAAGATAGTCAATGGAAAAATAGTTAGGAGATGCCACAGAAGGCGGAATGTCGCTCAGCCCACCCAAAATGCTGTCTACAATGCCCTCCCGAGAACTCGCCAACTCGGTAGAATCCTTCTGTGGAGGACACACATCCGCAATAGTTTCAGCAGGATCCTCCCTCGCGGAAGCAGGAGTCTCATCAGTCTTCTTAGGTCTATCATGTGGAGAAGCTGGAGGAGGGTTTGAGGAAATTATTACATCATCCAAAGCAAGGCTCGAACTCACATCAGATAAAGTGTCTTGAGCATCAAGACTGACACAAGCTTCATGGGATGAAGATGACTCAACACTGATAGGTCGGGGAGGGTCACAACTCGTAGAAGCCACTGCGGTTGCCCTATTTGCAGTAATAGGCATAAACTCAAGAGGAACATCCTCATCCTCATCATCAGCATCGCCAATCTAAAAACGGTGGACATAATGATAAAAGGAATCATGAAAGCAACTATATGGATAGTAACAGACATAAATGACGATACTACAAAATGTATAAACACATACCAAATTTCTACGGCGTTTCTTGACTAGATCCTCGGCTACCGGCACAATAGGACTAGCATCCTCAGGAGGGCGTTTTGCTAATGGCCTTAAGCGAAGCCTGATGCCAGGACGACTAACCGGGGACACGGTAGAAGCCATAGGAGGAGCCACCTCCGAATCCATAGGGGTAGATGTTCTTGTTCTGGAACGAGTAATTCTCATTTCCCCGGCATCAGAGGATCCCTGGGGAGGAACTG
Organism: Aralia elata; assembly: GCA_034770075.1. Taxonomy (NCBI): domain Eukaryota; kingdom Viridiplantae; phylum Streptophyta; class Magnoliopsida; order Apiales; family Araliaceae; genus Aralia; species Aralia elata. The sequence goes on from CM068379.1 coordinate 13,561,301, forward strand.
GAGGAGGCATCCGAGACAGAGGTAACTGAGACAAGGACCGTGGTGGAAGATTCCTGGAGGTAGTAGGGGCCTGTACAGGAAGGATAACTGGGTCACTTTGAGAATGAACACCTGCTGACCGAGGAGGAGAAGACTTAGGCCTAAAGGCCTCAAGCTCAACAAGGCGGCTACTGGCTGGCCATCGTTCCGAACGGACATTGGGCTTAGGAGAACATAATATCCTAACCCATTTAAGACATTTGGGAGGAGAAGTTGGTCTAGAGCACATCAGTGTGTCGTCCTCCTACCTCTTAAGATTGATTTGCCAGTAGTTGCGTTCACCAGTAGTATACCGCCCACTCCGAGTAGCAGTTGGTATGACAAAAGCAACTGGAAAGGATTTGTGAGGAGCACCTGGGGGTTCTGGAAGGGCCCATGCAAAAGAGGGGGAGGTAGACACGAAATTGAGGAGAGCAATCTCATAAGTCTCCTTGCAAGTACGGCCGAAGGGACGCTCCTGGTCAAATCCAAACTGCCTCATAACCCTATGAGGATTATAAAGTACGGTACCAAAATCATTATCCTCAATAAAATATGGAAGCTCCGCAGCCCGAAGGAAGACGAACTAGAACAATAAAGAACCACTCAACCCGTTGGTGTTTAGATAAGAGCGAGACTCACGCCTATAGAAGTGAGGAAGGTGACCATTGTTTTTCGAAACAATAGTGTAAGGACGAGCAGTGAAGCACGAAAAATCATCGATGAAAAGCCGCAAGTCTGAGCTAAAGCGGTAATCAATCCAGCGGGCTGTCCGGGGGTCGATGTGGGGTAATAAAAAAGGGTCTGAAGACTTCTTCTTCCTCTTAGAAAGATGTTCAAGAGAAGAATAACCCTTGAAACGCTCGAAGAGGAAAAGCTGAAGGAAGGAGCCTGGAATGAAGCAATTCACGTCGTACCTGAGTAAATGAAAAGGGAAGGTTGATAATTCAGGAAAAGAAGAGAAAAATGCAGTGTGAAAGACAGTTAATGAAAGCATGAAAAAGAATACCTTCCAACAGATTCTCTCAAAGCGAAGGCCACCTCATCTAAACGGTGATACAAGGTTCCCAAAAAGAGGAAAGCAAGAGGAATCTCCAAACCCCGAGATAGCAGAGCTGCTAAACTAAACATACGAACTGAGGGACCGTCAACAGGAGACCCGGGAAAGAGAAAGCGAGACAACCACATAGCCAGATAGGCTGCCAAAGGAGAAGGACAAGGCTCCTTACGAAAAGCAAGGACGGATTGGTCATAAGTCGAACTATCCCACTGGTTAGTTTTGTAGTCCCGAAAGAAGTAGCGCACCCAAGATAACCATGAAGTGTGACGCCCCCAAAATAGGTCCATACAACCCATTTTGAGTCGCCAATAACATTCCACAAAATACAAATACAAATATGAATTTTCCCATTTACAACTAATAAGTGTTGTGCAAAATACGACAACACAATACAAATACATCTTAAATTCTCAATACACTTATTGCCACACTAATAGTAAGGTATTGAGACACTTCTATTATCTCGGACCATCACTCCATTCCCCGGCTAGTCCCCGCTACACTCTCTTTTCCTGAGGAGAACAATGGAACAAAAAGGAAAAGGGTGAGCACAAATAGCCCAGTAAGAAATATCATGACTAAGATAATGAAGAATAAAAATTATCTTTAGATTTACAGATATTTTAATTGTTCAACAACAACAATTACAGCGGAACAAACAATCCATTAGAAGAGTCAACTAGATTATAATATCTACCATCTTCTATAAATTAAAGGATCACCACCAATATTTTATCCCTGTAACACCAATCAACAATTCCTGTTTATGAACATCCAAATCAACAGTTTATATTCAACAACCTCTCTTTGCACTACGTGCCAAAGATATTTATTTATAACATCACCGGTCATGATCATGCCAAACGCCAGTTCATCTTTGCACTACGAGCCAAATAGAACTTTCACCATACGCCTTTATTTGTAACACCAAAAGTCATGATTATACCAATACACAGTTTGGTCAAAATCATGTCACGCCTGTTCATCTTTGCACTACGGGCCAAAGAGAACTATCACCACAATTTAAGTATGAAGATGAGGATGATGACAATGATACAGTGAGATTAAGGATAAGAAAAGCTTAATAATTTAATCAGTATCAAAGATTAACCAAATTGCCAACACGATGACCAAATTGTGGAGTCAAATTCAAGAATGATATTCAAGAAATTATTTTATGCTTCAACTATAACGTATAAAATGAAATAGAAAGATTCAAGTGAAAAGATATTAGATGAAGCACAAACTATTAAGGATATTCTACTAATTTTTAGGGATTTTCTCCATTTAAAAATAAGGTTTTGGAAACAAACAAAGATTTCTTATCATAAATGGAGAAATGTGAAAGAAAAAGATATCCCTTAAAGAGTACAAAAGAAATGATACGTTATACGAGTATAACAGAATATATGAAACTGCAAATGGATTTTCACCTGTCATGCGATAATTCGCGTAGACAGATTATTTCCACAACAGATTAATAAGTAAGGAATACAAAGGGTTATTCACCAGGTACGACACTCGTACATACAGGTTATTCCCACAGAGTAATACAGAATGAATACAGAAGGGTATTCACCAGGTACGACACTCGTACATACATGTTATTCCCACAGAATAATAAGGAATGAATACAAAAGGATATTCACCAGGCATGCGTCATACCGCACGGACAGGTTATCCCCATAAATTAAAATAGAATGAATAACAACCTTTATGAGTATAATATCACTTACGAACATAAAAGCAAATGATATTATATATGAGTATGAAAGAAATGATATTCCCTACCTTAGTTAACAAGTGACTGGATGTTACTTTCTATGAAGTTTACTAACTTCGGATACTACTAGTATTCTCACAAATACTCACAATAGCCTAGCACACTAAGAGAACTTAAGAAATTTAGAGAGAGAGAGAGGAAGTATAAGCAATGAAGGTGTGAAATTTTCTTAAGCAAACCCTCCCTATTTATAGGAAAATCAAGGTGAGGGCATTTTAGTCTTTTCCCTAAATTTTCTTGGTTTATTACTCTTATACCCTTGGCATATTCTTTTAATATACTTTATGCCATAGTATATTTTCAGAATATGCTTTCACTTAGGTTTTTAACCCTAAGGTAAAATAAAAATTGAATTAACTATTTACTGACGGTAATTACTATTGAATGACATGTGGGTCCCACGGAAAAATAAAATCTGAAGAAATTATTTTACGAAAATAATTTGTGGGTCCCACCGATCAAATAGTTATGGGTCCCACGGAATAAAGTGTGGGTCCCACAAAAATATAAGTTAACTTACAACAAACGCTTCACGTATTTTTAATCAACACTATTTTAAACTTTCAACAATTATTCACCGTTAATATTATAGACTTATAATATTGACAACCAGATCATTCCCAGGAAAAAGGGGGCCTTCCGTATAAACGGCGCGCAATTAAATAACCTTTTTCCTTGACAAAATTTCTAGATATTGTCAATAATGCTAAAATATCATATCAAATAATATAAGTTACAGTGTCATGACAAATAATAAAAAGTATTATGCAGATGCTACTGTAACAATTATTGAATCAAAATACTGTGCAATAGCTGCTTTATCAATTATTGAATCAATAATATAAAATACTGTGCAACACCGTGTGCTTGTGAAATACCGCGTACTACTGTAGACTAACGCGTTTTACCGTTCTTTTTATTACCGGGTATTTCAACAGTTGCAGGTGATAATACTGTTGACAAATACTGTCGTTTTCAGTATCCGATAATGGGGCCCACTATCGTTGACAATATTGCCATTTCGGCGCCGTCGTATGATACCGAATATAATATTCTCCGACAAAAAGAATATTTCCCGACATGTACTGTTTATCAGATAATTTGCATATAACACCCTTAACTATCATTTATAATAATTAAGCACTTTACTATTTAGAAGAATAATCATAAAGAAAATAATAAACTTTTATTTCATAAAGTCGGGATCTTACATGAAGTCTTTTGTCGGCTAGGGGTCTCGAAATCTGGAAGGAGTGTGTCACCTTTGAATCGTGAGACATAATGGGAAGACTGCTTGAAGGCCTCCATCAAGTAGGCAACACACTCAACATCTCTAGCAGACATATTAGATGGGTCACAAGAAGCCGAAGCTACAGCAGGGAGGCTACAAGATATAACTCAACATAAGCACATAATTTGAAAAAGAGAGGGGAAAATAAGAACGAATGAAAGAAACAAAAGGAAAGGCTTACTGGTAGATAGCATAGACATCCTCTAGTGTAGGGGTGAATTCCCCCTAAGTAGTAACAAATGTGCATGAAGAGGAGCACCAGCGAGAAATCAACACAGTAAGAGCGTCATGATCCTGTTGAATACGTAGATCCCTACATAGCTGAATGCAGCGATATATGCCCGCGCTCTTTAGTATAGCCTTATACTCAACATTCCCGAGGATCTCGTCAGTCTAATGTTGCCATCCTTGAAGATGGCTAGATGAGTCAGACAGGAAGCGAAAGGGACTGAAAGGGTATTCTTGTTTCTCTATGCACATGCGGGGAATGCGACCGAAATGGGGGAAGTCGTCCCAACCTCCGCAAGCCGCGACATAAAGAAACAAGCCTTCTTTTTCTGGTGAAGGAAAAGTTGTGCGATCATAAGTCCGGACATGCTCCCAAAAAGTGTCAAAATGCCCAAAAAAGAGAGCCTTTCCCCAATCATTGACGAAGGGAGTTACCTTGGAAGTCTTCAAGTCTTCAGAGTATCCGGTAGATGAGGCCTGCAAGTAAGAAAGACTCCACATGAGGATACTAAGGATGTCAAGTAAGACATATGAGCTTGAGGAGGCTTACCATGACAAGGGGAGAATCTGAGATTTTCACTTTAGAATACCTGAAAAGAAGAAGAAATGAAGTCAAGGAAGGATCAAAATCACAATTATGAAAGAAAAACTAGATTTGAAATTTTTCCAAAAAACTTCAGACAACCAAAATATATCCTTCAGAGCCATTTTTTGGGTTATTTTGATATGTGTCATGGCCGTTGGCGATGACTTTTGAAGTACTCGTTGATACAGTCGTTTTGATATATTATGGGCCCCGAGACTCCAAACGAAACAAAAGTTATGGTCAAAACAGTGATCATGATTCCCAATGTTTAAATTTTGGTATATTTTCTCCTAGGTTTCGCCCCCTAGGGTTCGGCTCCCTTAGGGTTCGCCCCCTAAGGATCGGCCTCCTACAAAAAAAATTACTTAACTCCCCTAGGGTTTGGCCTTCCTAGGGTTCGAGCTCTCCTAGGGTTCGGCCCTCCTAAGGTTCGGCTACCCTAGGGTGCGGACATGCAAAAAAAAAAAAATTATTTGGCTTAATTTCCCCTATACTATAGGGTTTGGCCACCTATAGGGTTCGGCCCCCTAGGGGGGATCTCTTTTATGTACCTTGAAAATTCCGATGCTCCACAAATCAATTTTTTGGAACGAATGCTTATTTGTCGATAAATATTGTGTTTTTCTTTATTATCCGAGGGAACCCTACCGAGATATAATTCAAGTAACGGGGCTCGGAAGATAAAAGAAAAGCTACAATGACCTGAAAGAAACGTAGGAGAAGCAAGTCAAGAAGAAGTTCGGAAGAAAATACTCAAATAAATTAAAAAATTGAAGGAAAAAAGAAGGACATATGACCCTATGGGATTCAACCCTTTGAATTCGACCATATAGGGGTGTAATTATTTTTTTTTACCTCTTTCCCAAGATGAAGACTGTTGGCTTGACGACTTCTTGGTGATCTTCAAACTTGAATGAGGAGAGAAAATGCCAAGACAAAAAATTGCACGATGAAAAGAAAAGCCTAAGTGACTCGGGAGATGTATATATTCAAACTGCAAGTTTGCAATAACAAAGGAAGCAATCTTTATTTTCCTCTTAAGGGAGATTTCACAATATAAAGATAAGATTATTTGAGCTTATTTCTAAATAAAAATGTAAATTTTCGAAATTTGTTTAGATTTGGTATTTTAATGAAATTTCGAAAATATACATATATTCGATATCTGATATTTTATTCCTAACAGACAATTTTGAAATTATATATATATATATATATATATATATTGAATGCTTGATTTTCTTAAGGAAAAAAATCTTGCTTCATAAAATTCTAATAAAGGAAGATTTTATTTCTAAATAATAAAATAAGATTTAATTATTGGATTTTATTTAGTGATATCTGATGATCTTCCTTATTTTAATTCTAAGAAAATAAGGAAATAAATATTGAGCAAAATGAGGAAGCTTTCAGATGATCTACCAAGAGGTTCAAGGAAGAGCCCTTCTAGGTCTTGCCTCCTTAGGGTTTAATCCTAATGGTTTGGCCCCTAGGGGTTCCCTCTTCTAGAACTCTTGTGTTCAAGACTTGAACAAGGGGAGTCACACAAAATCATTCGAAAGCTTGGAGTATTTTGCACGAGCGTCTCTCAGGAATCGTGACTCTCGCGCAGGGGGCAAATGTGGGCCCAAGTGCATATTAGAGTTTACATGACCTAATTGAATTAAATGTGCAAATTAGGGTTCATGTGACCTAATTAAATGTACAAATTAGGGTTTACAAAAACCTAATTAAATGCGTTAGACCCGAGGAAGTCTCCACCTGTTCTAAGGCAAAAGACTCATGGATGCGTCCTATTTTGGGAATTGATTGAGGGATTGGATTGGTGGCTAGAAGAACAGGGCAATTTGGGCATTACTTTGATGATTAAAGGAAATTTCTGGAATTTTCCCTTTAAAACATGACTAAAGGGTATTTCTGGAATTTTTCTTAAAACATGTGCCTGGCATGTGACTATTTCCCAGGCAAGCTCTATAAATAGTCCCTCTATTCTAAGAAAAGGGGATCGCTCTCAAGACATTACACTTAGACTCTTGGAAGCTCATTACACTTGGAACTCTTTCTCAACTCAAAGACTCAAGAAGGCTCTTGGAATCCCTGCTACCCTAACCCGGTTTCCGGATTCTAGGAGTTCTGCCACGTGTAATTGGAGTAATCGTGTAAGATCCCGACTTTATGAAATAAAAGTTTATTATTTTCTTTATGATTATTCTTCTAAATAGTAAAGTGCTTAATTGTTATAAATGATAGTTAAAGGTGTTATATGCAAATTATCTGATAAACAGTACATGTCGGGGAATATTCTTTTTGTCGGAGAATATTATATTCGGTATCGTACGACGGCGCCGAAATGGCAATATTGTCAACGATAGTGGGCCCCATTGTCGGATACTGAAAACGACAGTATTTGTTAACAGTATTATCACCTGCAACTATTGAAATACCCGGTAATAAAAAGAACAGTAAAACGCGTTATTCCACAGTAGTACGCGGTATTTCACAAGCACACGGTGTTGCACAGTATTTTATATTTTGATTCAATAATTGATAAAGTAGCTATTGCACAGTATTTTGATTCAATAATTGTTACAGTAGCATCTGCATAATACTTTTTCATTATTTTGTCATGACACTGTAACTCATATTATTTGATATGATATTTAGCATTATTGACAATGTCTAGAAATTCTGTCAAGGAAAAAGGTTATTCAATTGCGCGCCGTTTATACGGAAGACCCCCTTTTTCTTGGGAATGATCTGGTTGTCAATATTATAAGTCTAAAATAGTGTTGATTAAAAATACGTGAAGCGTTTGTTGTAAGTTAACTTATTTTTCTGTGGGACCCACACTTTATTTCGTGGGACCCATAACTATTTGACCGGTGGGACCCACAAATTATTTTTGTAGAATAATTTCTTCAGATTTTATTTTTTCGTGGGACCCACATGTCATTCAATAGTAATTACCGTCAGTAAATAGTTAATTCAGTTTTTATTTTACCTTAAGGTTAAAAACCTAAGTGAAAGCATATTCTAAGAATATACTATGGCATAAAGTATATTAAAAGAATATGCCAAGGGTATAAGAGTAATAAACCAAGAAAATTTAGGGAAAAGACTATAATGCCCTCACCTTGATTTTTCTATAAATAGGGAGGGTTTGCTTAAGAAATTTTCACACCTTCATTGCTTATACTTTCTCTCTCTCTCTAAATTTCTTGAGTTCTCTTAGTGTGCTAGGCTATTGTGAGTATTTGTGAGAATACTAGTATTATCCGAAGTTAGTAAACTTCATAGAAAGTAACATCCAGTCACTTGTTAACTAAGGTAGGGAATATCATTTCTTTCATACTCATATATAATATCATTTGCTTTCATGTTCGTAAGTGATATTATACTCATAAAGGTTGTTATTCGTTCTATATTAATTTGTGGGGATAACCTGTCCGTGCGGTATGACGCATGCCTGGTGAATATCCTTTTGTATTCATTCCTTATTACTCTGTGGGAATAACCTATATGTACGAGTGTCGTACCTGGTGAATACCCTTCTGTATTCATTCCGTATTACTCTGTGGGAATAACCTGTATGTACGAGTGTCGTACCTGGTGAATACCCTTCTGTATTCATTCCTTATTACTCTGTGGGAATAACCTGTATGTACGAGTGTCGTACCTGGTGAATAACCCTTTGTATTCATTACTTATTAATCTGTTATGGAAATAATCTGTCTACGCGAATTATCGCATGACGGGTGAAAATGCATTTGCAGTTTCATATATTCTGTTATACTTGTATAACGTATCATTTCTTTTGTACTCTTTAAGGGATATCTTTTTCTTTCACATTTCTCCATTTATGATAAGAAATCTTTGTTTGTTTCCAAAACCTTATTTTTTTAAATGGATAAAATCTCTGAAAAGTAGTAGAATATCCTTAATAGTTTGTGCTTCATCTAATATCTTTTCACTTGAATCTTTCTATTTCATTTTATACGTTATAGTTGAAGCATGAAATAATTCTTGAATATCATTCTTGAATTTGACTCCACAATTTGGTTATCGTGTTGGCAATTTGGTCAATCTTTGATACTGATTAAATTATTAAGCTTTTCTTATCCTTAATCTCACTGTATCATTGTCATCATCCTCATCTTAATACTTAAATTGTGGTGATAGTTCTCTTTGGCCCGTAGTGCAAAGATGAACTGGCGTAACATGATTTTGACCAAACTGTGTATTGGTATAATCATGACTTTTTGTGTTACAAACAAAGACGTATGGTGAAAGTTCTCTTTGGCCCGTAGTGCAAAGATGAACTGGCGTTTGGTATGATCATGACCGGTGATGTTACAAATAAATATCTTTGGCACATAGTGCAAAGAGAGGCTGTTGAATATAAACTGTTGATTTGGATGTTCATAAACAGGAATTGTTGATTGGTGTTACAGGGATAAAATATTGGTGGTGATCCTTTAAATTATAGAATATGGTAGATATTATAATCTACTTGACTCTTCTAATGGATTGTTTGTTCCGCTGCAATTGTTGTTGTTGAACAATTACAATATCTTTAAATCTCTGATTTAATTCTGTTGAAGACTAAAGATAATTTTTATTCTTCATTATCTTAGTCATGATATTTCTTACTGGGCTATTTGTGCTCACCCTTTTTCTTTTTGTTCCATTGTTCTCCTCAGGAAAAGAGAGTGTAGCGGGGACTAGCCGGGGAATGGAGTGATGGTCCGAGATAATAGAAGTGTCTCAATACTATTAGTGTGACAATACGTGTATTGAGAATTTAAGATGTATTTGTATTGTGTTGTCGTATTTTGCACAACACTTATTAGTTGTAAATGGGAAAATTCATATTTGTATTTGTATTTTGTGGAATGTTATTGGCGACTCAAAATTGGTTGTATGGACCTATTTTGGGGGCGTCACAGTTGGTATTAGAGCTTAGGGATATGATCTCTGGTAGAGATCTGGGATTATAACTAGGAGGGGAGAGACGAGTAAAATCCTTCGCTAGTGTGTCCTACCTAAGCTATTTTTGGTTATTTAAGTAATTGGTTTGGTTATAGGGACAAGATGTTGCATGTCTATTTCTTTAACTAATCTTTGTTTTGTGATCACATTTCAGAATGACATCTGAAAACTAAGAGATTCACTATGAGACCATTGTGGCTGAAAACCAGGAAGCTACAAATAATACGGGTGCAAACTCAGAACATCATGATGTTAATCATGATGCTGACAACCGGATGAATGATGAATTTTTTAGGAACTTCATGCAATACCTGCAGAACCAGGCGAGAAGAGCTCCTGTCTACAATACTGGCAGAAACGCTGATAATGTACGGATGGTCACTGCTAAGCAATTCAAAGAATTGGTACCACCTGAATTTTTCGGTAAGCCAGATCCACTCAAGGCAGAGGCATGGCTTAAACAATTAACAAAGATATTTGATGTACTGCGTTGCACGGACGACCAAAAGGTTCCTTTTGCCACCTTTATGTTACGAGGAGAAGCGGATCATTGGTGGGAATCTGTGAAACGTACCCATCATTCGGCACTCGAGATGTCTTGGGTCGAGTTCCAGGAATTATTTAACGAGAAGTATTTCCCAGAAAGTATTCGTCATATGAAGGAGGTAGAATTCATCAAGCTGGAACAGAACAACATGACGGTGTCACAGTACGAAGCCAAGTTCGCCGAGCTATCGCGTTTTGCATCCCATTTGGTGGACACTGAGAAACGGATGACACGAATGTTCCTCCGAGGTTTGAAACCAGAGATTCGCCAATATCTCGTTTCTTATAAAATTTGTATATACGCAGATGCTGTGGATAGGGCTCAAGTAGTGGAGCAGGAAAGAGGACTACTACAACCAGGAAGCAACACCCAACCACGAGAGCAAAATCACGGTAATAATCGTAATGGTGGCAGCAACTATCGAAATAATGATAATCAGCGAGGAGGGAATCACAACACCGGAAATGGTAACCACTTCAGTGGTAATCCTGGCCCGGATAACAGAAGGAGTGAGTCAAGTGGCAACAATTCCAAGAAGAGGAGATTCAACAACAACCATGGAAAGACACCAACGTCAGCACCAGCACCAGTACCAGTTTCGAAGGAAGGAGAACGACCACCTGTTAGATGTTTCAGGTGTGGGAAAGAAGGACACATCAGTCCAAATTGTACACAATCGCCATCCCAAGTATGTTACAATTGTGGAAAGGAAGGCCATATAGCTCACTTTTGTCATGCAGCGAAGTCAAGTCCAGCTACAATGATGACACCGAAAGCGGTCACGGACAAGTCAAAGTTTGTGGTTCAAGGGAGAGCTTTTGTCGTGACGTCACAAAAAGCGCAGAATCCGAACGAGGTTATTACGGGTAAACTACTTATTAACTCTTGTGAAGTCTATGCCTTATTAGATACTGGTTCTACCCACTCGTTTATTTCACCAACATGTGCTCAACGCCTGAATTTGACTCCTGAAAAATTAGATTTTGACTTATCTGTCGAAACACCATTGGCACAAACATTCGTTACATCTATAGTTTATAAATCTTGCTTTGTTCAAATCGGCACCCTCACATTACCTGTTGATCTTATCTCCTTGAACATGCATAAATTTGATGTGATTTTAGGAATTGATTGGTTAACTGCCCATCATACTCAAATTGATTGCTTTCGTAAGGTCATTAGTTTTCATATTCCTAATCAACCTATTATGCGAATTCAAGCAACCAAACCATTGAAATCAATAACCATCATTTCTAGTCACAAAGCCATTCATTTATTGAAAAACGGATGTCAAGCCTTCTTAACCCATGTAACGGATTTAAATAAAAGTACGTCAGATTTGAAAAATATTTCTGTTGTTAATGAGTTCCCTGACGTATTTCCCGAAGAACTTCCTAGACTACCCTCAGACCGTGAAATTGAATTTTGTATCGACCTTGAACCTGGTACGAAACCTATTTCCAAAACCCCATATCGAATGGCTCCTATTGAACTTCAAGAGTTAAAAGTCCAACTATAGGAGTTGTCAGACAACGGTTTCATACGTCCGAGTACATCGCCTTGGGTTGCTCCTGTTTTATTCGTAAAGAAGAAAGACGGGAGTATGAGACTTTGCATTGACTATCGGGAGTTAAACCATGTCACCATCAAAAATAGGTACCCGTTGCCTCGCATTGATGACCTGTTCGACCAGTTACAAGGTGCTCAATTCTTTTCAAAGATCGATCTTCGTTCTGGATATCATCAGTTGAAAGTTAAAGCTGATGACATTCCAAAGACTGCCTTCAGAACTCGATACGGACATTATGAATTCCTAGTCATGTCTTTTGGATTGACTAATGCTCCTGCTGCTTTCATGGATATGATGAACCGGATATTCAAGGAATATTTGGATCATTTTGTGGTTGTCTTCATTGATGACATTCTCATATACTCTAAAAGTCGTGAAGATCATGAGCAACACTTGAGGCTGATACTCCAAAAACTTCGTGAAAACAAGTTATATGCTAAATTGAAGAAATGTGAATTCTGGCTTGAGGAAGTTGCATTCCTTGGTCACTTGGTTTCTAAAGAAGGAATCTCGGTTGACCCGTCGAAGATTGAAGCAGTATCAAATTGGGAACAACCCAAGTCAGTAACTGAAGTACGAAGCTTTCTGGGTTTAGCTGGTTATTATCGGAGATTCATAGAAGGATTTTCTCGAATAGCCATTCCATTAACTCAATTGACTCGGAAAAGCACAACATTCAAATGGAGCGAAGAATGCGAGAAGAGTTTTCAAGAACTCAAAAGAAGGCTCATTTCAGCACCTGTATTGGCAATACCATCAGGATCGGAAGGATTTGTCATCTACAACGACGCTTCAAGCAAAGGACTAGGTTGTGTTCTCATGCAGCATGGGAAGGTTATAGCCTATGCGTCTCGGCAACTTTATCCTACTCATGATCTAGAGTTGGCAGCGGTCGTTTTCGCGTTGAAGATTTGGAGACATTACTTGTATGGAGAGAAAGTGGAGATCTATACAGACCACAAAAGTCTCAAATATTTCTTCACCCAGAAGGAACTCAATATGCGACAGCGGCGTTGGCTCGAGCTGTTGAAAGATTACGACCATACCATCCAATACCATCCTGGAAAGGCGAACGTAGTAGCTGACACATTGAGTAGAAGATCATATGCAAGCACGAGTGCGTTACTGACGTCGCAAAGACTCATCTTGGATGATTTACAAAGGATGGAGATAGAGTTAAAGACTCCAGGAACCCACGTAAAGGTCGCACATATACAGGTAGAACCAGCTTTAATCGACAAAATTAAAGCTGCTCAAGTTACATACCCGGAGTTGATGAATATGAAGAAAAAGGTACAAGAAGGTGCTATTCCAGAAGCAAGAGTCGACGAAGACGGAATACTTCGAGTCAACTCTAGACTGTGTGTTCCTAACGACCCTGACTTGAAATACAAAATCATGATGGAGGCACACAACACACCATTTGCAATCCACCCTGGAAGTACCAAAATGTATCGTGATCTTCGACATACATTTTGGTGGAACAATATGAAGAAAGAGATTGCAGAGTTTATCGCAAGATGTTTAACTTGTCAACGTGTTAAGGCGGAGCATCAAGTACCAAGGGGTCCATTGCAACCACTTGAGATTCCAGAATGGAAGTGGGAACACATTAACATGGATTTTGTGACAGGTCTTCCCAAAGTTTCTCAAGGCTTAGACGTAATTTGGGTCATTATAGATAGATTGACCAAGTCTGCTCATTTCTTGCCTATACGAGAAAACTATTCACTTGAGCGTCTTGTTAGTATGTATATATGCGAGATTATCAGATTGCATGGCATGCCAGTATCCATAGTTTCTGATCGAGATCCTAGATTCACTTCACGATTTTGGGTCAGCTTGCAAAAAGCCATGGGCACTGAATTACGATTCAGTTCTGCATATCATCCCCAAACAGACGGGCAATCAGAAAGGACTATTCAAACCCTTGAAGATCTATTAAGACTCTACGTACTAGACTTCAAAGGAAGTTGGGACAAATACTTGCCATTGGTGGAATTCTCTTATAATAACAGTTATCAAGCAAGTATAGGCATGGCTCCCTTCGAGGCATTGTATGGACGAAGGTGTCGATCTCCAGCATGTTGGGATGAAGTAGGTGAGGCAAAATTGTTGGGACCCGAGTTGATACGTATGACTATGGAAAAGATCCAAATGATCCGGCAACGTATACAAATAGCTCAAGATCGACAAAAGAGTTATGCCGATCTTCATCGAAGAGACGAGGAATTCAATGTCGGGGATCATGTATTTTTACGTGTTGCTCCGTGGAAAGGTGTTACGCGATTCGGAAAGAGAGGGAAGCTTAACCCTCGATTTATCGGTCCATTTGAAATCCTCGACCGAGTAGGAACTGTGGCCTACAGACTCGCCTTACCGCCAAGCATGTCTCATGTTCATAATGTTTTTCACATATCCATGCTACGTAAATATGTGAAAGATCCAAACCACATTATTGAGTTAGAACCAGACGAGATAGCAGAGGATTTGACGTACGAAGAGATACCTGTCAAGGTCTTGGATAAAAAGGAACAGATTCTACGATCAAAAGTTATACCTCAAGTCAAAGTTTTATGGAGAAACCATGATGTTGAGGAAATGACCTGGGAGTTAGAATCTGAAATGAGAGCAAGGTATCCTCACCTCTTCGAAATGCCAGGTACGTACGTCAATTTCGAGGACGAAATTTCATAAGGAGGGGAGATTGTAAGATCCCGACTTTATGAAATAAAAGTTTATTATTTTCTTTATGATTATTCTTCTAAATAGTAAAGTGCTTAATTGTTATAAATGATAGTTAAGGGTGTTATATGCAAATTATCTGATAAACAGTACATGTCGGGGAATATTCTTTTTGTCGAGAAATATTCTTTTTGTCGAAGAATATTATATTCGGTATCGTATGACGGCACCGAAATGGCAATATTGTCAACGATAGTGGGCCCCATTGTCGGATACTGAAAACGACAGTATTATCACCTGTAACTATTGAAATACCCGGTAATAAAAAGAACAGTAAAACGCGTTATTCCACAGTAGTACGCGGTATTTCACAAGCACACGGTGTTGCACAGTATTTTATATTTTGATTCAATAATTGATAAAGTAGCTATTGCACAGTATTTTGATTCAATAATTGTTACAGTAGCATCTGCATAATACTTTTTCATTATTTTGTCATGACACTGTAACTCATATTATTTAATATGATATTTAGCATTATTGACAATGTCTAGAAATTCTGTCAAGGAAAAAGGTTATTTAATTGCGCGCCGTTTATACGAAAGGCCCCCTTTTTCCTGGGAATGATCTGGTTGTCAATATTATAAGTCTAAAATAGTGTTGATTAAAAATACGTGAAACGTTTGTTGTAAGTTAACTTATTTTTCTGTGGGACCCACACTTTATTCCGTGGGACCCATAACTATTTGACCGGTGGGACCCACAAATTATTTTTGTAGAATAATTTCTTCAGATTTTATTTTTTCGTGGGACCCACATGTAATTCAATAGTAATTACCGTCAGTAAATAGTTAATTCAGTTTTTATTTTACCTTAAGGTTAAAAACCTAAGTGAAAGCATATTCTAAGAATATACTATGGCATAAAGTATATTAAAAGAATATGCCAAGGGTATAAGAGTAATAAATCAAGAAAATTTAGGGAAAAGACTATAATGCCCTCACCTTGATTTTTCTATAAATAGGGAGGGTTTGCTTAAGAAATTTTCACACCTTCATTGCTTATACTTTCTCTCTCTCTCTCTAAATTTTTGAGTTCTCTTAGTGTGCTAGGCTATTGTGAGTATTTGTGAGAATACTAGTATTATCCGAAGTTAGTAAACTTCATAGAAAGTAACATTCAGTCACTTGTTAACTAAGGTAGGGAATATCATTTCTTTCATACTCATATATAATATCATTTGCTTTCATGTTCGTAAAGTGATATTATACTCATAAAGGTTGTTATTCGTTCTATATTAATTTGTGGGGATAACCTGTCTGTGCGGTATGACGCATGCCTGGTGAATATCCTTTTGTATTCATTCCTTATTATTCTATGGGAATAACCTGTAAGTACAAGTGTCGTACCTGGTGAATACCCTTATGTATTCATTCCTTATTACTCTGTGGGAATAACCTGTATGTACGAGTGTCGTACCTGGTGAATACCCTTCTGTATTCATTCCTTATTACTCTGTGGGAATAACCTGTATGTATGAGTGTCATACCTGGTGAATAACCCTTTGTATTCATTACTTATTAATCTGTTATGGAAATAATCTGTCTACGCGAATTATCGCATGACGGGTGAAAATCCATTTGCAGTTTCATATATTTTGTTATACTCTTATAACGTATCATTTCTTTTGTACTCTTTAAGGGATATCTTTTTCTTTCACATTTCTCCATTTATGATAAGAAATCTTTGTTTGTTTCCAAAACCTTATTTTTTTAAATGGACAAAATCTCTGAAAATTAGTAGAATATCCTTAATAGTTTGTGCTTCATCTAATATCTTTTCACTTGAATCTTTCTATTTCATTTTATACGTTATAGTTGAAGCATGAAATAATTCTTGAATATCATTCTTGAATTTGACTCCACAATTTGGTCATCGTGTTGGCAATTTGGTCAATCTTTGATAGTGATTAAATTATAAAGCTTTTCTTATCCTTAATCTCACTATATCATTGTCATCATCCTCATCTTAATACTTAAATTGTGGTGATAGTTCTCTTTGGCCCGTAGTGCAAAGATGAACTAGCGTAACATGATTTTGACCAAACTGTGTATTGGTATAATCATGACTTTTGGTGTTACAAACAAAGACGTATGGTGAAAGTTCTCTTTGACCCGTAGTGCAAAGATGAACTGGCGTTTGGTATGGTCATGACCGGTGATGTTACAAATAAATATCTTTGGCACATAGTGCAAAGAGAGGCTGTTGAATATAAACTGTTGATTTGGATGTTCATAAACAGGAATTGTTGATTGGTGTTACAGGGATAAAATATTGGTGGTGATCCTTTAAATTATAGAAGATGGTAGATATTATAATCTACTTGACTCTTCTAATGGATTGTTTGTTCCGCTGCAATTGTTGTTGTTGAACAATTACAATATCTTTAAATCTCTAATTTAATTCTGTTGAAGACTAAAGATAATTTTTATTCTTCATTATCTTAGTCATGATATTTCTTACTGGGCTATTTGTGCTCACCCTTTTTCTTTTTGTTCCATTGTTCTCCTCAGGAAAAGAGAGTGTAGCGGGGACTAGCCGGGGAATGGAGTGATAGTCCGAGATAATAGAAGTGTCTCAATACTATTAGTGTGACAATAAGTGTATTGAGAATTTAAGATGTATTTGTATTGTGTTGTCGTATTTTGCACAACACTTATTAGTTGTAAATGGGAAAATTCATATTTGTATTTGTATTTTGTGGAATGTTATTGGCGACTCAAAATTGGTTGTATGGACCTATTTTGGGGGCGTCACAAATTGCCCACCTGTTCTTCTCCCCTCTTCAATCAATCAATCAATTCCGTGCTCTGCGTGGATTTCTCTCCTCTCCAGCCAACACGAAACCCTAACCCTAGCAAGGTGTAATTTCTTTAATTACAAGTAGTAACCAGTTTATTTGTTTTTATTTTGAATTCCATAGCTAGCTAAATTTCTAATACCTAGGATGATGATGAAACTAGGTATTACATATTAATTAATTTTTTTCGTTCCGAAATTAGTGCCTAATTATTTTCGCCTTCATATTTTCTTTCACATTAATTGCATATGATTCTTATATTGATTGCGAGATTTTGATAAGTTATAGTTAATCTGTGAATTTTTCATAACTTATGCTTACCCATATTAATTATATGAATTATTATTTTTTAAATGGAAGGGAAAATAATTTTGGAATTAATTTGGAAAGTAAGAAATTATTATTTATGTTAGTACTTAATGGATTCGGATTCCTAGGTAGTTTTTCTCATCACTAGTTTTTATTATTAATTTTTAATTTGCATAATTTAGTTATTAATCTTCTCCACCATATTTATTTCTAATTTGCCTAAAATATTAATTAAGGATATATTAAATAATTAATCTAGTCTCTGTGGTTCGACCTCCACTTACCAAATCTATAATAGACGATATGCACTTGCAGTTACATATTTTTATCACATCAAGTTTTTGGCGCCGTTACCGGCGACTGGAATTAATTTTTTTTATTCCTTAATTTTTATTTATTCGAGTTTTTAATTCAATTTTTTTTCTTTTTCAGGATTATCGAAGCGGATCAAAGGAGCAAAAAGATAACAATTTTGTTGTTGCGCTTTTTCTGGTACCTCGTATCTCCATATTTTATTTTATCTTTTAAAAAAAAATATAGTAGCTTAGTTTTATTTTTTTTAATTTTTATTGTTAGTTAGAAAACTAATTGCCGCATTCATGCATTCACTCACTTGGAGCACATCCTGTTTAGGTTTTTTTATTTTTTATTTTTTTTTGTCAAATATAAACTATGGTGATTGCTGGAGGATTGAGGTACGTCAAATTTCTCTTTACTTCGTAATCTACATAGTTTTAGAACATTTTATTTGTTTACCATTTTTTTAATTTTATTTATGCATTTTCATCTTTAATCTATCATTAAGGGCAAAAACTTATAACAAGATAAAGTGAGAATTTCAGCACCCTTCCTTGGCCCACAAATAACCCAACTTGCATTTTGCATAACCTTGATCTAATAAAATCAAGTAGACGTTAGCTCCTAGGACTCTCGAGCTCAATTAGGACAAAAAACTCCAAGAGGAGGCTAAATTTTTAATTAATCAAACTACTGGTGTCTAGACAAGTGGTTCAAAAGGCAGACGCCTAAAGAACGTGTGGTTATTCAATTAGTCACCGTACCCACGGAGATACTCTCACCGTTCTTACACTTACCTAGCTAGTGGCGTGATTAATTTCGAATTTGGTGGACCTTGAGGTGTAACTTGGAACAGTTAGGAGCTGTCTAGATTTTATTTAGGTTGACCTTATAAGTAATTTTTTTTCTTATTTATTATTATTTTCTTTTATTTATTTTTGTGTGCTTATCTGTTTATTTGCTGAGTAGTATATGCAAAAAGTGTGGATTAGGGACAAAACATCCCGATTAGTGAGAAAACCTGATTTTTTGGAGCCCACTTTAAAAGATCTTACTTTAAGAAAAATGGAGGTTGCACAAACCGTTTTTTTAAGGGATCGATGTTATCCTTCCCGTTCTGCCCAACCTTCATGCATCTGTCTACCACCAGTAACGGGTAATAATTTTGAACTTATACCGTATTTTATAAATATGTTACCTAAGTTCACTGGTTTAAAAGATCCATATTTATTCATTCAGGAATTTGAGGAAGTTTGTGCTTTAATGAAAATTCAACAATTGTCTGATGACTCAATTAGGATAAGATTTATCACTCTCGCTTTGAAAGATAATGCTAAAAAGTGGTTATATAGCCTGCCCAATAATTCCATATCAACCCGGGAGAGATTTGTTGTTACATTTCTAAAAAAAAATTTCCAAATCATAAAACTACTAAAATTAGGACTGCAATTCATCAATTTTGCCAACTTGAAAAAGAGTCCTTTTGGAAATATTTTGATAGATTTAAAATTTTGCTATCCCAATGCCTACACCATGGAATTGAGAAATGGAGATTGTGTCAAATTGCCTATGAAGGTTTAGACTATTCCACTAAAATAATGTTAGAGTCAATGTGTCAAGGAGATTTTCTGAATAATGATGAGGAAAAGACTTGGGAGTTTTTAGAAGACTTAGCAGAAAAAACTATGCAATGGAAAACCACCCGAGAGACCGATAAACCTAGCTCATCTAAGGGGTGTTCATACAATCGACAATTCAATTGCCACCAAAGCTAAGTTGGTCGGTGTACTTAAAAGACTCTAAGCTTTAAAAACTAGGGGACCATCACATGTGAACCAAGTCTCAACATCAACACCTTTGTGTCTAAGGTGTAATTCACCAAGTCATGTGATAGAGGAATGTCCTAGAATTATGGCCCAACCTGAAGAATATGAACAAGTCAATACAATATTTCAAAGACCTAGGAATGACCCATTTGCACCCACTTATAATCCAGGTTGGAGAAATCATCCTAATTTTGCATGGAACCAAGGACCCTACCCAAATAATCCTTCAAATTGGGTCAATCAATCTCTAAATTAACCTTTTCAACCTTACCAAAAGTTGAATCCTGGTCTGTACCAAAATTCAAATTCAGTAACTCAATATCCACCAGGTTTTTCTAATGAAAGTGAGAAGAGACTTAGCACTTTAGAGAAGAGTGTGGAAACTTTAATAAAATCTCAGCAAAACACTAACCAAGCCTTATCTCGTTTAGAGATCCAAATGAGTCAATTGGCTTCTACAGTTAGTGAAAGAGAGAAGGGTAAGCTTCCTAGTCAACCCGAGACCAATCCGAAATTTTCAGTCCCTAATCAAAAACCTTATCATGCTAATTAACTTGAAAACAACCAAGTCAATCATGTGAATTCTGTAATCTCTTTAAGGTCTAGAAATTATTTTAACAATCATGCTGGCATTGATAATGAAAAAGAGAAAAATTTAAATGTTGAATCTAACAATCCATCTTCAACGTCAGCTCAACCTGAAAAGCCCACAACCTCATAGTCAATAGGCCCATCTACTAAGCACGTGTCAAAAAATGATCAAACCACATCTTTTGTGTCAAATGAAAAAGTCTTTAAACCAAAAGCCCCATTCCCTCAAAGACTTATTTCAAAGAAACAGTCAGCCCAGTTAGATAAAATTCTAGAAGTGTTCAAACAAGTAAAAATTAATATTCCTCTTTCAGATGTCATTCAACAAGTTCCCTTATATGCTAAATGTCTAAAAGATTTGTGCACGCACAAAAGAACCACTCATGTTCCTAAGAAAGCTTTTCTAACAGTCCATGTTAGTTCTATCTTGTCATGCCAAGTCCCTGTGAAGTATAAGGACCCCGGTTGTCTTACTATTTCATGCATCATAGGTGACACCTTAATTGAAAAAGCTTTGGTTGATTTAGAAGGTAGTGTGAACCTTTTACCATTTTCTATGTACCAAACCTTAGGTTTAGGGGACTTGAAAAAGACAAGTGTCACATTTCAACTAGCTGATCATTCCGTTAAAGTGCCAAAGGGGATAGTTGAGGATGTACTCATTAAGGTTGACAATTTTGTCTTTCCTGTTGTCTTTGTTGTCCTTGAAACCCAGCCTGTGGCCAATCCAAAGGGTCAAATTCCTGTCATTTTAGGTAGGCCATTTCTAGAAACCTCTAATGCGTTAATCAATTGTAGAAATTGACTAATGAAATTGACATTTAGGAACATGACAATTGATTTAAATGTGTTTAATGTGGAAAAGCAACCAAGTGATTTTTCTGACCAACCCGTTGAAGTGAACATGATTAATGAAATGTTTGAAAATGAACTTATGGGAGAAGATGAAATTCTTAATTTTTGTCTAAATTATTTTGGTAAAAATTGGGATGAGACAGAATATGTAAATGAGGTGAATGAAATGTTAGAGCAATGTCTTACTCTAATGGGAACCCGTGTCTGAGCCAATCTTGCACTCTTTAGAACCTCTTGAAAAGAGTCCACCAGAGTTAGAACTTAAACCTCTTCCTGATAATCTTAAATATGCCTATCTAGGTCCCTCCAAAACTCCTGTGATCATTATTTCCGATTTAAAAACACACAGGAGGAAGAGTTATTGACCATCCTTAGAAAAAATAAGGAAGCCATAGGATGGAGCATAACGGATATTAAAGGGATCAGTCCAACCATTGTCCAACACAGGATCCATTTAATAGATGATTGTAAACTAGTGAGAGACCCACAGAGGCGGTTGAATCCAGTTCTAAAAGAGGTTGTTAAGAAGGAAATTCTTAAGTGTCTAGATAATGAGATCATCTATCCCATTTCTGATAACTCTTGGGTAAGTCCTGTTCAGGCGGTGCCTAAAAAGTCTGGCTTAACTGTAGTTCAAAATGAAGCTAATGAGTTAGTTCCCACTCGTGTCCAATCTGGTTGGAGGGTTTGCATAGACTATAGAAAACTTAATGCTGCCACAAGAAAGGAACATTTTCCTTTACCCTTCATAGACCAAATTCTAGAAAGGTTAGTTGGTCATGCTTACTATTGTTTCCTTGATGGATACTCGGGCTACTTTCAAATTCCCATAGCCCAGAAGACCAAGAAAAGACCACATTCACTTGTCCTTATGGAACCTTTGCATATCATCATCTACCCTTTGGGCTGTGTAGTGCCCCTGCCACCTTTCAAAGATGTATGATGATCATTTTTTTTAATATGGTAGAGAAATTCCTAGAAATTTTCATAGATGATTTTTCCATATTTGGGTCTACATTTCATGAGTACCTTCACCACCTTGACTTAGTTCGAAGGAGATGTAAGGAAACAAACTTAATTCTAAATTGAGAAAAATGTCATTGCATGATAAAAAAAAAGGAATTGTTCTTGGTCATATCATATCTGAAAAGGGAATTGAAGTAGACAAAGCCAAAATCGACCTCATTGCCAATCTTCCACCACCTAGGACAGTCAAAGAAATTCGTTCGTTCCTAGGACACGCAGGCTTTTATAGGTGTTTCATTAAAGATTTCAGTAAGAAAGCAAGACCATTGACCAATCTTCTAAGTAAAGATGCAACATTTGAATTTAATGAAAAATGTCTTCAATCCTTTGAACAACTCAAAAAGGAGTTGACTTCAGCTCCTATCATCAAATCACCTGATTGGAGTCAACCATTTGAGTTAATGTGTGATGCATCTAACTATGCAGTTGGTGCTGTTCTAGGGCAAAGAATTAACAAGATTCCTTATGTCATATACTATGCTAGTAGGACTTTGAATGATGCATAATTGAATTATTCAACTACTGAAAAAGAACTTCTAGCTGTAGTTTTTGCCTTAGAAAAGTTTCGATCTTATCTTATTGGGTCTAAAATCATTGTTTACACTGCACGCTGCCCTCAGACATCTTCTCTCCAAGAAAGATTTAAAAGCCCGTTTAATTCGTTGGGTCTTATTGCTCCAAGAATTTGACTTAGAGATAAGGAACAAAAAAGGGTCCGAAAATGTGGTAGCTGATCATTTGTCCTGTTTAGTTGTGGAGTCCACCTCTGACCTGCCCTTAAATGAATCTTTCCCAGATGAACAACTTTTCTCCATATCTGCTACACCTTAGTTTGCTGATATTGTAAACTACCTAGTTACTAGTGAGATTCCTTCCCATTGGTCCAAAAAAGACCGGTTCAAATTTCTTTCACAAGTCAAACACTTTTATTGGGACGACCCCTATTTGTTTAAATATTGCCCTGATCAAATAATTAGGAAGTGTGTACCCGACCATAAGTTTAGGACTGTTCTGTCATTTTGTCATGACCAAGCTTGTGGAGGACATTTTAGAGGCAAAAAGACGGCCGCCAAGGTCCTCCAGTGTGGTTTCAATTGGCCTACTCTATTCAAGGATGCCACCGAATTTTGTGCCAGTTGCAATAGGTGTCAACTATTAGGAAGGATCACTAGGAGAAATATGATGCCAAAGCAACCCATTCTAGTCATTGAATTATTTGATGTGTGAGGAATAGATTTCATGGGCCCATTTCTAAATTCTTTTGGAAATTTGTACATTTTACTTGCGGTAGATTACGTGTCTAAGTGGGTAGAAGCTATTCCAACCAAGACCAATGACAACAAGGTTGTTATCAAATTTCTGAAAGAGAACATTTTCTCTCGCTTTGGTACCCCTATGGCCATAACCAGTGATCAAGGAAAACATTTTCTCAATCAACCTTTTAAATCCTTGCTGAAAAAGTATTCCATCACCCACAAGCTTGCAACACCATATCACCCTCAAACAAGTGGTCAAGTAAAAGTCTCAAATAGGAAAATAAAACAAATCTTGGAAAAATGGTGAGTTCCAATAGAAAAGACTGGTCTCTTAAATTGTCCGATGCATTGTGGGCTTACCGTACTGCCTTTAAGACCAATTTGGGAATGTCACCGTATAGGCTTGTGTTTGGAAAAGCTTGTCACTTACCTGTTGAACTTGAACATCGCGTTTTTGTGGGCCATAAAACAGTTGAATTTTAATATGTCCACTGGTGGGAGTCATAGACAATTGCAATTAGCTGAGTTAGATGAGATTAGGAATGATGCTTATGAAAATGCTAAAATTTACAAGGAAAGAACAAAAGTGTTTCATGATAAATCAATTTTGAGAAAATCTTTTTCACCTGGTCAAAAAGTTCTCTTGTATAATTCTAGGCTACATCTATTTCCTGGTAAATTGTATTCTAGATGGGATGGACCTTTTGTAGTAAAGGTAGTTTACTCTCATGGGGCAATCGATGTTGAAAATCTACATAGTGGTGAAATTTTCAAAGTGAATGGTCAACGACTTAAACCTTTTTTAGAAATGTCAAACGAACCAGAGGAGGTGGTGTATCTTGTTGACCCACATTAGTCCAAATGACTGGCATTGCGCTTGTATTTGTAAGTTTGTACGTATATTTTTCTTTTGTACAGTATTGTCATTCGATTCCTGTTCCACCGTACAAGATACAATTCTTTCATTTCTTTGTTCTCTTTCTTCATTTGCCTACATTGAGGAAAATGCATGATTTAGGTATTGGGGGGGGGGAGTGTTGCATTTTTATTATTAGATTTTTTTCGGTATTTATTTATTTTTTATTTTTTTAGGAAATTAATTCTTTTTGTATTTTGTAAAAAAAAATTGAAAAAAATTAAAAAAAATTTGTTTGACTCTTTATGGATTGAATTAATTCTAATAAGTGTCTGTGAAGCAAAACTCATGAGTAAGATTGAAAGATTTAGAACTCTTAAACCTTTGATAAGATACAAAATCTTAGTTCGATGCACACTACAAGAAAAAGGCTTATTTCCGACGGAATATTCCGTCGAAATAAGCCTATTCCGTTGAAAATACCTTAATTCCGACGGAATGTTCCGTCGACAATTCGGCCGAAAATAACGCCCTCGGAATTAAGTCCGTTGGAAACAATAGTATTCCGACGGATAGTCCGCCGGAAATAAGTTATTTCCGACGGAATATTCCGTCGGAAATAACCTGCCACGTGGCACTTTCCGAGTTGTTCGTAAATAAGGAAATTCCGACGGAAATTCCGTCAGAAATAAGCCTTTTCCGTCGGAAATTCTATTTTTTTTCAATAAATATTAAAGCTTATTGCCGACGGAAATTCCATCAGAAATACCTTATTCCGTCGGAAATAACATGTTTTTTTTAAAATAATTTTTTTGTTTTTTCATTTTTCAGGTTTTTAAATCCCATTTTTGTACTTGTAACCTGCTTTATCCCAACAATACATATAATACAATACCAATAACTACATCCAACAACAACATATATCATAATCAACCCATAACGTTAAATAACAATGATCTAACTCAAAAACTATAAAGAATAACTAATTATGTGCCGAAATACTTTTAAAATTAAAGTATATTACATCGATTTACAAAGAATCGAACTAAACTATACAATATATGATATACAAAACATCTAAGTAGATTAAATACAAAACACCTAAGCAAACTAAACTATATATACAATGCATGGGCATGGACTATTGTGTATGCAAATTCAGGTCATTATCCCCTCTGTCGCCATCGCCATCGCCATCGTCACCCTGCTCGCCATCACCGGTGTTATCAGCAGCGCCACCCTATTGATACAATTAAAAATATAGCGCATTAGTCCGTATAAGAGTATTAATTTAATAACATACAGATTAAATAAGTAAAAGTAAATATAATATATGAGTAGGCGGGGGCTGACTCCCAATCGGGCCAAAAGCCTTCGATAGTAATGTAACCACCAACCGGAGCACCTCGTCGCGTATCACGACGAACTACTCCTACGGGATACCCGTACTATCGACGGTGGCCCCTGCTGTAATATCCTGGGCGAGCTGGTGAAGGCGAGCTCGACTGGGCAATTCCTGACGACGGATAACCGGATCCGTACGCATTTTTGCGCACCATCTGGAATAAAATTGACTTCATAAGCATTTTTGCACTTCACGTTTGCACTAACTCTTAGTTGTGAGGTATAAACTATGATTCGAGCAATTTTAAGAAAAAAAAAAGGAAAAAAATTGGAAAGAAAAAGAAGAGAAAAAAATTGAAAAAAAGGAAAGAAAAATAAATAACTGCTTCAATGTCCATTGAACGAAATAACTGGGTATCCAAGCCTCAAGAAACAATGATATTCACGCTGAAAAGTGTGATGGATATAAGCAGCTTGACTAGTCTAGTTTTGTGGCCTTTGTTACTCGAGTTAGTAAGCCATTAGGGGTGTCTCTACACCTAGTGCCCTAAAGCCAACTGGTTTGGGAGTCATTGGTTCAACGCTCGCTACATGGGTAACTCTGAAAAGCCTAAAAAAATAAGACATTGCACAATTCAAGAAAAAAAAGTGAAAAAAAGAAAAAATGAAAAAAAAGAAAAGAAAAAGAAAAATGAATTTGCTTGATTTTCATGGTAAAAATCCCTACTAAGAGTTACATCACATACACATGCATGCATCACATGAAATAAATTTTATGAAGGATGGTGTCTAGAATGAAAATAGAGTATTTTTGATAAGGTGAAAGTGTGATTTTGAATTTAATCTTGCTTATGTATATTGCCCATGTATACTTAGAAGTTTTCTTTCAATTTCATAATTTGTTGAACCCAAAAATATTTTGTTTTGAATTTTGTGGGTATATTCACTGCAAACCCTCACGAGACACAACTCGTCCACTTGGGGTAACCTTAGGGTTTAAAGACTTGTTGTACATGCTAAGTGCAATCGTGTTTCCTACGAAAATGGGATAATATAATTTTTTTTTATTTTCTTTTTATTTTACTCGAGGACGAGCAAAAGATAGGTATGTGGGTATTTGATTGACATATTTTTTATACATTCTAATATTCCCATATTTATTATTTTATATGTTTATTTTATTTAACTAATACATTTTATTTTATTTTTGTAGGATTTATCTTATTTATCTTGGTGATCAAGTAAAAGATAATTGTTGCAGCTTTTAAAGATAGAAAATGACTCTTTGAAGATTACCATGTAGAGGTTGAAGTTCAAAAGGGAAGAGGAGGATAAAAAGGAAACAAAAGAGACCAAGTTCAATGAATTCAAATTAGGGCACAAATTTATTTTCCCAATAAATAAGTTTTTTGTTTTAGAGAGAGGGTACCACTTTTTATATTTTTATTTTCTTTCTCCTTCATCCGGCCGGAATAAAAGGAGGAGTCATACGTTGTTTATTTTTTTCTTTTTTCCAAGACTATCAGCAGCTTTGTTTTATCATTGAAGAATTAATATTAGTTTGGTTCACTGGTTAATGTTTGTTTTCTTTTCTTTTTCGCAAAAGTACTGTTTGACTTCTTTATACAAATAATATCATTCTTCTATCTTTACTTAGCAAAATATGTACTGATTTTATTTTATTTGTTTACCCATCAATATCCACACTTAGTAATTTAAATACTATTCTGTTAGTTAGTGTTCCACTTAATTTAGTTAGTTATTTTAGTTAGTTTAGACACATATATTTGTCAAGCAAATAGCAGTAGTAACCAGTTTATTTGTTTTTATTTTGAATTCCATGGCTAGCTAAATTTCTAATACCTAGGATGATGATGAAACTAGGTATTACATATTAATTAATTTCTTTTCATTCTGAAATTAGTGCCTAATTATTTTCGCCTTCATATTTTTCTTCGCATTAATTGCATATGATTCTTATATTGATTGCGAAATTTTGATAAGTTATAGTTAATCTGTGAATTTTTCATAACTTATGCTTACCCATATTAATTATATCCATATTAATTATATGAATTATTATTTTTTAAAGGGAAGGAAAAATAATTTGGGAATTAATTTAGAAAGTAAGAAATTATTATTTATGTTAGTACTTAGTAGATTCGGATTCCTAGGTAATTTTTCTCATCACCAGTTTTTATTATTAATTTTTAGTTTGCATAATTTAGTTATTAATCTTCTCCACCATATTTATTTCTAATTTGCCTAAAATATTAATTAAGAATATATTAAATAATTAATCTAGTCTCTGTAGTTCGACCTGCACTTGCCAAATCTACTATAGACGTTGTGCACTTGCAGTTATATATTTTTATCAAATCAATTAATGCTAATAAAAATTGAACTATTGAATCCTTCTAGTCACGATAAACAAGGAGAATGTTCAGTAAAAACGTAGAATGTGCAGTGATTCAATAGTCATCAATTAACTACATAACTTATATGATTAATGCTCTTTCTAATTTACAATTCTGGAGATATATATATATATATATATATATATATATATATATATATATATATATAATTTTAGTGAGAGAAAGTGATAAAATTTTGGAGAAAGAAAATGTTATGGGAGGGAGTGAAATAAAATTCTAAAGAGAGAAAGGAAAATGTTAGAAAGCATTTGATGTTAGAGTTTATGCCCTTGAGGCCAATTATTTGATGTAATTGCTTAATATTTCTTTTGATATTTGATTGAATAAATGAATTATTTTATTATGGTTTCATTTACTGTGTTATATAAATGTTAGCATAATAAAAGTCCTTAGAATAATGATACAAATTATATAGCTTCAAGTATGTGACTTGAACATGAGATTATATAAGTACAATTAGTATCATTACTCTTAAATATCCCTAGTCGAGTATCATTGTTAATGTGACAACAATGATACATTGAGACTAGTATGTGGATTGACCGATGGTCAAATCTCATTGGTCATTAATATATGAGATATTGAGTCAATGCATAGGTACATGTTAGAGACCAATGTACTGGACAGACCCACCATGAAAATTCTACGTGTAGCATTATGCAAAATGTCATAAGCAATTCTCATAGTGACAATGATGTAATGGTCCTCCGACCTGAAATCATTATATTACTACAAGGGAATTTATGTACTTTGATATCATCAAAGGTTTCCTTTAATAGGGTGGACAATAAAGGTGATTATTGGGTACATCATGAATCGTGTGAGGAATATGAGTGATCTAGATGAAATTTAACTCTCCTATATATTAGGGGTGATATCCATAGGCCTCTTGATTGAGTAGGACTATGAAATGCATGGCCCTGCTCAAATAGTGATTTGTTTGATATAGTCTACTCATTGATCAAGAAAACTCAAATTAAATTATGAAGAGTATGATACATTCCATGGCTCGAGTTTAATCTAGGATGTCATGGTTAAAAGGATTAAATTACATTGAAACATTGGTCACGAAAAGGTTGCATCGAATCACCGATCTTATTATTAATTGGGTAGCAGTGATGCATTACTAGATGCGGCTCACTATTTATAATTTTATAATATAATTTTAAAATTATCGCCAACATAATAATAACCTATAGGGTCACACACTTAGAACGTAATTAAAAGAGAATTAATTTAAATTGTAAGAATTTAAATATGTCAATATGATTGATAGGATTTAAATTACGAATTTAAATTAATAGGATAATTTATATATATGTATATTAATTAAGTAAGACTTAATTAAGATATAATATATATATATATATATAAATTCGGATTTTACTTTTCTAATTGGATTAGGGTTTTGGTAATTCTTTTTGCCAGCTATATATATATATCATATATATATATATATATGATATATAAGCTGTTTTAAATATCACAGAGCAGAGAAGAAAACGAAAACCCTAGCCATTTTATAAAAGAGAGTTGAGAGAAAAACTTGAGAAAATCCAGATCTTGGCGGTGATGAGTGTGTTTTATACACACAATTTAGGTACTCTTAGCCTTGATAATTTGTAAGTCTTTGAGTACTTTTGTGATTTTATTATATTTTTATCTTATTTTTAGATATTGTGGTTTTAAATTGCTTTTATATGTTTTGTGTTGTTTTTATGTCTTTTTACTTAGTTTTGTAGGAAATAAAGCAAAGCCATTTGAACGTCAACGCTTGGGTGCCTTGTTTGCCATATTTGAGCTTCCGATTGACGCAGTAGCTGCTTGTTTCCCAATTTCACCCATGATCCAATCTGAATCTCTCAAAACTCAAAGAACGAAAGTTGTAGATATTTGTCTTAGCTTTCCAGAACATCTTGAATCATCCAACTTGTCTTTCTATTTTAAATAAAGTTAGGCCGAGGACTATGAACAAAGCACTTTTTGGGAGGCAGCCCAAGCTTATTGTTTTGCTTTTTTTGTTGGATTGCATTTTAGGTTGTTTAATTGCATTTTAATTTCTTTAATTATTTTTAGGTACCGAGTACTAAGTAATTTGGATTGCGCCCCCAACTTTAAGACTTGAAAGATGATATCAATGACGCTTGACACGTTCTCAGGGAAGTTCTTTGTTTTACTTTTTCCTATCTTAGACATTGAGGACAATGTCAATTTTAAGTTTGGGGGTAGTACTTAGTGCTTGTGTGTTTTTAATTTAGCACTTGTATATTTTAAGTGTGTCTTTCGTATTCAAAAAAAAAATTTGTTTATTTTTAGGAAGTGTCCCTTGAGCATTGATTTAATTTGACTTATCTATGGTCAATGATAGCAACTTGTTTTAATTAATTCTAACTCATGGGAAACGGACATATGCTGCTTAGTCATTGTACTTAATTTTGTTGTTGGTTATTGTTTTGCTCATGCATCCTTTCACTTTTATGCACTTATCCATGAGTATTGAGCTAGTCGTATGCTTAGAGAAGACTTTTATAACCGAATGCTTGTGGAAAATATCTATAAACTCTAGTACTCGTTTAAACATCACTTGAAGTAAGGTATCCAAATTTGTTGTGTTTGATTTGTTGGTCATGTGGTGAGTTGAGATGGAGCGTAAAACGCACTCACTCATAGACACATGCTTAGGGGAGATAGAGCGTAAAACGCACTCTCTTATTTTTGTGACAAAAGAAAGAAAATGCTGTATTGCAAATCTTGCAGGGGGTTGAGATAGAGCGTGAAACGCACTCGCCCATATGAGTGTGCTTAAGGTTGAGATGGAGCATAAAATGCACTCACCTAGAGCTCTTGAGTCTCAAAATTTTTGGAATTGTGATTTGTATACCTTTGTATTGAGTGATGTGTTAAGCATGTTGTTTTGGGGTTTATGTTGATTATTTCATAAGGTAATGTGGTTGCATAAGTTCATCCGAGCTTGGTTGGTTTAGTGCTATTGGGTACTCACACACACGGAAGGGACCTAAAGCAAGATATGACTAGCTAATTGATATTTTAGACTTGTAACGTTTTGTTTATTTTCTTGAGTTCTATGTGTTGATGCCTTTGAGACTATTGTCGGCTTATTAATTCATTGCTCAAGTTAGGTTGTATTAGAAGCGTTTCAATTGTATAGTTTAGGTTTGTTTTGCTTGAGGACAAACAAAGATTTAAGTTTAGGGTATTTGATGAGTGTGTTTCATACACACAATTTGGGTACTTTTGGCCCTGATAATTTGTAAGTCTTTGGGTACTTTATGTGATTTTATTGTATTTTTATCTTATTTTTAGATATTGTGGTTTTAAATTGCTTTTATATGTTTTGTATTGTTTTTATGTCTTTTTACTTAGTTTTGTAGGAAATAAAGCAAAGTCATTTGAACGTCAACGCTTGGGTGCCTTGTTTGCCATATTTGAGCTTCCGATTGACGCAGTAGCTGCTTGTTTCCCAATTTCACCCATGATCCAATCTGAATCTCTCAAAACTCAAAGAACGAAAGTTGTAGATATTTGTCTTAGCTTTCCAGAACATCTTGAATCATCCAATTTGAAGTTCGTATGAGAGAGTTATGGAGTCGGGTTACAGCACGCTGGCGCGGGCGCACCAAGCAGCGCGCGGACGCGCCCAATGGCTGCTGGGCAGCGCCAGGTTTCACGATTTTCAGCCCCTTTTGGTCATTTTTGGTGGGCTAAGCTAGGGTTTTGCATTGGGCACTATAAATATAACATGTAGCCTCCATGTTATCATATGCTAGAGTTCTAAAATCAGATTTAGAGAGAGAAAGAGAGGAGGCTTGGAGCAAAAAGAGGGAGGCCATGGCCATTGGTCATGGTTCTTCTAAAGCTTGGAGGAGCTTCAATGGAGGTGCTTCAATGGAGTTTTATCCAACAACAATGGGGAAGCCATCCTTTATCTTTCTTTTTCTTTTTCCTCTATGTAATTAGTTTTTAATCTAAGATTGTAATTGAACCTATTGCTTATTTGAATTGATTTCTCTTCCTTTGATTATTATGACTCATATGAATTGGTTATCATGACCTATACTTATAGATTAATTGCTTGGCTCGTAATAACCTTGGGAACCTATATGAAATTGACGAATGGATTATAGTGTTGAGACCTAATTATGATATCATGCGAAAGTTAAAGATTGTTGTGGGTGATTAATAAAGATTTAGTGACGTGTATCTTGTTGATTATCCTCAATGATAGGTAACTTGATAGTATTTAGGATGGACATATATCTAGATACCGTGTGCAACCAATTGAGAATCTAATCTTAATGACTTCCTATGTGAAAGTTGGTAATTGAAAGGGTGGTTAATGAGATTTAGTGACATGTGTCTTGTTAATTATTCTTGAAATTGGTCTCTTGATAGTGTGTAGGATAGACATATACCTACATGCCGCATTAGGAAGATTCGTAATTGACCATCGACAGAGGCTCTTACGTAATTGTGATTTCTCGGATGTCAATTCTATGTGGTTATTTGATCTAAAATGGGAGTTAAGATATTTGAACAAAGCATTGCACACCAAATGTTTGACAAAATGCTTGAATGGGGGAAATTGCAATCTTAGATCTTTATCTATCTATTTTTGTTATTTATATGACATGCAATTTAGATGTAACCTTTATCTATCACTTGAATCAAAGAGTTTAATTTAGATCGATTCGATATTGAGTTAGTACTTGGGGATACATTAGCGTTAATTCCTCGTGGGATCGACAACTCTCTTATCATTATATTACTTGTTGACCGCGTATACTTGCGCGTATTTTTCGGTTGCAAAATCGATCAACTGGCGGCTAGTACCGGAGTTCTCTTTGCTGCAAATCGTGTGACGATTTGTGGGACATTCGTGTGGATACCGTAGAGACGTAGTTCCATTGGATTGCGTTGAAGATTCGAAGCCGTTCCAAAATTTCATCATTCCATTCAAGCTCAGATAATCGGTAAAACAAATCTAAACCTCTAAATTAATTTGTTTTCGCATGGATCCTGTTTTAGGGTTTCGAAATAGTTTTTAAAAATTTTAAATTTCAGCCGGACCACCGCCAGGGGGGAAACCCCCCTTGGACCCCCCGTCGTAGCGCACGATGGTCGTGACCCTAATATTTGATTATTTTTTTTAAAATTATAAAATTATGTTATGTGCTTATTGTGATATGCATGGTGGACAGTTATAGCCCTTTTGACCCGTAGGTTAGTAGTTTTTATTTTTGAAATACGACTTGCATATCGTGCCTCTCTATAAATTCTGATGTAATATTCTTTTCTCATCTAAATCCCCTCGAATGTAACTCGAGGTTTCTTTATGATATGTAATGTACAAGTGTAACCTATCAATATGACAAGATGATGAAGGAGAGGAGACACATGGATGAGGAATGCCCAAGGAAGCTACTATTTTGAAATCTTTTACCACCTTAGACTGACCTTCAATCCTTTCATTAGCTTGAAAATATTGACATAGGGTTGGGCCATAACTGTGACACATTTAATTTTTCACTTTATTTATGCTTGTATATGAGATGCTATGATAAATAATGTGCATGCTTAATAAGATTAAAATTGGTGAGATCTAAATTAATTAATAAAATCCCTCATAAAAAATTATTAAGTCTAAATCAGATGCCTTCCAATGAATAACACACATCAAGACCTTGATCGATGGATGTAGGTTTGCCAAAGCAAAGTACCCTATTTATCTTGGTAATATGCGATAGGATAATTGTGATATCCAAATTTTTAAAATCATTGGGCTCAACTTAACTAAGTTATCTCAATAGGATTGTGGACTTAGAGGCATAGAGTTTGGTAGGTACCATTAGATAGACTTAGAACAAATGTTGTTCACCAAACTATCTAAGAGTTATATATGATATAATTGACAAAGGGTTGTCTACCTAAATAATTATGTTTTAAGAGAATAACCAAAGCTTACTTAAGGCATAATAAAATATGGATCTTGGCTCACTAAAAAGATTTAAATAAAAATGCTTTCCGAATTAATGGTGAGGGCTATTAATTTGAATAAAATAGTGGGAGGTATATTTTGAATGTACTATTATCAATTTCATAATATCAAAAACTCTACAATTTGACTTATTATTTTTGCATTTATATATTGTAGATATCAATGGCAAACAATAACACAAATAGTCTTTCACTACAATCAGTCCTTGAGAAGGAAAAACTGAGTGGAATTAATTTCCTAGACTGGCACAGAAACTTGAGGATTGTCCTCAAACAAGAGCGCAAGCTATATGTCCTTGATGGGCCCATTCCTGCAGCACCAGCTAACACTGCACCACGTGCAGAGCATAATGCTTACAAGAAGCATCAAGATGATGCTCTGAACGTGAGTTGTCTCATGCTAGCAACTATGAACTCTAAGCTTTAGAAGCAACATGAGTTAATGGATGCTTATGAGATGATCGAGTATCTCAAGAAATTATTCGAAGGGCATGCTCGACAGGAGAGGTATGATACAAGCAAAGCGCTGTATCACTGCAAGATGGGTGATCGTGATCCAGTTGGTCCACATGTTCTGAAAATAATTGGGTATATTGAGTACCTTGATAGGTTGGGTTTTCCGATCACTCAAGAAGCCCAAACTGATCTTGTTTTGCAATCTTTGAACAACAGCTACTCTCAATTTGTTATGAATTATCTCATGAATGAAATTGAGAAACCACTTACTGAGTTATTGAGCATGTTAAGAACTGCCGAGAACAACATGAAAAAGGCAGGACCCGATCCCATAATGATGGTGCAAAAAGGGAATGCTAAGGGAAAAGGGAAAGGCAAGAAAAAGATAAGATCTAAATCTGGTGTCAAACCCAATTTCAAAAATAAATGGGCTTTAAAGCCTACAGGTGGGGTGGCTAAAGAAGGTGATTGTCACTTTTGTGGAAAACCTGGACACTAGAAGAGGAATTGTAATGCTTATTTAGAAGAACTGAAGAAAAAGAAAGGAAGTGTGACTTCTGATTCAGGTATATATGTTATAGAAGTCAATTTGTCTACTTCTACATCATGGGTATTGGATACTAGATGTGGTTCTCACATTTGTGTTAATGTGCAGGAACTCCGAAGGAGTAGGACTTTGGCGAAAGGAGAAGTTGACCTACGAGTTGGAAATGGAGCAAAAGTTGCTACTCTAGCCGTAGGGACTTATCATTTATCATTGCCCACTGGGCTAATATTAGAATTAGAGGATTGTTATTATGTGCCTGCTATGAGCAAAAACATTATTTCTGTTTCTTGTTTGGACAAGAAAGGTTTTTCATTTTTAATAAAGAACAACAGTTGTTCGTTTTACTTAAAATGAAATATGTTATGGTGTTGCACAATTGTTTAATGGTCTTTATATTCTTAATTTTGAAATGCCTATCTATAACATAAATACAAAACGATTTAAATCAAATGATTCAAATCCGACATATCTTTGGCACTGTCGTTTAGGCCATATAAATGAGAAATGCATATCCAAACTCCATAAAGATGGGTTTTTGGATTCATTTGATTTTGAATCATATGAGAAATGCGAGTCTTGTTTATTAGGCAAGATGACTAAAGTCCCTTTCACTGGTCATAGTGAACGGGTTAGCGATGTATTGGGACTTATACATAGTGATGTATGTGGACCCATGAGTTCGTTAGCAAGAGGTAGGTTCTATTACTTCATTACATTTACTGACGACTTCAGTAGATATGGATATGTGTATCTTACGAGACACAAATCTGAATCTTTTGAAAAGTTCAAGGAATTCAAGAATGAAGTTCAAAACCAATTTGGCAAAAGCATAAAAGCCCTTCAATTCGATCGAGGAGGTGAATACTTAAACCAAGACTTTGATGACCTTCTAAAGGAATGTGGTATTATATCATAACTCACTCTACCTGGAACACCACAATGGAATGGTGTGTCTAAGAGGAGGAATCGCACCTTGTTAGACATGGTACGATCAATGATGAGTCATGCAGATCTTCCAATAAGCTTTTGGGGTCATGCCCCAGAGATAGCTGCATTCACACTTAACCGTGTTCCTACAAAGACGGTTCAAAAGACACCATATAAGATGTGGACTGAAAAACATCCTAGTATATCTTTCATGAAGATTTGGGGTTGCGAGGCGTTTGTAAAACGTCTGGCTTCTGATAAGCTCGGACCCAAATATGAGAAATGTAATTTTGTGGGATACCCTAAGGAAACAAAAGGGTATTATTTCTACAAAGCTTCTGAGAACAAAGTAGTTGTTGCTCGAACTGGTATTTTTCTAGAGAGAGAATTTGTCTCTAAAGGAAACAGTGGGGGGAAAGTAGAACTCGAAGAAATTCGAGAACCACAAAATATCATTGAACCTGAGTTGGAACATAAGCAAAGACCACAAGATGTTGTGGAAAGTGAACCTACTCAAATTACACAAGGCATTCATAGATCTGGTAGGACACGCCAAGAGCCCGAGAGTTATTATGGATTTCTTGTGACTCAAAACGGCGATGTGATGTTCATAGATCAGGATGAGCCTACTTTCTACCGAGAAGCTATGAATGGACCAGATTCTGAGAGATGGCTTGAAGCCATGAAATTTGAGATGGACTCCATATATACTAACCAAGTATGGACTTTGGTTGATCCACCCGAAGGGGTAAAACCAATCGGCTGCAAGTGGGTTTTCAAGAAGAAAATCGACATGGATGGTAATGTACAAACCTATAAAGGCCGACTGGTAGCAAAAGGTTTCAAACGAGTTCAAGGTATTGACTATGATGAAACCTTCTCTCCAGTGGCAATGGTTAAATCCATCAGGATCTTACTTGCTATTGTAACCTTTTATGATTACGAAATCTGGCAGATGGATGTCAAAACTGCTTCCCTTAATAGAAATCTCCTTGAGGATGTATATATGACACAACCTGAGGGTTTTGTCACTCCAAAGGATGCTGGAAAGGTATGTAAGCTGTAGCGATCCATTTATGGATTGAAGCAAGCATCACAGAGTTGGAATCTTCGATTTGATGAAGCAGTCAAAAAGTTTGGCTTTATAAAAAATGAAGATGAACCTTGTGTGTATAAGAA
Source organism: Aralia elata (assembly GCA_034770075.1). Taxonomy (NCBI): domain Eukaryota; kingdom Viridiplantae; phylum Streptophyta; class Magnoliopsida; order Apiales; family Araliaceae; genus Aralia; species Aralia elata. The sequence goes on from CM068379.1 coordinate 13,598,840, forward strand.
GGTTAGTAGGAGTCACATTATATTCCTGGTATTATATGTTGACGACATATTAATTATTGGGAATGACATTCCTTCCTTACAGGCTGTAAAAATATGGTTAGGAAAATGTTTCTCCATGAAAGATTTGGGCGATGCAACCTACATTTTAAGTATCAAGATCTATCGTGATAGATCGAGAAAAATGCTCGGCCTAAGTCAAAGTACATATATTGATAAAGTGCTGAAACGGTTCAGCATGCAAGAGGCAAAAAGAGGACACTTACCCATGTCTCATGGTGTAAAGATCTCTAAGGCCCAATGTCCTAAATTACAAGATGATGAGGAGCGTATGAGAAAGATCCCTTATGCTTCGGCAATTGGATCTATCATGTATACAATGATATGTACTCATCTGGATGTCTTGTATACTTTGAGCATGACGAGCAGATACCAGTCGAATCCAGGTGAAGGTCACTGGACAACAGTCAAGAATATCCTCAAGTACCTGAAAAGGACTAAGGATTCATTCTTGGTATATGGAGGTGAAGACGAACTGGCAGTAAAGGGTTACACAGATGCTAGTTTCTAGACTGATATAGATGACTATAAGTCTCAATCAGGTTTTGTGTTTTGCCTTAATGGTGATGCTGTTAGCTGAAAAAGTTTGAAGCAAGAGACAGTAGCCGATTCTACAACAGAGGCTGAGTATATTGCTGCTTCTAGTGCAGCCAAGGAAGCTGTATGGATTAAAAAGTTCGTCACTGAACTTGGTGTTGTTCCAACCATTGTTGATTCAGTTGAGCTATACTTTGATAATGATGGAGCCATTGCACAGGCTAAGGAACCCAGATCTCACCAACGATCCAAGCATATACTTAGGCGGTACCATCTCATCCGTAAAATCATTGGTAGAGGAGATGCACATATATGCAGAGTGCCAATAGATGATAATGTTGCAGATCCACTGACCAAGGCTTTGTCACAGCAGAAGCATGAAGGTCACACTAGTTCCATGGGTATTAGATACATGAGTAATTAGCTCTAGTGCAAGTGGGAGATTGTCAGAGTATATGCCCTTGAGGCCAATTATTTGATGTAATTGCTTAACATTTCTTTTCATATTTGATTGAATAAATGAATTATTTTATTATGGTTTCATTTACTGTGTTATATAAATGTTAGCATAATAAAAGTCCTTAGAATAATGATACAAATTATATAGCTTCAAGTATGTGACTTGAACATGAGATTATATAATTACAATTAGTATCATTACTCTTAAATGTCCCTAGTCGAGTATCATTGTTAATGGGATAATAATGATACATTGAGACTAGTATGTGGATTGACTGATCGCCAAATCTCATTGGTCATTAATATATGAGATATTGAGTCAATGCATAGGTACATGTTAGAGAACAATGTACTGGACAGATCCACCATGAGAATTTTACGTCGAGTATTATGCAAAGTGTCATAAGCAACTCTCATAGTGACAATGATGTAATGGTCCTCCGACCTGAAATCACTATATTACTACACGGGAATTTATGTACTTTGATATCATCAAAGGTTACCTTTAATAGGGTGAACAATAAAGGTGATTATTGGGTACATCATGAATCGTGTGAGGAATATGAGTGATCTAGATGGAATTTAACTCTCCTATATATTAGGGGTTATATCCATAGGTCTCTTGATTGAGTAAGACTATGAAATGTATGGTCATGCTCAAATAGTGATTTGTTTGATATAGTCTACTCATTGATCAAGAAAACTCAGATTAAATTATGAAGAGTATGACACATTTCATGACTCGAGTTTAATCTAGGATATCAAGGTTAAAAGGATTAAATTACATTGAAACATTGGTCACGAAAAGGTTGCATCGAATCACCGATCTTATTATTAATTGGGTAACAGTGATGCATTACTAGATGCGGCTCACTATTTATAATTTTATAATATGATTTTAAAATTATTGCCAACATAATAATAACCTATAGGGTCACACACTTAGAACGTAATTAAAAGGGAATTAATTTAAATTGTAAGAATTTAAATATGTCAATATGATTGATAGTATTTAAATTACAAATTTAAATTAACAGGATAATTTTATATATATGTATATTAATTAAGTAAGACTTAGTTAAGATATAATATATATATATATATATATATATATATATAAATTCAGATTTTACATTTCTAATTAGATTAGGGTTTTGGTAATTCTTTTCGCCAGCTCTATATATATATATATATATATATATATATATATATATGAGATATATCAGCTGTTTTAAATAGCACAGAGCAGAGAAGAAAACGAAAACCCTAGCCGTTTTATAAAAGAGAGTTGAGAGAAAAACTTGAGAAAATCTAGATCTTGGCGGCTAGTACTGGAGTTCTCTTTGCTGCAGATCGTGGGACGATTTGTGGGACGTTCGTGTGGATACCGTAGAGACGCGGTTCCGTTGGATTGCGTTGAAGATTCGAAGCCGTTCCAGAATTTTATCGTTCCATTCAAGCTCGGATAATCGGTAAAACAAATGTAAACCTCTAAATTAATTTGTTTTTGCATGAATCCTGTTTTATGGTTTCGAAATAGTTTTTAAAAATTTTAAATTTCGCTGTCTTTATGTGTTGGAAACTCTACATTTGAGGAATCCAAACATACACATGTTCATGTTTAAATTTAATATATGGGCAAAATTTATGTCCATCCATATTTATTTATGACCGTCTATTCTCAAATCACTTAATTTTCAGCCCATTTAAGTCTCACCTATTTGAACCCAGACCTATATATGCTCGTCCAAACCTTATATTAAGTTATAATTTATTTGTGTTTATTAATAACACTCTTATTTCAGAGAGGGGGAGAATTTTGGAGATACTTTTTTTTTCTTGATTTCCGTGGCCAGCTAGAGGCTGATTTTTTTTGGGAGATTTGGGGATTATTCCTTAATTCGGCCATCTAGCAGGAAGAAGGAAGCTTTATTTTTCTTTCTTTTCTATAGTCTCATCTCGTAGTTAGTTTATTTCTTTCATTTGTTGTTTTTTCCTTTTGTTATTTGACTCAGCAGGTTAATGAAATCAAATTCGTTACTTTAATTGTTTCCATTCATATTATTTTTATGGTCTTTAACAGAAGCGTGCGTGCACGTTTTTTCTATGTTACTTAGATTGTTTGATTTTAATTAGTAATTTATTTCATGCAATTATTATTAGTAGTTTTAATTTTGATTTTGTTAGTTTCAAATTTTAAGTCAAACTAAATCTTTAATATTCAAGATGATGATGAAACTAGGTATTTTATAATTAATATTTTTCCCCTTCTGGTATTAATGTTTAATTATTTTCGCCTTCATACATATCTTCGTGCAAAATTCATATATCATTCTTATATTAATTAAGATGTTTTGATTAATTATAGTTAATCTGTAATTTTTTTCATAATTTATACTTGTCCATATTAATTATATGAATCATTATTTTAAAGGGAAGGAAGGAACAAAATTAAAAATTAATTCAAAAAATAAGAAATGATTTATTATGTTAGTACTTGCTGGATTTAGATTCCTAAGTAGTTTTTTTCATTAATAATTTTCTTTATGAGTTATTAGTTTATATTATATAATTATTAATCATTTTCACTATTATTATTTTTAATTTACTTGAAATATAAGTTAACGATATTTAAAATTAATCTAATCTTTTAGTTGGATTTGTATTCGTCAATTATTCAATTTAACACACACTTACAGTTACTCATTTTTAATACATCACATGTGCATGAGAAGCATATATGACTTGGGATTTTATAGAGAATTAAAATGCATTTGAACTATTAAATTACTATAAAAATAATTGTGCAATCGAGAAGATTTAAACTTGAGACCTTGTACACCTGAAACTCTGATACAATATTAAGTAACCAACTCATCTAAAAAACTTAAACTGTTAAAAAGAAGTACCAATAATGTATATCATATTAATATATCGAAAGTCCAAAAGCACGAGCCTAAAACTATAAACCTTCTATATTAGTTTTAAAAAGTTAATAGTAATCTTATATCAAAAGTAAAAAAATCAAAAACAGAGGGAGTATAAAATTAATACAACGATTATTACTATAAACCATCTAAAAATATATATTTTTAAACTTTAATGAATTATATATACTAATTTTAAATTTTAAAAAATTCTCTCAAATTAACCTTTAAAATGTTAATATACTAATCTTATATGTTTGGAACAAGAAAATATAAAATAATTCTTTAGTCATTGGAAACTGATATTTTTACATAAAAAAATAATAGTTTTACATGAGTCTTTCTTACATAAATGTGGAATCCCACTTACTATTCATGTCAGATAGATCATGCCAAAATATTATTTTTTTTCACTATTAAAATTCCCTTAATTAGTCATTTACTAAATTAGGATTTGTTTTCGTACTCGATTATTTGAGTCTACTAATAGGAGGGGGGAAAATCTAGAAATACTTTTGGCAAGCATGCTAGTACGTGTTATATGTTCACTAGAATTGATTAGGTGAAAAAGCTAGCAAGATACTAGTCTATATTGAATTATGTACTATATTATGAAGCATGTCTTTGAATTTTAGGACAACTCGTTTTAAAATGTTAAAATAATTCTTTAGTCATTGGAAACTGATATTTTTACATAAAAAAATAATAATTTTATATGAGTCTTTCTTACATAAATATGGAATCCCACTTACTATTCATGTCAGATAGATCATGCCAAAATATTATTTTTTTTCACTATTAAAATTCCCTTAATTAGTCATTTACTAAATTAGGATTTGTTTTCGTACTCGATTATTTGAGTCTACTAATAGGAGGGGGAAAAATCTAGAAATACTTTTGGCAAGCATGCTAGTACGTGTTATATGTTCACTAGAACTGATTAGGTGAAAAAGCTAGCAAGATACTATTCTATATTGAATTATGTACTATATTATGAAGCATGTCTTTGAATTTTAGGACAACTCGTTTTCAGAGCTAAGCAAGGAAATTGGAAATCAGGACAAGCATTTTGAAGAATTCAGATTGGCGGATTGAAGTTTAGAGATTTCATTGAGTTTTCTTTTATTCTTTTAATCTTTTATCTCTGATTTGTAATTAATTATGATGACTTATTTTGGAATTTTAGTTTTTATTTTCAGTATGAACTAAACCTTTAATTAAGGTTACAATTGAACCAGTTATGCTCGTGGATTAATTATCTACTTTGATTCCAGTTATTTATTCAATTTGAGTTGTCTATCATATTCTATGTTTATTGATTAATTGTCTGGTCAACAATTAGCGGAATATTCTAGGTGAATTCGGGAGATGAAATCTAGGGTTAGATCTGAATATGATAGCATGTATTCTTAATTATTTGCATGTGTTAAATAATTAGGGTTGTAAAGTGAATAGGGATATCTCTTTGCTGCATGTAACTGTTGGGAATTGATGTTTAATGAATTTAATCCTTTAGTTTTGCATAAGAATATCGCAGAGTTAATTAGATTAGATAAATTTATTTGATCATTTGGAAAAGGACTTATAAATACAATTGAATTCCTGTTAACAACTCTATTGAAGTAAATAATTGGATGACGTAGTTAGATTAGTTTATGTCACATAACTGGGGATATTGTAGTCTTAAGTTTTTAAATCTGAATTACAACTTTTGTGTTAGTTATTGATCTTAGTTTCAATTTAATTAGTTTCAATCAATATTCAAATAGCAATTGTTTAATAGAATAGCAGTAATCTAGATTGATAGTTGAAGATATAAAACACAAAAATTCCCTACGGGTTCGACACTCTATCTTATCACTTTTTTACTCGTTGATCGTGTATACTTACACGTAATTGTTGATTGTGAAATCGTACAACAGTACTTTGGGTAGTGGGATGAGAGCTTTTGAACCTGGGGGCATCGAGTGCAAAAGGGTGCATACTTCGGGGTCCAATGCGCAGTTAACCATTTAGAAAGAGGCATTAACAATGTATATCAAGCTAACACCCCCCCCCCCTCACGTGCATACTTAGAGAGAGGTAATTATATGCATATGCATTAATATCAATATGAAGGGCAACGTATAGCGAAAAGGCTTGATTACAAGACCTTGCACAACATACACACTCATATAAAGGGTAACATGCGGTTGTGAAGATTTGAATCCAAGACCTTGCACACCCTAAGCTCTGATATCATGCATGTTAAGTAACCAACTCATCTAAAAGTTTAAGCTTTTAGAAAGAGACACCAACAATGTATATTAAGCCAACAATAATGAAGCTAGATTACTTGTTCATAAATGCTACAAATTTGAATACGAGGTTGGAAAAGTTGCCTTCCAACATTCTTATCTCCCTAGATGAGCTTGAAAACTATTTACCAATTGTTTGAGCATTAGCAAAACTTAGGTGAAACATTCTTGATGTTTAAATATGGGTAAGCGAGATAAAATTGCGACAAAAATGGTTTTTTGGCAGTTCTTATGGAGTTATGGTGGAGAATGAGAAGAAACTACTCATTGGCCAGAGATAAAATTGCGACAAAAATGGTTTTCTGGCAGTTCTTATGGTGGAGAATGAGAAGAAACTACTCATTGACCAGAATGTCATTTTGGAAAAATTTTAAGGAACTTATGAGGGGAAGAATGGTGTTCCTTTTGGCACAATACAATGGTGATTTTTTACTTTCATAAATGGCGTGTAAATTTTGGAAAAATAGAAAGTTACTTTGAAAGAGCCGTTGGCATATGATAAAATTAGACCCTACTTGCAAATGTTATATTGATGTTTAATGGTGGTGTGGATGGAGAGCCCTATAGTTGTAGATTTCTGTTTTGGTAATGTTGTGGTGAGATTAAATTTTAATTGTTGATATAAATATTTTTCGCATTTCTTCATTATGCAGTTGTTCTTATGGTAAGTGGATAAATTATTACAAAATCAGGGACCATATTTGTTTAGGTTTTTTAGAATTCATTTGTGACATGCAGTTGTGCAACTCATCAAGCCTCAGTCAACTTTATATGACTACTTTATTGGAGATGATTATTTCATTATAATCTGGGAAGCAATGCCACTTTTTTGTATCAATAGATAAACAATAATGCTGGGGTCTCAAATTGAACTATTGGATCCTTCTGGGCACGATAAACAAGCAGAATATTCAATAACAACGTAGAATGTGCAGTGATTCAATAGTCATCAATTAACTACATAACTTATATGATTAGTGCTCTTTCTAATTTACAATTCTAGAGAGAGAGTGATATAAAATTTTAGAGAGAGAAAGTGATATAAGATTTTGAAGGGAGAAAATGTTATGGGAGGGAGTGAAATAAACTTCTAAAGAGAGAAAGGAAAATTTTAGAAAGCATTTGAATAATCCAAATTTACACATGTTCATGTTTAAATTTGATATATCATATATGGGCAAAACTCATTCATCCATATTTATTTAGGACCGTTCACTCTTAACTTACTTAATTTTCAGCCTATTTAAGTCTCACCTATTTGAATCCAAACTTATATATGTCCGTCCAAACCTTATGTTTTTTCCTTTTGTTATTTGAATTTGTTAATGAAATCAAGTTCGTTACTTTAATTGGTTTCATTCATACTATTTTTATGCTCTTTAATAGAAGCGTGCATGCACGTTTTTTCTATGTTACTTAGATTGTTTGATTTTAATTAGTAATTTATTTCATGCAATTGTTATTAGTAGTTTTAATTTTGATTTTGTTAGTTTCAAATTTCAAGTCAAACTAAATCCTTAATACCTAGGATGATGATGAAATTAGGTATTTTATAATTAATATTTTTTTCCCTTCTGGTATTAATGTTTAATTATTTTCCCCTTCATATATATCTTCGTGCAAAATTCATATATGATTCTTATATTAATTAAGATGTTTTGATAAATTATAGTTAATCTGTAAATTTTTCATAATTTATACTTGTTCATATTAATTATATAAATCATTATTTTAAACGAAAGGAAGAACAAAATTAGCAATTAATTTAAAAAATAAGAAATGATTTATTATGTTAGTACTTGCTCGTAATTTTTTTCATTAATAATTTTTTTTGTGAGTTATTAGTTTGTATTATATAATTATTAATCATTTTCACTATTATTATTTTTAATTTACCTGAAATATAAGTTAACGATATTTAAAATTAATCTAATCTTTTAGTTGACTTGTATTTGTCAATTATTCAATTTAACACGCACTTACAGTTACTCATTTTTAATTCGTCACGTGCATGAGAAGCATATATGACTTGGGATATTAAGTTACGTCAGCCAAGCAGCTCACGTGCTTACGTTAGCCAAGCAGCATAGTCTGTAGACTCTGTACCTTAAACCTTCAATGTTGTTTAGTTATGGCTGAATGTCACATATGATTTTTCAAATTGGTGAAATTGGGTTCGGGTCAAATTGGATCGGGTTGAGTCAAAATTTGATAAAAATGGGTCGAGTTGGGATCAAATCAGGTAAAATGAACGGAATCGACACAAAATACCACTTTAAGGATCCAATTGATGAAAAATGTACTTTAGGGACGACATTGAAAGTGGGTGACAACTTGGAGGGTCATATGTGTCATTCAGCCTTTAGTTATCATACATATATATGGTGTTAATTAAGTAACCAAACTTTTTAAAATATATACTTCGTTAAGTAATCAATTCATCTTAAAAGTTTAAGTCGTTAGAAAGACATATTAACAATATATATCATATTAATACTTTTCCTTAAATATAACTTTAAAATTAAGACCTTCTACACCTGAAGCTCTGATATAATATTAAGAAACCAACTAATCTAAAAAACTTAAACCGTTAGAAAGAGATACCAATAATATATGTATATCATATTAATATATCGAAAGTCCAAAAGCACGAGTCTAAAACTATAAACCTTCTATATTAATTTTTAAAAAGTTAATAATAATCTTATATCAAAAGTAAAAAAGTCAAGAATAGAGGGAGTATAAAATTAAAACAACGATTTTTGCTATAAACCATCTAAAAAAATATATTTTTAAAATTTAATGAATTATATATACTAATTTTAAATTTTAAAAAAATATCTCAAATTAATTTTTAAAAAGTTAATGCTAATTTTATATTTTTGGAACAAGAAAATACAAAATAATTCTTTAGTCATTGGAAACTGATATTTTTATATGAAAAAATAATACTTTTACATGAGTCTCTCTTACATAAATGTGGGATCTCACTAATTATTCATGTTAGATAGAAGTAGCCAAAATATCATTTTTTTTCACTATCAAAATTCCCTCAATTAGTCATTTACTAAATTAGGATTTTCTTTCGTACTCGATTATTTGAGTCTACTAATACGAGGGGGGGAAATCTAGAAATACTTTTGGCAAGCATGGTAGTACGTGTTATATGTTCACTAGAACTGATTAGGTGAAAAAGCTAGCAAGATACTACTCTATATTGAATTATGTACTATATTATGAAAGCATGTCTTTGAATTTTAGGACAACTCGTTTTAAAATGTTAAAATGTGTTACAATTATTAATTGTGCGTGCGTACTTGATACACGATGAATATTCCACCCACCAAATACGACCACTCTAAAAGTTACAAAAACTATAAATATTAATAACCAAATAAACTTTCTATTTTCTAGAATATTTTAACAATTTCTTATTCTTACTAAGTTTAACATAGCCTATTGGTTACTACTTACTACTGTATGTTTTGCCAGACTAACAAAGTAGCCTAATCTATTCGTTAGTAGACTAATGTGATAAAAATATGTAATTGCAAGTGTATAGTGTCAAATTGAAGAACTGGCAAGTACATGTCGAACCCACAAAGACTAGATTAATTTTAATGTATCCTTAATATCTATTTCAGGCGAATTAGAAATAAAGATTGAGAATTAATTAATTATAATTAAACTAACTAATAATAAGAAAGCAATCTAGGAATCCGAATCCATTAAATAATAAACATAACAAGTAATTCAATCTCTTATATTTTTATAACTTCATTATGATTTTGATCTCCCTTCCCTTTAATTTGGTAATTTTATAATTAACGTGGGCAAGTATAGACTATGAAAATTTAAGGATTAACTATAACCCATCAAAACTTTTTTGAGCAAACATGGATTATGAAAAACTCATATCTTAACAATAATCTATCAAAACCTCTTAATTAATTTAAAATCACATAAGAACTATAAAACGAAGGTATTTCAATAACGAAACATGAAGGCAAAATCAATTAAACATAAAAAGCATAAATAATAGAAGATATAAAAAAATATTATCATGAATAATTAGTTAATTTCATCTTCATCTTAGATTAAAAAAAATTAGCTAAACATTAAAAATAAATAAACTAACTAAAATAAAGAAGAAGAAATAGAAGATTAAAAATAAATAAAAAAACTCCATTTATTTAACGATCATTCAACGAACGTACAATGAAGAAATAATTTAATTTACTTCTACTCCTAACCTAAACTAATACCTCCTCTCTCTAAAACAAGAGACCTATTTATAAGGAAAATAAATTTGTGCCATAATTTACATTAGTTGAACTTGGCCTCTTTTATTCCCTTTTTTTCCTCGTATTTCTTTCTTGATTTCAATCTTTATATAGTAATCTCCCAAGAGTCCCTTTCCATTTAAGTTTCAACTTCCTAGTGGCAATCAACTTCTCAAAGATATCTTCTAGATTGACTTTCCTTTCTCTTGCTGGATTTGACTTGCACACCAAGATTGTTCCACCTCCTTCCTTCTCCTTGTAGGATTCTTCTTAGATATTTCCTTACATGAATAAGAACATTAAATATTGCTTGATCACCAAGATTTTGACTTTATCGTAACAAAATATTAAATCCTAGAAAATAAAATAAAACATATTAATTAAATAAACTAATATTATTTAAAGGACAAAATTAGGGATAATAAAATGTATGAATTATGTGTTTATCAAATACCCCCATACCTAGCTTTTGCTCGTCCTCGAGTAAAATAAAAGGAAAAATAAAAAAAAATAAAACAACAACTAAAACTACCCCATTTTCGTAGGAAACACGATTGCACTTAGCATGTGCAACAAGCCTTTAAACCCCAAGGTTACCCCAAGTGGACGAGTTGTGTCTTGTGAGGGTTTGCAGTGAATATACCCACAAAATTCAAAATTCAAAATAAAATATTTTTTGGGTTTAACCAATTATGTAATCGAAAGAAAACTTCTAAGTATACATGGGCATTATACATAAACAAGATTAAATTCAAAATCACACTTTCACCTTATCAAAAATACTCAATCTTCATTCTAGACACCATTCTTCATAAAATTAATTCCATGTGATGCATGCATGTGTATGTGATGTAACTCTTAATAGGGACTTTTACCATGAAAATCAAGCAAACTCATTTTTTTTCCTTCTTTTTTTCTCTTTTTTTCATTTTTCCCATTCTTTTTTTTTCCTTTTTTGAATTTTTTCCTTGACTTGTGTAATGTCTCATTTTCTTAGGCTTTTCAGAATTACCCATGTAGCGAGCGTTGGACCAATGACTCCCAAACCAGTTGGCTTTAGGGCACTAGGTGTAGAAACACCCTTAATGGCTTACTAACTCGAGTAACAAAGGCCATAAAATTAGACTAGTTAAGCTGCTTATATCCATCACACTTTTCAGCGTGAATATCGATACTTCCTAAAGCTTGGATACCCAGTTATTTCGTTCAATGGACATTGAAGCAGTTATTTTTTTTTTTTAAAATTTTTTTTTCCAACTTTTATGTTTCTTTTTTCTTCAAATTTTTTCTTTTTTTTCTTGAAATTGCTCAAATCATAGTTTCTACCCAACAACTAAGAGTTAGTACGAACGTGAAGTGCCAAAAATGCATAGGAACTTTATTTTACTCAAGATGGTATTTCGAACTAAGATTTTGTATCTTATCAAAGGTTCAAGAGTTCTTAATCTTTCAAACTTACTCATGAGTTTTGCTCCACAGATACTTATTAGAATTAATCCAACTCATAAAAAGTCAAACAAAATTTTTAATTTTTTTTTAAAAAAAAAATCTTATAATTTTTCCTAAAAAAATAAATAAATAAATAAACAAAAGAAAAAAAACAAAATAAAAAATATCTAATACTATACATTTTTTATTTTTTCCTAAATTCCTAAAAAAACTTTAAAAAAAATAAAAAAAATCTAATACTATAATACAAACAAACTCCCCCCATACCTAAATCATGCATTTGTCCTCAATGTATGCAAATGAAAAATAGAGAACAAAGAAATGAAAGAATTGTACCTTCTATGTGGGACCGTAGTGCTACAATAAATGCGGTGAAAAAGAAAACAAATGTACATACCTACGAATTTCATAAATCCTAAAACACATGTAGTGATAAAAGAGTGATACAAATGAGTATGTGAGTGTAGTCTCCTCATGATTTTCTGGAGGTCTTGGAAATTGAAAATAACCATAATTTTCATCACAGTTATGCTTAAAGTCAACCTCAGGAAAACATTCACTAATATGCTCAAAGTGTGGACGAATTGGCTCAAATATATGTTCTAATTTAGGCGCCTTATGTGTAGTGGATCTCAACATCTCATTGACCTTATCTAAATATTCAGATTCATTCTATTTTTGGTCAAGGTGATTTTAGAAAAAATCAATTGGATCATCTTCAATCACGAGTCTATTTTCATTCATTTCTTGGGTCATGGACAACTCTTGGATCATGTTTACTTTTATAGGTTGATCTACAAAATCACTCGGTTGTTTTCTAGGAATAAGTCTTTCAGGATATGGAACTTTAGGTATAAACTTTTTCAACCGACTCATTAAATGTGACATGATCAATTTTAGGCATAGACTCATAATTTTTAGACTCCTCAAATTCACTTGACTCAAAGTGTGTAGAATTAAATCCAAAATTTTCATTTTCCTCATCATTTCCACAGTCATCATAATTTTCAAAACTAACCTCAGAGTTACTAGAAAAATCATCCACCTCTTGTTCATTTATTATGGTGGCTAACCGACTCATTTGAATTTCTAGACGGGATATAGCTTGATTCGTGGATTGCATGAAAGCTTCCATAGTTTTCTCTAAGGTATTGAATCTTTCCTCTTCTTCATTTGAAAATTCTTGTAGATATTGAGGTTCTGGATCCGAATATGGATATGAATATGAATTTAGATAAGGGTTTTCATAAGCTAAAAAAATTGATTTACTTGGTGTGCATTAAAATTTTCATAAGGTTCTTGATTTCAAGCAAAATTATTATTCCAACTATAATAGGAGTTCATCTTTCCACAAATCACAAAACAAATAGACAACTAACCACAAAAGTCACACAAAAATAAAATAAAAAAAATAAAATAAAATCCTAATTCTATGGTTAACCTAAATAAAATCTAGACAGCTCCTAACTATTCCAAGTTACACCTTAAGGTCCACCAAATTTGAAATTAATCACACCACTAGCCAGGTAAGTGTAAGAACGGTGGGAGTCTCTCCGTGGGTACGGTGACTAATTGAATAACCACACGTTCTTTAGGCGTTTGCCTTTTGAACCACTTGCCTAGACACCAGTAGTTTGATTAATTTAAAATTCAGCCTCCTCTTGGAGTCCCTTGTCTTTGAGCTCGAAATTCCTAGGGGCTAACGTCTACTTGATTTTATTAGGTCCAGGTTATGCAAAATGCAGGTTGAGTTGTTTGTGGGCCAAGGAAGGGTGATAAAATCCCCACCTTATCTTGTTACAGGTTTGCCCTTAAATTAAATTACAAATGAGAATGCACAAATAAAAAAAACTGTAAACAAATAAAGTGTCCTAAAACTATGTCAATCCTCCAGCAATCACCGCAGTTTATATTTGACAAAAAAAAAATAAAAAAAAATAAAAACCTAAACAGGATGTGCTCTACGTGAGTGAATGCATGAATGCGGCAATTAGTTTTCTAACTAACCATAAAAACTAAAAAATAAATAAATAAATAAAACTAAGCTACTATTTTTTTTTGAGTTAAGATACAAAATAACAGGAATAGTGCAACAATAAAATCTTTATCTTTTTGCTCCTTCGATCCGCTTGGATAATCCTGGAAAGAAAAAAAAATTAGAGTTGAAAAACTAATTCGAATAAATAAATATTAAGGGATAAAAAAAATTAATTCTAGTCTCCGGCAACGGCGCCAAAAACTTGATGTGATAAAAATATGTAACTGCAAGTGCACAGTGTCAAATTGAAAAACTGGCAAGTACAAGTCGAACCCACAAAGACTAGATTAATTTTAACGTATCCTTAATATCTATTTCAGGCGAATTAGAAATAAAGATTGAGAATCAATTAACTATAATTAAACTAACTAATAATAAGGAAGCAATCTAGGAATCCAAATCCATTAAATAATAAACATAACAAGTAATTCAATCTCTTATATTTTTATAACTTCATTATGATTTTGATCTCCCTTCCCTTTAATTTGGTAATTTTATAATTAACGTGGGCAAGTATAGACTATGAAAATTTAAGGATTAACTATAACCCATCAAAACTTTTTTGAGTAAGCATGGATTATGAAAAACTCATATCTTAACAATAATCTATCAAAACGTTTTAATTAATTTAAAATCACATAAGAACTATAAAACGAAGGTATTTCAATAACGAAACATGAAGGCGAAATCAATTAAACATAAAAGCATAATATAATAGAAGAGATAAAAAAAATATTATCATGAATAATTAGTTAATTTCATCTTCATCCTAGATTAAAGAAAATTAGCTAAACATTAAAAATAAATAAACAAACTAAAATAAAGAAGAAGAAGTAGAAGATTAAAAATAAATAAAAAAACTCCCTTTATTTAACGATCATTCAACGAACATACAATGAAGAAATAATTTAATTTACTTCTACTCCTAACCTAAACTAATACCTCCTCTCTCTAAAACAAGAGACCTATTTATAAGGAAAATAAATTTGTGCCATAATTTACATTAGTTGAACTTGGCCTCTTTTATTCCCTTTTTTTCCTCGTATTTCTTTCTTGATTTCAATCTTTATATAGTAATCTCCCAAGAGTCCCTTTCCATTTAAGTTTCAACTTCCTAGTGGCAATCAACTTCTCAAAGATATCTTCTAGATTGACTTTTCTTTCTCTTGCTGGATTTGACTTGCACACCAAGATTGTTCCACCTCCTTCCTTCTCCTTGTAGGATTCTTCTTATATATTTCCTTACATAAATAAGAGCATTAAATATTGCTTGATCACCAAAATTTTGACTTTATCGCAACAAAATATTAAATCCTACAAAGTAAAATAGAACATATTAATTAAATAAACTAATATAATTAAAAGGACAAAATTAGGGATAATAAAATGTATGAATTATGTGTTTATCATAGACTAGATCCAGACCTGGTTATAATTTATTACATTTGTACTAAAATAAGATATATAATTTGACTTTTGAGGTTAAATAACAGAATATTAAACTTCAAATTGATGTGAATTTATTTAATTTTAGTTGATACAATTATTATAATTGTATAATATATAACAAAAACTATTAATCACCAAATTTTATTTTATTTTAAATTTTTATGAGTCATACTAATTTTTAAACTTAATATGTTGTCGTTTAATACCAAAAGTCAAAGTTTATTTCTAATTTTAGAAAAAAAAAGAGTATAATAACCGTTAACAACCTATATATCCACAAAAGTTGTTCTGTGAAAAGTTGCAGGATCCGTCAATATCAAACTAAAGCTCTCAACCTTTTACTTCTAACAAAATAAGTAATACTCTTTTTGTTTTAAATTAAGATCAATATTGACTTTTTAAAAAGTAATTTAAAATTTATAATTGACATAAATTCATTTAGTTTAGAGAGAATAGATCTAAAACATACCTCTTAAATAACATACATCTCTTAAATAACATATATATCTTTATTAAAACTATATCGTTTTAGAAATTCTTTCAAAAAATAAGTGGGGTCGCGGGTGACATTTTTATAAATAAAAGGAAAGCAAGTGAGACCACTCTCTCTTTTAATATTATTTTATTTTTAAAAAAAATCTCTAAAATGACGTAATTTTAATAAATGTATGTTATTTAAGAGATGTATGTTATTTAAGAAGTATGCTTTAGACCTGTCATTTTAGTTTATATCAATACACTTCTAAATATTATAAACTACCTAAAAGTACTACTAATTATAAGATTTATTGTTTTTAAAACTTAAATAAATCTTGTCAATTTTAAATTTAAAAACTTATCAAATTAACGAGTCCAGATTATAAAATATATTATAATTATAAAATTATATTATATTCTCCAAAAAGTGAGACTTCAAAAAAAGAAAAATAATTCTTGATATTATAATAATTATGTAATTATATTATATATATTATCTAAAAAGTAAGACTTTAATAGTTTTTGTTTTTATTTTCTTTTCTTTTTGTTTTACTCGAGGACGAGCAAAAGCTAAGTATGGGGGTATTTGATATACACATTAATTATATATTTTTATATTCTCATATCTATTATTTTATATGTTTATTTTATTTAACTAATACATTTTATTTGGTTTTATAGGATTTACCTTTATCTTGGTAAATAAGTAAAAGATAATTGTTCTAACTTTTAAAGATGAAAAATGACTCTTGGGAGATTACCATGTAGAGATTGAAGTCCAGAAGGAAAGAAGAGGATAAAAAAGAAACAAAAGATACCAAGTTCAATGAATATAAATTAGGACACAATTTATTTTTCATATAAATAGGTCTCTTGTTTTAAAGAGAGGGTACCACTTTTTATTTTCTTTTCCTTAGTTTTTCGCTAGTGTAGAGGGAAGTGAGATATTTAGCAATTGAGAAATTTTGTCTTTCCTTTTATTCCAATCATATGTGGTACTAGTGTCAGGGAGTATTTGTAACTTTCTTTTATTGATCTAACAGAAATTCTCTTTTTAATTATTGTTCTTATTATTTCATGCAATTAGTAGTATTAATTTTTAATTTCATGGCTAGCTAAATTTCTAATAACTAGGATGATGATGAAACTAGGTATTTCATAATAATATTTAATTTCTTTCAGTTCCAGAATTAGTGCCTAATTATTTTCGCTTCATATTTGTCTTCGCATAAATTGCACATGATTCTTATATTGATTGCGAGATTTTGATAAGTTATAGTTAATCTGTGAATTTTTCATAACTTATATTTGCCCATATTAATTATATGAATCGTTATTTTTAAAGGGAAGGGAAAATAATTTGGGAATTAATTTAGAAAATAAGAAATTGCTTATTATGTCAATAATTAGTGGATTCGGATTTCTAGGTAGCTTTTCTCATTACTAGTTTTCATTATTAATTTTTAGTTTGCATTATTTAGTTAACTAATCATCTCCACTATATTTATTTCTAATTTGCCTAAAATATTAATTAAGGATATATTAAAATTGATCTAGTCTCTGTGGTTCGACCTGCACTTGCCAAATCTACAATAGACGTTGTGCACTTGCAGTTACATATATTTATCACATCACCCTCCATATTTTCCAAATTATCAATAACTTTCTCATAATTTTTAATTTTTTTTATCAAGGTTTCCATATACTTCTACATTCCATCTTTTCAATTCTTGTTTCAGCAGCTTCAACTTTCTCATCAATGTGAAACTTGCCCAGCCTTTTACATAGAATGATCCCCACCATTTAGAGCACATCCCAATAAAGCCAGGAAACTTGAGCCAACTATTTATGAATCTGAAAGGTCTTGCTCCCCAATCTCGTAAGTTTGCCTCAGAAATCAATGGGCAATGATCTGACAAACCTTTAGGCATACACTTCATTCTATGATTTTTGAACACAGCTAGCCAGTCAGTTGATAGCAAAACTCTATCCAGTCTGCTTCGTTTTCTTTGTGATCGATACCAAATGAATTGTTTTCCACTAGTTTGCATCACTACTAAGCCATTCTTATTGATAAATCTATTGAACAGTTTGGTTCCCCTAGAGTCAAAAAGACACCCCTTTCTTTCTACTTTATCCCTGACAGCTTTAAAATCACCAACTACACAACATGGATAGCTACAACTTTCAAGCATAGAAGTTAATTGCTTCCACAACTTTTCTTCTCTATTAAATCTGATAGAGAGTCTACATTGATGACAAAGATCTTAATATTGTGTTTGACATGTTCTCCCCACAAGGCAATCCAATATCTTGATGTCTCAGAATTTTCGACCCTAAAGGACTTCTTATCCCATATTGAAACCAAACCTCCTGATAATCCTTTCCCAGGGACAAAAACAAAATCTACTTCATCATTAGGCCACAGAGATAAAACTTTTCTCAATTATATATTCTTACTTGGGTTAACTGCGTATCTGACCCCGAAGTATATATATTTTTGCACTTCGTACCCCGAAATTTAAAAGCTCTCATCCCTCCATCCAAATTAAATATTGTTAAGTGAGCACGATAGACCCTAAAGACTGAATGACACTTATGCCCCTCCAAGTTGCCACCCACTTTTAAAGTCATCCCTAAAGTTTATTTTTTTGTCAGTTGAGTCTTTAAAGTGGCATTTTGTGTCAATTTCGTTTCTTTTTCCCAACTTCACTTAAACTCGCCCAAATTTTGACCTAACCGGACCCATTTTGACCCGACCCCAATTTCACTAGTTCAATTTTTTTAAAGAAAACAACGAAATTTTTTAAAATTAATTATTATTTTTAATTTAATTTCACTAAGTTCACTAATTGTGTGTAAAGTTTCATAAAATGAGTAAAGTTTCATAAAACATAGATTCAAAAAAATTAAATAAAAAAAATAAAACTTTATTTTTTAAAAAAAGTAGAACTTTTTTTTTTTTAAAAATGACTAAAGTTTTATGAAATATAGATTCAAAAAAATAAAACTTTATTTTCAGAAAAAAAAAAATCTAATTTTTTTTAAATGAGTAAAGTTTCATAAATATATATTCAAAGAAAAGTAAAAAAAACTTTATTTTCTTAAAACAAAATTAGAAATTTTTTATTTTTTAAAAAATGAGTAAATTTTCATAAAAATAATTAAGGATTAAAAATTTTAAACATTATTTTTTTGAATCTATATTTTATGAAAATTTACTCATTTTTTTAAAAATAAAAATTTCTAATTTTTTTCCCTGAAAATAATAATTTTTTTAATTTTTTTTAAAAAAACTGAATTAGATTTTTTTATTTATCTTTTACTGTTTTCTGTATTTTAATTTCTATTTTTAGTTTTAGTTTTCAAAATTTCTAACATTAGGAATATATATAATAATGGTAAAGACATAACTGCCCTAAATAAATTGGGTTGGGTCAAAATTTGGGCGGGTTTAAGTGAAACTAGGAACAAGAAACGGAATTGACACAAAATTTTACTTTGAGGACTCAAGTGACAAAAAATAAACTTTAGGAACGACTTTAAAAGTGGGTGACAACTTAAAGGGACAAAAGTGTCATTCAACCCCTTTTTAAATTTTTGGCCAATTTTTTTTTCCCGAAAAGTGGTTACGTGTCCTAATTTATTATTTAAAAATTCTTGACCGTATAAGTACCGTAACTGACTTAATTAAGTAGTACAAATACGTGTTAAATACCAGATAAAAAAGGGGTAAATGATTCGAACACATTAGTTTACCATATTTGACTCGTGTTTGGTATTTTAAATTTTCATAAATACATACATATCTAACTCAAATAATTTACTCAACTGATTTACTCAAACAAACAATCCAACCATTAACTAAGAAAAATTAAACAATTAACCTCTACAAATTAATCAAAATAAAGTAATTAACTCTACTAATTAAGTTAAAAAAAAAAAAGTAACCACATTATTTATATAATTTAAAAGTGTAAAAAGGGAAAAAGTTAAAATATTATAATGGTAAAAGAAAATTGAAAAAACAAACTTCATAACAAAATAAACAATAGAACAATTATTAAACAAATTAATAATTGCCTTAATAATTAATTAGCACAAAGGATTATAAGTATTATAAGTATAAGCAATAGCTCCAAACCAAAATTGTCAATTACATCGAATCCATAGCAGCACTATGGAATCATCAACATATGTATCGAGAATTAGGGAAGATGAAGATGAAATTTATTTTTTATTAATACATTTAAATTTAAATTATACTATTTAACACTATTCAATTTCTAGTAGGGTAGTATTTATACGAATTCAATGTGGCTTTGATTTGTACTAGTAAAATATAAATGTATTATTTAATCTAAGTAAACAAGTTTTAATTGATTGTTATACAGTCAAATGAATAAAAATACGGTCAAATCCTATTTCTACCTCAGCCGAAACACGTGACAATTCTGGTAACATTTCTAGCCGAAAATAACAAATAGGTCAGTTTTGCTCAATTACCAGTACTTTGGGAAGAAAGCTGGAAGCTTTTAAACCTCGAGGTATAAAGTGCAACGGGGTTAATACCTCTGGCTCAGATACGCAGTTAACCCTTCTAGCTTTTTGTTTCTTGGAAACGTGCAATTTTTAGGCCATATTTTACTTTAAACTCCTTCATTTTATCACATTTTCTCCTACCTCTTACACCCCTTATGTTCCATATTTTACTATCTACCTCAATGTCTTACCAATTTTTTCTCTAATTTCTCGTTCTTATTTTACATCCTTCGTAAATATCCCCAAATCTTGTACAACTTTAATTGTTCTTCTTATCTGGTAATTCATTCTCTCAAAATCTTCATCTGTCAGAGAATTACTGGCAATTACTGGCTTCTTTCCTCTTCCATTTACAAGAGCAGATTATGAATTTGTATGTTTACCGTTAGCAACCTCCTTCAAATATCTCCATCTCTTTTGCAACTTGTGCTTTCCTTTCCCTTTGTTCCCCTTGTGCAAGTTTGATATTTTTCCAATGTCAAGGTTAATTCTTTATTTTATCACCCTCCTTTCTCCCTATAATTTCTTCCCCCTCTCTTTTAATTCTATCTCTTATTATCGTGCAGTCATCATACATGCATTGTGTGGATACAATTCTATTGTTTCCTTTTTTGGATTTTTTTCACTTATTATTTTCTTTTGTTATTGTTGGGACATGATTTTATGGGTCCGGAAGATTCGATGGGACCCCTGCCACGTGGCGACGTATTGCAGTAGGAGGTTTAATATTCTAGAGAATCTACAGTCCCAGTTAACTTGTAGCACCTTTATTTCATTTGACTTCCTATTACTGAGGAGGTTGAGTTATGTTCAATCAAGGGGATTTGCAGTTATCTTTACAAAAGACACCTAGTCCAATCAGGGGAGGTAACTATAAATACACGGCCATAATTTAGATTTCAGATACAACATACTTTATACACTAAAGTAATTACATACCTCCATTGTTGACATTTTTGGCATGTACTTATTCTCACACTAGAGTTATCCCTCGGTAGCCTAGGCTGTCAAGCTTCTCAGTGTACTTGTTTGTTTTATTGTGTAGGTTTTATGTTCATTGTTTGGTGATTCAGCAGGCGAACAGATTTGGACGTTAACATTAGCGCTAGAAGGAGGGCTTATTTTAGTGCTACTTTTTGCAATCACCAATCTACTAAGCTGGTTAGATGGCGGGTAAAGGGAAGGCAGTTCATGACTAGGACAGATCCTCGGTCAACCCGATTGCACAAATTTATAAATCAGTTAAGGATAGGCTCGGGCCTAACAAACCTGTTGTGGTCCCGACAAAGGCTCAGTCGGTTCTAGTTCTACGACAACTGTTTTCTACTAGTCAGAAGGCTCTCGATTCCTATAATCACGGGGCAGATAATCAGTCTCGAACATACACTCGTCAAGAGCGGGATAGAAGCAGGAGGGGCGGGATAAACGGGAGCTGATATGGATACAAAAAATCCAGCATACGAAGGACGCTCTGGAGGTGTTACACATCCAACAGGAAGAATGGGATGCACAATTAGCTGAGTTAGAAGGAGAAGGTGAGATTTTCCCGGGTCGGCATGGGCATCAGAAGTTTACACCCTAAAGCCGATCTAGATCTCATCGATCGGAAGCTTCTCCAAAAAGTATGGGCAAACGCATACCACACTCCCGGGACCCTAACAAGGGTCGGGGTCTAAAAGGCGTCCGTGGATGGCTTCACTAAAGTACATGAGGGATCGGCGTAGAGGATCCTCCCCGAGGGACATACCCAACCTCATCATACAGAAGTTGATGAAGTTAGAGCAGAAGATTTTAGCGGCAACATAGGTGAACAAATTGTTAGTCAACCTGAAGTCACCTTTTACCCTGGAAATTGATCGGGTTCAGGCCGATTTGACTAAAAAGATGTCGCATTTAGAGACATATGCAAGCACTAGTGACCCTTACGATCATACACACACATATGATCTTCTCATGTGTTATTATGAGCACTCAGACGCTGCCTGATGCCAAATGTTTGTCACTAGTACGAAGAAAGGGGCGTGGTTATGGATGACGTCGTTGCCACCCAACTCCATCGGGTCCTGGCAGGAGCTTTGGGACAAATTTCATGATCGCTTCGGGAGTAATAGAAGGAGGGAAAAGTTGACAACTTCCTTCATGCAGATTAAACAACAGCCGAACGAAAGTCTAGGTCAGTATGTGAAGAGGTTCAGGGAGGCAGTTGGCACTGCGACAAACCTTAATATTCCTCAGGCCCTCAAGTTCTTCACCACGGGACTTGACACGGAGAATTCGCGAAAACTGTTGAAAAACATCATGTTCAATCCTCCGAATGACTTATCAGAGGCATATGATAGGGAAAAAAATTTTAGTGCGATTAACGACGTTATTAGGAGCCTTAAGCCCAAACGCGCATAGTAGATAGGCCTCGGGATCGGGATCGGGAGAGGAGTTATGATCCCAGGCTAGAGACATAACCGAAGAAAGGGTTCAGCAACGAGATCGCGGGAAATGACCAACTTCTGTTCCCAAATCGGGGTGTCAATAAGGTCTATACTTCAATCAACACCAACCGTGCTAGAATCCTGGAAGAGATTAGTGATAAACCATTCTTTGAGCCTTGCCTAGTGAATTTGAACCGTGTGTTAAGGGGAAATTTGAACTTATTTTGCCAATATCATCAAAACGTTGGGCATTCGATTGGGAGATGTTGGCAGCTGAAAATTTTGATTGAGAAGAATATCCAGAATGGTGAGCTAGTGCATTATGTTGCAGGTCGAGGAAGGCCAGAACAAAGGCGTGAGGATGATGGTGGGGAATGTGGTAGGGAT
Organism: Aralia elata; assembly: GCA_034770075.1. Classification (NCBI taxonomy): domain Eukaryota; kingdom Viridiplantae; phylum Streptophyta; class Magnoliopsida; order Apiales; family Araliaceae; genus Aralia; species Aralia elata. The sequence continues at coordinate 13,622,168 of CM068379.1, forward strand.
CGACAACCCGATCAAAATATGTCTGTCTATCAGGTAGTGGATGTTATTACTAGAGGATCAATGAGGTGTGTGATTGGTAAAAAGCGACATGACTCATTGGACTCCATCCTTATGGTGTCTGAACAACCGACTAGAAGGGAATGGCCTAACCCAAACACGGTGATTTCTTTCTCTAACGAGGATTACTCACCTAACATGGTGGAACCACATGAAGGAGCACTGGTGTTTACTGCACAGGTTGGGCCGGTGGACATGAGGAGGATTATGATCGACAACGAGTCCTTGGTTGATATTTTGTATTGTCATGCATATTAGAGGTTGAATCTAAAAGGTCAAAAATGGAAGTGGGACAGGAGGCTCCTCTTTATGGGTTTAACAATGATTCGGTGAATGTGATTGGAACTATCGAGCTACCAGTCACCTTCGGCATAGCTTCCTAACAGGTGCAAGTGAATGTGAAGTTTTTGTTGTTTAGGTTAATTATGCTTATAATGTAATATTGGGTCGGATAACATTGGTGGCGTTACATGCGGTGACATACATACCCCATTTTAAAATTAAATTTGTTACACCAAATGGAGTCGGTGAGGTGAAAGGGGATATGGACATCGCCCGACATTGCTATCGTAACATATTGATATCCTCAGGGGTCGAGGTCAGTAAACAAAGACAGACAATAGCGATCGAGGTGGAGCCATTTACCGAAGGTATTACTGAACCTCTTGGTTTACTTGCTGAGGAGACGTAGGATGTGGAGTTAATTCAGGCGAATTCAGAAAAGATAGTTAAGATCGGATCGGGACTTAGAGAACCTCTTCAGACGAGTTTGGTGGACCTTCTGCGGGTGTACGTGGATATCTTTGCTTGGGTACTTAGTAATATGTCGGGCATCGACGAGTCGATAGTTATCCATCGTCTCAGTATAAATCCTGCCCGAAAGCCTGTCTAGTAAAAAAAGAGAATTTTCGCCTCGTAGCGGCAAATATTTATTGATGATGAAGTGGCCAAGTTGTTAGCGACCAAATTTATTTTTAAAATTAACTATCCGGAGTGGTTGGCCAATGTGGTATTAGTTCGAAAGTAGAATGGGAATTAGAGGGTGTGCATCGAATACACAGATCTGAATAAGGCTTACTCGAAGAACTTTTATCCATTGCCACACCTCAGCCAACTCATCGATGCCACCGCCGGACACGCTCTGTTAAGTTTCTTGGATACCTTCTCGGGATATAATCAGATTTTGATGCTTAAGGAAGATATCCTGAAGACGACTTTTATCACACATCGGGCTATCTATACTTGCAAGAAGATGACGTTCGGACTGATTAATTCAGGGGTTACTTACCAGCGTATGATGAACAAGGTGTTTCAGAAGCAAATTGGGCATAACATGGAGCTATATGTTGACGACATGATGGTCAAGAGTAAGGCAGTTCAGGACCACTTAGTGGACTTGTAGGAGTGCTTCCAGACTATTCGGGATCACAATATGTGCCTGAACCTGGCCAAGTACACATTTGGTCTCGGTTCGGGGAAGTTCCTCGTGTATTTGGTTAGCAAACGAGGGATCGAGGCCAATCCAGAGAAAATAAAGGCCATACTAGATATAAAGTCCCCCAAACCTTTAAGGATATTCAGCGGTTAACAGGACGAATTGCAGCTCTTAGAAGATTTATGTCTTGATCAGCGGAAAGATGTCTCCTATTTTTTGACACATTGAAGGGGCCGAAGAACGAAAAGACCTTCCAGTGGACTTTGGAGTGTGAAGGTGCCTTCTAGGGAATAAAAAGGTATCTATCTTCGGCGCCGTTGTTGATGAAGCTGATTCCTTTTGAACCATTATATTTGTATCTGGCAACGAGTTCATTAGCAGTTGGAGCTGTTTTAGTAAAGGAGTCAGGTGGGAAACAGTTTCTAGTTTATTATGTCAGCCATGCTCTTCGGGATGCTAAGACTCAGTATCTTAACCTGGAAAAGTTTGCCTATGCGCTGATAATAGCTAGTCGAAAGCATCATCACTATTTCCAAGGGCGGGTGGTGGTGGTGGTGATACTAGTCAACCCCTCAAGAGAGTACTACATAAGCAAAATGCCTTGGGTCGGCTTGTTACGTGGACAATGGAGTTGAGTCAGTTTGCTCTAGAGTATCATCCACGAACGGCAATAAAGGGTCAGGCCTTGATTGATTTTATGGTAGAGTACTCATTTTTTGAATCGGATCCACAAGTTCAGACGGGTGAAAAGGTGTGCTCGGTTACTAGTATCTAGCTGACACAGTCCTCGTGGACTCTTTATGTGGATGGATCCTTAACTTCGGATGTCAGTAGGGCCGGAGTCATATTGACTAGCTCGAAAGGATTAAAGGTTTAACATGATATTCATTTTCGATTCAAACCTACTAACAATAAACCAAAGTATAAGGCGATTTCGGCGGGTCTTTAGTTGGCTAAGAGTTTGGAGGTTCGCCACCTGATTGTGTTCAGTGGCTCACAGCTAGTGGTTAAGCAGATTGTTGGGGAATACAAAGCTCGAGGGGCAAGGATGACAAAGTACTTGGCCGAGGTTAAGGATCGGCTCCACTATTTTTATTCTTACTCTTTTCACTGTGTGGACTAGTCGAGTAATATTGTGGCTAATGCCTTGTCAAAGTTGGCCACAACAGAGGTGAATTCATTTGGCGATTAGATGTATTTGGAAGTTCTCGATACCCTGAGCATTCAGAAAATAGAGGTCTTGGTAATTGAGAGGTCGGACTATTGGCTTACTCCTTACTTTGATTACCTTAGTGTAGGGAATTGCCTTCGAATCGGGTGTTAGCCAAGAAAATAAAACACATGAGTTCTTACTTTTGCTAGATCGATGGGGATCTCTACCGACGTAATTACTCGTCCCCATTGCTAAAGTGTTTGATGTTATCCGAAGCAACTTATGTTCTTTAAGAGGTGCGTGATGGTATCCGTGGAGATCACATGGGAGCTTAGGCATTGGTGTGCAAGGTGGTAAGGCAGGTTATTACTGGTCGACTATATTTTAGGAGGCGAAAGACTATGTGAAGAAGTGTGTCAAATGCCAGCTTAACAGTCTTATCCCACATCAGCCTCCAGAGGAATTGCCATCAATTCTGCTCCCGATCCTATTTGCAGTTTGGGGGATCAATATCTTGGGTCCATTACCGAAAGCGAAGGGTCTGTTAACTTTTATGGTGGTGGCCATTGACTACATAACTAAGTGGGTGAAGGCCAAACCTCTTCAGACGATCACCGAGCAGGATTATTTACGATTTTTCAAGGAGTCGGTGGTGCTCTGGTTCGACATCCCTATAGCTATGGTGTCAGACAATGGGCATTAGTTTGTGGGAGCTAAGTTCGAGCAGTTCCTAAAGGATCTAAATATCTAACATCGGACAGAGTCTGTGGCGTATCCTCAGTCTAATGGTCAGATGGAGGTGACAAATTGGACTTTGCTAAATGGTATTAAGAGGAGGTTGGATGAAGATAAGGGTAGGTGGCTAGAGGAGTTGCTTAGTGTTTTATGGTCCTATCGGACTACTACTTGAATGACGACATGAGATTCACCTTTTCGGCTGACGTATGGTACCGATGCCCTCATTCCAATGGAGATTGGGTCTCCTTCTCTTCGGGTCAGTCAGTATAAAGAGTTTTACAATGACGAGGGCCTTCAGCTTAATTTGGATTTGCTGAATGGAGTTCGAGATTCGACGATAGTAAAGTTGGATATCTATCAATGAAGAGCTGCTTGACATTATAATTGGGTATTAAGTAAAGGAGGTTCGAGGTCAGTGATTTGGTGCTTCGGGAAGCTGAGGCTTCTACTCCTTAGAACACGAAAAAACTTATACCTAACTGGGAGGGGCCATATAAGGTTATTAGTGTCCCAAAGCCAGGGACTTATCAGCTTTAGACTATGGATGGAGTTGACATAAAGAACACTTGGCTAAGAAAGCTTTGAAAACTGACTCTCCACATTCCTCATTTGATTCTATATGACCCTCCATTGATTCCTCTAGAATTGTAGTGTCCAATGTTTTGGTTAGACTTCTTTCCTTGGCATATGTCTCACCTTCATTGTGTAATTAAATTCCTGTGGCTATGTAATTAATGTCTTCTTGTAACGCCTGCTCTTAAAAATGATCACCTAAATTTGAATTTTGCTAATAGTCCCTATGTTATACTTCACGTGCCACCGTCTTTGATGCACCTTATACCGTTGCCTGAGAGTTTTCATACCCCCAATTAGGATGTTCTACAAAATTGAATAGTTCATCACTGTTGATTTCATTAACTTGAATTGGATATATGTTATCATCGAATATAAGTTAAACTGTTATTCTGATTGGCTTGTATACATCACTACATATCATAATCTAAGCTTTAGCCATGTCTTTTGTTTCATTTGAGCAGTCAATGTATTCTCCCCAACATGTTGCTATGTTCTTCCAAGTGTCACATGACCAAGCTTTTGCTGGAACATCATTAGATTCCATCCACTGCATAATTTTCTCCATTTTATTTTGTTCTTGCACTTTTACCTTAACATTCCATTTCTCCAATTGCTTGTATTTGTTTTTTACCGCTTCATCTTTCTAGTCCTTATTCTCTAACTGCATTAAGAAACACAATTTTCCTTTGGCATAAAGTTTCTCCCATCTTATCTTCATCAGAGTACATAATTCTTCCATCTCTCCTTTTCACGTCGATTGTGCGAGCTGAGCCATACCATATTTCCCCATTGTTCTTGCAAATATTCATTTACAACTCCTTTCACTATCTTCTCTTCATTCATGTCCTTCCAATTTTGGTTTCTACTCTTTTCCTCTCTGTTTGTAGAAAATCTAGCCATGTTCATGTGGATTTTGTTTTCTTTTAAGAACCATCCATTTCTTAGTTGTATTGCCTTATTTGCATCCTGCATTGTTTCAAATATTATAAAAGCAAAAAATATTCCATTCTTATTCCTTTTTAATGGGATAAAGACGTGGACAACTAGTGCCACTATGTTGAAAAATCCCATATTTCTTTCTTCAGTATCCTCGCCTTCTTCCCCTATACGTACATCATCGTATGATCTTCTTGTTCAGGATTCTATCTTTGTTGTTGTTCCATATCTTCCTTTTCCATATTTACTTCCATTTTGGATCCAATTTACCTTGTCTTCTCCCTTTGTCCTTCCGTGAGCTTGCTAATATCCTTCTTTGATTTGGTGAGATATTCTTTCTCAACTCTACATACTTCTCCTTCAAGTTGTTTATTCAAGTTGTTTGATGTTCTTTCATTCTCTCTTTTCATTGTTGTATCATATGTATTTTGTTCATGCTTCATATCTAAGTCTTTTCTTTTCTGTATAATTTCTGACCTACAAGTATTTTGATCATTTTCACATGTGCAGTGATTTTTCAGTTTCATAACTAGTGGGCGACTTTTGTATTAGCCATGTAGATGAAGAGATTGGATGATGGATCGTTCTCCAAATTGTTAGCGCAACTGGATTGTGTTGAAGTCATTGCATATATTTTTTGTCACACACAAAATGAAAAATGTGAAGAAGAAGAAGAGAAGTACATACTTGAATATGATTTCAGTGTATTTGCTTACCTCATCCATAAAACAAGTGAGTTTAACATTTGTTATATGTTGTAGACTACTGGACAAAGACTGGTTTAAGATAATATTTAGGTAATTAACTCATCTAAAAGCTTAAGCTTTTAGAATGGGGCTAAATGCGTATTGGATCCTAAAGTATGTACCCATTTGCACTTAGTACCCACATGTTCAAAAACTCTCATCCCGCTACTCAAAGTAACTCGATCCTCCCAAAATTGACCCTCGTACTATTTTCGACAAGAAAAGTGGTTAGAATTGCCACGTGTTCTGTTAGAGTGAGTATAAGTACGGTTTGACCGTGTTTTTCTACATTTGACCTTATAAAAACCATTTAAAACCAAGTTAAATACAAAATCAAAACAAACAAAAAAAGGAAAATAAAGGCAAAACAAAATCAAGTTCATCTTTCATCTTCCTCAACTCTATGAAACCTAGATGCTATCAAATTTCATTTTTCAAAATCCTCCATCTTCCACAAAATTCAAACCATAGAATTAACCCCAAAACTCCCAAAATAAAAATCCAAAATCAATCAATACAAAGTATTAATTAATTCACCTTATTCAAACAACACTGTATTCCATCTTTGTCAACAAATAGCCAGCAAAATCCATTAGAGCAGTGCCCCCATAACAAAACTTCGAACCTTGCAATAAGAACCAAAAAAAGGTAAAAGAATAATTGAATCATGATTTAAAAAAAGAATCAAATAATTACCCATCGAGATCTAGTGGTTTTCTAGTTGAGCTATGACTAGAATGGATCCGGTTAGTATGAAGTGAACTTCATGGTAAGTTCACTTCATGTCCAATATTATGCTGACACGTATCATCCCTCGCCACGTGTCAGCGCAGTATTGGACATGAAGTGAACTTACCATGAAGTTCACTTCATGCTAACCGGACCCGACTAGAATAGTTATAATGGATAAGCGAGGAAGAATCGGAGTCGCTTTAAGCACCATCAGAAGTTTGGGATGTAGAGCAATAACCGGCCGCTCCGATCTGCACATGTTTTGATATGCCGGCAGCAGGGATCTGAATCGGAGTTGCTCTTGATTGATTTTGTTAGTCTTCGTCTTGGCATCGTGAAACTCGTGAGCGTTAATGCCACGTTCCACCTCCATTCACCACCAATTTGTCATTAATTAAACTGCTGCAAGAAAGGGATGGGTTTCATTTATTGTTGATTGATTTTTTTCTCCCTTTACAGATTTATAGGCTCACTCTATTCATCATCATATTCTTTTAAGTTTCTCTGCTCCAACAAAAGTGACAAGTTTTGATTTGTTTTTTATTATTGTTTTGATGTTTGTTTTATTTGGGGATAAATATTTTGATTCTTTTATCTTGAATTTGTTTTTGGATTCTTATTTTTTGATATTTTTAATTATTTACTTGGGCTAATTAGTATAATAAATTATTTTATTTGGATAATTAGTTAAGATAATAACTTATTTGGGTTAATTAGTTAAGTAAAAATTGTTTTTAAATAATTAACATTAGTTAATATTTTGCATTTTATTTAGTTATTCTTCTTTTGTATTGAGTTTGTATTTATCTTGTATTTGTACTATTTTATTAAGTTAAATACGATCAACACGTATATTTATTCCACGTGGGAGCACGTGGCTCCTTTCCAGTGAACAAATTAGCCGAAACTCTAAATAGGGTCCTTCGTGGTTACTTAAGAGTACTTTGGGTAGTGGGATGAAAGTTTTTGAACCTGGGGCATCAAGTGCAAAAGGGTACATACTTCGGGGTCCAATGCGCAGTTAACCATTTAGAAAGAGGCATTAACAATGTATATCAAGCTAACACCCCTCCACGTACATACGTAGAGAGAGGTAATTATATGTATATGCATTAATATCAATATGAAGAGCAACACATAGCGAAAAAGCTTGATTACAAGACCTTGCACAATATACACACCCATATAAAGGGTAACATGTGGTCGCAAATATTTGAACCCATGACCTTGCACACCCTGAGCTTTGATATTATGCATGTTAAGTAACCAACTCATCTAAAAGTTTAAGCTTTTAGAAAGAGACACCAACAATGTATATTAAGCCAACAATAATGAAACTAGATTACTTGTTCATAAATGCTACAAATTTGAAGACGAGGTTGGAAAAGTTGCCTTCCAGCATTCTTATCTCCCTAGATGAGCTTGAAAACTATTTACCAATTGTTTGAGCATTAGCAAAATTTAGGTGAAACATTCTTGATGTTTAAATATGGGTAAGCGAGATAAAATTGCGACAAAAATAGTTTTCTGGCAATTCTTATGGAGTTATGGTGGAGAATGAGAAGAAACTACTCGTTGACCAGAGATAAAATTGCGACAAAAATAGTTTTCTGGCAGTTCTTATGGCGGAGAATGAGAAGAAACTACTCATTGACTAGAATGTCATTTTGGAAGAATTGTAAGAAACTTATGAGGGGAAGAATGGTGTTCCTTTTGGCACAATACAATTGTGATTTTTTACTTTCATAAATGGCGTGTAAATTTTGGAAAAATAGGAAGTTACTTTGAAAGAGCCGTCGTCATATGATAAAATTAGACCCTACTTGCAAATGTTATACTGATGTTTAATGGTGGTGTGGATGGAGAGCCCTATAGTTGTAGATTTCTGTTTTGGCAATGTTGTGGTGAGATTAAATTTTAATTGTTGATATAAATATTTTTCGCATTTCTTCATTATGCAGTTGTTCTTATGTTATGTGGATAAATTATTACAAAAGCAGGGACAATATTTGTTTAGGTTTTTTAGAATTCGTTTGTGACATGCAGTTGTGCAATTCATCAAGCCTCAATCAACTTTATATGACTACTTTATTGGAGATGTTTATTTCATTATAATCTGGGAAGCAATGCCACTTTTTTGTATCAATAGATAAACAATAATGTTAGGGGCTCAAATTTTTGATCTCAAATGGGTTTCAAATAACATGATATTGAAAATTTTAAAAATAATTAATGGCATAATCAATTACATGATATCCACCCAACCAATGTAGTGATGTCACATTTGAGACACTTTTTGAGACAAAAATTTTAATATCCCTAACATAGTGTTGATATTCTTTTGAGTGACAATTGAAACCAATACAAACATTTGCAACCAGAATTCTTTTAATAAAAGGGTCTAAAATGAAAAATTGATTTTCATTAATCTGTAATTCTTTTGTGTGGTTTTCTTTTGCCGCGGACTCCAGAGGCAATATTGATAGTATTGAACGCATGGGGGCCATCCATGTCGGGGTCGAAGACAATATTTTGTGTGCATGCGGATACTTATTAGTCCCTTTAATATGGCACGTCCATAGTTGAAATTGACGGTGAGAAATCAGTTGGCTGAAATAAACCCATAACCAATTATAGTTGTGCATCATTTTTCTATAATATATATATATATATATATATATAAAGAGTAATCTGTAAGTAATATTAACTATGGATACTATGCACTCTCTGGGCCTTAGAGGACCGAAAAGACCAACTTTTAGTTTTAAAAGTTCAAGTATGCAAAATGTTTTATTTAATGTGTACTTTCTCGTTCTAAAATATTGTACTTCCCTCAATAAACATATTTATTTTTATCTCTATAAAAGCTCATTTTTCTCATTCTAAAATATGTATTTTCTCTTTCTAAATTATTCTCCCATACTTATTTTTATCTCTATAAAAGCTTATTTTTCTCATTCTAAAATATGTATTTTCTCTTTCTAAATTATTCTCCCTTGACCTTTTGACTCTTCATAATTGTGCAAATAGGACGACCAAATTCACCCAGCTTGCACCCACCGACCGTGTGAACCAAATCGGTGTTACAAGCCTATACAAATCCATATGAGACCAAGCCTGTATTGAAAGAGCATGATTAACGCTAATAATAATTGAACTATTGAATCCTTCTAGACACGATAAACAAGGAAAATGTTCAGTAACAACGTAGAATGTGCAGTGATTCAATAGTCATCAATTAACTAAATAACTTATATGATTAGTGCTCTTTCTATTTTACAATTCTAGAGAGAGAGTGATATAAAATTTTAGAGAGAGAAAGTGATATAAGATTTTGAAAGGAGAAAATGTTATGGGAGGGAGTGAAATAAAATTCTAAAGAGAGGAAAGGAAGATTTTAGAAAACATTTGAATAATCCAAATTTACATATGTTCATGTTTAAATTTGATATATGGGCAAAACTCATCCATTCATATTTATTTATGACCGTCCATTTTCAACTCACTTAATTTTCAACCTATTATAACCCAAACTTATATATGCTCGTCCAAACTTTATATTAAGTTATAATTTATTTGTGTTTATAAATAAGACTCTTATTTTAGAGAGAGGGAGAATTTTGGAGATAATTTTTTTTCCTGATTTCCGTGGCCAGCTAGAGGCTGATTTTTTTTTTTTTGGGAGATTCGGAGATTATTCCTTAATTCGGCCATCTAGCAGGACGAAGGAAGCTTTATTTTTCTTTCTTTTCTATGGTCTCATCTAGTAGTTAGTTTATTTCTTTCATTTGTTGTTTTTTCCTTTTGTTATTTGAATTTGTTAATGAAATCAAATTCGTTACTTTAATTGTTTTCATTCATACTATTTTTATGGTCTTTAACAGAAGCGTGCATGCACGTTTTTTCTATGTTACTTAGATTGTTTGATTTTAATTAGTAATTTATTTCATGCAATTATTATTAGTAGTTTTAATTTTGATTTTGTTAGTTTCAAATTTCAAGTCAAACTAAATCTTTAATACTTAGGATGATGATGAAACTAGGTATTTTATAATTAATATTTTTCCCCTTTTGGTATTAATGTTTAATTATTTTTTCCTTCATATATATCTTCATGCAAAATTCATATATGATTCTTATATTAATTAAGATGTTTTGATAAATTATAGTTAATCTGTAATTTTTTCATAATTTATACTTGTCCATATAAATTATATGAATCATTATTTTAAAGGGAAGAAAGAACAAAATTAGCAATTAATTCAAAAAATAAGAAATGATTTATTATGTTAGTACTTGCTGGATTTAAATTCTTAGGTAATTTTTTTCATTAATAATTTTCTTTATGAGTTATTAGTTAGTATTATATAATTATTAATCATTTTTATTATTATTATTTTTAATTAATATAAAATATAAGTTAACGATATTTAAAATTAATTTATTTTTTTAGTTCGACTTGTATTCTTCAATTATTCAATTTAACATATACTTACAGTTACTCATTTTTAATACATCACATGTGCATGAGAAGCATATATGACTTGGGATATTAAGAGTTACGTCAGCCAAGCAGCTCACGTGCTTACGTCAGCCAAGCAGCATAGTCTGTAGACTCCGTACCTTAAACCTTCATTGTTGTTTAGTTATCGTATGTATGGTGTTAATTAAGTAACCAAAATTTTTAAAATATATATTTTGTTAAGTAACCATTCATGTTAAAAGTTTAAATCCTTAAAAAAATGTATTAACAATATATATCATATTAATACTTATCTTCAAATATAAGTTTAAACTTAAGACCTTGTACACTTAGAATTCTAATACAATATTAAGTAACCAACTAATCTAAAAAACTTAAACCGTTAAAAAGAGGTATTAATAATGTATATCATATTAATATATCGAAAGTCCAAAAGCACGAGCCTAAAATTATAAACCTTCTATATTAGTTTTAAAAAGTTAATAATAATCTTATATCAAAAGTAAAAAAGTCAAGAAAAGAAGGAGTATAAAATTAATACAACGATTATTACTATAAACCATCTAAAAATATATATTTTTAAACTTTAATGAATTATATATACTAATTTTAAATTTTTAGAAAAATGTCTCAAATTAACCTTTAAAAAGTTAATACTAATCTTATATTTTTGGAACAAGAAAAATATAAAATAATTCTTTTGTCATTGGAAACCCATATTTTTATATGAAAAAATTAATGTGAAATCCTACTTACTATTTATGTTAGATCATGCCAAAATATAATTTTTTTCACTATCAAAATTCCCTTAATTAGTCATTTAATAAATTAGGATATGTTTTCGAACTCGATTATTTGAGTCAACTAAGAGGAGGGGGAAAAATCTAGAAATACTTTTGGCAAGCATGCTAGTACGTGTTATATGTTCACTAGAATTGATTAGGTGAAAAAGCTAGCAATATAGAATTATGTTCTATATTGAATTATGGTACGTGTTATATGTTCACTAGAATTCAATATAGAATTAATTCTATATTGAATTATGTACTATATTAAAAAGCATGCCTTTGAATTCTAGGACAACTCGTTTTAAAATGTTAAAATGTGTTACAATTATTAATTGTGCGTGTGTACTTGATACGCGATGAATATTTCACCCACCAAATACGACCACGTACTCTAAAAGTTACTAAAACTGTAAATATTAATAACTAAATAAACTTTATATAGTGGTTACTGGTTAGGCTCTTCGAAGGCTTAATCCATTCCAAGTTTCTTTAACAATTTCTTATTCTTATCAAGTTTAACATGACCTATTGGTTACTACTTACTACCGTATGTTTTACCAGACTAACAAAGTAGCCTAATCTATTCGTTAGTAGACTAGATCCAGATCTGGTTATAATTTATTATATTTGTTTCAAAATAAGATATATACAATTTGACTTTTGAGGTCAAATATCAGAATATTAAACTTTAAATTGATGTGAATTTATTTAATTTTAGTTGATATAATTATTATAATTGTATAATATATAACAAAAACTATTAATCACCAAATTTTATTTTATTTTAAACTTTTATGAGTTATACTAATTTTTAAACTTAATATATTGTCGCTTAGTACCAAAAATCAAAGTGTACTTCTATTTCAGATCAGATAATAACCATTAACAACCTATATATCCACAAAAGTTGTTTCGTGAAAAGTTGCAGGATCCCTCAATATCAAACTAAAGCTCTCAACCTTTTACTTCTAACAAAATAAGTAATACTCCTTTTGTTTTAAATTAAGATGAATATTGACTTTTTAAAAATTAATTTTAAATTTATAATTGACATGAATTCATTTAGTTTATATCAATAAAATTCTAAATATTATAAACTACCTAAAAGTACTATTAATTATAAGATTTATTATTTTTAAAACTTAAATAAATCTTGTCAATTTTACATTTAAAAACTTATAAAATTAACGAGTTTAGATCAATTTTTTTTAAATAGTGTCTCATCCGTTGTCCCAAAAAGAAATCTTGTCATGTTGCACTTTTAGGTCAATTTTTTTTTTATTAACAAGTATTAGATCAAGTTTTGACATTTTTATTTTTTAAAAAGGAAACCAATTACTTCTCGCTCTACATTTTGCCAATTCTCTGTTCTGTACCAACTCACCGCCCCTCTTTCCCAGACAAACCCAACTATTAGGCGGTCAGAATTTGATTCGGTTGAAGAGAACTAATAAAGTACATATTTTAACAAGTTCCCTTAATTGTAAGCATGTGTTTACAATAATACTGTTCTTTTTCAAGATCAATGAACATATACGGATGGGTGCAAATAATGTAGAATAGAAAGAGAAATTATACTACTATAAAAAAAAATTCATTATTGAAACAATTACAAGTTAAGAATTAAGAATAATAAATTATCACATTAGAGGGAGATCTGGAACAGGAAGTGGAAGAATGGCGTATAAAGAGGAAGTTTCGATTGGGTTTCCTTTTTTCTCTTTTTCTGTTTTTATTATAAGAAATTGTTACATATATTTTTACATGACATAATCTCTTTGTTGAGACAGTAAATAAAACACTATAGGATCATCCGAACTCCAAATTAATTTTTAAAAAATTAATATTAATCTTATAATATAGATATGCGAGAGTAAAGTACAACTGTACAAATATAATAATTAAGATCTTGTAGAAGAAAATGTTTTACAATATTATTTTTTTTCTTCTCACATACATATATAAATATTAAATATTATGAAGATAAACTGATCTCCTCCTTCATCTCGTCATGTGACTCAAACGGTTCCCATATTATCAATGTTACGATTTACGAATGAGTTAGTAACGAGTCTTAGTCTGGTAATTAAAATTATAATATTGTAATTTTTAAGTCTCACATATTACATATTATATTTCTAAAATTATATTATATTTTTAAGAAAATGAGATTTTGAAAAAATAAAATAAAAATAAATTTTAATATTATCATAATTATGGAATTATATTATATTTTTTGAAAAAAATAGAGGCTTTAAAAAACAATGTTACAGATGAGTCAAAAATCAGTTAACTTTGACAACTCATTATATATAATGTACTTGAGTTGACGGATTAAAGTCAGACATCGAATAGATTTGACATAAAAATTCACAAATATGCAACACGTGATTAGAATTGGAATAGTTTAGTAACCCTTTTTTCTTTTATTTACAAGCTAGTCATACCAACATCTTATGACTTCAACATGTATTCAATATTTTACACCTAATTGGACTTAATTCCTTGAACAAATTTATTTAGCTTAGTATGGAATATTATCAGCATCAAGCACAGCGCTAAATTATTTGACAAACCAATACTAAATTTTATTCAAAAAAATAAAATAACAAAATGCTAAATTTAAAATTGGAAACTAAAGTATATTTATTATTTCATGAAATTAAAATTTTAGGCTCAATTTCAATTTCAAATAATTCTATGGTTTGAAATTGAATCATCAAACATAAAGCTAAAAGAATTAAGAAACATGTTTAGAAAAAAAAAATGGTTTCTTGCCAGGTCACCTAATTCTAATTAGAATGAGTTGGTTGGTATGTATCAGATCAAATTTCCTGTTTCATTCTCTGACCCCATCTCAAATATCATGAATTAATTGTTGTGGTCTAATTTAACATTGTAAATGAATAAAAATTATTCTTTTCGTTCCGAATTATATAAGATTAATATTATTTTTTTAACAATCAATTTAAGATATTTTTAAATTTTAAATTGATATCATTCATTTAAGTTTTTAAAACAATAAATCTTATAAATAGTAGTATTTTTTAGTTAATTTATGATATTTATAATTGTGTTAATATAAATTACATGAATTCATATGAGTTTTAAATTTAAAAATGTTTAAAATTAACTTTTGTTAAGTCAATATTGAATTTATAGTTTGAAAGAGTGGAAGTATGGTGAAAATAAGGCAGAAAACGAGAAAGAAGCCGGAAAGAATATCTGAATTCACTATGATATATCTCATTTTCCGGGCTCACCTTTATATATATATATATATATATATATATATATATATATATATTCTATGCTTTTGCAAAAGAGAGAAACGCCCCTCCCCAATTAGCCTCTCTCTCTCTCTATATTCTATTCTATAATTCTCTCTCCCCACCCTCTCTCTCCTCTTTCTCTCTCTAAGCATGGAATACATTGACAAGATGTTTAATTCCCCAAATTTCTCATACTCTGCATATTCAACAACTTCTTCTTCTTCCCCAAATTATGTTCCTATTTCAAGTCCAACAACATTCAGTCTGAGCCCTTGTGCTGCATGTAAAACCCTCCATCGAAAATGCGTCGAGAATTGCGTGTTAGCGCCCTACTTTCCGCCTTCTGAACCGATCAAGTTCACTATTGCCCATAGAGTCTTTGGAGCTAGCAACATTAGCAAGCTATTGCGGGTAATACCTTAATTGCAAGCTTGCTTTTATATGATTTGGATTCAATTAATGTGAACACAATTAGTACACTAATAATTATTTTATCACCCGGATATATAACATATAACAGTAATTCCCATTTAGTAATTTAAAGCAATAGGAAATTTAGGTTTCGCAAGATTTTCAAACATGTTGATGTACTTAGTTCACTGTGATTTCATGAATTTCAAATAAGTGACTATCAATATATATGTTTAGAGAAGCTGGAGTTTGCACATTGAACTCAATTTTATCCAAAAACTTAAGTTATTAAGTCTTAGATCCATTCATATATATATATATATATATATATATATATATATATATATTAGTCATTCAATTCACGCTTTTATTATTTTTCCAATGTGAGTATAAACTCAGTTCATTCGTAAATTCGTATCAATCTCCCCCTCACAATTTCATATCATCAAGAACTCGCAAGTTCACATTCCATCATGAACTGAATATTCTTCTCTTCAATCACTACAATTACCAATTCTCAGCTAACCACTCTCGAACTTCTCCATCAAGAGTACCCTTTGGGGGAGCAACAACGCTTCATTGAGAATTCTATAACACCACATGCACATATACAAGACACTAACACTTGCACATGTTTAGAATCTAATTTATTCAAAAGTTTAAGTTGTTATGTCTTCATTGGATACATTCGTGTATATTGATCCTTCAATCTTTCGTTATTTCTCCAATGTGAAACTCTAACTTGTAAATATTCTTAACACTATATATATATATATATATATATATATATATATATATATGTGTGTGTGTGTGTGTGTGTGTGTGTGTGTGTATGTATGTGTGTGCAACCTCGTCAAAATGATAGAATCACAAATTTTATTTTTTAGCAAATTTTAATTTAGAATAAAGATAGAGGCCCTCTGTAACATTATCCCAGAGCAAAATATGATACAACTTTTTTCTATAAAATGTACTCAAGAAACAAGAAAGTTATATCCCTTTTTTTTTTTTGGGGGGGGGAGGGGGAATAATCTTCTACTAATTTTATCCTTTTATTTATTAATACTCGTATTGTCGACGAATATTGTCAGGAATTACCGGAGTTTCAAAGGGCAGATGCGGTAAGCAGCATGGTTTATGAAGCAAATGCAAGACTTAGAGACCCCGTTTATGGATGCACAGGTGAAATTTATCAACTCCGAAAGCAAATTAGTGACTTGCAGACAGAATTGGCAAAGGCAAAAGCCGAGATTTTAAACATGCAATGCCAACAACAATCCAATTTACTATCCTCAATTTACATGGACTTACCACAAGCTGATGAAGATCAATCCATAATTCCACAGCAACTTTATGAAAACCTTGAATTTTTGTTTTCCTGATAATGTTTAATCAAATTAAGCGCGGGTTTTCAACCATTTTCGACATGATCAAGATTAATTCTTCCACAAAATCTCAAGCTTATACTGTTATGCGTATTTTGTTTTCTATCAATGAAGTTTTCCTGGTTTATCAAAAAAAATAAAAAGAAAGAAAAACAATAAATAAAAAAATCTCAAGCTTATATATTATAAATGTCTGCGTTAATGTTTCATTTTTTTTAATTAAGTGGGATTTTCTTAAAAGTCCGCTATATATGTATTGTGAAAGTTTTCGTAAAATTATAAGGTCAGCCCATTATATTAAATACATCGTTAAAATATTACTAAAAATAGTTATTTACGTAACTCGCAACTAAAAGGTCGACCAAAGTCGCAAAATATATCATTTTTCATTTCTTAATTAAATAAGCTTTGTCTAATTCTATGAATGGTAAATAATTGATTATTACAATTTTGTTGGGTGCTAATTCTCTTTTGCTAGCTTATTATCATTATCGGACATCATTTGTTTTGTTTTTTTTTGATGAGTACAAGTTAAAATATTTATTTTTGCTAAGTTAAAACTGAATCTACAAGATTTAGATTTTTACAAAAAAAATAAAATAAAAAATAAAAATAAAACCGCTCATCAACCTAAAACCAAGACATGCATGCACATGAGATCACATCTAAAATTATATTTCTTTAATAAATTTCCTAAAATTAATTTGTCTTGCTTGTAGTTTTTCTTTTTTGCTAAGGAAAACTAACCCTAATTCTTAACCGTTTTCCAAAGCTTAGTAAACCTCTTGATTACGGATCTAGGATCCGGAGGGTACTCCAAAATTTAGAGTTCTCTAAATCTCATTCCTAGTTCTAGTGTACTTCAAAATTTCAAATTTTAAAATTTAGAGTTCTCTAAATCTCATCCCTATTAATAGGATTAACAAGATGACACATAATATTAAATTAAATTATGTCATCAAATAATTTCCACCTCACCCTACACATCACTTTCTCTCTCCTTCACTTTCTCTTTCCTTTTGTTTCTTAATTTTAGGAACACTAATCACCATCTCCAACAGTACATCACCAATACATAAGTAAGAATTGTTGAATAAATTATATCTGAACGTGCTATTGTATAAAATAAAATAAAATCAATTAATCATAACATTGAGTACTTACATGAATTGAGAGAAGACATTTTGTATGTATCACGTTTCCACTGCACTTAAGGGTGAAAGCCTTCAATTGCCTATCTCAATCTTATGATGGATGTATAGGTGTGTATAAAGTTCTTGAGACGACAATTGAGACCAAACCCTAACTGTTTTATTTATAGAATAGCTAAGGGTCAAAATCGTCCATCAAGATTATGAAACCCTAGGGCCCATTATGCCAAGTACTATCAATAATAATATTTATAGGCCACATAATTAATTACCAAACCCATAAATAAAATGATTAAATTAATACAATATGTAAGCCCAATAATTACATAAATAGTAGAGGCCACATAAGAAAATAAAATATTTTAACATTCTCCCACTTGGCCGAAATACTATTTATATACAAAACATAACACTTACAATCGTTAATTTGGCCAAGTATTAATTTAATGTCTACATTCTGTTCAAATAAAAGCACCAATGCGAATTAATACAATCTTTGTGTCACTATTAACACAAGATCCCCATTAATTACACAATTAGTACTTTTATTAGAACAAAGATTAACATTAAGCATAATAGGTATGAATAGAGTTTACATAAGTGGTAATAAATTAAACTCATTCATATGGTCCAAAACGTAATTGTTTGCTCATAAGTTCTCATGTGTGCACAATAAAGAGAATAGCAAACCATAAACATAATGTGAAGTTCAAAATAATGAGCTCAAAATGTTGTCTTACATCAAAATAATTCACTAATTAAGACTACCAGTTAAACCTATGCCGGCAACATGCTCTAAAAAGAGCTTGGGTGGTAAGCCTTTCGTAAGTGCATCTGCTAACATATCATGCGTACTAATATACTTAATGACAACGCTTTGATCTTCACCTCTTTCCCTGACAAATAAATACTTAGTGTCAAGGTACAATCCAACACCACTCGAACTGGTATTATTGGAAAAACTAACAATAGAATCATTATCACAAAATACTTTCAATGGCCTTTAAATGGAATCTACAACCTTAAGTCTTGAAATAAGATTCCTCAATAATACGGCATGACAAGTAGCATGATGACCAGCCACATATTCTGCCATCATCGTGGAAGTGGTAGTTAACTCCTATTTATGATTTCTCCACGAAATAGGGCCTCTTGAAAGCATAAAAATGTACCCTGATGTAGATTTCCTTTCGTCTTTACACTTAGCAAAATCAGAATCAGAATAACCAACAACTTTAAGGTTATCTATTTTCCTGAATGTAAGCATAAAATCCTTAGTACCCTGTAAGTAGCGTAAAACCTTTTTAGCTGCTTTCCAGTGATCCAAACCTGGATTTGACTGGTAACGTCCAAGCATACCAATTACATACGTTATATCTAAACGTGTACAAACTTGAGCATGCATAAGACTCCTAACCATAGAAGCGTAGGGAATAAGCTTCATTTGATCACGTTCCAACTGATTTTTAGGGCATTAATATGAGCCAAATTTGTCACCCTTAACAACGGGGCGACAGTAAGGGAGCAATTTTGCATGTTGTATTTGTTAAGAACTTTGTCAATATAAGCTCTTTGGGACAATCCTAATATCCCACGAGACCTATCTCGATGAATTTCAATTCCTATGACATAAGAGGATTCACCGAGATCCTTCATATCAAAATTTCCAGAAAGGAAACGTTTAGTCTCATGCAACATGTCTAAGTTATTATTTACAAGTAGTATATCATCAACATACAAAACAAGAATAACAAATTTACTCCCACTGACCTTCAAGTATATGCATTGATCCATTACATTCTTCTTAAAATCAAAATTACTCATCATCTCATGAAACTTAAGATACCATTGTCGAGATGTCTATTTTAACCCATAGATGAACTTTTTTTTAAGTCTACATACCATATGTTCCTTGCCTTTAACCAGAAAACCTTATGGTTGTGCCATATAGACATTCCCATACAAGTTACCATTAAGGAATGCAGTTTTAACATCCATCTGATGTAACTCTAAATCATAATGAGCTACTAGAGTCATGACAATTCTAAATGAATCTTTCCTGGATACTGGAGAGAAAGTTTCATTATAATCCATACATTCCTTTTGAGTGAAACCTTTAGCAACCAATCGAGCTTTATACCTTTCAACGTTCCCTTTAGGATCTAATTTGGTCATATATACCCACTTGCAACTAACAGGTTTAACACCTTTTGGTAACTCTTCAAGATCCTAAACGTATTAAGCTCCATTGATTTTAACTCATCATTCATGGCTTCAAGCCATTGAGTTGATTGAGCACTAGTAATGGCTTCTTTATAGGAGATGAGATCATTAATTTTACTTGAATCATAGTCAATCTCATTAAGATAGGTTATAAAATCATCAAAATTAACAGGCTTTCTAAGTCTTTCGGACCTACGTAAAAGCTGCAAAATTTCAGGAATATGATTTTCAATAATATGGGGTTCAACATTAGGTGGTGGCTCAACTATCTCAGGGGAATCATTCGCCTCAATAGGAGGTTGATGTGTCTCACCCTCTTGAATTACACAATTAGGAACATAAATCCTATTTTCTTCAAGATCAATTTTTCTAGGCTCACCACTCCCACTTAAATCGCTATTCTCTAAAAACTCTGCATGCCTAGTCTCAATAATTATAATGGTATACGAGGGACAGTAAAATTGAAAACCCTTAGATCTATCAGGATATCCAATGAAATGGCAACTGATGATTTTAGAGTCAAGTTTCTTTATTTGTGGATTAAAAATCTTAGCCTTGGCTAAACAGCCCCACACCCGTAAATATTTTAAACTAGGTTTCCTACCTGTCTAAATTACATAAGGAGTGTTAGGGACAGATTTGCTAGGAACCCGATTTAAAATATGAACAGCTGTCTTTAATGCCTCAGTCCACAAAAACATAGGTAAGCTAGAATTACATAACATACTACGTACCATATCCATAAGAGTACGATTTCGCCTCTCAGCTACCCCATTCTGCTGCGGTGTACCAAGCATTGTATACTGAGTGACGATGCCATTTTCTTAACAAAATAAGGCAAATGGACCAGGACTATATCCTGTATCGGAGTGTTTACCATAATACTCTCTGCCTCTATCTGATCTCACTACTTTATTTTTTCAGTCAAGTTGATTTTCAACTTTAACCTTGAAAATTTTAAATATATTTAGTGATTCAGATTTTTTCATTAATCAGGTAGACATAAGTATAACGAGAATAGTCATCAATGAACATAATGAAATATTTGTGTCCACCAATTCCAGGAGAAAATGGTCCACATATATCAGTGTGAATCACCTCAAGAAGTACACCACTTCTAGTGGCTCCTTTCTTACTTCCTTTCACAAATTTTCCTTTTATACATTCAATACAATGGTCAAGTTCAGAGAATCTAGTGAATGAAGAATTCCATCCTTTATAAGACGTTGCATTCTATCTTTTGAAATATGGCCTAAACGTTTATGCCACAATTTTGAAGAATTCTCATTGTCTAGTTTTCTCTTATTTCC
The DNA here is from genome assembly GCA_034770075.1 of Aralia elata. Classification (NCBI taxonomy): domain Eukaryota; kingdom Viridiplantae; phylum Streptophyta; class Magnoliopsida; order Apiales; family Araliaceae; genus Aralia; species Aralia elata. The sequence continues at coordinate 13,643,564 of CM068379.1, forward strand.
ATTTTTAAAGGTACTTTTTGTCACATTCATTGTTAATAAGGATTCAACAAAGACATTATCCAAAATTTATCTTATAGAGGTTTTCCCTCTAAAGAGCCAGAACCAATAACATGAGAGTAATGATAAATAATTATTTTATTATTCCCAAACTTAAACGATAAACCATCAACGTCAAGTTTAGATATAGAAATTAAATTCCGTGTCATACTGGGAATATAAAGAGTATCATATAAATACAAGGTGAAACCACTCTCCAAAACTAAAAAGCGAGTTCTTACAGCTTCAACTTGTATAGACTCTCCATTGCCAACTTTAATGGTTCTTTTTCCCTTTTGGAGTGTCTTCTTTGAAAGGAATCCATTCAATGAATTAGTAATGTGAACCATAGCACCAATGTCAAGTCACCATGTATTAGAAGAAACATCAATTAGAAAGGATTTATAAGTCACATAATTGAAGGACATAACTTTCTTTTCAAGTCATTCTCTGAACTTAGGGCATTCTTTCTGAATATCCTTGCTTCTTACAAAAGCGACATTTAGGACCTGCCTTAGATTTGTTACCTGAATAATTTGCCTTATTTATTTTGTTAGAAATTGGCTTATCTTTATTTTTAAAACTTTTGCCATTCTTATAAGCCTTCTTCTTATGGGATCAAGTGGAAGTCGAATGAGCAACATTAGATTTTTTTTATTTATTTTTTATTTATTATTTTTTTAAGAGAACCCTTAAATTGTTCCTCGGCTGAAGCTAAGTACTCTTTAGCATTCTCAGAGTCAGGAATGACTCTTCGAATTACTGTCGTGATAGAGTTTTTTATAATCATAAGGGATATGCGGTTAGATCGCTCCCACTTTTCGTAAATAACCTTTTGCTCAATTGAGCTTGTAGCTGTAAGTGGAGCAGGAGGATCCACTCGTAATACATAGTCCATAACCATAACGCCGAGAACAATTTTCACTTACTCTTTCCAAGCAGTAAAATTAGTTGGAGTCAATGCTGAAACATAATTAAGCTCATAAGCATGCTTACATAAACTAAAAGAAAACCACACTGTACAACAATAATTAATAATTAATCATAATAAAAACTAACTGCAGGGCAAGCAGTTAGTTATATAAAATCGATTTACAACACCAAAAAAATAGATTTTAATGAGATGTTGGTCCATAATTATCAATCTTTCGTTAGTCCAATTAATAATATGCTAATAACATCCCCATAAAATAATGCACAACACATTTATCCACGCATCATCGTTGGGCAGAAACGAAATAAACATATTACCTATGCAATACAATTCCATTTAATAAATTTTAATTCTAATTTTTCCGTTGGATAAATTAAAATCTTCATTTATTAAATGTAACTTTATGTGACTTTTCTTAATCTTTAATTGTTTCAATTAATAACCCTCCGTTGGGCTGATTATTAATTTTAACAATAAAAGAGTCACGCAAACATGTAAATTATCATGATCAAACTCAATTTTCTTTAAACAATATATTAATCAAGTTTGAAAATTAACACTATTTATAATTTACATGTAATAACTTAAAAGCCTTAATAATATATCACATCACGTTCTAAAATCTTAAATTAAGATATATAGTTATGAACATGAATTAACTACATATAAAATAATCAAATTAATTCTAACTTGAATACATGAGGGCATAAAATACCATACAGTCAGAATGGCTAAAAAATAAAATAAAATTCAATACATGTATACTGATGGTTTCATGTAAAAGTGAATTAATATAAATACCATCAAAATAATATATTACATGTATAATGGATGTTTAGCATGTCATCATAAATTAAAAGATAATACTACTGAGCATGCTTATAGTTTCATGAATAGATTAAGTGAGCAAGCATAATACTATAATATGAAACATAATGCTTAATAAAGCCAACATGATGCCACAGATACTTGATAACGATAAATAAGTAATAAAGAATAGATTATATAACACAAAATAAATACAGTACGTAAGGGATAGAAGTTGACTTCATTATCAATACAACCCATGAGGAATCATAATCATGAATTATGAATGGAAACAAATTTATATTCCTTTCGAAAATTCCTTAACATACTGCATACTGAATAGTTCTATATTATACCAATAAAGAGGTTATGTGGAATTAAAATTTCTAGCATAACAATATAATTAATTTATTCTATACAGTAGCGTAACCATGCTTTGATACCAAATGTTGAATAAATTATATCTGAACGTGCTATTGCATAAAATAAAATAAAATCAATTAATCATAACATTGAGTACTTACATGAATTGAGAGAAGACACTTTGTATGTATCACGCTTCCGCTGCACTTAAGGGTGAAAGCCTTCAATTGCCTCTCTAAATCTTATGATGGATGTATAGGTGTGTATAAAGTTCTTGAGACGACAATTGGGACCAAACCCTAACTGTTTTATTTATAGAATAGCTAAGGGTCAAAATCGTCCATCAAGATTATGAAACCCTAGGGCCCATTATGCCAAGTACTATCAATAATAATATTTATAGGCCACATAATTAATTACCAAACCCATAAATAAAATGATTAAATTAATACAATATGTTAGCCCAATAATTACATAAATAGTAGAGGCCACATAAGAAAATAAAATATTCTAACAAGAATGATTCCTTGCTATTCAAATCAAATGAATTTAATAAATTAATAAATGCCTAAGATGTTATCAACAAGGATTAATCTGATACATATTTAGGGAGATTGTGATAAGAAATAAATTTTTTTGGAGATTTCTAATGGATTTTAAATCCTTTAACTAGGATGGCATCGATTTGAAGAATAATTATTACCAAAGAAAATCCTGGAAATTTCAAATTTTCAGTAACATCATTTCTGTCCGTCTAACTGTTGGTATATTTATTTGCACGAAAATAACAAAAAATTTAATCCAATTTGTTAACGCTAAAATTTGTTCGTTTGTCAAATCACCGAACAGTAAGCTAAAAACCTGCACAAAAAACAAACAGTGAGCACACCAAAAAATAATGACTTGAGTTGTTAGGGGATAGATGTAATGTAAGAATCAATACAAGCCAAAAATAACAACAATCGAGAGTAATAAATTATGTGTAGCTCAATCTAAACGCATGGCCTATAGTTGCGGCTACTGCTCTATATAGAAGTTGATTGGGAAAAGGAACCCAAAAGAGTTTCCATGTAACTACAATATCTGGAATGGAATCAACATCACTCCAAAATAGGAAACTAATAAAAATCTCTGACTGATGAGGACTTTGACTCGGTCCCATCTCCCATGTCAAAAAGTATATCCACGTTGAGTAAAATGCAAAAGTTTTCTTTGTACTATTGGGGAATTTGGATATTGTGCCTTTTTTTTAGTCAATGCAAAACAAACCTTTTACTATCTGAAAATTTGGATTGTAAATCCTATTGTGCCATGTGGCGTTAACTTATACACATGACACGTTGATATGTCAATTTAACACCTTTATGGTAAAAATATCTATTCTCTTAAGATTTGAACCTAAAACCTCGTACTCCCAAAACTAGCAAAACATTTGATTACCAACTAAGTTAAGAATATTAATGTTATCTTTTAGAAAATTATTAATACAACTTATTAATTATTAGTAATATTATTAATTAGTTCTTAGTAATTACTTATTAGTTATTACTAATTCTCTTTAACATGATGTTTCTTACTTGGATAAATACTTATAATATATTATCTTAATAACATTACTTATTATATATTAGTATATATTAATAGTATTAGTAACATTAATATTCTAATATCATTAGTGCTATAGTCTACATTAATGTTAAAAAATGATCCTTATTTTATTTTATTTTTTATTTCATTATTATTTTAACAAAAATAATAATTGAAGTAATGTATGCTAATAAGAATAATTTATGATAATAACAATAATACAATAGTTATAATAAATAAATAATTTCATCTTGTGACTGCATATTTTGCAAAAACAATAAGTATTTTATTTATTCAATATATTTAAATGATTTTTTAGATTTCATCTTTTGCGGGTTAAATGCTTTTTAGGTCACTGAACTTTAGGTCAACTTACAAATGGATAACTGAACTATTTTTTCTTATAATCAACTCACTAAACTCTATTTTTCTTACAAACCGTTAAAAAAATGTTTAGATCGTTAGTTGATTAACAGAAAAATGACGTGGCAGTGGTGACATGGTGCTCTTTCTGATGTGGCAGTAGTAATAATAATAATAATAATAATAATAATAATAATAATAATAATTATAATAATAATTATAATAATAATAATAATTATTATAATTATTATAATAATAATAATAATAATAATAATAATAATAATAATAATAATAATAATAATAATAATAATAATAATAATAATAATAATGGCCAACTCCTAGATTTCATGATTTATTTTAATTTTATTCTTTTACTAAATTTCATGAATTATTTTAATTTTTATACTACCAACTCTTAGATTTCCTTCATTTTTATCTAAGAATGGCCACATCAGAAATGAGTCACTACTGCCACGTCAATTTTCTATTAGTCAACTAACGGTCTAAACATTTTTTTAACGGTTTGTAAGAAAAATTGAGTTTAGTGAGTTGACTGTAAGAAAAAATAGTTCAATTATATATTTGTAAGTTGACCTAAAGTTCAGTGACCTAAAAAGCATTTAACCCCATCTTTTGCAATAAGTAACTCTAGTGAAGTTGGAGAGGTAGAATTAATAGAATAACAAATAAATAAACAAATAATAAAAACCCTAAGATGACTCTTATTCACGGTCTTGACTCTTCCCACCAGTTCCTACAGGAGAAACTAGACAGAGAGAAAGAAAAATTAGATTTATCTCTTCCTTTTGTCAAAATTATCTTATTTTTTCTTTAACATTAATGTATATTAACAATAATATTGTAAGTATATTGATATTATTAATAACATTAATATATCTTAATATCTAATAAGTAATATTTTTAAGATAATATATTTTATATTTAGCTAAGAAGCAAAATCATATTAAAGAGAATTAGTAATAACTAATAAGTAATTACTAACAGCTTATTAATAATATTACTAATAACTAATAATTTGTATTAATATTATTACTGTTAGTAATAATTTTTTAAGAGATAACATTAATATTCTTAACTTAGTTGATAATCAAATGTTTTGTTAGTTTTGGGAGTATGAGATTTTAGGTTCAAATCTTGAGAGAATAGATATTTTTAGCCTAAATGTGTTAAATTGACATGTCAACGTTCCATGTGTACAAGTCAACGCCACTTGACATAATAGGGTTCGCAATCTAAATTTTCAGATAGTAAATGGTTCGTTTTGCATTGACTAAAAAAAAAGGACGCAATATCCAAATACCCCTATAATACAGGGGTCACTTTTGCATTTTACTCTATCCACGTTGGACAAACACTCCATCGATTACGGGCCCAATTTAGTACGCCCCAACACAATTCATATTCATTAGTAAGTAGTTGATTGGATTAATTGGTAATTGAGAATTTAAGAATAAGAATTAAATTTATCCCTGTTCGTAGCTGATTGGATTAATTGGTCTTTGAGATTTATGAATAAGAAATTTCAATTTTTGGTGATGAAGTCCTAGAAAATAAAAATTGAAGTAGTGGAGAAAGTGATGAGAAGTTTGTTTGTTTTTTTTTGGGAGAGAGAGGAAGTAATTGGATAGAGAATTAAGGAGGAGAGAGAAATAATAATGAGGTGGAAACTGACTAAGCAATTATATGGTAAGTAAATTTTAGTTGGGCTTATGTGGTGTAATATCAACCATTAAAGTTGGTTGGATAGTTCAGATTTAAAGAACTCCAAACTTTGGAGTATTTGAAAAACTCCAGAGGAGCTGGGTCCAAAAACTACAATTTTCCTTGACATCTTTAAAAACTTTGTGCGTTTCTCTTTTGTACTTCTGTTGTTCAATTTCGCAATTAGTAAATTCGTGCAAGTATACACGTCAATAAGTAATATAATGATAAGAAGGAAGTTGATCCCATGAGGAATTATGGCTAATAATTATCAATTACTAAAATTATATCAAATCAATCTTATTTAAGCAGTTTAAATGATTTAAAGTTCTGAAATAAAATTAATTAAACTAAAATCTAAATTACAGAGCAAAAATTAATATCATATTAAAATGCTAAGATTACAATTTTTCCCGACACCGCATCTAAATCTTTTCACTCTCTTTTTAATTAAATAACCATAACAAATCATTAATCGAGAATTCAAAAATATTTATAAACCTATTCCGATGGTCAAATAAAAATATCACTTCCAAATAAATCACTATATTCCTATGTGAAATAACTTAGAACAGATTCATTAACTTCAGATTCTCACAATGGTTACACATGGCATATAGGTATATTCCTATCCTATACACAAATCACGTTATTCAATTCTAAGAAGAATAAACTAGATGCATGTTATTATATTCAGGTCTAAACCCTATAATCCATCTTCTAATTTCATATATGTTACCAAAATACTTATTAGCCAGGCAACCAAACATGAAGAACAAAATATGATAAACGATTCGCATATAATTAAGGACAATCAAAAAGAGAGAAAATCAATCTAAACTAATCGTTGAGTTCATTGTAACCTTAATTGAAAATTAGTTCATAACGTAGTAAGGAAACATCATTCTCAAATTAAATAACATCCTTAGAGTACAAAAATTAAATGGGAGATAAGAGATAAAAATATGTGATGATCCTCAATCTCCGAGCTCTGCTTTCAATTCTTGTCCTCCCTTGTGCTCTTTTCTTTTGTTCCCAGAAATCTGATTAGCAAATCCAAGCTCTCAGTATATCTTAGTATCGGCCTTTGGTTGTGGACTTATAGGATTTCACGCGACCTGGTAGACTTTGTATCCCATCGGAACTCATCAAAGCGCAGTGTCCCAAGTTCAATAGAATAACACAACAAGTCATACAAGTCAGCCCAGCAAGCCAGCGCTGCAACACCTACTCACAGCGCCTATGTGTTAACCTTATGCATGTCTGGCGTAGCGGCACCCAATTCCAGCACTACGGTGCTTGCTTCCTTCGGCGTGTGCTCTGCCTACTCTTGTGCCCATTTGTTGATGCCTGCGCATACCTGTTGCTATGTTGCGTCAATTTGTTGCACGCTGCTGCATTGTCTTGTTTGACTTGTAATTGCTCAACTTGGCTTCGAATAAAATTCAACCAATTAGCGTCCAACTTCAATTCTTCGTTCTAGTTTCCATTTCCTACACAAAAATAAATAAACCCATAACAAGTAACAGAAAATACTCGAGAATTCATAACTCATTAAGCTAAAAATATTCAAATCATAGGTATAATACATACTCATTAAATACCCCCAAACTTAAATTTTTGCATGTCCTCAAGCAAAACACAAATAAACTTTAAAAATTAACTCTAATTATCAACTGACTCACGCAATGAATCAATCTGCATCTGAATAACGACCTCAAAGATTACTACATATAATAACTCTGGAAAAACTTCAAAACAATGTAATGTCTAAAATTTCAACATATATGTCAGTTTTACTTTCGCTCTTAACCTTTTAAGTGTGTGTGTGTGTGTGTCCAAACTGTTCAAACTAGTTATAACCCAGACAAACTTTAGTAACCAAATGCTTAGCAAAAGATTCCCAACAACAACTCTTTATGATTACTTTTCACATCACTCTCAGAGGATCAAAAGGATTTTTTAAAATATTAAGCACATTATGATCATTATTAATGTTCTCTATACCCCTTCCTGAGTATATCAATAAACCATTTTTTTCTTTCTTTTTAGGTGAGTGTATTTTATACTCCATCTCACTTGTATTTTAAAACGAGTGCGTTTTACGCTCCATCTCAACTCACCACACAATTCATTATTTCAACTTAGGAGGGTCCAATTTAATCAAATAATCCAAGGAAAATTACCTAAATTATTTCTCCCAAACTTATATGAATGCCTAAGATTTTACTTTGAATGATGTTAAAATAATTCATAGAGTCTCATTGATATCTTTTACAAGCATTTAAGTAGATAAACTTTTTCTAATCACAACTACCTCAACCAAATGGACAATTTTTTTTAAAAAGTAAACGGATAGCAAGCAGTATAACAACCAACCAAAAAGTCAAAAGATAGACTAAGCATATTCATCAATTTCCCATGAGTTATAATTAAATTTATCATGTTCTTATCATTGGCCACAGTTAAATCAAATCAAATCATTGCTTAAGTTATACTAAAAACATAATATCTAAATGCAAAAATAAAACAAAGACAATGAAACAAAAACAAATGCATATCTAACTAAATAAAACTCAAATAAGAACACCCCTCCCCCCAAAACTTAAACTAGACATTGTCCTCAATGTACGAAATAGGAAAAATTAAAGTAGAGGATTTCCCTAAGAACATGTCAGTTGGCATCGTCAATGTCCTCCTTCTCCGCTGAGTCTGGAACGTATTCCAGGAATATGGGATGATTAGGGAACTTCACTTAGTTTGGACCGAAATTGAACCCACAATTGGCGAACATCTGGGCGAATGTAGAGTTAAAATTTGTAGAATACGCCATGAATGAGTCTAATCACTGCGCCACTTGATCAATGCGCCTGTTTTGGTGTCGAGACACTCGACGTAGGCCACGCATCTCGTCAACCAGTGATCCCATATGCAAATGCGATGAAGCGGCAGTTGACTGGTGAGGCTCTGATGGTTCCTTAGCAGCCTGATAAGTAGCAGTCACAATAAAATTAGCACCCCTTGGATGACAGCTACCGCCTTCCTACACCTTAAAACGATTAATGGTGCTTCGGTCAATTAGCGCTTTTGGTGGCTGAAGGACCTCATCGTCACTCCACGTGACCTTTGCCTGCTTACACAACCCGCATATCAAGGAAAAATGTCTACCAGTTGAACTACCATGGATAACATGTGTGATAGAATCCTGAATGACCTGGCCCACGTCCATGCTTTTGCTTGTAACTATGGTATAGAGCAGCACCACCCTATCCTTGATCACGTCGGCATTAGCTTGGTACATATAAAGATGTACTAAGCCTTGCCATATTGGCTCAACTCCTTTTGTGAAAAGTTAATTGCTTTGTCATTCCCTTTTGACTTCCAATCCACACCAAGCCTACTGATGAGTGGGTTTTATACCTATGAATTGAGTACGTTTAACTTGATAATTTGTGAGTTTTTAAGTATTTTAAGTTATTTTTATGTATTTGTTGTGTTTTTATGTTATTTTGTGGGAAGAAGCATGGAACCGCACTTTGGACATCTTTTGGAGTAAAATATGCAAGTAAATGCAAGAAGGGAAGATGGAAGGGCCTTAAATGCCAAGTTAGAGAATGCTCTTAGATTAACGCTTGGATTTTATTATAGATCTCATCAAGAACTTCGATTTGATAGGTGGCACACCCCATAACTCTTCCCAAATCAAAAGTTAAGACATTTTTATTAACAAAGATCAAAGTTTGGAGTTGCCATTTTCATAACAGCCACTTGAAGTCCAATTTTGACCTTGATTCAGCCCGAATCTCTCAATTCTTATTGAATGAAAGTTATAGATCTACTTCTTATCTTTCTTGAACATCTTAAAGCGTACCAATTGGAGTTCGGATGAGGGAGTTATGGTCATTTTTCCAACAGACGTTGAAGTAAATAATTCCAAAAAATTGCCCAGCGCCAGGGCGCCCATTCCTAGTACATTTCCAGCTCCGGGGCACCCAAAGTCAAAATATCAGTGCCATGAGCAGCTCTGCAGCGCTTGGGACGCGACCAGACCAATTTCTGGCACGTTTTGCATGTTTTTGACTCTAAATTGGATTATTTTTCTCCTAAGTTTAGGAATTGGACTTGTAACCTATAAATACATGATGTAAGGCATATAACTAGTGGTATAAACATAATTCATGAGTAGATTAAAGTAAAATTAGAATTAGAAGTAAGAACAATAGTTAGGGTTTGAAGGAGGCACTTGAAGGTACAAGGATTGAAGGGGGGACGAAGCTTAACTATGACAGAGTTCATTTTCACTCTAAATCTTTATCTCTTGTACCTTAAAGATGTTTTTTGAATTTACCGTATTAGTTATTTTATTATTTAAGATGATTTAATCTTTTTATTGAGATTACAATGAAACCTAGTTAATGAGTAGATTTTATATCTATTAATTGGGTATGTTTGACTTGATTATTTTGCTTTACTAGAGAGGTTTTGGTAGTATTTTATTGCATTTTAGTAGTTTTTGTGAATAATTGATTTCAACCTATGTTGGTGTAAATAGAGAAAATTATTTCAAGTTTAGCCTTAAATTGTTGCTACAAGTAAAAATGATTGTTTGGCGTAAGTTAAACATTGAATAGATATATGTAGCTGGGATTCATGTGGAAGATTGGGCAAAGCAGGAGCACAAAGGAAGAATTGAAGGATGGCCAAGGACCAAGGGCTGTGGCTTGCACAAGCAAGGGGCCAAGGCACGCGGTTTAAAGAACAAGAGTCGCGGCACATAAAATAAGAGCCACAACGCACAAAATAAGAGCCACAACGCACAAAATAAGAGCCACAACACAGGAGAATACAAAGGCATGAGCCTCGACACATGAATTAAAGAGCCGAACATCAATAAAGGGTCAGGCCATGATTGATTTTATGGTAGAGTGCTCATTTTTCAAATCAGATCCGCAAGTTCAGACGGGTGAAGAGGTGTGCTCAGCAAGTTCAGACGGGTGAAGAGGTGTGCTCAGTTATTAGTATCTAGCTGACACAGTCCTCGTGGACTCTTTTATGTGGATGGATCCTCAACTTCGAATGTCAGTAGGGCCGGAGTCATATTGACTAGCTCGAAAGGATTAAAGGTTTAACAGGATATTCATTTTTGATTCAAACCTACTAACAATGAAGCAGAGTATAAGGCGATTTTGGCTGGTCTTCGGTTGGCTAAGAGTTTGGAGGTTCGCCACCTGATTGTGTTCAGTGACTCACAGCTGGTGGTTAAGCAGATTGTTAGGGAATACAAAGCTCGAGGGGCAAGGATGACAAAGTACTTGGCCGAGGTTAATGATCGGCTCCACTATTTTTATTCTTACTCTTTTCAGGGTGTGGATCAGTCGAGTAATACTGTGGCCAACGCCTTGTCAAAGTTGGCCACGACAGAGGTGAATTCGTTTGGCGATTAGGTGTATTTGGAAGTTCTCGATACCCAGAGCGTTCAAAAAATAGAGGTTTTGGTAATTGAGAGGTCGGACTATTGGCTTACTCCTTACTTTGATTACCTTAGTGTAGGGAATTGCCTTCAAATTGGGTGTTGGCCAAGAAAATAAAACATATGAGTTCTTACTTTTGCTAGATCGATGGGGATCTCTACCGACGTAATTACTCGTCCCTATTGCTAAAGTGTTTGATGTTATCCAAAGCAACTTATGTTCTTCAAGAGGTGCGCGAGGGTATCTGTGGAGATCATATGAGAGCTTAGGCATTGGTGTGCAAGGTGGTAAGGCAGGGTTATTGTGACGCCCCCAAAATAGGTCCATACAACCCATTTTGAGTCGCCAATAACATTCCACAAAATACAAATACAAATACGAATTTTCCCATTTATAACTAATAAGTGTTGTGCAAAATACGACAACACAATACAAATACATCTTAAATTCTCAATATACTTATTGCCACACTAATAATAATGTATTGAGATATTTCTATGTCTCAGACCATCACTCCATTCCCCGGCTAGTCCCAGCTACACTCTCTTTTCCTGAGGAGAACAATGTAATAAAAAGGAAAAGGGTGAGCACAAATAGCCTAGTAGGAAATATCATGACTAAGATGATGAAGAATAAAAATTATCTTTAGTCTTCAAGAATAATAAATCAGAGATTTATAGATATTATAATTTTTCAACAACAACAACTGCAGCGGAACAAATAATCCATTAGAAGAGTCAAGCAGATTATAATATCTGCCATCTTCTATAAGTTAAAGGATCACCACCAATATTTTATCCCTGTAACACAAATCAACAGTTCATGTTTATGAACATCCAAATCAATAATTTATATTCAACAGCCTCTCTTTGCACTATGTGACAAAGATATTTATTTATAACATCACCGGTCATCATCATGCCAAACGCCAGTTCATCTTTGCACTACGGGCCAAAGAGAACTTTCATCATATGCCTTTGTTTGTAACACCAAAAGTCATGATAATACCAATACACAGTTTGGTCAAAATCATGTCACGCCAGTTCATCTTTGCACTACGGGCCAAAGAGAACTATCACCACAATTTAAGGATGAGGATGATGACAATGATATAGAATGAATACAGTGAGATCAATAATAAGAATAAATGTTTAATTTATCCAGTGTCGAAGGTTGACCAAATTGCCAACATGATGACCAAATTGTGGAGCCAAATTCAAGAATGATATTCAAAAATAAAATTCACGATTCAACTATATCGTATCAAACGAAATAGAAAGATTCAGGTAAAAAGATATTAGATGAAGCACAAACTATTAAGGATATTCAACAAATTTTCAAGGATTTTCACCATTTAAAATAAGGTTTTGGAAACAAACAGAGATTTTTTATCATAAATGGAGAAATGTGAAAGAAAAGATATTCCTTAAAGAGTACAAAAGAAATGATACGTTATACGAGTATAACAGAATATATGAAACTGCAAATGGGTTTTCACCCGTCATGCGGTAATCCGCGTAGACAGATTATTTCCACAAAAGATTAATAAGTAATGAATACGAAGGGTTATTCACCAGGCATGCGTCAATTCGCACGGACAGGTTATACCCACAGATTAATAAGGAACAATTGCAAAGGGATATTCACCAGGTACGACACTCCGTACATACAGATTATTCCCACATAATAATAAGGAATGAATATATAAGGGTATTCACCAGGTATGACACTCCGTACATACAGGTTATTCCCACAGAGTAATAAGGAATGAATACAGAAGGGTATTCACCAGACATGCGTCAATCCGCACGGACAGGTTATCCCCACAAATTAATACGGAATGAATAACAACCTTTCTGAGTAAAATATCACTTACGAACAAGGAAGCAAATGATATTACATAAGAGTATGAAAGAAATGATATCCCCTACCTTAGTTAACAAGTGACTGGATGTTACTTTCTACGAAACTAACTTGGACAATACTAGTATTCTCACAAATACTCACAATAGCCTAGCACACTTAGAGAACTCAAGAAATTTAGAGAGAGAGAGAGAGTAAATGCAAGGAAGGTGTGAATATTTCTTAAGATAATCTCCCCTATTTATAGGAAAACTAAGTTTCATTAATTGCATAATAAGGGCTTGACTTATTACACTTTAATACCTCCATCTTTGCCTCTATTTTTTAATATAATCCCTCAAGTATTATCAATCTTGCATAACATCCCCTAATAGTTCCCACATGTGAACCAATAGTTCCATCATGTGAACCAATAGTTCACATCATGTGAATTTCAAAATTTCAATTAGGTACCCCTAAGTTAGACTTCACTTTTAATCCGTCAATAATGCTAAAATATCATAACAAATAATATGAGTTACAGTGCCATGATAAATAATAAAAATTATCATGCGGATGCTATTGTAATTATTGAATCAAAATACTGTGTAATTAATACTTTATCAATTATTGAATCAATAATTTAAAATACTATGCAATACCGTGTGCCTGTGAAATACCGCGTACTACTGTAGAATAACGCATTTTACTGTTCTTTTTATTACCGGGTATTTCAACAGTTGCCGGTGATAATACTGTTGACAAAATACTGTCACTTTCAGTATCCAACAATGGGGCCCACTATCGTTGACAATATTGTCATTGTGGGGCCCACAAATATTTTGTTATTTCGGCGTCGTATGTTACCGAATATAAAAGTGGTTATTTCGACGGCGCCGTCGTACTTTACCGAATATAATATTCTCCGACAGAACGAATATTATCCGACAGAACGAATATTCCCCGACATACAGGTTTGACTTTTTTTTTGTATAAATGAATAGTATATTCGTATGAATAGTACTTTCGTATTTATACCGTATAATTTCGTATCCAGCTCATATAAACGTTATGACATAATTCGAAGGTCGAAGAAAGTGTAAAAGCATTTTTAGCGTGAATAGTCCCCCTTGAGTAGTGATCGCGTGAATAGTGATTTAGCGTTATTACTAGACTTCTCAATTTTTTTCACATTTCACTAGTAACTTTATCATTTCTGATTTAACATCTTTCTGTTTAAAAATAATAAGAAGAAGAAAAATAAATTCTCTTTATTAAAATTTTCGGGGTCTTACAATCTCCCTCCTTATGAAATTTTGTCCCCGAAATTTACGTAGGTACCTGGCATATCGAAGAGGTGAGGATGCCTTGCTCTCACTTCAGATTCTAATTCCCAGGTTATTTCCTCTATATCATGGTTTCTCCATAAAACTTTGACTCGAGGTATAACCTTTGATCGTAGAATTTGTTCCTTCTTATCCAAGACCTGGACAGGTATTTCTTCGTACATCAAATCTTTTACTATCTTGTCTGGTTCTAATTCAATAACGTGGTTCAGATGTTTCACATATTTACGTAGCATTATAAATACGAGATATGCTTGGTGGTAAGGCGAGTCTGTAGGCCACAGTTCCTACTCGATCGAAGATTTCAAATGGAGCGATAAATCGAGGGTTGAGCTATCCTCTCTTTTCGAATCTTGTATCTCCTTTCCATAGAGTAACACGTAAGAATACATGGTCTCCGATTTTGAATTCATCGTCCCTTCAATGAAGATCAGCATAACTCTTTTGTCGATCTTGTGCTGCTTATATACGTTGCCATCTTCACGTGGGTTCGTGGAGTCTTTAACTCTATATTCATCCTTTGTAAGTCATCCAAAATGGACCTTTACGTTGTCAACATCATACTCGTACTTGCCTACGTTCTTCTACGCAATGCGTCAGCTCCTAGATTCGCCTTTCCAAGATGGTATTGAATGGTATGGTCGTAATCCTTCAACAGCTCGAGCCACGTTGTTGTCACGTGTTGAGTTCCTTGTAGGTGAAGAAATGTTTGAGGCTTTTATGATCTGAATAGATTTCTATTTACTCTCATCTTTCGAATAAAATAGGAGCACCCCAAGGCAATGTATTCGAACGTATGAAATCGATATCTAACAACTCCTGTAGTTGGGCTTTTAACTTCAGAAGTTCAATAGGAGTCATACGTATGGGATATTGAAAATGAGTTTTGTATTGGGTTTAAGGTCGATACAAAATTTGATTTGACGGTCTAGGGGTAGGCCAGGAAGTTCTTCGGGAAATACGTCAAGAAACTTATTAACAACATAAATATCATTCAAATCTGACGTATTTTTGTTTAAATCAGTTACATGGGCTAAGAAAGCTTGACATCCGTTTTTTAATAAACGAATGACTTTGTGACTAGAAATGACGGTTATTGATTTCAACGGTTTGGTTGCTTGAATTCACATAATAAGTTGATTAGGAATATGAAAACTAATGACCTTACGAAAGCAATCACTTTTAGCATGATGAGTAGTTAACTAAATAATTCCTAAAATCACACTAAATTCTTGTATTCCAAAAGAGATAATATCAATGGGAAAGGTGAGAGTACCGACTTGAACAAAACAAGATTTATAGACTGTAGATGTAACGAATGTTTGTCCCAATTGTGTTTCAACAGATAAGTCAAAATTTAATTTCTCAGGGGTCAAGTTTAAACGTTGAGTACGAGTAGATGAAATAAAAGAGTGGGTGGAACCAGTATCTAATAAGGTATAGACTCGCAAAAGTTTATGATTAGCTCACCGGTTATGACGTCATCTAGTTGTAGTATTTCTTTCTCCTGCTCCACTAATTGAGCCCTATCCACGACATCCGAATATAGATAAATTTTATGAGAATGAGATATTGACGAATTTTTGGTTTCAAACCTCGTAAAAACATTCGCGTCATCCGTTCCTCAGTGTCCACCAAATGGGATGCAAATTGAGACAACTCGGCAAACTTGGCTTCGTACTACGACACCGTCATGTTGTTCTGTTCCAGTTTGATGAATTCTACCTCCTTTATATGGCGAATACTCTCTGGGAAATACTTCTCGTTAAATAATTCTTGGAACTCGACCCAAGACATCTTGAGTGCCGAGTGACGGGTACGTTTCACGGATTCCCACTTATGATCCGCTTCTCCTCGTAGCATAAAGGTAGCGAAAGAAACCTTTTGGTTCGTTAGCGCAACATAATACATCAAATATCTTTGTTAATTATTTGTGCCACGCTTCTACCTTGAGTGGATCTAGCTTGCCGAAAAATTTAGGTGGTCCTAACTCTTTGAACTGCTTGGTAGTGACCATTCGTGCATTATCAGCGTTTCTGCCGGTATTGTAGACAGGAGCTCTCCTCGCCTTGTTCTGCATGTATTGCATGAAGTTCTAAAAAAAAATTCATCATTCATTCTGTTGTTAGCATCATGATTAGCATCATGTTATTCTGAGTTTGCACCCGTATTATTTATAGCTTCCTGATTTTCAGCCACAATTGTCTCAAAGTGAATCTCTTAGTTTTTAGAAGCCATTCTAAAGTGTGATCACAAAACAAAGATTAGTTAAAGAAATAGACATGCAACATCTTGTCCCTATAACCAAACCAATAAAAATAGCTTAGGTAGGATACACTAGCGAATGATTTTACTCGTCTCTCCCCTCCTAGTTCTAATCCCAGATCTCTTCCAGAGATCATATCCCTAAGCTCTGATACCAACTGTGACGCCCCCAAAATAGGTCCACACAACCCATTTTGAGTCACCAATAACATTCCACAAAATACAAATACAAATACGAATTTTCCCATTTACAACTAATAAGTGTTGTGCAAAATACGACAACACAATACAAATACATCTTAAATTCTCAATATACTTATTGCCACACTAATAATAATGTATTGAGATATTTCTATGTCTCAGACCATCACTCCATTCCCCGGCTAGTCCCAGCTACACTCTCTTTTCCTGAGGAGAACAATGTAATAAAAAGGAAAAGAGTGAGCACAAATAGCCTAGTAGGAAATATCATGACTAAAATAATGAAGAATAAAAATTATCTTTAGTCTTCAACAATAATAAATCAGAGATTTATAGATATTATAATTTTTCAACAACAACAACTGCAGCGGAACAAATAATCCATTAGAAGAGTCAAGCAGATTATAATATCTGCCATCTTCTATAAGTTAAAGGATCACCACCAATATTTTATCCCTGTAACACCAATCAACAGTTCATGTTTATGAACATCCAAATCAATAATTTATATTCAACAGCCTCTCTTTGCACTATGTGACAAAGATATTTATTTATAACATCACTGGTCATCATCATGCCAAACGCCAGTTCATCTTTGCACTACGGGCCAAAGAGAACTTTCATCATACGTCTTTGTTTGTAACACCAAAAGTCATGATAATACCAATACACAGTTTGGTCAAAATCATGTCACGCCAGTTCATCTTTGCACTACGGGCCAAAGAGAACTATCACCACAATTTAAGGATGAGGATGATGACAATGATATAGAATGAATACAGTGAGATCAATAATAAGAATAAATGTTTAATTTATCCAGTGTCGAAGGTTGACCAAATTGCCAACATGATGACCAAATTGTGGAGCCAAATTCAAGAATGATATTCAAAAATAAAATTCACGATTCAACTATATCGTATCAAACGAAATAGAAAGATTCAGGTAAAAAGATATTAGATGAAGCACAAACTATTAAGGATATTCAACAAATTTTCAAGGATTTTCACCATTTAAAATAAGGTTTTGGAAACAAACAGAGATTTTTTATCATAAATGGAGAAATGTGAAAGAAAAGATATTCCTTAAAGAGTACAAAAGAAATGATACGTTATACGAGTATAACAGAATATATGAAACTGCAAATGGGTTTTCACCCGTCATGCGGTAATCCGCGTAGAAAGATTATTTCCACAAAAGATTAATAAGTAATGAATACGAAGGGTTATTCACCAGGCATGCGTCAATCCGCACGGACAGGTTATACCCACAGATTAATAAGGAACAATTGCAAAGGGATATTCACCAGGTACGACACTCCGTACATACAGGTTATTCCCACAGAATAATAAGGAATGAATACAGAAGGGTATTCACCAGGTACGACACTCCGTACATACCGATTATTCCCACAGAATAATAAGGAATGAATACAGAAGGGTATTCACCAAGTACGACACTCCGTACATACAGGTTATTCCCACAGAGTAATAAGGAATGAATACAGAAGGGTATTCACCAGACATGAGTCAATCCGCACGGACAGGTTATTCGCACAAATTAATACGGAATGAATAACAACCTTTCTGAGTATAATATCACTTACGAACAAGGAAGCAAATGATATTACATAAGAGTATGAAAGAAATGATATCCCCTACCTTAGTTAACAAGTGACTGGATGTTGCTTTCTATGAAACTAACTTGGACAATACTAGTATTCTCACAAATACTCACAATAGCCTAGCACACTTAGAGAACTCAAGAAATTTAGAGAGAGAGAGAGTATATGCAAGAAAGGTGTGAAGATTTCTTAAGATAATCTCCCCTATTTATAGGAAAACTAAGTTTCATTAATTGCACAACAAGGGCTCGACTTATTACACTTTAATACCTCCATCTTTGCCTCTATTTTTTAATATAATCCCTCAAGTATTATCAATCTTGCATAACATCCCCTAATAGTTCCCACATGTGAACCAATAGTTCCATCATGTGAACCAATAGTTCACATCATGTGAATTTCAAAATTTCAATTAGGTACCCGTAAGTTAGACTCCACTTTTAATCCGTCAATAATGCTAAAATATCATAACAAATAATATGAGTTACAGTGTCATGATAAATAATAAAAAGTATCGTGCGGATGCTATTGTAATTATTGAATCAAAATACTTTGTAATTGCTACTTTATCAATTATTGAATCAATAATTTAAAATACTGTGCAATACCGTGTGCCTGTGAAATACCGCGTACTACTGTAGAATAACGCGTTTTACTGTTCTTTTTATTACCGGGTATTTCAACAGTTGCCGGTGATAATACTGTTGACAAAATACTGTCACTTTCAGTATCCGACAATGGGGCCCACTATCGTTGACAATATTGTAATTGTGGGGCCCACTAATATTTTGTTATTTCGGCGTCGTACGTTACCAAATATAAAAGTGGTTATTTCGACGGCGCCGTCGTACTTTACCGAATATAATATTCTCTGACAGAACGAATATTATCCGACAGAACGAATATTCCCCGACATACAGGTTTGACTTTTTTTTTTGTATAAATGAATAGTATATTCGTATGAATAATACTTTCGTATTTATACCGTATAATTTCGAAGGTCGAAGAAAGTGTAAAAGCATTTTTAGCGTGAATAGTCCCCCGTGAATAGTGATCGCGTGAATAGTGATTTAGCGTTATTACTAGACTTCTCAATTTTTTTCACATTTCACTAGTAACTTTATCATTTCCTATTTAACATCTTTCTGTTTAAAAATAATAATAAGAAGAAAAATAAATCCTCTTTATTAAAATTTTCGGGGTCTTACAGTTATTACTGGTCGACTATGTTTTAGGAGGCGAAAGACTATGTGAAGAAGTGTGTCAAATGCCAGCTTAACAGTCTTATCCCACATCAGCCTCCGGAGGAATTGTCATCAATTCTGTTCCCGATCCTATTTGCAGTTTGGGGGATCGATATATTGGGTCCATTACCGAAAGAGAAGGGTCTGTTAACTTTTATGGTGGTGGCCATTGACTATATAACTAAGTGGGTGGAGGCCAAACCTCTTCGGACGATCACCGAGCAGGATTATTTACGATTTTTCAAGGAGTCGGTGGTGTTCTGGTTCGACATCCCTATAGCTATGGTGTCAGACAATGGGCGTTAGTTTGTTAGAGCTAAGTTCGAGCAGTTCCTAAAAGATCTGAATATCCAACATCGGACAGTGTTTGTGGCGCATCCTCAATCTAATGGTCAGGTGGAGGTGACAAATCGGACTTTGCTAAATGGTATTAAGAGGAGGTTGGATGAAGATAAGGGTAGGTGGCTAGAGGAGTTGCTTAGTGTTTTATGGTCCTATCGGACTACTACTTGAATGACGACATGAGATTCACCTTTTCGGCTGACGTATGGTACCGATGCCCTTATTCCAATGGAGATCGGGTCTCCTTCTCTTCGGGTTAGTCAGTATAAAGAGTTTTACAATGACAAGGGCCTTCAGCTTAATTTGGATTTGCTGAATGAAGTTTGAGATTCAACGATGGTAAAGTTGGATATCTATCAACGAAGAGCTGCTCGACATTATAATCGGGTATTAAGTAAAGGAGGTTCGAAGACAGTGATTTGGTGCTTCGGGAACCTGAGGCTTCTACTCCTTAGAACACGAAAAAGCTTATGCCTAACTGGGAGGGGCCATATGAGGTTATTAGTGTCCCGAAGCAAGGGACTTATCAGCTTCAGACTATGGATGGAGTTGACATAAAGAACACTTTGCTAGGAAGGCTTTGAAAACTGACTCTCCACACTCCTCATTTGATTCTATATGACCCTCCATTGATTCCACTAGAATTGTAGTGTCCAATGTTTTGGTTAGACTTCTTTCCTTGGCATATGTCTCACCTTCATTGTGTAATTAAATCCCTGTAGCTTTGTAATTAATGTCTTCTTGTAACGCCTGCTCTTAAAAATGATCACCTAAATTTGAATTTTGCTAATAGTCCCTATGTTATACTTCACGCGCCACCGTCTTTGATGCACCTTCTACCGTTGCCTGAGAGTTTTCATACCCCCAATTTGGATGTTCTACAAAATTGAATAGTTCATCACTATTGATTTCATTAACTTTAATTGGATATATGTTATCATCGAATATAAGTTAAACTGTTATTCTGATTGGCTTGTATACATCACTACATATCATAATCTAAGCTTTAGCCATGTCTTTTGTTTCATTTGAGCAGTCAATGTATTCTCCCCAACATGTTGCTATGTTCTTCCAAGTGTCACATGACCAAGCTTTTGCTGGAACATCATTAGATTCCATCCACTGCATAATTTTCTCCATTTTATTTTGTTCTTGCACTTTTATCTTAACATTCCATTTCTCCAATTGCTTGTATTTGTTTCTTACCACTTCATCTTTCTAGTCCTTATTCTCTAACAACATTAAGAAACAGAATTTTCCTTTGACATAAAGTTTCTCCCATCTTATCTTCATCAGAGTACATAATTCTTCCATCTTTCCTTTTCACGTCAATTGTGCGAGCTGAGCCACACCATATTGTCCCATTGTTCTTGCAAATATTCATTTACAACTCCTTTCACTATCTTCTCTTCATTCATGTCCTTCCAATTTTGGTTTCTACTCTTTTCCTCTCTGTTTGTAGAAAATCTAGCCATGTTCATGTGGATTTTGTTTCCTTTTAAGAACCATCTATTTCTTAGTTGTATTGCCTTATCTGCATCCTGCACTGTTTCAAATATTATAAAAGCAAAAAATATTCCATTCTTATTCCTTTTTAATGGGATAAAGACGTGGACAACTAGTGCCACTATGTTGAAAAATCCCATATTTCTTTCTTCAGTATCCTCGCCTTCCACCCCTACACGTACATAGTCATATGATCTTCTTGCTTAGGATTCTATCTTTGTTATTGTTCCATATCTTCCTTTTCCATATTTACTTCCATTTTGGATCCAATTTACCTTGTCTTCTCCCTTTGTCCTTCTGTGAGCTTGCTAATATCCTTCTTTGATTTGGTGAGATATTCCTTCTCAACTCTGCATACTTCTCCTTCAAGTTGTTTATTCAAGTTGTTTGATGTTCTTTCATTCTCTCTTTTCCATTGTTGTATCGTATGTATTTTGTTGATGCTTCATATCTAAGTCTTTTCTTTTCTGTATAATTTCTGTCCTGCAAGTATTTTGATCATTTTCACATGTGCAGTGATTTTTCAGTTGCATAACTAGTGGGCGACTTTTGTATTAGCCATGTAGATGAAGAGATTGGATGATGGATCGTTCTCCAAATTGTTAGCGCAACTGGATTGTGTTGAAGTCATTGCATATATTTTTTGTCACACACAAAATGAAAAATGTGAAGAAGAAGAGAAGTACGTACTTGAATATGATTTCAGTGTATTTGCTTACCTCATCCATAAAACAAGTGAGTTTAACATTTGTTATATTGTTGTAGACTACTGGACAAAGACTGGTTTAAGATAATATTTAGGTAATTAACTTATCTAAAAGATTAAGTTTTTAGAATGGGGCTAAATGCGTATTGGATCCTAAAGTATGTACCCTTTTGCACTTGGTACCCACAGGTTCAAAAACTCTCATCCCGCTACTCAAAGTAACTCGATCCTCCCAAAATTGACCCTCGTACTATTTTCGACAAGAAAAGTGGTCAGAATTGCCACGTGTTCCGTTAGAGTGAGTATAAGTACGGTTTGACCGTGTTTTTCTACATTTGACCTTATAAAAACCATTTAAAACCAAGTTAAATACAAAATCAAAACAAACAAAAAAAGTAAAATAAAGGCAAAACAAAATCAAGTTCATCTTTCATCTTCCTCAACTCTATGAAACCTAGATGCTATCAAATTTCATTCTTCAAAATCCTTCATCTTCCACAAAATTCAAACCATAAAATTAACCCCAAAACTCCCAAAATAAAAATCCAAAATTAATCAATACAAAGTATTAATTAATTCACCTTATTCAAACAACACTGTATTCCATCTTTGTCAACAAATAGCCAGCAAAATCCATTAGAGCATTGCCCCCATAACAAAACTTCAAACCTTGCAATAAGAACCAAAAAAAGGTAAAAGAATAATTGAATCATGATTTAAAAAAAGAATCAAATAATTACCCATCGAGATCTAGTGGTTTTCTAGTTGAGTTACGACTAGAATAGTTATAATGGATAAGCGAGGAAGAATCGGAGTCGCTTTAAGCACCATCAGTAAGTTTGGGATGTAGAGCAATAACCGGCCGCTCCGATCTGCACATGTTTTGATATGCCGGTAGCAGGGATCTGAATCGGAGTTGCTCTTGATTGATTTTGTTAGTCTTCGTCTTGGCATCGTGAAACTTGTGAGCATTAATGCCACGTTCCACCTCCATTCATTACCAATTTGTCATTAATTAAACTGCAGCAAGAAAGGGATGGGTTTCATTTATTGTTGATTGATTTTTTTTCTCCCAGGCTCACTCTATTCATCATCATATTCTCTTAGAGCATCTCCAGGAAGCCGGAGATGTTCAAATCCTAGACTATATTTAGTCTAGGACTCCGAAGGAGCTCCAGCAGCCAGACTAAATTTAGTCGACAGAGATTTCCGGCAAAGAAGGAAGACTATATCCACGAACCAAAATTTGGCAGACTATAATTTTTATTATATTTAAATAGAAGACATGAACTGAAGAAGGAGATGAACTGAAGAAGGAAAAATGGAGATGCTCTGCTGCTAAAGAAGAAAATGAAAGGGCAGAAGTCAGAACGGATAGAAAATTTTGATCAGAACGGTAGAAATGGCAGAACGGATAGAATTGATCAGAACGGTAAAAAAAAATTGATCAGAACGGATAGAATTTTTTTTTACAACGGATAGAAAAAATTTACCTATAAATATGTACAATAATTCTTACATTTTACCATCTCTCAATCAACTACTTCAACATTTAGTAATTGTAAGTATTTTGTTAAAAATAGTTTCTATTTTTATTATATTTGTTTTATGTTTTTTTATTGATAATATCTCTCTAGTTTATTTTTTAGATGGAAAATCATGGTCCTCCGATGTATTTTTCTTTATTATTTTCTCAAGATTTTTCACTTGATGATCCAAATTTGTTGGATGAATTCTCGACTCAAACTGATGTACCAATTCAGACTCCCGAAAAATGAGTCCAATAAAAGATCAGGGCGAAAGGGAAATTACACAATTGATGAAGATATCCTTCTTGTTTCTGGATGGCTTAATGTAAGTATGGATCCAATTCAAGGAAATGATCAGAAACATGGAAGATATTGGGAGAGAGTTCACGAATACTTTTATGAATACAAAAATTTTGAGTCAGAGCGCAATTGTACTGCTTTGGCGAAACGTTGGTCAACAATTCAACTCGTGGTGAACAAATTTTGTGGATATTATGCGTCAATTGAAAGAATGCAACAAAACGGTGTAGGTGAACAAGATAAGGTATTTTAATTTTTTCATGTAAAATTTCATTTAGTTTATTCTTATAGTTTATACTTAATACTTTGTAAATAATTTTAAAATAGATATGTCAAGCATTAGAGATGTTCAAAAGTATGCAAAAGCAACCATTTGCATTTATGCATTGTTGGAGCATATTAAAGGATGCACCGAAATGGAGAACAGATAATAGTGGAAAAAAACAGAAAAGTACTAGAAAGTCAAGTCTAGCAGCGTCTTCTCCATCAACCGCAGAAGAAATAAGTTTGGGTGAAGACGATGGTACTAAAGATACAATCTCTACAGGATTAGAGAGGCCAATGGGAAGAAAGGCTTCGAAAGCGTTGTTTGAAAAGGGCAAAGGAACCGCTGATACTAGTACACCTATGGAATTGAGGTTTGAGAAGTTCGAGCATCAGATGAAATTGAACCAACAAAAGAGACAAGAGAACATGGACAGAATATATTTTCAAGAGCAAGATAAGTTGAATATCATGAAAGCACAAGAGGATGAAAGGATCATGATGACCGACACCACTAACATGGAGCCCGAATTAGCTGAATATTACAAACAACGCAAGAAAGAAATCATGAAAAGAGTTACATCTAGTAGTTGACTTGCTTATTAATTGCAGTAGAATCGTGATTTGCATATTATAGTAGTAGAATGTAATGGACTACGCTCCACCATGTAGTGACCACAAGTGTTGAATAATATCTTCTTGAAGTTGAGAATTAACTTGTTTATCTCTGATGCGATGATTGGCTTCAATGAATTCAAGTAATTGTGGGGTACGCTCATGAGACAAATCTACAGTTAGAATCTCGTCATGTGTATCATAGGATGTTGGTTCTTGATTTTCATCTCGTTCATCCTCAATGATCATATTATGTAGTATTATGCATGTAGTCATAATTTCTTTTAGTGTTGTTTGATCCCAAAATCGTGCAGGACCACGAACGATCGCAAAACGTGCTTGGAGTACCCCAAATGCTCGTTCAACATCCTTCCTAAGCGCCTCTTGAGTCTTAGCAAATAGTTTTCTTTTATTTCTCCGAGGTGCCGAAATGGTTTTAACAAATGTTGCCCATGTGGGATAGATACCATCAGCAAGGTAATAACCCATCGTGTAGTCATGTCCATTAATTGAGTAGTTCACAGCTGGAGCACGACCTTCAGTAAGCGCAGAAAAGATAGATGATCTCTCTAAAACGTTAATATCATTATGAGAGCCTGGTAATCCAAAAAATGCATGCCATATCCAAAGATCGTATGAAGCCACCGCTTCTAAAATAATTGTTGGCTCATGCACATGTCCAGAATACATACCATGCCACGCAACCGGATAATTCTTCCATTTCCAATGCATGCAGTCGATACTCCCCAACATCCTAGGAAAACCGCACTCTTCAGCTTTTGATAGCAATCTAACGATGTCATCACTATTGGGGGATCTCAGATATTCATCACCAAAAATTGAAATAATTGCTTTTACAAATCTTTTAAGACTCAATATAGCCGTGCTTTCACCGATCTGAACATAATCATCAACGGAATCTGCTGAAACACCATAGACAAGCATCCGCATTGAGGCAGTTATCTTTTGTAGAGAAGATAAACCGAGATGTCCTGCAACATTCATTTTTTGGACAAAGTATGAATCATACGCTTCAACTGCTCTTTGAATTCGGAGGAAAAGTGGGCGCCGCATTCGAAACCTTCTCCGAAATAGATACAGGGGGTATGTAGGATGTTCAGCAAAATAATCACGAAAAAGTCGATTATGACCTTTATGTCTACCACGATCAATGATAATACGACCTTACACAGAACCACGATGACGCGATGAATGCCTATTGACATTTTGTTGTTCTTCTTCAATAGTCGTCATGCCTAAAAATTGTCCATATGCTTCTTCATCTTCTTCTTCATCCATTTGCAACATAGCTAATTCAAATTGACAAGACATATTTAAAATAACGTATTTGACTGGAAGGTTGAAGTTGAGATGAGTGAATATGAGAGTCTGGATGTGCCTTATATTTATAGAGGTTGTTTGTTCTTTAAAATATAGTCGTTTGAATATGGCCGTTGGAATATAGCCGTTGGAATATAGCCGTTGGAGTTTTTTTTTGAATTTATTGATTATTTTAATCTTTTTATATTTTAGTCCACGGGATAGTCCATGGGATAGTCCATCTGCTGGAACGAGTCAAGACTAAAGGACATCTGATGATGTCAGATGGACTAAATATAGTCCAGCAGATAGTCCATCTGCTGAAGATGCTCTTAAGGTTCTCTGCTCCAACAAAAGTGACAAGTTTTGATTTGTTTTTTATTATTGTTTTGATGTTTGTTTTATTTAGGGATAAATATTTTGATTATTTTATCTTGAATTTGTTTTTGGATTCTTATTTTTTGATATTTTTAATTATTTACTTGGGCTAATTAGTATAATAAATTATTTTATTTGGATAATTAGTTAAGATAATAACTTATTTGGGTTAATTAGTTAAGTAAAAATTGTTTTTAAATAATTAACATTAGTTAATATTTTGCATTTTATTTAGTTATTCTTCTTTTGTATTGAGTTTGTATTTATCTTGTATTTGTACTATTTTATTAAGTTAAATACGATCAACACGTATATTTATTCCACGTGGGAGCACGTGGCTACTTTCCAGCGAACAAATTAGCCGAAACTCTAAATAGGGTCCTTCGTGGTTACTTAAGAGTACTTTGGGTAGTGGGATGAGAGTTTTTGAACCTGGGGGCATCAAGTACAAAAGGGTACATACTTCGGGGTCCAATGCGCAGTTAACCATTTAGAAAGAAGCATTAACAATGTATATCAAGCTAACACCCCCCAGGTACATAGGTAGAGAGAGGTAATTATATGTATATGCATTAATATCAATATGAGGGGCAACACATAGCGAAAAAGCTTGATTACAAGGCATTAATATCAATATGAAGGGCAACACTTTGAACCCAAGACCTTGCATACCCTGAGCTCTGATATTATGCATGTTAAGTCACCAACTCATCTAAAAGTTTAAGCTTTTAGAAAGAGACACCAACAATGTATATTAAGCCAACAATAATGAAACTAGATTACTTGTTCATAAGTGCTACAAATTTGAAGACGAGGTTGGAAAAGTTGCCTTCCAGCATTCTTATCTCCCTAGATGAGCTTGAAAACTATTTACCAATTCTTTGAGCATTAGCAAAATTTAGGTGAAACATTCTTGATGTTTAAATATGGGTAAGCGAGATAAAATTGCGACAAAAATAGTTTTCTGGCAATTCTTATGGAGTTATGGTGGAGAATGAGAAGAAACTACTCGTTGACCAGAGATAAAATTGCGACAAAAATGGTTTTCTAGCAGTTCTTATGGCGGAGAATGAGAAGAAACTACTCATCGACTAGAATGTCATTTTGGAAGAATTGTAAGAAACTTATGAGGGGAAGAATGGTGTTCCTTTTAGCACAATACAATGGTGATTTTTTACTTTCATAAATGGCGTGTAAATTTTGGAAAAATAGGAAGTTACTTTGAAAGAGCCGTCGTCATATGATAAAATTAGACCCTACTTGCAAATGTTATACTGATGTTTAATGGTGGTGTGGATGGAGAGCCCTATAGTTGTAGATTTCTGTTTTGGCAATGTTGTGGTGAGATTAAATTTTAATTGTTGATATAAATATTTTTCGCATTTCTTCATTATGCAGTTGTTCTTATGTTATGTGGATAAATTATTACAAAAGCAGGGACAATATTTGTTTAGGTTTTTTAGAATTCATTTGTGACATGCAGTTGTGCAACTCATCAAGCCTCAATCAACTTTATATGACTACTTTATTGGAGATGTTTATTTCATTATAATCTGGGAAGCAATGCCACTTTTTTGTATCAATAGATAAACAATAATGCTAGGGGTCTCAAATTTTTGATCTCAAATGGGTTTTAAATGACATGATATTGAATATTTTAAAAATAATTAATGGCATAATCAATTACATGATATCCACCCAACCAATGTAGTGATGTCACATTTGAGATATTTTTTGAGACCAAAATTTTAATGCCCCTAACATAGTGTTGATATTCTTTTGAGTGACAATTGAAACCAATACAAACATTCGCAACCAGATTTAAAGGGTCTAAAATGATTTTTTTTTACTTAATGAAAAATTGATTTTCATTAATCTGTAATTCTTTTGTGTGGTTTTCTTTTGCCGCGGACTCCAAAGTCCAAAGGCAATATTGATAGTATTGAACGCATGGGGGCCATCCATGTCGGGGTCGAAGACAATATTTATTTTGTGTGCATGCGGATACTTATTAGTCCCTTTAATATGGCACGTCCATAGTTGAAATTGACGGTGAGACATTAGTTGGCTGAAATAAACCCATAATCAATTATAGTTGTGCATCATTTATATATATATATATATATATATATATATATATATATATATAAGAGTAATCTGTAAGTAATATTAACTATGGATACTATGCACTCTCTGGGCCTTAGAGGACCGAAAAGACCAACTTTTAGTTTTAAAAGTTCAAGTATGCAAAATGTTTTATTTAATGTGTACTTTCTCGTTCTAAAATATTGTACTTCCCTCTATAAACATATTTATTTTTATCTCTATAAAAGCTCATTTTTCTCATTCTAAAATATGTATTTTCTCTTTCTAAATTATTCTCCCATACTTATTTTTATCTCTATAAAAGCTTATTTTTCTCATTCTAAAATATGTATTTTCTCTTTCTAAATTATTCTCCCTTGACCTTTTGACTCTTCATAATTGTGCAAATAGGACGACCAAATTCACCCAGCTTGCACCCACCGACCATGTGAACCGAATCGGTGTTACAAGCCTATACAAACCCATATGAGACCAAGCCTGTATTGAAAGGGCATGATTAACGCTAATAAAAATTGAACTATTGAATCCTTCTGGACACGATAACAACGTAGAATGTGCAGTGATTTAATAGTCATCAATTAACTACATAACTTATATGATTAGTGCTCTTTCTAATTTACAATTCTAGAGAGAGAGTGATATAAAATTTTAGAGAGAGAAAGTGATATAAGATTTTGAAAGGAGAAAATGTTATGGGAGGGAGTGAAATAAAATTCTAAAGAGAGAAAGGAAAATTTTAGAAAACATTTGAATAATCTAAATTTACACATGTTCATGTTTAAATTTGATATATGGGCAAAACTCATCCATTCATATTTATTTATGACCGTCCATTTTCAACTCACTTAATTTTCAACCTATTTAAGTCTCACCCATTTTAACCCAAACTTATATATGCCCGTCCAAACTTTATATTAAGTTATAATTTATTTGTGTTTATAAATAAGACTCTTATTTTAGAGAGAGGGAGAATTTTGGCCAGCTAGAGGCTGATTTTTTTTTTTGGGAGATTTGGAGATTATTCCTTAATTCGGCCATCTAGCAGGAAGAAGGAAGCTTTATTTTTCTTTCTTTTCTATAGTCTCATCTAGTAGTTAGTTTATTTCTTTCCTTTGTTGTTTTTTGCTTTTGTTATTTGACTCAGCAGGTTAATGAAATCAAATTCGTTACTTTAATTGTTTTCATTCATACTATTTTTATGGTCTTTAACAGAAGCGTGCATGCACGTTTTTTCTATGTTACTTAGATTGTTTGATTTTAATTAGTAATTTATTTCATGCAATTATTATTAGTAGTTTTAATTTTGATTTTGTTAGTTTCAAATTTCAAGTCAAACTAAACCTTTAATACTTAGGATGATGATGAAACTAGGTATTTTATAATTAATATTTTTCCCCTTCTGGTATTAATGTTTAATTATTTTCGCCTTCATATATATCTTCGTGCAAAATTCATATATGATTCTTATATTAATTAAGATGTTTTGATAAATTATAGTTAATCTGTAATTTTTTATAATTTATATTTGTCCATATAAATTATATGAATCATTATTTTAAAGGGAAGGAAGAACAAAATTAGCAATTAATTCAGAAAATAAGAAATGATTTATTATGTTAGTACTTGCTGGATTTAAATTCTTAGGTAATTTTTTTCATTAATAATTTTCTTTATGAGTTATTAGTTTGTATTATATAATTATTAATCATTTTTATTATTATTATTTTTAATTTACATGAAATATAAGTTAACGATATTTAAAATTAATTTAATCTTTTAGTTCGACTTGTATTCGTCAATTATTCAATTTAACACACACTTACGGTTACTCATTTTTAATACATCACATGTGAATGAGAAGCATACATGACTTGGGATATTAAGAGTTACGTCAGCCAAGCAGCTCACGTGCTTACGTCAGCCAAGCAGCATAGTCTGTAGACTCCGTACCTTAAACCTTCATTGTTGTTTAGTTATCGTATGTATGGTGTTAATTAAGTAACCAAAATTTTTAAAATATATATTTTGTTAAGTAACCATTCATGTTAAAAGTTTAAATCCTTAAAAAAATGTATTAACAATATATATCATATTAATACTTATCTTCAAATATAAGTTTAAACTTAAGACCTTGTACACTTAGAATTCTAATACAATATTAAGTAACCAACTAATCTAAAAAACTTAAACCGTTAAAAAGAGGTATTAATAATGTATATCATATTAATATATCGAAAGTCCAAAAGCACGAGCCTAAAATTATAAACCTTCTATATTAGTTTTAAAAAGTTAATAATAATCTTATATCAAAAGTAAAAAAGTCAAGAAAAGAAGGAGTATAAAATTAATACAACGATTATTACTATAAACCATCTAAAAATATATATTTTTAAACTTTAATGAATTATATATACTAATTTTAAATTTTTAGAAAAATGTCTCAAATTAACCTTTAAAAAGTTAATACTAATCTTATATTTTTGGAACAAGAAAAATATAAAATAATTCTTTCGTCATTGGAAACCCATATTTTTATATGAAAAAATTAATGTGAAATCCTACTTACTATTTATGTTAGATCATGCCAAAATATAATTTTTTTCACTATCAAAATTCCCTTAATTAGTCATTTAATAAATTAGGATATGTTTTCGAACTCGATTATTTGAGTCAACTAAGAGGAGGGGGAAAAATCTAGAAATACTTTTGGCAAGCATGCTAGTACGTGTTATATGTTCACTAGAATTGATTAGGTGAAAAAGCTAGCAATATAGAATTATGTTCTATATTGAATTATGGTACGTGTTATATGTTCACTAGAATTCAATATAGAATTAATTCTATATTGAATTATGTACTATATTAAAAAGCATGCCTTTGAATTCTAGGACAACTCGTTTTAAAATGTTAAAATGTGTTACAATTATTAATTGTGCGTGTGTACTTGATACGCGATGAATATTTCACCCACCAAATACGACCACGTACTCTAAAAGTTACTAAAACTGTAAATATTAATAACTAAATAAACTTTATATAGTGGTTACTGGTTAGGCTCTTCGAAGGCTTAATCCATTCCAAGTTTCTTTAACAATTTCTTATTCTTATCAAGTTTAACATGACCTATTGGTTACTACTTACTACCGTATGTTTTACCAGACTAACAAAGTAGCCTAATCTATTCGTTAGTAGACTAGATCCAGATCTGGTTATAATTTATTATATTTGTTTCAAAATAAGATATATACAATTTGACTTTTGAGGTCAAATAACAGAATATTAAACTTTAAATTGATGTGAATTTATTTAATTTTAGTTGATATAATTATTATAATTGTATAATATATAACAAAAACTATTAATCACCAAATTTTATTTTATTTTAAACTTTTATGAGTTATACTAATTTTTAAACTTAATATATTGTCGCTTAGTACCAAAAATCAAAGTGTACTTCTATTTCAGATCAGATAATAACCATTAAACAACCTATATATCCACAAAAGTTGTTTCGTGAAAAGTTGCAGGATCCCTCAATATCAAACTAAAGCTCTCAAACCTTTTACTTCTAACAAAATAAGTAATACTCCTTTTGTTTTAAATTAAGATGAATATTGACTTTTTAAAAATTAATTTTAAATTTATAATTGACATGAATTCATTTAGTTTATATCAATAAAATTCTAAATATTATAAACTACCTAAAAGTACTATTAATTATAAGATTTATTATTTTTAAAACTTAAATAAATCTTGTCAATTTTACATTTAAAAACTTATAAAATTAACGAGTTCAGATCAATTTTTTTAAATAGTGTCTCATCCGTTGTCCCAAAAAGAAATCTTGTCATGTTGCACTTTTAGGTCAATTTTTTTTTTATTAACAAGTATTAGATCAAGTTTTGACATTTTTATTTTTTAAAAAGGAAACCAATTACTTCTCGCTCTACATTTTGCCAATTCTCTGTTCTGTACCAACTCACCGCCCCTCTTTCCCAGACAAACCCAACTATTAGGCGGTCAGAATTTGATTTGGTTGAAGAGAACTAATAATGTACATATTTTAACAAGTTCCCTTAATTGTAAGCATGTGTTTACAATAATACTGTTCTTTTTCAAGATCAATGAACATATACGGATGGGTGCAAATAATGTAGAATAGAAAGAGAAATTATACTACTATAAAAAAAAAATTCATTATTGAAACAATTACAAGTTAAGAATTAAGAATAATAAATTATCACATTAGAGGGAGATCTGGAACAGGAAGTGGAAGAATGGCGTATAAAGAGGAAGTTTCGATTGGGTTTCCTTTTTTCTCTTTTTCTGTTTTTATTATAAGAAATTGTTACATATATTTTTACATGACATAATCTCTTTGTTGAGACAGTAAATAAAACACTATAGGATCATCCGAACTCCAAATTAATTTTTAAAAAATTAATATTAATCTTATAATATAGATATGCAAGAGTAAAGTACAACTGTACAAATATAATAATTAAGATCTTGTAGAAGAAAATGTTTTACAATATTATTTTTTTTCTTCTCACATACATATATAAATATTAAATATTATGAAGATAAACTGATCTCCTCCTTCATCTCGTCATGTGACTCAAACGGTTCCCATATTATCAATGTTACGATTTACGAATGAGTTAGTAACGAGTCTTAGTCTGGTAATTAAAATTATAATATTGTAATTTTTAAGTCTCACATATTACATATTATATTTATAAAATTATATTATATTTTTAAAAAAATGAGATTTTGAAAAAATAAAATAAAAATAAATTTTAATATTATCATAATTATGGAATTATATTATATTTTTTGAAAAAAATAGAGGCTTTAAAAAACAATGTTACAGATGAGTCAAAAATCAGTTAACTTTGACAACTCATTATATATAATGTACTTGAGTTGACGGATTAAAGTCAGACATCGAATAGATTTGACATAAAAATTCACAAATATGCAACACGTGATTAGAATTGGAATAGTTTAGTAACCCTTTTTTCTTTTATTTACAAGCTACTCATACCAACATCTTATGACTTCAACATGTATTCAATATTTTACACCTAATTGGACTTAATTCCTTGAACAAATTTATTTAGCTTAATATGGAATATTATCAGCATCAAACACAGCGCTAAATTATTTGACAAACCAATACTAAATTTTATTCAAAAAAATAAAATAACAAAATGCTAAATTTAAAATTGGAAACTAAAGTATATTTATTATTTCATGAAATTAAAATTTTAGGCTCAATTTCAATTTCAAATAATTCTATGGTTTGAAATTGAATCATCAAACATAAAGCTAAAAGAATTAAGAAACATGTTTAGAAAAAAAAATGGTTTCTTGCCAAGTCACCTAATTCTAATTAGAATGAGTTGGTTGGTATGTATTAGATAAAATTTCCTGTTTCATTTTCTGCCCCATCTCAAACATCATGAATTAATTGTTGTGGTCTAATTTAACTTTGTAAATGAATAAAAAATATTCTTTCCGTTCTGAATTATATAAGATTAATATTATTTTTTTTTAAATCAATTTAAGAAATTTTTAAATTTTAAATTGACGTGATTCATTTTTATAAATAGTAGGATTTTTTAGTTAGTTTATGATATTCATAATTGTGTTAATATAAATTACATGAATTCATATGAATTTTAAATTTAAAAATATTTGAAATTAACTTTTGTTTAGCCAATATTGATTTTATAGTTTGAAATAGTGGAGGTACGGTGAAAATAAGGCAGAAAACGAGAAAGAAGCCAGAAAGAATATCTGAATTCACTATGAATTTTCCGGGCTCACCTTTATATATATCTTCTATGCTTTTGCAAAAAAGAGAAACGCCCCTCCCCAATTAGCCTCTCTCTCTCTCTCTCTCTCTCTCTCTCTATATATATATATATAAATATAAAAATATATATATATATTTATTCTATTCTATAATTCTCTCTCCCCACCCTCTCTCTCCTCTTTCTCTCTCCAAGCATGGAATACATTGACAAGATGTTTAATTCCACAAATTTCTCATACTCTGGATATTCAACAACTTCTTCTTCTTCCCCAAATTATGTTCCTATTTCAAGTCCAACAACATTCAGTCTGAGCCCTTGTGCTGCATGTAAAACCCTCCATCGAAAATGCGTCGAGAATTGCGCCGCCTTCTGAACCGATCAAGTTCACTATTGCCCATAGAGTCTTTGGAGCTAGCAACATTAGCAAGCTATTGCGGGTAATACCTTAATTGCAAACTTGCTTTTATATGATTTGGATTCAATTAATGTGAACACAATTAGTACACTATTAATTATTTTATCACCCGGATATATAACATATAATAGTAATTCCCATTTAGTAATTTAAAGCAATAGGAAATTTAGGTTTCGCAAGATTTTCAAACATGTTGATGTACTTAGTTCACTGTGATTTTATGAATTTCAAATAAGTGACTATCAATATATATGTTTAGAGAAGCGGGAGTTTGCACATTGAACTCAACTTGATTCAAAAACTTAAGTTATTAAGTCTTAGATCCATTCATATATATTAGTCATTCAATTCACGCTTTTATTATTTTTCCAATGTGAGTATAAACCCAGTTCATTCGTAAATTCGTATCAATCTCCCCCTCACATTAATTTCATAACATCAAGAACTCGCAAGTTCACATTCCATGAAGAAGTGAATATTCTTCTCTTCAATCACTACAATTACCAATTCTCGGCTAACCACTCTCGAACTTCTCCATCAAGAGTACCCTTTGGGGGAGCAACAACGCTTCATTGAGAATTCTATAACATCACATGCACATATACAAGACACTAACACTTGCACATGTTTAGAATCTAATTTATTCAAAAGTTTAAGTCATTATGTCTTCATTGGGTACATTCGTGTATATTGATCCTTCAATCTTTTGTTATTTCTCCAATGTGAAACTCTAACATGTAAATATTCTTAACACTATATATATATATATATATATATATATATATATATGTGTGTGTGTGTGTGTGTGTGTGTGTGTAACCTCGTCAAAATGATAGAATCACACATTTTATTTTTTAGCAAATTTTAATTTATAATAAAGATAGAGGCTCTCTATAACATTATCCTAGAGAAAATATGATACAATTTTTTTTCTATAAAATGTACTAAAGAAACAAGAAAGTCATATCCCTAATTTTTTTTTGGGGGGGGGGGGGGGAGAGGGAGGGGGGATAATCTTCCGCTAATTTTATCGTTTTATTTATTAATACTAGTATTGTCGACAAATATTGTCAGGAATTACCGGAGTTTCAAAGGGCAGATGCGGTAAACAACATAGTTTATGAAGCAAATGCAAGACTTAGAGACCCCGTTTATGGATGCACAGGTGAAATTTATCAACTCCAAAAGCAAATTAGTGACTTGCAGACAGAATTGGCTAAGGCACAAGCCGAGATTGTAAACATGCAATGCCAACAACAATCCAATTTACTATCCTCAATTTGCATGGACTTACCACAAGCTGATGAAGATCAATCCATAATCCCACAACAACTTTATGAAAACCTTGAATTTTTGTTTTCCTGATAATGTGTAATCAAATTAAGCGCGGTTTTTCAACCATTTTCGACATGATCATGATTAATTCTTCCACAAAATCTCAAGCTTATACTGTTATGCGTATGTTTGTTTTATATCAATGAAGTTTTCCTGGTTTATCAAAAAAATAAAAAGAAAGAAAAAGAATAAATAAAAAAATCTCAAGCTTATATATTATAAATGTCTGCGTTAATGTTTCATTTTTTTATAATTAAGAGGGATTTTCTTAAAAGTCCCGCTATATATGTATTGCGAAAGTTTTCGTAAAATTATAAGGTCATACATCGTTAAAATATTACTAAAAATAGTTATCCACATAACTCGCAACTAAAAGGTCGACCAAAGTCGCAAAATATATCATTTTTCATTTCTTAATTAAATAAGCTTTGTCTAATTCTATGAATGGTAAATAATTGATTATTACAATTTTGTTGGGTGCTAATTCTCTTTTGCTAGCTTATTATCTTTATCGGACATCATTTGTTTTTTTTTTGATGAGTATAAGTTAAAGTGTTTATTCTTGCAAAGTTAAAACTGAATCCACAAGATTAAGATTTTTACTAAAATTAAAATAAAAAATAAAAATAAAACCGCTCATCAACCTAAAACGAAGACATGCATGCACATGAGATCACATCTAAAATTATATTTCTTTAATAAATTCCCTAAAATTAATTTTGTCTTGCTTGTAGTTTTTCTTTTTTGCTAAGGAAAACTAACCCTAATTCTTAATCGATTTCAACCCTAATTCTTAACCGAAGCTTAGTAAACCTCTGGATTACGGATCCAGGATCCGGAGGGTACTCCAAAATTTAGAGTTCTCTAAATCTCATTCCTAGTTCTAATGTATTCCAAAATTTCAAAATTTAAAATTTAGAGTTCTCTAAATCTCATCCCTATTAATAGGGTTAACAAGATGACACATAATATTAAATTAAATTATGTCATCAAATAATTTCCACCTCACCCTACACATCACTTTCTCTCTCCTTCACTTTCTCTTTCCTTTTGTTCCTTAATTTTAGGAACACTAATCACATCTCCAACAGTACATCGATATCACCAATACATAAGGAATTAATCTACGCGGCCCGGCAAAATAGACATAGAATTGGACCGTGGGTCCCAACCCTTTAATTAAGGAAGACTTTCTTTACCTCTATCGATCTCCATCTTAGGTAGAAATTTTCTCTCTCTATTTAGATCTAGCAAGCTGCTGCCGAACAAGAAGCTCCTCAAGAACACTGGCAAAGCGGCTTGGATTGCTCAGTGCTCCTACCGTCTCCCCCAAAAGTGATCGGTCGTTTCAGTTTCAAGTCAGAGAAAAAGTTGATTGTTTTTCTCTCTCTAAGACTCCTAGTACCGAACCATGTTGATTGGTGATAGTATTTTTCTTTAGGACCATGTTGATTGGTGCTCTTAATTCATTATAGCAGTTATCAATTTTTGATATTTCATCATTCTTTGCTGGATAGTTTGATCAAACTCAGTGTTAGAACACCAGGCAGCTTTCAAAATAAAACCCTCTTTTCAGTTAAACACACACATATTTAGATTAATTGATATAATCTTACACTCTTTATACATGGTTCAAACAAAAACACTACAAAGAAAAAAAGCCCTAATTTTGAATTAATTGTTCTGTTTTTTTTTCTTTAAAACAGGTACACGTTTTTTTGGGGTTAAAACTGGTGTTGTGTTGTTAATCTTGTGCACAAATGGAAATAGTATCATTGAATGCATCTTTAAGTACCGAGATGAACGGATACATTGAGGAAAATGATATGAATGATAATTCAGAATTTAATGAGTGTGTGGAGAGTGTAGTAGCTTTAGATGAGATAAGAGATCCAGAAATAGGAATGAAATTTGACAATATTGATGCTTGTGTAGAGTACTACATTAAATATGCTAACAAACAAAGGTTTCCAATGAAGAAAAGATCTTCGGAAAAGGGAGATGATGGGGAGGTTAATTGTGTGGTTCTTTCATTTTTAGGTACCAACTGTTGAAGGCTTTCCTCTTGGTAATGTTGGAGTTGGTGCTCTTTTAAGCCAACATGTATTGTTTATTTTATTTTTTTTGTACAAAGTAGTTTTGTTTAGTTTTTTAGTCTTATTTTGATATAATTTAACTTCATTTGTAGGTGCCAAATGTTGAAAGTTTCCCAATTAGTAATGTTGGAGGCTTCCCAATTGGAAATGTGTATTCAACAAGTCTCTCTACTCAGTTGGCTGGTTATCAATACCCATTTTGGAATGGTGCATATGGTCTTAACAATCATGCAAATTCTGGGCAACCATTTAAGGAACAGTAAAATAAGAAAGTTTACGAGTAAAAGTTTGACGGAATTTGAATGTTTTTGATGTATTTTCATATATGTTTGTCATTTTGATACAATGAGATTGGTTGAAAACTCAAAGTTTGGACTGTATTTGATTGTGTTTAATTTGAAAACTTTAAATTTAAATTTTATTTGATGTGTTTGATTTCATCAACAAGTTATATCATTTGGAGAATTTGATGAATGCAATAGGTAGTATACTTTGAACTACGAATTCATACATTGTTAAGTCTCTTTTGAAAATTAATTAGGTTTATTTACAATAATTAGATTCAGTCATTTAAGTATAATTTAAAAGTTGGTAAATAATTAGTTAAAATAGAAAAGAAAAAAACTGTATAGATGCAAGGCAAGGAAAAATCATACTCGGCGTGATGCACATTAAATCATAGGCAAAGTTCAGCATACTAAAGTACAGATGCACGTGAAGAGAAGGAGTTGTTGTTTTTTAAATGCTTAGTGGGACTCACGGTCCAATAATCAGTCCGCTACCCCTGTCCGCGTAGGAGGACTCATACATAAGTAAGAATGATTCCTTACTATTCAAATCAAATGAATTAATAAATGCCTAAGATGTTATCAACAAGGATTAATCCGCTACATATCTGGAGTTGTAGTTACATGGAAACTCTTTTGGGTTCCTTTTCCCAAAAAAGTTTGGAGAAATAAACAGTAAGCTAAAAACCTGCACAAAAAACAAACAGAGAACACACCAAAAAGTAATGACTTGAGTTGTTAGGGGATAACTCCAATGTAAGAATCAATACAAGCCAAAAATAACAACAATGGAGAGTAATAAATTATGTGTGTAGCTCAACCTAAATGCATGGCCTATAGTCGCGGCTACTGCTCCGTATAGAAGTTGATTGGGAAAAGGAATCCAAAAGAGTTTCCATGTAACTACAACTCCAGATATGGACAGAGTCGGCCCTGGCCCAGGGCCACCTGGGCTACCGCCCAAGGCTCATAACTGAGGGGGGTCCAAAATTATTTTATAAGCTTATGTATTTATGTATATATGTGTATAAAAAAACACAAAAAAAAACAAATGACTTAAATATAATTTTAATAAAATTAATTAGTTGATAATCTATTTATTTTTTTGTTTAATTTGTATAAAGGGGCACATAGTGACGAAACTATGTATAACATATGGGGTCAATGCAAAACAAACCTTTACTATCTAAAAATTTGGATTGTGAATCCTATTGTGTCATGTGCCGTTGACTTATACACATGACATGTTGATATATCAATTTAACACCTTTGGGGTAAAAATATCTATTCTCTCAAGATTTGAACCTAAAATCTCGTACTCCCAAAACTAACAAAACATTTGATAACCAACCAAGTTAAGAATAATAATGTTATCTTTTAGAAAATTATTACTAACAATAATAGTATTAATACAACTTATCAGTTATTAGTAATATTATTAATAAGTTGTTAGTAATTACTTATTCATTATTAATAATTCTCTTTAACATGATATTGCTTACTTGGATAAATACTTATAATATATTATCTTAATAACATTACTTATTAGATATTATTATATATTAATGGTATTAGTAACATTAATATTCTAATATCACTACTGTTATAGTCTACATTAATGTTAAAAAATGAACCTTATTTTATTTTATTTTTTATTTTATTATTCTTTTAACAAAAATAATAATTGAAGCAATGTATGCTAATAAGAATAATTTATGATAATAACAATAATACGATAGTTATAATAAATAAATAATTTAATCTTGTGACTGCATATTTTGTAAAAACAATAAGTACTTTATTTATTCAATATATTTAAATGATTTTTTAGATTTCATCTTTTGCAATAAGTAACTCCAGTGAAGTTGGAGAGGTAGAATTAATAGAATAACAAATAAATAAACAAATAATAAAAACCCTAAGATGACTCTTATTCACGGTCTTGACTCTTCCCACCGGTTCCTACAGGAGAAACTAGACAGAGAGAAAGAAAAATTGGATTTATCTCTTCCTCTTGTCAAAATTATCTTATTTTTTCTTTAACATTAATATATATTAATAACAATAATATTGTAAGTATATTGATATTATTAATAACATTAATATATCCTAATATCTAATAAGTAATATTATTAAGATAATATATTTTATATTTAGCTAAGAAGCAAAATCATGTTAAAGAGAATTAGTAATAACTAATAAGTAATTAGTAACAGCTTATTAATAATATTACTAATAACTAATAAGTTGTATTAATATTATTACTGTTAGTAATAATTTTTTAAGAGATAACATTAATATTCTTAACTTAGTTGGTTTAGTTTTTGGAGTATGAGGTTTTAGGTTCAAATCTTGAGAGAATAAATATTTTTAGACTAAATGTGTTAAATTGACATGTCAACATGCCATGTGTACAAGTCAACGCCACATGACACAATATGGTTCACAATCCAAAATTTCAGATAGTAAATGGTTCGTTTTGTATTGACTAAAAAAAGGGACGCAATATCGAAATACCCCTATAGTACAGGGGTCACTTTTGTATTTTACTCTATCCACGTTGGACAAACACTCCATCGATTACGGGTCCAATTTAATACGCCCCAACACAATTCATATTCATTAGTACGTAGTTGATTGGATTAATTGGCAATTGAGAATTTAAGAATAAGAATTAGATTTATCCCTGGTGGTAGTTGATTGGATAAATTGGTCTTTGAGATTTATGAATAAGAAATTATAGTTTTTGGTGATGAAGTCCTAGAAAATAAAAATTGAAGTAGTGGGGAAAGTGATTAGAAGTTTGTTTTTTTTTTTGGAGAGAGAGGAAGTAATTGGATAGAGAATTAAGGAGGAGAGAGAAATAATAATGAGGTGGAAGCTGACTAAGCAATTATATGGCAAGTAAATTTAAGTTGGGCTTATGTGGTGTAATATCAACCATTAAAGTTAGTTGGATGGTTCAGATTTAAAGAACTCCAAACTTTTGAGTATCTGAAAAACTCCAGAGCAGCCAGGTCCATAGATTACAATCTTCCTTGACATCTTTAAAAACTTTGCCAACTTCTCTTTTGTACTTATGTTGTCCAATTTCGCAATTAGTAAATTCGTGCAAGTATACACGTCAATAAGTAATATAATGATAAGAAGGATGTCGATCACATGAGGAATTCTGACTAATAATTATCAATTACTAAAATTATATCAAATCAATCTTATTTAAACAAATGATTTAAAGTTCTGAAATAAAATTAAATAAA
Organism: Aralia elata; assembly: GCA_034770075.1. Taxonomy (NCBI): domain Eukaryota; kingdom Viridiplantae; phylum Streptophyta; class Magnoliopsida; order Apiales; family Araliaceae; genus Aralia; species Aralia elata. The sequence goes on from CM068379.1 coordinate 13,685,647, forward strand.
CTAAAATCTAAATTACTGAGCAAAGATTAATATCATATTAAAATGCTAAGATTACAATTTTTCCCGACGCCTCATCTAAATCTTTTCACTCTCTTTTTAATTAAATAACCATAACAAATCTTTAATCGATAATTCCAAAATATTTATAAACCTATTCTGATGGTCAAATAAAAATATCACTTCTGAATAAATCATTATATTCCTATGTGAAATAACTTAGAATAGATTCTCATAATGGTTACACATGACATATATGTATATTCCTATCCTATACACAAATCACGTTATTCAATTCTAAGAAGAATAAACTAGATGCATGTTATTATATTCAGGTCTAAACCCTATAATCCATCTTCTAATTTCATATAGGTTACCAAAATATTTATTGGCCAGGAAACCAAACATGAAGAACAAAATATGATAAACGATTCACATATAATTAAGGACAATCAAACAGAGAGAAAATCAATCTAAACTAATCGTTGAGTTCCATTGTAACCTTAATTGAAAATTAGTTCATAACGTAGTAAGGAAACATCATTCTCAAATTAAATAACATCCTTAGAGTACAAAAATTAAATGAGAGATAAGAGATTAAAATCTGTGATGATCCTCAATCTCCAAGCTCCGCTTTCAATTCTTACTTTCCCTTGTGCTCTTTCCTTTTGTACCTAGACATCTGATTAGCAAATCCAAGCTCCAGTATATCTTGGTATCGGCCTTTGGTTGCGTGCTTAGAGGATTTCATGCGACTTGGTAGACTTTGTATCCTATCGGAACTCATCAAAGCGCAGCGTCCCAAGTTCAATAGAACAACACAACAAGTCAGACAAGTCAGCCCAACAAGCTAGTACTGCAGCGCCTACTCTCAACGCCTATGCGCTAACCTTCTGTATGTCTGGCGCAACGACACCTAATTCCAACACTGCAGCGCTTGCTTCCTTCGGCATGCGCTCTACCTACTCTTGCGCCCATTTGCTGATGCTTGCGCGCGCCTTTGCTATGTTGCGTCAATTTGCTGCACGCTGCTGCATTATCCTGCTTGACTTGTAGTTGCTTAACTTGACTTCGAATAAAATTCAACCAATTAGCATCCAACTTCAATTCTTCGTTCTAGTTTCCATTTCCTACATAAAAATAAATAAACCCATAAAAGGTAACAGAAAATACTCGAGAATTCACAACTCATCAAGCTAAAAATATTCAAATCGTAGGTATAATACCTACTCATCAAATACCCCTAAACTTGAATTTTTGTGTGTCCTCAAGTAAAACACAAATAAACTATAAAAATTAACTCTAATTATTGTAGTACCCCAAGTATTTATGAGGTTTATAAATACGATCGTATATGGTTAGAGGGTAATTTAGTGACCTAAAACTAGGTATCGAGAAGTTTAAAACCTTAAGCCCTTAAGAGATTCGAATTTTATAACATATGTGCTTTATAAAGATCGAAATGATATTTCGAACCAGATGTTTTGTGATTTTATAGTGTAAACGATGAATTAGGTCAAATAAAATATTTTTGTCAAGCTGCTTAGTCATACTTACATTGAAAAATTGATTTGTCGTGCTTTCCACGATTTTTTCGAGAAGCATCCCGACAAATTATTTTTGACAAGTTGTTGTGTCATGCTTGGGAATGACAAAGTGATTTGTCGTGCTTACGGTGACAAGCTGCATTGTCAAGCTTGGAAGATATTTTCATTGAGGAGCTTAGAAGATAAGTTCAATTGCAAGCTGCATTGTCGAGTTTGGAAGATATTTTCATTGAGGAGCTTAGAAGATAAGTTGAATTGCAAGCTGCATTGTCGAGCTTGGAAGATATTTTCATTGAGGAGCTTAGAAGATAAGTTCAATTTCAAGATACATGGTCGAGCTTGGAAGATATTTTCATTGAGGAGCTTAGAAGAATATTCTAAAAATATGTTAGGGTGCAAAGTGTAAGCCGAGCCCCTAACATGCAATTAGCGAAACTATGTTTTACTATAAATAGCAAGCTAAGTTCATTCATTCCTTACCATGCTCAAGAGCAGTTCAAGAGCAAAAACACTCAATATTTATATTCTGAGAGATATTGTGAGATAAAAACTACTTTCGAAACATCGAAGCGCTACGCGATTGGAAGTAAAGCTAGCAACTACACGATGTATACTCTCGTAGTTATAATTTTCATTTTCATGTATGTATTGGTAAAAATATACTTTTACAAGCAGTTGTAATGTCTAAATTATTTTATGTATATAGTACAAAAGTCCTATTTACAAGCAGTTATAATGTCTAATTTATTTCTCTTATAAAGTTGAAAATATACTTTTATAATCAGTTACTATGTTCGAGTTTCTTCAAGTATTTAGTAAGAATATTCATTTTATAAGCAGTTATAATGCTGAAATTATTTCAAATATAATAGCCGAATATTCATTTTACAAACAGTTATAATGCCCGTTTTATATAATAGCGGAATATTCATTTTATAAGCAGTTATAATGCTCAATTTATTTTAAATATAGTTGATGAATATTCATTTTATATATAGTTATAATGCTAAAATTATTTGATGTATAGTAGAAGGAGTCTTATTTATAAGCGGTTACAATACCCGAAATAAAAACTTAAAAGATTTAATCGTTAAACGCTTATTTGTCTACATGAACTTATAATCATGTAGGATTTACGACGAACGTTTAGACCGTTATATTTATCTTTAAAAGATATACGAGGCAAGTCGTCTATTCCTTTAAACTATGTGCAAGTATTCTAACTCTTATGTGTTATTTTATAAGTTATATATATGTGGTTTATACGCTTTGTGTGACAACGTGATATAAACTGTTGAATGAAAAGTTATTTGTAATATCAAATTGATATATGTGATATGTCAAGGCATGTTAAAGTTTATATGAAAGCATAAACTGTTTATGTGTTATTAGTTAGACTTGATGAGCCGTAGTGCTCATTCTTGCGAATAAAACTTTATTTGCAGTTAAGAGAAAATGATAAGAAGATCATGAACGTAAAGACGAAGCATAGATTAGGTTTCATGTGTTAATTACTTGTTATTTGTATTAAGTCATAATGATTGTTGTAATACGAACAAGCAAACCTTGTAATCGAATGTTCTATCAATGATATTATTTATTATCATGAAATGGTGTTATGTCTTTACTTTGATATAACTTAGAATTGTTAAAGATCTATTAATCTGAATGAGGGTATTGGTAATATGGACTGATCATGTTATGTCGATACTCTGAACTTCAGATAAATAGTAAAACATTAATATAATGTTGATAAAGAACTATACATTTGAGTGAGGGTATTGAATGATATTGGGAGTTCTGTAAGCACTGAGGTTACACTTAATGAGTGCCGGTAAGGTGCTACCTTTACCGGAATGCGCCCCTTGGTTCCAAGAACAATCTTATCATTAATACTGTGAATTTCAGATAGATAGAAATTATTAATATGAAAGAGATGTCCATTGTTTATAAGACTATGTATCTAAGTGAGGGTATTTGGCACACTGAAAGTTCTGACTAAGAAATGAAGGTTAGGTTATCTAATTGAGCACCAATATCGATTTATCTTTATTGGGAAGCCCCCTTCAGATCTGGGAACTATCTCTAGTGTTGGTATTGTGAATCTTGGATCTATATAAAGCGTATAAATGATATAATATCTAAATCTTAAGGATTAAAAAGGTACGAGTAAGTACTAAGTTCCTTGTAGTATATGCTAGAGATATCTCTATAAAGATATGTATTCAAATGAGGGTATTGAATAATACGGTATGTTTTATAAAGAAAAGGAATCTTGTCACGAATAAAGATGCAAACATTTATCGCGAGATTCTTCTGTTCCCAAGAACCATCCTATTATTAATGTTGTGAATCTTGGGTATATGGAAGTATAGAATGTTTAAATCATAGGATTAAAAATTTGACCGATATATATATATATATATATATATATATATATATATATATATATATATGAGATCGAGATCAAGTTAAGATCCATGGATGAAGTTAAGGAAAGTTATAATTGTATAGTCTGTAATAGACTAATTCAACCAATATGATTATGGGATCATTGGTTAAGTTACGATTGGAGTACGAGATAACGTCAGACCTTTGTTTGGGCGGCCAGCGTCCGAATTCGGGGGCGTCACAATTATCAACTGACTCATGCAATGAATCAATCTGCATCTGAATAATGACCTCAAAGATTACTACATATAATAACTCTAGAAAAACTTCAAAACAATATAATGTCTAAAATTTCAACATATATGTCAGTTTTACTTTCGCTCTTAACCTTTTAAGTGTGTGTGTGTGTGTATGTGTGTGTGTATCCAAACTGTTCAAACTAGTTATAACCCAGACAAACTTTAGTAACCAAATGCTTAGCAAAAGATTCCCAACAATAACTCTATAAGATTACTTTTCACACCACTCTCCATTACTAAAGGCAAAATATAATCTAGAGGATCAAAAGGATTTTTTAAAATATTAAGCACATTATGATCATTATTAGTGTTCTCTATACCCTTTCCTGAGTATATCAATAAACCATTTTTTTCTTTCTTTTTAGGTGACTGCATTTTATGCTCCATCTCACTTGTATTTTCAAACGCGTGTGTTTTACACTCCATCTCCACTCACCACATAATTCACTATTTCAACTCGGGATGGTTCAATTTAATCAAATAATCCAAGAAAAAATACCTAAATTATTTCTCCCAAATTTATATGAGTGCCTAAGATTTTGCTTTAAATGATGTTAAAATAATTCATAAAGTCTCACTGATATCTTTTACAAGCATTTAAGTAGATAAACTTTTTCTAATCACAACTAGCTCAACCAAATGGACAATTTTTTTTTTCAAAAGTAAAAGGATAGCAAGCAGTATAATAACCAACCAAAAAGTCAAAAGATAGATTAAGCATATTCATCAATTTCCCATGAGTTATAATTAAATTTATCCCGTTCTTATCATTGGCCACTGTTAAATCAAATCAAATCATTGCTCAAGTTACACTAAAAACATAATATCTAAATGCAAAAATAAAACAAAGATAATGAAACAAAAACAAATGCATATCTAACTAAATAAAACTCAAACAAGAACACCCCTCCCCTTAAAACTTAAACTAGACATTGTCCTCAATGTACGAAATAGGAAAAATTAAAGTAGAGGATTTCCCTGAGAACATGTCAGTTGGCATCGTCAGTGTCCTCCTTGTCCGCTGAATCTGGAGCGTATTCCAGAATTATAGGAGGATTAAGGAATTGCACTTAGTTTGGACCGGAATTGAACCCGCAATTGGCGAACATCTGGGCTAATGCAGAGTTAAAATCTATAGAGTACACCATAAATGAGTGTAATCGCTGCGCCACTTGATCAATGCGCCTGTTTTGGTGTCGAGACACTCGACGTAGCCCACGCATCTCGTCAACTAGTGATCCCATATGCGAATGCGATGAAGCGGCAGTCGGCTGGTGAGGCTCCGATGGTTCCTCAGCGGCCTGATAAGTAGCAGTCACAATAAAATTGGCACCCCTTGGATGACAGCTACCGCCTTCCCAAACCTTAAAACGGTTAATGGTGCTTTGGTAAATTAGCGCTTTTGGTGGCTGAAGGACCTCATTGTCACTCCACGTGACCTTTGCCTACTTACACAACCCGCATATCAAGGATAAATGTCTACCAGTTGAACTACCATGGATAGCATGTGTGATAGAATCCTGAATGACCTGGCCCACGTCCATGCTTTTGCCTGTAACTATGGTATAGAGCAGCACCACCCTGTCCTTGATCACGTCGACATTAGCTTGGCACATATAAAGATGTACTAAGCCTTGCCATATCGGCTCAACTCCTTTTGTGAAAAGTTGATCGCTTTGTCATTCCCTTTTAACTTCCAATCTACACTAAGCCTACTGATGAGTGGGTTTTATTTCTATGAATTGAGTACGTTTAGCTTGATAATTTATAAGTTTTTAAGTATTTTAAGTTATTTTTATGTATTTGTAGTGTTTTTATGTTATTTTGTAGGAAGAAGCATGAAAACGCACTTTGGACATCTTTTGGAGTAAAATATACAAGTAAATGCAAGAAGGGAAGATTGAACGGCTTTCAATGCCAAGTTGGATGCATGCTCTTGGCTTGAGGCTGTGATTTTATTGTAGATCTCATCGAGAGCTTTGATTTGATAGGTGGAATACCCCGTAACTCTTCTCGAATCAAAAGTTATGACATTTTTATCAACAGAGATCAAAGTTTGGAGTTGCCATTTTCATAATAGCCACTTGAAGTCCAATTTCAGCCTTTATTCAGACTAAATCTCTCAATTCTTATTTAATAAAAGTTATAGATCTACTTTTTATCTTTCTTGGACATCTTGAATCGTCCCAATCGGAGTTCGAATGAGAGAGTTATTATCATTTTTCCAACACACGTCGAAGTAAAAAATTCGAAATATTTCCCAGTGCCAGGGCGCCCATTCCTAGTACATTTCCAGTCCCAGGGCGCCCAGAGTCAGAAAATCAATGCCATGATAGCGTTGCAGCACTCGGGACGCGACCAGACCAAGTTTTGACACGTTTTTGACTCTAAATTGGATTATTTTTCTCCTAAGCTTAGAAATTAGACTTGTAACCTATAAATACATGATGTGAGGCATATAACTAGTGGTATAAACATAATTCATGAGTAGATTATAGTAGAAGTAGAATTAGAAGTAAGAAAAATAGTTAGGGTTGAAAGAGGCACTTGAAGGTACAAGGATTGAAGGGGGGAGCGAAGCTTAACTGTGACAGAGTTCATTTTTCACTCTAAATCTTTATCTCTTATACTGATGGACTAAATCTATACTAGCAATTTACGAGCAAGTATACACGGTCAATCAAGTAATAAAGTGTAAGTAGAGTTGTCGATTGCACGAGGAGCGAATCATAACCTAACTAATTCTAAGCACTAATTATTCATCAATTAATTTAATCTAAGTAATTTCGATATCAACTGAGTGAATTAACTAAATAAACAACTACTGAAATATTAAATCAATAAAGAAAGAGGTTAATGAATCAATTTCCCCCGGTGATTCATTTAAGTAGTACCATTATTCTTCTAGTCAATTAATTAATTAGAATTGTCAACAGAAAATCACTAATAATTATTATAGCCACCTCTCAGATAGTTATAAAGCATACCTATTATTATTAATTCTCCTATATTTCTATGAGAAACAATAATAACAAATTCATTAAGATTTATTTTCCAATAGTTGCTTGAGGTGTTCAGGTATATTTCTATCCCGTCCACAAAATCAGCATTCAATCAGTAATCCTTATTACCGAAGAAATTACTAATCTCAAGTTATTATAACCAGATCTCAACCTAGATTCCATTGTCAAATGTCATCTAAGTCCATCTAATAATTATTGATCAGACAATTATACATTTAAAACAAGTTATAAGAAATAATTCAATCCATAATCAATTTAAATAGAATAACTAATAAATATTAAATAAAATCATCATCGGGTTCCGTTGAATCCTTAACTAAAAGAATTAGTTCATAATGAAAATAAAGAACATCAATGATTTATCATAACTCATTCTAGATTACAAATAAAGAAATAAAGGAGAAGAAATAAACTCTGTCGAATCCGGTCTTCCTCCTAAGCTCCAAGTCTCCTCTGGAATAAATTCTGCTGAAACCCTTATTTTTCTACGTACTCTCTCTAGTCTCTCTTTTCTATCTCTCACTTGAATAAATAAAAATAAATCCTACTTATTAGTCTATTACTAACTACTAATAAGATCCAACCAGTAAATGATAAGTGTAAATAAAATCGAATCTTCAGCCAAAAGGAAGCAAATCATCCGGGCGCGTAGCCCCACGCGTGCCTTCTGCGTCCAAGCGCTGCGGCTCCTAGGTTTGTGCGCCGCGGCTTCTGGCCTTGTATATTTGTGCGCGACGGCTCGTAGGTTCATTGTCCACGACTTCCAATTGTTATCCGCGCGCCGCGACTTCTCATTTGTATGCCGCGGCTCCATAATCCTGACCTCTCCTTTGTTCATCTATTTTGGCCAATCTTCCTCATAAATTGCAACTACTAAAACTTATTCACCTGTTTAATTTCTGCCAAACAATAATCATCACTTTTAGCAACAAATCTAGGCTAAACTTGCAAAAATATCCATTATTTACACTATCACAGGCTGAAATCAATTATTCACAAAACTATTAAAATGCACTAGAATACTACTAAAAACTCTTAAGAAAAGCAAAATACTTAAGTCAAACATACCTAATTAATAGATATAAAATCTACTCATCATGTAACTTAAAGATGTTTTCTGAATTTACCGTATAGTTATTTTATTATTTGAAGCTATTATGCAAAATTGTATTGGTTCATTGCACGAGTCACATGAGTTGCTATTTAGAATTAGTTGGTATAGTTGTTGTTCTTAGTGTTTGCTTGAGGACTGTAATGCCCGTGAATTTTGAATGTCATTATTAATTCAATATAATTTAATTTTAATGAGTTAGCTTTGTGTTCCTATTTAAACCTTTGGGTGTATTGGTAGATTATGTGACTATGTGATTTATTGATCTACTTTGTGTTAGAGGAGTCACTAGTAGTATATTTAAACTAGTGAGCAAACCCTAAGGCTTTATACCCATAGAATTGGCAAAGCATTTACTAAATTAAATATTCAAGTATATTGAATATAGTTAGTAAATAAGGTGTGTGAGTTAATTAATGAAAGTAGTGGTTAATGAGATATGGTCCAAATTGGATAATAATAATTAATAGTTAAGTTAGTAATTTATTTACTAATTGACTAAGTTACTTAATTAATGAACCTAGTTCAATCATTTATATTAATCATGAATTTAGGTATTAATTGTGTGGCTTATTAAATGAGCTATCATGGGGTTAAATTAAATGACTCAATATTGCATTAAATAGATTTGAATTTTATTAGCCTAAGAAGCCAATGATATTTAATGTGTGGTCCAAAACCTAGCCACTTAATTTATTAAATGTGTAACAATTGTTTATTTATTTAAAGCTATTTGGGACAACATTTTGGGACAAAATCCCTCCTTGCCGTGCACTTAGGAGAAAGGAGGAGTAAGTTGATTTCAAACTTTATTTTAATTAAGTAGCTAGCTTGTGTGGGAAGTTGAAATGGTAGACTTGACATAATAACTTCCTATCATGTCAAGTAGCTTCCTATTATGTCATAGCTTCCTAAGATGTCAACTAGCCACCCTAGTGACACAAGGCTACTCACTAGCTCCATTATGACAAAAGGTAGAGGTTTCTTACTATTATCCAATTAGTAAGTCTTTTATCCAAGGGACAACAAAGATATGGGGGATATTAGTAACTCTTACACAAAGGACAAGGTGTCAAGCTCTCATTGGTGGAAAATCTAATTAGCACACTTAAAGATAAGATTAAGGCTAAATGGAAGGGATAAGGTGAACTCTTATATCCAAAGGGCAAGAAAGATGTGGGGGATAATAACATGAATTCTAATTTAGCATTATACTTGCAAGTATTCTATCCTTTCATTTCATTTCAAGTTCATTTTTTCTTTTCATCTCCTTCTTTCATTTCTCCCAAGCAATAACATAGAGTAAGAGCTTAGAGAGGAAAAGAGAGTGAGACTAGCATGGTTCATGCATCCCAAGTTCATCACATATTTTGGTAGATCAAGGAGAGTAGCTACAAGATCAAGGTGAAACCCTAAACCATTTCCTTCTTTCTTACTTTGTTTTATTTTCATAGTTTTTGAGAGATTTTATTCTAAGACTCAAGAATCATTAGATCTTCATGCTTCATGTATAGATCTAATCCTCTTGAGTGTTAGAATGGAGATTCAAAGGAAGAAAATGAACTTATGTTCTTAAAGGGTAAAAACCCTAGCTTTTCTTCACTTGGATCACCCATAACTTAAGATCTACAACTTGGATTTGTGATCCGTTGAAAGGGGGTGCTAGGTACATGAGTTAGCTAGTAAACCCAAGTGGTAGAACACAAATCCGATAATTTTTGAAGCGTTGGAGGCTGTTTTCCCAAAACAGTCCAGCTATAAAACTTAAAGCTTTAAAACCCTAAAAGTTTGTTGTCCTCGTTTTTCCAAAGGTTGTTTCGGCCAGTTATAAATCTTTTAAAAATCTGGAAAAAATCACAGAGGTACCTTAAGAAGCTATCTACAAGTAGGAAAAAGAACGAACACGTTTCGATGTGTAGTTTTTGTGTAATGACTTTTACCGTGAAGGACTCCTAAATATTCATACTCGGATTTCTCACTGTGTGTACCTTGAAATAATATAAAATTTTTACAGTATGTTTATATACATTATGAGAGTGTACCCGGAAAATTTCAGAATTTTCTGAGCGAAACTCTATTTATGAAAAATGTAACAAGATTCAGAGGTTTTGAGTACTTTAAAAATAGTAAATCATTTTCTAAAATTTCAGGAAACTTTGTGGATCATTGTTGGATCATATACTATCCAGATCCAGAGGATAATAATTTTGAGAACCTATTTTTTATTTTTCATAATAATGTTATAGTTATGGTTAAAAGAAAATAAATGGTTAAATGATGTCATAAATAAGGAAAATGTGATTTTTAAGCTTGGATACTCCTAATATTATATATTCTGACTATTGAGGGGTATTTTGGTAATATTTAATGAAAAATAATATTTATGACCTTTTATGGGTAGTAAAGGAGTTGTTTAATAAAGGGTAAAACAATTAGAATAAATTGTTTATTCGCTTAATAACTTATTAAAATATTACTATGATATTTGTAATATAAGAATTTGATATTTTTAAGTAAACAAAGAAATATTAAGATTAAAACTTTATGGAAATATTATTGAATGAGTAATAATATTTGTTTTAAGCATTTATAAATGATTAAGATATTATTAAAATGGCTAATAATATTAGATTAAAATATTATTAATGATATGAGAATTAAAATATTATTAAGAGATTAATAATATTAGATTAAAGTATTATTGGATGATTAAAATATTATTAAGATGTTAATAACATTAGTAAACGAATAAAAGTGTTATTAGTGGACTAATAATACCAAGAGGTGAATTAAATATTATCAGGATTGATAATATTAAGTGTCTTATAGGATTTACGATAGTTTATTAACTTATGTGTGCTATGTGATTTGCTTAATTGTTAAATAAATAGCATAAGTAAGCGTATCGATATACAACTACGCAGTACTAATTGGTAGATCGACGTTATCAATGTTAGGTTCTTCAAGGCCAATTAGTTAAAGCTAAAATTATTTGTAGCTGAGCAGACAGGCAAGTTCCCTAACTCAAACTCGACTTATGATTTTTGAAGCATAATTAGTGAATAATTATTGTTGATTATTCACATCTATACTGGTTATTGAGATTCGCACCTTGTACAATTGAATTCATATTCTATTGTTATTGAATTGTGAATTAGATTAAAGTTCTTTCAAGCATGAACTGTTTATGAGATAGATCTATGCTTTTTGTATCAGCTAGATCAAGCATGTCTAAATTTGTGAAATCAAATGTATTTTAAAAGCTGTTCTTATTAATTTGCTATAGTAAGAACTCTTGGCTGAGAAAAAGATAAATTTGATTAAGGCATGATATCAATGCTGGTTTATTAAGTGTTTATGCATAAATCACGGGGTATGAAAGGTTGATCCCCTTGATTACCAAAACTTTTTAAGAGGTCCAGTTTAAATGCTGAGAACCTTGGCAAATGTCTATGGTTATTTCCAACCACTCAGTAATTGTCATTCAATTATTCGAATATTCAATTGTCGACTATTAATTCATGTTTCTTCACAATTTTATACTGTTGTTGAACATTGAAAGCGAAATTTCCTTCTATTCATGATATATCTCCCTTGTGTATAAACTTGCTAAGCAAACTAGTTGCTTACCCTTGCTATATCATGATCTTTATTTCAGCTAAGGCAGAAACGTCTAAAGGAGACAAAGAAAAGGGAAGGTGCAAGAGTAGTTGCCTGATATGGCTTATGTACTAGTTTATCTTAAATGTTATTTGGCTATGTGAACTCTTATTGTATTGAGAGTATGTTTTAAGTTAAGGTTAAAGAACCTTGGGACCATGATTGTAAGACTTTATTACTATTTCGATAAACAATGTATGTTTATTATTCCGCATCAGTTAGAAAGTATGTTTGTTGTTGAGTATCGTGAACACCGAATTCGAGGTTAGGAAACCCGGATTTGGGGGTGTCACAGGTTGGTATCAGAGCTATAGGTTATAACCCTTAGGAGAAAGAGTCCTTAGGCTATAACCTGAGAGAATGTAGAGGAATAGAAGGGGATAGAACTTATATAGAGTTATTTTTGGGTAGAAATTTATTATGATCTTAAAATTGAGGATTTGGATCATACTTTGGTGTTATTAAGCTTGTGGATAATTTGAGGAATGTGTATTGATGAGATAATATGGTAAAGTGAAGACCATTAAGTATGGACGATCCATTGTAAACTGGAGTTATAGATATTCGAGGTAATTAGATTAATTATTTGATGCTATTGATCAATTCTGTGGCTATTGATCAATTTTTGTGGCTATTCATTAGATAAGATATTGGAGTAATGTGGTATGGAGTTTCTTTGTGATGAAAAGAGGGTACCTTAGAATCTGTTGGGTTAAGGTTTGCAAGAAGGCAATGATTGATTCGATAAATAATGAATATATCGATATTTTGAAGTGTTAGTTAAGTTATTAAGCTTTATGGTGGAATGCCAGGTGAGACAAAGGTAATGAACTCATATAGAGTTGTTAAGCAAAAGTTAAGAGTATTGAGATGAATGATGTTATATGCAAAAAAAAAAAAATTTAAGAGATGACTGATGGTAATTTAGATGGTTTTGATGATTAGAAAGGAGAGTCAACGGAGAGATTATAAGAAATGAACCAAGGGTAGATTTAGTGTCTAATATGGAAAAAGTATCTAGAGACGGAACTGAATGATGAGATAATGGAAATCCCTAAGGAGGATCAATTGGAGCCCGATATAAGGAATAGATAGAGGAAATGAAAGAAAGAAAGGTTAAGTCTAAGAGTTATAAGACCTTTGTGAGTCATAATGAATGAAGAATAGTGGTCAATGTATATGTACTAGTATATCTATACATGTAAGAAATGTGAATCTCAATTTTTGTACAGCTAGCAGTATATTTGTTGAAATTCCCAACTTTGTGTAAGTTGTGGAGTAGTTATGTGAATCCCATCTTATTGTTAGTAACAGAGGGATAAGTGGATATCAGGAATGCTATATGATGTAAGTAGTACGAGGTACTAAGATGAGCTTATTAGTATTTACTAAAGGTGCCTTGAGTTGATATGATGATGATACATCCCCACTTTTCAGATCTAGGGGAATGCAGTTCTTATTAATCCCATCTTTTGTGTCTTAATGGGATAGTTAACATTTATAAGAATATACCGAAATTATAAGTGTTTGACACACTAAGGGGTGTATGAATATAAATGTGCTATTATTATTACATGATTGATTGTGATCAATTTGTGCCTTGATTCTTAAATGATAACATCAGTAGAATTTTGCACGATGTGTAAAACAGGAAGGATTTATGTAAGGTTTTGTTTAGAACAAACAATGCCGTCAAGGAGACAACCCCGATACACGAGGGTGGAAGAGTCAACGAATAACGAGGAGGGTCAGACTGACCCCAAGAGGACCTTTGCGAACTTGTTAGAGGAAACGATGCAAGGCAGGCCAGCCATTGCGGTTGTTCAGCCATAAAGTCACATGGCGAACTTTACGGGTTTCAAATTACTAGGACCATCGGAGTTTCGTGGGAATACGGATTCGAGTGAAGCCCAGACATGGGTAAAAGAAATGGAGAAAGTTTTCAAGGTCGCAAGAGTGACCGAGGAATAGAAGACTTCGTTTGCCACTTTCATGAGGAAGGGTGAGTTAAATTACTGGTGGAAGGCGAATAGAAGCCGAGCTGGGGAAGGCACAACTGCGTGGACTCGTTTTAAGGAGCTGTTTTTTTTCGAAAAATTTCTTTTTAGAAAGCACGCAGGTAAGTATGGAGATAAAGTTTTTGAATCTGAAGCAAGATGATATGTCGGTAGCAGAGTACGCAACGAAGTTTAACAAACTAGCTAGGTTTTCTCCCCACCAAGTGGACACCGGAGCTAGGCGGGTGAAGAGATTTGAACATGGGTTAAAGCCCTGGGCGTATAGTAAGGTTGTGGTTTTGCAGATCAACATATTTCCTACGTTACTTAAGGAAGAAATCGTTGCCGAGGAGGAAATGAAGCGTTGACAAAGCATATCCAAGATCAGAAAAGCCATGATGGTCACAAGGAAGGTAGCCGTGGGGGAAGTAACCCGAATAAAAGGAAAGGGATCGATAGCCAATCTTGCGGAGGCAACAAGTCTGGAGGAGAGGTTAAAAAGGATATTTTCGTCCGAGTGTATCTCTGCGAGGAGCGCCAATTCTGTTCGTAAAAAAGAAGGATGGATCGTTAAGGCTCAGTATCGACTATATGGAATTGAACAAGGTTACGATTAAGAACAAGTATCCGCTGCCCATAATTGATGATTTGTTTGATCAATTGAAGGGAGCAAAATACTTTTCAGAGATTGACTTGAGAACGGGATATCACCAACTAAAGGTGAGGCGGGAGGATATTCCAAAGACAACATTCAAAACTCGATATAGGCACTTTGAGTTTTTGGTGATGTCGTTTGGGTTGACAAATGCGCCAGCAACATTCATGGATATGATGAACAGGGTGTTCAAGCAGTACTTAGACAAGTTCGTGGTAGTATTCATCGATGACATCTTGGTGTATTCAGTGACAGAGGAAGAACATGTTGAACATCTAAGGATAGCTTTGGAGGCATTAATAAGAGAGAAGCTGTACGCGAAGTTTTCGAAGTGGGAATTTTGGTTGCAAAGGGTGCAGTTTCTAGGACACGTCATTAACAGGAATGGCGTTTCGGTAGACCCAGCAAAGGTGGAAGCCATTATCAACTGGGAGCAGCCGAAGACGCCGACGGAGATCAGGAGTTTTCTAGGGTTGGCGGGATACTATCGGAGATTCATCCAGGATTTTTCGAAGATAGCATCACCGTTGACCAATCTAACCAGAAAGACGGTAAAGTTCGTCTGGACGGAGAAGTGCGAGGAAAGTTTCATGGAGCTGAAGAAGAGACTTAGCCAAGCACCAGTGTTGGCTTTACCGGACGACACTGGAGGTTTTGTAGTATACAGTGATACGTCACATAAAGGCCTTGGTTGTGTCCTAATGCAGCACGGCAAGGTCATTGCATACGCTTCACGTTAGCTGAAGGACTATGAGAAGGGATACCCAACTCATGATCTGGAATTAGCAGCGGTAGTATTCGCCTTGAAGATTTGGAGGCACTATTTTTATGGAGAGAGATGCGAGATATATACAGATCACAAGAGTCTGAAATATATTTTCACTCAAAAAGAGCTGAACATGAGGCAGCGCCGATGGTTAGAATTGATCAAGGATTATGACTGTGAGATTTTGTATCATCCGGGCAAAGAAAATGTAGTGACAGATGCCTTGAGTAGGAAAGGCAGATAGAAATTAATGAGGCTCATAACTCAGGCAGAGTTGATAAAGGAGTTCGAACGTCTGGAATTAGAGGTTAAGTATCCGATGGAGACGGACGGGAAATTATTTACAGTGATAGCAAGCCCGACTCTATTGGATCAAATTAAGGAGGCTTAAGAAAAGGATGAGGATTGTGATTCAATAAAGAAACGAATTATCGAAGGCGAGGAGCTTAAGTATAAGATTGATAGCACTGGGTTGCTAAGGTTTAAAGGGAGAGTCTGGGTACCATTGGATTTGGAATTGAGGGAAGAAATCCTTCAGGAAGCTCACAGCACGAAATACTCAGTACATCCCGGGAGCACAAAGATGTACCAGGATTTGCGACGAAATTTTTGGTGGCCGATTATGAAACGAGAAGTGGCAGAGTGCGTCAGCCGATGTCTGACATGCCAGCGAATTAAAGCAGAGCACCAACGACCGAGCGGACTACTTCAACCACTAGAGATTCCGAAGTGGAAGTGGGAGCACATCACAATGGACTTTGTGGTGGGACTGCCACCAACTCATAAGGGTTTATACGCCATCTGGGTAATTGTGGATCGTCTAACCAAGTCTGCTCATTTTCTTTCAATCAAGATACGGTACAATCTGGAGCAATTAGCAAAGCTTTATGTGAAAGAGATAGTGTCACGACATGGAGTGCCGGTATCAATTGTATCTGACCGAGATCCGCGCTTCACCTCAAATTTTTGGAAAAGTCTGCAGGCAAGAATGGGGACGCAGTTGAGGTTGAGTACAGCGTATCATCCTCAAACCGACGGCCAGAGCGAGAGAACGATTCAGACCTTAGAAGATATGCTTCGGGCAGTCGTGATGGATTTAAAGGGCAGCTGGGATAACCATTTGCCACTGGTGGAGTTTGCTTACAACAATAGCTATCATGCCAGTATCGGCATGCCACCATACGAAGCGCTATATGGAAGGAAATGCCGAACCCCGATGTGTTGGGACGAGGTTGGGGAACGAAGGTTGCTGGGACCAGAAATGGTGCAGCAGACTACAAACATCATGCGGCTGATCAGAAACCGTCTGGTAGCAGCTCAAGATCACCATAAGAAATATGCCGACTTACATCGTCAGAAGCGGGACTTTGATGTTGGTAGCTTTGTATTTTTGAAGGTATCTTCTTGGAAAGGAAAGATCCGGTTTGGGAAGAAGGGCAAATTGAGCCCTAGGTTCATAGAACCATTCGAGATTTTGAGGCAAATCGGCGAAGTAGCGTAAGAGGTAGCGTTACCTCCTGAACTTGAGCACATTCACAACGTGTTTCATGTGTCAGTGTTCGACCGTATAAACTAGGCTATAAACACGTTATCTCCTATGAACCAATCCAAGTCGAGAAGAACTTGACGTACGAGGAAGTTCCTGTCCAGATACTCGATAGGAAGGAACATAAGCTGAGAAACAAGAACATCCATTCCGTCAAGGTTCTCTGGAGGAATCACGCAGTCGAAGAAGCTACGTGGGAACTCGAAGAAAAGATGAAAGCGAATTATCCGTTTTTATTTGAGTAACCCTATTTTTACAATTCCGAGGACGGAATTTTTATAAGGGGGGAGGGATGTAATGCCCGTGAATTTTGAATGTCATTATTAATTAAATATAATTTAATTTTAATGAGTTAGCTTTGTGTTCCTATTTAAACCTTTGGGTGTATTGGTAGATTATGTGACTATGTGATTTATTGATCTACTTTGTGTTAGAGGAGTCACTAGTAGTATATTTAAACTAGTGAGCAAACCCTAAGGCTTTATACCCATAGAATTGGCAAAGCATTTACTAAATTAAATATTCAAGTATATTGAATATAGTTAGTAAATAAGGTGTGTGAGTTAATTAATGAAAGTAGTGGTTAATGAGATATGGTCCAAATTGGATAATAATAATTAATAGTTAAGTTAGTAATTTATTTACTAATTGACTAAGTTACTTAATTAATGAACCTAGTTCAATCATTTATATTAATCATGAATTTAGGTATTAATTGTGTGGCTTATTAAATGAGCTATCATGGGGTTAAATTAAATGACTCAATATTGCATTAAATAGATTTGAATTTTATTAGCCTAAGAAGCCAATGGTATTTAATGTGTGGTCCAAAACCTAGCCACTTAATTTATTAAATGTGTAACAATTGTTTATTTATTTAAAGCTATTTGGGACAACATTTTGGGACAAAATCCCTCCTTGCCGTGCACTTAGGAGAAAGGAGGAGTAAGTTGATTTCAAACTTTATTTTAATTAAGTAGCTAGCTTGTGTGGGAAGTTGAAATGGTAGACTTGACATAATAACTTCCTATCATGTCAAGTAGCTTCCTATTATGTCATAGCTTCCTAAGATGTCAACTAGCCACCCTAGTGACACAAGGCTACTCACTAGCTCCATTATGACAAAAGGTAGAGGTTTCTTACTATTATCCAATTAGTAAGTCTTTTATCCAAGGGACAACAAAGATATGGGGGATATTAGTAACTCTTACACAAAGGACAAGGTGTCAAGCTCTCATTGGTGGAAAATCTAATTAGCAAACTTAAAGATAAGATTAAGGCTAAATGGAAGGGATAAGGTGAACTCTTATATCCAAAGGGCAAGAAAGATGTGGGGGATAATAACATGAATTCTAATTTAGCATTATACTTGCAAGTATTCTATCCTTTCATTTCATTTCAAGTTCATTTTTTCTTTTCATCTCCTTCTTTCATTTCTCCCAAGCAATAACATAGAGTAAGAGCTTAGAGAGGAAAAGAGAGTGAGACTAGCATGGTTCATGCATCCCAAGTTCATCACATATTTTGGTAGATCAAGGAGAGTAGCTAAAAGATCAAGGTGAAACCCTAAACTATTTCCTTCTTTCTTACTTTGTTTTATTTTCATAGTTTTTGAGAGATTTTATTCTAAGACTCAAGAATCATTAGATCTTCATGCTTCATGTATAGATCTAATCCTCTTGAGTGTTAGAATGGAGATTCAAAGGAAGAAAAGGAACTTATGTTCTTAAAGGGTAAAAACCCTAGCTTTTTTTCACTTGGATCACCCATAACTTGAGATCTACAACTTGGATTTGTGATCCGTTGAAAGGGGGTGCTAGGTACATGAGTTAGCTAGTAAACCCAAGTGGTAGAACACAAATCCGATAATATTTGAAGCCTTGGGGGCTATTTTCCCAAAACAGTCCAGCTATAAAACTTAAAGCTTTAAAACCCTAAAAGCTTGCTGTCCTCGTTTTTCCAAAGGTTGTTTCGGCCAGTTATGAATCTTTTAAAAATCGAGAAAAAATCACAGAGGTACCTTAAGAAGCTATCTACAAGTAGGAAAAAGAACGAATACGTTTCGATGTGTAGTTTTTGTGTAATGACTTTTACCGTGAAGTACTCCTAAATATTCATACTCGGATTTCTCACTGTGTGTACCTTGAAATAATATAAAAGTTTTACAGTATGTTTATATACATTATGAGAGCGTACCCGGAAAATTTCAGAATTTTCTGAGCGAAACTCTATTTATGAAAAATATAACAAGATTCGGAGGTTTTGAGTACTTTAAAAATAGTAAATCATTTTCTAAAATTTCAGGAAAATTTGTGGATCATTGTTGGATCATATACTATCCAGATCCAGAGGATAATAATTTTGAGAACCTATTTTTTATTTTTCATAATAATGTTATAGTTATGGTTAAAAGAAAATAAATGGTTAAATTATGTCATAAATAAGGAAAATGTGATTTTTAAGCTTGGATACTCCTAATATTATATATTCTGACTATTGAGGGGTATTTTGGTAATATTTAATGAAAAATAATATTTATGACCTTTTATGGATAGTAAAGGAGTTGTTTAATAAAGGGTAAAACAATTAGAATAAATTGTTTATTCGCCTAATAACTTATTAAAATATTACTATGATATTTGTAATATAAGAATTTGATATTTTTAAGTAAACAAAGAAATATTAAGATTAAAACTTTATGGAAATATTATTGAATGAGTAATAATATTTGTTTTAAGCATTAATAAATGATTAAGATATTATTAAAATGGCTAATAATATTAGATTAAAATATTATTAATGATATGAGAATTAAAATATTATTAAGAGATTAATAATATTAGATTAAAGTATTATTGGATGATTAAAATATTATTAAGATGTTAATAGCATTAGTAAACGAATAAAAGTGTTATTAGTGGACTAATAATACCAAGAGGTGAATTAAATATTATCAGGATTGATAATATTAAGTGTCTTATAGGATTTACGATAGTTTATTAACTTATGTGTGCTATGTGATTTGCTTAATTGTTAAATAAATAGCATAAGTAAGCGTATCGATATACAACTACGCAGTATTAATTGGTAGATCGACGTTATCAATGTTAGGTTCTTCAAGGCCAATTAGTTAAAGCTAAAATTATTTGTAGCTGAGCAGACAGGCAAGTTCCCTAACTCAAACTCGACTTATGATTTTTGAAGCATGATTAGTGAATAATTATTGTTGATTATTCACATCTATACTGGTTATTGAGATTCGCATCTTGTACAATTGAATTCATATTCTATTGTTATTGAATTGTGAATTAGATTAAAGTTCTTTCAAGCATGAACTGTTTATGAGATAAATCTATGCTTTTTGTATCAGCTAGATCAAGCATGTCTAAATTTATGAAATCAAATGTATTTTAAAAGCTGTTCTTATTAATTTGCTATAGTAAGAACTCTTGGCTGAGAAAAAGATAAATTTGATTAAGGCATGATATCAATGCTGGTTTATTAAGTGTTTATGCATAAATCACGGGGTATGAAAGGTTGATCCCCTTGATTACCAAAACTTTTTAAGAGGTCCAGTTTAAATGCTGAGAACATTGACAAATGTCTATGGTTATTTCCAACCACTCAGTAATTGTCATTCAATTATTCGAATATTCAATTGTCGACTATTAATTCATGTTTCTTCACAATTTTATACTGTTGTTGAACATTGAAAGCGAAATTTCCTTCTATTCATGATATATCTCCCTTGTGTATAAACTTGCTAAGCAAACTAGTTGCTTACCCTTGCTATATCATGATCTTTATTTCAGCTAAGGCAGAAACGTCTAAAGGAGACAAAGAAAAGGGAAGGTGCAAGAGTAGTTGCCTGATATGACTTATGTACTAGTTTATCTTAAATGTTATTTGGCTATGTGAACTCTTATTGTATTGAGAGTATGTTTTAAGTTAAGGTTAAAGAACCTTGGGACCATGATTGTAAGACTTTATTACTATTTCGATAAACAATGTATGTTTATTATTCCGCATCAGTTAGAAAGTATGTTTGTTGTTGAGTATCGTGAACACCGAATTCGAGGTTAGGAAACCCGGATTTGGGGGTGTCACAAGGACAAGCAAAGATTTAAGTTTGAGAGTATTTGATGAGTTTTATACCTATGAATTGAGCACCTTTGACTTAATAATTTGTGAGTTCTTAAGTATTGTAAGTTATGTTTATGTATTTGTAGTGTTTTTCTATTATTTTGTAGGAAGAAGCATGGAAACGCACTTCGGACATCTTTTGGAGTAAAATATGCAAGTAAATACAAGAAGGGAAGATTGAAAGGCTTTCAATGCTAAGTTGAATGCATGCTCTTGTCTTGAGGTTTGGTGTTTATTATAGATCTCGTCGAGAGCTTCGATTTGATAGGTGGGACACCTCGTAACTCTTTTCGGATCAAACGTTATGACCTTTTTATCAACAGAGATCAAAGTTTGGAGTTGCCATTTTCATAGCAGCCACTTGAAGTCTAATTTCGACCTTGATCCAGCCCGAATATCTCAATTCTTATTGAATGAAAGTTGTAGATCTGCTTTTTAGCTTTTTGAAACATCTTGAATCGTCCCAATCAGAGTTCGGATGAGAGAGTTATGACCATTTTTCCAACCGACGTTGAAACAAAAAATTTCAAAAAATTGCCCAGCGTCAGGGCTCCTAAAGTCAGAAAATTAGTGCCGTGAGCGGCGCTGTAGTGCCCGGGACTCGGCCAGACCAAGTTTTGATGCATTTTTGCATGTTTTTGACTCCAAATTAGATTATTTTTCCTCCTAAGCTTAGAAATTGGACTTGTAACCTATAAATACATGATGTGAGGCATATAACTAGGGGTATCAACATAATTCATGAGTAGATTAGAGTAGGAGTAGAATTAGAAGTAAGAAAAATAGTTAGGGTTTGAAGGAGACAGTTGAAGGTTGCAAGGATTGAAGGGGAGAGCAAAGCTTAACTATGACAAAGTTCATTTTTTACTCTAAATCTTTATCCCTTGTACCTTAAAGATGTTTTCTGAGTTTACCGTATTAGTTATTTTATTATTTAAGATGATTTAATATATTGAGATTACAATGTAACCCAATTGATGAGTAGATTTTATATCTATTAATTGGGTATGTTTGACTTGATTATTTTGCTTTACTAGAGAGGTTTTGGTAGTATTTTATTGCATTTTATTAGTTTTTGTGAATAATTGATTTCAACCTATGTTGGTGTAAATAAAGAAAATTATTGCAAGTTTAGCCTTAAATTGTTGCTACAGGTAAACATGATTGTTTGACGAAAGTTAAACATTGAACAGATATATGTAGTTGGGATTCATGTGGAAGATTGGGGAAAGCAGGAGCACAAAGAAATAATTGAAGGATGGCCAGGGACCAAGGGTCGCGGCTTGCATAAGCAAGGGGCCAAGGCGCGCGGTTTAAAGAACAAGAGCCGCGACGCACCAAATAAGAGTTGTGACACCCCCAAATCCGGGTACCTCAAACCCGAGTTCGGTGCTATACGGTACATCCCATTCCAAACAACATAATAGACATAAATGTAATTACTATATTATTACAATACGTCTTAGTCTCAATCCCAATTTTTATTACCATAACATCATTCCAAATTTAATATTATGTCTTAATATTACATCAATACCATACTATTATAAATAAGGTACTACGTCATCTAGACGTTCATCTTCCCCTTTCCTTTGTCCTTACCAGAACCTTCAACCTGCTTGGGCTTAGCTGCAATGTTTAATATAAAGCAAGAATGAGCATTCAATTGCCCAGCAAGTATAACAGTTAAATAACAACAATATCATCAATCATATCATTTCTCTTCGACAACTGAAAAATAGTTGTGAAATATTCTGAATAAACAAGAATAATACTTTACTTTTGTTTGAAACATTTTCGAAACGACATACTGAGTGGTCATAAGACCTTGAACATTCTTTTCTTCTTATAAAAGGTTACACAGTTATTTTACTGCAAACCGTCTGACTTACGAGCACTTCTAGGTGATCAGCCTATTGTACTCTATGTTGATCAACACTCTAGCTGAAAACGACTATATGCGTTTGTTTAGGCGCCTCTTGGCCTTATTAGAATAACTAAATAAAACTGCCCCTAATATTAGGGTTGTTCATTTCATTCATGCCTCAGAATCCTAACCAAAACAATTCGGTTGGATAGCTCTACTTAACACCAATAACATTTTAAGGATTTATTATCAAATCGATTAAAACATTTCAATATCTGTCTAGCCAAAACAAATGGCATCGACACTCTTCATAAACAGTTCATGCATAATTAAACTTGAAAGCTTCAATAATTTATGTCATATCATAGCTTGAACACTTGTGCAAATACTAAAGATTTACATAATTAAGGAAATTCACACAATCATGTATGCATTGCGTAAATTGGAACTTCAGAACATCAATAACATTCACGAGAAACTTGCCCAACACAAGGGTTAGACAAGGGTTAGGAAACTTGCCTTAAGCGCTTACTACTACTTGACGTTAATCGTCCTTCAAAAGTCCTACACATTTAAGTATATATCCACATATCAATTAGCCACATAATTGCTGTCAAATTTTGGTTTACATTACTCTATAATGTTTCATTCTAATTAGAAACATAATATCAAACAAGGTTACACACACTTGATACGATGTTACGACGTTTGCACAACGCACGCCCAATTCGCCTCATTTGCGTAAGTTTAGCATGCTCAGACACTTGTCTAATTCATTATTAATTAATGCTAAGAGTCATTATAAACCATAATGTACAAGTTTTAGAACTTAAATCAATAACTTTTAGTATTGGAAGCATTACACGTTACATACGTGCATGTACGACGCCCTCTTTTTGCTTCCTAATGCACAATAGTCCTAAAAATGGCCAATTTAAAAATTGATCAAGGCATTAACTTTTAGTTGTAAACAATGGAAGTTGTAATTCTACTTCTAAGATTTTCGGATCATCTTGAATCATCCAAAATGGAGTTTGTATGAGAAAGTTACGCCCATTTTACTAAAGGAGGTCAGAGCTGTCAAGCCCATGCGCCCAGCGCGCACGCCCGGGCCGCGCCCGCGCCGCGCCCCAGCGCGCCCACGCCCTGGCCCCAAAACTTGATTTCTTTTTCGTTTTGGCAGTTTGACATATAAATTTCAAACCTTTATAACTTCTTCATTATAAGTCGGAATTAGGCCGTTCTGGAGGCTATGGAAAGCTTATAACATAAACTACAAAACCCTTATGGATTCATAATCTTATAGACTCTTTAATAAATCAAAATAGTGGCTCCAAAGAGCCTAGTCCAACTAGTTTTTAGCGAAACTCAGAGTTAGGCCAATTCATTCTTCTTCTTTGTGTCTTAGCTATTATACAACAAGTCAATATGACTTAACACATGATTCTATTACTGAGCTAAGCAACATAACATCATTTCATCAATTAATCAACACCTAGTTCTTAAGTTCTTAGAGAAATTCTTCTCTTGGGCATTAAACCAAACGGTTTGTGGGCATGGCTTTAGAGTTCAGAACTCATAGCCTACCAATACATGGTTACCCTTGCCTTCACATATGAAATCAATTCGCATAGCTTCTGGGCATATACTAACAGTACACAACCAATTCATACCACCAAACAAAGTGATTACATCTTCATTAATACATATGAATTGTCCATAACAGTCCATTTCTTGCTCCTTATGCAAAGGTATGATTTTCTTTCTTTTGTTCCACTTTTACATGTTATTAACAATGTTTTAAGGTGTTAACAACATCTATACTCATTTATTAACAACTAAAAATAACAATAACATCTAATTCCCACATTTTAATGAATCTTTCTCATTAGAGCATTTAATCAAACACGTTGTGGGCGTAGTCTTAGAAACTTGATTTCATAGACATATAATCATAGGTTAACCCAGATTTCTTTATAGAAATCCTCTTTTATAGATTATTAACAGTGTTCTAAGGTGTTAACAACACCTATTCTTGTTCATGATCAACTATCAACAATAACAACAACATTTTACTCCAACAAGCATAGCAAAACTACAAGCTTGAAGCTATTACAGAAATGAGCTAGGTTCTTCATTGCTTACTTTTTGAAGCTTCTTTTAGGATGCTAGATAGATTGGTTACAGCTGCTAGGATCCTCTTCTCCTTCTTCCTTAGTTCTCCCGTACACCCACTCTGAATTCTCTCTCAAATTTTCAGTTTCTTAGCTTAGCACAAATGAAAGGAATGGAAAGTTTGGCAATGGAGGAATATATATAGATGGAATGGCCAGACATTCTTAGAGGTGGGAGGAGCTGAGCATGCTCTCCCGCATCAGTTCCCCATGAATGGGAGAGTGGGCTTTTACTCCTCCAAGGCTCAGGTACTCCCCCTCCCTTCTCCCCAGCTGCTGTCTCTCCCTTTTCCTCTATCAAATGCAGAATTTGGTTTCTCCCCATGCTCTCCCACCACTTGTGTCTCCTCTCCCTCTCATTCTTCCTCCAGTACTCACCTCCTTCCTTCAAATGCAACTGCTGATTTCTATTACCCATTTCTTACATGGGTCATGGGTTTGGGTTATGGGTTTGGATCTTGGTTTGGGCTTTCTATTTGGGCCACTCTTGAACTCCTAATTTAATTCCAATTAGGCTTTCATAAAATCCCACACTTGGATAATTAACTCTTCGCATTAACGCTTTGACGAAATTAAGAAAAATAAAAAAAGGCGTTTCTGATGTGAATAGTACCCGCGTGAATAGTTCCCGGGCGAATAGTGTTTTAGTGTTATTCCTCAAAATAATTTAATCAATACCATGAAATAACAACACTAAAAAATTATCACATACACGTCATAGGTTATAATAAAACCGTCAAATATATAACACAGAATAATATTAATAAAAGTTCATTTTATTCAATAATATTCAAAATCTCAAATTATAAAGCTACCCACGATCCGCTATCGTTACAAGAGCCGCGACGCGGGAGAATATAAAGGCATGAGCCGCGGCGCAAGAATTCAAGAGCCACGACGCTTGAACGCGGAGACTGGTGCGTGCGTGCAGCTATGCGCCTGGTTGAATTGGATTCTTTTGGCTAGGATTTGATTTATGTTACACTTATCGTGTATGGGTTGAAACTTATCAGTAGTTAATAATAGACTAATATATTGAGGGTTTATATTTATTCATTTTTATTATCATTCAGTATTCAGTAGTATTCAGTACGTAAGAAAATAAGGGTTTCATCAGAGCTTTATTCCAGAGGAGAATTGGAGTTTAGGAGCGAAGACTTTATTCGAAAGAGTTTATTTCTTCTCTTCTATTACTTTATTTTGTAATCTAGAATGGCTTTTGATAAATCACTGATATTTTTTACTTATATTATGAACTATTTTCCTTAGTTAAGGATTCAATAGAACCCGATGGTGATTTTATTTAATATTTATTAATTCTTATATTTAAATTGGTTATGAATTGAATTATTTATTATAACTTATTTTGTTTTCTCATAATTATTTGATCAACAACTATTAGATGGATTTAGATGAAATCTGACGATAGATTCTAAGTTAAGATCTGAGTATAATAACTTGTGATTAGTAATTCTTTTCAGTAATACTGATTGCTAATTGAATGCTAATTTTGTAGACATGATAGGAATATACCTGAATACCGCAAGCAACGGGTGGAAAATGAATCTTAATGAATTTATTATTATTGTTTCTCATAGGAATATAGGGAAATTAGTACTAATAGGTATGCTATATAATTATTCGAAAGGAGGTTATATTAATTATTAGTGATTTTCGGTTGACAATTCTAATTAGTCAATTTAATAAAAGAATGATAGTATTATTTGAATGATTCATCAGGGAAAATTGATTCCTTAACCCTTTTATTCATTGATTTAATATTATAGTAGTTGGTAAATTAGTTGATTCACTCATTTGTTATCAAAATTATCTAGATTAAATTAATTATGCATAATTAGTGTTTAGAATTAATGAGGTTATTATTCGCTCCTCGTGGGATAGACATTCCTTATCACTTTATTACTTGGTTGACCGTGTATACTTGCACGTAAATTGTTAGTGTAGAAATAACTCAACAAGTTTTGGCACCATTGTCGGGGAGCAATTAATAGCTTAAATTCTTTTTATATTAATTTTCATCAGTTGATTTTAATTTAGATTTTATTATGGATTTACAAATTTGGTTTCTATTCGCAGGTAGCTTTGTATGCAAACTAGGTCAAAGGAACAAGAGTAACTTCCGTTCGAGGATGAGATTGACAAAAGGCTTAATACGACAGTTTTGTAAAGAAATAATTAAGCAACAAGTTGTGGCTGACGACGAGGCACAAAAATCACTTAAGGATTATGCGACGCCGCAAGTCACTGAGATTCATTCAAGCATTAGGAGGCCCGCAATTCAGGCCAACATTTTTAAAATCAAACCTGGCACGATTCAGATGGTTCACAATTCAATCCAATTTAGGGGTATGCTAAATGATGATCCAAATGATCACCTTGTAAGTTTCTTGGAAATATGTGACACATTCAAATATAAGGATGTGACTGATGACACAGTAAGACTAAGGCTCTTTCCTTTCACACTTCGTGACAAGGCAAAGAGTTGGCTATATTTGTTACTAGCGGGTTCAATCACTACTTGAGGTGATTTAGCTCAGAAATTTTTAGTTAAATTTCCCCCCCCCCAACAAAGGCAGCGAAAATGAGAAATGAGATTACATCTTTCACACAACAGGATTCAGAATCACTGTATGAAGCTTGGGAATGTTTCAAGGAAATGTTGAGAAGTTGTCCTCATCATGGACTCCCGAAGTGGTTGCAAGTTCAAACATTATATAATAGGTTGTTTAACACAACACGAACACACGAACTAGTATTGATGCAGGTGTAGGAGGAACTCTAATGGGCAAGAATTTCGAAGAAGCGTATGAATTGTTGAAGACTGCTCGATTGATTTAACCAAAGAGTGGAGGAAAATTTGAGATAGATGCAGTAACAGCTCTGGCTGCACAATTGTTGAATTTATCAAGGAAAATTGATGCAATGGGAGCACAATTAGTGCAACATGTAGCTGCAGTCTGTGAATTGTGTGCAGGAATTCATAACACAAACCAGTGTGTAATCAATATCGAAACAGTGAATTTTATAGGGAACAAGCAGGGTACATATTCTAACACGTACAATCCGGGATGGAGAAATTATTCAAACTTTTCGTGGAACAACAATCAGAATCAATCGCCAGCTCCAAGGAAATTTCATCCACCAGGTTTCCAAGGCCCAGCTCAACCACAACAGGAAAGGAAGCCTAGTATAGAAGATATACTAACTAAGTACATTGCTGTGAATGACACAAAAATCAATAGCCTAGAAGGGTCACTTCGTAATTTGGAGACTCAAATGGGACAACTAGCAAGTACATTGAATAATCGTCCATAGGGTGCTCTACTGAGTGACACCGAAGTCAATCCGAGAAGAGAAAGTCATGAGCAATGCAAGGCTATTATGCTAAGAAGCGGGAACAGTTTGCCGAAAAATGATACCATACCAACATGAAAGATTGATGCTGAAATGGAAGAGGGAATTGAAATTGATTTAAACAAGAATGAAGAAAAGAAGAATCAAGAGTCAGAATTGAAACATGGCGAGAGTAAGCACGAAACAGAGAATCCTATAGCACCATATCCACAACGGTTGAAGAGTCAGATGCTGGACCGTCAATTCTCAAAATTTTTGGAGGTTTTTAAGAAATTACAGATCAATATCTCTTTTGCAGAGGCGTTAGAACAAATGCCAATTAATGTTAAGTTTTTAAAAGAAATTCTGTCAAAGAAGAGGAGGATAAGTGAAGGAGAGATGGCAGCCCTAGTTGAAGAATGCAGTGCTATTATTCAGAGGAAATTACCCACTAAATAGAAAGACCCCGGAAGCTATACGATACTATGTAATATTGGGGAATAGTTTGTTGGGAAGACTTTATGTGATCTCGGGGCAAGCATTAATCTCATGCCTCTCTCTATCTACGAAAAACTTGGGTTGCAAGGAATGAAGCCAACAAATATAACTCTGCAACTGGCAGATCAATCAATTACATGTCCAAGAGGAGTGATCGAAGATGTGCTAGTGATAGTTGATACGTTTGTTTTCCCAGTGGATTTTGTCATTCTTGATTATGAAGAAGATAAGGAGATTCCATTGATTCTGGGACGACCATTCCTAGCCACTGGACGAACTTTGATTGATGTAAGGAATCGAGAACTCATAATGAGGGTTAATGATCAAGAGGTTACGTTCAACGTGTTTCATACCATAAAAATTCTGAATAAAGTGGAAAAGTGTTATATGGCATAAAAGATCTTAGAAGATGAGACATGGGAAGACGGTCACAGTGAAATAAGAAGATCGAGAAAATGAAAAGCACGGGAACATGGAAGAGAATGGGCATGTGATGCATGATATGGGATGCGCAACCGAAGGCATTCCAATAACGTCAACAAGTCCGAGTGATTGAGAAAGAAGAAGTCACGCTGAAGACTTAAAAATAAGTGCTACTGGGAGGCAACCCATGCGTTAAAATATAATTAGATTTGAATTAATTTATTTAAATTAAGTTTATTTGTTTTAAGTTTATTTTTTAGTCATGAGTTTTGCATAGTTAATTAAGTTGAGTTTTGATGGCAAATTAATTTCAGGTATACAAGCTTTGCAAACATGAAATTTGAAGAGATTGAAAATTGCAAGTATGCAAGGGAATGCTAAAGAAATGATTGGGAAAAACTTGGCCTAGCAAGCTTTCAGCCATGCACAAACAGGGAATATAGGTTGCGGCTTGCCAAAGAAAGGACCGTAGTATTCATCCATGCGCCGCGACATCCGAATCCAAGGGTCGCGGCCCCCAAACAACCTTCAGCAATCAAAAATTAGCAGCCGCACAAGAAACCTAAACAGAGAATATGGGTCGCGGCGCACAAACTTAAGAGCCGCAACATCCATTTAAGAGCCGCGGTGCACAAATTCAAGAGTCGCGGCTCTTATACGCGAATCAACAGATCAAGAGCAGTGCCGCGCGCATATCCTCACCCACTTTCCTTATTCCTCTCGGCATCTCTCTCTCTCACTTCCCCACTCACACACAAACTCTCCCAAAAACTCCCCATAACCAAAATTCACCCAACCAATTCAATTCCTTCTATAAATAGAGCTTCAATTCCATTCATATTCAACAACTAAAACCTAATACCATCATTTTAAAGGATTCCAAGGAGAAATCAAGGGGTATATTTGGAGAAGGATTGCACAAATTCAACAACTCTTCCTCTTCTTCAATAGCCAAGGTACTTGGTTCATACAAGCTTTCTTCTTCTTCCTTGAGAGATATTTGCCATTGTTGGGTTTATTGTTGTGTTACTATATTGTTTGGAGGGATTGGATACATTCAAGGATCTTTGATATTGGAAAAAACTTTGAGCGCACGCAAGGTGTATGATAAAATTGCTTCAACCACAAAGTTCATCAAATTCTTTAGTTTCAAAGATTTATTAAGCACTCCAATGACATCCAAGCGTCAACGCACATCACGAGCTTCTTCTTCCACATTTGATCACTCAAAGTTTGTTAGTGAAGAAGCATCGGAGCGATTTTATGCCTCATTGGTTAACAAAAACTTAATTTCGGAATGAGGTTTGCTGCCACAAGAGTCTAATAGGATAGCGATCCGGGTAATGATTCGAGAATGTAGATGGGGAACATTTACTGCTCAACCCGAAGTCGCGGTAGTAGTAATAGTAACCGAATTTTATGCTAATGTGGTTGAGGCTGTGAACAAGGTAGCTATGGTACAGGGAAAAGCGGTACCGTTTGACAGCAAGGCTATTAATGAATATTATGGCCTGCCATCTATTGAGAATGATGAGTATACGAAGTATGTTCAGGATGGACCGAACTGGGATGAAGTACTTCAAGGCTTATGCAAACCTGGGACGTAGTGGAGGATTCGAGTAACTTCAACAGTTTTTTCCCCCGGAATGCACTGAGCAAATATGGTAAGGCTTGGTTTTATTTCCTTTGTGCTAAATTAATGTCTGCATCTCATGTTTCAGAGGTAACTAAGGCCAGGGCAGCACTACTGTATGCCATCATCAAGGGAAAAAGTATTGATGTTGGCAAGGTCATCCATAGCTCAATTCTACATGCATTACAGAGCGGTACATCTAGCGGACTTCCACACCCATCTCTCATATGTGGGTTGTGTAAGAATGTTGGAGTTGTTTGGCAAGCTGATGAGATATTTGAGCAACCAAAGTTGGTGTTGGACAGCAGCACCATTGACAAGTTTAAGGAACCAATCGGCAGCGGTTCCGACATGCGGGTGGATATAATGTAGATGTTAATGTTGCTGTTGTTGCTGGTCCGACGGAAGGTGCAGGTCCATCTCATGAGGCCAGTTCATCTCATGGTACGAGACGGGCAGGACGTGGTGCTTCGTTTGATGCTATTTTGGACCTGATACTTGCCGAAGTCCGGGCTATATGGAGGACTCAAATGAACTTGGAACGAGGCCAAGATAATATGTTGAGTTTGAATCGCCGACAAGCACGTCATGTGGATCAGGTAGCGGATCGAGTTGACAACTATGTGAATTACACGAACAACATCATACAAATATTTGTAACTCGCTTTAACATAAACAATCCGGATCCCATCCATTTTCCGTCGTCACCGGTGTTTTTCGATAATGCATTCGAGTTAGAGGAGGAGACCAATAGCCTTGCGGATGATGACGATGACGATGCTGATGATGGTGCTGCTGCTGGTGATGCATCACTTTTTCCAGGGAAGTTTTATTGTATTGCATTGATGGCAATGTAATATTTAAATTTGGGGGGTTGATTTGATACTTTTTGTTTAATTTATTGGTTTTGTTGGTTTATTAAAGACTTATTTAATTATTTGCATGGTTATTTATTTTGTTAATTAGGATTGCATCATTACATAAAAAAATAAGCAGTGAATCTTTGGAATAGCCAGTGATAAGATATGATTAAATGTGTTAGCAGGATAAAAAACTTTTGAACCTTGTGATAAGCTTTTAAATCATATTAGAAGTCGATTTTGCGTAGTTATGATCCCTATTATTCTGAGCACTTTAATCCTACCAAGAGTAATTGTATTTTAAGGCGAGTATAGTTTGAAACCTTGGTATGAGATATTGTCACGAGTTATGATTATATTGCGGTAGTGAATTGTTTAAGTTTGCGGGATAAAAAAATGCTATGCATCCTAGAGCTAAGATATATGGTGGAGTGAATTGAGCTTAAAAGAGCACTCCTTGAAAATGAAATAAGGCGAGATGGAGCGTAAAACGCACTCGTCATGCATGTGAGAAGGAGCGTAAAATGCACTCACATTGAGGAATAAGAATGAAAATGCATCTAGGGGGAATAGTAGAATATTAAAAAGAATTGTAGTCTCTTGACTTGAGCAATGATTACCCTGGTTGAGATTATTGTTGTAATATGTCTTAGGGCTTGATGACTTCTTCATACCATGTGTTCGTAATATAGTCCTTTTAAGGTCTGATTGATTTGGTGGAGATTGCCCACACACACACACTATGTGATTGTAACTATTATGAATTGATGACTAATTGATTGATGAGCTTATACAGGGTTTAACTGTTGTAGGTGATGATTGTATGATCTTGGAGGCTATGAATTGATTCATGATTATCTTAGGAATAGGTTGCATACTTTAATTTTTGAGGATTATTTATTTGTTTTAAGTTTTGCTTGAAGACGAGTAAAGATTCAAGTTTGGGGGTATTTGATGAATAGATTTTATATCTATTAATTGGGTATGTTTGACTTGATTATTTTGCTTTACTAGAGAGGTTTTGATAGTATTTTATTGCATTTTAGTATTTTTTGTGAATAATTGATTTCAACCTATGTTGGTGTAAATAGACAAAATTATTGCAAGTTTAGCCTTAAATTGTTGCTACAGGTAAAAATGATTGTTTGGCGAAAGTTAAACATTGAACATATATATGTAGCTAGGATTCATGTGGAAGATTGGGGAAAGCAGGAGCACAAAGGAAGAATTGAAGGCTGGCCATGGACCAAGGGTCGTGGCTTGCACAAGCAAGGGGCCAAGGCGCGCAGTTTAAAGAATAAGAGCCGCGGCGCACCAAATAAGAGCCGCGATGCAGGAGAATACAAAGGTATGAGCCGCAACGCAAGAATTCAAGAGCCGCGACACTTGAAAGCGGAGACTGGTGCGCGCGTGCGTTGAATTGGATTCTTTTGGCTAGGATTTAATTTATGTTACACTTATCGTGTATGGGTTGAAACTTATCAGTAGTTAGTAATAGACTAATATATTGAGGGTTTATACTTATTCATTTTTATTATCATTCAATATTTAGTTGTATTCAGTACGTAAGAAAATAAGGGTTTCGTCAGAGCTTTATTCCAGAGGAGAATTGGAGCTTAGGAACGAAGACTTTATTTGAAAGAGTTTATTTCTTCTCTTCTATTACTTTATTTTGTAATCTAGAATGACTTTTGATAAATCATTGATATTTTTTACTTTTATTATGAACTAATTTCCTTAGTTAAGGATTCAATAGAACCCATGGTGATTTTATTTAATATTTATTAATTCTTATATTTAAATTGATTATGAATTGAATTATTTATTATAACTTGTTTTGTTTTGTCATAATCATTTGATCAACAACTATTAGATGGATTTAGATGAAATTTGACGATAGATTCAAAGTTAAGATCTGGGTATAATAACTTATGATTAGTAATTCTTTTCAGTAATAATGATTGCTAATTGAATGCTAATTTTGTAGACAAGATATGAATATACCTGAATACCGCAAGCAACAGGTGGAAAATGAATCTTAATGAATTTATTATTATTGTTTTTCATAGGAATATAAGGAAATTGGTAATAATAGGTATGCTATATAATTATTCGAACGGAGGTTATATTAATTATTAGTGATTTTCCGTTGACAATTCTAATTAGTCAATTTAATAAAAGAATGATAGTATTATTTGAATGATTCATTGGGGGAAATTGATTCCTTAACCTTTTTATTCATTGATTTAATATTTCAGTAGTTGGTAAATTAGTTGATTCACTCATTTGTTATCCAAATTATCTAGATTAAATTAATTGATGCATAATTAGTGTTTAGAATTAATGAGGTTATTATTCGCTCCTCGTGGGATTGACAGTCCTTATCATTTTATTACTTAGTTGACCGTGTATACTTGCACGTAAATTGCTAGTGTAGAAATAACTCAATACCAATGTTTGACTTTTATTAATTTATTCTCCTATTGATTATGGTTGATTATATGTGAATTGTTCGTCATATTTTGTGCTTCATGAATGATTGTCCTGCTAGTAATTATATGGGATAACCTATATGAATTCAGGAGATGAAGTATATGTTTAGATCTGAATATGATGACATGCAAAAGTTATTCTTCTTAGAGTAATTAACGAGATTTGTATATAGGATAGGAATATACCTATATGGTGACATGTGTCAAGTTACTTGTTCAAAAGATCGAGTAGTTTGCTAGTGTTTATGATATGAATATACTTAAATACCATATGTAACCAAATTGGGAAAATGTTCTTAATGAATTTATTCATAGTTATTTTGCATAGGGATATAGTGAAATAATATGAACGAATATGTTATATAATTACTTGGGATAAAGTTATATGGATAATTACGTATTCTTGGCTAACAATTTATTATGATTGATTAGTTGATAAGAGAATAAAATGATTGAAGTAAAACATTAAGGGAAATTGTAATCTTATACTTTTAATCTATTAATATCTTTGTTAATTTGTTAATTTCCTAATTTCGATTGTTTAAATAAAATTGAGTCGATTAAGAATTAGTAATTAGAGTAATTAATTGTTACTATTTCTCGTGGGTTTGACACTCTCTTATCACTTTATTACTTGTTGACCGTGTATACTTGCACGTACGTATTTATTGATTGCAAAATCAACCAACACCTACATAGGGTCTTAATCACCTAATCCAAGTCGAGGTCCTCAGTCATGTATTTCGTAAACTCTTCATTAGCCGACATGTCTTCTATTTGATAATAGGCATTGATGCTTTGTTTGTCAAATGACACCGATTTGCCCTGAACTTGAACCACATAGTCTTGGGCCTCCTTTGCGTTGACATAGAATTATTTCACAATTAAAATTACCGCGGTCGTTAGTTGTTTAGTGAATTCTAGCCAACCCCGCTCAATAATCATGGCAGCCAAGCAACCACTTTGAGTATCATGTGGCTTGAGGCCTCATTCGGGAATTAAAGCTTTACTACCTATTAGCACATTGTAATACCTGTCCAAAGTCACTCCACTAATAAACCGCTTCTTATCATAGGCTTTGGAGGGTTTAGAGCTCTTACCTCGTTGACGCTTGGAAGACATGATTGATAAATTATGTAAAACAAACACAACAAGAAGCAAAGAGAACAACTGCTTATACAGACCACAATCAACACCAATAATGTTCCTCACCTATTCACCTAAGCTACCAAAACACAATAGGCACAACTTACACTCCAAAAATCACCACAATTGACACCAATAGAAAAACCCCAAAACATAATTGAACTTTATAGGATAATAAGGGCTTACCTGGAAAAGAGAAGCAATTTCAGTAGATGATGTTGATGTTGAAGCTTGTTTCCTTTGATTTCGAATGATTCCGATGGATGCAAGTGATGTTTGAAGTTTGTATGTATGGGAGATTTGGATATTGAATAAAATTAGGAATTGTTGGAGTTGGATTGGGAGAGGAGACTTAGGGCTTGAAGTTGATTAGAAGTAGGATTTGAAGTTTTCCCCAATTTTCTCTCGCTGCTGTAGCTTTATGTTTTCAATCTGGGCATGCAGCGCCGCGATGCCAAATTCCAGCGCTACAGCGCTTGGGTAGCAGAATGTCAAATGGGTGTCAGCGTTGCAATGCCCAAGGTCAGCGCTTAGGCGCTTGAGCCCCAGTATGCTTGGCCACGTGCACCAGCGCCCTGCTACTGCACAACGCACTTGGCTACGCCTTAACTGGCCTTAGCTGCAGTTTGGCGTTCGTGCTCACTTCTGTTTTGTTTGATATTTGTGAAAGCATTTGACATAAGTAATTAAAAACCTATTAAATGAAGACAAATCTTGCAAAATAAATTAAAGAACCACAAATTTTATATTATTTTTTTAAAAAAGCATAACATAACATAATAAAAAAACCTAGTTTAGCTAATATGCAATTAACTAAAACAAAATAAAAGTTAAACTTGGGTTGCCTCCCAATTAGCGTTTGTTTTGTAGTCTTCAGCCTGACTTCTTCCTTTTTTATCCTGGATCGGCTAGGGTGGTTAAG
The DNA here is from genome assembly GCA_034770075.1 of Aralia elata. Taxonomy (NCBI): domain Eukaryota; kingdom Viridiplantae; phylum Streptophyta; class Magnoliopsida; order Apiales; family Araliaceae; genus Aralia; species Aralia elata. The sequence continues at coordinate 13,722,151 of CM068379.1, forward strand.
GTCTCTTGGCGATTAGTTTTGCCCCTAGTCGTGCTTAAATCTTTGCCTTTTCACTTTGCCTGTCCACTTCGAGTCAGCTTCTTGGTATAGTATTGCTCCATGTAGGAACACCTTGGTTTTCTCCATATAAAATTTGGCATTCTTGAAAGGGTCAGAAATACAGCTCCCCAGAAATACATCTTTGACCACACCGTCCATTACGTCAATCCGATAGCATTCCTCAACATCACTCAGCAATTTCATTGCCTTAGACACATTAAACGTTACCTCTCGATTGTGGACTCTCATGGTAAGCTCGCCTTTTTGCACATCAGTGAGCGTTATCTCTCGGTCTTCTTCAAATTCAAGAACCATAAATTCTACTAAAAAAAATCAACTTATCCACTTTCACCAACACATCTTCTACTATTCCCCTATGTTAAAGTGATTGACCTGTCCGCCAATTGCAAGGTAACATTCGTGGGCTTAACTTCCTTTAAGCCGAGCTTCTGATAAATTAATAGTGGCATCAAATTTATGCTAGCTCCCAAATGATATAGAGCTCTATTGACGAAATGACTACCAATTGTGCTTGGAATAGTAAAGCTTCCTGGATCCTTAAGTTTTGGTGGTAGTTTCCTGTGGAGTATTACACTGTATTCTTCTGTAAGAGCCACTATTTCAAATTCACAGAGCTTCCTTTTCTTGGTCCTTCATGAACTTCATGTAGCTAGGCATTTGTTCCGATGCTTCGGCGCACAGGATATTGATATGTAGCTTTTTGAACACCTCCAAGAACTTAGAGAACTGTTTTTCCAACTTCTGTTTTGGAAATGCTGTGGAAAAGGCACTAGGGGCATAATCGGAATCTTACTGCCATTAGAGCTCAACGCTGGATCTTTCCCTGCCTTCTTTTCCTGTTCTCCGCTCTTTTTATTATTCTTTTCAGCATCAATATCTTCTTCCCTAACAGTTTGTGACTTTGGTGTGGGTACTCCAACAGTTTCGTTTAGCTCCTTACCACTGTGAAGTGTAATTGCGTTGCAATACTCCTTGCCTTCCCTCTCTCCACCTTGCCGTCCGCTCCAGTCTTTCTCTTAAAGACCCATATGCACCCAATGGGCTTAATGCCCTTAGGTAGTGAAACTAAAGTCCATACTTGGTTTTCATACATGGAGTCTATCTTATATTTCATGGCTTTTAGCCATTTCTCTAAGTCTTTACTACTCATAGCATGTTCGTAATTCAATGGATCATCATAGTTTATGATGCGTACCTCATCATCATCCTCTATGATGAATTCATACCTATCAGGTATCTTCGGTACTCTTCCAGATTTATGAATAGGTTATGGTATAGTAGGTTTTTCTACTTGGACAGGTTCATTCACTTGACCTTTAGTGGTTTGCGGTTTTTGAATTTCTTCAAAATCTATTTTCCTCCCACTAGGCCCTTCAAGGATAAACTCATCTTCCAAGAAGGTAGCATGTTTCACAACAAACACCTTTTGCTCAGTAGGATTATAAAAATAGTATCCTAAACTTTCTTTAGGATATCCCACAAATTTGCACTTATCAGATCTTGTCCCAAGCTTATCATTTTGAAACTTTTTCACATAAGTTGGACATCCCCAAGTTTTAACATGCTTAAGGCTAGGTTTTCTCCCTGTCCATAACTGGTATGGAGTCTTAGGGACGGACTTCGAAGGAACCTTATTTAGTAGATATATAGCCGTCTCTAGGGCATAACCGCAAAAGGATACTAGAAGGTCGGTAAAACTCATCATGGAATAAACCATATCTAATAAGGTTCGATTTCTTCGTTTAAATACACCATTCAATTATGGCGTTCCTGGTGGAGTCTATTGTGAGATTATACCATTTTCTTTGAGAAAATTCAGAAACTCATTGGTTAAGTATTCCCCTTCTCGATCCGATCGAAGAATCTTAATACTCTTTCTAGTTTGCTTCTCTACTTCACTTCTGAATTCTTTGAACTTTTCAAACGATTCAGATTTGTATTTCTCCAAATATACATATCCAAATCTTGAATGATCATCAGTGAAAGTATTAAAATAAGAATACCCTCCTCATGCAGTCGTTGCCATAGGTCCACATACGTCTATGTGTACCAACGCCAACAACTCTATAACTCTTTCTCCCTTTCCACTAAAAGGAGATTTGATCATTTTACCCATAAGACAAGATTCACAAGTTGGATATGATTCGTAATCAGATAGCTCTAAAAGCCTATCTTTATGCAACTTGGTTAATCTTGTTTCATTAATATGACCGAGTCTACAGTGCCACATAAATGTATAATTAACATCATCTCTTTTTCTTTTCTTAGTTTGTTCAATTTGAAATATATTTTCATGCAAGTCAAGTATGTAAAGTTCATTCAGTAAATTGCCAACACCATATAAAACATTTTTATTATAAATAGAACAACTGTAGTTCTTTATTATAATATCAAAACCATCCATATCCAATATAGAAATTGAAATAATGTTTCTTATAAGTGTTGGAACATAATAACACTTATTTAAACTAATGGACTTGCTCGTAGGCAGTGCTAAACAATAAGTTCCTACGGCTAATGCAACAACCTTTGCTCCATTTCCCACTCGTAGAATGACTTCATCTTTGTTCAGCTTTCTACTTCTGCTTAGTCCCTGCATAGTGTTACATATGTGAGAACCACAATCGGTATCCAATACCCAAGTAGAATTCTGACTTTCAAAAATATTAATTTCAATTACGAATAAACCTTGATCGGAAGTCGAAACTTCTCCAAGCTTCTTCTACTTTTGATCCGCAAGATAATCCTTGCAGTTCATTTTCCAGTGACCCGACTTATTGCAATGGTAGCAAATTCCTTTGCTTAGCTTTCTTATTATCCTTAACTTTTGCCTTGCCCTTGCCCTTAGCCTTCTTCTTTTTCTTATTTTCAGAACATACCTTGGACATCTTCCTTTTCTTGGAAGAATCATCCACTAATAAGACTTGGTTCTTGTTGGATGAGAAGTGACCTTCAGCAGTTTTCAGCATGTTAAGTAACTCAGGCAAGCTGACGTCTAACTTATTCCTGTGAAAATTCACAACAAATTGTAAGAAGGTGTCTGGGAGTGACTGCAAGATCAAATCTTGACTTAACTCCCCATCCATTATGAATCCTAACTGTCCAAGTTGTTCAATCAGATTAATCATCTTTAGGACATGAGTCTCAACGGTAGTGTCATTGGTCATTCGAGATCAGAAGAGCTCCTTAGATATCTGATATCTATCAGTCTTACTTTGCTCACCATACAACTCCTTGAGGTGCAGCAATATAGTAAGATCATCCATAGTTTCATGTTAACGCTGAAGCTCGTTACTTATGGATGCGAGCATGATGCATTGAGCCAAGATTGCATCATCTTGCCACTTTCTAAAAGTAGTAATCTCTTCCTCAAAACTGTTTCTGCAACAGTTGCAGGGACGGGGAAATTTAAGACATAAGAAATCTTTTCAGCAGTGAGAACAATTCTCAAATTCCTTAATCAGTCCGTATAATTCGGTTCGATCAGTTTGTTAGCATCAAGTATGCTACGCAGTGATAATGAGTTTGACATTTTTTAAAATTCTGCATGTGAAATAAACATCATTTTAACATACATTCATTTTATTAATTACCAAAATAAATTAGGTCTTCATTTAAATTGGTATCTCCCACTATTTTCATCAAACTATATTACCCTCAATATATAGTTCGACAATCTAATTAAAGATTTGCTAGTGAGAATAAGGATCCCATTTTAAATGTATATAGCCTTGTGTGTGCACAACAAACTATATATAAATAAATAGGTAGACAACTATTGTCAATTACATCACCATGTAACTCCTTTTAATTTTTGTCTCTTAGATTATAATGGTCAAGTGTGTGCACATCCGAACTAAAATAATCTAAGTTAAGTCAGATCCAGCATTTTCATACAAGTGAAGAGAAAAATACAGCCCTTGTGTGTGCACAACAAAACGGTAATGTTCAATTCCTTATAAACATCTAATGTAATAAAGCAACATCTTAAATATTTAATACTTGCCTTGTGTGTGCACAACAAACTCATATTAAATATTTAATACTCTATCTTTTTACCATGATAGAAGGCTACGTTCCATATTCTAAATATCTTTGAACGTTACAACTTAATATGAGTCCTTTGAGGGGTTTGTTGTAATTAGTCTCATCTTATTTAGCGCTCATGCACTATTATTTAACATGCGAAACATGTTGTATTATATAGTACATATAGTATATATATATATATATATATATATATATATAATATATATATATATATATATAGTAAACATGCACATATAGAATATTATATTCTACCCCAATTGATTATGGACTATTATTCTAGTTTGGTTCACTAGAACTACCAAGTGAACCAAAAGGTCAAATCTAGAGTGCAAGAACTGAATTTAAATATAACTATTACATTTAAATCCTGAGCTCCATTACAAACAGGTCTTCAAGCGCTCCTTGCTCCTTTATCTCCAATTCTTCAAAATAATTCTAACTAATCCTATTACATAAACTGTTTACAATAAATAGAAACCTTGATCATCAGTCAAGGGAAAGTACATAGGAGGAGGATAGAATTTATATTAAGAAAAATTAGAGAAGACGAGATACACAGACCCCATTTATAAAACTCATTCATTCATGCATTCTCATAGAATAAAATCCACTCATCCATTAATCAATAGTCCATAATCAATCTCATTTATTATCATACATATCACCATATGCATCAATAAATAATATTCATCTCATGAATAATAAAACCATTCCATATATGCATTGATATCATTTAACGGACAATTTAAAGTTGCATTAAATCCAATTTCAAGTATAAAATAACTCTTTATTTTAATTATAAAATCATGTAAAATAACTCTTTATTTTAATTTTTGAAAATTTGTAAAAAAATATCAAAATCACAAAATCTGCCAAGGTGGCGCTGCGGTGCCGGGGCGTGTCCGGCATAGGGATACGGTGCTGCGGTGCCATGTCTAACAAAAGGACACGACGTTATGGCGCTGGCTTCCAGAAACTATTTTTCAATTTTTCCTGAAGTCACGAATTTGATCAATTTTTCATCAAAAACTCGATTTTCTACAATTATTTTCAAAATTCATGATTTTATATAACATATTATGCCCAATAAATTGTTCCAAACATATACCCATACATATACGGAATCAAAATAATTAATAATTCACATAAAGTTTGGCTCTGATACCACTCATAAGGTTTGTATATAACGTGAACACGCAATCAAATTACATAAATAAAGCGAAAGCGCGATAAAATCAAATTTTAAAATTTTATACAAACCATCACCATGATCTTTCTTTATGCACAATTATTAATTAAACGAAAGAGATAGAGAATAAGAAATTATACTCTCGTAGAACCGTGCTTCCTCGGGTACAAGTTTAACTTCAATTCCTTCGTGTTGTTCTTGAATTCCACCGATTAAATTCCTTCTTTCGATCAACGTTATCCACCCAAGTGTTTGGCCTCTAGAGGTGATCCACCAAGAAATATTATGTAATCAAGAAGATGGGTGTTGACAAAACTCTAGTTTCTATCTCTATAGAAATTGTAAGTGCTTTCTCTCTAATTCTAATGGAAGTGTGTGTAAACCTAATCTATGATAAGACTCCTCTTATTTTTAGATGTAGGAAACCCTACTAAACTATTTAGGATTAGGTTTTTATTTATTCTAATTAAACTCTTTTAATTAATTAAACTCTTAATCCAATTAAGAATTTATGAGAGTACTTCTATTAATTAATTCTCAATCCTTATTAGGAATTAAATAATAATGATAGTAATAATAATAATAATAATAAAACTTTTCTTATCAATTTGTATTTAATATTTTCAAAATATTAAATAATAAATATTAAGCTATTTAATTTATTTTATCTCCATAGATAAAATTAATAAACTTAACTTATTATTACAATTATGTATTTATTTCTTAAATAAATATTTTTCTTTTGCGGTGTGACCCTTTAGGTTCTCCATATTAAACCGGTTGTGAATAAATCAATTAGAACAATTCTAATCTTATTTAAATAAATAAATTAAACTATTTAATTCATTTAAATAAATAAAATTTATTCTACAATAAGGGTAAGCCCCCATAGCTATCAACGACTTTCCAGATAATATAGATTTCAACATTAATCACAAAAGAACCTTTCAATGAATAGTTACCATACAATTCAATCATTCTACCATACAATCTCCCAATTAAATATAAGAAATAGAATTACTGTCAAGTCTTATTTTATTTAATTATATGCATTTCGATTCTTAAATGCACAACTCTAAATAATGCAAATTAGAAAATCTTTTCTAATTTCATTCTGCCTTGGCCAAGGACTACTGAGTTGTCATTTATCGAATCACATAGGACATTCTCATCTTCTACTAGATGTGGTAAATTCTTTGTTGATCATTCACCTATCTCCATGTACAACTTATTATACCCAAGCATACCCTTTGTTATACCCTAAAGGTCTTAAGGGACATGTCAAAGCATAATTCATCATACATAAGATACTATGATAATTTCAAGTTCAAGGATCACTTGTACTACTATCACTAGAGGAATTCTTATTGACAGGCAAGTAAAACTCCATTAGGTATTCCTTTAGCGAGTCACATTCAGTAAACTTATTCTCCCATAAGCACCTACATACTTATTTTAGTGTCTCCACACAAATGATTATGAGATCAATCATCATTTTCCTAAGAGTAAGCAAAGTATGTATTAATCTATTCGGATTCAATAATCCCCTTTTTACTAATCCATCGATTATGAAAGATTTTAGTTTTAAGCTTTCTAAGAATTTAGATCTCATTAGCATAATCATCATCATGATTCTAAAAGTATTGCTTAAAACTATGAGTTTATCACATATAACATAATAGCACCATGTAGATAAAGTAAAATACCTTTAATAAATTAATCATTTTATAAATAAATAAATAAGATTACAAAGTATATGCTACATCATATCAAATATAATTGGCTTGTGTGCATACTACTTTCAGATTAAACAACAGTCGAACAAAAGTCTGGGTGAGTATGTGAAGAGGTTTAGGGAGGCAGTTGGCATTGTGACAAACGTCAATGTTACTCAAGCCTCGGGTTCTTCACCACGGGACTGGACACAGAGAAGTCGCAAAAACTGTTGAAGGACATCATGTTCAATCCTCCGAATGACTTGTTTGAGGCATATGATAGGCAAAAAATTTAATTGCGATTGACGACGCTATGAGGAGCCTTAAGCCCCAGATGTGTAGAACAGGCAGGCCTCAGGATAAAGATCGGGATCAGGATAAGAGTTATGATCCCAGGCCGGAGACAACCAAAGAAAGGGTTCAGCAACTGGACTACGGGGAACGACCCCAAATCGGGGTGTCAATAAGGTCTATACTCTGGTCAACACTGACCGTGCTAGAGTGATGGAGGAGATTAGAGACAAACCATTCTTCGAGCCTTGCCCATTGAACAACCGTGCGTTAAGGGGAAATTTGAACTTATTATGCCATTATCATCAAAACGCTGGGCATTCAACTGAGAGATGTTGGCAGCTGAAAATTTTAATTGAGGAGAATATCCAGAATGGTGAGCTGGTGCATTATGTTGTAGGTCGGGGAAGGTCAGAACAGAGGCGTGAAGATAATGGTGTGGAACGTGGTAGGGATCGGTAACCTGATCAAAATATGCCCGTTCGTCAGGTAGTGGGCGTTATTACTGGAGGATCGGTGGGGTGTGTGTCAGGTAAAAAGCGAGGTGACTCACTGGAATCCATCCTTACAGTGTCCGAACAACCGACTAGAAGGGAACGACCACACCCAAACATAGTGATTTCTTTCTCTAACGAGAATTACTCACTTGACACGGTGGAACCACATGAAGGAGCACTAGTGTTTACTGCACAAGTTGGGCCGGTGGACATGAGGAGGATTATGATTGACGAGTCTTCGATTGAAATTCTCTATAGTCATGCATATTAGAGGTTGGATCTGGACATCGCCCGACGTTGCTATCGCAACAAATTGATATCCTCTAGGGTCGGGGTCAGTAAACAAAGACAGATAATAGCGATCGAGGTGGAGCCATTTACTGAAGTTACTAATGAACCTCTTGCTTTACTTACTAAAGAGACAGAGGATATGGAGTTGATTCTGGAATTTAGAAAAGACGGTTAAGGTCAGATCGGGACTTGGAGAACCTCTTCGAACGGGTTTGCTGGACCTTTTACGGGTGTACGCGGATATCTTTGCTTGGGTACCTAGTAACATGTCGGGCATCGATGAGTCGGTAGTTGTCCACCGTCTCAGAGCATAAATCCTACCCGAAAGCCTGTCCAGTAAAAAAGGAGAATTTTTCCTGGAGCGACAAAGAATTATTGATGATGAAGTGACCAAGTTGTTAGCGGCAATTTTATTTTTAAAAATGACTATCTAGAGTGGTTGGCTAACGCGGTGTTGATTCAAAAGCAGAATGGGAAGTTGAGGGTGTGCATCGAATACACAGATTTGAATAAGGCTTGCCCGAAGGACTTTTATCCATTACCACACCTCGACCAACTCATCGATGCCACTTTCGGACACGCTCTGTTAAGTTTCTTGGATGCCTTCTCGGGATATAATCAGATTTCGATTCTTAAGGAGGATATCCCGAAGATGAACTTCATCACACATCGGGCTATCTATACTTGCAAGAAGATATCATTCGGACTAATTAATGCAGGGGCAACTTACCAGCGTATGATGAATAAGGTGTTCAAAAGGCAGATTGGGCGTAACATGAAGCTATATATTGACGACATGATCGTCAATAGTAAGGCAATTCGGGACCAATTAGTGGATTTAGAGGAGTGCTTCCAGACTATTCAGGATCACAATATATGCCTGAACCCGACTAAGTGCACATTTGGTCTTGGTTCGGGAAAGTTCCTCGTGTATCTGGTTAGCAAATGAGGGATCGAGGCCAATTCGGGAAAAATAAAGGCTATACTAGATATGAAGGCCCCCCAAACCTTTAAGGATGTTCAGCGATTGACAGGACAAATTGTGGCTCTTCGAAGGTTTACGTCTCAATTGGCGAAAAGATGTCTCCCATTTTTTAACACATTGAAGGGGTCGAAGAACGAAAAGACCTTATAGTGGACTTTGGAGTGTGAAGATGCCTTCTAGGGAATAAAAAGGTATCTGTCTTCAACGCCGTTATTGATGAAGTCAGTTTCTTCTGAACCATTATATTTGTATCTGACAACGAGTTCGTTAGCAGTTGGAGCTGTTGACACGAGCATAACGGGGTTAGAATTTTTTGTTAATCTATCGACTCGAGCGTTAAGGGTTCAACAAATGATTTTAATTAATTGGGCTGAAATTTATTCAAGAATGTTTGAAATGGAGCTCAATTTGAGCGGACCACGAGGAAAGGATCATTCATTGCAAGCCAAGTCATCAAACCAAGTCAAGCCATCAAATCCGTGTTTATTTGGGTCATCTAGTCCGCAACGAAACCGCAATTCATTTTATAAAGGGAATGGATTCAAGGAACACATCAACGTGTTCGTTTGGGGATTTGATTCTAAGCTCAATGATTTGGTCCATACAAAGGTTCATGTTTGGTGGCAGAAGCAAAGAAGGAGTAAAGGTTCAAATTTGGGTTCATTGGACAAAAACAACAAAAGTTAGCAAAGTAGCGGACAGAATAATCCGGGCCGCGACACTCCCTTCTTTGGGCCGCGGCATTCCAGTCCAGGTCGCGGAGCTTCATTGCTAAGCCGCGGCGCACTAGCGCGTTTTTGGCAGATTTTTGTACGTGAAAAATGCACGGAATTTTAGGGATTTTACTAGTTTTTCCAATTCTAATGTACTCCCTTCGTCCCAGGATAAAAGTTCTCCATTGACTTTTATGGTCAAATTGACCATTTTTCAAATCAATATATCTTATTATATATATATAAAGCCTATAAACATTATAAACTACATACAATTTAGTATTAATCTCAATATTTTCTTTTTGAAAATCTAAATATATATGTTTAATAGTTAATTTTAAAAATGGTCAATTTGACCACAAAAGTCAATGAATGACTTTTATCTTGGGACGGGGGGAGTATTTAGGATATTTATTAGTTTGAGATTTGATTCCATATTGATTTCTTATTTCCTTATGAGTTTAGGATTTCTCTTGTTTAGTATAAATAAGAGATTAGCTGATGTAAACATTAATTAAGACATCAGATTTATTCAATACAATTATTTTGTGAGATTATTCTCTACTTTTGTTTCTTTGAAGAATTCCTAAGTTATTTATTAGTTTTTCTTTAAGATTCAATTTGACTTATCATACAACAATTCATAGTTGTATATGGCGTCTTCTATCGCATCAATAGTCGATTGTACCAAGATTACCGCTTACATATAAGCGATGGACTAAGGTGTTGTTGGTGTCCATTCAACGCAGATTTCCGAACGTGAGCAATTGTACCAAGATTACCATCTACATATACGCGAGGGGTTAAGGTGTTGCGAGCAATTCACCATATAACATTTTGGTAGAAACGATCTGGACGACGACCACCTCACTCAAGTTTATCATTTGGTATCAAAGCTAAGCCTTTATTTTGTTTGCTTTCTATTGTTGGGGAAAATAATTATTTATTATAAATTGTTTGGTATCCGTAAGTTTCGAGATTGTTGAGAAGTCATTCAAGAAGGGTATAATTTGCGATCATGAATTCTTATTGGTTATCATAGTCATACAATCTATATTTGTTCTTGATAAGTTCTTGTTGAATTGAATAATAAACTATGATTATTATTTGGTGAATTCGAAAAAGAACCTATAAAGAGAGAATAATAGAGAGGTAAAAGGCAAGAGTAGCGAGATTATTAGAGGGTAAAAGCCAAATTGAATGATACACGAGTGATTTGATAATTATGCGATACATTGTTGAGCGAAACACGTAAGAGAGTGTGTGAGGAAAAAAAAGTTTATCTACAAATCTTTGTTTTGCAGTAAATATGTATAGTTATAATTGTGAAAGTACTAATGGGTCTCGAAGGAATTCTTTCCAAGGTAGAAATGATCCAGATGCTTATTTGTGATGGGAGGAAAAAATAGAGCGAGAGTTTGACTATCATGACTATTCCGTCTGAAGGAAGTTCAAATTGGCAATTCAAGATTTTCTGATCATGCAGCTACATGGTGGGATAAACTTGTGATTAGAAGGAGAAGATTTGAAGAACATTCGATCAAGACATTGGAAGAATTAAAAATTATCATGAGGAAGCGGTTTGTTCCGAGACAACTTAATCGGAGGAATGAGTATGCATCTCCAAGATGTGTGGAGCAACCTTCAAGGCGATCAACGTGGGGATGATGACAAGGAGGTTTATAGACGGATAGATAGCAATGGAGATTCGTATCGGAGACAATCACGAGAAATTCCTAGGGCGTATATGGAACTGGTATCATTTGAGGACATCATGAGAACATATAATGAGATAAAGGACGATTATTTGAAGCGGCGACAAAACATCTCTAAGGCGCAAAAGGGGCAAGATCAGCCTAGAGAGGTGGATGATGGAATAGAATATGCAATCCAAGAAAAATTGTTAGATTCCAGTGTACTTGATGAAGTCCATGAAGATCTCGAGATTGTACAAAAAGATCGTGATCAAAGGCAAGAAAGTGAGCTACAAAAAGAAAGTGAACGACAAAAAGAAATTGTTCAAAAGATTTAAAGTGGAAAAAAGAAAAGATTGAAAAGAGTGAGGAAGAGAACAAAAGAGAGATTGAGAAAAATGAGAATAAAAAAATAGAAAGATTGAAAAGAATGAGAGTGAAAATAAATGAGAGAATGAGCAAAAAGAAAAAGAGAGAAAAATAAGTGACTATGAAAAAGAGAGTGAGAGCGAAAGAGAATTGTATTTTGAAAAGCCAATGATTGTACATTCGTACAAGATGACACTTTTGAATACTAACCAGATTAACTCTGTTTTTATTTAGTTCTGTTGTTTCTCTTATACAGGTGAGAGATTGCATACCTAGTGCTATCATTCCATACCCGTCAGCTTATGGTGTTCTTGAGAAAACGAAGGAGTCACCGAGGCAAGTTAGAGAGTTGGTAGAGAGAGGTATTGTGGGTGAAGTCATGAGTTCATGTGTTGTTAATGAAATCATATTACCTAAGGAGGATAAGACGTCGAGCATGTTTGTCGTTTTTAATTTGGTAAACAAGTATCGTTGTTATTTTCTTTTATTAGATAATATGTTTAATAAATTGTATAGTACTTATGTTTTATCTATATTTGTTGAAGACCATGTGCTGATATTGCCTAATCAAGTTAGCTTAAGAGATTGTGATAAATGGAAAGTTGTGTTAACATGTGATTTATATAGGTGGATAGTTATCTCGGTTCGATTAACTAATGCATCTAATGTTTTCATAAATTTGTTAAAACATGTTTTGCATGCTTCCATTGATAAATTTGTGTTTAGCTATTTTGATGGTAGAATCATCTTTGTCATAAACTATGGAGGTTATTTGATATTTGTTGAGTTAGTTTATGATCATGTTGCCTATTCTCGTTTTCAGTGTTCTTACTATCATTTGGTATATTCTTGTTTTCAATGTTCTAAGTTACATGAAATTCATTTTAGGTTTTCTTATCTATATGTTGAGTTAGGTTTTCATGCTGATCAATCTTTACATGACTTGTCGTTAGTTGACAGTGGTAGTATAACGACCCCAAAACCCGGTCACCTTGACCTCAGGTCTGGTTCGCCACGATACTACATATACAATACAATTCTCTATGACGTAAAAGTAATTTCTATAATATTACAATATATCTCAATCTAATCCCAGGTTTTCTAACCTTTAATCGTTCAAATCATTCTAACTCAGAGTATACAATACATCAGCTTGTAAATATTAGTGCAACATTAAAATAATGCAATGTCATGACATAGATTTTTAATTCTTCTTTTAAACATTTTCCCTTCAATCATCTTCTTCTGACCAGTCAGGTCTTTCCACGCTAACTACAAAAAAATCTGTTTGTGGCGTAGGTGAGCAACTACGTTGCCCGCAAGTTTGACAGTTACACATAACACATAAATCATGTATCATGCATGCTTCACAATATTTCCATGTATGACAGTTATACATGTAAACATATTAACACGTAAATCACATATCATCGTATTTTTCATTGCACAGTATAAAGTTCAAATTGAACAGTTCAAATGGACATCACAGCTAAATCAACCGTTCATAGCATGTTGTAATATAACAACGCGTTAACATATAATGACATTTTACACATAAGAGCAAGTTCTGAAAAACTTGCCTGCCAGCCTGTACTTTCCTCAATTATGTCACTCACTTCTTCCAAACGGTAACCTACATCATCCATAAGGATTTATTTAATTAAGTTAATCGTTACCTAATAATAATTATCGTCGGTATTAATCGTAGCCTAATTCGATAATTATTCTTTCGACTCAATTCAACCTTAAACGTCCCCTTACATTATTTTTATAATATTTTTATAAAAATATGTGGTTAACCTTTACTTAGACTCATACGTCTCATAACATCACATTTTAGTCGATAGAAATTATATTAATAATTCTCGACTTGATTTTACTTAATTATTTTTAATTCGTTGGAAGCCTAATTCCCCCATTAAGCCTCCTTAACTATTTTATTATTTTTTTTCTTTTCAGAACACACATATATACATATATTCCATACACAAAAATAATTTTTGTGGAATTTTTTCTTTTTATTAACTATTTTTCAAAAACCCATTTTTAGTTCGTAACTTGTCAAAATTAACTATATCGCGCTAAACTTCAAAAATTCCGAACTCTTTCCAGAATCTTATACATTTTAACATGAAGTTACAGTTTAAATTTCGTGCTCATCGGAGTTATAGAACTCAAGTTATAGCAGTTTTCGTCAAACAAATTCAAATATTGAATTGGTCATATCTCACTCATCCGAAGTCGGAATATGTTCATCTTCAGACCAGAGCTTCGTTATACTATCTAGTTTCATTTTCCAAAAGGACTTAATTTATTTCGATGTTTAAGTGGTCCAAACAGTCCACCCGAAAAAGTGGCAGATTGCTTTTTAGGATTTTCCAGCTTTGTCCTGTTTTGGTAGAAAAATCATAACTAATTCATTTCAAAATATTTCTAGTTGATTCTTATTTTTTTGTTTAGCTTACTTTTAGAGCTTTCTTTTCATATATGGCTCGCTGCCTAACTCTTTATACACAAAGAGTTATGGTCTTTATAAAAATAGGGTAGCAAACTACTTTTCTGAAAATTTCCAGATTTTGTGTTCTTCGTTCCTTTAGTTTGATTTCTTGATTTCTCTTATTCGATTCTTGTTTATCCATGATTAAACCATCACATATCAATATGAACATATCTTCCTTACATATATTTCATAAAAATTAACATCTACACATAAATATCCAAAAGATTAGCTAGAGTTTACCTTTAAGCTAGTTTTCTTTCTTCTCTTTATTTCATAGCTTTTCTTCCTCTTTCATGCTTCATGGTTACATACCATTTGAGATACATACAAAACACCTTAATATGGTGAGTATTTCTTCTTCTTCTTCTTCTTCTTCTTATTATTATTATTATTATTATTATTATTATTATTATTATTATTATTATTATTCTTGTTCTCTCTTTTCTTCCTCTCTCTTAATTTCCTACGGGAGGGAGTGTGAGGAATGGAAGATGAAGTGTTGAAAATTTGCCTAATTAAGCTTAATCATTTAGCCAACATTAAGGGCAAAATGGTCATCAACCATTGCTAGGAAAGGGCATAATGGTCTTTAAAACATCTCAAGGAAATTTCCTAAAAATTTCCTCCTAGGACACAATGGTCATAAGCAATTTTCTTCAAGGATAAAATTGTCATTCCCCCATTTCTAGGAAACTTCCTAGCAATTTCTTCTTAGGACACAATGGTCTTTAATAATTTTCTCTAAGGACAAAATAGTCTTTCTTTCATTATTAGGAAATTGTCTAGAAATTTTCTTTAAGGATACCATGGTCATTAATACTTTTTTTTGGGACAAAATAGTCATTCCCCAATTACTAGGAATCTTCCTAGCAATTTTCTTCTTAGGACACATGAGTCATTAATCACTTTTTCTTGGATAATATAATCATTTCTCATAATTTTCTACATTTAACTCAAACATGGTTAGTTCCTAACTATAGTTATTCTACTAATTAACACATGTCCCATTATTTTAGGCTACTAAATTAAATTCTCATTGAGCTTCTTCATTGGACTTGTCACAAGTTTTTAATTAAATAACTTGGGCCATCTTAATTTTTTAAAATTGGGCTTGACAATATAATTTTTTGGACTTTTCTTATATAAAGTTAGACCAAAATTTGGGCCAACTTAATTCTCCACAACTATTTTATACATTGGGCTTGCAACCTAGATTAATTTCTTACTAGCAAATACATAATACACATACTAGCAAATAAATATATATCACATATATTTATTTACTCATCACACTTACACAAAATATTATCCATATAAACTTCATTTTATTAGAACAAAGTACATACATTAATTCACTAATTTTAACTAAGTGAATTAATTAACTCATATATGAAAATTTAGTTCATAATAATTCTATCATCGTCTAAGGCTCAATATTCAAATTATAATATTTAATAATATAATTTTAATTTAATCTCAATTAATTAATATTAGTTAATTAATTCCATCAACTTTCTATAATGATTTAATTAACTATTAAATGTTATTTTCCCAATATATGTATATATTTTACATCTATATATACACATTTAGTCCATTACACAACATCACATACTTCACATTATATGAAACACATATATACATATGTCCAAATCTACTTTATCTCTTAATAAGAATTTTATTTATAAAATTCTTGTTTTAAAATTTTGAAATATTTGGGATATTACAGGTAGTAATCATGTTATTCTATTAGAGCAATTTTTATTACATGATTTGCTATCATTTGACATTGAGTTGAAAAGTGTTTATCATCAGATTGGAGTGAGATATGATTTACATATTTGTTTAGTTAGATCAATTGGATTAATTAATGCATTAAATGTTTTCGTATAAAATTATATTTTGCATTCATTCGTGAGAAAATTTGTTATTATTTGTTTTGATGATATTCCTATTTTTGTTAACGCTTGAAAAAATTCTTTAGCATGTGTTGAGTTTGATTGTGATCGGCGTAGTGTTAATTATGCTATTGAGTTTTCATCTTATGAGGGCAGATGTGACCTTTTTATTCCATTAATGCAATTAGTTGATTTTGGATTTGCTATTTGCTATTTTCGGGGAGACGCACATGATTCATTGTGTGAATCATTTCGGACATGGCATTGAGAGTCTACAGGGAAGTATTTTGAATATTGTTCTAGTAGACTATGCGTGTGAATTTGAGTTATTTGATTTCTTTGTGTTTAAACAAAAGATACTTGTTGATTGCGTTTGTTTTGTGTTTAATCCAGGAATTCAAAAGTGTTTGCATCTGCGATGTGAAAAGTTTCAAAGATTATTATTTGATCCGGGTGCAATGGAATAGATGTTGGTACGAATGATCGAGATCATAAGATTCACTTTTGATCCGAGAATTCGTCATTGGGTATATTTACGAATGGACGAGATCGTCACGTTGGTTTTTGATCCGGGGATTCGTGAATGGAAGTTGATGAAGTGTGAAGGGTTCTACATACTGACGTTTGATCTAGGAGGAGATAGAGCTTTTCATAGTTTTGTTTGTATTTATTTTATTACTTATAGGTTTATTTTACTAGGTAGGAATTTCGTTTGCATATTTGCTTTGGTTTCTAACTTAGTTTGTTTTGCTGTAGGGATAGATTTGTGGACGAATCCTTTTTGAGAGGAATAGATGTTAGATTTGAGGACAAATCTTTTTGAAGAGGAGGGGAATGACACAAACATGAGGGGGTCAGAATTTTTCGTCAATCTATTGACTCGAGCGTCAAGGGTTCAACAAATGATCTTAATTAATTGGGCTAAAAATTATTCAAGAATGCTCGAAATGGAGCTTAATTCGAGTGGACCACGAGGAAAGGATCATTCATTGCAAGCCAAGTCATCAAACCAAGTCAATCCGTCAAATCCGTGTTTATTTGTGTCATCTAGTCCACAACGAAGCCGTAATTCATTTTATGAAGGGAATGGATTCAAGGAACACATCAACACGTTCATTTGGGGATTTGAATCTAAGCTTAACGGTTTGGTCCATACAAAGGTTCATGTTTGCTGGCAGAAGCAACGAAGGAGTAAAGGTTCAAATTTGGGTTCATTGGAGAAAACAACAAAAGTCAGCGAAACAGTGGACAGAACAATCCGGGCGGCGACACTCCCTTCTTTGGGCCGCGGCATTCCAGTCCAGGTCGCGGCGCTCCATTACTGAGCGCGATGCACTAGCGTGTTTTTGGCAGATTTTTGTACACGGAAAATGCACGAAATTTTAGGGATTTTACTAGTTTTTCCAATTCTAATGTATTTAGGATACTTATTAGTTAGAGATTTGATTCCATATTGATTTCTTATTTCCTTATGAGTTTAGGGTTTCTCTTGTTTAGTTTAAATAAGAGATTAGCTGATGTAAACATTAATTAAGACATCAGATTTATTCAATACAATTTTTTTGTGAAATTATTCTCTTTTTTGTTCTTTGATGAATTCCTAAGTTTTTTCTTAGTTTTTCTTTGAGATTCAATTTGACTTATCATACAACAATTCATAGTTATGTGTGGCGTCTTCTACCACATCAATAGTCGATTGTACTAAGATTACCGCTTACATATAAGCGAGGGGTCAAGGTGTCGTTGGTGTCCATTCAATGCAGATTTCTGAATGCGAGCAATTGTACCAGATTAACGTTTACATATAAGCGAGGGGTTAAGGTGTTGCGAGCAATTCACTATATAATTTGGTAGAAACGATTCGGGTGACGACCACCTCACACAAGCGTGTCGTGGAGTCTATTAGCTATTTTGGTAAATGAGTCGGGTGAAAAACAGTTTCTAGTTTATTATGTCATCCATGCTCTTCGAGATACTGAGACTCAGTATCCGAACTTAGAGAAGTTTGCTTATGCGTTGATAATAGCTAATCGGAAGCATCGACACTATTTCCAAGGGCAGGTGGTGGGGGTGTATACTAATCACCCCCTCAAGAGAGTACTACACAAGTAGAATGCCTCGGGTTGGCTCGTTATGTGGATAATGGAGTTGAGTCAATGATTAGTAGGTTTAATACTTACAAATTGGGTATCAAATGACTTGGATTATTGATTATTTCTATTCTTTTATGTTGTTTTTATGCGTTTTATGTTTTGGTGTAGGTTCTATGCCTGGGAACTGGTTTGGTAGCTTTTGGATGGAAGCAGTAGTGAAAAGATCAAGGATTGCAGGATCACAGAGCAGCGCGGTCGTGCCCAAATTGAACTAGGGAGCAGCGCGACCGCGCCACACTTCAGACTCAATTTTATTCCATCTGCCATAGCAGCGCGCCCGCGCCCAATTTCAGCTTATTTCAAATGCGGTCGTGTCGGTTTGATTGTTGACAAGAGTTGACTTTTCACTTATTTGAAGCATTTGACGTGTAATTTAATTCTTAAAAATTCTAATTAATAGGATTCATATCAAAAGACTATATATTGTCTTTTATGTTCAATACTTTAGGATTCATTCAACTTAGTAAAAAACCCTAGATTCAGATATTTTTGAGGATCGAAGCAATTGAGCAAGCAAGAAGGATTCATCGCAGGAACTGAATGAGGGATTCAAGGATTGCAATTACAGATTCTATTCTCTTCCATAATTTTCTAGTTGTATTTTGAATGCCTTATCAATTGTGGATGATGAATTTTGATTCAATTATGAACTAAATTCTCTTTTAAGATTACAATGGATCTTATTGCGTAACTTTTATTGATATGCTTCCTTGTTAATTTTTGTTAATTATTATTGGGTTGTCTATCATAGTTTGTGATTAATTGATTAATTGTCTGGCCAATAATTACCGTGATATTTTATATGAACTCGAGAGATGGATTATAGATTTAGATCTGATCATAATAGCATGTGATTGTGTTTTCTACATGGTGATGGAACTCATAATTTGTGTCTAGGATAAAATATACCTATACGCCGCATATAATCTGATAAGGAATCTGTGCTTTAAATCCTCTTTAATTGTAATTCATATAGAGATATAGTGAATTAGTTAACTAGGGTGTTTACATTAATTCTATCATCTATGGATTTAAGTTGATTCGTTTATGATACATCGAGAGATGGTTATAGATGTGTTCTTCATTAACCATCCGAAATAGTTAGCATAATTTAACAGAAAGTGTATTGATCTAAGTGAAACAATAAGTGAAATTGTAATCTTAAGTCCCCAACATCTAATTTCAATCTTGTGGTTGTTAGCATTAGTTTATTTAATTTCTTAGTTTATAAAATTCACAATTTTAATCAATTCTTTAATAAAATCGAGTTAATACAAAATTGGTAGTTGTTAGTATAAATTACAAATTTTCTCTGTGGAAATGATACCCTCTTATCATTATATTACTTATGGACTGCGTATACTTGCATATTTTGCTAGTATAGATTTAGGCAAACAAGTTTTTGGCGCCGTTGTCGGGGAGTAATTTGTGTTTATAATTTTCAATATCAGTTTAATTAATTCGGTTTTAGTTAAATATTTTTGTTTTTCTTTTTATTCCCTGTTTCAGGTGATTTTGACTCGTTTATGCGAACGCGATCAAAACAACCGGAACTTGTGCAGTGCGAGGACGATATTGAGAAAAAGTTACGACAATTGAGAAAGTTCTGCCAAGAGACACTAGAAAAAGAGAAAATGGCAAACGAAGAGCAGAAATCATTAAGGGATTATGTCATGCCTAAGATTGATGAAATCAAGTCAAGCATCACAAGACCAACCATCACTGCTAACTCCTTTGAGATTAAGTCGGGTACAATTCAGATGATTCAAAACTCGATACAGTTTGGGGGATTAGCTAATGATGATCCGAATGAACACTTGGTGAGTTTCTTTGAGATATGTGGCACATTCAAGTACCATGGGGTTACGGATGATGTTGTTAGACTGCGGTTGTTTCCATTCACATTAAGGGACAAAGCAAAAAATTGGTTGCATCCGTTGCCCCCGGGATCCATCACTACGTGGGATGGCTTGGCCCATAAATTTCTAGCAAAGTTCTTTTCGCCAGCGAAGATTGCAAAAATGAGAAACGACATTACTACTTTTGAGCAATAACATGGAGAATCTATGTATGAAGCTTAGAAGAGGTTTAAGGAATTATTGAGAAGATGTTCACATCATGGACTACCCAAGTGGCTACAGGTTCAGATGTTTTACAACGGGTTAAGTAGTAATACTTGGACGAGCATAAACGCAGCTGCGGGAGGTGCACTTATGGCCAAGAATTTTGATGAGGCATTTAATTTGTTAGAAACTATGGTCGCCAACAATTACCAGTGGCCTACTGCAAGGACGACATAGCCTAAGGTAGTCAGAGTGTTGGGAGTTGATGTAGTTCCATTCCTCTTACCTCAAATTGCAGCGCTTGTAAAGAAAACAGATGCAGTTGGTGGAATAAACATGCAACAAGTGGTTGTAATGTGTGAGTTGTGTGTAGGATCACACTCGACGGAGCAATGTGCAATAAATCCTGAGGCAGTCCGATTTATAGGGAGTTATAATTGACAACAGAACCAAAACAGTTATAACCAGGGATGGAGGAATCATCCTAACTTCTCGTGGAGCAATAATCAAGCTCAGAATCCATCTCCAAGACAAACTTATCCACCGAGTTTTCAAAATCAAGTCGCTCCCCAAGCGGAAAAGCAGCCGTGCTTAGAGGAAACATTAGTAAAATTCATTACATCTAGTGATAAGAGAATGAGTGATCAAGAACGGCTACTAAATCAAATGGATTTGAATGCAAAGAGTTAAGCAGCAGTAATTCGGAATCTTGAAAACCAAATGAGACAAATAGCCAATATGTTGAATAGTAGACCATGTGGAGCTTTGCCGAGTAACACAAAAGTCAACCCAAAAAATGATGGGAAAGAGCAGTGTCATGCTATCACACTTCGGAGTGAAAATGAACTAGATGAGCCGAATGCCGAAAATCAAGAAGAGGTGCCAAGTGAATCGGGTAAGGAGGACGAAAGTAGGAGTAAGAAAACAGATGAAAATCAAAAGGTGAGCCCGAAAGAGGAAATACAAATTTTAGTTGTGCCTTATGTGCCTTTCCCTTAATGATTATAAAGTCAAAAGCTCAAGAATCAATTCGCTAAATTCATTTAAGTTTTCAAAAAGTTGCACATCAATATTCCGTTTGTCAAAACGTTAGAGCAGATGCCTAGCTATGCGAAATTTTTGAAAGATATATTATCCAGGAATCGAAGGTTTGAGGATTTTGAAATTGTGGCATTAACGAAAAAGTGTAGTGCAATCCTCTAGAAAAAGCTTCCACCAAAATTGAAAGATCCGGGGAGGTTTATAATTCCTTGTTCAATCGGAGATCAATGTGTTGGGAGAGCTTTGTGCGATTTGGGAGTAAACATAAACCTCATGCCATTATCTATATTCAAGAAGCTAGGTTTAAATAATGTAAAGCTGACAAATGTTATCTTACAGCTTACAGATAGATCGAACACGTATCTGATGGGTATTGTGGAGGATGTACTGGTGAAGGTAGACAAACTAATTTTTTCGGTAGACTTTTTGGTATTGGATTTTGAAGAGGACAAGGATATTCCAATTATCTTGGGAAGACTATTCTTGGCGACCGGACGAACACTGATTGATGTGCAGAAAGGGGAGTTAATAATGAGAGTAAACGACCAAGTAGTTACAATTAATGTATTCAAAGCAATGAAATTCCCAAACGGCGTTGAGGATTATTCTCTAGTCAACGAAAGCTATGACATGATTTGTAAAGATTTTCAGGGGAGTATTGGTCTAAAAACACTGGTTGGAGAAGAAGTTCAAAGTAAGAATCATCAAACAGTTCTTAAAAAAGGGCAGTTAGTGAAACACTATTAGGGTTGCATAGTTAATGGCAAGAATATCCAATATACTGTAGCTGCACCCGACTGAAACAGGGAGTAGTCAGGCTGAAAGACTTTAATTCAAGCGCTTGATGGGAGGCAACCCATACGTTTATTTCTGTTTATTTCAATTTTTAGTAATTTTTAGAAGTAAGTAGTTATTTAAGTTATTTTTAGTCATATTAATATGCTATTTTATGTTTCTATAGGTTACACGTTGACGTTGCTGTCATAAAGGTCAAACAAGAGAAAATAAATTTTTTTGCCAGAAAGCAGCACAGCGCAGCTGCGCCCAAATTGTATGAGAGAGTAGGCCACGCTTGGTGTCAGAATATGAAATAGCTGCGCTGCCAGGGTAGTGCGGCCGCGCCGCGATTAAAACTCAGTTGTTAAAATCCGGAAGTAAGTTGACCCGGCCTTATTTCTTATTCCAAACTTTCCTATTCCAAACTAACACCCTAACCCCCTCACTTTCCTATTCTAAACTTCCCACTCCCTCCCACTACCAAAACCCACGAATCACACTCTAAACCCTATTCCCCTTATTTCCCCCTACGACCCTCATTCCTGAACTTACCATTGCCTTCTCCAAAGCCACGACTCAACACCCACTTCTCCACACTGCAAGTTCTAACCTATTAAACCATCAAGTGCCAACTAATAACTGGGTTACTCTGTTGAAGAGCAGTGTAACAAGGATTGAAGATAGCATAGCAGGCATATACAGACATGTAAAATGGATTTCTTCTTCATTAAAGGTAACTTGTCATCTTTGAGGAATTGGGTGTTTACTGAATTGCAATTGGGAGTTACTAGGGTTGTTAAATTTGTCTGTGGTTGGCTTTAATTGGGCTGAGTGCATTGCACTAGAAAGCATACATACAAACGGGGATTATTGTTAGGTAAAGACAAAGTGCACCTCAAGTGTTTGAGAAAAGTATTGACATAGTACATTGGTGGACTTTGCATAAGTTTGGGGGAAGTCTAAGGGCTACAACTTGTGATACTATTAAGGTCTGATAGTAAAGTTATAATGGTATCAAAAAGGTAACGAGGTGAGTCATCTAGTTCCCATGAGCACAACGTACCAAAAATATTTGAAAATACCAGATTCGTTACTGCTGAGGCTAAGAGATACTTTCACCGTGTCTTGTTGGGTAAAACATTTGTGCTGGAAAGAGGACTCAAACATGATGCTATGTTGGACGGGCAAATGATAACTATGATCAGGGAGGATGGGATGGTTGATATTCACATAAACTCTTATAGCAGCCCCAATATCGATTGTTCAAGAGCTTTATGTGAATGCAAAGATAACAAAGGATGGGACCGCATTCGTGAGGGGTTGTCAGGTGTCCTATTCCAAACAAAGTATTAATGTTTTGTTTCACCTGCCAAACGTCCAACCTAATGATTATGACTGGCTATATTCTCAGAGATGGGAGACAAAGTTAGATGACATCATGCGGATCCTGTGCAAGCTGGGCACCGTGTGGAAAACCAAACAAGGCACTTATCAAAAACTCCATTTTTCACACACGACCCTGTGCAGATATGGAAAGGCGTGGTATAGCTTCATCTATGCCAATCGGATGCCAACACGACATCAAAATAATGTAACTAAGGACAGGGACATTTTTTTATATCGCATTCTACGGGGTAAAAAAGTGGATGTGGACTATGTCATCAACTAGTCAATTTGACGATATCTGCAAGGAGGTACATCGGGTGGAATCCCGCACACCTCAGTAATTAATCGCTTATGTGTCGTGGCTGGAGTGCAGTGAGATGAGGGTGAGCCATTACAGCTACCGATGCACACTATTGATCATGCAACAATTCAAAAGTTCAAGGTGTGGGAGGTGGTCAGTCTCATTCTAGAGGGGCAGGATTCGTCCTTTCTGGCCAATGCGAGAAGGTTTTTGAGCAGCCTGTTGAGCCTCCGGAGATGCCAATACGTGGTTCCCAAGACATACTGGATAGGATGGAAAGGCGTATGCGGCAGAGGATGGATGCTATTTATACCAGTGTGGATGAGATCCGGACCTTCACTTTGCAGTTTTCAGAGACCCACTCTCAAGCATTCACTCAGCTAGGTGTCCAAGTACAGTTCCTAACATATGGTGCCACCCCAGCTTATCCTCCCCAGACACACCTTCTGATGATGATGATGATGGGGAGGACGAGGACGATGCTTCGGATTAGGGGAGTTTTTTCTAATTTTTACTTTTTGTTTATCCAATGTGGGCATTATCTGTGATTAAGTTTGGGGGGATTACATTTAGTTTATATTCTTATGTGTTTGCATTTTGTTATATATGGTTGCATTTAGTAGTTTTGCATATTGCGTCTAGTAGTTAGTAGTTAGCTGCATTATTTTATTTATCTTGTTATATTTGAATGTTTGCATTGAGTTTGTTGCATGAATCTGAGCCATAAATTGGTATGAATCTACTGTGGCCAATGATAAGATTGGTATTGCATGATTAACTTGAATCGTATTGATAGTTGATGCTTAGTTGTAATTTGAATCATGATGCTAATCTAAGCCTGTCTGAAGCTTATGTAACCGGATAACACTTAAGATTTGACTGTTTTGATCAACTTGGTTCAAGGGTTTCATAGTTTATTTCTGGAGGGAAAATTTTGGTTAAAATTTAAGGAAATTTGTGATCTGGTAGTAAAAGCTAAAATGAGGTAAAAACTTAAGTTTGGGGGAATTTACAAAAAAAGAAAAGAAAACAAAAAGAAAAGGAAATCCAAAAAAAGAAGGAAAAATAAGTAATAAAATATATTGGCTAGTTTGGTTTTGTGGCCTCTGTTACTCAGGTAACTAGATCCGTAGGGATGTCTCAAAGCCTAGTGCCCTAAAGCCAACTGGTTTAGGAGTCACTGATCGAAAGCTCAGTATATGAGTGACTTTAAAGAGCCTAAGAGAATCAGACATTGCACAGTCGAGTGTAAATGTGAGATGGAGCGTAAAACGCACTCGTAGAAGGTTAAAGGTAGAAATAAACCCCGTAGACTTGGTGATTACTTGGTTTTAGTCGGAACTGTCGTGTTTATAGGAATATTTAAGTTGAAACTATAATTTTTCTTCTAAGAAGTATGTAATGTGACAGTTTTGAACTTTATTGATTCGAATGGTTAATAAGCACACACACACACACAACATAGGCGATGACAGGTTTTGATTGATTGATTAGTTTGAGTTATTGACTTGCATTTGATTGGATATACTGTTTGAGATTGATGGTGATATCTTTGAGGCCTGTTGTTGGATTTCATATTGATTTATTGTAGGATTCGTAGGATTATTGGTTATTAGATGGCATTTGCATTGCATTATGTTGTATTGCTTAGGGACAAGCAATAGTTCAAGTTTGGAGGTATTTGATTAGTAGGTTTCATACTTATAAATTGGGTATCAATTAACTTAGATTGTTGGTTGTTTCTATTGTTTTATGTTGTTTTTATGCGTTTTATGTTATTTGTGTAGGTTATATGCTTGGGAACTTGTTTGCTAGCTTTTGGATAGAAGTAGTAATGAAAAGATCAAGGATTGCAGGATCACAGAGCAGCGCGACCACGCCCAAATTGAACTAGGGAGCAGCGCACCCGCGCACAATTTCAGTTTATTTCAAGCACGGCCGCACCTGTTCGATTGTTGACTAGAGTTAACTTTTCACTTATTTAAAGTAATTGACGTGTAATTTAATTCTTAAAAATTCTAATTAGACTAGGATTCATATCAAAAGACTATATATTATCTTTTATGTTCAGTACTTTAGGATTCATTGAACTTAGTAGAAAAACCTTAGTTTGAGATAGTTTTGAGGATCAAAGCAATTGAGCGAACAAGAAGGATTCATCGCATGAATTGAAGGAGGGATTCAAGGATTGCAATTACAGATTTTATTCTCTCCCTAATTTTCTGGTTGTATTTTGAATGCTTTATCAATCGTGGATGATGAATTTTGATTCAATTATGAACTAAATTCTCTTTTAAGATTACAATGGATCTTATTGCGTAACTTTTATTGATATGCTTCCTTGTTAATTTTTGTAAATTATTATTGGGTTGTCTATTATGGTTTGTGATTAATTGATTAATTGTCTGTCCAGTAATTATCGTGATAATTTATATGAACTTGAGAGATGGATTATAGATTTAGATCTGATCATAATAGCATGTGATTGTGTTTTCTGCATGGTGATGGAACTCATAATTTGTTTCTAGGATAAAGATATACCTATACGCCGCATATAATCTGATAGAGAATTTGTGGTTTAAATCCTTTTTAATTGTAATTCACATAGAGGTATAGTGAATTAGTTAACTAGGGTGTTCACCTTAATTCTATCATCTGTGGATTTAAGTTGATTCGTTTATGATACATAGAGAGATGGTCATAAATATTGATGAGTTCTTCATTAATAATCTGAAATAGTTAGCATAATTTAACAGGAAGTGTATTGATCTAAGTGAAACAATAAGTGAAATTGTAATCTTAAGTCCCCGTTATCTAATTTCAATCTTATAGTAGTTAGTATTATTTTATTTAATTTCCTAGTTTTATAAAATTCATAATTTTAATCAATTGTTTAATAAAATCGAGTTAATATAAAATTGGTAGTGTTAGTATAAATTACAGTTTTTCTCCGTGGGAATGATAATCTTTTATCATTATATTACTTGTGGACTATGTATACTTGCGTATTTTACTAGTATAGATTTAGGCAAACAGTCAATTTGCTCTAGAGTATCATCCACGAACAACAATAAAGGGTTAGGCCTTGGTTGATTTTGTGGTAGATGCTTGTTTTTTGAACCAAATTCGTAGGTTCAGACGGGTGAAGAGGTGTGCTCGGTTACTAGTATCCAGCTGACACAGTCCTCGTGGACTCTTTATGTGGATGGATCCTTAACTTTGGATGTTAGTGGAGCCGAAGTCATATTGACTAGCCCGAAAGGATTAAAGGTTCAATGGATTATTCGTTTTTGATTCAAAGCTACTAACAATGAAGCAGAGTATAAGCCAATTTTGGCGGGTCTTCGGTTGGCTAAGAACTTAGAGGTTCGCCACCTAATTGTGTTCAGTGACTCGCAGCTGGTGGTTAAGTAGATTGTTGGGGAATACGAAGCTCGGAGGGCAAGGATGATAAAGCACTTGGCCGAGGTTAAGGATCGACTCCACTATTTTAATTTTTACTCTTTCAGGGTGTGGACCGGTCGAGTAATCTTGTGGCCAATGCCTTGTCAAAGTTAGCCACGACAGAGGTGAATTCGTTTGGCGATTAGGTGTATTTGGAAGTTCTCGATGCCCCGAGCGTTCAAAAAGTGGAGGTCTTGGTAATTGAGAGGTCGGATTATTGGCTTACTCCTTACTTTGATTACCTTAGTGAAGGGAAATTGCCTTCGGATCGGGTGTTGGGTAAGAAAATAAAACACATGAGTTCTTACTTTTGCATGATCGATGGGGATCTCTACTGACGTAATTACTCATCCCCATTGCTAAAGTGTTTGATGTTATCCGAAGCAACTTATGTTCTTCAAGAGGTGCGGAGGATATCTGTGGAGATCACATGGGAGCTTAGGCATTAGTGTATAAGGTGGTAAGGCAGGGTTATTACTAGCGGACTATGTTTTAGAAGGCGAAAGACTATGTGAAGAAGTGTGTCAAATGCCAGCTTAACAGTCTTATCCCACATTAGCCTCCAGAGGAATTGTCATCAATTCTGCCCCTGATCCTATTTACAGTTTGGGGGATCGACATCTTGGGTCCATTACCAAAAGCGAAGGGTCAATTAACTTTTATGGTGGTGGCCATTGACTACATAACTAAGTGGGTGGAGGTCAAACCTCTTCGGACGATCACCGAGCAGGATTATTTATGATTTTTCAAGGAGTCGGTGGTGTTCCGGTTCGACATCCCTATAGCTATGGTGTCAAACAATGGGCGTTAGTGATAGACTTCACGACACGCTTGCGTGAGGTGGTCGTCGCCCGGATCATTTCCAACAAGTTGATAGGATGGATAACTTGCAACACTTTAACCCCTCGCCTATATTTAGACGGTAATCTTGGTACAATTGTTTGCCAATGAAATCTTCGGAGGATGGACACCAACGACACTTCGACCCCTCGCTTATATTGAAGCGGTAATCTCGGTACAATCGATGATTGATGCGGTAGAATATGCCACACACAACTATGAATGGTTGTATGATAAGTCAATTATGAATCTTAAAAGAAAAACTAAGGAATACTTAGGAATCCTTCAAAGAACCACAAGAAGAGAAACAAACTCATAATAATATTGATAATCTAAGAATTGTTGTTAAAACCATTACAACAAGCACCTATTTATACTAAGCTTGGAAACCTTCTAGAAGCACACAATTGTTGAAAGAATTCAAACAAGCACACAAATGTTGAATCACATCATTACTGAAAATATGGAACTGAAAATAAATGTTATTTCCCTGATTTGGGAAGGAATCTCGAAAATCAAGAAAGTCAAAAAATGATAATTGGATCCAGGGGGTTCCCGCAGGGGCGGGAAATTTGTACTAAGTTTCTGGCGTCGGGGCGCTAGATTTGTCCCAGATGAGATCGTCGGGCACGAAAGAAAAAGGTCTGGCGTCGGGGCGAGAATTATGAACTGGAAAATGGCGTTGGGGTGCGGTCCTCGCCGGGGCGCTGGAAATGAACTAAAAGTTACCGCCGGGGCGAGCTCCCTGTGTCCAACCAAATTAAGTTCTTTCGATATCTGGTTCACCACTTCCATTTGCAACATGTTCATGGTCTTCATATGCTTGGACTCCGTCTCCATAACCTCTATACTTGATCCAACCTCATTCCATAGTTCGTGAATCATTCCGTTAAGTCCTTCTTTGAAGCGTTTAGCTCGAGCTCTCGTAATGGGTCCAAGTGGCAATTGCAATGGGTCTTCTAGAGTTTTGCCATGGGTTTCCAAACTAATGATGTCCTCATCATTCCTCTCCTCTTGAAAAGGATTTATCCTCAAATCTTCACCTACATCAAACGGGCTTAAATCAGAAACATTGAAGGTTGCACTAACAGTATACTCACCGGGTAAATCCAGTTTGTAAGCATTATCATTAATGCGTTCAAGCACTTGAAATGGTCCATCTCCTCTTGGAAGTAGTTTCGAATGCCTTTGAGCAAGAAATCTTTCCTTACGCAAGTGTAGCCATACCCAATCCCCGGGTTCGAAGATTACTTGACGCCGACCTTTGTTGGCCTATCTGGCATATTGATCCGTTTTCTTCTCAGTGTTAAGTCTTTTCTTCTCATGTATTTGCTTAACAAAATCAATTTTGTTTTTGCCATCCATGTTAGTATACTCAGAAACAGGTAATGGTGATAAATCCAATGGTGTTAAAGGATTAAAGCCATACACAATTTCAAAAGGTGAGAATTTAGTAGTAGAGTGAACAGGCCTATTGTAAGCAAACAGAACATATGGCAGACATTCTTCCCAAAGCTTAATATTGTTTTTAACGATAGCCCTCAATAATGCATATAGAGTTCTATTTACTTCTTCCGTTTGACCGTCAGTTTGTGGATGACAAGCAGTTGAAAATAGCAGTTTAGTTCCTAATTTACACCACAAAGTCTTCCAAAAATAGCTCAAGAACTTAGCATCTCTATCCGAAACAATTGTTCGGGGCATGCCATACAAACGCACAATATCTCTAAAGAACAAATCAGCAATATGGGATGCATCATCAATTTTATGACATGGAATGAAATGTGCCATTTTTGAAAACCTATCCACGACCACAAATATAGAGTTATGACCATGATTAGATCTAGGTAAACCCAACACAAAGTCCATAGACAAGTCAATCTAAGGTTCACTCGAAATAGGTAATGGTGTATATAACCCATGGGGATGAACACGATATTTAGCTTGACGACAGGTAATGCACCTATCACAAATTCTTTCCACATCTCGTTTTATATGGGGCCAATAGAAATGTACTTTTATCACAGATAAGGTCTTATCAACACCAAAATGTCCCATCAAACCACCTCCATGTGATTCTCGAACCAATAACTCACGCAAAGAACATGCAGGTATACATAATCGATTCTCACGAAACAAGAATCCATCCATCTTGAAGTATTTACCTACAACATTCTTTTCACAAATTTTAAACGCTTCACAGAAATCATGGTCATTAACATATAATTCTTTGATTTGTTCAAAACCAAGTAATTTTGTGTCAAGAGTATTTAACAACACATACCTTCGCGAAAGAGCATCAGCCACGACATTTTCCTTACCTTGCTTATACCGAATGACATATGAAAATGTCTCGATGAATTCCATCCATCGTGCATGTCTCTTGTTCAACTTGTGTTGGCATTTTAAATGTTTCAATGATTCATGATCCGTGCGAATCAAAAATTCTTTAGGCCACAGGTAATGTTGCCAAGTCTCCAATGATCGAACTAAGGCATATAACTCCTTGTCATAAGTGGGATAGTTCAAAGCCGCTCTACTCAATTTTTCACTGAAATATGCTACTAGTTTTCCTTCTTGCATCAATACGGCTCCAATTCCTAAACCTGAAGCATCACATTCAATTTCAAAGGTTTTAGTGAAATTAGGCAATACAAGTAAAGGAGCGTTAGTTAATTTTTATTTAATCAAATTAAACGCATTTTCATGTGCATCACCCCACTTGAATCCTACAATCTTTTTGATTACTTTGGTGAGTGGTGTCGCGACTTCGTTGAAGTTTCTTACAAACCGTCTATAGAAACTCTCAAGTCCATGAAAGCTACGAACTTGACTGACATTCGTAGGAGTTGGCCATTCTCGGATTGTACGTATCTTTTCTCCGTCAACCTGTACTCCCTGTGCACTAACAACAAAGCCAAGGAACATAACTCGATCTGTACAAAATGTGCATTTGTCCATATTAGCATACAATTTTTCTTTTCGAAGCACATCTAGGATAGATTTTATATGCAATGCATGCTCACCTAAATCCTTACTGTAGATCAAGATATCATCAAAGTAGACAACTAAAAATTTTCCAATGAAGGAACGCAAAACATGGTTCATTAATCTCATGAGCGTGCTAGGAGCATTAGTTAAACCAAAAGGTAAGACTAACCACTCATATAACCCATATTTTGTTTTAAAAGCAGTTTTCCATTTATCTCCCTCATACATTCTAATCTGATGATAACCACTCTTTAAATCGATTTTAGAAAATACACAAGATCCATGCAATTCATCTAACATATCATCTAACCTCGGAATGGGATGTCGATACTTTACCCTGATGTTATTTACCGCTCGATAGTCAATACACATACGCCACTTCCCATCCTTTTTAGGTACTAAAATAACTGGCAACCGCACATGGACTCATGCTTTCCCTCACAAACCCCTTGTCCATTAGTTCGTCAACTTGCCTTTGCAATTCTTTTGTTTCCTCGGGATTGCTTCGGTATGCCGAGCGGTTTGAAATGGTTGCGCCAGGGACAAAGTTAATTTGATATTTAATTTCCCGAATTGGTGATAATCCCTGTGGAAGTTCCTCGGGAAATACATCCTGATAATCTTGTAAAAGAGTAGAAACAACACTAGGCAAAGAAAGATTATTAGCATTAGTATTTAAAAGTGTCTCCTTATACTGAAGTACAATCATTGGCTTTTTAGAATCCAAAGTTCGCCTCCCATCACTCCTTTTTGTAAAAATGTTTGTTTCTCTCTCTTCTCCTTTCTTTTTTTCTCTCTTTTGTTTTTTTGTTTACATGATATCTTTGTAAATGCATTTGATCCTCATGCACCTGTTTTGGTGACATAGGACACAAAGTAACTTTCCGTTGATTGTGACCAAAAGAATACTCATTAGTAAAACCATCGTGTTTTACTCGCTGATCGAACTGCCAAGGTCTCCCAAGTAGTAAGTGACCCACCTGCATAAGAACTACATCACATAGGATCTCATCAACATATTTCCCAATTGTAAATGGAACTGATACTTGCTTGGTAACTTTGATGCCGCCGCTGCATTGAGCCATTGCAACCGGTATGGATGAGGATGTTTTGAGGTCGTAAGTCCTAATTTCTCCACCATAGTGATGCTTGCCACATTTGTACAGCTTCACCCATCAATCACGACACAACAGATCTTACCATTTACCATGCATCTAGTATGAAACAGATTTTC
Organism: Aralia elata; assembly: GCA_034770075.1. Taxonomy (NCBI): domain Eukaryota; kingdom Viridiplantae; phylum Streptophyta; class Magnoliopsida; order Apiales; family Araliaceae; genus Aralia; species Aralia elata. Next base: position 13,754,633 of record CM068379.1, read on the forward strand.
TCTTTGTTCACTGCTTTCTTCCTTTACCTGTGTACTAAGCATTCTCCGTTTAACCAACACTTCACCATGCATAGCAACCTCTCTATCTTACTCCAATGGTGGCATAGATTCATTGTCACTATCTTCTTCCTCGGTTTCCAATTCTCCATTATCAAGCAATAACATATAGTTCTTTGATTTTGTAACGGTCACGAATCGTAATACCTTTGTAATTTGGGTTTATTATTACTAAATGAATGTATTAAATTTTTATATTTATGTGATGTGTTTTAAGGTTATTTAATAACCTGGATGATGTGAATGTATGATTTTTATGTATTGTGTCTCATGGGAGTGAATAAATTGATTTCACGAAAAATCGCAAATTACTATTCACTGGGCACGTTTCCCGAGACACTATTCATGCCTGTATATTTTTGCGTCTTTTTCGATTTCTATTAAATCCGTTAAGACGTGTATGCGAAGGAATAATTTTTCCAAGTATTGGAAATTTTATTTGAACTGATATGTGATTTAATCTGTATCCGAAATGTATTATATGGGTGTTCCGAATAATTGGACAAGACCCATAATAATTATTTTTACGCGTCCCAATATTTTATGGGAGTACCCATTTTAATTTTGGGTAGAGTTATTTACCAAATTTGGTACAAAGTGGGAGTATTCGGATATATTTACATGTATATTCGGTACAAGTGGGAAGACATTTAAGCCTTGGCCAATTAGAAGTTGACAGCATGGAGGTTGCGGCATGATGTCGCCCGAGTTCAGTACACAAGGCATTGAGCCTTGCAAATTTGTAAACATCCCACTTGGTTATTGCTAAGTCATTCTCCCGAGCTTGCATTGTGCTCAGCCATTTCATTCCTCCAAGTTCCTTGTTGTTGCAGAGAGTGTTAGAGAGAGAGAGAGGGAAGAGAATTGAAAGAAAATAGTTGCAGAGGAAAGAGAAGGAGAAGAGAAGAGGAGCTCGGTTGAGCCAAACCATTTCCATCTCCCGTACCATTTCATCCCTTCCCTTTTCTTGATTGTTCACAGCTCAATTCATTGCAAGAAAGGAGGGAGAGAAGAGGTAAAACTGTAGAAGAAGAAGAAGAAGAAGTTAGAGAGAGAAACCAAGTGGGTGAGGAAGAAAGAAGAAGTTAGAGAGAGAAACCAAATGGGTGAGGAAGAAAGAAGAAGTGGGTGCACGGGAGGAGTAGAGAAAGAAGAAGAGAAGAGCTTCAATCCTTAGCCAAGCTTCGTAGCATCCAATATCAAGAATCAAAGAGGTAAACAACAAACTCCAAACCTATTCCTTCATCCGTTCAAGCTAGCTCTGTTTTTTAAAGCTTATGTGCTTGGTTTGATTTTTGTTGAGTATTGTTATTGTTGGTTGTGTTTAATCGATTAAGAATGGTTGTTATGACCTTGAGAACCCTCTTAATAACTTTTGAAAGTGGAACAAAGTGATAGAAATCCTTATCTTTGCTTAAAGGATGAAGAACATGGACGAACTTGGACAATGAACTGTAAACGGACTGATTTGGGGGACTTAAACGGTTAAAAATCACGCTTGATAATTTTGTTGGTTGTCATGATGTTGTACGTCCATTGGTTATGAGAATAACCCAGTTGGAATGGAGCAAAAAGGAGTTAAAATGAGTTTGTGGTGAAGAAATTGGTAGAATATGTCAAGAACACCAAAACAGAGTAATAACCTTGCACTTTAGCTTATGATTTGGACTTGTTAATGATAATGGGTAGCTCTGTATTTTTGATATGTTGTAGCCCCATGACTTACGAATCCATAGAGTCCGAAATGGACCAATTTAAACGTGTATAGAAGAAGTTATGAAGGTTGGAGTGAAGGAAGGTCAAAAAAATCGCGAGGTCTGCCACACTAGCGCGCCCTTGGTGCGCCCGCACCTATGGCCTGGTTCAGCCCAACTCAACTTCGGCGTCCGTTGGGAAAATGGCCATAACTTTCTCATACGGACTCCGATTAGGGCGATTCAAGATGATCCGGAAAGCTTAGAGATAGACCTACAACCTCCATTAATTAGAATTGGAAGTTAATAACTGGATAAATTTCGAAAGTTTCCATCTTTAGGACTGATGTGTAGTTAGAGGCAATCGAAGGGTGTCGGGCATGCACGTATGCACGTGTAATGCTTCCGACGATGAAAGATGATGTTCTAAGTTTTAAAACACAAACATTATAAGATATGGAGTGGAGTTTTTATACAAGAAATGATTGGACACGTTAGTTATTTATACCTGAAATATCGGTAAAGCCTTAGAACTACGATTCAAGGCTATGTTATGTTTAATTTAGTTAACATTTAATGAACGGGATGCAATATATAGCGTGACCCGTTGATGTTTGTGTGTATGTGACTAATTGTAGTATGTTTATGTGCACATATATGTGTAGGATAATTGAAGAGCGTGTATCATATTATTGTAGCAGCGCACGAGGCAAGTTTCCTAACTCAACTCAATTAATATTTGAGCAAGTTTCTTAAACCGTACAACTCTTATATATCGTGCGAGTTTCCGATGGTATATAAATTCTAAGCTTTCACAAATTATTATTGTGCAAGTGTTCTCACTTTTATTCAAGATATCCAGTTATGCTATAATGCATGTTATTGAAGCTTTAAAGTTCTATATTCCATGAACTATTGAGAAGGTTGTCTAAGCCTATTGTTTCGGCTAGACTTATATTGAATTGCTTTATTGATTTGAGAATGATTCATCAAGATATTGTTGATATTTATTATAGCTATCCAATCACATTGTTTGACTTGGATTTCCTTAATGTAAAGCTGAGATGAACAACCCTATTATTGGGGAATTATTTTTGGTCGGTAATACCGATTGACCCTATACGGGTGATAACTTGATGCTTAAACATTAAATAGATGTTGTACAACATAGGGTATGATAGGTTGATCCCCTAAAGTGCCTAGAGGAAAAATGTTCAGTTTATAGTTATAAAACTATTAAACCCTTTGATGAAAGAAAAAAGTTCAAGGTCATTTGACCACTCAGTACGTTGTTTAGAAATGTTCGTAATATAAAGGAATACCTTATCATTGTTCCTAATTATTCAAAATGTGTTCTCAACTATTGTTCAGTTGTAGAACTGGAAGTATGATTTCTGATGTTGTTATTATTTATATGTTATACTTGCTGAGCAATCGAATGCTCATCCTTGCTTTAATTACATGCTTTCAGCTAAGGCAGAACAGGCAGAGAGTTCCCGCAAGGACAAAGGCAAGGGAAAAGTTAACGAGTGAAGGATATTATATCATATCCACTTTTGTAATAGTTTATGCTAAGAATGTGTGATCTTTTTGGATTGTATTAATTATCCTAAGATGTTATGTACTTATGTCAAGGTCTTAGAACCTGGGATTTGTAGAGTAAGATGTTATGTAATATTTAGTTATTACATTTTTGTCCTTATGTTGATTATGAATGGGTAAAATAGACGATGTATGTGTAGTACCGTGAACACCGAATCTGTGGATAAAGAGACCTCGGATTTGGGGGTGTCACAGGTTGGTATCAGAGCTGATAGGTTATAAACCTTAGGTGGGGAAACCTTAGGATATAACCTCTTAAGAAGACAGAGAATTTAGCAGTCGGTGAAACTCACATCGAGTTCTAAGGGATGAATTGAGGAAAATTCATTACAGATTATAAAATAACTTATGTGCTTATTTGTTGTAATAGACTTATATTTGCGTGGGTAGTAATTTAAAATTTGAACTTGGTTGTGGCAGGATGTCGGAGATAGGAGGACCCAGTCACGTAGGTGCCGAGGAAGAGTCACGAGATATCCACATGGTGTGGGAGCAGTTGACACCGATAGAGCCAGCTCCAACAGTCATCGTAGTAGGCCTAGAATATGAGCCTGACTCGGATCAAGAAGAAGATCCCGAGGAGGATCCCGAGGAAGTAGAAGAGGATGACGAGGTAGAAGGAGATTCGGATGAGGTACCACCTACTTAACCCGGAGCTGGATTATTTGGGTTAGTTTATAACCATAACATGGAGCTTCAAGATACAGTCGCAGAGCTAGAAGGGCAAGCCGAGGAACGTCAGGCGATGATTGATCTAAATAATGTATTAATTCTAGATTTCAACACTCGAGTAGTAGAGCTTGAGTAGAGACTGGCTCGGGCAGAGCAGAGAGCGACACAGTTACAAGTCGAGAAGGAAATTGTTAACGATCGGCTACAGGAAGAGTCGGCTGAGCGAGCAAGGATGACAGATGCGTGGGTTAGAGCCGCTCGACGCGTTGACCGAGTTGAAGGAGAAGTTCGTACGAAGAAGGCAAAGATGGACGAGATGAAATATGCTTTCCATACTGCATTCGGAAGAGCACAAGATCGAATGTATTATTATCCGACACCGCCCGATTACCCTTGGTTCGTCATGGATAAGAGGAGGATGATGCACATCATGGATCAAGAGTATGATAACGCCGTTGAGCATGGAATGCTTCCTTAGAATGCTAGTAGATGGATGTTAGGATATATATGCTTATATATCTATGTGTGTATGGGTTTGTGATGTAAATCCCAGATTTTGATGTACATAGTGGGATATGATGATGATGTTAATGTAATCCCGAAATTTTACTTTGTTGAACGGGATAGAAGATGTAATTGGAAGATATGCTATATGTACGATGTGCTGATTGAAACTTATGTATATATTACCTATGTTTGTTAAACATGTCATGTATTATATATAAGTGCTTAAGGTAGTTCTTGAATATTCTCGATAAGTGGATAATGAACTGATAATGCGAAAGTTTAACAGTAAGATGCCGCCGAGAAGAAGACAACCGACTCAGCCAACGCCTGAGGAATCTGTCGAAGGAACTGGGGAAGCATACACTAATCCCATGCAACAATTTGTGAATCTGCTTGTAGGAGCGCTTATGAATCAGCCCACAACCCATGCCACGACTTTTAAGGATTTTAAAGCTGTAGGACCTCCAGAGTTTCGAGGGACTACCAATCCGATAGAAGCCCAAACGTGGATTATGGAGATGGAGAAGGTATTCGAAGTAGCGCGAGTAGTGGAGGAGCAGAAAACCACTTTTGCTACATTTATGCTAAAGGCAGAAGCAAGTTACTGGTGGCAGGCTAATAAATACCGAGGAGGGCAAGGAGTTATCATGTGAGAGAAGTTTAAAGAGATGTTTTTCGAGACATACTTTCCACCTAGTACACAAAACCAGATGGAGGTACAGTTCTTGGAGCTTAAGCAAGGAACGATGTCAATGCCGGAATACGCTTCAAAATTTAATGAGTTGGCGCGATTTGCGCCATACCAAGTGAATACCGACGAAAGGAAGGCACGAAGATTTGAACAAGGACTGAAGCCGTGGCTTTACAGTCGAGTTTTGATGTTCCAATTGAACTCCTTTGTAGCAGTGCTAGAGAAGGTGATCATAGCTGAAGGCGGAAGTGAAGCATTGACTCGGTTCAACCAAGAAAAGAAGAACAAGAAAATAGAAGGAGGAAACAAAGTTGAGGGAAGCAGTGGAAATGGTGAAGGCCATAAGAGAAAGTGGAATTCTGGGAATTCTGGGAATAAACAAGGAGACCCGAAGAAACAGGTAGAGCAGTGCAAGAAGTGTGGAAAGAATCATACAGGAGTATGCCTGAAAGGAAAAACTATTTGTTACAACTGTGGGCAAGAGGGACACATCTCTCCTAACTGTCCTAACCCAAAGAAAGGCGTATGCTTTAATTGTGGAGCGCTGGATCACATGGCAAGGAATTGCCCCAAGAGAGGCACAGGCGAAGGGAGCGGAGACAGAGGACCTAATAATAGCGGCAAACTATCCATCACGACACCAGTTCCACCAACTCGACCGATAGCCCGAACCTTCAATATGACAGTACAAGATGCTGTGGAATCAAAAAACATGGTGTCAGGTATCATTCTGATCAACGATATAAATGCATATGTATTATTCGATTCGGGTGCTACTTGTTCGTTTATATCTGATGATTTTGCTAAGAAGTTGAATTTGTTTCACGAAAAGTTAGAATATCCCCTTAATATAGAGGTTGCGAATAAGGAGGTTATTCCTGTCGAGTTCGTATGCAAGAATTGTCGTGTAAATATCGGGGGACATGAAATGTTTGTGGATTTAATTCCAATTCGCCTTGGAGAGTTTGATGTAATTTTAGGAATGGATTGGTTATTTAACCATGGGGCAATAATTGATTACCAGAGGAAATGTATAAACCTTATGACCCCGAAGAAGTCAAAGGTAGTATTTCATGGTAGCAAGTCGCCAAGACAATCGAGTTGTCAGACAATATTGCAGGCCAAGAGATTGTTAAGAAAGGGATGTACGGGATATTTAGCGTACATAATAGATACTCAGAGGGAGGGAGTTATGTTAGATGATATACCAGTAGTTAATGAGTTTGCGGACGTGTTCCCAGGCGAACTGCCAGGACTTCCGCCAGACAGAGAAATCGAGTTTATTATCGATTTAGTACCAGGGACGGCTCCAATATCGAAAGCCCCGTACCGAATGGCTCCAGTTGAAATAAAGGAACTGGCGGTTCAATTGCAAGAATTGTTGGACAAGAAGTACATTCAACTGAGTGTCTTGCCATGAGGAGCACCTATGTTATTTGTTAAGAAGAAGGATGGATCATTGCGACTTTGTATCGACTATACAGAGTTGAATAAAGTCACCATCAAGAATAGGTATCCGTTACCAAGGATCGAAGATCTGTTTCATCAACTGAAAGGAGCAAAATATTTCTCGAAGATAGATTTGAGAAGTGGTTATCATCAGTTAAAGGTCAGAAGGGAAGATGTGCCAAAGACAACGTTTCGAACCCGTTATGGGCACTACGAATTTTTGGTGATGTCGTTTGGATTAACGAATGCACTAGTAGCGTTCATGGATTTAATGAATAGAGTGTTTAAACCGCAACTTGACAAATTTGTGGTGGTGTTTATTGACGATATTTTGGTTTACTAAAAAACCCAAGAAGAGCATGCAGAACATTTGAGAATAGTATTGGGATCGCTGAGAAGAGAAAAGTTGTACTCGAAATTGTCAAAATGTGAATTTTGGTTAGAGCGTGTGCACTTTCTAGGTCATGTAATTGATAAAGATGGAATTTCAGTTGACCCTGCAAAAGTGGAAGCGGTAATAAATTGGGAACAACCGAAGACACCGACGGAAGTGAGAAGTTTCTTAGGATTAGCAGGTTATTATCAACGATTTATTCAAGATTTCTCTAGGATAGCAACTCCGTTGACCTATCTAACGAGAAAAGAAGTGAAATTTGTATGGACGGAGAAATGTGAAGAAAGTTTTCGAGAATTAAAGAAAAGGTTAAGTGAAGCACCTGTATTATCTCTACCGGAGGATACGGGAAATTTTGTGGTGTATAGCGACGCATCTCTCAAGGGACTAGGTTGTGTGCTTATGCAACATGGAAAGGTTATTGCGTATGCATTGAGGCAGTTGAAGGATTATGAGAAAGGATACCCAACTCACGATTTGGAGTTAGCAGCGGTAGTGTTTGCTCTAAAAATTTGGAGACATTATCTTTACGGAGAGAAATGTGAGATATATACGGACCATAAAAGTCTGAACTATATCTTTACACAAAAGGAGTTGAATATGCGTCAAAGGCGATGGTTGGAGTTGATCAAGGACTATGATTGCGAGATTCTCTACCATCCGGGAAAGGCGAAGGTGGTGGCCGACACCTTGAGTAGGAAGGGTCGGGAAAAATTATCGATGTTGACGGCTCAAGAAAAGCTAATAGCAGAAATGGCGAAGATGGAGTTAGAGGTAAAATATTCAAAAGAGTTAGAGGAGAAGTTATTTATGATGGAGACTCGCCCAATGTTGTTGGACAGAGTAAAGGAAGCGTAACTCCAGGATGAGGAGTACGAAAAGATAAGAAAGAGAGTTTCCGAAGGGGAAGGAGTTAAATTTAAACTCGACAGTGAAGAATTGTTGAGATTTGAGGGAAGAATTTGGGTACCGTCAGTACTAGAAGTGAGAGAGGAAATTTTGCAAGAGGCTCACAGTTCGAGATTTTTAATTCACCCGGGAAGTACGAAAATGTATCAAGATCTTCGACAACATTTTTGGTGGCCTAATATGAAACGAGAAGTCGCACAGTGCGTTGCAAAGTGCCTAACTTGTCAAAAGATTAAGGCGGAGCATCAAAGACCCAGTGGTTTGCTACAACCCCTGGAGATACCAGAATAGAAGTGGGAGCATATCACTATGGATTTCGTGGTAGGTCTTCCAACTACTCAGAAAGGGCATGACGCGATATGGGTTATCGTGGATCGATTGTCAAAATCAGCACATTTTCTACCGATCAAGATTAGGTTTAATCTAGATCAATTAGCGAAATTGTACGTCAAAAAAATTGTATCAAGGCATGGAATACCGGTATCAATCGTGTCAGATCGAGACCCGCGTTTCACATCAAATTTCTGGAAAAGCTTACAAGAGTGTATGGGAACGCAGATGAGATTGAGCATGACGTATCACCCTCAAACTGATGGGCAAAGTGAAAGGACGATTCAAACGTTAGAAGACATGCTGAGAGCTTGTGTCATGGATTTCAAAGGAAACTGGGATGATCATTTACCATTAGTGGGATTTTCATACAACAACAGTTACCACGCAAGTATAGGCATGCCGCCTTACGAAGCATTGTACGGAAGAAAGTGCAGGACGCCATTGTGTTGGGATGAAGTAGGAGAACACCAACTATTGGGACCGGAATTGGTACAGCAAACGACAGAGATTGTCAAAGTGATAAGAGCAAGATTGGTTGCAGCCCAAGACCGACAAAAGAAATATGCTGATCAGCATCGACAGACGAGAGATTTCGACGTCGGCAGTCACGTGTTTTTAAAAGTGTCTCCCTGGAAAGGGAAGATATGATTCAAAAAGAAGGGAAAGCTCAGTCTGAGGTTTATTGGACCTTTCGAGGTGTTAAGACGTGTGGGAGAAGTGGCTTACGAGGTAGCCTTACCTCCTGAGATGGAACACATTCACAACGTGTTTCATGTGTCCATATTACGACCTTACAAACCAGACTATAAGTATGTAATAGAGTATGAACCCTTGCAGGTTGAAAAAGATTTGTCATACGAAGAAGTTTCAGTCCAGATTATAGACCGGAAAGAGCAAATTTTAAGAAACAAAGTTATACCTTCTATAAAGGTGTTATGGAGAAACCACAATGCCGAATAAGCTACGTGGGAACTGATGAGTGGATTTTATACCTGCGAATCAAGTCTTGTTAGACTTAATTATTGCGGTCTTTAAGTATTTTTAGTATTGTTTTATTCATTTTTTGTGTTTGTTTATTGTAGGATGGAGCTGGAGGGGCAAAAGAGTCAATTTGGAGCTGAAAGGATTAAAATTTGGCTTGGTGGCAATTTTGTAATTCCGAGGATATGACCTAGCACCTAGAGCGCTAGGAATTGAACTAAGGTAGCGCCTGAGGCGCTAGTGCACGATTTTTGATGGTGATGTGCGGCTGATTGAAAAAGAAAAGAAAGCCAATTTGGAAGGGGATTGAAGTTTTATCAATTAGAAGAAGAGAAGGAGACTTAAAAAAGGGAATTATGAGATTTTCATTGATTATTCTTCTACTTTCTAGAGAGAGATTTTTCAATTTACTGTGGATTACTATCGTTTGATTGCTGGATTTTAATGTGGGTTTGAGCTTTACTTTGGATTTTTTTTAATCAACAATTGGGTTTGATTGTTCTATTCCTTCTTTATTCAATTGTTTGCTTATTTTTCCATGTGTTGATTTGGTCCCATAATGGCTTTTGGTTCAGTCATGAACTAATTTTCATTATGGGATTCTAACGGATTATAATATGTAGTTTAGTTATAAGCTTAATTGTTGGATTGTTTTACATATCATAAGAAATTTTTATCATGGTTGTTTTGCATGTATGAATGCTTGATCATCATTCGATTTCAGTACTTGTATGGAATTGAAAAATAACATATGAGTATGGATTGTAATCATGATAGCTTGCGTATATGATGCTAATTTGGATAGCTTAATATTTTGTGAATCAGGTAGAAATACACTGCTTCACCGTAAGAGTCGAAATAAGGGCTTGTGCTTAAATCAATATAATTGCAATTTCTGTAACGATCGCGGATCGCGGGTAGCTTTGTAACACGAGCCTATGAATTTTTATGAATAAATTGAACTTTTATTTATATTATTCCGTGTTATGTGTGTGAATATTTTATTTCTACATATGATGTGTATGTGATAATTTTTGATTGATATTATTTTTATTGGAGTTGATTAAATCATTAGAGAAATAGCACTAAGGCGCTATTTACGCCAAGACGCCTTTTTTATGACTTTTCATAATTTCGCCAAAGCATTAATGAGAGGGATTAATAATCCAAGTGTGGGATTTTATTTGAGTCCAATTGAATTTTTGTTAGAAGCCCAATTGGTATTAAATTAGAAGTACAAGAGTGGCCCAAGTTGGAGCCCAAGAGCCACGGGTCGAGTCCATGAACCAAACCCACCATCCATGACCCAAACCCATGACCCATGAAGGGAAATGGGTTATAGCAATCAGCTGGTCATTTGAAGGTGGGAGAAGAGTACGGGAGAAGGAGAGGAAGAGAGGGAGGAGGGTGCCAAGAACGTGGGAAGAGCATGGGGAGAAGCATTCCTTGCATTTGGTAGAGGAAAAGGGAGATAAAGCAACTTGGGAGAAGAGGGGGGAGTACCCGAGCCATGGGGAGAGCAAAAGCTCAGTTGCCCATACATGGGGAGCTGCCATGCCCGAGCATGCTCAGCTCCTCCACCTCCTTGAAGCTCAGTTTTTCATCTCTATAAATACTCTCCCATTGTTTAGCTTCCATCCCTTTCTTGTTGCTAAGTGTTGAAGCAGCAAACTTGAGAGAAAATAGTAAGAAGAGTGTGTTCGGGTGATTTGAGGAAGAAGAGGAATTGTGGTTGTAGACACCCAAATTTTGCGCTTCGTATACTAACCGTGACAGGAGGGCAAAATCGTCAAATGAACCGGCCTGTGAGAGCGAGGGATGCACAAGTGCGAACACTCGACGCCACCGCAACGATTTGCAAATCAAAACCGACGTGACAGCAGGGCCGTCCGAAATGAGCATGCCCGAATGATGTGGCACGTCTCCCAGTGATTCTCGGACTGCAAAATACAAGCCTGTCGGCGAAAACCGACGTCACGACACGAGAAACAAGGTGCGGTTCGGAAAACGAGAAAATCAGCCCACCCAGCCGCGGATTGATCTGCGGCCAAACGATTAAAATAATGGTGGTGCGCACGGGACTCGAAACCAGGAAACCAGGCTGAGTGCGATGGGGGGTGGGCCAGCCAGCCGCCAGATCAATCTGCGGCCAGCCGCAGATCAATCTGCGGGCTGCCCTAAACCAGCCTATTTCAGCTTAGTTTCGTTGCAGCATACAGGAGGTTGGAAGAATTTGAAGGAAGAAGAATTCTGCAGCAGCAAGAACACGGAAATAGAGAGAAAAAGGAGCAAATTTTGCAATCAAATAGGAAGAAAAGAGAGGAAAAAAAGAGAGGATTTATATTCTTTGATTTTGATTTGTACCAAATATACTCCTTATCTTAGTCAAATACACAAGTTCACATCCAATTTGAGATCATTTGCAAGGTGAAAATTCCCTTTGTTTCTTAGCAATTTATATCATATTGTTTGGTTAAATTAAATGTAGTTTTTCTTGTATATTGTTGTGGATCTATGGATTGAGGGCTATTAGGGAGGGTTCCCAAGTGGAACGAAATTCCTCCTAATGGCCCGATGATGTCCATTTGGTGAATTTTAGCTAGTTGTAATGATGTATTATGCATAGTTTATTTAGATTGTTATTTTTAGGATCTTGTGGGTGTGTAGCGATTTTGGATGTGAGCCTAGGATCGCGACCCCGTGGTCCAAATCCGATGATGGACATCTTTTGATATATGTAATAAATTCGATGTACCTTTCATTGTAAATATGTAATCGTCGGGCCTTAAAACGACGCTAAGGCGAGAATCGTGTTTAAGGCCCCGTAATAGTGAAAGTATGTGATTGTGGGCGTTCGAGGTTATTTTGATGGCTTACATGCCCATGAATAGCCCCGACGCGTGTTTATGCTCGATTTGATTTATGAGACGAAATTGATTTCAAAGCTAAATGATAAGATTTTCATAAAATCAATCAAACTAGGTTATTAGCATCACGAGGCTTAAAATGAGAAGTGCTAATGAATGTCGCTGTCGACGCCGGGTTTTCGCTTCAAGATGCGATTGTTTGTCCTTTTCCGATTTTAGCCTTTTCATTAGTTGATTTTTGGAAAAGGTCGGCATTAAGGTCGACGGGGTTTTGAAAGATCGTTTTTTATGATGAGCCAATTAACCAGAGTCGCCAGTTGGTATATTTGAAATGGATGTACCAACTCATCCGAGTTTCTTTTTCGTAAATCGCTGGCTCATGTGTGACTCCGAATTAATTGGTCTGCGAACCGAGATTCATAGAGTTCGGGGGCTTGCTTAAGCGAGGGGGAAGGTGTTAGGCACCCCCGACTTCCGTGAAACACGGTTACCGCAATCTTGATGCTCTCCTATCCTTTAATTCATGAAATGTGTGTGTTATGCGCGCGGATGTGTGGTGTGTGTGCTTATGTGAATGTTGTGGTGAGTTTGTATGAAAGAAATCATTTGGATTTTAGGGAAAGTCGTTTGCTTTGATTTGAGAACGCTTCGGAATGTCTTTTCGGCATACACGAGAAAGCTTTATTTTTTATGAGAAAGGTTTTGATTTTAATTGTCAAAACTGCAAAGATCTTCATTAGGTGTCGTTTTGGCAAAAACAAAGAATTTCTAAACCTTCGTCAAAATAGGAATCGAGATCTATACGTTGCTTTCTTAACTCAAACGATGGGCAACTTCTAGAATATCTTTAACCCTATGCACAACGGTCTAATAAAACGTCATTTATTTCTAAAATCATTTTTTGTGATGTTTGAAGAAAACGATTTTTTTTCTTTAGCCTTCTCGTTAAATAGGAATCGACATTCATTAGCATTCCCAATTTTAGCCTCGTGATTCTAATAACCTAGTTTGATTGATTTTACGAAAATCTTAATCTTTTAGCTTTGAAATCAATTTTAGGTCATAAATCAAATCAAGCATTAAAATGCATTGGGGCTATTCATGGGCATGTAAGCCATCCAAATAACCCCAAATGTCTACAATCACAAGTTTCACTATTTTGGGGCCTTAAGCGTCGACAGCTGGCGACTCTGCTGGGGACATTAGAGGGCTTAAGCCGCGTTCAAATCTTGATGCTATCCTATCCTTCAAAAAATTCATGAATATGTGTGTGCATGCGATATTTTGATCATTTCTACTTTTGTTGTGTGAATGTGTGTTTTGTCCAATAAGTGAATGATTGAATGGGATTGCTTTAATTTAAAGTAAAATCATTTGCATACGGTGAGGACGATGAATGTGAATGTATGTTGAGAGAGTACCTCCTCCTGAGGCGAACATGTCGGTTGCTTATTACTGGACTCGAAGGGGCTGCTCCCCGGAGATGGCTCAGGAAACGCACCACCCAAATCCGCTCCAATCGAAAGGAATCAAACAAGTAGATTGCGAAGATTTGGGGACCTTCATGCCGAAAAGCCCGCGAGAGTAACCCTAGGGTAGGTCAGCCTCTGATAAACCTAACGAAAGGGAAGCTTCTTCATGCCCTTTTATCGTTCAGTCAAATAAATAAATGTCATGCAAATGGCATACAACTGTCATGCCATCATCATCGTAATAAATATGTCCTGTATCATGTGATTGCATCACCTGCACATAAAGAGAGTACTGACATGGTTTTGCAGGAGGGCAATCCGTGCCACGTACCGAGGTTTTCTAAAAACTTCTAAATACTATCCTGTCATCAAACACTGACCTTGTTTTGCAGGATAAAGATTAAGAGAACCGTGAAAGCGTGGCATAACGATCACAAAGAACCCGGATGTAGGGGCATATTCGACCACACAAAAAAAAAGGGGAAAAAAAAAAAAAGAAAAAAGAAAAAGAAAAAAGAAATGATGAATAAAACATGCATCAGTGTTGACATGCATCTGCCAACTTGTAATTGGCACAGTACTAAACTACGGCCCTGGTTTGTTTTGCGGAGACTTGCCCCTAAGACCCAACTAAGAGGCCGTAAAATCCATACTCCATCCATCCAAATGGCAGAGGCCGGTAGCCATGAAATACACTGGCTTCCCTGATTCACACATCATGGTACGAGATGAGCTTTAAGGGGGAAATTGCGGGTACAGACTTGTCCGGCCTGCGAGGATCAGATCGGAGGGATCTCCCATAGTGACGCCCCTCCTAGATGGGCTTGGTATCAAAATATTAAAGAGTTCCTTCGATATAGCTCCCCTCCCGAAAATGTAGATCTGAACCAAGGAAAGAGAATCCAAGGATGGGCAGTGAAATTCGTCCTAAGCGGAGACGATTTACATGAATAGGACCTAGCTACGGGACTGCTGAGATATCTGGAAGCCGAAGAAGCCCACAGATTAATGAACGAAGTACATGGAGATGTGTGGAGAAAACCCATATGAGCAGAGCATTTTTGGCAAAGAAAATCATGTGAACGGATCACAATTGGCTAACCATGAAAAACTGACTGCGATGTTCATGTCAGGAAATGCCATCAATGCCAGATCCATGCCAATGCGATCCATGCACCTCCCTAATGAGCTCCATTGCTTGACCTCACCGTGGCCAGTTGGACCGTGCAGCAGGTGATATCCAAGGAAGGGGTAAATCCAGGAGTGTGGCAGTGAATCCTGGCCAGTGGAAGATCAATGGGTTTTGAAATTCTGAGTTTTATTTCGAATCCCTGCACGCTCATGTCATTTTGTCATGTTATCTATAAAAAAAAAAAAAAAAAAAAAAAAAAGGGATCATGTGCTGAAACTTTTTATATATATGACAAGCATTTTTTTTTTATTTCAGGTACCCCGATTTTAGGCATTCTAGTCCTGACAAGCGATAGGCCAAATTTGAAGGAGGATCACGATTTTGGTATAGAGCTAGATTTCGATCTGATGAGGATTGAGCAGGACGAGACAGATATCGACAATACGCCTGGTGAGATCAAAGGATGGGTCGGGGGTAAACCCAAACCCAGTTTAGACCAAACCATCGCCATCAAGCGTCAGGGCCCCTAACGATCACAAAGAACCCGGAGTAGGGGCAAATTCGAACACAAAAAAAAAGAAAAAAAAAAGAAAAAAAAAAGAAAAAAAAAAGAGAAAAAAAGAAAAAAAAAGAAGAAAAAATAGCCAAGTTGTTGATCCTGTGTGGAGATATGTTCGCTTGGTCCCGTGGCGACGTGAGTGGATTGTCCACAGACGTTATAGGACATCGACCGCCCATCAAGGAGGGTTCCGACCAATTAAGCAAAAGTTGAGAACGTTGAAGCCTGAATGGAGGATGAAAATAAAGGACGAGATTGTCAAGCGGTTTAAAGCAGGAATCATCACGGTGTCTATTTACCCTAAATGGCTTTCCGACAGAATCCCAGTACCACAGCCGGGAGGAGAAGTGAGGGGCCGCATCGACTATAGAAATCTAAACGATGCCCTCAAGGAGGAGATATATGACAAATTCAAGATCAAACATTTTGATTCAGTCATTTACCGGCCCAAAATGAATGGGGCAGTGGGGGCTGCAAATAATACACAAAGACGATCATGGGAGGAATGTCCGCCAATCATCGGGGATGGCCGGATTTATTGTCGCTCACCATGTTTGCCTGTCGAACCTCAGTTCGCACGTTTACAAGGGCAGCCCCTTACGCATCTCCCGGGCATACGACAAGAGGGTAGGATCCCGGAAATTCAAAATGAACGATTTAGTCCTCAAGAGGATCGCGCCCTGCCAAGACGAAGCTATGGGGTTTCGCTCTAAATCAAAAGGAGCCGTCACGATAAAAAATCCTCTCTAGGAGAGCCCTCATCTTACAAGGAATGGACGGGAAGGCGTACCCCAACCCATTAATTCTGATTCTGTGAAACAACTCTGTGAGCTAAAAAAAAAAAAAAAAAATCAAAAAAATCAAAAATCCCCCAAACCTTTCAAAGGACCGGATCTTTTGTCAGCCCAGCGAGATACCGATGCAACCAGTACGAGGGAGATCACAAGAAAAACAACTTAACACTGGGGCATTCGTCAACTACCCAGGAAATGATGACGTGCAAATTGGCACCCATGCAACAATCCCATCAACATGCACCATCATCAAATGCTACCTCATGGCAATTCAATCTTCAACGGTACGATCATCTGGCATTTGTCAAGCATAGTTTTCCCGGGATACGATGATCCGCGTGAAAGGGGATTCTATTTGACCTAATAGGAATCGGATTAATTATGACAAGCAACCGTGGAGCACGATCGTGAGTATGATTAGACGATGAAGGCTATTCAACCTTTTGATCGGGTACAAAGCCTTAATTCAAAGCAACGTTTGCGACAGAATCGACCCCATGTGACAGCATTCACTTTGCGTTTGCACAAACTTTCAGTTGTGGGGTATAAAACTATGATGACGTTGATGGCAATTAACACGTAGTCAGACAGTCAATAATTATCAAGCTAATATCAAGAAGTCAGACGATAAATGATTATCAAGCTAATGTCTCGAATCGTGGCCTGAGTTATTCGAGTAATTAAGCCCGAGGGGTGTCTCTACACCTGGTGCCCTAAAGCCATCTGGTTTGGGAGTCGCTGGCCCAACACTCGTTACATGGGTAACTCAGAGCCTAAGAAAACGAGCATTACGGTCGAGGAGGCCCGAGCAGATTCAAATCGTGGCACGGGCTACTCGAGTAATTAAGCCTAAGGGGTGTCTCTACATCTGGTGCCCTAAAGCCGTCTGGTTTGGGAGTCACCGGCCTAACACTCGCTACATGGGTAACTCAAGCCTAAGAAAACGAATCTTGCGCAAGGTCAAGCAAAGAATGAATGGTGCAAACCACCAGCTTGTCTCGAACCGTGTCCTTTGTTACTCGAGTAAATAAACCCGAAGGGGTGTCTGCACACCTAATGCCCCAAAACCGTCTGGTTCGGGAGTCATTGGTCCAAAACTCGTTAAATGGGTAACTTTGAATAGCCTAAGAAAACGAGACAAGTGAAGTGGACTAATAAAGAGAAGGGATAATGCGAAAAAAAAAAAAAACTCTCGGCTCCGCCTTAACAATGAGTCCATGGAAGAGAAACCCTACTGAATGCCTGCATCGCATAGTGCATTTGTCATATGACGTCAATCCTGCTAAGGACCGTTTGTCGAGAATGGAGACAGAGTGCCTTTGACGAGGGAAGGTAGTCCTTTTGAATTCGGACCTTACATCACATTACAATTGACCATGAATGCTTGAAGGTGCTCTTACGATTTCATAACTCGTCAAAAAGAAAATCATCAACTCACGAGGGATTGAAAAAAAAAATAGATATTCAATTTCATGTGCTTTAACTGCATTTTGTGTCGGGATTATAATACCTTTGTGTTGAACTAACACTAACGGCCCGAGCTTTCAAGTTTTGGCATTTGTTGGTCATCTGATATGCAGGATCTTGCAGAGCTGTGGATAACTCAGCACGGTCAACATCGCGAGTTTTCGATAGAAATTTTTGGCAGCGACACGCGCCAAGGCAGGGGCAGTTAAGAATCATGAAATGGAAGGAAGCTGAGGCTGCTGCACAGAACTTCTCCGTCATTGGGCTTCTCCCCAATCCTGACTATCACTGCCTCGATATCCAAATGATCCACGTGCATGAGCATATACAAGGATGATATAATGCTGGACAGCAGCATATCGGCCGTCAAGATTGATCAAAAGGTCAAAGAGCCCAACATAGCTGTCGGTCATCACAGAGAGCGAAACAGACTGCCTCAACTCGATGAAATGAAGACGACCGAGAACAGACAGAGTACTAGACCAGGGTTGAAGTCTAGAAACTACACTTCACAACGAGGCGTGATCCAATCAGATGTTTGCAGACAATGACGACGGTCGAATCGTATCATTTGACTGAACAGGGGTCATTTCTATCTAAAAATATGATGTGCACATGCATATGTCCATAACATATCTGCCAGATCATGCATAACATCTTTTTCATGCATGCAGGTACGATCAAAATGAAAATCTTCAGGAAAGTACGACCACGTCGCTTTCAACCTCACAAATGATCAGAGTGATGGCTTTTGCGGCATGATACGTGGACGATGTTGGTGGGAGATCCAGGACATGAAGCCGATCACACATCCCATCCAAAAAAATCAAAAAAAAAAAAAAAAAAAAGAAAAAAGACAAAAAACAACAAACCCTGGGAAGGGCTGAGATCCAAGCGAACCACAACAAAGATGGTGAGCACCCCTGGGAAGGGCTGATATCCACAAAAAGAAAAAAAAGGCAAAAAACAACAAACCCTGGGAAGGGCTGAGATCCACGCGAACCACAACAAAGATGGTGAGCACCCCTGGGAAGGGCTGATATCCACAAAAGAAAAAAAGACAAAAAACAACAAACCCTGGGAAGGGCTGAGATCCAAGCGAACCACAACACAAGATGGTGAGCACCCCTGGGAAGGGCTGATATCCACAAAAAGAAAAAAGACAAAAAACAACAAACCCTGGGAAGGGCTGAGATCCACGCGAGCCACAACAAGATGGTGAGCACCCCTGGGAAGGGCTGATATCCACAAAAAGAAAAAAAAAGACAAAAAAACAAACCCTGGGAAGGGCTGAGATCCACGCGAACCACAACACAGATGGTGAGCACCCCTGGGAAGGGCTGATATCCACAAAAGAAAAAAGACAAAAAACAACAAACCCTGGGAAGGGCTGAGATCCACGCGAACCACAACAAAGATGGTGAGCAACCCTGGGAAGGGCTGATATCCACAAAAGAAAAAAGACAAAAAACAACAAACCCTGGGAAGGGCTGAGATCCACGCGAACCACAACAAAGATGGTGAGCACCCCTGGGAAGGGCTGATATCCACAAAAAAAAAAGAGACAAAATAACAAACCCTGGGAAGGGCTGAGATCCACGCGAACCACAACAAAGATGGTGAGCACCCCTGGGAAGGGCTGATATCCACAAAAAGAAAAAGGACAAACAACAAACCCTTGGAAGGGCCGAGATCCAAGATAACCAATCGGCGACGATAACCGGGGGTTACGAGATGGGTGACCGGCGACGATACCCGGCCCCGACGAGACAATCGACCGGCGACGAAAACCGGCGATTACGAGGTGGATGTCCGGCGACGAAAACCGGCTCCGACAGGATAACCAACCGGCGACGATAACCGGGGGTTACGAGATGGGTGACCGGCGACGATACCCGGCCCCGACGAGACAATCGACCGGCGACGATAACCGGCGATTATGAGATGGATGTCCGGCGACGAAAACCGGCTCCGACAGGATAACCAACCGGCGACGATAACCGGGGGTTACGAGATGGGTGACCGGCGACGATACCCGGCCCCGACAAGACAATCGACCGGCGATGATAACCGGCGATTACGAGATAGATGTCCGGCGACGAAAACCGGCTCCGACAAGATAACCAACCGGCAACGATAACCGGGGGTTACGAGATGGGTGACCGGCGACGATACCCGGCCCCGACGAGACAATCGACCGGCGACGATAACCGGCGGATTATGAGATGGATGTCCGGCGACCACAACCGGCTCCGACAAGATAACCCCCAGGCGACGAAAACCGGGGGTTACGAGATGGGTGACCGGCGACGATACCCGGCCCCTACAAGACAAATCGACCGGCGATGAATAACCGGCGATTACGAGATGGATGTCCGGCGACGAAAACCGGCTCCGACAAGATAACCAACCGGCGACGATTAACCGGGGTTTACGAGATGGGTGACCGGGCGATACCCGGCCCCTGTCGACCAATCGACCCGGCGACGATAACCGCGCGATTACGAGATGGATGTCCGGCGACGAAAACCGGCTCGACAAGAATAACCAACCGGCGACGATAACCGGGGGGTTACGAGATGGGTGACCGGCGACGATACCCGGCCCCGACGAGACAATTTGACCGGCACGACGATAACCGGCGATTACGAGATGGATGTCCGGCGACGAAAACGGGTGGCTCCGACAAGCGGTGACACCTGTTAGAATCGTATTCAATAAAAAAGACTGTACAGGGGTCATTTTTCATTTTAAATGTTGTGTCACATGCATTGAATAAGTGATAATTCTGTACGTGATCCATGCAGGTTAGGTGTCAAGGTCCTAGCCTATCAGAGTCAAAAGCAATGGTTGCCAAGAACGATGTGCGAGGACGAATTCCAAGGATGCCCTTCAAAGCTAGTAAGGAGAATAACTTCCTTTGATGACAATGGGATGGACTAAGGTGATTACGAGAGGGGTGACTGGATATGAGACCCGACATTCACAGGACAATCAACCGGATACGAGAACCGGCGATTACGAAACGAGCGAAAGGTTAGGGATTGATGCATTGACACCTTTACAAATGTGTTGCATGCCTTACATCTTGCGTTACATCATAAGTTGTATGTGTTGCACTGTCATTCTTATGCACTGTCATTCATGCATCGTGTGTCTACTTCTTTATCATGTTCATTTCATTTAACATTTCATAAACATGATAAAGAGGGGCAGTTGTAGACACCCAAATTTTGCGCTTCGTATACTAACCGTGACAGGAGGGCAAAATCGTCAAATGAACCGGCCTGTGAGAGCGAGGGATGCACAAGTGCGAACACTCGACGCCACCGCAACGATTTGCAAATCAAAACCGACGTGACAGCAGGGCCGTCCGAAATGAGCATGCTCGAATGATGTGGCACGTCTCCCAGTGATTCTCGGACTGTAAAATACAAGCCTGTCGGCGAAAACCGACGTCACGACACGAGAAACAAGGTGCGGTTCGGAAAACGAGAAAATCAGCCCACCCAGCCGCGGATTGATCTGCGGCCAAACGATTAAAATAATGGTGGTGCGCACGGGACTCGAAACCAGGAAACCAGCTGAGTGCGATGGGGGGTGGGCCAGCCAGCCGCAAGATCAAATCTGCGGCCAGCCGCAGATCAATCTGCGGCTGCCCTAAACCAGCCTATTTCAGCTTAGTTTCGTTGCAGCATACAGGAGGTTGGGAAGAATTTGAAGGAAGAAGAATTCTTCTGCAGCAGCAAGAAAAGAAACACGGAAATAGAGAGAAAAATGGAGCAAATTTTGCAATTCAAAATAGGAAGAAAAGAGAGGAAAAAAAGAGAGGATTTATATTCTTTGATTTTGATTGTACCAAAATATACTCCTTATCTTAGTCAAATACACAAGTTCACATCCATTTGAGATCATTTGCAAGGTGAAAATTCCCTTTGTTCTAGCAATTTATATCCATATTGTTTGGTTAAATTAAATGTAGTTTTTCTTGTATATTGTTGTGGATCTATGGATTGAGGGCTATTAGGGAGGGTTACCCAAGTGGAACGAAATTTCCTCCTAATTGGCCCGATGATTGAAGTCCATTTGGGTGAATTTTAGCTAGTTGTTGTATGATGTATTATGCATAGTTTATTTAGATTGTTATTTTTAGGATCTTGTGGGTGTGTAGCGATTTTGGATGTGAGCCTAGGATCGCGGAAAACCACCGTGGGTCCAAATCCGTATGATGGACATCTTTTGATATATGTAATAAAATTCGATGTACCTTTCATTGTAAATATGTAATCGTCGGGCCTTAAAAACGACGCTAAGGCGAGAATCGTGTTTAAGGCCCCGTAATAGTGAAAGTATGTGATTGGTGGGCGTTCGAGGTTATTTTGATGGCTTACATGCCCATGAATAGCCCCGACGCGTGTTTATGCTCGATTTGATTTATGAGACGAAATTGATATTTCAAAGCTAAATGATAAGATTTTCATAAAATCAATCAAACTAGGTTATTAGCATCACGAGGCTTAAAATGAGAAGTGCTAATGAATGTCGATTTCTATGTAAAGGAGAAAGCTAAAGAAAATCGTTTTCAAACGTCACACAAAATGATTGTATAAATAAATGACGTTTTATTAAACCGTTGTGCATAGGGTTAAAGAGATCCTAGAAAACTCTTGTTTTGCCAAAACGACACCTAATGAAAATCTCATAGTCTTTGACAATTAAAATCAAATCTTTTCTCATAAAGCTTTCTCGTGTATGCCGAAAAGACATTCCGAAGCATTCTCAAATTAAAGCACGACTTTCCCTAAAAATCCAAATGATTCTTTCATACAAAACTTACCACAACATTCACAATGGGCACACACACACATACGCGCATACACACACACACACATTCGAGAATTAAAGGATAGGAATGCATCAAGATTGCGGTAACCGTGTTTCACGGAAGTCGGGGGGTGCCTAACACCTTCCCCCTCGCTTAAGCAAGCCCCCGAATAACCTCTATGAATCTCGGTTCGCAGACCAATTAATTCGGAGTCACATATGAGCCAGCGATTTACGAAAACGAAATTCGGATGAGTTGGTACATCCATTTCAAATATACCAACTGGCGACTCTGGTTAATTGGCTCATCATAAAAGCGATCTTTCAAAACCCCGTCGACACTCAAGCCGACCCTTTTTCCAAAATCACATAATAAAAAGGCTAAGATCGGAAAAGGACGAATATCGCGAAGGAGACGCGAAAACCCGGCGTCGACAGTGGTAGCAGCTGGTTTTAATCCATTTAGCATCCTTAGAAGTAGCTCAAGAGGTATGAAATATAGAGCTTAGCTCATTTCCAAGTTTATAGTTTTACTGTGATTGTTTTGTGGGAGTTATGTAGCTGAAATTGCTTGGTTGCTCATGAACATGTATAAATATTGATTAGCTCTATTAAACCTTGTTAATGGTATGTAAAAGTGGAACAATGAATGAGAATCAAACCTATGCATAAGGAATCAAGAAATGGACTGAAATGGACATTAGTGGACTGTTATTCATATTTTGTTAATAATGAAGTTATAACCATCTTGGTTTGGTTATGTGCATTGGTTGTGTATTGTTGGTATATGCCAAGAAGGTTTGAGTAATGATTTCAGTGGGAAATCTGGACTAGAGTACAATGAAACTCTACTCCAATGTGAGTTTTCAACTCATGCCCACCAACTATTTGGTTTAATGTCTAAGAGAATGATTTCTCTAAGGAACATGAGAATTAGAGATGATTAATTGTTTTAAATGATGTTATGATGCATAGCTCAGTTGTAAAAGTATGTTTTGAGTCATATAGACTTGTTGTATAATGGCTAAGAAGCAAATGGGACGGAATCATTGGTTTGGATTTTTGGGTTCTGCAGTAGCAGAACTTGAAAGTCCCTGGATGCAGAGTGGCGCAGCTGCGCCACTCCCAAGCATAGCACCTGCGCAGCTGCGCTGGGTGCCAGACCTGAAAGTCCCTGGATTAGAGTGGCACAGCTGCGCCACTCCCAAGTACAAGACCTGCGCAGCTGCGCCGGTCTGCAGAGGTGAATTGTTCTGCTGCTTTGTGTTATTGATGCGATGCATGTTTATATAGTCCCAACATGTTATAAATACCCCAAGGCATATGCATGATATGTTAGTGTAATAGTTGGATGACCCCAAGCATGAAATGATTAAGTCACGTGAGATTTGGTTAAATGAAATGAAAAGCATAGTTGCATTTTTCGTTTGGCTTTCAGGGGGCGCTCACCGGGGAGCGAGACCCCCGTTTGGGTAAGCGTAGTGGCAATCAATGTTCGTAATGATTATAATGTCTTGATTAATGTAAGCCAATGTTTGGTGTCTATTGTGAGACTAATTGGTATGTGAATATATGTTTAAATGCGTAGGACATATCTGAAGGACGATTAACGTCAACTAGTAGCAAGCGTTTAAGGCAAGTTTCCTAAACCCTTGTCTAACCTTTGTGTTGGGCAAGTTCTCTAGCTTCATTCATTTTCAGTATTGAATGCAAGTTTCGTATCTTATACAAGAGACGTATATTGTGCAAGTTATTTGATTCATTTGATTATATTCTCTTGACTCTCATGCGATGTTGAAGTTTTGATTTACGCAATACATATATGGTTGTGTGAATTCCTTACTTATGTAAATTTTTCAGTATTTGCACAAGTATTCGAGCTATGTTATGACATAAATTGTTGAAGCTTTCAAGTTCACATATATATGAACTGTTATAGAGAACGTCGATGCCATTTGTTTCGGCTAGACAGATATTGAAGTATTTTATTGATTTGATAATAAATCCTTGAAATGTTATTGATGATTAAGTAGAGCTATCCAACCGAATTGTTTTGGTTAGGATTCCGAGACATGAATGAGATGAACAACCCTACTATTAGGGGCAGTTTTAGTCAGTTATTCTGACAAGGCATCGAGTGCCTAAACAAACGCATATAGTCGTTTCCAGCTAGAGTGTTGATCAACATATAGTACAAAAGGCTGATCACCAAGAAGTGCTCGTAAGTAATAAGGTTTGCAGTTATAAATCTCTGTACCATTTAAATAAATCAAAAAAAAGTTCAATGTCTTATGACCACTCAATGTCGTTTCAAAAATATATTTTTAAAACGAAAGCAAAGTATTATTCTTGTTTATTCAGAATATTTCGCAACTATTGTTCAGTTGTCGAAGAGAAATGATATGATTGATGATATTGTTGTTATTCAACTGTTATACTTGCTGGGCAATTGAATGCTCATTCTTGCTTTATATTAAACATTGCAGCTAAGTCCGAGCGGGCCGAAGGTTCCGGTAAGGACAAGGGAAAGGGCAAGATGAA
Organism: Aralia elata; assembly: GCA_034770075.1. Lineage (NCBI taxonomy): Eukaryota > Viridiplantae > Streptophyta > Magnoliopsida > Apiales > Araliaceae > Aralia > Aralia elata. The sequence goes on from CM068379.1 coordinate 13,779,578, forward strand.
CGTCTAGATGGCGTCATAGTTTATTTGTATTAGTAATGTTGTAATACTAAGACTTATTATGTATTTAGAATGATGTTATGGTAATAGAACCTGGGATTGAGAGTAAGACGTGTTGTAATAATATAGTAATTACATTCATGTCTATTATGATGTATGGAATGGGATGTACCGTGTAGCACCGGATTCGGGTTTGAGGTACCCGGATTTGGGGGCGTCACAATTTCACATATAAATATAGTGATTTTGGTTATGGTGGTGATTACATGGTGTCTATGGATTATGGATATTATGTAAGTAGGTCATAATACATTGACAAATGGTTATGTCTATATCAGTGCCCTTGGCTATTTTTCTGTGATATGTGAACTCTCTAGCATGATGGTGGAACTAGATGAACTATTAAATGAAGTTAGGATCCCATTAATTCCAATTTTGATATATTACATTATTATTTGCGTCTTTAGTTGTTAATTGACTTTATCATAATCTTTGTTACCATAATCAAGTCTTTTAGTTTAGGCAAATAAATATAGTGATAGAACTGATGCATTGTAATTAGATTTAGCACTTTCTCTGTGGGACGATACTTTACTTCCTCTATATTACTTGTTGACGCATGTATGCTTGCATGAGTTAGAGCTCTTTTGCGAAAGATTAAAAAAGAGGCAACAGGAACTCGAAGATAGAATGAAAGCGAATTACCCTCAACTTTTTGTTTAACCTTGTACTGTGATTCTGGGGACAGAATCCTTATAAGGAGGGGAGGATGTAACGGTCACGAATCGTAATACCTTTGTAATTTGGGTTTATTATTACTAAATGAATGTATTAAAATTTTATTTTTATGTGATGTGTTTTAAGGTTATTTAATAACCTGGATGATGTGAATATATGATTTTTATGTGTTGTGTCTCGTGGGAGTGAATAAATTGATTTCGCGAAAAATCGCAAATTACTATTCACTAGGCACGTTTCCCGAGGCACTATTCATGCCTGTATATTTTTGCGTCTTTTTCGATTTCTATTAAATTCGTTAAGACGTGTATGCGAAAGAATAATTTTTTCAAGCGTTGGAAATTTTATTTGAGCTGATATGTGATTTAATCCGTATCCGAAATGTATTATATGGGTGTTCCGAATAATTGGAGAAACCCCATAATAATTATTTTTACGCGTCCCAATATTTTATGGGAGTACCCATTTTAATTTTGGGTAGAGTTATTTACCAAAATTGGTACAAAGTGGGAGTATTCGGATATATTTATATGTATATTCGGTACAAGTGGGAAGACATTTAAGCCTTGGCAATTAGAAGTTGACATCAGGGAGGTTGTGGCATGATGTCGCCCGAGTTCAGTACACAAGGCATTGAGCCTTGCAAATTTGTAAACATCCCTCTTGGTTATTGCTAAGTCATTCTCCCGAGCTTACATTGTGCTCAGCCATTTCATTCCTCCAAGTTCCTTGTTGTTGCAGAGAGTGTTAGAGAGAGAGAAGAGAATTGAGAGAAACTAGTTGCAGAGGAAAGAGAAGGAGAAGAGAAGAAGAGCTCGGTTGAGCCAAACCATTTGCATCTCCCGTACCATTTCATCCCTTCCCTTTTCTTGATTATTCATAGCTCAGTTCATTGCAAGAAAGGAGGGAGAGAAGAGGTAAAACTGCAGAAGAAGAAGAAGTTAGAGAGAGAAACCAAGTGGGTGAGGAAGAAAGAAGAAGTGGGTGCACGGGAGGAGTAGAGAAAGAAGAAGAGGAGCTTCAATCCTTAGCCAAGCTTCGTAGCATCCAAGATCAAGAATCAAAGAGGTAAACAACAAACTCCAAACCTATTCCTTCATCCGTTCAAGCTAGCTCTGTTTTTTAAATCTTATGTGCTTGGTTTTATTTTTGTTAAGTATTGTTATTATTGGTTGTGTTTAATCGATTAAGAATGGTTGGTATGACCTTGAGAACCCTCTTAATAACTTTTGAAAGTGGAACAAAGTGATAGAAATCCTTACCTTTGCTTAAAGGATGAAGAACATGTACGAACTTGGACAATGGACTGTAAACAGACTGATTTAGGGGACTTAAACGGTTAAAAATCATGCTTGATAATTTTGTTGGTTGTCATGATGTTGTACTTCCATGGGTTATGAGAATAACCCAGTTAGAATGGAGCAAAAAGGAGTTAAAATGAGTTTCTGGTGAAGAAATTGGTAGAATATGTCAAGAACACCAAAACAGAGTAATAACCTTGCACTTTAGCTTATGATTTGGACTTGTCAATGATAATAGGTAGCTCTATATTTTTGATATGTTGTAGCCCCATGTCTTACGAGAGTCCATAGAGTCCAAAATGGACTAATTTGAACGTGTATAGAAGAAGTTATGAAGGTTGGAGTGAAGGAAGGTCAAAAACATTGCGAGGTCTGGCCACACTAGCGCGCCCATGCGCCCCTTGGTGCGCCCGCGCCCATGGCCTGGTTCAGCCCCCCCCCACCCCCCCCCCCCCCCCCCCCCCCCCCGCACCCCCCCCCCCCCCCCCGCCCCCCCCCGCCCCCCCCCCCCCCCCCCCAGCGTTTGCCGCTATGCGCTCCGACTGCTGCGGGCGCTACCCCGATCAGCTTCAGCGTTTTCCGTTTGGGAAAATGGCCATAACTTTCTCATACGGACTCCGATTAGGGCGATTCAAGATGATCCGGAAAGCTTAGACATAGACCTAAAACCTCCATTAATTAGAATTGAAAGTTAATAACTGGATAAATTTCAAAATTTGCCATCTTTAGGACTGATGTGTAATTGGAGGCAATCGAAGGGTGTCGGGCATGCACGTATGCACGTGTAATGCTTCCAACGATGAAAGATGATGTTCTAAGTTTTAAAATACGAACATTATAAGATATGGAGTGGAGTTTTTATACGAGAAATGATTGGACACGTTAGTTATTTTTACCCGAAATATCGGTAAAGCCTTAGAACTACGATTCAAGGCTATGTTATGTTTAATTTAGTTAACGTTTAATGAACGGGATGCAATATATAGCGTGACCCGTTGATGTTTGTGTGTATGTAACTAATTGTAGTATGTTTATGTGCACATATATGTGTAGGATAATTGAAGAGCGTGTATCATATTATTGTAGCAGCGCACGAGGTAAGTTTCCTAACTCAACTCAATTTATATTTGAGCAAGTTTCTTAAATCGTACAACTCTTATATATCGTGCGAGTTTCCGATGTTATATAAATTCTAGGTTTTCACAAATTATTATTGTGCAAGTATCCAGTTATGCTATAATGCATGTTATTGAAGCTTTAAAGTTCTATATTCCATGAACTATTGAGAAGGTTGTCTAAGCCTATTGTTTCGGCTAGACTTATATTGAATTGCTTTGTTGATTTGAGAATGATTCATCAAGATATTGTTGATATTTATTGTAGCTATCCAATCACATTGTTTGACTTGGATTTCCTTAATGTAAAGCTGAGATGAACAACCTTATTATTGGGGAATTATTTTTGGTCGGTAATACCGATTGACCCTATACGGGTGATAACTTGACGCTTAAACGTTAAATAGATGTTGTACAACATAGGGTATGATAGGTTGATCCCCTAAAGTGCCCAGAGGAAAAATGTTCGGTTTATAGTTATAAAACTATTAAACCCTTTGATGAAAGAAGAAAGTTCAAGGTCATTTGACCACTTAGTACGTTGTTTAGAAATGTTCGTAATGTAAAGGAATACCTTATCATTGTTCCTAATTATTCAAAATGTGTTCTCAACTATTGTTCAGTTGTAGAATTGGAAGTATGATTTCTAATGTTGTTATTATTTATATGGTATACTTGCTGAGCAATCAAATGTTCATCCTTGTTTTAATTACATGCTTTCAGCTAAGGCAGAGAGTTCCCGCAAGGACAAAGGCAAGGGAAAAGTTAACGAGTGAAGGATATTATATCATATCCGCTTTTGTAATAGTTTATGCTAAGAATGTGTGATCTTTTTGGATTGTATTAATTATCCTAAGATGTTATGTACTTATGTCAAGGTCTTAGAACCTGGGATTTGTAGAGTAAGATGTTATGTAATATTTAGTTATTACATTTTTGTCCTTATGTTGATTATGAATGGGTAGAATAGACGATGTATGTGTAGTACCGTGAACACCGAATCTTTGGGTAAAGAGACCTCGGATTTGGGGGTGTCACAGATTTGGGCATTGATTTGCGATATGTCCCCTGCCTTGACATTTAAAGCATACAATATCTCGATTACGACTAGTAGAAGGTTGATTAGTTTTACCTTGCACTCCTTGAGTAGTCGTTCCCTGCTTGATTTCTGGCTTTGGTTTGAAAATAGTTGGCTTGTCCTCACGCTTCACATTATTGGGTTTCCATGATGAACCTGCGATAGGATTTGTTCGCTGGCCACCTCTCCTCTTAAGTTGCTTCTCTATTTTGATAGTCATGTGCACCATATCTTCCAATACCACATAATGTTGACGCTCCACCAAATCAGCAATTTTCTATTTTAGCCCTGCTGAAAATCGGGCCATGGTTGCCTCATTATCCTCGTTGATGTCAGCTCTAGATATTAACATCTCTATGTCCTTGAAGTAGTCCTCCACACTTTTGCTTCTCTGTTTCAAGTTTTGCAAATTCCGAAACAGATCTCGGTAGTAGTGGCTTGGCACAAACTTCTTTTTCATTACAGCTTTCATTTTTGCCCAAGTCTCTATTGGACGTTCTCTACACCTCCTTCGGCTAGTCATCAACTGATCCCACCAAGTAATTGCATAATCTGAAAATTCGGTAGCTGCAATTCTAACTTTCTTAAGATCCGAGTAGTTGTGACAATCAAATATCCATTCCATTTTCTTCTCCCACTCTAAATATGCCTCGGGATCTCGGGCTCACTCCTGCCTTCGAATGTGGGAATTTTCATTTTGATGCTATCGAGGTTGTTGTCCTCTCGATTTCGTCCACCTCTATCCCTTGCAAAATGTCTCCTAGGAATAAACCCAGTTTCTCGATCATCTTCCTCGCTAAACCTTTCATCATAGTAATTTGTCTCCTCTAATCTAGCTTCCTTTTGTTGGGCTTTTCCTTTCGGATGCACACTCGGAGGGATTTGAGTTTGTTCCCCTCGAGTGTCACTCAATTGATCGATGCAATCATGCACCTGCTCCATAGCCATCCCTAACTGTCAGGAAAATTCTTTCATCATAGCCTCCATCATGAGTTTTGGGTCAAAAGTCAATGTAGAAGGTTCATTTTCAATTGCCTTATCTCTTGTGTTAGACATATTTTCTACAAAACAAAGATTAGTAGAAAACAAGTTCCTCACCACTCCCTTTTGTGTTTCGCTCAAACAATGTATGAAACGCTCGTGTATCACACAAATAGGCTTTTACCCTCTAATAATCTCACTACTCTTGCCTTTTTTCGCTCGTAGTTCTCTCTAATAAGTTCTTTTTGAATTCACACAAATATACCTCAATTTTCCAATTACAATCCAATAAGAACTTATCAAGATACAATATAAAAGGTATGACTCTCGAAATATCAACAAGATTTCACAATTGCCAAATACGATTTTCCGCATGAAATCCCAATAATAGTAATAATAACAATAATTTTCTGCAATATATTTTTCTGCAATTTTTTTGACTATAATTCAACAATAAAAGTAAAGATAAGTAACTTGATATGAAACTTAGCTTTGATATCAAATGATATACTCCACGGCACGCTTGCGTGAGGGGGTCATCGCCCGGATCGTTTTCAACAAGTTGATAGGATGGATAGCTTGCAATACCTTAACCCCTCGCCTATATTTAGACGGTAATCTTGGTACAATTGCTTGCCAATGAAATCTTCGGAGGATGGACACCAACGACACTTCGACCCCTCGCTTATATTGAAGCGGTAATCTCGGTACAATCGACGATTGATACGGTAGAAGACGCCACACACAACTTTGAATAGTTGTATGATAAGTCAATTATGAATCTCAAAAGCAAAACTAAGGAATACTTAGGAATCCTTCACAGAACCACAAGAAGAGAAACAAACTCACAATAATATTGATAATCTAAGAATTGGTGTTAAAACCATTACAACAAGCACCTATTTATACTAAGCTTGGAAACCTTCTAGAAGCACACAATTGTTGAAAGAATTCAAACAAGCACACAAATGTTGAATCACATCATTACTGAAAATATGGAACTGAAAATAAATGTTATTTCCTTGATTTGGGAAGGAATCTCGAAAATCAAGAAAGTCAAAAAATGACAATTGGATCCTAGGGGTTCCCGCCGGGGCAGGAAATTTGTATTAAGTTTTGGCGCCAGGGCACGGTTCCTGCCGGGGCGCTAGATTTGGCCCAGATGAGATCGTCGAGGCGCGAAAGAAAAAGGTCTGGCGTTGGGGCGAGAATTATGAACTGGAAAATGGCGTCGGGGCGCGGTCCTCGCCAGGGCGCTTGAAATGAACTAAAAGTTACCGCCGGGGCGAGCTCCCATGTGTCCAACCAAATTGAGTTCTTTCGATGTCTGGTTCGCCACTTCCATTTTCAACATGTTCATGGTCTTCATATGCTTGGACTCCATCTCCATAACCTCTGTACTTGATCCAACCTTGTTCCATAGTTCGTGAATCATTCCGTTAAGTCCTTCTTTGAAGCATTTAGCTCGAGCTCTCGTAACGGGTCCAAGTGGCAATTGCAATGGGTCTTCTAGAGTTTTGTCATGGGTTTCCAAACTAACGATGTCCTCATCAGTTAGTTTGTGGGAGCTAAGTTCGAGCAGTTCTTAAAAGATCTGAATATCCAACATCGGACAGTATCTGTGGCATATCCTCAGTCTAATGGTCAGGTGGAGGTGACGAATCAGACTTTGTTGAATGGTATTAAGAGGAGGTTGGATGAAGCTAAGGTTAGGTGGCCAGAGGAGTTGCTTAGTGTTCTATGGTCCTATCGGACTACTACTCAAACGACGACATGATATTCACCTTTTCGGCTGGCGTATGGTATTGATGCCCTCATTCAAGTGGAGATCGTGTCTCCTTCTCTTCGGGTCAGTCAGTATAAAGAGTTGTACAATGACTTAGGCCTTCAGCTTAATTTGGATTTGCTGAATGAAGTTCAAGATTCGGTAATGGTAAAGTTGGATATCTATCAACGAAGAGCTGCTCGACATTATAATAGGGGTATTAAGTAAAGGAGATTCGAGGTCAATGATTTGGTGTTTCGGGAAGCTAAGGCTTCTACTCCTTAGAACACGGAGAAGCTTATGCCTAACTGGGAGGGGCCATATAAGGTTATTAGTGTCCCGAAGCCCCTACTTATCAGCTTCGAACTATAGATGGAGTTGACATAAAGAACACTTGGCTAGGAAGGCTTCGAAAACTGACTCTCCACATTCCTTATTTAATTATATATGACCCTCCATTGATTCCTCTAGAATTATAGTGTCTAGTGTTTTGGTTAGACTTCTTTCCCTGGCATATGTCTCACCTTCATTGTGTAATTAAATTCATGTGGCTTTGTAATTAATGTCTTCTTATAACGCCTGCTCTTAAAAATAATCACCTAAATTTGAATTTTGCTAATAGTCCCTATGTTGTACTTCACGTGCCACCGTCTTTGATGCACCTACTACCGTTGCCTGAGAGTTTTCATACCCCCTATTTGGATGTTCTACAAAATTGAATAGTTCATCACTGTTGATTTCATTAACTTGAATTGGATATATGTTATCATCCAATATAAGTTGAACTATTATTCTGATTGGCTTGTATACATCACTACATATCATAATCTAAGCTTTAGCCATGTCTTTTGTTTCATTTGAGCAGTCAATGTTTTCTCCCCAACATGTTGCTATATTCTTCCAAGTGTCACATGACCAAGTTTATGTTGGAACATCACTACATTCCATCCACTGCACAATTTTCTCCATTTTATTTTGTTCTTGCACTTTTACCTTAACATTCCATTTCTCCAATTACTTGTATTTGTTTCTTACCACTTCATCTTTCTGGTCCTTATTCTCTAACTGCATTAAGAAATAGAATTTTCCTTTGGCATAAAGTTTCTCCCATCTTATCTTCATCATAATACATAATTCTTCCATCTCTCCTTTTCACATCGATTGTGCGAGCTGAGTCGTACCATATTGCCCCATTGTTCTTGCAGATATTCATTTACAACTCCTTTCACTATCTTCTCTTCATTCATGTCCTTCCAATTTAGTTTCTACTCTTTTCCTCTTTGTTTGTAGAAAATCTAACCATGTTCAGGTGGATTTTGTTTCCTTTTAAGAACCATCCATTTCCTGCACTGTTTCAAATATTACAAAAGCAAAAAATATTCCATTCTTATTCCTTTTTAATGGGATAAAGACGTGGACAACTAGTGCCACTATGTTCAAAAATTCCATATTTCTTTCTTCAGTATCCTCGCCTTCCACCCCTGCATGTACATCGTCGTATGATCTTCTTGTTCAGGATTCTGTCTTTGTTGTTGTTCCATATCTTCCTTTTCCATATTTGCTTCCATTTTGGATCCAATTTACATTGTCTTCTCCCTTTGTCCTTCTGTGAACTCGCTAATATCCCTCTTTGATTTGGTGAGATATTCCTTCTCAACTCTGCATTCAAGTTATTTCTTCAAGTTGTTTGATGTTCTTTCATTCTCTCTTTCCCATTGTTGTAACGTATGTATTTTGTTGATGCTTCATATCTAAGTCTTTTCTTTTCTGTATAATTTCTGACCTGCAAGTATTTTGATCCTTTTCACATGTGCAGTGATTTTTCAGTTGCATAACTAGTAGGCGACTTTTGTCTTAGCCGTGTAGATGAAGAGATTGGATAATGGATCATTCTCCAAATTGTTAGCGCAGCTGGATTGTGTTGCAGTCATTGCATATGTTTTTTGTCACACACAAAATGGAAAATGTGAAGAAGACGAGAAGTACATACTTGAATATGATTTCAGTGTATTTGCTTACCTCATCCATAAAACAAGTGAGTTTAACATTTGTTATATGTTGTAGACTATTGGACAAAGACTAGTTTAAGATAATATTTAGGTAACTAACTCATCTAAAAGCATAAGCTTTTAGAACGGGGCTAAATGCGTATTTGACCCTAAAGTATGTACCCTTTTGCACTTGGTACCCACGGGCTCAAAAACTCTCATTCCGCTACTCAAAGTAACTCGATCCTTCCAAAATTGACCCTCGTACTATTTTCGACAAGAAAAATGGTCTGAATTGCCAGGTGTTCCGTTAGAGTGAGTATAAGTACGGGTTGTCCCTGTTTTTCTACATTTGACCTTATAAAAACCATTGAAAACCAAGTTAAATACAAAATCTAGCAAATACTTTTGGCAAGCATGGTAGTACGTGTTATGTTCACTAGAACTGATTAGGTGAAAAAGCTAGCAATATACTATTCTATATTGAATTATGTACTATATTATGAAGCATGTCTTTGAATTTTAGGAGAACTCGTTTTAAAATGTTAAAATGTGTTACAATTATTAATTGTGCGTGCGTACTTATACGCGATGAATATTCCACCCACCAAATACGACCACGTACTCTAAAAGTTACAAAAACTGTAAATATTAATAACCAAATAAACTTTATATAGTGGTTACTGGTTAGGCTCTTCGAAGGCTTAATCCATTCCAAGTTTCTTTAACTATTTCTTATTCTTACCAAGTTTAACATGACCTATTGGTTACTACTTACTACTGTATGTTTATACCAGACTAACAAAGTAGCCTAATCTATTCGTTAGTAGACTAGATCCAGACCTGGTTATAATTTATTACATTTGTTTCAAATTGATGTGAATTTGTTTAATTTTAATTGATACAATTATTATAATTGTATAATATATAACAAAAACTATTAATTATTAACTTTTATTTTATTTTAAACTTTTATAAGTCATACTAATTTTTAAACTTAATATGTTGGTGTATAATACCAAAAGTCAAAGTGTACTTCTAATTTTAGAACAGAAAGAGTATAATAACCATTAACAACGTAATTAATACTCCTTTTGTTTTAAATTAAGATTAATATTGACTTTTTAAAAATTAATTTATAATTTATAATTGACATGAATTCATTTAGTTTATAAAAAATAGATCTAAAACTACTTCTTAAATAACATACCTCTCTTAAATAGCATATTTTTATTAAAATTATGTCGTTTTGGAGATTCTTTTAAAAAACAAGTTGGGCTGCGGGTGACATTTTTGTAAATAAAAGAAAAACAAGTAAGACCACTCTCTTTTAACATTATTTTATTTTTTAAAAGAATCTCCAAAACGACACAGTTTTAATAAAAATATGTTATTTAAGAGATGTATATTATTTAAAAGGTATGCTTTAGATCCGACCTCTTAATTTATATCAATACAATTCTAAATATTATAAACTACCTAAAAGTACCACTAATTATAAAATTTATTATTTTTAAAACATAAATAAATCTTGTCAAATTTAAATTTAAAAACTTATCAAATTAACGAGTCCAGATCAATTTTTCCAAATAGTGTCTTATCCGTTGTCCCGATAAAAAATCATGTCATGTGGCACTTTTAGGGCAATTTTTTTTATTAACAAGTATTAGATCAAGTTTTGACATTTTTATTTTTTAAAAAGGAAACCAATTACTTCTCGCTCTACATCTTGCCAATTCTCTGTTCTGTACCAACTCACCGCCCCTCTTTTTCAGGAATTTTTATTAGGGGGTCCAGGTCTTCCAACTAGGAAAATGACCTCCTTATAAATTTTCGACACGTGTACAAGAAATTAGAAATAGAATAAATAATAATAATGGACCATATATAATTAATACAAACTGGCTCCCACATGTTATGGCTACTAGTTAAGAAAAACAATTATCGCTGCTGAAGATTCTAATAAATGGACTACTTTTTAGTTTTTTACTTCTATGAGTTTACTGTTCTCTTTTTGATAAATTTATTTCTTTTTATGCCTTGTTTGTAATTTTTTTTTAAAAATAATTGATGCTTTAGTTTCACATATTTTTTTTACTTTTTAAAGAATTTAAAAAAATAATATTAAAATTTTATATTTAATTTAATTTAATCAATTAAATAAAATATTAAATTATTTTACTCGATATATGTAATTTATGTTATATATCGAGTAATTTTATGTTAAATATAAATTACAATTAACGTGAAATTATAAATCATAAAATAAAGTAATTATACATGGATAGATTCTTTATATTTTATTTCTTATATCTACATTCATCTATATTTAATATCACTTTGCTTAAATTCCTAGATCTAACATAGGCCTAAGAGATGCCATTTGTAGAGGTACGCAGGTTCAATTCTTTTTCTTAAGAGAGACTCTCAATATGAATTTATTGTCATATATAACAATATTAATTCATTTTTATTATAAGTAATAGTACCCCTCTGCTCGTTTTTAATTGGTGTCTTGTAAAAAAATATAGATTAATATATAAAATTAATATTTTATTTAATTGATTAAATTAAATATAAAATTTTAATATTATTTTTTTAAATTCTTTAAAAAGTAAAAAAACATGTGAAACTAAAGCATCAATTATTTTTAAAAAAAATTGTAAACAATGCATGAAAAGAAATAAATTTATCAAAAAGAGAACAGTAAACTCATAGAAGTAAAAAACTAAAAAGTAGTCCATTTATTAGAATCTTCAGCAACAATAATTGTTTTTCTTGACTAGTAGCCCATAACATGTGGGGGCCAGTTTATATTAATTATGTATGGTCTATTATTATTATTTACTCTATTTCTGATTTCTTGTACACGTGTCGAAAATGTATAGGGACGTCATTTTCCTAGTTGGAAGACCTGGACCCCCTAATAAAAACTCCTTTTCCAAACAAACCCAACTAATAATGTACATATTTTAACTAGTTCCCCTTATTGTAAGCATGTGTTTACAATAATACTGTTCTTTTTCAAGATCAATGAACATATACGGATGGGTGCAGATAATTTAGAATAGAAAGAGAAATTATACTACTATAATGTTGTGTTTGAATTGGTGGAATAGGAAGGAGAATGGAATAATTTATTCCTATGGAATGAAAAAAATTGTGTTTGGTTGCGATTGGAATGAAAACAATTGTGTTTGATTCTTATAAGGAGGGAGAACATATGGAATAACTCATTCCACTAGAATGAAATGAATCATTCCATTCTTCATTTCATTCCTTCAATCCAAACGTACCATAAATTTTTTTCATTACTGAAACAATTACAAATTAAGAATTAAGAATGAGAATATAATTAGTAGAAAAACATGGAGAGAATATAATTAGTATAAATTTTATTTGCTAAGTGTAAGAGAGAATATAATTTTATTTGCTAAGTGTATAATTAGTATAAATTTTATTTGCATTTCTCAAAAAATGAAATTTTCAAAAAAAGAAAAATAGTTCTTGATATTGTAATGATTATACAATTATATTGTATTTTTCAAAGAGTGAGGCGTTAAAAAAAATGTTACAGATGAGTCAAAAATCAGTTAAATTTGACAACTCATTATATATGCAAATAGATTTGACCTAAAAATTAAAGCCGGACATCGAATAGATTTGACCTAAAAATTTACAAATATGCAACACATGATTAAAATTGGAATAGTTTAGTATCCCTTTTTTCTTCTATAATGACAAGCTAGTCAAACCAACATCTTATGACTTCAACATGTATTCAATATTTTACACCTAACTGGACTTAATTCATTGATCAAATTTATTTAGCTTAATATGAAATATTATCAGCATCAAACACAGCGCTTTGTAATTTGACAAACCAATACTAAATTTTATTCAAAAAAATAAAATAAAAAAATGCTAAATTTAAAATTGGAAACTAAAGTATATTTATTATTTCATGAAATTAAAATTTTAGGCTCAATTTCAATTTCAAATAATTCTATGGTTTGAAATTGAATCATTAAACATAAAGCTAAAAGAATTAAGAAACATGTTTTAAAAAAAACATGGTCTCTTGCCGAGTCACCTAATTCTAATTAGAATCTTTTGGTTGGTATAATGGTATGTATTAGATCAAATTTCCTGTCTCATGCTCTGCCCCCATCTCAAACATCATGAATTAATTGTTGTGGTCTAATTTAACTTTGTAAATGAATAAAAATTATTCTTTTCGTTCCGAATTATCAGATCAATATTATTTTTTTAGCAGTTAATTTGAGATATTTTTAAATATAAAATTGATATGATTCATTTAAGTTTTTAAAACAATAAATCTTATAAATAGTAGTACTTTTTAGTTAGTTTATAATATTCATAATTGTGTTGATATAAACTATATAAATTTATATTAATTTTAAGTTTGGAAATGTTTGAAGTTGACTTTTGTTAACTCAATATTGATTTTATAGTTTGAAATAGTGGAAGTACGGTGAAAATAAGGCAGAAAACGAGAGAAGCTAGAAAGAATGTCACTTCACTGTGATATATCCAATTTTCTGTTTGATAAAACTGAGTAATTAAGATCTGAATGGTTAATACATCTTAATAAATTAGATCATCTGAATGAAATAACATCTGAATCTAAAAAACTGTTTGATAACTAAAAAGTATAAAAAACATCTGAATGACACTATTTTACCATTTTAACCTCTATTTAAAAAATTTATTTGAATGATTTAAAATTTGATATTGAAGGAGTACAATATTTATTGAGACTATTTTTGTCCATAAATTTTAAATAAATTATTAAGAAGCAGCTCTTAATAGTTAAGATTTGAGTATTTGTCTTAATGATTAAGAGGCATTAAGATGTAAAAAAAATTTATCAAACAAGATTTGTATCTGACCGAATCAGAGGCATGTGAATTAAGATACATTCAGACACAAACAAACACTACCTCCCTCTATATATATATATATATATATATATATATATATATTATATATATATATATATATATATATATATATATATATATATATATATGCTTTTGCAAAAAAAAGAGAAAACGCCCCTCCCCAATTATCCTCTCTCTCTATATATTCTACTCTATAATTCTCTCTCCCCCCCTCTTTCTCCTCTTTCTCTCTCTAAGCATGGAATACATTGACAAGATGATTAATTCCACAAATTTCTCATACTCTGCATATTCAACAACTTCTTCTTCTTCCCCAAGTTATGTTCCTATTTCAAGTCCAACAACATTCAGTCTGAGCCCTTGTGCTACATGTAAAACCCTCCATCGAAAATGCGTCGAGAATTGCATGTTAGCGCCGTACTTTCCGCCTTCTGAACCGATCAAGTTCACTATTGCCCATAGTGATAGAGTCTTTGGAGCTAGCAACATTAGCAAGCTATTGCGGGTAATACCTTAATTGCAAGCTTGCTTTTATATGATTTGGATTCAATTAATGTGAACACAATTAGTAAACTAATAATTATTTTATCACCCCGATATATAACATATAATAGTAATTCCCATTTAGTAATTTAAAGCAATAGGAAATTTAGGTTTTGCAAGATTTTCAAACATGTTGATGTACTTAGTTCACTGTGATTTCATGAATTTCAAATCAGTGACTATCAATATATATGTTTAGAGAAGCGGGAGTTTGTACGTTGAACTCAACTTGTTCCAAAAACTTAAGTTATTAAGTCTTAGATTCATTCATATATATTAGTCATTCAATTCACGCTTTTATTATTTTTCCAATGTGAGTATAAACTCAGTTCATTCGTAAATTCGTATCAATCTCTCCCTCACAATTTCATAACATCAAGAACTCGCAAGTTCACATTCCATCAAGAACTGAATATTCTTCTCTTCAATCACTACAATTACCAATTCTCAGCTAACCACTCTCGAACTTTTCCATCAAGAGTACCCTTTGGGGGAGCAACAACGCTTCATTGAGAATTCTATAACATCACATGTATATATACAAGACACTAACACTTGCACATGTTTAGAATCTAATTTATTCAAAAGTTTAAGTCATTATGTCTTCATTGGGTACATTCGTGTATATTGATCCTTCAATCTTTTGTTATTTCTCCAATGTGAAACTCTAACTTGTAAATATTCTTAACAATATATATATATATATATATATATATATATATATATATATATATATATATATATGTCTATGTGTGTGTGCGCGCGCGCGCGTGTAACCTCGTCAAAATGATAGAATCACAAATTTTATTTTTTAGCAAGTTTTAATTTAGAATAAAGATAGAGGCTCTCTGTAACATTATCCTAGAGAAAAATATGATAGAATTTTTTTCTATAAAATGTACTCAAGAAACAAGAAAGTTATATCCTTTTTTTTGGGGGGGGGGGGGGGATAATCTTCCGCTAATTTTATCCTTTTATTTATTAATACTAGTATTGTTGACAAATATTGTGAGGAACTACCGGAGTTTCAAAGAGCAGATGCGGTAAGCAGCATGGTTTATGAAGCAAATACAAGACTTAGAGACCCCGTTTATGATTGCACTAGTGAAATTTATCAACTCCAAAAGCAAATTAGTGACTTGCAGACAGAATTGGCCAAGGCACAAGCCGAGATTGTAAACATGCAATGCCAACAACAATCCAATTTACTATCCTCAATTTGCATGGACTTACCACAAGCTGATGAAGATCAATCCATAATCCCACAGCAACTTTATGACAACCTTGAATTTTTGTTTTCCTGATAATGTTTAATCAAATTAAGCGCGGTTTTTCAACCATTTTCGACATGATCAAGATTAATTCTTCCACAAAATCTCAAGCTTATACTGTTATGCGTATGTTTGTTTTATATCAATGAAGTTTTCCTGGTTTATCAAAAAAATAAAAAGAAAGAACAAGAATAAATAAAAAAAATCTCAAGCTTATATATTATAAGTATAAGTTTATGTACACTACTCCAAACACTACATTTTACACTACATTATACATCCAACAATTAAAAAGTGGGACTTGACACGGAAATCCACATCAGGTCCCACTTTTTAATGGTTGGATTTGCAATGTAGTATAAAATGTAGTGTTTGGAGTAGTGTATGTAGACTTATCTATATTATAAATGTCTGCGTTAATGTTTCATTTTTTTGTAATTAAGTGGAATTTTCTTAAAAGTCCTGCTATATATGTATTGCGAAAGTTTTCGTAAAATTATAAGGTCAACTCACTATATTAAAATACATCGTTAAAATATTATTATAAATAGTTATCCACGTAACTTGCAACTAAAATGTCACCCGGATATATAACATATAATAGTAATTCCCATTTAGTAATTTAAAGCAATAGGAAATTTAGGTTTTGCAAGCTTTTCAAACATGTTGATGATCGGTCTATAACATGTTGTAAATTCGTAACACAATGTATGTATATGAGGATCGGTCTATAACCAACGTTATAAGATTAGGATTATCCTTACAACAAATCGTGATCGTCAAAATATAGATCTAACAGTAAAATATCTTATCCGTCTGCATTTTAGTATGGGGACGTCTGCAAAACTAAATTACGGACGAAAAAATGACCCAAGTTACTCTCAATAATCCGCACTTTAGTTGTACGGACTGGCGAATGCGTTCTATCACTCCTTTCTCTTTCATCAATTTCTTCGTTTCCTTCTTCAAATTCAAAGACCCACCATTGACGCAAGCTCTCAAAGCTCGTGCCACCCAATTTATCTTCAAATCTCAACTTGGTAAACTAATTCGACCCATATATGAATTACTACTTTTACAATAATTTTTATCCAATTTCTACTTGAAAGCTCACATCTTTCTTGCTCCATTAATCGGTATATATCAGAAACAAAGATTTTGGAGTTCAAGCCATCGATAATATCAATGATATGGTGCTCTGTTTTCGACATTTTCAGAGCTAAAGAAACTGTCAGTAGCTTCAAGATCCATGGATTCCCTTCCAAATTATACACAATATCAAATTAATTAGATTGAATTCTATTATAATCATTCCACTAATTATTTATATTAGTACCTGAAGCTAAATGGGTTGGTTGGAGAGTAACCGGTGGAGGAAATGAAGAAGAAACGCGTAGCAGATGGAGGTAATGAAGAAGAAATGCGTAGCAGCGGGTTTTTTAAGACTCACCATCCGCACGACTAAAGTGCGGACGGGTAATATATATAAACGATGTTGTTTCATAATTTTATATTCATATATTTAATAAAATACAATAGTTGATAAAATGAAAATTCGCACTTTAGTAGTGCGGATGGGGAGGGCATTTTTGGAACTTTTAGAATCCCCAGTTTAGTAATGCGGACATACCCATATTAAAGTGCGGACATTGTATTATTTTTACCGTTAGATTCGCAATCTTAAGGAGCGCGCGAGCGCGCGTAACCTCGTCAGAACGATAGAATTAAGAATTTTTTTTTTTTAACAAATCTTAATTTAGAATAAAGATATAGGCCTCTATAACATTATCCCAGAGAAAAATAAAATGCAACTTTTTTCTATGAAATGTACTCAACAAACAAGAAAGTTATTTTCTTTTTTTGGATAATCTTCCGCTAATTTTATCCATTAATTTATTAATAGTATTGTTGACGAATATTGTCAGGAACTCCCGGAATCTCAAAAGACAGATGCCATAAGCAGCATAGTTTATGAAGCAAATGCAAGATTTAGAGACCCCGTTTATAGATGTGCAGGTGCAATTTGTCACCTTCAAAAGCAAATTAGTGAGCTGCAGGTAAAATTGGCTAAGGCACAAGCCGAGATTATAAACATGCAATGCCAGCAACAATCCAATTTACTACCCTCAATTTGCATGGACTTACCACAAACTAATGAAGATGAATCCATAATCCCGCAACAACCGTATGAAAACCTTGGATTCTTTTTCCTTGATAACGTTTAATCAAATTAAGCGTGTTTTTTCAACCATTTTCGACATGATCATCAAGATTAATTCTTCCTCAAAATCCCAAGTTTCTGTGTACGTTTGTTTTATATCAGTGAAGTTTTCCTAGTTTAACAAAAAAGATAAAATAAAAAGAAAAGAATAAATAAAAAAATCTCAAGCTTATATATTATAAATGTAATTTCTTTGTAATTAAGTGGGATATGATTTTCTTAAGAGTTCCGTTATGTATTGCAAAAGTTTTATTTTGAATTACAATTGCGATGTATATCAATACATGAAATTTGGTAGAATTATAAGGTCGACCCATATATCAAATACATCGTTAAAATATTATCAACTATAGTTATCCACGTAACTCGCAATAAAAAAATAAACATATAAACCTGCAAGATATATCATTTTTCATTTCTTAATTAAGTAAGGTTTGTCTAATTCTATGAATGGTACATAATTGATTACTTCAATTTTGTTGGGTGCTAATTTTCTTTTGCTAGCTTATTATCTTTATCAGATATCATTTGTTTTTTTTTTTTTTGTTTGATCCGTATAAGTTAAAATCTTTATTTCTGCAAAGTTAAAACTGAATCCACAAGATTTAGATTTTTACCGTTTGTATGCAAAAAACACAAAAACCTAATTAAAACCTCTCATCAACCTAAAACCAAGACATGGATGCACATGAGATCACACCTAAAATTATATTTCTTTAATAAATTCCCTAAAAGTAATTTTGTCTTGCTTCTATTTCTTCTTTTTTGCCAAGGAAAGTTAACCCTAATTCTTAACTGATTTCCAAAGCTTAGTAAACCTCTAGACTACAATCTTCCTCATACTCCTCCTTGAAATCTTTAAAAACTTCGTCAGTTTCTCTTTTCTACTTCAAGAACAACTTTTTACCTTTTCTTTCTTTCACTTTTTTCATCAGGAACTATAAAAGTTGGAAAGCCTTGAATTTATGCTGTAGCTGGTGATGGAAACAAGTATGTAACTCGATCACTAGCCAAACCCAGGAGGATTTTCTTTTTTAATTAATTCTATAGAAAATATATATATAAATAAATGGCTGGATGTAACTTGATCCTATGCATGGAGGGTTGTTCCTTGTTAGTTTATAAATACCTATCATGTAATTGGAAAGGCAGATTATGTTCTAATATATTTGAGCTTTTGAGCTTACTTATAAATTAGGAGATGGATTTCTTCTTGTTCTAACTCTTATCCCTTGGGTGGATTCCTTTGGGTGCATGGCGAGTTTAATCTCTTATCCTTTAGGTTGAGGGTTCCCATTGATGGCGAGTTGCTCTTATCTCTATCTGTGGACTTAATTCCGTAGAGTGGCGAGTGTATATCCTGTTTCTATTCGCTTGTTTCCCCCCTCCATTTTCCGGCGTCAATAAGCAATTATATTTAATTAATCATATTCAATTACTTACAAAAGACAACTTGAACAGTTGAACGCTACATAACTTAATTAGTAACTCAGACATACCTAATTACCTCTAATAGCATATTGATGTTAGTTAAATATTACATTAGTATTTGACCCCATAATCAAATCCATATATAACCTTTCGATACACATAAACATAAGAACTGACCTAAAACAAAAGATATCATTAGATGAGAACTTGTGAATACGAGAACTTGCGGAAGGTGTTGATCTTCATTATTCTCTCTTCGTAAGGATGAAATTATGTATTTATGACTTTGGAGAGAAAATATGTGTATTTTTAATCTCCAATAATATGTCATTATATAGAGAGAGTAATATAATCAATCCTAATGAGTCAAAACTCTAGATAAGTTTCTATCAAAATATTGGACCGAGTTTATATAAAGAGTTCTTCTAGGTGGACACGAAAATTGGACATTAGTATATTTGAATTTCACCTATTTATATTTTTACCCACCATTGGGGGTCAAAATACAAATAAATAAAATTCAAATACACTAATGTCCAATTTTCATGTCCACATAGAGTTTTTATTATATAAACTATCATAAACTCGTAAAGAGGGGATATAATATTATACATTAAATATAATATTAATGCTATTTTTATATTTAATATATTACTAAGTCCATGTCAAATAAATAATTCAATATGTATTTAATCCGATAAACCACATCATTATGAGTCGGATCCCGTTGAATCCAGCAATTGAAGCACAACGAATGCATAGCGGTAGTATACACGGCAAGCTCGTAGTAAAATATGCATGATTAAGGAATAGGGCTTGAATACACCAGGAATGCAATTATGCAAAGCACTAGTTTGTATACGGTTCTGATTCACATGCACGGCAAACGCGAAATGTTAGTATGATTCATGCTGAACGCGTAAATCGTAATGTTAACTAGAACAACTGATGATTATGATTGAAACTCGGTAATCATTAGCTTGGAAATTCAATTCTTGTTAAACTCGGTACTTTCTCTTTGTTGTGAGATTTTCTTTTTCCTTTATTGTGAGTTTTGTATTTCACCCATAGTCTGCGTGATGATGCAGAATCATGTATACTTCAAAGATTTAATATCCAGCCAATGGCTATGCACCACCAAGTTTTTTTAAACTAAGTCTAACCTATAAATCAATACCATGTAAAAATTAAAAATGAAACATACTCCAAATGGTAATGCCATATTATTTTGTAAGTTCTCATATATAAGAGGCCTTTTTTTGCCGCCTCAGTTTTTGAAGCCCACAAACATATATATCCAGAACCTCTGGTGATCTGGTGTAATATATCCATTAAGATAAAGGCATTCAAATTGGAATACCATGTTATCCAAAAACATAAAATATTACGGTACCCCCTCGTGAATCATGAATTGGGTTAGGACAAATGGTCAAACAAAAATGGCGAGTTTCCGTTTGAAACAAATATTCAATAAAGCTTTGTGTACAAGACAAAAATTGTAGAAAAGAATTGCGAATTCAACTATTTTGTATTATAAATAGTTGCATTTGTTGCACTCGGTAAAACTTATTTCTTGTCGGACCAATGTAACTCTTTACTATACTAATGTTATTCTTTAATTACTATAAAATCAATTCTTTTAAAAGTTACATCCACAATTTTTTTCTTAATTTTGTCTGTGATTTTTATTGTACTTTGTCCTTAGAAATATTTATTTTTTCAGTAATGTTTTTTTTTTCAAAACAGGAACGTAATTAAGTTGGCTGATGTGCTCTTTGCCAATCAATTTGTATAATTTTTATTCAAATAACTTCATTACTCCCGTGATCATCATTTAAGGATATTATGATGCAGTGGAAAATAACAATGAAAATTAGGAATTTTATATATTTTATAATTTATGGAGTTTTAATTTATTTTATATATTTTATTTATTATTTAGGAAAATTTAGAAAACTAAATTTATATTTGGCCCGTTTATGTTTTGGGTTATAGCTTTTTTAATTTTAGTTAGTTTAGGATTTAATTATTTTTCTTTTCTAATTAGTCGTTGGAAAGTAGCTTAACGTTATAAATATGTTATCTTAGAGTTTAATTATGAGACAATCTTTTGACAATTATTATCAATTATATTGTGTTTTCTCTTGAAGAATTCTTTATCTTCTTTGTGCGTAAGGCTTTATCTACATTTATGTTAGTAGATTGAACTAACCATTATAATCTGTTGCGTCAATTGGCATAGAGTCTGTTAACGCCAAGATTTCGCCGCGCATCAATCACCAAAATACACACTAAATCCTGCACAAGAACGAAACCACACTCAAGAGCCTGACGGTTTGGGCCACCGGGGGATAGCTCCGGTGTGAGAATAAGTACAGGCTGTTCAAGGTATTAACAATGGAGGTTTAGCACTTTAGTGAGCAAAAAGTCATTACCTGTAAATTTAGGGTTTAACCTTGTATTTATAGATGATCACACCGCCTTCATCGCCCTGTCCTCTAACTGTAACAGGATTCCTAATCATGGTAATTACCTATGATTGGATAGAACACAATCTCCTTAAAGAAAGGAAGTCGGATATAATCCTGACTCTTTCCTTAGGAACTAGAATTTAAATATGATTAGGAATCTTAGATTCCTTAAAGTCCTCATACTTTCCAAAATAAATTCCTACGTGGGGTCATTGCCTCCACGTGGACAAAACCTACCAGATCCATCGGGCCTAATTATTCATGTCCTAATATTGCCCCCACTTTCTAGCTATTCCTGACTTATAACAAGAGAGTACACACAAAATAAAGCAATTCCGACCCTTTTGCTTGAACCCAAACAATCCCTTCTTATTGTCAACGCCATCCAATGGACCTCACCACCATTACTAGCTGCATCTCGTGAAACGTGCATACTAAAGAGTCACATCAAAACCTCTTTCCCCAAAACGAACCGCCTTACTGTTCAAAAGTCTTTCTTTCTCTTTCTGCAACAATTTTCTCAGATATCCCAATCCACCTTTTCCGACAAAGCACCCCACTCACCCTACAAACTCCGATCAACAATGGCCGACACCACCAACCCAGCTACCAACTCCCCTACTTCAACCGCGACTGACCTTAACCCCACTCCCACACAAACCCCTATCTCAACGCCCTTTGAAATCGCTCCCACCCCCATATCTACCAATCCTTCATTCTCCCCAACTACCGCCAACACCCCTCACAGCACCTCCTCATCCGCCACCCCATCACCAATCAGAACTGAGGCCGAGATGAGCGTACTAAAAATGCAGCAAGAATATTCATCGGAAAAGGAATATGTCCATATCAACACCAAATCCTCCATCACCGAACCCAATCTCACTGACATCCGCCAACAATACCTCATTCCTCTCACACATGACCTCCGTTTCCCGAACCTGGATGAAAGGATGTACCAGCGACTTGACGGCTGGACCGTCATTTCCTTGTACGCCCTGAAATACGGCGTCTGGTTCCCTCTTCACCCATTCATCCTCACATTTCTTAGCTTTGTCGGGGTCGGATTCGCCCAATTAGTCCTGAACTCCTTCATGCACCTGATCTACTTCATCACCTTCTGTCAAGAATGTGGCATGGACCCTTCCATCGACTTCTTCTTTACCCTGTTCACACTGGGCCGATCTAGAGAATCAGGGTTCTGACAAATCAACAAGCAGCCGAACAAAGCAACTCAAAAATGATCCTTAATGAAAACTCCCACTAGTAACAAAGGATGACACTCCCACTAGTTCTTCATCAAAGGACCTGAAACCCCTAAAATCCCCGACTGGGCCGAATCTTCCAGAGCCAATGTCGTGATGGACAAGCTCTCCCGAAGCCGAGCCGAAGAGCTAGTCATGCTCATAGCCAAGATGCCCAAAGAAGAGTGGAGCATAGACCTTCTGATCGACCAAGCCTGGCTATACAACCATAAACGTAAGTCAAATCCAACTCATTGACGCAAAACTTCAAACTGTTAGAATCCCTTCCTGAACCTCTGCTATTTGCAGTTTCACTTATCAAGCCGAAGATGACCAAAGATATCGGCCAAACATCATCCTTAACATCAAATCCCGAAGACATTCCTGAGCAAACCCAAGAAACGACCCTACACCCCGATCAACCAGCCGAAGCTCATCTATTGGTAAACCCGATCACCATCATCCCACCATCTCAACCTTTGACAACCGATGCCAACCTTTCCTCCATCATCCCCACACCAAGTTTTACTGAAAAAAGCCCACTAGAAATGATACCTGCTGAAAACGATGCCCTTTTCAAAAAGAAACGCAAACTAGTCAAGGCATACTCCAAAAAACTACCTCAACACCTGATCGCCAATCCTACCTAATCTACCGAACTTAACATCTCCAACCCGATTCACCCGAACCTCCAGAACCTATCGACCCCGAAGCCCCTTTACAGAAGAGGAAGGAACAGGTCGAATCATCCTTCGCCCCTCCTACTAAAAAGCCACACACAGAACAACTTCTCGATCCCCAACAACATCAATAATCAATAAACAACCCCTCATCCGAATCGCCAACACTCTCAACCGAGGTACGAGAGATTCGAGAACTTCGAACCACAATGTCTTTATGGCCTAAAGACCCCAAAGACTACCCCATGGAACTCTTTCAGTACTTCAATTTACCCAAGGATGATGGTATATTTGAAGACATCTCAACCGAAGAGCTGATCTATTCCAATTCTATGCATATGGGTCGAGTAAGTAGAATTGCCCCCCCACACTTTCCATTTTCTACATACACTGTATGCCAAGTTAATTAATTTTAAATTACAGTTCAATGATGTCATCGCCCGAACCCATCGCCATCTTGAAAAGATAAAGAATAAAGAGGGGGAAGTGAAAGCTGAAATCACCTGCCTTCAACTTCAAGAGAAGGAATCCGAAACTGAAATCATCAGGCTACAACTTCAAGAATAAGAATCCAAAGCCGAAATCAACCGACTATAATTGCAAACCGAAACTATAAAATCTGGCCTTGAGAAAGAACGGAGTCTTCATGCCAACACTAGCTATCACTGCGAAAAGCTAGAGAAGGAGCTGAAGAAGACCAAATGGCAACTTTCCAAAGTAGTCGAGAAAAGAGAATAACTTTTGGCAGAACGTACCGAAGACAAAAACAAAATAGATGTGATGGAGAAATCTATCACAAGCCTTCAGGATCGGCTTCAGACGGTTCGTTTTCAACTGGCTAAACTGATGAAAGAACACAAGTTGTTGGAGACGAGTCATAATGAATTGAAAACATAAGGACCTCCAATGACCGAAGAAGCCAAACAGATATTAATCGTCGAGAACCACCGATCCCCAGAGCTGACTGAAGAGGTCTTGAAGCAATACGATGACGAATATTCGAATGCCCAGCAAAAAGACAAGGCCAAAATGCTCGCAGCCGGGTTAGATCCCTCCGTCCTAGACTCTTCGGACGACGAACCCGATGTTAATGACGACCCCCACCCTAATAATAGGCTTTTACAACCTTTTCCCTTTCCATGTAACATATCACATATATGTACAAAACTCCTAATGAAATGAAAAATCTCTTTTGCAAGAACAAACTGCTTTATTTTATTAATAAGTAATTAAAATTACATAAGAATGAGCTGAAGAATTACATAGTTTATTGGTAATATCTTCTGAGTCTCCCAGCATGTCATGTATTCTTTACCTCTGAACCATCCATTGCTCGAAGCCGGTAGGTCCCTGGCTTCGGCATGTCAACAACTTCATATGGACCCTCCCAATTCGGCATAAACTTCACTGTATTCTGGGGAGTAGATGCCTCAGCCTCCCGAAGTACAAGATCTCCAACTTCAAATCTCCTCAACCTTACGCCTTTATTGAAATATTTGGCCGTTCTCTACTGGTAGACTACTAGCCTTATCAAAGCCGACTCCCGAACATCATCTAACACATTAAGATTAAGCCGAAGGCGTTCATCGTTATAAAGCTCTTTATACTGACCGACCCATAACGAAGGAGACCCGATCTCGACTAGAACAAGAGCATCGGTCCCGTAAGCTAATCTAAACGGAGAGTCGCCCGTAGTGGTCTGAGGAGTAGTCCTATATGCCCACAAAACACTGAGTAGCTCTTCGGGCCATCTCCCCTTGGCTTCATCTATTCTTCTTTTAATACCACTGAGCAATGTGCGATTAGTGACTTTGACCTGACCATTAGACTGAAGATGAGCAACCAAAGTCTTTTTATACTGGATCCCCAAATCCTTAAGGAATTCTTCGAATTTCGAACCCACAAACTGCCGACCGTTTTCTCATACCACAACTATAGGAATGCCGAAGCGAAACACAACAAATTCTTTGAGAAATTTGAGACATTCTTGCTTTGTGATTGTCCGAAAAGGTTTGCCCTCTACCCACTTAGTCATGTAATCAATAGCCACTATCATAAAGCTGACTTAACCCTTCGCCTTCAGTAACGGACCCAAAATATCAACCCTCATACTGCAAACGGAATCGGGGACAAAACAGAGAAGAGTTTTTCGGGTAGCTGATGAGGGATTGGGTTGTTTAACCGACACTTAGAATACTTCTAAACATACTCCTTAACTTCTTTAAAGATAGTAGGCCAGTAATAACCCTGTCGAAGTACCTTGTACGCCAAAACTTTTGCTCCCATATGATCTGCGCAAATCCCTTCGTGAACTTCCCGAAGTACGTACTCCGCTTCAGATGGAACCAAACACTTCAGTAAAGGTGAAGAGTACGCACGCCTATACAAGTCACCATCGATCTAGACCAAATTCAAGCTCCTATACTTTATTTTCTTTGCCAATAATCGATCCGAAGGTAACTCACCATCAGCCAAGTAACTTATATATGGGGTCATCCAACAATCCGATCGTTCCACAACCAGTACCTCTGAAACTTGAATGCTTGGAAGCTCCAGAACCTCCAAATAGACTAATCCACCGAAAGTACTTGTATCCGAGATAACTAACTTGGATAATGCATCAATAATCATGTTATTGGACCGATCTACCCCTTAGAAAGTAAACGAACTAAAGTAATGTAACCGATCTTTCACTTCTGCCAGATACTTGGACATCCTAGCTCCCCGAGCTTCATATTCCCCTGATATTTGATTTAATACGAATTGAAAGTCGCTGAAGATAACTAGCCTCTGAACCTCTAAACTCCTTGCCAACCGTAGCCCTACCATAATCGCTTCATACTCTGCCTCGTTATTGGTCGCCCAGAATCCGAAGCGAATGGCCTGCTGAAATCTGAATCCCTCAGGACTTGTTAAAATCACCCCTGCTCTACTAGTATCCGAAGTTGAAGACCCATCCACATATAGCGTCCAAAAAGTCTGAACTGATCGAACATTTGAGACCGAACCTACTACCTCTAGTTGATCAACTGAATCAAATTCGAAAATGAACACTCTAACACAAAGTCGGCTAAAGCCTGACCTTTAATCGTCGTCCTAGGATGATATTCCAAATGAAACTGGGTTAGTTCCATAGCCCACACAGCAAGCCAACCCGAGACGTCTGGTTTGTGCAACACCTTTTTTAGCGGTTGGTCCATATATACCATCAGTAGCCGACCCTAGAAATAATGTCGAAGCTTCCTACTGGCAATGATCAGTGCATAGGCGAATTTCTCCAGGTTCAGATATCTTATTTCTGCATCCTGAAGTGCATGACTAACATAGTAAACGGGGAACTGTTTTCCTTCTGTTTCCTGAATCAAAACTGCCCCGACCGCTGATGAGCTAGCCGCCATATACATGTACAAAAGTTCCGAAGGGATTGGCTTCATCAGTAACGGCGTAGAGGATAAGTACTTTTTGATCCCTTGGAATGCATCCTCACACTCTAAGTTCCACTGAAAAGTCTTCTCGTTCTTTGGTCCTTTCAGAGTGTCGAAAAAAGGAAGGCACCTTTCCGTCGATTTTGATATAAACGTCCGAAGCGCTGCGATCCGACCCGTTAGCCTCTGTATATCTTTGAACGACTTCAGAGACTTCATATCCATAATAGCTTTGATTTTTTCGGGATTCACTTCAATTCCTCTCTTACTTATCATATATCCCAAAAACTTTCCTGACCCGAGGCCGAAGGTACATTTGGTAGGGTTCAGGCGGATATTATGTTCTCTAACGGTTTGAAAACAATCTTCAAGATCATTTAGGTGGCATTGAATAAAAGAACTTTTGACGATCATATCATCTACATAGACTTCCATATTCCTCCCTAATTGCTTTCTGCAGACGTAGTTCATCATCCGTTGATATGTGGCCCCAATGTTAAGCAACCCGAATGTCATCTTCTTATACGCATAAATTGCCTGATGGGTGATGAAAGCTGTTTTCGGGATATCCTTGTTGCACATCGAGATCTGATGATATCCTAAAAAGGCGTCC
This sequence comes from Aralia elata, assembly GCA_034770075.1. NCBI lineage: Eukaryota > Viridiplantae > Streptophyta > Magnoliopsida > Apiales > Araliaceae > Aralia > Aralia elata. Next base: position 13,807,365 of record CM068379.1, read on the forward strand.
ATAAAGCTTAGCATCGCGAACCCCGAAGTCGTATCTCTTAATTGATCAATATGTGATAGGGGTTAAAAATCCTTCGGATATGCCTTGTTCAAATCTATGTAATTGATGCATACCCTTCACTTTGCTTCTGGATGAGTACTGCATTTGCCAGCCACTCCGGATAATCAATTTCAAAAATAAAATCCACTTTCAACAACTTCGTTATCTCTTCATCAATAATTTTATGCCTTTCCGGGGGCAAAAATCCTCCTCTTTTGACGAACAGGCTTCTTCATTAAATCTACACACAGTTTGTGCACTGCAACAGACTTGTCAATCCCTGACATATCACTGGGCTCCCATGCCAAGATATCGGCATAAACCTCCAAAAATTCTATCAAACTTGTCTGAAACGGTTCCTGTAATCCCGACCCGATCTTAACAATTTTTTTTTTCTTTCCCGAAATCAAATCAATTTCCTTAGTTTCTTCGGCCGGCAGAGCAAGGGGTTTCGTACTCCCTTCGATAATAGTTCGACCTCAATTGCCATCGCTTGCCTCTGCTTGCAACTCCCGACGACCGAAGATATCAATGAATTCATGTTACACCTCCGTGCCATATTTAGATCTCCCCTCACCTCACCCACCCCGTTCGGCGTATGGAACTTCAACTTAAAGTGGGGAATTAAAGTCACTGTCTGCAACGCTGTCAATGTCGGTCGTCCTAAGATTACATTATATGCCGAATCCACCTGTACGACGAAGAATCTAACATTAATTTCTATTTGTTGTGGAGCAGTCCCAAAGATGACCGACAACTCTATTGTCCCTGTTAGCCGAATCGGATCGTTGCTAAACCCGTACAGCGGGGGCTCTTGACCGACTTCTATCTTCCTCCCTCCTAAATCAAGTCTCTAATATTCATGAATATATAGTATGTCGACGAAAGATCCATTGTCGATCATGATTCGTTTCATATCCATCGACCCGACATGTGCAGTGATAGCCAAAGCCCCTTCATGCGGTTCAATGGACTCTGATGGGTAGTCATCATCGGTGAAAGGGATTAGCGTGCCAGGGTACAGTCGATCCCTCCTGGTAGGTTTTTCAGATATGGATAGAAACGAGTCCAACGTTCTGCGCCTCTTCTTCCCAGTAACCTTTCCTGCCATTCCACCTGTTATCACATCCACTATTCCCCAGATTGATGGAGCCTGCTTGGGTTGAGACTGCATATTTAGCTCATTGTTGTTATTGTTTGCTATCCCTGTCGATCCCCCTCGCCCTGCGATGTACTGAACCAACTCCCCAGTCTGCACCTTCTTCTCAATCAGGTCTTTCAAATTATAACACTCCTTTATAGAATGTCCCGAAGTCTGGTGGTAGTTGTAATAACAGTTATGATTTCCCCTGTAGGACTTTGTGCTCTTTGGACAAGGTTCGAAGCACGGCTTGTTCCGGATTTCCTCTAATATCTTCGCCCGATCGGTGTTCAGGGGAGTGTAGACTTTATTCACGTTTTTGTTTGGAAAAGGTGGTCTACCTCCTCCCGAACTTCCTCCATTAAAACCTCGCCTCGGCTGATTATCCAGCCTGGGAGTATTATTTTGATCCCGGTCCTTCGACCTATCTTCCGAGCGTGCCTGGGGTTTTAGGCTCCCGATAGCTTCTTCGAGGGTGATAAACCCATCGGCCCGACTATAAACCTCTGATAAGTCTCCGGGGGGGATTAAAAATGAGATCTTTAACTAGCTTCTTGGACTTTACAATGTCTAATCCAGTGGTAAAGAGCCCCACGACATACTGCACATTCAGCTCTGTCATAGTACCGACTGCTTCCCTGAACCTCTTCACATATTGGCCGAGGCTTTCATCGGAACACTGCTTGACTTGCATCAAAGACGTTGTCAGCTTTCCCCTCCGTTTATTACTTCCGAAGCGCGCATGGAACTTGTCACAAAGCTGTTCCCATGAACCGATAGAATTCGGGGTAAAAGACGCCATCCATTCCCGAGCCCCATGCTTCAACGTGGTCACAAACATGTGATACTTGGCAGCATCGGGATGGTCATAATAATCTATAATTTGATTGTAAGAATGCGTGTGGTCATAGGGATCCCTATGCCATTATAAGTCTCCAACGGGGGCATATTCTTTGATTTGTCAGCCTTTACCTATTTTATCTCTGGGGTAAAAGGCGACTTTGCATTGTTCGGGAGTTCCCTCGTCTGATCGGACGCTGCCAACCTCTGTTCTACTTCCTTCAAACTTCTTGCTAGGGCATCAGTCCCATTCTCCTGGAGAGTCAGCTCGGGCCTGACTCTCGAATTATCCCTGGAGCGGCTCTGACGCCTGCCCCGGTCTAGTATGCGGCTCTTCGGCCTATTATCATCCTGCGAGCGACTATGATGCCTCCTGCGGATCAAAGAGCGACTTCTTGGCCTACTCAAGTCCCGCGGGGGGCTTTGGTGCTTATTACGGATCAGGGAGCGGCTCCTCGGCCTGCTCCGATCCTGCGAACGGCTTCAGTGCCTGCTGCGGACTGGTGTGCGGCTCTTCGGCCTGCTGTTGTGCTGCGAGCGGCTTCGATGTCTTCTGCGGACTGGGGATCGACTCCTCGGCCTGCTTCTTTCTTGTCGAGAATCGTCCGGACGATGTGTCCTGGATCGGTCTCCTGACGAATCTTCTTGACGCCGATGATGACTGGAAGAAACTTCTTCTCCGTGTAACAATGACGCCAACTGCTTATCCAACTTTATTTGCTAAAGGCGTAGGGCCTCCATAGCATCTTTGTTCTTCTGCACCTTTCTGCTCAGGATCAACTCCCTCTTGTCTCGACCTTGATCTGGCCTAGAGTTCTGGTCATCGACACCATCGTCATGGCCCCCCGTCCTCCGTGTGGTAGAGAATAGTTTCCTTTTGACAATCACCGTCTAAGGGTCAAATTGGCCCACCGAGCGACTTCGGGACCTAGCCTATCCAAGATACTCTTCGATGGTCCCAACTTGTCTTTTACCGAACCTCTGGGTTGAGAACGGTCAGTCGTAGATTCACCGTATGCCGACACTATTTTTCCCTTATTTAATACCATGATTTCTGATCGAAAGCTACTGAGTGATTGTATATTGTGTTGCACTAGGCCCTCCTTCTAGTGCCAATGTTAACGCCAAGATTTCGCTGCGCGTCCAATCACCAAAATACGCGCTAAATCCTGCACAAGAACGAAACCACACTCAAGAGCCTAGCGGTTTGGGCCGTCGAGGGATAGCTCCGGTGTAAAAAAAATTACAGGCTATTCAAGGTATTAACAATGGAGGTTTAACACTTTAGTGAGAAAAAAGTCATTACCTGTAAATTTAGGGTTTAGCCTTGTATTTATAGATGATCACACCGCCTTCATCGCCCTGTCCCCCAACTGTAACAGGATTCCTAATCATGGTAAATACTTATGATTGGATAGAACACAATCTCCTTAAAGAAAGGAAGTCAGATATAATCCTGACTCTTTCCTTAGGAAATCGAATTTAAATATGATTAAGAATTTTAGATTCCTTAAAGTCCTCATACTTCCCAAAATAAATTCCTACATGGGGTCATTGCCTTCATGTGGACAAAACCCAATAGATCCATTGGGCCCAATTATTCATGTCCCAACAGAGTCCGGATAACTGTATCAATTAGTAATGATTAAAAGAGCAGATGGAGTAAATCTTCGTGTGTTATCACGAGGATATTTTAGTTTTTGGTGAAAACTGCATTCTCGAGCTGAAGATTGCTTAACTTGCAATGGTGTTACTTAGATCGGGGTCGAGCGTAATTTTTGTTTATAAAAAAAATAAAAACAATTGTTCCGTTACAGCCCCACCTGATGTCATTATATGGGCAAGGAAATTACGCCTTGCTAGGGTTAGGGTTTCGTGTTGGCTGGTGAAGAGACAAATCCACGAAGAGCACGGAATTGATTGATTGATTGAAGAGGGGAGAAGAACAGGTGGGCGATTACTCCAATGACACGTGGCAGAACTCTCAGAATCCGGAAACCGGGTTAGGGTAGCAGGGATTCCAAGAGCCTTCTTGAGTCTTCGAGTTGGGAGAGAGTTCCGAGTGTAATGAACTTCCAAGAGTCTAAGTGTAATGTTTTGAGAGCGATCCCCTTTTCTTAGAATAGAGGGGCTATTTATAGAGCTTTCCTGGAAATAATCACATGTCAGACACATGTTTTAAGGGAAATTCCTGAAATACCCTTTAGTCATGTTTTTAAAAGGAAAATTTCAGAAATGCCCTTTAATCATCAAAGTAATGCCCAAATTGCCCTGTTCTTCTAGCCACCAATCTAATCCCTCAATCAATTCCCAAAATGGGCCGCATCCACGAGCCTTCTGCCTTGGAATACGTGGAGACTTCTCCGGGTCTAACACATTTATTTTCGTCTAATCTGTACATTTAATTAGGTCACATGAACCCTAATTTGTACATTTAATTAGGTTTTTATAAACCCTAATTTGTACATTTATTTCTATTAGGTCATGTGAACCCTAATATGCATTTGGGCCCACATTTGTCCCCTGCGCGAGAGTCACGATTCCCGAGAGACGCTCTTGCAAAATACTCCAAGCTTTTGAATGATTTTGTGTGACTCCACTTGTCCAAGTTTTGAACACAAGAGTTTTAGAAGAGGGAACCCCTAGGGGCCAAACCATTAGGGTTAAACCCTAGGGAGGCAAGACCTAGAAGGGCTCTTCCTTGGACCTCTTGATAGATCATCTGAAAGTTTCCGCATCTTGCTCAATATTTATTTCCTTATTTTCTGAGAATTAAAACAAGGAAGATCATTAGATATCACTAAATAAAATCCAATAATCAAATAATCAAATTTTATTTTATTATTTGGAAACAAAATCTTCCTTTATGAGAATTTTACAAAGCAAGATCTTTTCCTTAATATATATATATATATATATATATATATATTAATTTCAAAATTTTCCTATTGTTAGGAATAAAATATCAGATATCAAATATATATATTTTACAAAATTCCATTAAAATATCAAATCTAAACAAATTTCGAAAACATATATTTTTATTTAGAAGTATGCTCAAATAAACTTATCTTTATATTTCGAAATCTTCCTTAAAAAAAAAATAAAGGTTGCTTCCTTTGCTATTGCAAGCATGCAGTTTGAATATATACATCTCCCAAGTCACTTAGGCTTTTATTTTCATCGTGCAATTTTTTGTCTTGGCATTTTTTCTCCTCCTTCAAGTCTGAAAATCACCAAGAAGTCGTCAAACAAACGTTCCTCATCTTGGGAAAGAGGTAAGAACGCAATTCCACCCCTATAGGGTCGAATCCTAAGGGTTGAACCCTATAGGGTCATCCTTCCTTCTTATTTTTCTTTCAATTTTTTTAATTTATTTGAGTACTTTCTTCCGAACTTTTTCTTGACTTGCTTCTCCTATTTTTCTTTTCAGGTCATTGTAACTTTTCTTTTGTCTTCCGAGTCCCGTTACTTGGATCATATTTCGGTAGGGTTCCCTCGGATAATAAAAAAAAATACAATATTTATTGCGACAAAGAAGCATTCGTTCCGAAAAGTTGATTTGTGGAGCATCAGAATTTCTAAGGTACACAAAAGAAACCCCCCCTAGGTGGCCGAACTCTATAGGGGAAACTGAGCCAATCAATTTTTTTTTCAGGCCGAACCCTTCGACGGGACCTTGCATGGCCAAACCCTAGGGGACCGGGGGAGAACCCTAGGAAAAAAATGTCATCAAAAAATTGAACATTGGGAATCGTGACCGCTGTTTTGACCATAACTTTTGTTTCGTTTGGAGTCTCGGGGCCCATAATATATCAAAATGACCGTATCGATGAGTATTTCAAAAGTCATGTACTCCGACGGCCATGACACGTACCAAAATAACCCACAAAATGGTTCCGAAGGATGCATTTTGGTTGTCCGAAGTTTTTTAGAAAAATTTCAAATCTTATTTTTCTTTCATAATTGTGATTTTGATCCTTCTCTGACTTCATTTCTTCTTCTTTTCAGGTATTCTCAAGTGCAAATCTCAGATTCTCCCCTTGTCATGGTAAGCATACTCAAGTTCATATGCTTTAGTTGACATCCTTAGTACCCTTATGTGGAGTCTTTCTTACTTGAAGGCCTCGTCTACTGGATGCTTTGAAGACTTGAAGACTTCCAGGGTAACTCCCTTCGTCAATGATTGGGGAAAGGCTCCTTTTTTTGGGCCTTTTGACACTTTTTGGGAGCAAGTCCGGACTTACGATCGCACAACTTTTCCTTCACCAGAGAAAGAAGGCTTGTTTCTTTATGTCGCGGCTTGCGGAGGTTGGGACGACTTCCTCCATTCCGGTCGCATTCCCCGCATGTGCATAGAGAAACAAGAATACCCTTTCAGTCCCTTTCACTTCCTGTCTGACTCATCTGGCCGTCTTCAAGGATGGCAACATTGGACTGATGAGATCCTCGGGAATGTTGAGTACAAGGCTATACTAAAGAGCGAGGGCATATATCGCTGCATTCAGCTATGTAGGGATCTACGTATTCAGTAGGGTCATGACGCCCTTACTGTGTTAATTTCTCGCTGATGCTCCTCTTCATACACATTCGTTACTTATTTTCCCCCCTCTTTTTTTTCAAATTATGTGCTTATGTTGAGTTATATCTTGTAGCCTCCCAGCTGTCGTTTCGACTTCTTATGACCCATCTAGTATGTCTGCTAGAGATATTGAGTGCGTTGCCTACTTGATGGAAGCCTTCAAGCAATCTTCCCATTATGTCTCACGATTCAAAGGTGACACACTCCTTCCAAATTTCGAGACCACTAGCCGACAGAAGACTTCCTGGTTATCTTGGGTGCGCTACCTCTTTCGGGATTACAAAATTAACCAGTGAGATAGTTCTACTTACGACCAATCCGTCCTTGCTTTTCGCAAGGAGCCTTGTCCTTTTCCTCTGGCAGCCTATCTGGCTATGTGGTTGTCTCGTTTTCTCTTTCCCGGGTCTCCTGTTGATGGTCCCTCAGTTCGTATGTTTAGCTTAGCAACTCTGCTATCTCGGGGTTTGGAGGTTCCTCTTGCTTCCCTCTTTTTGGGAACCTTGTATCGCCATTTAGATGAGGTGGCCTTCGCTTTGAGAGAATCTGTTGGGAGGTATTCGTTTTCATGCTTTCATTAACTGTCTTTCACACTGCATTTTTCTCTTCTTTTCTTGAATTATCAACCTTCCCTTTTCATTTACTCAGGTACGACGTGAATTGCTTCATTCCAGGCTCCTTCCTTCAGCTTTTCCTCTTCGAGCATTTCAAGGGTTATTCTTCTCTTGAACATCTTTCTAAGAGGAAAAAGAAGTCTTCAGACCTTTTTTTATTACCCAACATCGACCCTCGGACAGCCCGCTGGATTGATTACCGCTTTAGCTCAGACTTGCGACTTTTCATTGATGATTTTTATGCTTCACCACTCGTCCTTACACTATTGCCTCAGAAAATAATGGTCACCTTCCTCACTTCTATAGGCGTGAGTCTCGCTCTTATCTAAACACCAATGGGTTGAGTGGTTCTTCATTGTCCTAATTCGTCTTCCTTCGGGCTACGGAGCTTCCATATTTTATTGAGGTTAATGATTTTGGTACCATACTTTGTAATCCTTATAGGGTTATGAGGCAGTTTGGATTTGACCAGGAGCATCCCTTCGGTTGTACTTGCAAGGAGACTTATGAGACTGCTCTCCTCAATTTCGTGTCTACCTCCCCCTCTTTTGCATGGGCCTTTCCAGAACCTCCAGGTGCTCCTCACAAATCCTTTCCCGTTGCCTTTGTCATACCAACTGCTACTCGGAGTGGGCGGTATACTAATGGTGAACGCAACTACTGGCAAATCAATCTTAAGAGGTGGGAAGACGACACCCTGATGTGCTCTATACCAGCTTCTCCTCCCAAGCGTCTTCAATGGGTTAGGATGTTATGTTCTCCTAAGCCCAATGTTCGTTCAGAACGATGGCCAGCCAGTAGTCGGCTTGTTGAGCGTGAGGCCTTGATGCCTAAGTTTTCTCCTTCTCGGTTAGCAGGTGTTCGTTCTCAAAGTGGCCCAGTTATCCTTCCTGTACAGGCCCCTACTACCTCTAGGAACCTTCCACCACGGGCCTTGTCTCAGTTACCTCTGTCTCGGATGCCTCATCCAGTTCCTCCCCAGGGATCCTCTGCTGTCGGGGAAATGAGAATCACTCGTTCTAGAACAAGAACATCTACCCCTACTGATTCGGAGGTGGCTCCTCCTATTGCTTCTACCGTGTCCCCGGTTAGTCGTCCTGGCATCAGGCTTCGCTTAAGGCCATTAGCAAAACGCCCTCCTGAGGATGCTAGTCCTAGTGTGCCGGCAGCCGAGGATCTGGTCAAGAAACGCCGTAGAAATCTGATATGTATTTATATATTTTGTAGTATCTTCATTTATGTCTGTTACTATTCACATAATTGCTTTCATGATTCCTTATATCATTATATCCACCATTTTTAGATTGGCGATACTGATGAAGAGGATGACGATGTTCCTCTTGAGTTTATGCATATTACTGCAAATGGGGCAACCGTGGCGGCTTCTACGAGTTGTGACCCTCCCCGACCTATCTCTATCAGTGTTGAGTCGTCTTCATCACATGAAGCTTGTGTCAGTCTTGATGCTAAAGACACTTTATCTGATGTGAGTTCAAGCCTTATTTTGGGTGATACAACAATTTCCTCAAACCCTCCTCCAACTTCTCCACATGATAGGCCTAAGGAAACTGATGAGACTCCTGCTTCCGCGAGGGAGGATCCTTCTGAGACTATTGTTAATGTGTATCCTCCCCAGAAGGATTCTACCGAGTTGGTGAGTTCTCGGGAGGGTGTTGTTGACAGCATTTTGGGTGGGTTGAACGACATTCCGCCTTCTGTGGCATCTCCCAACTATTTTTCCATTGACTATCTTGTGAGTATCTTTCTTTGGTAAATATACATATATTTTTTTTTCTTTTCTCTCGAATATATTATGCTTTTATCATCTTGTTTTTCAGAGCGAGAAGATGCAAGAGTTGCCTTTGCCTGTTGATGCACTTACCTCATTTGATGCTCTCAATCAGGATGTTGACACCTCGCTAGATAATAACCTCGGTTATCCTCCAGGCTGTCTTCCGGATGACCAAGGCGTCGTGGATTCATCAGCATCCGAGCAGCCCCATGCTCCTCCATCCTTTATCTCGACAAATTCTATAATAGCCTCTAAAGTAGCTCCTGTCAGAGCTTCCTTCAATCCAAGCAGAGACCTTGTTTCTTGGAGGGGCTTCCAGATATCATCTTCTAGTCAAGAAAGTCTTGAGCGTCTCCTAGCTCAGTTCCCACATATACTTGACCAGCTGATTATTAAGGCGTCTTCTGCCCAGACATTCTTCCTAGATCAGCTCGCAGGCCTTGTGCTTGGGTTGTACACTCTTTCTTTATACTCTTTGCGCGTTGAGGACTTGAAGAAATTTAGCGATGATGTAGATGACCTTACAGTTGTGGGTGTTGATATGTACCCTTTTCGGGCTAGACTGGATCTCCTCAAGTCAAATTTCAATCTTGTTGAACTACGTTCGGAAATTGCTATACGTAAGTGTGAAGATGACTCCTTTTCAGCACAGATTTCGGAGTTTGACGAAGCCGCAAACAAATTGAGGATCTATTCGCAAGATTTAAAGTCCCAACTTCAGGAGGTAGAGCGACAACTTCAGGACTTAGAGTCATCTACTCGAGATGTCAAGAAATTAAAAGCTAAAAATCTCAAGATTCAGGATGTTGCCATTACTGATTTAGAGGCCTTAGCTATGCCTTCTCTTCAGTTTGATATGTCATGGCCTTTAGATCATGACTTGTTGTAGTCTCTTTTTTTCCTTTTCCTGTTTCAAAAACTCATTTACACATATTTCATTTATCAAATTAGAGTTTGTTTCACCTTGTTGATTGCCTTTAATTTGAATGATTTCTCAAAACTCAATATTTATCATTGAATCTCAAGTTATTCAAATTAATACTCTAAGGCAACAATAGGTATTGTTGGGGCGTGATCTACCAGGCCCAAATAGGGTAATAATTTATTAAGTCCACTTGGTATGTTGGTCATTGGGCCGATGATGAGATAATGGAACATGACCCACGTGGGGGTCTCTCTTGATAGTCGGTATAGTTAAAGACAATCCCTGTTCCCAAAGGTAGGAGTCAGAGTTTATTCGGCGCCTACCTTATTTCAAGGATATTCAGTCAAATCCCATTAAACATCTGACCTAATGAGGAGTCTTACTTACTATTCGGGGGTAGGCGCGACGTCGGCCGAGTGTTCACTATAAATACAAGGCTACAACCTCATTTCACAGGTAATCAATATTTTACAACACAAAAGTTTACAACCTCCATTGTTAAAACCTTATCCAGCCTGTACTTATTCACACACCGGAGCTATCCCCCGACGGCACAGGCCGTCAGCTCTGAGTGTAGTCTCGTTTCTGTGCAGGATTGACGCGCTCTTGGTGATTGAGGCGCGTGGACGAATCTTGGCGTTAACATTGGCGCTAGAAGGAGGGCCTAGTGCTAGTTATTTTTTCAATCACTTAAATATCCAGTAGAAATTATAGAGTGCGGAACGAAGACAATTTCTGACCAAGAAAGGAGTTCGGTCCATCCCACTACACAAATTAGGGGCTCAGCTTGACCGGCTTAGGCCACGTTCCAGTTAAAATTATTGTGGAAATATATTTTCAAGGCAGCATAATCAACCTCACATCCGAGTCGACCAATCGTGACGAGCAGGAAGTACCATCCATAAAAGCTAAGTTGTTATCTCTTAACAAAAATAATATATATATATATATATATATATATATATGACTTCGGATTATGTGTGATATCTATTATATTGTTTAGCTAGTGGGTTCGGTTTACAATAATAATATTCAATTGCCCTTTTACCTATACATATGCAGTATGTGTCCATGAATTAAAAGATTCCCTTTATTCAAGAAAGGATTCATACGACATTCAGGGAAAGATGGCCATGTAATCACTTTTCAATAAAGATAACAGCAAACAGTCATGCATGATGCACGGTCTCCAATCTGCGAGTTAGCTGGAATTAAAAAAGGAATATGGACTGAAGGGGTCGGCTATATCGGAGAAGATAAAATGACAATAATTAGCACAATAAGATAAATACTCTCTGATGGGTTCGGCACTCCCCTTCGGCAACATCAATCAAGGCTTCGGAAAAAGGAACAAAGCAACATCAAAGGAAACGGGAAGTTGCAGACTGTAGAGGTTTCGGCGGGCTGACTATTTTGCCAATCCGTTCGGCTATGACTTCGGAGTCAAATTCCCGTACACTATTGAGCTGGGCAGTTCTCCCATAATTTTGGCCAGTTGTTCAATGACTTCGGAGACACTCCGACAAAGCAAACAACTGTCTTCTCCATCCCTTTAACAGCTTCGGCACTGGGGCATCACTTCGGAGTTCGGACTACCTTGGCTCGGCAAGGTAACTTCGGCGGCTCCCTCGAGCTCCTTCGGCAAGATGAGTTGTCACAAGACTTTGGGTTCGACAAAGAAGATGGCACAAGACTTCGGGTTCGACAAAGAAGATGGCACAAGACTTCGGTTTCAGCATATACCCCACTTTGGCACCAAACTCCACTTCGGGTTCGGTCGGTTCACTCCCGAAGCCTTCATTAATGATACCACCAGTTCGGACCTATTATTATTTTGAGGAGCCTGAACTGGAGCTTCGGCCTCAACCGGGGCCCGGCAAATCGAGCATGTGGGATGTGAATGAAACCACATCAATACACTCAGTAGGATGGCTGTGGTGGCATTTCGGTAAAGTTCGACCCTTTTTCATTGTCTTCAAATTCCGATAAGCACACGACGCAATCCAGGCCGCGTGTGGGAACGGAAGCGGCGGTAGCGTGGTGAACACCACTTCGACAAGGGATGCTCTTCACAGTTCATGTTCGTCAAATCGCAACCAAAATCATTTATCTCATTCGGGTAGTAAACACGTCCAAATTAAATAGTTCAAGCTTCGGTCATTCGCTTCCGTGAGCAGCTCTCATCCTGCATTCAAAGAATATAAACGAGACGCGATCACGTGGGTTGGCTTCTATTGTACTTCGTTTCAATGCTCAAGACTTCAAAAGTGGTGGCAGACACTTGGGCAGGTAGCTCAAAGCAAACAAAGCTTGGGGTGAAGTGGGGCTCGGGACCGTTGACGAAAATTAAAATCCTCTAACATGGGGCTCGATTTTTTCTTCACAACCCACATGACCACGACATGGACTACTCATCCCCTCGGCAGCTCGACAGATTGCTCGGGGACCTTTGGCAACAAGCTCCGTCTTAGCTCTTCCTTTTGGTTTACCTTCGGGCAACCTCATCGGACTCTGCTCGGGGAGCCTTCAGGTTATAAGACCCCTTGGTGACATCATGCTTCGGCAACCTAATACTTCCCTTCGGGCAACTTTCTAGCACTATCTATTGGGCATCCCATATTTTTGCCAAGGAAGAAAGAGAGAGAAGGTTGCTTCGGTCTGCCCCCTCTGGTGCTCTTTGTGTTGATCATTAAGTTGCCCGATGATGATAGGAGTGCTTTGAAGTCAAAATTATGAGGATGGTGGGTAGTTTTTATTTTTCCCGAAGCAGTAAAGGAGTCCGAAGAGTTCAGGGGGTTCGCCGGAGACAGACGGAAGAGAGATAAGGGAACAGAAAAGGCGAGATTATCAATGATGGTGATGAGCGTTGTGTGTGTTGTGGCCACATGATGTGATGGATACAAGTCACCCCAGTACAAAGTGGTTCACACCGAATCATATTTTGAAATCAGATTTCTATAGAGATACGGCTTGGATGATCGCCCTGTGAATGATATCTCTTTCGCAAAAGCCACAAAAAATGGCTTTCACAGTTCGTGACACTTCGGGCAATAACAAACCACTTCGGTCAAAGTATCTTTAGGAACAGGCCTTCGAGCCGTTTCCAATAAAATTGATCAGGCGGTGTTGCCGATCAGGAACAGTCCTCCGAGACGTTCCCAATAAAATTGATCAGGCGGTGTTGCCGATCAGGAACAGTCCTCCGAGACGTTCCCAATAAAATTGATCAGGCGGTGTTGCCGATCAGGAACAGTCCTCCGAGACGTTTCCAATAAAATTGATCAGGCGGTGGTGCCGACCAGGAACAGGCCTTCGAGCCGTTTCCAATAAAATTGATCAGGCGGTGTTGCCGATCAGGAACAGTCCTTCGAGACGTTTCCAATAAAATTGATCAGGCGGTGGTGCCGACCAGGAACAGGCCATCGAGCCATTTCCAATAAAATTGATCAGGCGGTGTTGCCGATCAGGAACAGTCCTCCGAGACGTTTCCAATAAAATTGATCAGGCGATGGTGCCGACCAGGAGCAGGCCTTCGAGCCGTTTCTAATAAAATTGATCAGGCGGTGTTGTCGATCAGGAACAGTCCTCCGAGACGTTCCCAACCATTGGTTCTTGGACTTTTAAATGATGTACTCTTCTATTAAATATTCCATTATAATGAAAGACTGGGGAGCAATGTTGGGGCGTCATCTACTAGGCCCAAATAGGGTAATAATTTATTAAGCCCACTTGGTATGTTGGTCATTGGGCCGATGATGAGATAATGGACCATGACCCACGTGGGGGTCTCTCTTGATAGTCGGTATAGTTAAAGACAATCCTTGTTCCCAAAGGTAGGAGTCAGAGTTTATTCGGCGCCTACCTTATTTCAAAGATATTCAGTCAAATCCCATTAAGACATCTGACCTAATGAGGAGTCTTACTTACTATTCGGGGGTAGGCGTGACGTCGGCCGAGTGTTCACTATAAATACAAGGCTACAACCTCATTTCACAGGTAATCAATATTTACAGCACAAAAGCTTACAACCTCCATTGTTAAAACCTTGTTCAGCCTGTACTAATTCTCACACCGGAGCTATCCCCCGGCGGCAAAACCGCCCGGAACTCTGAGTGTGGTCTCGTTATTGTGCAGGATTGACGCGCTCTTGGTGATTGAAGCGCGTGGACGATTCTTGGCGTTAACAGGTATTATAAATAGGTAAACATGAATGTTGTCAATAACATGTACATATATATATATATATATATATATATCTTGTCGAAAAAAATAAGTGAAAGTTTGATAATTTATTGATAATCAAATTGCTTTTAATAAAAAACATAACGTTTTAAAAAATTTCATAAAATAAACAATAAATCTTTCTTTTGTCAGATAAAGCATAACGTTTGCCACTTTTAGAGATAAAGTGTAGCTGTTTTTTCAGGTTGAGGACTTATAGTCAGGTGCCTCGATTACTTTTAAAGTTTGAAAGTATAACTTTGAGGGCTTATAGTCAGGTGCCTCAACTACTTTTGAAGTTGAAAGTATAACTTTTGTGATGACTATCTCATGTGTAATATTTCTTTACCCATTTCAGGTTCAATGGGCCTGAGATAGCATTTGATCCCACAGGAGATATTTTGTAATACCTGCTTTCGGAGATCTCTCGTACCCTATACGGGTCTTCCCATTTGGGGTAAAATTTGGTGGTTGGTGTTCCTCTCATGACCTGATTTGCTGTCTTGAGCACCAAGTCCCCCACCAGAATTTGTCGCGGTACCACTACGGTATTGTATTGTCGTCACAGTCTTTCGTGATATCGTTCTAATTTTTCTTTGGCTCGATCTCGAAAGTCAGCTAAGGCTTCCAGGGCTGCTGGTTGGTTCTCTTCCTCGACTAAGCTTCGAAGTCTCATCCTAGCCGAAGGGATATCTATTTCGGCGGGCAAGATAGCTTTTTCTCCATAGACTAAAGCATATGGGGTTTCACCCGTAGGTTTTCTTTTTGAAGTTCGATATGCCCATAATGCTATCAGTAACTGCTCTGCCCATGTCTTCGGATGATCATCTAGGGTTTTTGACAGAATCTTGATCAAGGTTTTGTTTGTGGCCTCTGCTTGCCCATTGCCTTTCGGGTAGTGGGGCGATGACTTGCAGTGCTTCACCCTATATCTTTCCATCAGACTTTTGATGTCTCTATTGATGAAAGGAGTTCCATTATGTGACAGAATAATCTTCGGGATCCCGAAACGACAAATAATGTGTTCCTTAATGAAGTTCGCCACCCGTAGCCTTGTTTAAAGGGATTGCCTCTACTCACTTTGTATACATCTCAGTGGTCATCAAGATCCATATGTTGCCTTTAGAATTAGGATGAATGGGTTCCCCATGTATGAAAGGGCCATGGTGTTGCTATGGTCCGTAAGTCTACAGCGGGAGCATGAATCAGATTCCCGTGGATTTGGCAGAAGTGACACTTCTTTACAAAATTCAAGCAATCTCCTTCCATTTTCGGCCAGTAATGACCATGATCAATAAGTTGTTTGTACAACTTGGCTCCCCCTAGGTGCTCGTCTTTATGCATTTGATAGACCAAATCTTTGGCCTCTCCTACTTCCAAACACCGTAAGGGCTTGCCATTGAACCCTTTTCTAAACAATTCTCCATTTTACAAGAAGAATCGTTGTAACTTCCTCTTTATTAAGATTGCGTCCTTCTTTTCGGTGGGCAGATTGCCGCTTTGTAAAAACTCTACATAAGGGATTCTCCAATCCGCTATGTCATCGATGAAGGCGCATTCCTCCTCCCCAGGGTATTCTTGGCATGAAACACATTGTCGTTGAAGTGCATCTGCTTCCTTCTTCATTTCAGGCCAATAATACCCTTAGCGCTGTAATCGGCGATACAACCCAATATCTGCTAATCCGCAGCTTTCTTCATGTACTTGAGACAAAACTCTATTCGCTTCCTTCCTCCCCAAACATCGTGTCAATACACCATCTGCTTCTTTGTGATACAAGACTCCCTTGATGATGTTATATTTTTGAAGTTCCACCGGTGATATTGTCCCCTCCTTCGTATGCAATTAATGGGAGATGTTATGTCTCCAATCATCTATCCTGTCTTTGGGGAACAAGTCTAGCACCGTGGTTGGGAGGGTTCTTGATGAGCGGGATTCATACCTGCGAATTGGGTTCCTAATCACTTAAGAAATTGCTTGATTATATTATCTTCTAGCGCAAATTTATGTTTTATCTGATATCTTATGCTTTATTGCTTTTTAGGTGGGAGGTGTGTTCATTTGAAGCTAAAAGGGACAAAAAGACCCTTGGCTGGAAAAAACACAGAGCCCGCGCCGCAGCACCAAGGCTAGGCCTATGAGTCACGCTGTAGTGCCAGCTCACCTTGCACTCACGCTGCAGCGACACCATTCCTTCATGGTTTGGCGCTGCAGCGAGCCACCCTTGGCTAGGACACGGAGCTCACGCCGCAGCGCCAATGCAAGGCACAAGGCCCACGCCGCAGCGTGAGCCCTGGTTCCCAGCCACCTAGCATTCCTATAATGACCTAGCTGCTGCTCATTTAAGGAAAAATATCTGACAACTTAAAGATACTTAGCAACTTAGAGAGAGAAAAAAAAGAGGCAGCTACACAAGGAGAGCAGCTGAAGCAAGAACACTTCCGCACATGAGTTTTCTCTCTTCAATTTCTGTCATCCATTCGTGTAATTTTGATTATGTTGAACAGTATGACTGTATTAATTAGTTCTATAGTTATGAACTAAATACATTTCTAGGATTACAGTGTAACCTAATGATTAGCTTAATATGAATTTCTCTCATATTTATATAATAAATCATGTTCTGAATAGATTGTTGTATTTCATGCTTATTTATCAATTGCTTGAGATAGGAATTGATTTAGGTATTAACTGATATTAGAAAATTGATGTTATACCTTTCCTTAAGTACAACAACACTTGTTATGACCATTGTCTAAGGGAATGAGTGCACAAATTGCATGATAGAATAGGAATATGTCTATTTGCCCTGTGTAACCATTGAGATTAATATTAATGACCCTTAGTCCAGTTATTTTCACCATAGGAATATTATGATTTATCTAGCTAAGCGATATGCATTTGACTATCGGAAGAGGCTTATGTGTACCTTGTATTCTCGGTTAACCATTCTTGTGATTTGTTAGTTAAATGGAGAGTTAGGAATATTATGTGAGGCATTAGGGGAGTTGTAATCCTAGCTTGTCATCTTTGTTACAACTCGCTTCACTATTTCACCGCTATTTACCTTATAGATTAAAACACACAACTCTTATTCACTTGTTTAAATAAGACCATTGAGACACATTTTAATACTTGAGCTACTACATAATACTTTGTCCTCGTGGGTTCGACACTCGACTTTATCTATAGTACTTGTTAGACCGCGTATACTTGCACGAGTTTATAGGTTGTGCAAACCACCAACAGTTCTCTTCATTACTTTCACATCTAGATCTTCTCATTGGACATATACTCTAGATGCTACTGTGGCTAACGCATCAAGTTGTTTATTTTGTCCTCTTGGTACGTACTCAATAACCACCTTCCTAAAGTCTTCCATCACTTTTTGTGCTACAGTTCGAGACGGTGCCAATATAGGCTTCTTCACTACGAACTACCCTCTTATTTATTGCACGATCAAGTTTGAATCTCCCCTTACTTTAAGGCGTTTAGCTCCAAACTCTCGAGCCGCTAATAATCCCAATATGAACGCCTCATATTCTGCTTCATTGTTTGTGCAAGGGAAGTCTAACTTGTATGACAAGGTTACTTCCTTTCCTTCTTTGGTGGTCAACACAACGCCTGCTCCACCTTTCCCTTCAGCAGATGACCCGTCAAAGGCTAAATTCCACCATTCTGAGTCTTCATCTACTATGTCAATTTCTTCTACTTCTCCCCCTGGAAGATCCTCAAAGGGAGGTTCGTATTCTCCATTTGGAAATTGAGCTAGTAGGTCTGCCAAAGCCTGACCTTTGATTGCCTTTGGTGTTACACACTGGATGTCATATTCTGAAAGTATCATCATCCATCTTGCAGGTTTTCCTACCAATGCTGGCCTAGTCAGTAGGTATCTGATCGGATCAGTTCTTGTTGCAAGCTTCACTTCATGCGCCAGAAAATAATGTCGCATTTTCTGCGCTATGAATACCAATGCAAGGCAATGTCTTTCTACCTGCGAATACCAGGTTTCCGGTCCTCTAATTATCCGACTGATGTAATACACAAGCTTTTCTTCTCCATCTACCTCCTGTGTGATCAATCCTCCTACAGACTTTGTGGTAGATGTGATGTACAACTACAATGGTATTCCTCTTTGTGGTACCACCATCGTTTGTGCTGAAGCCAAAATTCCTTTTATTTTCTCGAAGGTCTGTTGTTGATCTTTCCCCCAGTCTCATTCTGCCTTTCCTTTTAACAATTTGCCAAAAGGTTCTATGACTTCTGCTAATGCTGGCATAAATCTCCTCATGTAAGAAACTTTTCCTAGAAAGCTCTTCAACTGTTTTTGCGTTTTTGGTGGAGGCATCTCCATAACTGCTTTTGCCTTGCTTGGGTCTACCTCCAAACCTCTGTTATGCACCAAAAAGCCTAAGAATTTTCCAGCCGTCATTCCAAAAGCACACTTCTTTGGAGTCATCTTCAACTGGTATTTTCGGCATCGCTCAAACACTTTCCTCAGGTCCTCCATATGAGTTGTCGCCTTTTTGGATTTCACTACTATGTCATCTACATAGTCTTCTACTATATCATGAATCATGTCATGAAATATAGCATGCATTGCCCTTTGATAAGTTGCCCCCGCATTCTTCAACCCGAAGGGCATTACTACATAGTAGAAATTCCCAAACGGGATACGAAAGGCCGTCAACTCTGCATCTTCTACTGACATCTTTATTTGATTGTAACCCACAAACCCATCCATGAATGACATCATCTCGTGATTAGCCGTTGCATCTACCAAAGTGTCTATATTGGGTAATGGGTACATGTCTTTCCGGCATGCCTTATTCAAGTCTCTGAAATCCACGCATATCCGTAACTGACCATTTGATTTTTTTACTGGTACAATGCTGGATAGCCATATTAGATGTTGGATTGGCTTGATGAACCCTACTTCTAGCAACTTCTTGATTTCCTCCTTGATTTGGGTTTCAACTTCGGGTGCATAGTTGCGAGGAGCTTGCTTTACTGGTTTTATTCCTGGGCTTACATTCAGATTGTGCTCTACAAACTCTTTGTCAATCCCGGGCATCTCATCGTAGTTCTAAGCAAAGACATCCTTATATTCTCGCAGTAATTTTACAAGCTCCTCCTTTTGATTAGTATCCAGCTCTTTGTTGACGTAAGTCGGTCTTGGCATTCCTCCATCTGTTGCCAAATCAACTTCTTTTAATTCATTTTGTTGAGGTTTCGGCCTATCCTCAAAGCATTCTGGAGCTGGTTCTACCTTCTGCTGCATAATTTCTACTTCTTTATTACTACTGGAGTGGGGGACACCTCCTTAGCCATTAGGTTTGCACTCTCCCTTGGGCTCTTCCCCCTTGCACCGTCACAAGCGAAACACCACTTTTCCGTCGGGTTTAACAACCCTTTCCCATTTGGTTTTTGCCCATCCTCTGATTGTACTATCCGTTTAGCATTTATTATGTTTCTGGCATCTCCAAGGTTTGCTGGCCTTTTCTTTTTCTCCTTTCCCCTCCTTATCCAGGTCTATTACCACCGGCTTCTTGTTTTTGGAACATTCTCCTTGTTCTGAGGTCATCTTCTTTTCTTTTCTTACAAGCACGAACTTATCTTCCTGTACTTCTTCCCAGCTTGCTAGTCTTAGGGAATCAGGCCTTGCATTCTGGTTCTCTCCCTCTTCAGTGACATCGTCGAAGAAAGTTGCTTCGGTGATGTGTACCTCTTCTGGTCCAAAGAGATTTCTTGTTGCTGGTACCTTCACTTCTTTCCCCTTTCAGATAGCTTTCAGGCATTGATGAAAAACTGAGGGTACCACCCCATAGTCATTTTTCCAGGCCCTTCCTAGCAAGATATGATACGCTGCATCCACCTCGGCAACATGAAACATTACAGGTCCTCGAATCTTTCCAACCTGCATGTCCACCTTGATGTGTCCAAGGGTTCTGGCACTTTGGTTGGCAAACCTTGTGATGTTTGTTGGTTCTTTCATAATTCTCTTTTCTGGCAAGCCTAACTGCTTAAACACAATATAGAGCATAATGTTTATAGACGCTCCATTGTCGATGAACGCCTTCCGCACCTCTATTCTATTTATTATTGCCGTCACATACAGCGGTCGGTTGTGCGGGTATCTTATCTCTCTGTCAGCTTTAGAGAAAGATATCTTGCTTTCTTCCTCTTCCACCGCCTTCACAAATCCTTTGCTTACTGCCATGCAGGTTTCTTGGGTTTCGGCTGCTTTGATGATCACCCTGGTTGCTTCTATCCTTGCTTCCTTGGCCAACCTTATCTGGTCGAAAAATTTTCTGAATTTAACTCCATTCATCAACGCCGTCTCCTGCAGGCCTGGATCAACATCCATCATTTCTTTGATCCTTTCTGCATTTTCTATCATCTCCACTTCTGGTGCCTCACTATGAGTAATAGTGTTGCACGTTTCTTTTTCCTTGTGATTAGGCAGTGGCTTGTCATGCACGCTGCTTCCTTTTCCCAGCTCGATTTCTCCTGCCGCCAACTTTTCATGGTATATCCTCCGCAGACTATAACAATCGATAGTGGAATGTCCTGCGTATTGGTGGTATACACAGAAGTCTGGTCTTCTTTTCATTTCTTCCGTCACAACAAATCTGGGCTTCGGAGGCCTCACCACTCCATGTTCTATCCATTATTCATACAGGTCTCTAAAGGCCTTCTCACTGCATGTGATAGCCTCTAGAACTGGCATTCTGGTAATCTTGTCCCTATGTTTTCCTTTACTTCGCTCGTTCTTCTCCCTTTTGCCCCCTTGTGGTTTTGACTGAGAGTTAGTCAAAGCCACAGTTGTTGTTCTCTTACCCTTCCATGTAACCGTCGCATGACTGATGGGCACTGTCACGATTCCTCCCAAATCTTGTGCGAAGGATGAGAGGGTCGCAAATGAATCACAAGCCTTTATAATGAGATGGGGCTTGAAGGAGTCTAGAGCACCATTGTTGCATATACTAACCAAGTTCTTCTCCTCAATTGGCTCTGCACACTTCTGTGCTTGGGCCCTGAATCTGTCCACATAATCTGACAGCTCCTCATTCGGCTTCTGCTTGAATTACATCAGCTCTACAATAGTTACCTGTTTCTGCACATAGAAAAATTTCTTAAAAAATTGTAATTTCAGATCATCCCAATTATGGACTGATCCCTTCTCCAAATTGTAGTACCAACTGAAGGCACTATCCGTCGATGTCTTGTTGAATTCCCTCATCAACAGATTGTGGTTATTCACCTCATCATAACCCAACCATGGAGACATCGACTCCACGAACCTAGCAATATGCTCCCTGGCATTCCCTTTCTCCCCGTTATACTTTGGGAACTGCGGGGGGTGCTCAATATACCGTGTCGGGTAACGTTGTCTCCGTACATATGCCGGGTAGGGTGGAGTAAAGTCCAACTCTGAAGGTCAGAATGTCTGCTTGCGAAGTTGATTGATCACATCGATCATATCATCCTTCGTCACATGCTGGCTCGTGGTATGGACTCTTTGAGGGGCTATGATGTATTGATGCATAGGTGGTGTGTATGGTAAGGAAATTGGCTGGTGTATACTTGCATCCTGCATAATTTGTATCAGTGGTGCTTGTTGGCTTGTTCGTTGGATGTGGCTTAGGATGGTCGGTATCTGCAATTGTGAAAATGCTGGGAGAGTGGTCGGGATGATGTTGGGCTGAGGCTGACTTGCTTCCAATCTGAGTTGTGGCACATCACCGCTATTTTGGAGCTCTAAGTTGATGATTGGAATCGGCTGACTCTCCGTTGTTGGAGGCACAGTCTGATTCTCTTTGTTGTTGTTGTTGTCCTCCACTTCTGCTCGTTCCCCCTGCGAACTTCTTGGGAACATAGCCCTAAAAGTAGGGATTTGCATCAACTGCTGGCAGAAATTTCCCATCTCTTCCTGCTTCCTTTGCATTTCCAGCATCATGGTCATCATCATCCCTTGGCCTTCTTGTGCCTCCTGTAATGCCTTGAGCATCTCCTTCTGCACAGCATTCGCAGTTGTCTACGCTCCAGTTACTTCCTCACCTTTCCTTCTCGTGTTTGTCTGTCTAGCACTGGTTTGTTGTTAATCAGCCATTTGAGGTGATGTTGAACATCCTTCTGAAATGTCTTCTAAGATGGGTTGATCAAGATCCAGATTCGCGCTTTGGAACACTGGATTTATTTGCCTTAAAATCGGATCCGGTGAAGTGATGCTTGTTGTCGGTGAAACTCTTCCTGTAATTCTCCCACTTCGAGTTGTGGGCATACCCTTCATGAATTCTATACCTCCCCAGCAGAGTCGCCAAATAAATGTGGGCAAGAAAATTACGCCTTGCTAGGGTTAGGGATTCGTGTTGGCTGAAGAAGAAAGAAATCCACGAAGAGCACGGAATTGATTGATTGATTGAAGAGGGGAGAAGAACAGGTGGGCGATTACTCCAATGACACGTGACAGAACTCTCAGAATCCGGAAACCGGGTTAGGGTAGAAGGGATTCCAAGAGCCTTCTTGAGTCTTCGAGTTTGGAGAGAGTTCCAAGTGTAATGAGTTTCCAAGAGTCTAGGTGTAATGTCTTGAGAGCGATCCCCTTTTCTTAGAATAGCGGGCTATTTATAGAGCTTTCCTGGAAATAATCACATGTCAGGCACATGTTTTAAGGAAATACCCTTTAGTCATGTTTTTAAAGGGAAAATTCCCGAAATATCCTTTAGTCATCAAAGTAATGCCCTGTTCTTCTAGCCACCAATTCAATCCCTCAATCAATTCCCAAAATGGGTCGTATCCACGAGCCTTCTGCCTTGGAACACGTGGAGACTTTCCCGGGTCTAACTCATTTATTTCTGTCTAATCTGTACATTTAATTAGGTCACATAAACCCTAATTTGTACATTTAATTAGGTTTTTATAAACTCTAATTTGTACATTTATTTCAATTACGTCATGTGAACTCTAATATGCACTTGGGCCCACACATTACATACCATGATATCCGTTCATTTGAGTTGGCCATCCATCATCTCCTTCTTTGTGCATTAATCACCGTGAGTTGGGAACATGCAGAAAGTTAATCACCGTGCGTGAGTTTGGAACGGGTAGTGGTGTTGATTTCGTCTGGCAAAGTACGATTTGGTACCTCATAGTTTTTCTTAGATTATTTATTTAGTCCTCAAATTTTAAATACTTACATACCATACCCCCGAAATTTTATACATACTGGAAATATTTTATTTGGTTGACTTTTGATTTTTAATTTTTTATTCTCATGGATTCAAGAAAACCAAGTAGAGATTTTATGCACGCTTCCTTTTACGATGATATTCCTTATTTTGACGAGGGTACTATGACACAAATTATTTTCTTCATTGGTTATTTGTTATTGAAAAGTATTTTTATTTTTATAATATCCATAAAAAGAATAAGGTCAAGTTGATTGTAAGTAATCTTGTTGGTTATGCAGATGAAAGTTGGACTCAAATACAGTACACGAGATCGCGTAATGGTATAAGGAATTTTTTTATTGGGAATATATGAAATAAATATTGATTTTTGAATATTATTGAAAACAGGTCATGTACATTCATTGTAAGTTGGATCAATGAGTTGCAAAATATTTGAGATATTTTGATGAGTTCTTTGTTCAATCATACATTGATATATTCAGAAGCAAGTGAAAGAAATTTGTAATGCCATATGAAAGGTTGAAAATACAGTATCGAAAATGTCTACCCAAATAAAAGTTTGTGCGTCTAAGAAAATCATTGAGATACCAAAAGTTATTCAAGAGTCAAAGACTAATGTTACAGATTGTGAGTTGGAGATATATGTTGATCCCGCATAAATTATTGAATACTCAAAGGAAGACTCTAAAGTGTTGGAAAAACTCCTCCAATTATAACTCTTTGATAAATTAAATAACAGGTTACACCAAACAAATAATGTAATTCTACCAAATAAATTATAACAACAGAAAATAATAGTACGAAAAATAAACCAAACACAAGACACCAAATCTTACGTGAAAAAATCTCTAAAACTAAGAGGTAAAAACCACAGGTTGAGCTCCAAAAATTCTACTATAATCAACTATGAGTACAAATAGTTCTTCTAAGTTTTATAACTAAAAACTTGAAATATTATTAAATTAAGAGAATACAAGAATAGCTTAATTTGAGTGAAACTCAAATTATCTCACCACTCAGAACCTCCGAATTAATTAAAGTCTTCAAGCAATTAATTGATCTGAAAACATCAAGTTCCCATTGAAATAGGATCCACACAAGGAAAAGCACTTGCCATTCGTTGATGATGAAAACCCGTGAATAAACTTTCACAAAAATTTCTCAATTTTCTTAA
The DNA here is from genome assembly GCA_034770075.1 of Aralia elata. Taxonomy (NCBI): domain Eukaryota; kingdom Viridiplantae; phylum Streptophyta; class Magnoliopsida; order Apiales; family Araliaceae; genus Aralia; species Aralia elata. Next base: position 13,831,887 of record CM068379.1, read on the forward strand.
GTTTCCTTTCCGCCGAAGCACACTCAATATGATTGCTCCTCCTGAAAATTCTCACAGTTGCTTTCTGTGTGTAATCCCAAAGCAGAGCACTCTGATTGAATTCCTTTATGTGCTGCTTTCTAATTTTTCCGTGTAGCAACTCTGATGTCCAAGATCATATATATATATTTAACCAATGAAATAACCCAATCCGTGTAGGATTGAGTAATTGCCACTAAAATCCTATATATATATATATTCGTTTGCTTTAAAATTCGAAGACGGGTTTTTTTCTAAGAAGGGGAGTCTGATGTAGTGAAAAACAACAATGAAGATTAGGATTTTCATATATTTTACGATTTATGGAGTTTTAATTTATTTTATGTATTTTATTTATTATTTAAGAAAATTTAGTAACTAAACTTATATTTGACCCGTTTATGTTTTGGGCTATAACTTTTCAAAGTTTAGTTAGTTTAGGATTTAATTATTTTTTTCCAATTAGTCATAAGGAAGTAACTTAGCATATAAATATGTTATCTTAAGGTTTTATGAGACAATCTTTTAACAATTATTATCAATTATATTGTGTTTTTTTCTTGGAGAATTCGTTATCTTCCATGTGCGCAATGCTTTATCTACCTTTCCTTTGTGTTAGTAAGTTAAACTAACCATTATAATCCGCTGCATAAAATATATGAAAATCCTAACTTTCATTGTTATTTTCCACCGCATCATATTATTATCCATATAAACAAATTGACAGAAATGTATGAAACTGTGTGAGAAACCTTACAAATGAAGTCCAGCTAATACCAATCTTAAACTCCAGTAATTCTTATTCTAGATGTTCTATCAAAAATACAATGCGAGCCGCAAAATTCTTAGGTGCCAAGATGCAGCTTTTTCATAGTGATAGATTTCCCTTTCATTTTCCTATCAATTTTCCAGCATACACGCATTAATTAGGTTTGCAGGTCAATAGCTTGGCTGATTATAAATGATGGGTTTTTTTGTCTCTTCAAAAGTTGATTGGAAGGTCCCATCTAATTAAACCCCTCTCTCCTTAGATTATGATATATTATTGTAATAGATTAAGACATTTAAAAAAAGTATATCACAAGTTTTCAAAGTAAACTTTTGTGTTAATTTGAAGAATACAAAATAGTGTGTACCCTTTATATTCTATTTTATTTTTATTTTTATATTTTTGTATTTCAGTGATATTATGTGGTTTAAGAGATTTTGACATGTAATAATACTTGTGAAAAGCGTGTGTCATACTTGTGAAAAGTGTGTTAAAATAGATTTTGACCATGTTGTCATACTTGTGAAAAGTGTGTATTATAATAGAAGTTGTTTTCTTTTTGTCAAAAAAAAAAAATACATTTTATGCATACGACAGACAAATTATGTCATGCTTTGTGACTTCCGTTATGTCATGTTTCTTTTGTTACATTATGATGAAATTTTACATTTTATATTTTTACAATCTTCATCCCTGAAATTATTGTGGTTAAAAGTTATACAATGTCGCATTCATAATTCTAGCGACATCAGCAATGAAATCCATTACCTAATATTTTTTCCTTACATAAATAAGCAATGGAATTCGTTCCAAATCAATTGATCACTGTTAATTTTTAAAGATCATCACTATATTAATTAAAATTAAAAAAATTTATGTCAATTTTTAAGTTTAAAAATCTCTCAAGTTGATTTTGAAAAGTTAACAATGATCAAATAATATGAAACGGAGGAAGTACTACAGATTGGACAACTTATACGAGGCCTCAATATTGAAGTTTACTTAAATTAATTTCAAAAGCGTAATCTTATAAATTTTAGGCAATTGATATTAACATGGTAATAAAGATGGGCATTGGGCAATTGATACTCTCTTTACAATTTTACCCTGGTTATTAACCCCTTCCTTTCACATATCTTGCGTTGAGAATTCTGCAAAATAGGTGGAAATCGTGATGGCTCTAGAAGAGAAGTTCGGAGTGTCAATTGGGGATTGATTCACATTGATCGATCCATCCATGCTAGCAGCATATATTGTTGCCGGAGGAAATATCATAATAAAACCTTCTGGGTCCCCCACTTAATTCATCATCCTCTTCCTCCCTTTCATTGATGAGCTAAATGACGTTGACACGTGTTTGTAGCTTTGACCGAGTATTAAGTATTTGTTATTATCTTTCAGTAGTTGTTGTATTTCAATAAACCACTAAGCGAAGTTTGTGCTTAAGTGGAGCTAGTCGCCTAGTCTTTTTCGGTCTGTTATTTTTGTAAGGCTATAAAGCCAAGCAACAACATTTAATAAACTTAACCCATTACTTTTGTGTCTCCAAGAAAACCTATTATCTGGTATCAGAGCCATTAAAAGTGAGAGGGCTTAAGAGAGAGAAGAAAAAGAGCAGTTCGCCATTAAAAGTGAGAGGGCCTAAGAGAGAGAAGAAAAAGAGCAGTTCTTTTCCCTTGAGTTATCTTGAGTACCATGGCAGATGAGAAAACCCTAACAAAGATCCCACACTTCGACGGTCACTATGACCATTGGAGCGAGTTAATGGAGAACATGCTTCGAGCAAAGGGTCTTTGGAGTTTGGTCGAAACTGGATTTAAAGAGCCTTCTACAGGTACTGAGATGTCCATGGCTCAACAGAAACAACTCGAAGAGAAGAAGATGCAGGACCACCAGGTCAAGCACTATCTGTTCCAAGCAATAGACAGATCAGTGTTTGAACAAATTTTGGATCGCCGAACATCCAAAATTGTGTGGGACTCGATGAAGAACAAGTTTGGAGGAAGTGCTAAGGTAAAGCGTTCTCTCTTGAATGCATTGCGGAGAGATTTCGAGGTATTGGCAATGAAGAGAGATGAAACCATCGTTGATTACTTCGCAAGAGTAATGGCAGTGTCGAACAAGATGATGAGCAATGGAGAGGTAATGCCAGACTCCAAGATTGTAGAGAAAATTATGCGAACGCTGACGGAGAAATTCACCTACGTGGTGGTATCCATCGAAGAATCTAGGGATACCACTGAGATGTCTGTCGATGAATTACAGTCCTCCTTAGCGGTACATGAGCAGAAATTTCAGAGGGTTTCGTTGGATGATGAGGACCAGGCACTGAAGGTTGAAGAACGACATGGGTTCAGAAATAGGGGGCGAGGGTCTCCTAGAGGAGGTTCCCCAAGAGGCAGAAGTCGAGGAAGAGGAAGAACAACCTTTAGCAAAGAAACTGTTGAATGCTACAAATGTCACCAGCTGGGACATTTTCAATATAAATGCCCAAAGTGGAACAAGGAAGCAAATTTTGCAGAATTTGAAGAAGAAGAAGATGTACTCTTGATGGCACAAACTGACCAAAACAAGTTGGGCCTGATGACACAACAACTGCCTGAAGTTAAGAAGAAGGACACATGGTTCATAGACTCAGGATGCTCAAATCACATGTGTGGTGACAAAGGTATGTTCACTAGTTTGGATACAACATTTACTCATAATGTCAAACTAGGGAACAATGCCAAGTTAGAAGTTGTTGGAAAAGGGGAGGTAAAGTTGAGATTCAATGGAATTAACTATGTGATAGGAGATGTTTACTATGTTCCTGAGTTAAAAAACAATTTGTTAAGTGTTGGCCAACTCTTGGAAAGAAATCTTCACGTTCTGTTCAAAAAGGATGTATGTAGTGTGTTTCATCCTTCACGTGGGAAGATAGCAGAATCCACAATGAGCAAGAATAGGATGTTTGTTTGCCAAAATCTATACTAGCAAAAATACGCAAGTATACGCAGTCCACAAGTAATAAAGTGAAAGTAGAGTATCGTTCCACAGAGAAGAATTGATCCTATAATGACAATTTCAAATTTAAATTAAAGCAATTTTAGTAAACAAATAATTGATGATTTCTGAAGTTTTAAATTTTAACTAATTAATTCTAAACTAAATTATTACCACTAGTTTGAAAACAGATTTTTAAAGACTTAAGACTATAACTTCACTTAATGCTTTATTTTGCTTAACACGCTCCCCTTTGGATTATGCTAGTTATTTTGGATTGTTAACCAGGAACTCATCACTATTCATGATCATCTTTCAATGTTTCATAAACAACTTAACTCAAATCCACAATTAATAAACTCAAGTTAATCACCCTAGATAACTAACTCACTATATTTCTATGTGAATTACAATTAAAAAGGATTTAAAGCCCAAGTTCCCTATTTTGATTACATATGGTGAATAGGTATATCTCTATTCTAATCACGAATTATGAATTCCATCGACAGCAGAAAACACAATCACATGCTATCATGGTCAGATCTAATTCTATACTTCATCTTTCAAGTTCATCTAGAATATCCCGGTAATTATTGGCCAGATAATTAAGCAATTCAGCACAAACCATAATAGATAATCCAAAAATAACTAATCATAATATTCAAAGAATTATGTTATTCAAAGCTACGCATTAAGATCCGTTATAGCCTTAAAAGAAATTTAGTTCATAATTAAACTAGAATTCATCATCCACAAGTTTAATAACATCAAAAGTTTGGAATAGAGAGAAAAGAGAAGAAATACTGTAAGCAATCCTTCAATCTCTGTCTTGCTCCTCCTCGCTTTCTCCTTGCTATCAACTTGCTTCAAGTCCTCTCCAAATGCTCAAAACTAGGGTTTGCTAATAGTAAAAATAGATCAATTACCAACTAGAAAAAAAAACCTATTTAGAGTATCTTATAAAAACCCTAATTAATTAAAGAGTATCAAATCCAATTACACATCAAATTCTTTTAAATTGCTGAAAAGTCAACTTAGTCAGCTCACGCACTGGCACGCCCGCGCCAAGTCACAACACATCCACAGCGCGCTTGCGCAGCACCCCAGCAGAAGCCCGGCCTGACACCCTGCGCGCTCGCGCCGCCTTCTAATGCAATTCCCGCGTGCCCGCACAGCTCCTCAACAACTTACTATTCTTTTCATTTTCCTGCTTTAATGCTCCATTCCCCACCACTTTGGTTCCAAATGCAGAGTGCCTACACAAACACAAAAAAAAAACGCATGAAAAGTAACTACGACTCAAGGAAATTAACAATAATGCAGTCAAATGGTATCCAATTCGTAGGTATAAAACCTACTCATCAAATACCCCCAAACTCGAACTGTTGCTTGTCCCCAAGCAATGCAAAACAATACAACAAAACATAATGCAACACACTAGCATGAATGCAACTAACAACTACCATGCCTAAGAATCCAACCAATAGCCAGTATGAATCTTAACCGTTAGCCTCAGAGGTATCAACAACTAACTTGAAATAGAAAATCCAGTCAATAGGAACTAATAATCCCCATCAATCGAATAATATACATCTGTCAACGCCCAAGTTGTGAGTGTGTGTTCATTAAGCACTTTAACTATCCAAATTTCAAAATATAGCCGCATAACCAACTCTAAAACAAGAATAATCTATTTTCAATTTAATTCAAGCAAATACAACAAATCCAACCAAAATTAAGCAAATAATAAGCATGAGGGTACTAACAAAGCTTATTTCTAACTTTATTCTTCTACGAGTGCGTTTTACGCTCCATCTCGTATTTATGCCTAACTGTGCAATGCCAGGATCTCTTAGGCTTTTCAAAATCACCCATGTAACGAGCGTTCAATCAGTGACTCCCAAACCAGTCGGCTTTAGGGCACTAGGTGTTAAGACAGCCCTAAGGATCTAATTACCCGAGTGACAAAGGCCACAGAACCTAACTAGTCAACGCATTTATTGTATTTTTGAATTTTTTTGATTGATTTTTTTTTTAATAATAAACCCTCAAACTCAGCTTTTACCCTATTTAGCCTTCCTTATTGATTCGCCTGACAATGTTTTACCCAACTCTCATGTAAAAATCAGTTATGCAACCCTTTGAACCCCATCAGTCAAATTAATCAAATTATTCGTGCTATCCAATAACTCAAGTTATGACAGGCATAATTATTCTTATGATCTCAATTATATCATTCCTAGTGACTATCAAACTGTCCACGTTAACACAATAAAACCAAACTCATCATTGGCCGAGCCAAAATCATACCAACTACTCATTTGGATTCATGCAACGAACTAAATGCACCACAAACTAACTTACATGAACACAAATCAAAGCAACTAATAGACAATATGCATAAAAATCAACTATCATGCAAACACAAAAAATTAACTATCACCCCCCGCCAAACTCATGATAGACAATGCCCTCATTGTAAAAATTAAAGCACAAGGGGAAACAAAGAAACTCCCCTAAATAGCCGCATCATCATCTCCTGCAGTAGGCTCGGGAGGAGTATCAGGTGGTGGGTATGAACTAGTGGAACCAAAAGTGGGAAACTGGACCTATACACCCAACTGATTGAATGCCTGCGCCAATTCTCCAGAAAAGTCCATAGAATACGTACGAAAATCTGCATGTAGAGCGTCCATCCTTCTCTGAAGACGACGCAGATCGCGTTCTTGGTGGGCATATATGGTAGGATTCACTGGCATGGCAGCCTCTGCTTCATCTGCTCCTGCATCCTCCTCTTCTTCGACATCAGTACTACCCATAATGAATCCAAGTCCTCGCGGATGAGACTCACCACCATCCCAGACAACGTACTTCCGGATGTGATTATGATCAATATCCTTCATTGGCAGCAGTAAAGTCTCGTTGTTGTCCCACGTAACCCCAGCTACTATGCAAAGACGATTAACAATTGAAGCATGCAGGATTCCGCCAGAGGTACTCCCTCGCATAGATCACAACATGGACGAGTGAGTGAGGGCTCCCACATCAACTAGTTTGCTCTTTAGAATGCCATATAACAGTACAACTCGGTCTTTTGTAACGTCATTCGTATGTCTCGTAGGAAGCATACTAGCACAGATAAAGCTATACCATGCCTTCGCGTACCGATTGAGAGCCGTGTGTGGGAAATGGAGTTTCTGGGTAGTACCGACCTTAGTGGTCCACTGAGTATCCGGCTTGCACATCTCTGAAACAATCAAGTCCAAATCAATATTCGAACGCCCATAAGCAAACCAGTCGGAACCATCTTCAGGGCGTGTTTGCAAATGGTACAGATCATTGATGGCCATCTTATCATATCTCACTTCCTTGCCCGGCACATAAGAGATACCATTTTGTGTTTCCCGAGCGTTGGCATAGAATTCTCGAACAATTGCCATCGGGGCTGGCATAGGGGATTCAACAAATAACGCCCATCCATGCCCCCCTAATCTGTCTCTTTATCATCCCATCGTTGTCATCTGGCTTCAACCCTCTTTCTTGCACAAAATTCTTACCAAGCCACACATCTAAATAATTATGTTGAGCCGAAAGATTGACAAACCGATGGGTGTCTAGCACATCCCTTTCATCGACTTCTTCGTCACTGCTACTCGAAGAGGATATCACACGAGTTCTCTTTGGAGCCATGTTAAATCAGTTCAAACGCACAACAATGTAACAACCCCCAAACTTGACAGAAATCACACGTGGATTTAACAAACTATCTCAATCCAATACACTTACATGCACAATTAAATCCAACAATATTAGCACGATTTCTTGAAATGTATAATCAAAATTCCCAATACAATGTATACCCAAGTCTACAAACTGTCAATTGGAAGTATTACCCTAAGAAGAAGAAAAACCCAAACCACAGTGTACTGACTTCCTGCGTTCTGAACCACTTCAATGCCTCGGTATCCCACTGCAATGCACTGAAAAACCTTCTTGGATCACACTTAGATGGTTAGAGGATTCGGATTTTAGGGTTTGAAAGAAAGGAATGGTTGGAAGAAACGAGAGCTAGGGTTTGTGAATGTAGGAATCTGATTACGTGAAGGGTTGAATCATTGATAGGATTCGATTTGGATTTGGGAAAGGAAGAGATGAGGGGAAGTATCGGTTCTAATATGGATAGGTTACTGATAAATGAGAGTCCAAGATGGAACAGGAATATAAGGTAGCCACCGGGTCGGGTTCCAAACAGGTTTTAAAAACTGGTTACTGATCGTGGCGCGGTCGCGCAGCGTGATAGCTTAAAAATGGCGCGCCCGCTCGGTTGGTACAAAGATCACAATTCTGGTATACTGCGCGCTCGCGCAGTGTGGTAGTAGAATAACGGCGCGCTCGCGCAGCTTAACAGAGTGGGAAAATGGTAATCTGGAGAGCGGCGCGGTCGCGCTAATTCTCTTCACAAATTGGGCGTGGCCGCGCGACTAGTAACCTGAGATTAAATTTTAAAACCCATCTTTTTGATTTCAAAAACTGCAAACTTTGATATGTATCCTATAAGAAAAGAAAAAAATTGACGAATTACTACTAGATAAAGACAGAAATAAATCTAATAATTATTCCTAAAAATCACAAAATTGTAACTAAAAGCAATTAAAATTTGGGTTGCCTCCCAACAAGCGCTTGATTTAAAGTCTTTCAGCCTGACTACTCCATGTTTCAATTTCAATCGGCAAGATTGATTGAGGTTTTCTGGCGATCAACACAACCACCCCAATAATGCTTTAATCTTTGACCACTGACTTTAAACAACTCTTCCGGATTGTCTGCAAAAACTTCAACGGCGCCATGAGGGAATGCATGTTTGACGATGAAAGGACCCGACCATAGAGACTTGAGCTTCCCTAGAAACAACTTCAGCCTGGAATTGAAAACAAGCACTGCTTGTCCTGGCTCAAACGTCCTGTTGATGATTTTCCGATCATGCCACTTCTTAACTTTTTCCTTGTATAGCTTGGAATTCTCATATACTTGTAACCGGAATTCATCGAGTTTATTCAGCTGAAGTAGTCTTTTTTCCCCAGCAGCTGCGAGATCAAAGTTCAACTTTTTGATGGCCCAATATGCTCTATGTTCAAGCTCAACCGGTAAGTGGCACGCCTTTCCATAGACTAATTGGTATGGTGACATGCCAATGGGTGTCTTATAAGCTGTCCGATAAGCCCAAAGTGCATCATCCAACTTTGCTGACCAATCTTTCCTGCTTGGATTAACGATCTTCTCCAAAATCTTCTTCACTTCTCTGTTTGAAACTTCTGCTTGACCACTGGTTTGGGGATGGTAGGTTGTAGCAATTCGGTGGTTTACCCCATACTTAACTAAGAGAGTCGTGAAATACCTATTGCAAAAATGGCTCCCTTCATCACTGATAATTGCTCTTGGGGTGCCAAAACGTGTGAAGATGTTTTTCTGCAGAAATTTAAGAACCACCTTGGCATCGTTAGTCGGCAACGCACTTGCTTCCACCCATTTAGAGACATAATCGACAGCCAAAAGGATGTAGAGGTTGTTAAAGGACGATGGGAATGGTCCCATAAAATCTATTCCCCAAACGTCGAAGACTTCAATTTCTAAAATGGCATTCAAGGGAATCTCATGATGCTTGGAAATATTTCCCACCCTTTGACATCTATCACATCTTTGCACGAAGTGGTGGGCGTCCTTAAACAACGTTGGCTAGAAAAATCCTGCCTGTAATACCTTGGCCGTTGTCTTCTCGCCTCCGTAATGACCTCCATATTGTGAATCATGGCAATGATGTAAAATATTCTCTGCTTCACTTTGTGGCACACACCGTCTAATCATCTGATCGACACAATGTTTGAACAAAAACGACTCATCCCACATGTACCTTTTTACATCATGCAGAAACTTTTTCTTTTGCTGACTGGTCAAATCAGGAGGAAGTACGTTGCTAACCAAATAGTTGACAAAATCGGCATACCATGGGACTTCGGAATGAATCACAAACAACTGCTCATCTGGAAAGAACTCATTGATCACCGTTTTGTCTCCCTTGACGTGGTCATTGTTTTCTAATCTCGAGAGATGATCTGCCACTTAATTTTCCGTCCCATTCTTATCCCAGATTTCCAAGTCGAACTCCTGGAGTAGAAGTATCCATCGAATCAGCCTTAGCTTCGCATCCTTTTTTGAAATCAGATATCTTATGGCAGAATGGTCAGTGAACACCACTACTTTAGTTCCAATTAAGTACGACCGAAATTTGTCAAAGGCATACACAACCGCAAGCAACTCCTTCTCGGTAGTCGTATAGTTGAGTTGGGCATCGGACAGTGTTTTGCTAGCATAATAAATGGCGTGAAAAATCTTTTCCTTTCGTTGGCCCAAAACAGCCCCAATAGCATAATTGCTAGCATCATACATCAACTCAAACGGCCTTGACCAATCCGGTGCTGCAATGACTGGCGCTGTGGTCAATTTCTTTTTTAACAATTCAAAAGCCGCAAGACACTCATCATCAAACTTAAAGGGAACATCTTTCTCCAATAGGCTACATAAAGGCTTAGAGATTTTAGAAAAGTCCTTTATGAATCTTCTATAAAAACCGGCGTGTCCCAAGAAACTCCTTATTCCCTTGACTGTAGTTGGTGGGGGTAGATTTTCTATTATCTCTAGCTTGGCTTGGTATACCTCTAACCCGTTTGACGACACCTTGTGCCCAAGAATTATCCCCTCTTGCACCATGAAGTGACAGTTTTCCCCAGTTGAGCACTAAATTGGTCTCCACGCATCTTTTCAAAACCAGGACCAGATTTTTCAAGCAACTATCAAATGTGTCACCAAACACTGAAAAATCGTCCATGAATACCTCCATGTTGTGTTCGACCATATCTGAAAAAATAGCCATCATGCATCTTTGGAACGTCGCTGGTGCATTGCATAAGCCAAAAGACATCCTCCGAAAAGCGAAAGTACCGTAAGGACACGTGAAGGTAGTCTTTTCCTGATCTTCGGGGGAAATCACTATCTGATTATAACCTGAGTAGCCATCCAATAAGCAATAGAACTCGTGTCCAGCCAGCCTATCTAACATCTGATCAGTGAAGGGTAGAGGAAAGTGATCCTTGCGGGTTGCCTTGTTTAATTTTCTGTAGTCTATACAAACCCTCCATCCGGTCACTGTCCTTGTCGGTATCAATTCATTATTTTCGTTTTCTACCACCGTCATACCACCCTTTTTCGGCACGCACTGGACTGGACTCACCCAACTGCTATCGGAGATGGGGTAAATGATACCTGCATCAAGCCACTTCAATATTTCCTTTTTCACCACCTCTTTCATGATTGGGTTTAGCCTCCTTTATTGCTCTATTGTTGGTTTGGCCTAGTCTTCCAAAAGGATATTGTGCATACAGAATGATGGGCTAATTCCTTTAATATCTGTGATGGTCCAACCAATTGCTGATTTGTACTCTCGGAGAACTCGAATCAACTTATTTTCCTGCAATTCGTTAAGTACAGATGCAATGATAACAAACAAAGTAGATGATTCACCCAAATAAGCATAACTCAGATGACTAAGTAAAGGTTTAAGTTCAAGAGTAGGAGGTATCTCAAGAGATGGCTTCAAACGTTCCAAGGATTTATCAGTAAGTTCCAAAGGTTCAAAGGGAATCTGAAATTTGCGCACCCTCGACACCGTATCAAGAATTTGAAGGAACTCCATCATCTCAGGGTCATCCATGTCAGACTCTCCCAATAACACAGTTTCCAAAGATTCCTCATTCAATTTTCTCAAAAACTCATCATCCACCATTTTGTCTACCACATCCAACCGAAAACACTCTTCCTCGTCTATAGAAAATTTCATGGCTTTGAACACATTAAATGTCACTTCTCCTCATAGTCAATTCTCCTTTTTGTACATCTATAAGTGTTCTTCCAGTTGCCAAGAAAGGTCTCCCCAGTATGATAGGAATGTCTTTGTCCTCATAGTCTAAAATGATGAAATCGGCTGGGAATATGAATTTATCCACTTTTACCAAGATGTCTTCCAAAATACCTATTGGTTATGTAACCGACCTATCAGCAAGCTGAAGAGAGATGTTGGTCAATTTCGGTGCAGGTAGACCCAGCTGGATATATATCGGTAAAGGCATAAGGTTGATGCTCGCACCCAAATCACACAAACATCTGCTGATTGATAAGCTGCTAATGGTGCAAGGGACAGTGAAACTACCCAGATCTTTTAATTTCGGTGGCAACTTCTTCTGCAATATAGCACTATACTCTTCAGTCAATGCTACTATTTCATAATCCTCCAGCTTTTTCTTCCTTGACAATATTCCTTTCATGAACTTAGCGTAGCTCGGCATCTGCTCTAAAGCCTCGGCAAACGGTATGTTGATTTTTCAGCTTCTTAAAAACTTCAAGGAATTTGGAGAATTGTTTGTCTATTTTCTGCTTCTGAAATCTCTGCGGATATGGAACAGGAGGATATACTACTGCTTGCTTTGCTTTCTCCTTATCTTTCATCTCAGTTTCCGTTTCCTTGTCTTTTTCTACCAAGTTCTCTGCAGGAGTTGGGACTGGGGATGGGCGTGGTCGCGCTGCCTCCCTTTGTATTTCAGGCTCGGCCGCGCTGGTCTGCTGGAGTTGCTTCCCGCTTCGAAGTGTTACAGCTTGACATTGTTCCTTACCATCTCTCTTGGGGTTAACCTCTGTATCACTTGGAAGTGCTCCTTGCGGTCGCTTGTTCAAGACTTGAGCCAACTGACCGAGCTAATTTTCCAGATTCTGAATTGACACCGCTTGGCTCTTCACATTCAAGTCTACCTGATTTAACAGCTTATCTTGCTCATTCATTCTTTTCTAAGATGCTGTGATAAATCTTGCCAAAGACTCTTCTAAATTGGGTTTTCTTTCTGCCTGTTGTGGAGCTTGGTTTTGAAAACCCGGGGGATTCTGTGATCTTGGAGCGGGATTTTGAACTTGAGTGTTATTGCTCCATGAGAAACCCGGATGATTTTTCCACCCCGGATTATATGCATTCTGATATGGTTGTTGCTGTCGGTTATAGCTCCCCAAGTACTGTACCGATTCCAGATTAATGGCACAATACTCCGTTGGATGTGCACCTGCACATAGCTCACACACATAAGCCACTTGCTGGACTTTCGACTCCGCCAAAGCTTCAATCTTCTTAGACATGGCCACCATCTGAGCTGTTAGTGCCGTGACCGCATCTACTTTTAAAACTCCAGCTACCTTTTGGTGATTCATCCTCGACATCGGCCATTGATAGTTATTTGCAGCCATAGTTTCTAACAAGGTGAAAGCTTCATCAAAATTCTTATCCATAAGTGCTCCCCCCGCAGCGGCATCTATAATTGTTCGAGTATTACTACTTAGCCCATTGTAGAATGTCTGGACTTGCAACCACTTGGGTAATGCATGATGTGGACATCTTCTCAATAACTCTTTGAACCTTTCCCAAGCCTCATACAGTGTCTCTCCACGATTTTGCTCAAAAGTGGAAATATCGTTTCTCAACTTAGCAGACTTAGCCGGCGGAAAGAATTTTGCTAGGAATTTCTGAGCCAAGTCATCCCAAGTTGTGATGGACCCCGGTGGAAGTGAATGCAACCAACTCCTTGCTTTATCCCTTAGTGTAAACGGAAACAGACGTAGTCTTACCGCATCATCAGTTACATTGGGATATTTGAATGTATCACAAATCTCAAGAAAGCTAACCAAGTGTTCATTAGGATCATCGTTGGCTAATCCCCCAAATTGTACCGTATTCTAAATCATCTGAATTGTACCCGACTTGATCTCGAAGGAAATAGCCGTGATGGCTGGCCTTGTGATGCTTGACCTGATTTCATCAAGCTTAGGCATGGCATATTCCCTCAAAGATTTCTGTTCTTCGTTAGCCATTTTTTCTTTCTCGATTGTCTCACGGCAAAACTTTCTTAACTTGCGTAACTTGTTTTCAAGATCGTCTTCACTCTGCATAAGTTCTGGCTGCTTGGATCGTGTTTGCATAAACAAACCGAGATCACCTGAAATAGGAAGTAACAAGAAAAATAATATTTAACTAAAACTGAATTAATTAAATTAAAACTTGAAATTATAGACACAATTGTTCCCCGGCAACGGCGCCAAAATTTGTTTGCCAAAATCTATACTAGCAAAAATACGCAAGTATACGCAGTCCACAAGTAATAAAGTGAAAGTAGAGTATCGTCCCACAGAGAAGAATTGATCCTATAATGACAATTTCAAATTTAAATTAAAGAAATTTTAGTAAACAAATAATTGATGATTTCTGAAGTTTTGAATTTTATCTAATTAATTCTAAACTAAATTATTACCACTAGTTTGAAAACAGATTTTTAAAGACTTAAGACTATAACTTCACTTAATGCTTTATTTTGCTTAACACGCTCCCCTTTGGATTATGCTAGTTATTTTGGATTGTTAACCAGGAACTCATCACTATTCATGATCATCTTTCAATGTTTCATAAACAACTTAACTCAAATCCACAATTGATAAACTCAAGTTAATCACCCTAGATAACTAACTCACTATATTTCTATGTGAATTACAATTAAAAAGGATTTAAAGCCGAAGTTCCCTATTTTGATTACATGTGGTGAATAGGTATATCTCTATCCTAATCACGAATTATGAATTCTATCAGAAAACACAATCACATGCTATCATGGTCAGATCTAATTCTATACTTCATCTTTCAAGTTCATATAGAATATCCCGGTAATTATTGGCCAGATAATTAAGCAATTCAGCACAAACCATAATAGATAATCCAAAAATAACTAATCATAATATTCAAAGAAGTATGTTATTCAAAGCTACGCATTAAGATCTGTTATAGCCTTAAAAGAAATTTAGTTCATAATTAAACTAGAATTCATCATCCACAAGTTTAATAACATCAAAAGTTTGGAATAGAGAGAAAAGAGAAGAAACACTGTAAGCAATCCTTCAATCTCTGTCTTGCTCCTCCTCGCTTTTTCCTTGCTATCAACTTGCTTTAAGTCCTCTCCAAATGCTCAAAACTAGGGTTTCCTAATAGTAAAAATAGATCAATTACCAACTAGAAAAAAAACCTATTTATAGTATCTGATAAAAACCCTAATTAATTAAAGAGTATCAAATCCAATTACACATCAAATTCTTTTAAATTGCTGAAAAGTCAACTTAGTCAGCTCACGCAGTGGCACGCCCGCGCCAAGTCACAGCACATCCACAACGCGCTTGTGCAGTACCCCAGCAGAAGCTCGGCCTGACACCCTGCGCGCTCGCGCCGCCTTCCAATGAAATTCCTGCGCGCCCGCGCAGCTCCTCAACAACTTACTATTCTTTTCATTTTCCTGCTTCAATGCTCCATTCCCCACCACTTTGGTTCCAAATGCAGAGTGCCTACACAAACACAAAAAAAACGCATGAAAAGTAACTACGATTCAAGGAAATTAACAATAATGCAGTCAAATGGTATCTAATTCGTAAGTATAAAACCTACTCATCAATGTTCGCTCTGTTTGTTGAACATTGTCCAAAAAATGAAGCAACTAAGTGTCTCCAGACCAGCAGCTCAGATTGTGCAGTACTTTGGCATCAAAGGTATGGACACCTCAGTTACAAGGGGTTGAGGACACTCAGTTACAGGAAGATGGTAGTAGGGCTGCCAGTCATAGCCACCAGCAAGGTGACCTACGAAGCTTGTATGAAGGGAAAGCAGCACAGAGCACCTTTTCCCAAGAGAAGTACATGGAGGGCATCAGAAATGTTGTAACTGATCCACTCAGACATTTGTGGTCCAGTCACACCAGCCTCAAACAGCCAAAAGAGGTATCTCTTGACATTTATTGATGATTACACTCGCAAGACTTGGATTTATTTTTTACTAGAAAAGTCTGAGACCTTTTATCAATTCAAGCTGTTTAAAGCCTCGGTAGAAAAAGAATGTGGTTTGTCAATCAAATGTCTTAGAACAGACAGGGGAGGCGAATACAAGTCCACAAAATTCAAAGTGTTCTGCAAAGAACAAGGCATCAAGAGACATCTTACTATGGCTTACACTCCGCAGCAAAACGGCGTGGCTGAGCGGAAAAATCGCACGATAATGAACTTGGTGAGGGCCATCCTAGCTGGCAAGAAGATCCCCAAAACCTTCTGGCTAGAGGCAGTCCAGTGGGTCAATCATGTTCTCAACCGATCACCTACACTAGCAGTAAAGGATAAAACTCCTGAAGAAGCTTGGATTGGAGTAAAACCTTTGGTGGAACACTTCAGAGTATTTGGATGTGTGGGGCACGTACACATACCCAATGCCAAAAGAATCAAGCTTGATGACAAGAGTGTCAGCTGTGTTCTTCTTGGAATGAGTTTGGAGTCAAAGGGTTACAGGTTGTATGATCCCATAGCAAAGAAAATCATCTCTAGTCGAGATGTTATATTTGAAGAGCATCGCCAGTGGGACTGGGATGCAAGTTACGCAACTGAGCAAGATATGGAGCTTGAATGGGAAGACCTCAGTGCAGACCAACCAACAACACCAGCAGAAGATGAAGGTCTGTCATATTTGGATGAAGCAGCCCAAGGAGATACCAGTGCTATTGAAGAAACAATCCACAGAGACACCATTGCTGCTTCTGCTGATCATGTACCAGCAGCAAGGGAGGGAAGAGTACGTAGAGCACCCACATGGGCAGCAGACTACACATCAGGGGAGGGCATATTAGATGAAGATGAGTCACATCTACTCAATATGGCTCTCATCGCCACCACAGACCCCACCAGTTTTGAGGAAGCCGTAAAGAGCCCCAAGTGGAGACAAGCAATGGACGAAGAAATAAGAGAGATAGAGAGAAATCATACCTGGAAGCTGGTACATTGACCCCCTGGTGCCAAAACAATAGGGGTCAAATGGGTATTCAAAACAAAGTACAATGAGCAAGGTGAAATCAACAAGTACAAAGCCCGTCTTGTGGTGAAGGGGTATGCTCAACAATATGGGATCGATTACACAGAGGTCTACGCACCTGTGGCAAGATTAGATACAGTCAGGATGATTTTGGCTATAGCAGCTCAAAGGGGTTGGACGGTTTATCAATTAGACGTGAAATCAGTCTTCCTCTATGGTGAGCTACAAGAGGAAGTCTTTGTGGAACAACCAAAGGGGTATGAGAAGAAAGGTGAGGAGCAGTTAATGGTTTATAAATTGTAGAAGGCTTCTTATGGTTTGAAACAGGCCCCCAGGGCTTGGTTCAGTCGAATCGAAGGATATTTCGTCAATGAAGGTTTTGAAAACAGCCCTAGTGAGCACACTCTTTTCATCAAAAAGGTGAAAGACAACATCCTCATTGTCAGTGTATACGTTGATGACCTTCTATATGCAAGCAACAATGAGAATATGCTACGAGAATTCAAGTGCTCCATGATGAAGGAATTCGACATGACTGACTTAGGGAGAATGCGGTTCTTCCTAGGCATCGAGGTATCTCAACTGCCCTCAGGTATCTTCATATGTTAGCAGAAATATGCCTCAGAAGTACTCAAACGATTTGGAATGGAGGAATACAACCAAGTCAGCAATCCCATTGTGCCAAGACAAAAGCTTACTCGAGATGAAGGTGGCGAAAGAGTGAATGACACGATGTTCAAGCAATTAGTGGGCAGCCTTATGTACCTCACAGCAACCCGTCCCGACCTCATGTATATTAAGAGGAGGATCAAACGAGTTGCTTGCATACACGGATAGTGATTATGCAGGTGACTCAGAAGACAGTAAGAGCACTTCAGGGTATGTTTTCACCATGGGAGATGGAGTTGTGGCCTGGTCTTCAAAGAAGCAGCCAATTGTCACTTTGTCGACGACAGAAGCTGAGTTTGTAGCTGCAGTGGCCTGTGCGTGCCAAGCTTTATGGATGAAAAGAGTGTTGGAAAATTTGGGATGGCAACAATCTGAGGGGATCATCCTAATGCGTGACAATACATCAACCATCAAATTGTCAAGAAATCCAGTATTACATGGAAGATCAAAGCACATCAGAGTACGATTTCATTTTTTGAGGGACCTCGCAAAAGAAGGAGCTGTCGAAATGCAGTATATTGGAACCAAAGATCAAGTGGCTGATCTTATGACCAAACCACTCAAATTG
Organism: Aralia elata; assembly: GCA_034770075.1. Classification (NCBI taxonomy): domain Eukaryota; kingdom Viridiplantae; phylum Streptophyta; class Magnoliopsida; order Apiales; family Araliaceae; genus Aralia; species Aralia elata. The sequence continues at coordinate 13,849,869 of CM068379.1, forward strand.
GAAGACTTCCAACGTCACAGGGACAGTCTGGGAATGGTTGCAGGATCACAATGTGAACTTGCTGAAACAAAGGGTCAAGTTCAAGGGAGGGATTGATGAGCTAAATGACGCTGACACGTGCTTGCAGCTTTGACCGAGTATTAAGTATTTGTTATTATCTTTCAGTAGTTGTTGTATTTCAATAAACCACTAAGCGAAGTTTGTGCTTAAGTGGAGCTAGTCGCCTAGTCTTTTTCGGTATGTTATTTTTGTAAGACTATAAAGCCAAGCAGCAGCATTTAATAAACTTAACCCATTACTTTTGTGTCTCCAAGAAAACCTATTATACGTGACATCTAAGGGAAATTTTGCCGCTTAAGACTGAAACAAAAACTCTCAATTAGATAGTGGTGACATGTACCGCTGAAGTTAGGTTACCCTTATTCTCACCTATTTCACGTATAATCAATTGCTTTCTCCTTTCTTCTGTATAGGCTGTACTTGTTTTTGTTCACTTTTGTGGAATTCAAGTCAATTTGATGCACTCAATCACTCAATTTCTCAATTTTTATTAATGGATTGTTCTTTTTCTTGATTTTAGTGGAACTTAAAAGTAAATTTGGTATGGTTGTTTCCATACCAAATCAATGAATATTTTTGCTCCAAAATAGTTGGTAGAATTTGTATTACAATGGCTGCATTGACTATCAATGCTTTGTTTTCGTAAATTATGGTGTTATATTAATTTTTGTAATGTTGTAAGATAAGTCATGATGTAATTATGTATTAATTTGTGTAAGAGACAGAGATGTGGAGTTATGTATTTTTCATTATGGATAATTTATTGTAAATGAGCGTAGTTTATGTTATAGGCAGGTGTTGTGAATGTTAGCTTTGAGATTTGAGAAAGAATGAATGAATTGCTATTTAATGCTATGGTGAGACAAGTAATAGATGTATTTATTACTTTTAATGAGACAGGTATTGAATGTATAAAGAAATGATGCTTGAATATTAAACATGTGAGATTTATGTGGTTGTAGAGTGAGTATCAAATCAGTTGTAGAGAGTACAAGGATTTGGGGTCATTACAGGATGGTATCAAAATTGTAAGTTATAATCCTTAGGTAAGAAGACCTTAGGACATAATTTGGTAGACATTAATAAACAATGTGATATTTGAGTTCAAATAGAGCTCCTTAATAATTTTAATAAGTGATAGACTAGGAAATCTATCAAATAGAGTCATAGAGAAAGTGTTGATGTGTTTGCTTATTTGAAAATTATTTTTTTTTAAAAATTTAATGTTGTAATATGTCTATTTATATAAACCATTTAATTCAAATGAAGGGATGGGATTTTGAAAACTCCAAAATTTAGAGTACATTAGGAACTTTAAAGGAGCCGGATCTATAAAGATATCAGTTTCCTTAGTCATTTTCTAAATTAGGATTTGTTTATCGTACTCAATCCGAGTCTACGTACGAATAGGAGGAAAAAAAAAATCTAGACACACTTTTAGCGCAACATACAGGGATCGCAAGCATGCTGGTGTAGGAAATGATTTCCAAATAAATTAATAATTTTTATTATTAAAATTATTATTCCAAGATCTTTCTCATAATTTAGTATAATCAAAAGTTTTACATACCTTGTGCTCAGTTATAGCACAATGAAGAATTTTTGTTTATTTTGATGATAGATTTTTCTCTCCTAATCTTCCTCCCTATGACGCTTATTTTGATATCACATACTTTTCTGAGAGTGAGCTCAAAATACTGCAAAGTGATAGAATATATAGACTCCTCAACTCCCTGATATTTATCAGGATAATTGAAAACTTTTCTGATATATTTTATCTTGCTATTTTGTTATATCTTAATAAATGAGGGTTAGAGTGGGGATCATGTAGGATTCTATAATTCTAGCTCCAATATAATACTAATTTCTGATTAACTCTTTAATCAATTAGAATTATATTAATTATAACTAATTCCACTAAATAGTTATAATTGCACTCTAGAATTAATAGAATTAAAAATAATTAATTAAATCATTCCACTATTAGTATCTTGCAAAAAATACTCCTCTACAATAATATCCATAAACGCGTGTAGGAATAAAACTGTTAACCCATTACGTTTACTGCTTATATCCTTGAGTACATAATTTATAAACTTTTGATCACACATTAATTTAATAAATTAAATTAATACTTTAGTAATTTGAATTACTAAAATACTTAGCCAAGATTTTGGTGATCAACCAATAAATTATATCAAGGGAATATTATAATTTAATTGTAGAATTTCATTTTGAAAAATACATATTCCTAATTTCATAACATATATCACCAAACATATTGAGATATTGATTGTATTAAAAATCTCTCTTTAATATATTAAAGTGACATACACTATAAAATCAAGTTCATTATTCTCTCAGGATTAAGAGTAATTGCACATTAATAGTAATTGAAAAATTATTTATAATAACAATATTTAACAAATAATTTTTGGTAACGATCCAGTTCTATGTATTTCAAAAATACACTAATTATACACTAGATTAAAGTCTTTACTTTACATGACTAAGACAAATCATCCAATCAATTGTATTACAATCTACTCGAATGGTATATCCATTTTCATCTAAGATTGAGAACAATATATTTCTTTAATTATACATAACATATAATTTATGTCTTCTGTATATGACACTCCTTCATATATATAAATTATAAAATGTATAATTATGGACAAAATTTATGACACATTTAATTATGCAAAATGAAATTAAATTTTATTATTAAAATAAAATAAATATCAATATTGGGTTTTTGTGAGCTTAAAACCTTATGGCTAGTGATAGACACATTTTTTATACATTTTATTATTCCCATATTTATTATTTTATATGTTTATTTTATTTAATTAATGCATTTTATTTTATTTTGTAGGATTTATCTTATTTATCTTGGTGAACAAGTAAAAAATAATTGTTGCAGCTTTTAAAGATGGAAAAGGACTCTTGGGAGATTACTATGTAGAGATTGAAGTTCAGAAGGGAAGAGGAGAATAAAAAGGAAACAAAAGTGGCCAAGTTCAATGAATCTAAATTAGGGCACAAATTTATTTTTCCTATAAATAGGTCTCTTGTTTTAGAGAGAGGGGCATCACTTGTTATTTTCTTTTCCTTAGTTTTTCGCTGGTGTAGAAAAGAGAGAGTTATTTAGCAATTGAGAGCTTTGTTTTTTCTCTTATTCCGTTCATGTGTGGTACTAGTGTCAGGAGTATTTGTAACTTTCTTTTATTTTAATAGAAATTCTCTTTTTAATTATTGTTCTTATTTCATGCAATTATTATTAGTAGTTTTAATTTTGAATTTGTTAGTTTTAATTTTCATGGCTAGCTAAACTTCTAATATCTAGGATGATGATGAAATTAGGTATTACATATTAATTAATTTTTTTTCGTTCCGAAATTAGTGCCTAATTATTTTTGCCTTCATATTTTCCTTCGCATGAATTGCATATGATTCTTATATTGATTGCGATGTTTTGATAAGTTATAGTTAATCTGTGAATTTTTTATAACTTATGCTTGCCCATATTAATTATATGAATCTTTATTTTTAAAGGGAAGGAAAAATAATTTAAGAATTAATTTGGACAATAAGAAATTATTTAGTATGTTAGTATTTAGTGGATTCGGATTCCTAGGTAGCTTTTCTCATCGCTAGTTTTCATTAATTTTTAATTTGCATTATTTAGTTAATTAATCATCTCCACCATATTTATTTCTAATTCGCCTAAAATATTAATTAAGGATACATTGAAATTAATCTAGTCTCTGTGGGTTCGACCTGTACTTGTCAGTTTTTCAATTTAACACTGTGCACTTGCAGTTACATATTTTTATTACATCAGCTAGTACGTTTACACATTCACTAGAATTAATTAGTTGAAAAAGCTAGCTAGATAATGTTCTACATTGAATTATGTACTATATAATGATGCATGTCTTTGAAATTTTAGGACAAATCGTTTGAAAATGCTAAAATGTACGTGATTGATAGGAGACGAATATTGACAAAAGATAACATACATGCATGGCCCATGGGAGCGAAAAAGGAGACCAGGGAGAGCGGGAAACGTAGAATAATGATGTGAATATATATTGTTGCATGCATGTACTTTTATATTTACTAAAAATTGAGCAGATTGTTGTAATTATGACTATAAACAAACCGGACTTGGAATTATAACTTCCCATCCGCGTGGTTTAGGGTGGGATAATTAGTTTTCGCGATATAATTTAAGATAAATTAAAAAAAATTCCACTCATATTGACATTGATTTACAATATAGAGTCTTCATTTTCATAATGCAATGTTTCAACTTATTTTGTCAAAATTAACATCTCCTCTGACCAATTTGGCTATAAATAAGTCCATCAGTTCTCTATCTTGTAATTTACATATTTTTGATTGAATGAATGTACCTTTCTTTTCTTTTCTTGATCTTGTTTCAGAGTTTGTCGATAAATAAATAAATAACTACACACACACACACACACACACACACACACACACACACATATATATATATATATATATATATATATATATATATATATATATATATATATAAAAGAGCAGGGGGTCGATTATTCTACATTTGGATAACATTATAGTTACTATTATAAAGGGTTTAGACCCTTTAGGGTAATTTATTGACTTTAAAAATTAATTTGTGATAATTACAAAATAAATACAAACTCAAAATTAATACAATTTATTAATAATTATTAAATAGTAAATCTTATAATTTATAATATTTTTAAACAAAATTTAAAACGTCAACTATAATTATAATTACAGCTAGACTCAGGAACAGCATGGCAAGGCAGCTAGTACGTGTTATTCAGTATTCGGTGAAGAAGCTGGCTACCATTTTAGTCAATAACTACCTTTGAATTTTTTTTGGAACACGTTTAATACTATTAAAATGTATTACAGTTTTAGTTTTAACTTTTTGTGCTTGATACACGAGGAAAATATGAAACGAAAAAGAAAGAAGAGAGAAACGGGAGGCATAAGGAAAGGATGAGTAGATGATTACATGAATACTCTTATCTCATATTCTCATACCCTTCTCTTTTCATTGGTAAATTTAATTTTATTTCATATTTATTCTTAAAAATAATAAGTTACAAATTTAATAATGACGGTTGGGAGAGAAGGGGAGACATACAAAACTGAGGAAATAAATGATTATACTATCTATCTATATTATTAATTTTTTGTAACAGAAGAAATATTATAATATAAATTGAAATGACAAGATACAAAAGTAAGACATTAAGATGCTATAAATTTTTTTTTTCTTTTGTGCTTATAATTAATAAAACATCCCTATCTCTATCTATCCTATTTTTTTTCGGTTTTGTAATATTTTTTAAATCAAAAAATATTGTCAGCCTTAATAAAAAAATTTGAATCCGTCCCCGGATATAATTATCAATAAAAGCATAAAGAAAACATGAAAGAATTATTATACATATGCAAAACCTTAAAATCGACCCAAATCGAATTAAAAAAAAAGTGGAAACCAGCATGCATGCTTCATACTAACGGATTTCCCTTTCATTTTCTCCCACAGCCGACCGAACTACTCAAGGTCTTGATAGAATTAACCTATAGGTGTAGAAATAGTACATGAAATGAGACATAGTTTACTTATTAATGAATTGTTGTCAGGATAATACTTAATATTTATTTACAGTAAATTTGTAAATGAATAATATTACTAAATATTAGTATATGAGATGAGACAGAAAATTTGGCAGGAGCTGAAAAAGAAGATCTGGATTCACCATGATCTCCCATTTGCCGGGTTCACCTCTCTCTATATATATTCTATGCTTCTGCAAAGAGCAGCCACTCCCCCCCCCCCCCCCCACCCCCCCCCCCGGCGCCCCCCAACCCACTTAATAATTTTGTGCAATAGTTCTCTCTTCTCTAAACATGGATTGCAATGACCAGGTATTCAATTCCACAAATTTCTCATACTCTCCATATTCAACAACTTCTTCTTTCCCAAGTTATGTTCCTATTTCAACTCCACCATCAGTCAATCTGAGCCCTTGTGCTGCATGCAAAACCCTTCGTCGAAAATGCGATGAGAATTGCATGTTAGCGCCCTACTTTCCGCCCTATGATCCGTTCAAATTCACTGTTGTCCATAAAGTCTTTGGAGCTAGCAACATTATCAAGCTATTGCGGGTAATACCTTAATTGCAAGCTTGCTTTTATATGATTTGGATTCGATGAATGTGAACACAATTAGTACACTAGCTAATTAATTAATTAATTTTTGGTTTACATTTGACATTAAGCCACTTTATTCTATGAGGAATGTGAACTTTATTTAGTTATCATCCAAGGTTTAACTGACTTCTACTGGGGTATGGTCTTTGCTAAATAGTTAAGGCTAGGGTTTGTGTGATACGCGTGTTCTTTTGATTTTCTTTTAGTTTATCACCTAGTAATTTAAGGCAATAAGAAATTTAGGTTATGCAAGATTTTCTAACATGTTGATGTGCTTAATTAGTGCACTGAGATTTCATGAATTTGAAATCAATGACCATCAATATGTTTTGAGAGAATTGAGAACTTGGAGTTTGCTCGTTGAACCCAACTTGTTCTAGAAAGGCAAAGTTAGTAGGTTTTGAATCCATATATATATATATATATATATATATATATATATATATTAGTGTTTCAATTCACTCTTTTATTATTTTTTAGATGTGAGAATCTAATTTACCTGTGAATTCCGAACAATCACTCCCTCACAAGTTCATCACATCAAGAATTCGCGAGATCACCCATCTAAGAACTAAATATTCTTCACTTCAATCAGTGTGGTCACTAATGCTCGACCAACCACTTTCCAAACGTTTTTTTTGGCTAAACATGTTTGCCCCTTCAAGAGAATCAAAAGTACAATGGCTTAGGCATACCCCATAATCTATAGTAAAATCATCAAGTAACAGGCCACTTGAGGATGATACTATAGAGGAAAGGCCTAGCAGGCAACAAAAAATTACAAGAAAAACTAAGTAATTACAACCAATTGTGAAATGTGTGACATTTTTGGAATGTTTGTTTGAATTTCTTAGAGACTGAGAGTCGAGCTTTAACAAAACGATAATCTCCTTTGACAGAACATGAGGAGGGTGCAACTTGTCCTCATGAATTTTGAAATTCCTAGAACCCCAAAATTTAGAGTATTGTTGCCAGAACCAATCTTAGAATGTCTTTATGCATTTTCCTGCCTTGATATTGGTCAATGAAATCAATAATACCATCCCAGTCAGAAGGTAGTCCAAACCAGTGCCCACTTGCCATGACAGTGGTGAGATGATCAAAGGTTTCATTCACGAAAGAACCTCGTAGGAAAAAGGGCAGTTAAAAAACAAGTGATCAAAGGTTTCATTCACGAAAGAGCATAGAGGACATCTAGAAGGACCATGATTGGAATAGGTCATGGTGATATCATTTGTGGGAAGTTTCCTCAAGATAGCCAGCCATAGAATGAAGGAGTATCTAGGAATATGATGTTTGTGCCAAACAATGTTGTAACATGGAACAGCTGCAACTCTGTGTCTAATTGAGTCCCAGATAATGCTTACTTTAAGAGTTTTGATATCAGTGGAAGCCCAAGTAATCCGTTCATCATTATCAGAAGGAGATGGAGCATTAATAAAGAGTCCTCTAATCTGGTCATTAGTAAGGAGCCTGCTAGGAAGCTGCCAGTTGCGATTGTGAATAATGGAACTCAATAAGGCTTCAGCTGGTATACCAAAATTGAGAAGGAGCTGGGAATTGGGAAAAAATTGAATGACCATTTAACCGATCATACCAAAGACTAAAATGATACCCTCTACCCACATGGTATTCAAGGAATTTTAGAACAATGGGTCTAAGTTTGAGTACTTGCCTCCAAATCCAAGAGCAATCGGTAGGGATGCCATCAACCTACAACATCACATGTACATAAACAAGACACTAAAATGTACACATGTTTAGCACCCAACTTGATCCAAAAATTTAAGTCATTCAGGTCTTAATTGAGTCCCTTAATGCATATATATTTATTAACCCTTCACTTTATTTCTTCAATGTGAAACTCCAACTTGTGAATCCCTACTAGAATATGTGTTTGTCAGTGTGTGTAACCTCTTCAAAATGATAGAATGCCAAATTTTATTTAGGTAGTTTAAATTTAGAATTAAGATAGAGGTACTGTAACATTATATATATGCCAGAGAAAATGCGATGCAACTTTTTTCTAAAAGATATACTCAAGAAAGTTATATTAGTATTGTCGACTAATATTGTCAGGAACTCCCGGAGTCTCAAAGGGCAGATGCAGTGAATAGTATGGTTTATGAAGCAAATGCAAGAATTAAAGACCCCATTTATGGTTGTGCGGGTGCAATCTTTCACCTTCAGAATCAAGTAAGTGAGCTGCAGGCAGAATTAGCAAAGGAACAAGCTAAGTTGGTAAACATGCAAAGCCAGCAGCAATCCAATTTACTATCCTCAATTTGCATGGACTTACCACAAACTGATCAAGATCAATCCATAATCTCACAGCAACCCTATGAAAACCTTGGTTTTTTTTCATGATAATGTTTGATCAAAGCGCGGTTTTTGAAACATTTACGACATGATCTGTAAAGAAGGGAAAATAATGTTTGCCTTTTTGCAAATAATTTTATTGAATCAGGAGACGTAGCTTTATACAAGAGATTTCCTACAATCATGCTAATCTATTCCAGGCAGTTATAAAAGATTTCCTACAATCATGCTAATTGCTAATCTATTCTAGGCGGTTACAAGTATAAAAGGCAACTGAACAAATATACAACTAATACAATATATTTGTCAATGAATGGAAAGATATCATTGACCTTTCCTTCTCAACACTCCCCCTCAAGTTGGAGAGTGAATGTCAAGAACTCCCAACTTGCGTATCATAGTTAAGAAAGCTTCCTTTCCCAATGGCTTGGTGAACACATCTGCAAGTTGATTGGTTGAGGCAACATGTTTGGTTACAACTAAACCATCTTGTATTTTGTCACGAATAAAATGACAATCCATCTCTATATGTCTTGTTCGTTCGTGAAAAACGGGATTGGCAGCTATATATAAGGCAGCTTTGTTATCACAATATAACAATGCTGGTTTCGTCAATATTCTCAAATCTTTCAATAACGAGCGTAGCCAGGATAACTCACAACATGTACCTGTCATGGCTCTATATTCGGCTTCTGCTGAGGAGAGAGATACGATTTTCTGCCTCTTTGACCGCCAAGAAATAAGAGAAGATCCCAGAAAAACACAATAACCCGTAGTGGATCTATAAGATATTGGACAACCAGCCCAATCCGAATCAAAAAAAGTTCGCAAAGATAAATCATTCTGAGAAGAGAAAAACAAACCTTGGCCTGGGTTGCTTTTCAAATAACGTAAAACACGCAGGGCAGCTTCCATGTATGGTCTACGTGGTGCATGCATGTGATGGGCTAAATCTATACTACCAATTTACGTGCAAGTATACACAGTCAATCCAGTAATAAAGTGAAAGTAGAGTTGTCGATCCCACGAGAAATAGTAATAATTAATTAATCCAAATACTAATCTGTAGTCAATTCGATTCTATTTAAACAATTGAATTTTAAGTAAATTAATTAATAATTAAATAACTAAAGAAAGGTGAATTCAATAAATAAGAGAAAATATTAAGAACTTAATTTCCCCCAATGAATCATTTAATTAATAATATCCTTCTTTTATTAAATCAATTATTCAGAATTGTCAACGGAAAATCACTAATAATTATTATAATCATCTTTCGAATAATTATAAAACATACCTATTATTATAAATTTTCCTATATTTCTATGAGAAACAATAATAACAAATTCATTAAGATTCATTTTCCACCAGTTACTTGTGATATTCAGGTATATTCCTATCCCGTCCACAAAATTAGCATTCATTTAGCAATCACTATTACTGAAAAGAATTACTAATCACAAGTTATTATATCCAGATCTTAATTTAGAATTTATTGTAAGATTTCATCTAAATCCATCCGATAATTGTTAATTACGCAATTATAACAACCAACACAAGATATAATAAACAATTCATCCCATAATCAATTTAAATCAAAGAAAGAATATATATTAAATTAAACTATCATCGGGTTCCATTGAATCCTTAATGAAAAGACTACCTCATATTAAATAATAAAATAAATAATATAATAAATTCGAAAAACATCTTAAAGTACAAGAAATTAAATTAAGAAGGAAGAATAAACTCTGTCACAGTTTTACTTCGCTCCTTTTTTCAATCCTTGCCTCCTTCAGGTGCCTCCTTAAAACTCTAACTAATATCTAAAAACTATGTATATCTATCCCCCCCTTACTCCTCATAATATCATAATACTTATAGGAGTTATTCCACCTAACCCTAATATAATTAAGATTACATTTATAACCCTAGGTGAAAATATTTGTATTGAAGTCAGCCTTGTAGTCTTTGTAACTCTCTTGGCTTCAATTGGTAAATATCTCATTTTATTTGGAAGACAAACAGCTATTAAACCCTTCAGTTCCGCTGCACCACGCGCGCGCGCATAAACCTCGAGCGCGGCAACTCGCATTATCGAGCGCCGCGGCTCACATAAGTGAGCGTCGCGACCCCTAATCTCTGTCCGTTTTTCTCTTCCTTGCTCGCCCAATTGATTCAAATATTCACGATTTTGCCACTTAACTCCTTTATTCCTAAAAAATAAACAAAAATAATAAATTAAATAAAAACTCTATAAAACAACATAAAATACTTAAAAACACACAAATTATTAAGCATAAAAGTACCCAAATAATAGGTATAAAACATACTCATCAAATACCCTCAAACTTAAATATTTGCTTGTCCTCAAGCAAAAACTCAAAACAATAAATAAATCCTAAAACCTAAGAACATGCATCCTACTACTAAAATAATCATGAATCAATTCATAGCCTCCAAGATCATAAAATAACTTTCAACAATTAAACCTGTATAAACTTATCAACCACTCAGTCATCAATTCACAGTAGTTACAATCCCATAGTGTGTGTGTGTGCAATATCCACCAAATCAATCAGACCTTAAAAAGACTATATCACGAACACATGGTACGAGGAAGTCATCGACCTATAGGACATATCACAACAATAATCTCAGCTAGGGTACTCATCGTTCAAATCAAGAGAGTTCAGTTCAATCTAATTTTCTGCTATTCCTCCTAGAGTATTGTCATTCATTTTTTTTTCTTGGTGAGTGCATTTTACGCTCCTTCTCACATGCATGACGAGTGCGTTTTACGCTTCATCTCGTCTTAATTATTATCAAGGAGTACACTTTGAAGCTCAATTCACTCCACCATATTTCTTAACTCTAGGAAGCATACCATCTTTTTCTTTCTTTTCATTTGAACCATACGTTTCCTCCAAACTTAAACAATTCACTATCCCTGCTTCAATTAAGGCCGTAACAAAATCCTAACTCGTGACAATATCTCCTACCAAGGTTTTGAACTATAGTCTCCTTAAAATTCAATCAATCTCGGTGGGATCTAAGTGCTCAAGATAATAGGGATCATAACTACGCAAAATCGACTTCTAAAATGATCTAAAAGCTAAGCACAAGGTTCAAAAGTTTTTCTAACCTGCTAATCACCTTTAATCATCTCTTATCATCGGCTATTCTAAAGATTCATTACTTATTTTTTTTTTTATTATTATTATTTGTTTTTTTTTTACTAATATGCAATCTAATATGCAACCTAATATGCAATCTATCTATAAAATAACTAAAATGCATAAATAAAATCCCAAGTACCAAATAAATCAAGTATCAAATAAATTCAATCAATACCCCCAAACTTGAAACATACATTGTCCTCAATGTTCCAGAAAAATAAAAATAATAAAGTAAAGAAACTTCCCTGAACAATTAAGCATCACCAGCATCATCTTCATCCTCATCCTCTTTCGTGATAAATGTGTATTCGAGGAACACTAGTGAAGCAGGAAAGTTACATAAGGATGTATGACACCATTAGGAACAATGTAGAACAACATACACACCCCTTTTCTCTTCATAATCCTTCTTTGGTACCTGTGAAATATTATCGCATTATTACTAACTAAAACATAACTAACTTAATAATTCAAATAATTCCTAATTAACATGCAACTTATTTCTATTTATTTATTTTTAATTAATTTAAACTAGCTATAATTAAGAAAATGAACTAAAATTCAAATATGCAAACTAATAATAAACTTAAACTCTTGGGTTGCCTCCCAATAAGCGCTTGAGTTATAGTCGTCAGCCTGACTTCTTTAATTTCTATCCAATTCCCAATCGAGAAGTGATTGACACGTCCATCGGTAGCAAAATAACATTTGTATGCTTCTCCTTCAAACGAGTCAATACTTCAAATTCTCCTAGCTTGCTCTTTTTAAATAAACTAATCTCCATAAACTCCACGGAGCTAGGCTTTTGTTCTCATGATTCCGCATGCGCGATGATGACGGGAAGCTTATTAACCAATTTTGAGTACTCATGCACTTGTTCATCCAGCTTCCTTTCTTGATTACGCTTTGGTGAAGGCACCAGATTCAACATATAGATCTGAGTCCTTGTATCACTACTCGAATCTAGATCTTCTTTATCCTTCTTTACCGGTTCTTAACTATTTACCTCCTCCATTAGAGCGTCCTCATCATTGTCCATGGCAGTTTGTAGCAATACTATGGCTCCTCTATCACTCTCGGAAACCATGTCGCTTGGTAAAATATCTTGAGGGTGATTGGTGAAGATGTTGATTAACTGATTCATGTGATTTTCGATCTTTTTGCATCCTTTCCTCATTAACAGCTCTGTACTTTGATATAAGTTCTTCGAATTTTGACTCCCCGTGTTGTTGAGGTGAAGCATGATCACAAACTTCTGGTTTGTATGTTTGGCATAGAGCAAAAGTTTGAGCTTGATTGTTATTGCTCCACAAATACTTCAGGTGATTCCCCAAATCTTGATTGTAATTGTTGTGGTAAACGTACTCGTTGGGGTAGTCGCCGAAATTGCCTTCATACGGTACTGCTTCGAAATTGAAGTTACACAGATGGCTTGGATGCTTTCCACGACAAAAATCACAAATCACCAAAGCGTTCTGACTACGTTGTGCTACAAAGGCATCCACATTCTTCGACAACGTTTCAATTTGTACAAACAATGCAGCAAGTACATTGCTTTCAATAATCTCTACTGCCTTCGGCTGATTTATCCTCGCCATAGACCATTGGTCATTATAAAATGCCATAGGTTCCTGTACCTGCGTATCTTGGAAAAACAAATCAAAACAAAAATAAAAGAAACGTTTAAACTAAAATTAAATCGACGTAAACTAATATTGGAACAATAATTATTAACTATTCCCCGGCAACGGCGCCAAAAACTTGATGGGCTAAATCTATACTAGCAATATACGTACAAGTATACACGGTCAATCAAGGAATAAAGTGAAAGTAGAGTTGTCGATCCCACGAGAAATAGTAATAACTAATTAATCCAAATACTAATATGTAGTCAATTCGATTCTATTTAAAAAATTAAATTTTAAGTAAATTAATTAATAATTAAATAACTAAAGAAAGGTGAATTCAATAAATAAGAGAAAATATTAAGAACTCAATTTCCCCCGAAGAATCATTTAAATAATAACATCCTTCTTTCATTAAATCAATTATTCAGAATTGTCAACAGAATATCACTAATAATTATTATAATCATATTACGAATAATTGTAAAGCATACCTATTATTATAAATTTCCCTATATTTCTATGAGAAACAATAATAAGAAATTCATTAAGATTCATTTTCCACCAGTTGCTTGCGGTATTCAGGTATATTCCTATCCCTTCCACAAAATTAGCATTCATTTAGCAATCACTATTACTGAAAAGAATTATTAATCACAAGTTATTATATCCAGATCTTAATTTAGAATCTATCGTCAGATTTCATCTAAATCCATCCGATAATTGTTAATTACGCAATTATAACAACCAACACAAGATATAATAAACAACTCATCCCATAATCAATTTAAATCAAAGAAAGAATAAATATTAAATTAAACTATCATTGGGTTCCATTGAATCCTTAATGAAAAGACTACTTCATATTAAATAATAAAATAAACAATATAATAAATTCGAAAAACATCTTAAATTACAAGAAATTAAATTAAGAAGGAAGAATAAACTCTGTCACAGTTTTGCTTCGCTCCTTTCTTTAATCCTTGCCTCCTTCATGTGCCTCTTTGAAACCCTAACTAATATCTAAAAAGTATGTATATCTATCTCCCCCTTACTCCTCATAATAACAGAATACTTATAGGAGTTATTCCACCTAACTCTAATAGAATTAAGATTACATTTATAACCTTAGGTGGAAATATTTGTATTGAAGTCAGCCTTGTAGTCTTTGTAACTCTCTAGGATTCAATTGGTAAATATCTCATTTTATTTGGTAGACAAACAGCTATTAAACCCTTTAGCTCCGCCGCACCATGCGTTCCACGCGTGCGCGCATAAACCTTGAGCTCCGCAGCCCATGATCCACGCAGCGGCTCACATAAATGAGCGCCGCGACCCCTAATCTCTGTCTGTTTTTCTCTTCTTGCTTCCTTGCTCGTCCAATTGTTTCAAATATTCACGATTTTTCCACTTAACTTCTTTATTCCTACAAAATAAATAAAAATAATAAATTAAATAAAAACTCTATAAAATAACATAAAATACTTAAAAACGCATAAATTATTAAGCATAAAAGTGCTCAAATGATAGGTATAAAACATACTCATCAGTATGAATCTACTTAACACATGGACCGCATAGGTGATATCCGGCCGGGTAATGGTCAAATAAATTAGATGTCCAAAAAGTCGCCTATATTGAGACGGATCTTTAAGCAATTCACCTGAATCCGAGAGCTTTATGTTTTGTTCCATGGAAAATTTCACAGGTTTAGCACCCAAAAAACCACCATCTTTTAAAATTTCCAAAGCATATTTTTGTTGCGAGATGGATATACCTTTCTTCGACCGAGAAACTTCAATGCCCAGAAAATACTTCAAATCACCTAAATCTTTAATTCGAAAATGACTATGTAGAAATTGCTTGAAAGCTACTATGGCATTGACATCATTACCCGTAATAAGAATGTCATCGACATATATCAACAAAGCTGTAAAAGATTTGCCTTTTCGACATGTGAATAACGAGTAATCGACTTTGGATTGAACAAAGCCAGCAGCTTGAATAACTGTAGAGAACTTGGCAAACCATTGTCGGGAAGCTTGCTTTAAGCCATATAACGACTTATGAAGGCGGCACACTAGATTCTCCCCCTGTCGCTGAAGACCAGGAGGTGGAGACATAAAAATTTCTTCATGAAGATTGCCATGAAGAAAAGCATTGTTGACATCAAGTTGGTGAAGAGACCAATTTTGGGCAGCTGCTAAAGCCAATAAACAACGAACAATAATCATTTTAGCTGTGGGAGAAAAAGTGTCATGGTAATCGATACCTTCCAGCTATGTGTAACCTTTTGCAACCAAACGAGCTTTGAAATGCTCAATAGAACCATCCGAGTGCCGTTTGATTTTATAAACCCAGCGACAACCAATAGGCTTTTTACCAGGAGGAAGAGAAGTGAGAGACCAAGTGTGGTTGGCTTCGAAAGCCGCCAATTCAGATTGCATTGCTTCTTGCCAATGGGAATGAGAAGCTACTTCGGCATAAGATGTAGGCTCAATATCTTGACTGATGGCAGCAGTAAAAGAACAATGTTGTGGTGAGTAATGATGATAAGAGATAAAATTGCAAAGGGGATATCGTGTACCTTTTTGTGGACCTGATGACAAAGACGACAAATGGTTGAGAGACATTACTTGGTTGCAAACATAATCACGTAAAGCCGTAGGAGGGTGATGAGGTCTTTGAGAACGACGTAAAATGGGTTCGTGAGGAGGACTAGTAGATGATGACCGAGTAGAAACTGGATTCAGTGGTAAGGATTGTTGTATGGGAGAAATTGTTTCCGGTGATGAGGGTTTTTAGACTGGTAGGGAATGATCGGATACAGAAAGAGGAAACACAGGGTCTGTGTGACGCCCCCAAATTCAGGTACTTGCAACCTTTATTTAGTGCGCACGATATCCAAAGCATAACTAAAAGTAATTACCAAACTTATATAAAAGTATTACATCAGAGTCTCAAATCCCAAGGTACATAACCTTAACTACCTAACATGATAATTAAATATATACAAACATTTAACTATCTATTACAGGAAGCAATAAACTTTAATCTGCGGCTTTTCCTTTGCCTTTGTTTCCTACTAACCCTGTAGTATACTCTGGGTGCTCTGAAAACATTTATAGACAAAGCAAGAATGAGCATAAAAGTGCTCAGCCAGTAATATATGACTATAAAGTATGAAAGAATAAATGTTTTCAATGGAGTGTACTTCAATAGTAGAATGAGCTGTTAAGTAATATGAACTGAAACCAACTCATGATAACCATTATCATTAAAGAGTACGCTGAGTAGTTATACAAACTATGAACAATAGTTTCAATTTTATTGAAAAGGTTCCAAGCAAAGTTTCTTTTGCGAACCGTCTGAACTTACGGGCATGGTGGGTGATCAGCCCGATATGCCCTGCGTTGATCAACACTGCTGTTTGTGAACCACCATTAGGTTCACTCCTCACACTCATAGAGTGCTACAAGTCTGTACCGCCCTTGAAGCGGATTTCAAAAATATATTCCTATATCGGAAATTGTTCATACTCAGCTTAGAATTCAAACAATAATTAATATAGTTGAACAACAATAACATTTCGATAAAAGAATAGAAATGTTATAAGTTTAGTCCAGCCCAAACAATTGGCTTGGACTCTTTTTAAACTGTTCATGCATATCAGATATCATTATAATATGCAAAATAAAAATCTCACCAATATTGTGAAGCTGATTGGAATAAAAAGGATTTAATTCCTTTTTATCACTTTATGTATAAAAATATGAACTTGCCTTAATATGATCAAGTCAACTTACTTGATTGACTTAGAGAGAATAAGTGTTTAGATACTTGCCTGTTGTTTAAGTATTGATAAAATTCCGCTAGTCCAATCATGTGGATCCTACACATATATATAAATATATGAAGTAGGATAACTATATATTATAGCGATTCAAGTATAGGAGTGAATATCACATAAATATATTATGGATATATATCTATACACATTTTTCAAATACCTTATCCATGTTATGGCCCAACCTTTTATCGACTACTATTGGGTTCGATTTTGATAAGAGCACCTTATTACTCTACTACTAGAATACTTTAAAAAATATAGGGTGTTCATTACTAAATTCCAAATATTAGGAATTTTGAGGTTTATAAGCTTAAAGTTTGAAAACTAGTCAATTAGCTTTTATTCTTGATGTTTTTGAAAAATTCATATATTCTTTTCAAAAACACCTAATCTATTACTCCCGACAGTTATAATTGTTTTAATAAATTTGACGTTATCTTAGTTCAGGAATACTACGCACTTTCAATTGATATACCACTTGTAATTTAATTACATGGGTACATCATCCTTTTATATCTAACTTAGATATTCAAGGTGAATTTGTAGCTTATCTAGTACATTGGGTATAGTTATAGGTAAAATAAGGTAACTATAATTACCAATTCATTTTAGAGATTCATTCTTATAGGTTAATGTGTTAAAAACTAACCCACTTTAAAAATTCCCTAAATTCATCACACTCATACTTTCAAATTCATTATAAAACAAATGGTAAACTTAGTATGGATTTTATATACTTGTTTAAGCCAATCATTATGGTTAGAATGCTTAAATTGCATTATAAAGTTAAAATAGTTTATTTAACATTTTCAACACTACCATGTACTGCTGCATCAAGTACTGTTGCTATAAGACAACTGTGACGCCCCCAAATTCGGGTACTTAAAACCCGTACTTGGTGCTACACGATATCATTCCTACAAACTGCTTATAATCAAAGATAATAACAATTATTATATCAGAGGTATCTATCCCAGGTACGAAGACCTTTAGTATCTTTATTACATGATAGATATTGTATTTTTAAAACAAAAGTCTATCTATTACAACAGCCATTTATAACTACTCCTGTAGCTTTCCCTTGCCTTTATCCTTTTCGGACCCTTCTATGCGTTCTGGCTTAGCTGAAAACATTTATATTCAAAGCAAGAATGAGCATTTGATTGCTTAGTAAGTAATAATAATTGATAAACACGTATATCAAGAAATAAATGTTCTCTTTGAGATATGCTTTGATAGCAGAATAAATATCATAAAGCAACTGAATGATTCTTAAACGACAGTATAACTCATTTATATTCTTGAAATGATATACTGAATTCTGATACTGAGTGGTCACAAGACCATGAACGTTTATTTTTCTTTTCTTGAAAAGGTTCTATCAAAAATTCATCTGTGAACCGTCTGGTCTTACGGGCA
Source organism: Aralia elata (assembly GCA_034770075.1). NCBI lineage: Eukaryota > Viridiplantae > Streptophyta > Magnoliopsida > Apiales > Araliaceae > Aralia > Aralia elata. Next base: position 13,868,570 of record CM068379.1, read on the forward strand.
CGGTGGGTGATCAGCCCGTTATGCCCTGTATTGATCAATACTATCTATTAGAACAACACTTGTGTCCATCGTCACCGTCCCCAGGACGCAATATAAAATGTTCCCAAGTTAGGGATGTTCTACTCAGTTTGAAGTTCAACCCAAAAGCAAACAAAAGGGATGAACAGCTTTATCAATTCTGAAAATATTTCAAGACTTAAAGCGAAAGAATTGAAATAATCAAATCTTGTGTCTAGCCGAGACAAAAGGCTTAGACCTTTATTGAACTGTAAATGTATACCGAATTTCATCAAGTACATATGATCTTACCTTTATCATTTTTCGAATCTGATTGGAATAAAATTAGATAACCTTGTATTAAAAAAAAATGGCGAAACATTTGCTCAAGGTAAGTGAACTTGTTTGAAAGTAAGGAATTGAGATACTTGCTCAAAAATAAACAAGATCAGGATACTTGCTCAATAAAAAGAGTAAAGTTTAGATACTTGCCTTGGGTGTCGATTAGTAAGTTATAACTCTAGCTTAATTTTGCTTCGCGAATCCTACACATTTATATCCATGTATAGGCACACATTAGTTTATTAACCCGATGTATATCTACACCAAATAGTTCCACACACTCGGTCATATAAGTCAAGTAATCATGTATAGACATTCATTCAATTTTATTGTACAACATGTTTTTACTTTCCTTTAAAATTTCATAAACTCTATTCAAGAACGTTCTCTTTTTGAAGTTCTTTTAAGATCTTGGATTTATACATAAGTTCACATATATCCGCATTCTTGTTTCCTTCATTTTTCCTCTTTCATTTCAAAAGTCCTTTTAGGAATTCCTTTTAGAATCTTTTGAAATCTTAGCTTGAACATTACTCATATGTTTTGACATTTGATCGTAGCATTTCGGTGTCTACACACCATATATTTAGCTTAGTTAAGGTAAACGCTTAAGCGATATGCTCGGCATTCACTTGATATTTCATTCTTAAAATTTGTTTTGCTAGTATTAGTTAATTAATCTTAAACAACATTCGAGTTGGTTTAGATATTCAATAGATAGGCTAGTTTGAACCTCCTCATGCTTAGTATATCATGTCCTGAAGGATAATTAACATTTGCATTAAAGTTCTCTTGTTAGCAAACTGCTCTTAAAGTTTTGCAGCAGCGGCGCCGCTTTTATTCTTGAGGTTCAGTAGCAGCGCTGCGGCGCTCCAAATAACCTTTATACTGGCGCCACGGCGCTAGTGCTCTGCACTTGATTTTGCAGGTTCTGTTTTCTGCAAAACCTTTAATTCAAAACCCAAATTGTTTCCAATGCTTCAAAGTTGCTATCCAATAAGTTTAAATGACTTGAACTAGCTTATACATCTAATTTATATCACTTATTACTGTCTACATCATTTGAATCATTTTAATTCCTAAGATTTTGAAATAAATTCCCATTTGGGCATTTAAGCAAATAATTGGTATACAATCATTTAAACTTCAGTAGTCACGGCCAATTAATCATACTTACTTCCAGATTTCATAGGAATCTTATTATGAACCCCACAAGAAACACAGACAAACAATCTTACAAAATCCTCTTATACATGATATAACACATATATTCACACATATTAATGCCTTTACTTAGCTGTGATATATTTACAAAAGATGAGGGTTTTACCTCAAGCCTGCCTAATTCCAAATAAATTCAGAGTTTGTCTTTGCTTTTTCTTCTGTAACTTCTGCTATTTTGGAAATTTTATGGTACCTTGAAAGTACGGAGCTTGGATACTAGATTTTTTTTTTGTTTGGAGTAACTCTCTGAACGAAAGAAAACTTGAAATAAAAAGGCTGAGGATTTATTTTATAGAACAGTTTATACTTGATCAGTACACCAAATCCTTGCTCCTTGCGTTGTAGGACTGCTGAGTCATTCAATCTATGCTTCTAGTATCTGTCCAGCTCCTGCTATTTAGTTTAGTGTCTAGACTTAACTTACTTGCTCAATACATAAGTATATATTATATTACTATTTTACTGACTTACCTAGAATACTTGAAGGTTACGCCTACTTAGTCTATATGATTCAGTACATATATTACACTTATTAGTATGTAATACTTATAATATATACATATACGAATATTACATAATTTTATACTTTCCGGATTTATCGCGAACGAATACTTTGTATTTTATCTCAACATCTATCATATAAAAAAAATATAACATTTATACCAAAAATCTTTTCCATCAAAACGGAAACTATTTATTAAATAAAAATATTTTATTTAATAAATAAATTTATTACATTAAAATAATTTATTTACCATAAATCATTTTAATATTCACCCAGATACCTTTATCGCATTATAATTCACTTCAAGAAATTATTTACGTAATAAATATATTTTCAATATATTTATCACATTACATTCCGTACATACATCACACCATAATTATTCATAAAAGCAGTATAATAAATCAAATAAAATAATAATTTTATTTCTTTCGCATGATAAATTGCTTATAACAATTTATTAAATAAAATAAATATAAATTATTATATTTAACATATTTCATACACCAACATATTATATCGCACGTAATCACATATACAATGCAATATAATATACCATTAAAAATAAAATTTTAATTTATTAAATCTTTATTTTATTGTCTGAAATTCTAGATCGCTATATTCTTCCCTCCTTATAAAGATTCCGTCCTCGGAATCGCAAAACAAAACTATTTAAACAAATGAGGATAGTTCGTTTCCATTTTTTCTTCTAATTCCCACGTTGCTTCTTCTGCATTGTGGTTTTTCCATAATACCTTTACTGAAGGTATTGTCTTATTTCTGAGGACTTGTTCTTTCCTATCAATTATCTGAATATGAACTTCTTCATACGTTCCTTTTCAAACTGTATAGGCCCGTACTCTATCACGTGTTTATAATCTCGCTTATATGGTCGTAAGACCGACACGTGAAACACATTATGAACATGTTCTAATTATGGAGGTAACGCTACTTCATAGGCTACTTCTCCAATTCTTCGCAAAACAAAACTACTTAAAAGTTATAAGGATAACTTTTCTTCAAATTTTCACGTTGCCTTTGTCGATGTTGATCAGCCTACTTCTGTTATTGATCTTGAACTGCTACGAATTTTAATCGATTGCTTGTCGTCTGTTTGCATTCTGGTTCCAACATATTGTTGTCAGTTATTTCTTGCATACGAACCTTCATAAGACTACGCGCTTTTATTCGTATGATAAATATTATTATACACAAATTTTACTCGAGACACGGATTCGATCCATCTTAGATACGCTTCTATTTACTTCTGCATGTTCTTCTAGAAATTTAATGCGAAACGAATTCCGATAAGATATTGTCGAAATTAACATTTTATATTTAACTGACATCATCTAACTTGGTTACTAATCGGAACTCGAATTCTTCTTTCAACCTTTTTATTATTCCTTAATAATGGATGATTTTTCTAACTTATTTCTTCTCCTGAAATCCTCTTGCTTATTCTTATAGCTAAAGAATTTTAATGTCCCTAAGGGTATATGTAATCTTACTATTTAAAGAAAAATAGGTCGCATCCGAATCAAACATATACATGTATATAATTGATCGGAATAGTACCTGAAATTTCACCTCTGGCTGCTGTTGTGTCTTGGACCGTTATATTGAAGTTCCTCGCGGTTGGTCTATTTTGTGGAGTTGGACCGGTTATAGCTAGCTTTCCACTGTTATTCCCTGTATTGAAGTTTCCCCCGTCGATCCTTTTCTTTGGGCAATTTCTTGCCATATGGTCCGTGGACCCACAAATAAAACATCCGCTATTCTTTCTTGGGTTTGGGCAGTTAGGAGAGATGTGTCCCTCCTGTCCGCAGTTATAACATACCGATCTTCCCTTCAAACATTCTCCTGAGTGATTTTTCCCGCATTTATTACATTGTTCGACCCTTTTCTTTGGGTCTCCCTGATTATTTTCAGTATTCCCGGAGTTTTTCCATTTTCTCTTTCCAATTCAACTGCCTCCCTCAGGTCTAACTACTCCTTCGACTTTAACTTTATTCTTCTTCTCTTTATTATAGAGGCTCATGGCCTCACTTCCGTCTTCAGCTATGATGGCCTTTTCTAAGATTGATCCAAAAGAACCAATCTGCAACACTGCGACCTTGTTGTAGAGCCAGGGTTTCAGGCCCTGCTCAAACCTTCTCGTCTTCCTTTCTTCAGTGTCCACTTGGTATGGAGCAAACCTAGCCAACTCATTAAATTTTACAGCATATTGGGGCACCGTCATGTCCCCTTGTTTCAGTTCTAAGAATCGAACTTCCATTCTATTATGCATGCTTTCTGGGAAATAATTCTCGAAAAAGATTTCCTTGAATCTTTCCCAGCTAATTACTCCTTCTCCAGCTCTGGTCTTGTTTGCTTCCCACCAGAAATTTGCCTCCCCCTTTAGCATGTAGGCAGCAAATGAAGTTTTCTGTTCATCGTTCACCCTTGCTATCTCAAAGGCTTTCTCAATCTCTTTAATCCAGGACTGTGCCTCTATAGGTTCAGTGGTTCCTCTAAACTCCGGAGGTCCCACAGTTTTGAAGTCTTTGAAACTAGCGATATGAACTGCTGGTGGATCTACATTTGCATTAGGTTGAGGGGGATTCCTATTCTGGAAAGCTCCCATCAACAAGTCTATGAATTGCTGCATCGGATTGTCTTGTCCCTCATTCCTATTTTCATTCTCATTTACTGGTTCCTCATGTTCAGCTCTCTGTGCTCTAGGTATTCCTCTTCCTCTCCATCTAGGTGGCATTTTCTGTTTAATAAAATTTATTATAAATAAACACTTTTTTTAAGACATTCATATGCAATGCTTAACAACAATCCTTAAAACAAAACATATTTAATCATTTTTATATTAAACATGCTTTTCTTTGCTTATAGCATTCTCTTGCTATATATTACTCTTTTTCGTTTAATAATAATATTATTATTAAACTACTACATGTATCAAACAGTTTCTTTCCAGGCTTAATACACAATCATATCAAAACATATTTAATATTATATTAAACATGCTTCTATTTACATACAAAAGTCAGTACATTACTTTTCTTTTAATAGCTTCACTTGTTATTCTCTTTCTTATAGCCTTCACTTGCTATATTCATCTATTTCTGTCCCAAAAACTATTCTCTCTAATCCTTAACTATTATAATAGTTAGGATTCAAAGGTTATCCCATAATAGTAACAAAAGTTGGGATTCTCAGTTACACTACCATCTATTTACATCATATATACACATATTTACACATAGTCTCGCATTGTTTCTCAAACATCAACAAACAACTTTTCTTCTAGATCTGACCAACAGTAGTGGTCCTAACACGTTCGTCTTTTGTAATCGCAATAACCCGAGCACGGGAGATGGACTGGCTGAATTGACCTATCTCGGGTGGATAAGTCCAAACCGCTGACTGTACACGCCCCATAGAGGTCGTGTACGCAAGATTCATCGCATTCACTGTCCTTTGGATGTTTCTCAGTTCATTCTGAAGATCACGGATATGCTCGTCCATCATTTGTTGCTCTTGTATCTCAATATCTCTAATATTGTTCAGATTATGAAACTCTGCTTGTAGCTCATGTAGCCTAGCCTCATAATAATGTGCTCTATCCTCAGCTATCTGGAGTTGATTGCTCATTTCAACATTTTGGTCCATCAGATGACGAAACATTATTCCCAAGTGTACTAAGGCTTCTTCCAGTTCAGGGTTGTTATTATCATTATCTTCTGAATCTATTTCAATTGATACATTATCTTCCAGTACAGCTTCAGTAGCTGCATTTTCCCCTAGGTTGTTCTCGGGTTCTTCCTCAGGATCCTCATCCAGATCGGACTCGGGATCGCTTTCTATCAGCACAACCGGCACTAGTGCTGGTGCTGGCTGTTGTACTACAGAAGGTGGAGGAATCAATTCCTTAGTATCAACCTGAATATTCTGGACTTCATCTTCACCTGACATCTATACACAGTTTAACAACTCGATTAATACTTAACACAATATATATAATCACATAACAAATAACAGTTTTATTTAAGTTATTTTTATTTAACATTTTACGATGAATTTCCACAATTCATCACTTTCAAACTCTATTTGAGTTATTTATTTTCTGCTTGTCTAATTGGTCTAAGGTTATAGCCCAAGGTATCCCATCCTAAGGTTTTTAACCTACAGCTCTGATACCAACCTGTGACGCCCCCAAATTCGGGTACTTAAAACCCGTACTTGGTGCTACACGATATCATTCCTACAAACTGCTTATAATCAAAGATAATAACAATTATTATATCAGAGGTATCTATCCCAGGTACGAAGACTTTTAGTATCTTTATTACATGATAGATATTATATTTTTAAAACAAAAGTCTATCTATTACAACAGCCATTTATAACTACTCCTGTAGCTTTCCCTTGCCTTTATCCTTTCCGGACCCTTCTATGCGTTCTGGCTTAGCTGAAAACATTTATATTCAAAGCAAGAATGAGCATTTGATTGCTCAGTAAGTAATAATAATTGATAAACACGTATATCAAGAAATAAATGTTCTCTTTGAGATATGCTTTGATAGCAGAATAAATATCATAAAGCAACTGAACGATTCTTAAACGACAGTATAACTCATTTATATTCTTGAAATGATATACTGAATTCTGATACTGAGTGGTCACAAGACCATGAACATTTATTTTTCTTTTCTTGAAAAGGTTCTATCAGAAATTTATCTGTGAACCGTCTGGTCTTACGGGCACGGTGGGTGATCAGCCCGTTATGCCCTGTATTGATCAATACTATCTATTAGAACAACACTTGTGTCCATCGTCACCGTCCCCAGGACGCAATATAAAATGTTCCCAAGTTAGGGATGTTCTACTCAGTTTGAAGTTCAACCCAAAAGCAAACAAAAGGGATGAACAGCTTTATCAATTCTGAAAATATTTCAAGACTTAAAGCGAAAGAATTGAAATAATCAAATCTTGTGTCTAGCCGAGACAAAAGGCTTAGACCTTCATTGAACTGTAAATGTATATCGAATTTCATCAAGTACATATGATCTTACCTTTATCATTTTTCGAAGCTGATTGGAATAAAATTAGATAACCTTGTATTAAAAAAAATGACGAAACATTTGCTCAAGGTAAGTGAACTTGTTTGAAAGTAAGGAATTGAGATACTTGCTCAAAAATAAACAAGATCAGGATACTTGCTCAATAAAAAGAGTAAAGTTTAGATACTTGCCTTGGGTGTCGATTAGTAAGTTATAACTCTAGCTTAATTTTGCTTCGCGAATCCTACACATTTATATCCATGTATAGGCACACATTAGTTTATTAACCCGATGTATATCTACACCAAATAGTTCCACACACTCGGTCATATAAGTCAAGTAATCATGTATAGACATTCATTCAATTTTATTGTACAACATGTTTTTACTTTCCTTTAAAATTTCATAAACTCTATTCAAGAACGTTCTCTTTTTGAAGTTCTTTTAAGATCTTGGATTTATACATAAGTTCACATATATCCGCTGTAGACACCCAAATTTTGCACTTCGTATACTAACCTTGACAGGAGGGCAAATTCGTCAAATGGATCGGCCTACGAGAGCAAAAAATGGAAAAAATACGAACACTCGACGCCACCATGATAATTTGCAGCCGAAATCGACATGACAGCAGGGCTATCCGAATTTGGCATTCTCGGAAGGTGTGGCGCGCTTCCCGGAAATTCCCGGACTGCGGAATACGAGCCTGTCAGCGAAAACCGACATTGCGGCACGAAAATCGAGGCGTGGCACGAAAATCGAGAAAGTCAAGCCCGCCAGTCGCGGATAGATCTGCGGCCAAATGAGTGCGCCTTTCTGGAAAGTCAGATCCCGAAAACCGGGCTGAGTGGCGAGCCAGCTGGCCAGCCTATTTAAACTCAGCTTCGGACAGTATACAGGAGGTTGAGCAGTTTGGCGGAAGAAGAAGTAAATCAGCAGCAGTTTTAGCTCGGAAATAGAGAGAAATAGCACAAATTCTTGCAACAATTGAGAGGAAAAAGAGAGGAAGTTTCTTTGTTGTTAGATTATATCAATATATCTCATATTTCAATCAAATACACAAGTTTCTACACAATTTTGGTATCATTTGCAAGGTGAAAATCTCATTATTTTTGCAACTTCTATCATGTCATTTGGCTAAATTTAACTGCAATTTTCAGAATATTGTTGAAAAAAATCATGGATTAGGGATTATTGGTGAGGGTTCCATTGGAACAAGATTCTTCCCAATAATCCGATGATATCTAATTGACGAAATTTCTAGCTTATTTATGGATATATATTAGGCGTAGTTTGATTGATTGTATTTTTAGGATGTGTTAGGCAATCTACGTTGTTGTTATTGTAGTATTCATTTTGTGAGTATGTAGTAATCGTGGTTGTGAGCCTAGGAAAGCGACCCCGTGGTTCAAATCCGATGATGGACGTTTTGGTGTATGTAATAGATTCAAGATGCTTGTTTTGTAATATGTAACTGTCGGGCCTTAAAACGACGCTAAGGCGAGAATCGGGTTTAAGGCCCCGTATTAGTGGAATATGTGATGGTTGGCGTTCGGGGATATTTTGATGGCTTACATGCCCATGGATAGCCCCGACGCATGTTTATACTTGATTAGATTTTTGAGGCGCCAAAAGGATTTCAAAAAGATTAAACGATAAGGATCTTTTCTAAAAATCAATCAAAGTAGGATATTAGCATCACGAGGCTAAAAATTTGGGAAGCGCTAACGAAGGTCGATTCCTATCCTACGGGAAAAGCTAAAAGAGGTTATTTTCAAATGTCAAAAAAAATGGATCTTACAAAAGAACGAAACGTTTTATTAAACCGTTGTGCATAGGGTGAAAGAGATTCTAGAAGTTGCCCATCATTTGAGTTACGAAAGCAACGTATAGATCTTGATTCCTATTTTGATGAAGGTTTAAAACTCTTGTTTTGCCAAAACAACCCCTAATGAAAATTCCATGGCTTTTGACGATTAAAATCAAATCTTTCTCATAAAAAATAAAGCTTTCTCGTATTAAAGAAAAAGACATCCTAAAGCACTCTTCAAAATAAAGCACGCCTCTTTCATAAAATACCCGAAAGAATTTCTTCCATACAGAACTCACCATAACATTCATTCAGGCACACAGACACACACACACACGCACACATACACATTTTATGAGATAAAGGATAGGAAAGTATCAAGATTGCGGTAACCGTGTTTCACGGGAGTCGAGGGATGCCTAACACCTTCCCCTCGCTTAAAGCAAGCCCCCGAACTCTATGAATCTCGATTCGCAGACCAATTAATTCAGAGTCACATATGAGCCAGCGATTTATAAAAAATAAAAAAAACTCGGATGAGTTGGTACATCCATTTCAAATATACCAACTGGCGACTCTGGTTAATCGGCTCATCATAAAAAAAAACGATCTTTCAAAACCCCGTCGATCTCAATGCCGACCTTTTCCAAAAATCATCTAAACCAAAAGGCTAAATTGGAAAAGACAAAAAGGACAAGCGGATAAAACCGGCGTCGACAGCTGGCGACTCTGCTGGGGACATTTAGAGGGCTTAAGCCGCGTTTGAATCGTGATACTATCCTATCCTTTAAAATTCATAAAATGTGTGTGCATGCGATATTTTGATTTTTTACTTTTGTTGTGCGAATGCGTGTTTTGTCGAATAGATGAATGATTTGAATGGAATTGCTTTACTTTTGAGTAATCATTTGCATACGGTGAGGACGATGAATGTGAATGTATGTTGAGAGAGTACCTCCTCCTGAGGCGAACCTGTCGGTTGCTTATTACTGGACTCGAAGGGGCTGCTCCCCGGAGATGGCTCAGGAAACGCACCACCCAAATCCGCTCCAATCGAAAGGGCTCAAACGAGTAGATTGCGAAGATTTGGGGACCTTCATGCCGAAAAGCCCGTGAGAGTAACCCTAGGATAGGTCATCCTCAGATTAACCCAACGCAGGAAAAGTCTCTTCATGCCTTTTTACGTTTATATGTCTAAATGTCATGATCTCATTCAATATTCATATATCCCTTTTCTGTGTCAAAAGAGATTACTAACCTCTGTGAATTGCAGGGAATAGTTGGGGGAGCATAATAAAGCATGTTTAGCATTGGTTATTGCATTAAAGGACTACTAACTTTCTGTTTTACAGGGAAAGATTAAAAAACACACACAAAAAAATTACAGTTTTAGCATGCATCCATTTTGCATTTCCCTAGGACTAAACTTCGAACCATTGTCTCTGTAGGATTGCTCCTCAAACCCGTTCGCAGTCTAAGAAAGCCCAGGTCTCTACCTCTGAAATGGCTGATCTTCCCAATCATAGTTCCATATCTCGGGAGGAGTTTGATGATTTTAAAAGACAGATGATGGAAATGGCCACAATGCTAAAGGAACAGTTCTTAATCAGACAGGATCCGGCAAACCAGGGATCGCATAATATTCCACCACCAGGGGATGATCAGAATCCTCCTAAAAATGGTACAAACTTGCTTAAAGAGGACCAACCCCGACTCAAGGACGAGCCAGTCATCCCAAAGGCCGTTCCCATACCTAGCAGGACAGTGATTACTATCCCAGAAGAGGGGGACAATGACGACCTTCGGAGAAAAATGAAACACATGGAGGAGACGATCCAATCTCTAAGGGGCATAGGCTCCCTGGGCAGGGTTAATTATTCGGATCTATGTGTTTTCCCCGGAGCCAGATATCCAGAAAAGTTCAAGGTCCCCGAGTTTGAGAAATACAATGGAAAGGGAGACCCCTATACACACTTGAAAATATACATTGGAGAACTCGGGTCTTATGCCGAAGACGAAGGGCTAAGAATGCAGCTGTTCCAGAAAAGCTTAACAGGGGAGGCAAGAATCTGGTATGCCCGCCTTGACAACGCCCGAATCCACAACTGGGAGGAATTGGCCCATACTTTCTTAACCCAATACAGTTTTCAGGCCCAGATGGCCCCTGACAGGTACCAAATGACAAAAGTCAAGAAGCAGCCTAGGGAATCCTTCAGGGAATATGCGCAACGATGGAGGGGCATGGCCGCACAGGTAACCCCCCCGATGAGCGAATCAGAGATGGTAATGACCTTTGTAGACATCCAGGAGGCACCGTATTATGAGCGGGTCATCTCGGGGATTGGAAGACCCTTTGCTGAAATGATTAAACATGGAGAGATGGTTGACATGGGGTTGAAATCGGGTAAAATCCGGGATCTTACTGCTTTAGAAACTGCTGCCGAGCAAATACAGAATGGAAACTACGGCAGCACTTCCCGGAGGGTCCAAAAGAAAAAGGAGGAGGATGTCTCCCTCATCCTACAGGGGTCATCCAGAAAAACGGAAAGCCATCTTCCGGTACAGGTTCAAAGGGTTGGGCCATCCCGACAGCCAAACTTCACAGATCAAAGGGCAGAGGGGCGAAGAAGATTCGAGGCCTCGCAAAATCGAGTATTCACCCCACTCGGGGAGCCTCTCGAGCGGATTTTGGCGGTATTGATGGCCCAAAAGAAGATAATCAATTTGGCTCCCCCAAGTGACCCGAAAGGAAGGAGATTTGACCCAAGCAAACGGTGCGCCTACCACTCGGGTTCCCCGGGGCATGATACACAAGATTGTTGGACATTGAAACATATAATTCAGAACATGATCGACAATGGGGAAATTGTGGTGGAACAACCAGACTCCCCGAATGTTAAAGCAAATCCCCTGCCAAGACATGATGGGGGGGGAGTCAATGTGACGGAGGCAAATGAGGCTGGGGGGCCACCAAGACTGAACTATGTGCAGAAAATTGAGGAAATGATCAACGTGATACATGATCATGGGAGTGCACGGGGAACGCCCATCAGGTTGATAGGGGTAAGTACGAACGGCACGGAGGGACCGGTCAAGTTGACAGCTCCGAGGTCCATCATCCTTACGGCAAGGCCGCAACTCCCCATCAGTAGTCTGAAGACTGTACCCTGGAATTATGGGGGAATGCCAGAGGAAACGGCCAGTTGTGCTTCCGTGACGACAAAAGGGAACCCCTTATATCTTCCCGGACGAGTCCTTGAAAGCCAAAAGAGGAAAAATGAGGAGGTTTCCGAGGAAAGGGCCGTCGAATTTTTGAAAAGGATGGATCATCCAGAAACAAGGGGGATCCAGATTTTAAATGAGGAGTCAACCCTAACATCAGTCATGGACTTGGTGTTGTCATCCAGTAAGCATTGTAGAACCCTGACAAAGGTTCTGGAAGAGGCATACGTGCCCAAAGAAATTAGTGAGGAGGGTTTCGGCCAGCTGGTGGGCCACCTGTTGGAAGGCGATGCAATATCCTTTACGGATGAGGACATTCCCAAGGAGGGAAGAGGGCACCGAAAACCGCTACACATTGCGGTAATCTCTTCAGGATATGTCATGAATGGGGTGCTGATCGATGGGGGATCGGCATTGAATATATGTCCTCTCAGTACGCTAAAGAAAATGAACATCAGTTCCAAACGCCTCCGAGCCAGTCAGGTGGTGGTTCGGGCTTTTGACGGATCCCGGAGGGATACCATTGGAGAGATAGAATTGCCAGTGGAGATAGGGCCCTGTACTTTTGATATATCCTTCCAAGTCCTAGATATTACGGCAAGCTACAACCTGCTGTTAGGGAGGCCGTGGATACACATGGCCGGGGTAGTTCCTTCCACGCTCCACCAACAAATCAAGCTGATCATCGATGGGAATCTGGTAACAATCTCGGCCGAATGTGATGACCCTTCTCATCCCAGGAGTGGCCTACCAGTGATCAATGTGGATGAGTCAGCAGCACCTGCCAGCTTTCAAGCACTAGAGATTAGCACTCCCCATTATAGACGCCTGGAAGCTCCAGCTGTGAAACCTAGGATCTCTTCGGAACTTACCTTTGTGGCAAAGGAAATGATAAAAATGAACTTCCAGCCTGGACAGGGACTGGGGAAAAGCAATCAGGGAATCGTTGAGCCCATCCACCTACCACAGCAGATAGGCAAAGCAGGGTTGGGATACCATGGGGGCGCAGCACGGAGATACCGTCAGGATGCGACTCCGATTCGACTAGCTGGCAGTCCAGTGACTAAAGTCGGCAATGAGCAGGGGATCAGCGGGCCTGTGATTGGGGCAGGGAATGAAAAATTAACCCCCGCACGTAATAAGTCCGCCCGGAGGGAAAGTTTCCTGCAGGAGGTCGCAAAAGAGTTTGAAACCAAATGCTATCTCCCCGGACAATCAACAAACAGCAAGGAGGGGATGGATGTTGTCACGCCACCGGGGGCCCAGCGAGTTATGCCTATCATCAATTGGGCGGAGCTAATGATTCCCGATGAGGGTAAGAGAGGGGACTCAGGCGATATAGCCGCAGTCATCGGGGAAGTGTCCGATGTGAAGCCGCCTTTCATTCGGCGCATTTCGCCCGACCTAACAGTCGACAACTGGACCATGAAACCAGTGATATCCAAGCAAGGGTAAAACCCGACATCAGGGTGTTAGACCCCGGAGGACGGGAGAATGAAGAAGTTTATTTTGTTGTTATTTTGTTTTTGCATAAATTATGTCGTTTCTTCGTGTTATTTGAAAATGCGATCGTCGTGGAAGGCAACTTATATATGACAAGTATTTTGTTTTATGTCAGGTGTACCAATTTGAGTAATCCTTGCCTAACAAACGATCTTTCAAATTTGAATGGTGATTATGATTTTGACATTGAGCTGGATTTCGATTTGATGGGCATTGAGCAAGACGAGACAGATTACGATGACGCACCTGATGAGATCAAAGGATGGGTCGAAGATAAACCCAAACCCAATTTGGACCAAACCATCACTATAGATATCGGAACCCCTGACAAGCCAAAAGAACTCAAGATAGGGACAGACCTTACCCCCAGCCAAAAAGCCGAAATAATTGAGTTGCTAAGCCAATATGAGGATGTCTTTGCCTGGTCGCACGAGGATATGATCGGATTGTCCACCGACATTGTGGTGCACCGGTTACCCATCAAGGAGGGTTTCAGACCTGTCAAGCAGAAACTAAGAAAGTTGAAACCTGAGTGGAGCTTAAAAGTGAAGGAAGAGATCATCAAGCAGTTCAGGGCGGGAATCATTATGGTGTCCACTTACCCAGAATGGCTGTCTAATGTAGTCCCAGTGGCTAAGCCTGGAGGAAAGGTGAGGGTATGTGTAGACTATAGAGATCTAAACAAGGCCAGTCTCAAGGATAATTTCCCGGTACCTTTCATACACATCCTGGTGGATAACACGGCCCAGTACGAGATGTACTCTTTTGTTGATTGTTTTGCGGGGTATCATCAGATAATGGTGGCAGAGGAGGATCGGGAAAAGACCGCATTCATCACCCCCTGGGGCACTTTCTGCTATAGACGACTGGCTTTCGGTCTCACAAATGCAGGGGCTACTTATCAGAGAGCCATGATGGCCTTGTTCCACGATATGATGCACAAGGAGATAGAGGTCTACGTGGATGACATTATTGTGAAATCGAAGGTAGAATCCGATCATATAACTCATCTCAAAAAGCTATTCGATCGGCTCAGAAAGTATAATTTGAAACTCAATCCAGCCAAGTGCGCTTTCGGAGTACAGTCGGGCAAGCTCTTGGGTTTCCTGGTTAGTGATCGGGGCATTGAGTTGGACCCAGCAAAGATTAAGGCCATTGTGGATATGCCAGCACCTCGCACAGAGAAGGAGATAAGGGGATTCCTAGGGAGAATAAACTTCATCAGCCGTTTTATATCCCACTTGACGACTACATGTGAGCCGATTTTCAAATTGTTAAGAAAGGGTGCTTCCCAAGAATGGAATGAGCAGTGTCAGAGGGCTTTTCAGATCATTAAGAAAAAGCTGACGGAGGCACCAGTGCTGGTACCCCCGAAGGGTGGGATCCCGTTGTTTATGTATATATCCGTCAACACCATCGCGATGGGATGTATGTTGGGACAAAAGAGTGAGGCAGGTAAAGAACAGGCCATCTATTACCTTAGCAAAAGATTTAGCCAATGTGAGCAGAATTACACTCCCATCGAGAAGACCTGTTGTGCTCTGGCCTGGGCTGCAGGGAGATTACAGTACTACCTCCATGGGCATACAACGTACCTGATATCAAGAATGGATCCCCTGAAATATATTTTCGAAAGGCCCATGCTGAATTGTCGACTATCAAGATGGCAGTTAATTTTACAACAGTTTGACATGGTGTACGTGACCCAGAAGGCCATGAAAGGGCAGGGAATTGCAGATCAGTTGGCAGAAGCCCCGGCAGGAGGGATGGAGCCGTTAGAAACTCCTCTCCCGGGCGAGGATATATTTTGGGTATCGCGCGAAAAATGTGATGACGAGGGACAATTTTGGAAGCTGTATTTTGATGGTGCCATGAATGCCGGGGGGGCAGGAGCCGGAGCGGTCCTAGTCTCTATCACCGGAGAACAATACCCCGTGGCCACTAAACTTCGTTTCAGCAATTCGAACAACACCGCTGAATACGAGGGGTGTATCTTGGGACTCCGATTGGCCCGTGACATGGGAGTAAAGAGACTAGCGGTGTTCGGGGATTCGGAGCTGATAGTCAGACAGGCGATCGGGGAGTATAGCACGAAGGAGTTCCGGTTACTCCCATACCACCGTTGTGTTATCCAATTGATGCAAGAGTTCGAAGATATCGCTTTCCGACACATCCCCAGGGGACGGAATGATTTTGCCGATGCCTTGGCAACCCTGGCGTCCTTAATCCACGTGATCAAGAGCAGGGACATTCCACAGATTGAGATAGCCGTACAGAATGCCCCGGCATATGAGGAACATGTCGCAGTACTGTCAGACGAGGTGGTTGTGCCAAGGCAGGCTTGGTATCACGATATAAGGGAGTATTTGAGGGATAGATCCATTCCCGACCACGCGAGCCGGAATGAGAGGATGAGAATTCAAAAGATGGCAATGAAGTTTTACCTGAGTGGGGATTCACTTTACAAGAGGGATGCTGGTTTGGGACTGTTGCGATGCGTAGATGAAACACAGGCCCAAAGGATTATGAATGAAGTACATGGTGGCGTGTGCGGGCCACACATGAGTGGACCGATGTTGGCCAGAAAGGTCTTGCAAACAGGGCATTACTGGTTAACGCTGAAAACCGACTGCGACGATCATGTCAAACGGTGTTATCAATGCCAGGCACACGGTAACGTGATCCACTCACCTCCCAATGAATTGCACTGTATGACCTCCCCGTGGCCATTTTCAATGTGGGGAATGGATGTAATCGGACCAATAGAGCCCAAAGCAAGCAACGGGCATCGATTCATCTTCGTCATGATCGATTATTTCACCAAATGGGTAGAGGCAGCTTCTTTCCCCAAAGTAACTCAGGAGGTCATCGTCAGCTTCATCAGGAATAACGTCATTTGTCGGTATGGGCAACCTGAGGTTTTGGTCTCCGACAATGCCAAGAATTTGAATAACGCCCTCATAAAGGGGCTGTGCGACCAATTTAAGATCAAGCACCTCAATTCTGTTGTTTACCGTCCCAAGATGAATGGGGCAGTGGAAGCGGCAAACAAGAACATCAAGAAGATCATGGCAAAAATGTCTGCTAATCATCGAGGATGGCCGGATCTGCTACCCCTCACCTTGCTAGCCTACCGAACGTCAACGCGTACTTCCACAGGGGCAACCCCTTACGCCTTGGTATATGGAATGGAGGCTGTCCTGCCAGTTGAAGTTGAGATGGCATCCCTCAGAATAGTGATCGATGCTCAGATAAGCGAGGAGGATTGGATGCAAAGTCGATACGACCAATTGGCCCTAATCGATGAAAGGAGGGTGGCTGCTGTTTGGCATGGCCAGTTATATCAACAAAGGATATCTCGATCGTATGACAAAAGGATGAGACCTCGGAAGTTCAAAGAAAATGATTTGGTGTTGAAGAGAGTCATGCCTTGTCAAGACGAGGCCAAGGGGAAGTTCGCCCCAAACTGGGAGGGGCCGTTTGTGATTAAGAGGGTGCTATCCGGAGGAGCCCTCATATTGCAAGAAATGGATGGTGAGGTATTTCCACAACCCCTCAATTCTGACTCGGTGAAGCGGTTCTATGCTTGAATCATCAGGTCCTTTTTCCTTGATAGTGAACTACGTAGGACCTGATCTCCCAACTTGTGGGGGTACGTAGGCAGCCATCATGGCGCGGTCGGATCCTTTAAAAAATAATCCTTTCCCTAACCAAAACCAATTTTCGATAGCCAGATAAAACCTTCCTACCCCCTCAAAACTTTCCCGAAACCAACTCCCTAACCAGTTTCACCCCAAAATACATACCCTGATCCAACCAAACAGTTATCCAAAATCTGAGATTCAATCCGATGAAATCAAAAGGTGTGCGGCAATATCTGTCAAATCTCCATCAAGTCTTGAGAAAAGAAAGAAGGCGAAATGTCAAAATCATGGTCAATGGGATAAAATGATGATCCAATGGAAGGCAATGATACGACAAAGGGGGAAAAATGACTAAATTTTAATGCATGTCTATATATATAAGTCGTTTTATTACAAGATTTCTCTTTCAATAACTGATGAAACCAACACAGTCTATGCAGGAAATAAAATAATCTACAAATCTGAAACTAGCTGAAGCAGGATGGACAGGGCGGTGGACAGATCTGAAGCATCAGCATCTCTTGCAATCTGCTGCCCCATCATATCAATCCGATCCAGTAAAGCAGTAGCTCGGCTGACAGCCCCAAAATGAGCATCTACCACTGCCCTGGTCTGAAATACAATGGCCTCTCTGTCGGCAATGGCAGCGTCTCTAGCCCGAATGGCCTCATCTCTCTCGACAAGGGCGGCATCCCTCTCGGCTTCAGTAGCAATCAGGGCCAGGCGGAGTTGGGAATCCTCAGTAACCCGACTCGGGGCAGAATCGGCTGAGATAGGGTGGTCTGTGGTATCTTCTAGGAAAATCACTCCAGAATCATCGAAGGCCCAAGTCCGACTCAAACTAGCCGACTCCAAGTCTCCGCGCAACCACTGTACGTAAGCAAACGTCTGGATGTGACGGCTCTCACTATATTCGGCAAGGGTCCTGCAATCCCAAAGCTCGTCGTATACCTGCAATAGATCCCTCTCCGTACAGGATGATATAAGGAATCGGTATGCGGCTGCACCCGCGAAGGGGTGTAAATCCTGCGTCTGATCAAACTGCCCCATAACCGCCAGGGGATGATAGGTCGTCACGCCCCTCAACCCAGCAATGGGGATGAAATCCAGGTTGGGCACATGAGTCAAGAAGCTCATGAAGGAGCAATAGCCCGAGTAGACCAATAGGTGAAAGGGATCCTCAATGACAGACAAAAATGATGTCCAGGAGGCCACATCAGTACAGCTCACGGGACGAAGCGAAAACTGCGTGGTTATGTCATGGCTGAAGCAAAAACCCTCGGCGACGGAAGTGGCCGATGGGACTAAGATGACTCATGAACCACACGTATAACAAAGCCGAGCTCCCTCTGAAGGCTCTGCCTCGAAAAGACTGGCAATATGTGGCTGACATATAGGTATCCGCCAATATCATAAGAAGAATGGTGTGATCCTCCTGAAGGGCTCTAACGGCCGCCACAATCCGCATGTCCAAATGATCGGGTCCTGCAGGTAAATACAAAACTGAGATGACACAGGCCATCAGGACATCCACTCTCAAGGCGCCCCAGCGCTCCTCGGACACGGAAAAATCACCGAAGAAAAGTCGAAAACCGTCAGGTGAGCCAAATCGGTCAATAAAGAACTGAAGGGGAACCATATGGTCTGATGTGATCACCGGCAACAGGACAGCCCATCGCAAACCAGTGAAAGTCAAGAGTTGACGGCGCATGGAACCAACTGTGACCCTAGCACAAGGTCTATCCAGGGGCAGGCCGGTGAAGCGAGCATATTCCTCGAGGGTGGGGGTCAGCTCTACTGTCCCTAACCTAAACACCTGACGGCCAGGTGCCCAATAGCTCAGAAGACCATCCACGAAGCCCGCTGGCACCTGAAGGGTCAATAAGGACCAAGAATGACCCAAAAGACCATCTGCGGTAATCCTTTCTGCCGACAGTAAACTGTCCAACCAGCGGAGGAGGCTGCCCACCAACCCTGTGGGAGGAGTGGAATCCAAACGAACCACGGCATCTGAGGACGACATCTGTGAAAAAATAGTATCAAAAAAGACTGTACAAGGGTCATTTCTCTACCCATAAATAAAAAGCATGCATCTACAGTTAATAATAAAGCAGGTGAATCCCATAAAGATGAAAAAGAACTGTGCATAAATAAATAAATGAGTTCAGTACATAGTGCGTAAATGAAAAAGAAATATAAACAGTTACAGGTACAAAGGGCCCTATCCTATCCTGATCTAAATAAAATCGGTATCATCTATGAAGGAAGGATCCTCGAACCGATCCCCTGGGGTCGTCGAGCTCGGAGGATCAAAGTTCATGTCAGGAATGTAGGGATGCGCTGTGGCATCAGATGAACTCGGGCCTGCATCATAACCCGCACCGTCTGGATCATAGACGTAAGCCTCCTCCGGGGTCCGGCCCAACGACCGAACAAACAGCGACAACTGATCTACCTGACGGGTCAATGTGGCGATCTGCTCAGCGTGGGTGGGGGTCCGAACACAGGCAGCCCAATCGGTCATCGTCACCGAGCCTGGAACCATGTCTCCAAGAAAGAAAGTGGCCCGAGTCTGAGGACCGATGGTACGGGGCACCCACCAGGTACGGAAGGCATCACTCGTGCTGGGACCCGTCGAAAGCATCCGGCCGTCATCCCCCGCAATCATGATCTCTGAAGGCGGAGAATCTAGTGGCCAGGAGGTAGCGAAAGGAGGGGAGTACGGGATGCGGATCTCTCCAGTAACGCATCTGAAGGCGCGCTCCCCCAGGTACATAACCCATCCTCCAACACTCTGCAAAGTGAGGCGACGGGTGGAAAGTGCAAACTCCGGGCCGGTAGGATATCCATCTATAAACCCCACATCTAGATGCTCAGAAAGATAAGGCCTCCAGACGACCCCGGCAGCCGTGATCAGCTCCAGCTGGATGCGGCAGTGTGCAAAGCTGCCTGATATTGGGACCTCCTCTAGAGTGCTGTGATGCCATCATCGGCCCCGGGGATAAGTATCAAGGCCGAGAGTAGTGACAGGCCTCAGGCATGGAAGACGCTCGTAGGCCCAGAACTGCGAACAGAAACAGTGAAAAGCATGAGAAACCGACAGACGCAGAAAGAAAAGAAATGAATTGACGGGAAATACATTAAGAAAAAAGAAAGAAGTCTCACCAGCAGAAAATGATAGAATCCAAGCCAAGCGTCTGTCTGGCCCTCCGAGCGTAGACGCATACCATGGAGGAAATAGGCAAAGGTGAATGACCCCCAGTCATAGTCACTGATGCGATCCACGTCTCTGACCGCTCCCACGACGCTGAAATGAATGGTGGAGGAATTGTTCCCTAGGAAACAACCCCTCATGATCGTCAGGAACAAGCGTCGGAGCAAGATGTCCCGGGTACCCTGATCCGCTGGAATGGGCAGCGCGTAGAGACCCCCGACTGCATCGACAGCCAAGGCACCGGATCGAATACTGCGGGCCTTAAAGACCCGGTCCTCAGCGGTAAAAAGCCCAATAGAGCCCGGACCTCCGCCGGAGTGATGTCGAGATCTAGAGGAACGCGGGACCCGGTAAACTCTATGCCCGTAATGTACCTCCAGTCCCATGGGGTCAGCACAACCTCGCAGTCAAGAAGGTGAAGAGACTGCGTCTGGTGGAACCAGCGCTCGGATAAGGCCCTCATGTAACCCCAGGGACACTGCCGTGGGATGATAGTGAAGAAATGACGGAGGCCCCAAGAATCCACCATAGCCCGGTAGTCGCTGTGCAGAGCCGTGTAGAGGGAGTAGATGTTAAACCAGTTGCCCCTCGGCTGGGTAAACTCGGGTACCTGGGGCAATCACCAAGGGGTCAGTCCGGATAAAAGGAGAATTGAGAAATTGAGAATAAAATCAGAATAGAACTGAATATACCTCGTTAGCCACGAGAGATGCTGAAGGGTGACGACTGAGATCCCGACCCAAAAGATCGGATATCTGCACAGAGGCGCCAGAAGAAGCCTGATGAGTAGATGGAGCCGGTATGCTGGAGGATGGCCCCTCTGCCGCGACCTCCGGAGGAGCAGCCTCCTCAACGTCCGGAGGACCAGGGCGAATGACAGCCTCCGCCAAACGACGAGCCTGACGGGTCCGAGGAGAAACAGGAGCGGGTGCAGCCCTACGACGGCGAACACCCGAGGTCCGTGACACGGAGGAACTACTATGAGCATCGGGATCCATGACTGGAATGGAACGGGCGAGAAAGAAGGTAAGTTCCCTTTTAAAATTATGTAATGAATATTCTAAATTTCTAGCCTCGTCATATAATTAATGCAACATGATGCATGGTTAAAAAAAAAAAAAAAAAAACGGCAGAGTTCCGTTTGTAAAATGGACATCCCATGCATATCCAAGCAGGTTTTTCAAAGAACTCAGGCCCCAACAGATCATATTTGCATTCATACATGTAAATAAAGCATGTAAAATACCATAAATGCATGATTTTCTTTCAAAAAGGAGCAAACGTATACGTGGGACCGCCTCATGAACATAAAATAGGACCCACACAGTTAAGACACAGCATGTATATATGATAGTACATTACATAGCATTGTAAAGCATACATTTTATCTCTAAACATGCAAATAGTCAAATGTATAGCGAAACATTGAAGAAATTGAAAAGTGACCGGTCAAAGTGTTACCTGTAGCGTGTAGATCAATCCTACCGGAGCAGTTTTTGCAGGAAAGTTGAAAAATCGACAAAAAGCCCTTGCGAACAAGCAAAAATCGAGAGAAATAGGTGTGAATTGGAAGTTGAAAGTGACAGATCTGGAAGCGGGGAACCGCTTAAAACATGCCGATCTTGGCCGCAGATGTATCTGCGGCTGGCCGCAGATCAATCTGCGGCTGGCCGCAGATCCATCCGCGGCTGGCCCTGGTGGGTCCCACCTTGCTCCCTTGCAGCCAATTGACGTGCTGAGTAAAAAAAGATTACGAGATGGGTGACCGGCGACGATACCCGGCCCCGACGAGATGATCGACCGGCGACGATAACCGGCGATCATGAGATGGATGTCCGGCGACGATAACCGGCTCCGACAAGATAACCAACCGGCGACGATAACCGGGGGTTACGAGATGGGTGACCGGCGACGATACCCGGCCCCGACGACGAGACGATCGACCGGCGACGATAACCGGCGATCATGAGATGGATGTCCGGCGACGATAACCGGCTCCGACAAGATAACCAACCGGCGACGATAACCGGGGGTTACGAGATGGGTGACCGGCGACGATACCCGGCCCCGACGAGACGATCGACCGGCGACGATAACCGGCGATCATGAGATGGATGTCCGGCGACGATAACCGGCTCCGACAAGATAACCAACCGGCGACGATAACCGGGGGTTACGAGATGGGTGACCGGCGACGATACCCGGCCCCGATCGAGACGATAGATTGAAAGAATGAACCCAACGACTAACAAACACGGTCAGAGGGTTAAAGCATCGACACTCTTGCGGATAGTTTGCATGCGTTACATCTTGTGTTGCATCATAAATCAGATGTGTTGCATCATATATGTATTTTCAATTCTTATACACTGCCATTCATGCATCGGGTGTCTGTTTCTTTATCCTGTTCATTTCATTTAACATTTCATAAACATGATAAAGAGGGGCAGCTGTAGACACCCAAATTTTGTACTTCGTATACTAACCTTGACAGGAGGGCAAATTCGTCAAATGGATCGGCCTGCGAGAGGAAAAAATGGAAAAAAATACGAACACTCGACGCCACCATGATAATTTGCAGCCGAAATCGACATGACAGCAGGGCTATCCGAATTTGGCATTCTCGGAAGGTGTGGCGCGCTTCCCGGAAATTCCCGGACTGCGGAATACGAGCCTGTCAGCGAAAACCGACATTGCGGCACGAAAATCGAGGCGTGGCACGAAAATCGAGAAAGTCAAGCCCGCCAGCCGCGGATAGATCTGCGGCCAAATGAGTGCGCCTTTCTGGAAAGTCAGATCCCGAAAACCGGGCTGAGTGGCGAGCCAGCTGGCCAGCCGCAGATCCATCTGCGGCCAGCCGCAGATAGATCTGCGGCTGGCTTTGGCCAGCCTATTTAAACTCAGCTTCGGACAGTATACAGGAGGTTGAGCAGTTTGGCGGAAGAAGAAGAAAATCAGCAGCAGTTTTAGCTCGGAAATAGAGAGAAATAGCACAAATTCTTGCAACAATTGAGAGGAAAAAGAGAGGAAGTTTCTTTGTTGTTAGATTATATCAATATATCTCATATTTCAATCAAATACACAAGTTTCTACACAATTTTGGTATCATTTGCAAGGTGAAAATCTCATTATTTTTGCAACTTCTATCATGTCATTTGGCTAAATTTAACTGCAATTTTCAGAATATTGTTGAAAAAAATCATGGATTAGGGATTATTGGTGAGGGTTCCATTGGAACAAGATTCTTCCCAATAATCCGATGATATCTAATTGACGAAATTTCTAGCTTATTTATGGATATATATTAGGCGTAGTTTGATTGATTGTATTTTTAGGATGTGTTAGGCAATCTACGTTGTTGTTATTGTAGTATTCATTTTGTGAGTATGTAGTAATCGTGGTTGTGAGCCTAGGAAAGCGACCCCGTGGTTCAAATCCGATGATGGACGTTTTGGTGTATGTAATAGATTCAAGATGCTTGTTTTGTAATATGTAACTGTCGGGCCTTAAAACGACGCTAAGGCGAGAATCGGGTTTAAGGCCCCGTATTAGTGGAATATGTGATGGTTGGCGTTCGGGGATATTTTGATGGCTTACATGCCCATGGATAGCCCCGACGCATGTTTATACTTGATTAGATTTTTGAGGCGCCAAAAGGATTTCAAAAAGATTAAACGATAAGGATCTTTTCTAAAAATCAATCAAAGTAGGATATTAGCATCACGAGGCTAAAAATTTGGGAAGCGCTAACGAAGGTCGATTCCTATCCTACGGGAAAAGCTAAAAGAGGTTATTTTCAAATGTCAAAAAAAAATGGATCTTACAAAAGAACGAAACGTTTTATTAAACCGTTGTGCATAGGGTGAAAGAGATTCTAGAAGTTGCCCATCATTTGAGTTACGAAAGCAACGTATAGATCTTGATTCCTATTTTGATGAAGGTTTAAAACTCTTGTTTTGCCAAAACAACCCCTAATGAAAATTCCATGGCTTTTGACGATTAAAATCAAATCTTTCTCATAAAAAATAAAGCTTTCTCGTATTAAAGGAAAAGACATCCTAAAGCACTCTTCAAAATAAAGCACGCCTCTTTCATAAAATACCCGAAAGAATTTCTTCCATACAGAACTCACCATAACATTCATTCAGGCACACAGACACACACACACACGCACACATACACATTTTATGAGATAAAGGATAGGAAAGTATCAAGATTGCGGTAACCGTGTTTCACGGGAGTCGAGGGATGCCTAACACCTTCCCCTCGCTTAAAGCAAGCCCCCGAACTCTATGAATCTCGATTCGCAGACCAATTAATTCAGAGTCACATATGAGCCAGCGATTTATAAAAAATAAAAAAAACTCGAATGAGTTGGTACATCCATTTCAAATATACCAACTGGCGACTCTGGTTAATCGGCTCATCATAAAAAAAAACGATCTTTCAAAACCCCGTCGATCTCAATGCCGACCTTTTCCAAAAATCATCTAAACCAAAAGGCTAAATTGGAAAAGACAAAAAGGACAAGCGGATAAAACCGGCGTCGACATCCGCATTCTTGTTTCCTTCATTTTTCCTCTTTCATTTCAAAAGTCCTTTTAGGAATTCCTTTTAGAATCTTTTGAAATCTTAGCTTGAACATTACTCATATGTTTTGACATTTGATCGTAGCATTCCGGTGTCTACACACCATATATTTAGCTTAGTTAAGGTAAACGCTTAAGCGATATGCTCGGCATTCACTTGATATTTCATTCTTAAAATTTGTTTTGCTAGTATTAGTTAATTAATCTTAAACAACATTCGAGTTGGTTTAGATATTCAATAGATAGGCTAGTTTGAACCTCCTCATGCTTAGTATATCATGTCCTGAAGGATAATTAACATTTGCATTAAAGTTCTCTTGTTAGCAAACTGCTCTTGAAGTTTTGCAGCAGCGGCACCGCTTTTATTCTTGAGGTTCAGTAGCAGCGCTGCGGCGCTCCAAATAACCTTTATACTGGCGCCACGGCGCTAGTGCTCTGCACTTGATTTTGCAGGTTCTGTTTTCTGCAAAACCTTTAATTCAAAACCCAAATTGTTTCCAATGCTTCAAAGTTGCTATCCAATAAGTTTAAATGACTTGAACTAGCTTATACATCTAATTTATATCACTTATTACTGTCTACATCATTTGAATCATTTTAATTCCTAAGATTTTGAAATAAATTCCCATTTGGGCATTTAAGCAAATAATTGGTATACAATCATTTAAACTTCAGTAGTCACGGCCAATTAATCATACTTACTTCCAGATTTCATAGGAATCTTATTATGAACCCCACAAGAAACACAGCCAAACAATCTTACAAAATCCTCTTATACATGATATAACACATATATTCACACATATTAATGCCTTTACTTAGCTGTGATATATTTACAAAAGATGAGGGTTTTACCTCAAGCCTGCCTAATTCCAAATAAATTCAGAGTTTGTCTTTGCTTTTTCTTCTGTAACTTCTGCTATTTTGGAAATTTTATGGTACCTTGAAAGTACGGAGCTTGGATACTAGATTTTTTTTTTGTTTGGAGTAACTCTCTGAACGAAAGAAAACTTGAAATAAAAAGGCTGAGGATTTATTTTATAGAACAATTTATACTTGATCAGTACACCAAATCCTTGCTCCTTGCGTTGTAGGACTGCTGAGTCATTCAATCTATGCTTCTAGTATCTGTCCAGCTCCTGCTATTTAGTTTAGTGTCTAGACTTAACTTACTTGCTCAATACATAAGTATATATTATATTACTATTTTACTGACTTAGCTAGAATACTTGAAGGTTACGCCTACTTAGTCTATATGATTCAGTACATATATTACACTTATTAGTATGTAATACATATAATATATACATATACGAATATTACATAATTTTATACTTTCCGAATTTATCGCGAACGAATACTTTATATTTTATCTCAACATCTATCATATAAAAAAAATATAACATTTATACCAAAAATCTTTTCCATCAAAACGGAAACTATTTATTAAATAAAAATATTTTATTTAATAAATAAATTTATTATATTAAAATAATTTATTTACCATAAATCATTTTAATATTCACCCAGATACCTTTATCGCATTATAATTCACTTCAAGAAATTATTTACGTAATAAATATATTTTCAATATATTTATCACATTACATTCCGTACATACATCACACCATAATTATTCATAAAAGCAGTATAATAAATCAAATAAAATAATAATTTTATTTCTTTCGCATGATAAATTGCTTATAACAATTTATTAAATAAAATAAATATAAATTATTATATTTAACATATTTCATACACCAACATATTATATCGCACGTAATCACATATACAATGCAATATAATATACCATTAAAAATAAAATTTTAATTTATTAAATCTTTATTTTATTGTCTGAAATTCTAGATAGCTACATTCTTCCCTCATTATAAAGATTCCGTCCTCGGAATCGCAAAACAAAACTATTTAAACAAATGAGGATAGTTCGTTTCCATTTTTCTTCTAATTCCCACGTTGCTTCTTCTGCATTGTGGTTTTTCCATAATACCTTTACTGAAGGTATTGTCTTATTTCTGAGGACTTGTTCTTTCCTATCAATTATCTGAATATGAACTTCTTCATACGTTCCTTTTCAAACTGTATAGGCCCGTACTCTATCACGTGTTTATAATCTCGCTTATATGGTCGTAAGACCGACACGTGAAACACATTATGAACATGTTCTAATTATGGAGGTAACGCTACTTCATAGGCTACTTCTCCAATTCTTCGCAAAACAAAACTACTTAAAAGTTATAAGGATAACTTTTCTTCAAATTTTCATGTTGCCTTTGTCGATGTTGATCAGCCTACTTCTGTTATTGATCTTGAACTGCTACGAATTTTAATCGATTGCTTGTCGTCTGTTTGCATTCTGGTTCCAGCATATTGTTGTCAGTTATTTCTTGCATACGAACCTTCATAAGACTACGCGCTTTTATTCGTATGATAAATATTATTATACACAAATTTTACTCGAGACACGGATTCGATCCATCTTAGATACGCTTCTATTTACTTCTGCATGTTCTTCTAGAAATTTAACGCGAAACGAATTTCGATAAGATATTGTCGAAATTAACATTTTATATTTAACTGACATCATCTAACTTGGTTACTAATCGGAACTCGAATTCTTCTTTCAACCTTTTTATTATTCCTTAATAATGGATGATTTTTCTAACTTATTTCTTCTCCTGAAATCCTCTTGCTTATTCTTGTAGCTAAAGAATTTTAATGTCCCTAAGGGTATATGTAATCTTACTATTTAAAGAAAAATAGGTCGCATCCGAATCAAACATATACATGTATATAATTGATCGGAATAGTACCTGAAATTTCACCTCTGGCTGCTGTTGTGTCTTGGACCGTTATATTGAAGTTCCTCGCGGTTGGTCTATTTTGTGGAGTTGGACCGGTTATAGCTAGCTTTCCACTGTTATTCCCTGTATTGAAGTTTCCCCCGTCGATCCTTTTCTTTGGGCAATTTCTTGCCATATGGTCCGTGGACCCACAAATAAAACATCCGCTATTCTTTCTTGGGTTTGGGCAGTTAGGAGAGATGTGTCCCTCCTGTCCACAGTTATAACATACCGATCTTCCCTTCAAACATTCTCCTGAGTGATTTTTCCCGCATTTATTACATTGTTCGACCCTTTTCTTTGGGTCTCCCTGATTATTTTCAGTATTCCCGGAGTTTTTCCATTTTCTCTTTCCACTTCCACTGCCTCCCTCAGGTCTAACTACTCCTTCGACTTTAACTTTATTCTTCTTCTCTTTATTATAGAGGCTCATGGCCTCACTTCCGTCTTCAGCTATGATGGCCTTTTTTAAGATTGATCCAAAAGAACCAATCTGCAACACTGCGACCTTGTTGTAGAGCCAGGGTTTTAGGCCCTCCTCAAACCTTCTCGTCTTCCTTTCTTCAGTGTCCACTTGGTATGGAGCAAACCTAGCCAACTCATTAAATTTTGCAGCATATTGGGGCACCGTCATGTCCCCTTGTTTCAGTTCTAAGAATCGAACTTCCATTCTATTATGCATGCTTTCTGGGAAATAATTCTCGAAAAAGATTTCCTTGAATCTTTCCCAGCTAATTACTCCTTCTCCAGCTCTGGTCTTGTTTGCTTCCCACCAGAAATTTGCCTCCCCCTTTAGCATGTAGGCAGCAAATGAAGTTTTCTGTTCATCGTTCACCCTTGCTATCTCAAAGGCTTTCTCAATCTCTTTAATCCAGGATTGTGCCTCTATAGGTTCAGTGGTTCCTCTAAACTCCGGAGGTCCCACAGTTTTGAAGTCTTTGAAACTAGCGATATGAACTGCTGGTGGATCTACATTTGCATTAGGTTGAGGGGGATTCCTATTCTGGAAAGCTCCCATCAACAAGTCTATGAATTGCTGCATCGGATTCTCTTGTCCCTCATTTCTATTTTCATTCTCATTTACTGGTTCCTCATGTTCAGCTCTCTGTGCTCTAGGTATTCCTCTTCCTCTCCATCTAGGTGGCATTTTCTGTTTAATAAAATTTATTATAAATAAACACTTTTTTTAAGACATTCATATGCAATGCTTAACAACAATCCTTAAAACAAAACATATTTAATCATTTTTATATTAAACATGCTTTTCTTTGCTTATAGCATTCTCTTGCTATATATTACTCTTTTTCGTTTAATAATAATATTATTATTAAACTACTACATGTATCAAACAGTTTCTTTCCAGGCTTAATACACAATCATATCAAAACATATTTAATATTATATTAAACATGCTTCTATTTACATACAAAAGTCAGTACATTACTTTTCTTTTAATAGCTTCACTTGTTATTCTCTTTCTTATAGCCTTCACTTGCTATATTCATCTATTTCTGTCCCAAAAATTATTCTCTCTAATCCTTAACTATTATAATAGTTAGGATTCAAAGGTTATCCCATAATAGTAACAAAAGTTGGGATTCTCAGTTACACTACCATCTATTTACATCATATATACACATATTTACACATAGTCTCGCATTGTTTCTCAAACATCAACAAACAACTTTTCTTCTAGATCTGACCAACAGTAGTGGTCCTAACACGTTCGTCTTTTGTAATCGCAATAACCCGAGCACGGGAGATGGACTGGCTGAATTGACCTATCTCGGGTGGATAAGTCCAAACCGCTGACTGTACACGCCTCATAGAGGTCGTGTACGCAAGATTCATCGCATTCACTGTCCTTTGGATGTTTCTCAGTTCATTCTGAAGATCACGGATATGCTCGTCCATCATTTGTTGCTCTTGTATCTCAATATCTCTAATATTGTTCAGATTATGAAACTCTGCTTGTAGCTCATGTAGCCTAGCCTCATAATAATGTGCTCTATCCTCAGCTATCTGGAGTTGATTGCTCATTTCAACATTTTGGTCCATCAGATGACGAAACATTATTCCCAAGTGTACTAAGGCTTCTTCCAGTTCAGGGTTGTTATTATCATTATCTTCTGAATTCAATTGATACATTATCTTCCAGTACAGCTTCAGTAGCTGCATTTTCCCCTAGGTTGTTCTCGGGTTCTTCCTCAGGATCCTCATCCGGATCGGACTCGGGATCGCTTTCTATCAGCACAACCGGCACTAGTGCTGGTGCTGGCTGTTGTACTACAGAAGGTGGAGGAATCAATTCCTCAGTATCAACCTGAATATTCTGGACTTCATCTTCACCTGACATCTATACACAGTTTAACAACTCGATTAATACTTAACACAATTTATATAATCACATAACAAATAACAGTTTTATTTAAGTTATTTTTATTTAACATTTTACGATGAATTTCCACAATTCATCACTTTCAAACTCTATTTGAGTTATTTATTTTCTGCTTGTCTAATTGGTCTAAGGTTATAGCCCAAGGTATCCCATCCTAAGGTTTTTAACCTACAGCTCTGATACCAACCTGTGACGCCCCCAAATTCGGGTACTTAAAACCCGTACTTGGTGCTACACGATATCATTCCTACAAACTGCTTATAATCAAAGATAATAACAATTATTATATCAGAGGTATCTATCCCAGGTACGAAGACCTTTAGTATCTTTATTACATGATAGATATTGTATTTTTAAAACAAAAGTTTATCTATTACAACAGCCATTTATAACTACTCCTGTAGCTTTCCCTTGCCTTTATCCTTTCCGGACCCTTCTATGCGTTCTGGCTTAGCTGAAAACATTTATATTCAAAGCAAGAATGAGCATTTGATTGCTCAGTAAGTAATAATAATAATTGATAAACACGTATATCAAGAAATAAATGTTCTCTTTGAGATATGCTTTGATAGCAGAATAAATATCATAAAGCAACTGAACGATTCTTAAACGACAGTATAACTCATTTATATTCTTGAAATGATATACTGAATTCTGATACTGAGTGGTCACAAGACCATGAACGTTTATTTTTCTTTTCTTGAAAAGGTTCTATCAGAAATTCATCTATGAACCGTCTGGTCTTACGGGCACGGTGGGTGATCAGCCCGTTATGCCCTGTATTGATCAATACTATCTATTAGAACAACACTTGTGTCCATCGTCACCGTCCCCAGGACGCAATATAAAATGTTCCCAAGTTAGGGATGTTCTACTCAGTTTGAAGTTCAACCCAAAAGCAAACAAAAGGGATGAACAGCTTTATCAATTCTGAAAATATTTCAAGACTTAAAGCGAAAGAATTGAAATAATCAAATCTTGTGTCTAGCCGAGACAAAAGGCTTAGACCTTCATTGAACTGTAAATGTATACCGAATTTCATCAAGTACATATGATCTTACCTTTATCGTTTTTCGAAGCTGATTGGAATAAAATTAGATAACCTTGTATTAAAAAAAATGGCGAAACATTTGCTCAAGGTAAGTGAACTTGTTTGAAAGTAAGGAATTGAGATACTTGCTCAAAAATAAACAAGATCAGGATACTTGCTCAATAAAAAGAGTAAAGTTTAGATATTTGCCTTGGGTGTCGATTAGTAAGTTATAACTCTAGCTTAATTTTGCTTCGCGAATCCTACACATTTATATCCATGTATAGGCACACATTAGTTTATTAACCCGATGTATATCTACACCAAATAGTTCCACACACTCGGTCATATAAGTCAAGTAATCATGTATAGACATTCATTCAATTTTATTGTACAACATGTTTTTACTTTCCTTTAAAATTTCATAAACTCTATTCAAGAACGTTCTCTTTTTGAAGTTCTTTTAAGATCTTGGATTTATACATAAGTTCACATATATCCGCATTCTTGTTTCCTTCATTTTTCCTCTTTCATTTCAAAAGTCCTTTTAGGAATTCCTTTTAGAATCTTTTGAAATCTTAGCTTGAACATTACTCATATGTTTTGACATTTGATCGTAGCATTCCGGTGTCTACACACCATATATTTAGCTTAGTTAAGGTAAACGCTTAAGCGATATGCTCGACATTCACTTGATATTTCATTCTTAAAATTTGTTTTGCTAGTATTAGTTAATTAATCTTAAACAACATTCGAGTTGGTTTAGATATTCAATAGATAGGCTAGTTTGAACCTCCTCATGCTTAGTATATCATGTCCTGAAGGATAATTAACATTTGCATTAAAGTTCTCTTGTTAGCAAACTGCTCTTGAAGTTTTGCAGCAGCGGCGCTGCTTTTATTCTTGAGGTTCAGTAGCAGCGCTGCGGCGCTCCAAATAACCTTTATACTGGCGCCACGGCGCTAGTGCTCTGCACTTGATTTTGCAGGTTCTGTTTTCTGCAAAACCTTTAATTCAAAACCCAAATTGTTTCCAATGCTTCAAAGTTGCTATCCAATAAGTTTAAATGACTTGAACTAGCTTATACATCTAATTTATATCACTTATTACTGTCTACATCATTTGAATCATTTTAATTCCTAAGATTTTGAAATAAATTCCCATTTGGGCATTTAAGCAAATAATTGGTATACAATCATTTAAACTTCAGTAGTCACGGCCAATTAATCATACTTACTTCCAGATTTCATAGGAATCTTATTATGAACCCCACAAGAAACACAGACAAACAATCTTACAAAATCCTCTTATACATGATATAACACATATATTCACACATATTAATGCCTTTACTTAGCTGTGATATATTTACAAAAGATGAGGGTTTTACCTCAAGCCTGCCTAATTCCAAATAAATTCAGAGTTTGTCTTTGCTTTTTCTTCTGTAACTTCTGCTATTTTGGAAATTTTATGGTACCTTGAAAGTACGGAGCTTGGATACTAGATTTTTTTTTTGTTTGGAGTAACTCTCTGAACGAAAGAAAACTTGAAATAAAAAGGCTGAGGATTTATTTTATAGAACAGTTTATACTTGATCAGTACACCAAATCCTTGCTCCTTGCGTTGTAGGACTGCTGAGTCATTCAATCTATGCTTCTAGTATCTGTCCAGCTCCTGCTATTTAGTTTAGTGTCTAGACTTAACTTACTTGCTCAATACATAAGTATATATTATATTACTATTTTACTGATTTAGCTAGAATACTTGAAGGTTACGCCTACTTAGTCTATATGATTCAGTACATATATTACACTTATTAGTATGTAATACATATAATATATACATATACGAATATTACATAATTTTATACTTTCCGAATTTATCGCGAACGAATACTTTGTATTTTATCTCAACATCTATCATATAAAAAAAATATAACATTTATACCAAAAATCTTTTCCATCAAAACGGAAACTATTTATTAAATAAAAATATTTTATTTAATAAATAAATTTATTATATTAAAATAATTTATTTACCATAAATCATTTTAATATTCACCCAGATACCTTTATCGCATTATAATTCACTTCAAGAAATTATTTACGTAATAAATATATTTTCAATATATTTATCACATTACATTCCGTGCATACATCACAC
Organism: Aralia elata; assembly: GCA_034770075.1. Lineage (NCBI taxonomy): Eukaryota > Viridiplantae > Streptophyta > Magnoliopsida > Apiales > Araliaceae > Aralia > Aralia elata. The sequence goes on from CM068379.1 coordinate 13,902,129, forward strand.
CATAATTATTCATAAAAGCAGTATAATAAATCAAATAAAATAATAATTTTATTTCTTTCGCATGATAAATTGCTTATAACAATTTATTAAATAAAATAAATATAAATTATTATATTTAACATATTTCATACACCAACATATTATATCGCACGTAATCACATATACAATGCAATATAATATACCATTAAAAATAAAATTTTAATTTATTAAATCTTTATTTTATTGTCTGAAATTCTAGATCGCTATATTCTTCCCTCCTTATAAAGATTCCGTCCTCGGAATCGCAAAACAAAACTATTTAAACAAATGAGGATAGTTTGTTTCCATTTTTTCTTCTAATTCCCACGTTGCTTCTTCTGCATTGTGGTTTTTCCATAATACCTTTACTGAAGGTATTGTCTTATTTCTGAGGACTTGTTCTTTCCTATCAATTATCTGAATATGAACTTCTTCATACGTTCCTTTTCAAACTGTATAGGCCCGTACTCTATCACGTGTTTATAATCTCGCTTATATGGTCGTAAGACCGACACGTGAAACACATTATGAACATGTTCTAATTATGGAGGTAACGCTACTTCATAGGCTACTTCTCCAATTCTTCGCAAAACAAAACTACTTAAAAGTTATAAGGATAACTTTTCTTCAAATTTTCACGTTGCCTTTGTCGATGTTGATCAGCCTACTTCTGTTATTGATCTTGAACTGCTACGAATTTTAATCGATTGCTTGTCGTCTGTTTGCATTCTGGTTCTAGCATATTGTTGTCTGTTATTTCTTGCATACGAACCTTCATAAGACTACGCGCTTTTATTCGTATGATAAATATTATTATACACAAATTTTACTCGAGACACGGATTCGATCCATCTTAGATACGCTTCTATTTACTTCTGCATGTTCTTCTAGAAATTTAACGCGAAACGAATTCCGATAAGATATTGTCGAAATTAACATTTTATATTTAACTGACATCATCTAACTTGGTTACTAATCGGAACTCGAATTCTTCTTTCAACCTTTTTATTATTCCTTAATAATGGATGATTTTTCTAACTTATTTCTTCTCCTGAAATCCTCTTGCTTATTCTTATAGCTAAAGAATTTTAATGTCCCTAAGGGTATATGTAATCTTACTATTTAAAGAAAAATAGGTCGCATCCGAATCAAACATATACATGTATATAATTGATCGGAATAGTACCTGAAATTCCACCTCTGGCTGCTGTTGTGTCTTGGACCGTTATATTGAAGTTCCTCGCGGTTGGTCTATTTGGTGGAGTTGGACCGGTTATAGCTAGCTTTCCACTGTTATTCCCTGTATTGAAGTTTCCCCCGTCGATCCTTTTCTTTGGGCAATTTCTTGCCATATGGTCCGTGGACCCACAAATAAAACATCCGCTATTCTTTCTTGGGTTTGGGTAGTTAGGAGAGATGTGTCCCTCCTGTCCGCAGTTATAACATACCGATCTTCCCTTCAAACATTCTCCTGAGTGATTTTTCTCGCATTTATTACATTGTTCGACCCTTTTCTTTGGGTCTCCCTGATTATTTTCAGTATTCCCGGAGTTTTTCCATTTTCTCTTTCCACTTCCACTGCCTCCCTCAGGTCTAACTACACCTTCGACTTTAACTTTATTCTTCTTCTCTTTATTATAGAGGCTCATGGCCTCACTTCCGTCTTCAGCTATGATGGCCTTTTCTAAGATTGATCCAAAAGAACCAATCTGCAACACTACGACCTTGTTGTAGAGCCAGGGTTTTAGGCCCTGCTCAAACCTTCTCGTCTTCCTTTCTTCAGTGTCCACTTGGTATGGAGCAAACCTAGCCAACTCATTAAATTTTGCAGCATATTGGGGCACCGTCATGTCCCCTTGTTTCAGTTCTAAGAATCGAACTTCCATTCTATTATGCATGCTTTCTGGGAAATAATTCTCGAAAAAGATTTCCTTGAATCTTTCCCAGCTAATTACTCCTTCTCCAGCTCTGGTCTTGTTTGCTTCCCACCAGAAATTTGCCTCCCCCTTTAGCATGTAGGCAGCAAATGAAGTTTTCTGTTCATCGTTCACCCTTGCTATCTCAAAGGCTTTCTCAATCTCTTTAATCCAGGACTGTGCCTCTATATGTTCAGTGGTTCCTCTAAACTCCGGAGGTCCCACAGTTTTGAAGTCTTTGAAACTAGCGATATGAACTGCTGGTGGATCCTATTCTGGAAAGCTCCCATCAACAAGTCTATGAATTGCTGCATCGGATTCTCTTGTCCCTCATTTCTATTTTCATTCTCATTTACTGGTTCCTCATGTTCAGCTCTCTGTGCTCTAGGTATTCCTCTTCCTCTCCATCTAGGTGGCATTTTCTGTTTAATAAAATTTATTATAAATAAACACTTTTTTTAAGACATTCATATGCAATGCTTAACAACAATCCTTAAAACAAAACATATTTAATCATTTTTATATTAAACATGTTTTTCTTTGCTTATAGCATTCTCTTGCTATATATTACTCTTTTTCGTTTAATAATAATATTATTATTAAACTACTACATGTATCAAACAGTTTCTTTCCAGGCTTAATACACAATCATATCAAAACATATTTAATATTATATTAAACATGCTTCTATTTACATACAAAAGTCAGTACATTACTTTTCTTTTAATAGCTTCACTTGTTATTCTCTTTCTTATAGCCTTCACTTGCTATATTCATCTATTTCTGTCCCAAAAACTATTCTCTCTAATCCTTAACTATTATAATAGTTAGGATTCAAAGGTTATCCCATAATAGTAACAAAAGTTGGGATTCTCAGTTACACTACCATCTATTTACATCATATATACACATATTTACACATAGTCTCGCATTGTTTCTCAAACATCAACAAACAACTTTTCTTCTAGATCTGACCAACAGTAGTGGTCCTAACACGTTCGTCTTTTGTAATCGCAATAACCCGAGCACGGGAGATGGACTGGCTGAATTGACCTATCTCGGGTGGATAAGTCCAAACCGCATCGCATTCACTGTCCTTTGGATGTTTCTCAGTTCATTCTGAAGATCACGGATATGCTCGTCCATCATTTGTTGCTCTTGTATCTCAATATCTCTAATATTGTTCAGATTATGAAACTCTGCTTGTAGCTCATGTAGCCTAGCCTCATAATAATGTGCTCTATCCTCAGCTATCTGGAGTTGATTGCTCATTTCAACATTTTGGTCCATCAGATGACGAAACATTATTCCCAAGTGTACTAAGGCTTCTTCCAGTTCAGGGTTGTTATTATCATTATCTTCTGAATTCAATTGATACATTATCTTCCAGTACAGCTTCAGTAGCTGCATTTTCCCCTAGGTTGTTCTCGGGTTCTTCCTCAGGATCCTCATCCGGATCGGACTCGGGATCGCTTTCTATCAGCACAACCGGCACTAGTGCTGGTGCTGGCTGTTGTACTACAGAAAGTGGAGGAATCAATTCCTCAGTATCAACCTGAATATTCTGGACTTCATCTTCACCTGACATCTATACACAGTTTAACAACTCGATTAATACTTAACACAATTTATATAATCACATAACAAATAACAGTTTTATTTAAGTTATTTTTATTTAACATTTTACGATGAATTTCCACAATTCATCACTTTCAAACTCTATTTGAGTTATTTATTTTCTGCTTGTCTAATTGGTCTAAGGTTATAGCCCAAGGTATCCCATCCTAAGGTTTTTAACCTACAGCTCTGATACCAACCTGTGACGCCCCCAAATTCGGGTACTTAAAACCCGTACTTGGTGCTACACGATATCATTCCTACAAACTGCTTATAATCAAAGATAATAACAATTATTATATCAGAGGTATCTATCCCAGGTACGAAGACCTTTAGTATCTTTATTACATGATAGATATTGTATTTTTAAAACAAAAGTCTATCTATTACAACAGCCATTTATAACTACTCTTGTAGCTTTCCCTTGCCTTTATCCTTTTCGGACCCTTCTATGCGTTCTGGCTTAGCTGAAAACATTTATATTCAAAGCAAGAATGAGAATTTGATTGCTCAGTAAGTAATAATAATTGATAAACACGTATATCAAGAAATAAATGTTCTCTTTGAGATATGCTTTGATAGCAGAATAAATATCATAAAGCAACTGAACGATTCTTAAACGACAGTATAACTCATTTATATTCTTGAAATGATATACTGAATTCTGATACTGAGTGGTCACAAGACCATGAACGTTTATTTTTCTTTTCTTGAAAAGGTTCTATCAGAAATTCATCTGTGAACCGTCTGGTCTTACGGGCACGGTGGGTGATCAGCCCGTTATGCGCTGTATTGATCAATACTATCTATTAGAACAACACTTGTGTCCATCGTCACCGTCCCCAGGACGCAATATAAAATGTTCCCAAGTTAGGGATGTTCTACTCAGTTTGAAGTTCAACCCAAAAGCAAACAAAAGGGATGAACAGCTTTATCAATTCTGAAAATATTTCAAGACTTAAAGCGAAAGAATTGAAATAATCAAATCTTGTGTCTAGCCGAGACAAAAGGCTTAGACCTTCATTGAACTGTAAATGTATACCGAATTTCATCAAGTACATATGATCTTACCTTTATCGTTTTTCGAAGCTGATTGGAATAAAATTAGATAACCTTGTATTAAAAAAAAATGGCGAAACATTTGCTCAAGGTAAGTGAACTTGTTTGAAAGTAAGGAATTGAGATACTTGCTCAAAAATAAACAAGATCAGGATACTTGCTCAATAAAAAGAGTAAAGTTTAGATACTTGCCTTGGGTGTCGATTAGTAAGTTATAACTCTAGCTTAATTTTGCTTCGCGAATCCTACACATTTATATCCATGTATAGGCACACATTAGTTTATTAACCCGATGTATATCTACACCAAATAGTTCCACACACTCGGTCATATAAGTCAAGTAATCATGTATAGACATTCATTCAATTTTATTGTACAGCATGTTTTTACTTTCCTTTAAAATTTCATAAACTCTATTCAAGAACGTTCTCTTTTTGAAGTTCTTTTAAGATCTTGGATTTATACATAAGTTCACATATATCCGCATTCTTGTTTCCTTCATTTTTCCTCTTTCATTTCAAAAGTCCTTTTAGGAATTCCTTTTAGAATCTTTTGAAATCTTAGCTTGAACATTACTCATATGTTTTGACATTTGATCGTAGCATTCCGGTGTCTACACACCATATATTTAGCTTAGTTAAGGTAAACGCTTAAGCGATATGCTCGGCATTCACTTGATATTTCATTCTTAAAATTTGTTTTGCTAGTATTAGTTAATTAATCTTAAACAACATTCGAGTTGGTTTAGATATTCAATAGATAGGCTAGTTTGAACCTCCTCATGCTTAGTATATCATGTCCTGAAGGATAATTAACATTTGCATTAAAGTTCTCTTGTTAGCAAACTGCTCTTGAAGTTTTGCAGCAGCGGCGCCGCTTTTATTCTTGAGGTTCAGTAGCAGCGCTGCGGCGCTCCAAATAACCTTTATACTGGCGCCACGGCGCTAGTGCTCTGCACTTGATTTTGCAGGTTCTGTTTTCTGCAAAACCTTTAATTCAAAACCCAAATTGTTTCCAATGCTTCAAAGTTGCTATCCAATAAGTTTAAATGACTTGAACTAGCTTATACATCTAATTTATATCACTTATTACTGTCTACATCATTTGAATCATTTTAATTCCTAAGATTTTGAAATAAATTCCCATTTGGGCATTTAAGCAAATAATTGGTATACAATCATTTAAACTTCAGTAGTCACGGCCAATTAATCATACTTACTTCCAGATTTCATAGGAATCTTATTATGAACCCCACAAGAAACACAGACAAACAATCTTACAAAATCCTCTTATACATGATATAACACATATATTCACACATATTAATGCCTTTACTTAGCTGTGATATATTTACAAAAGATGAGGGTTTTACCTCAAGCCTGCCTAATTCCAAATAAATTCAGAGTTTGTCTTTGCTTTTTCTTCTGTAACTTCTGCTATTTTGGAAATTTTATGGTACCTTGAAAGTACGGAGCTTGGATACTAGATTTTTTTTTTGTTTGGAGTAACTCTCTGAACGAAAGAAAACTTGAAATAAAAAGGCTGAGGATTTATTTTATAGAACAGTTTATACTTGATCAGTACACCAAATCCTTGCTCCTTGCGTTGTAGGACTGCTGAGTCATTCAATCTATGCTTCTAGTATCTGTCCAGCTCCTGCTATTTAGTTTAGTGTCTAGACTTAACTTACTTGCTCAATACATAAGTATATATTATATTACTATTTTACTGACTTAGCTAGAATACTTGAAGGTTACGCCTACTTAGTCTATATGATTCAGTACATATATTACACTTATTAGTATGTAATACATATAATATATACATATACGAATATTACATAATTTTATACTTTCCGAATTTATCGCGAACGAATACTTTGTATTTTATCTCAACATCTATCATATAAAAAAAATATAACATTTATACCAAAAATCTTTTCCATCAAAACGGAAACTATTTATTAAATAAAAATATTTTATTTAATAAATAAATTTATTATATTAAAATAATTTATTTACCATAAATCATTTTAATATTCACCCAGATACCTTTATCGCATTATAATTCACTTCAAGAAATTATTTACGTAATAAATATATTTTCAATATATTTATCACATTACATTCCGTACATACATCACACCATAATTATTCATAAAAGCAGTATAATAAATCAAATAAAATAATAATTTTATTTCTTTCGCATGATAAATTGCTTATAACAATTTATTAAATAAAATAAATATAAATTATTATATTTAACATATTTCGTACACCAACATATTATATCGCACGTAATCACATATACAATGCAATATAATATACCATTAAAAATAAAATTTTAATTTATTAAATCTTTATTTTATTGTCTGAAATTCTAGATCGCTACAACAACAGTCTTTTTCCTAAGCTCACAGCCCTGTACCCAGCTGCCTTCTGTTTTCTGCTTCTTGCTGCTGTCATAGACAGCAGCGTTACCTCACAATGCCAGGCAAAATATACACACACATACTAGATTGTTGCTAGGGAGGTACCAGCTATGGTCTATTATGATGGTGGGTTGTTGCTGCTGTTGTGTCGCACGCTGCTGCACAATTACTGTGTATGCAGCTGCTGCACACAGCAGCCCCTCCTTCACCGCGTAGCTCATTTGCACAACTATAAGTTTTAACACTTATGTTCGATAAAATTACGTTCGAATATATTATAAACACTATAATAGACTATCTAAAAAAATATTAGCCCTCTATTTTAAATACCTTAGGCTGCCCAAAACAAACCCTAAACAAATGATCCGACACATTTGTTAACTTTTTGTTTTGAGTTAAAACGCTTTGTATCCAAATTTGATTCGCCCAAACTCTTAAATTAACTATATATAGTGTATATATATAACTTAGGTTTTGGCTTCGCTTAATTACCTAGTTTTTTGCAAAAACAGTTCTAAAAGGACTTTTAACGAACATGTTATAAACGTTATTTTAAAACTCAGATTTCATAATCATTCATTTCGTATAAACCCAATTCATTCTCCTTATTACTCCGCACAACAACAACTAAGCTCCATGATACTAATTCAGTCCATAACATTCAAATTTTATCACAAAACGTACAAGGAATTCCTTTACACAACATACTAATTATAAAGCCAATATAATAGCACATATCTTGACTAACAAACTGCTCAACACCTCATCATAGCAGCTGATTTACACCACTATCCACATATATCAGTTAATGAAGTACTAAAATAAACAAACAATATACTAACTTTGTATGAATTCATTTGTTAATAACAAAGATTATATAACCTACTATAATTGAGCATACTAAACTTCAATTATATATCATATGAAATTATTTGTAACACATACATGCTTCTATTATTTTTTTTTAAATTCCCAATACATGTTATTACATATTAAGCATTTTTAAGCATGTACTCACATTATTAACATATCACAGCCCTATACCTTCAAGGACATGCATGATTACTTATGTAATTGATGATATATATAGATTATATTCCTGGCTTAGAACATAAAAGGCCAAATTTCACACTTTAATCAAAACAGCCCATCATGTAATAACAGTTCATTTAAAACTTCCATCAAATATAAAACATAAGGAATTAGACTTCTATTTCAATACTAACGCCCTCCACCCAATTTCAGTCCACAAAGAAGTTTAAAAGAAATCCCTTTTATAACCAGTTGATGAACTTCTTACCATAATTCTTGAAAGCAAAGCTTTGTATTTCATTTATAATATGTCCTTTGTTTATCACCAAAAGAAATTCTATTATAATAACATCTATTCTATCCACTGTTAACCCATTAAGCAAATAACAGTTTCACATTGATAGAAACCCCAGTTATACCATTTACTAACCCACACCATCAAGAACTAAATTACACTTGATATATTATTATCACACCAAATTCAGCAATTTTACCCAAATTTAACACATAGCAGATTAAGCCCCTTTCATACCGAAAGAAGGAAAATAAAATCAATTAAAGCCTTAACCAGAAATCCCTAAATTGTGAAACTCATTTGAGGTTAAAGTTCTAAACACAAAGCTACAATTTCCCAATCCAATTACACAACTAAATTATTATTATCACAATCACCGAATGAACTTTTAATAGCTAATACAAACTCAAGCCCTAAATCAGGAATTACCCAATTCGAATCTTAATTATCAAATTCGAGCATACCTGAAGCAATTTCAGTTCTTAATGCTCAGCAAATCGCAAATCCTTCCTTCTTCTTCTTCCCACACGAACCAGCAACCTCCAGCCCCTTCCCACGCGAAATGGCCGAGTCCCAAACCCAGGGGTTTCCAACCAAAGCTCCCTCCTCTATCCCTTGTGTAACTGCCTTCTCTTTCAGTAGAAGCAAAAATCTATTCATTATTTCCCAAATCTCGCCAGCTCCTGCTTGCCCAAATGAGTTATCAGCCTCCTCTCAACTTGGTTTGGCCACCTCTTGCTTCAATCAGAGATATGGAAGAATAGATCTAAGGCTGTGTTTGGCTAGGTGGTGCTTCTTCTTTTCTTTTTTTTTATATTTTAAATCCCTCATGAGTATAATTAATAATTACCTAATAAGAAGGAAATTAAAAAAAAAAAAACCCCTTCACCTAAACCATTATAAACCCATTAGGAGATTATATTATTTATCTTTAAGGTACATTATTAAAATAATTTATACTACTAAATTATCTTAATAACCTATAATATTCTACTACTTAATTAAAGAGTCTCAAAATAAATAAACCACTCATTAATCAAGTAGAGGGAATAATATAATTAATCCAGGGTTTAAATATTAAAATAATTTAATCCCTTAAATTATTTTAATAACCCATAAAATAATAAATAATTCCCTGAAAATAAATACAGATAACCCCATTAAATAATATAGGCAATATTATAATTAACTTAAGGTTTTAGAATTAAAATAATTTTAACCCCTTTTAATTATTTTAATAACCTGTAAGCTAATTAATAATATCAACCCAATTATTCTAGGATTCCATCCCACAAAATCTTAACTTGCAACCATATATATGTCACAATAGCCAATGAAACTAAATAAATAAAAAAAATTTATACCTAAAATTCATATATGAAATCTGACTAGAATAATTGTACCTGTGCCTTTAAAAACTTCAGGGTTTTACAGTCTGAATGTGAGGAAGGGAATGGAATGGACTCATAAGGGAAAATAGTTTCATGAAAAACGACATCACGACTAGTGAATATTTGGTGGGTGGCAAGGTCATAGAACTTGTAAGCTTTTTGACCAAGAGGATAGCCAAGAAAAATACGTCGTTTGGCTCGAGGAGCAAATTTATGGAGGGTGTGTACATCAGTAGCATAGGCAAGACACCTAAAAACTCGGATATGAGAATAAGAAGGAACCTTTCCATAAAGTCGTTCAAAAGGAGTTTGGTGAGAAAGGAGTGGTGTGGGCAAACGATTAATTATATGAATAACAGTAGAAACACAATCTGCCCAAAAATGTAAAGGAAGGTGGGCTTGAAAACGAAAAGCTCGAGCGGACTCAAGAACATGGCGGTGCTTGCGCTCTACAATCCCATTTTGTTGAGGGGTAGAGACACAAGAATGTTGGTAAGTGGTCCCTTTTTGTTTAAAAAATTCCCGCATAGAGAGGAATTCGCGACCATTATCAGTCCGAAAGTTGGCTATAGAAGCATGGAATTGTGTTTGGACAAATGAGAAAAAATTGACAAGTAAATGTTGTGTTTCACTTTTGTGATGCATAAAAAATACCCAAGTGAATCTAGAATAATTAACCACAATAATCAAAAAATATTTCGCACCAGAAATAGAGGCAATTTTATAGGGGCCCCAAATGTCACAATGAATTAATTCAAAAGGTCTAACAGACGAAATTGAACTAACAGAAAATAGAAGTCGACTTTGTTTTGCAAGTGCACAAACATCACAAGCATTATTGAACTGGAAAAGGAAATTTAACAAATGTTTTGCCATAAAATCTAATCTAGAGGAAGATAAATGCCCAGACGACGATGCCACAAAGCAGTGGAAGAGGTGTCTTGAGAACTGGATAAACGGCAAGAAGTGGTTGTTGCGGATGGAGTTTGAGTTTTTTTTTCATTCTCTGATGCTAACGCAACCAAGTAATAAAGTCCGTCTCGTTCTTCACCCAAACCAATCGTCTTCCTCGTCGTCAAGTCCTGCAAAATACAACAATGAGGAAAAAAAATTACTGAACAATTTAGATCTCTGGTAACTCGACTCACAGACATTAAATCCACCGTGAAAGATGGCACACCAAGCACATTTTTTAAAGTAACAGCAGAATTCAAAGGTAAATTCCCAATGGATGTAATTGGAGCTTGTTCTCCACTTGGCAGAACAACTGGTGACAAAAGGGTGTTCTTACTGCTGTTGACAAGCAAAGTTGGAGATGAAGTAATGTGGTCTGTTGCACCACTGTCGATAATTAATCAATGGAGGCGCAACAATGTTTGTAACAAACCTGAGGAAGCAGCATTATCTTTAGGATTGGTGGATTGTGTTGTCCCTTTACGCTGCATGATAGATAAGATTTGCTGGATTTTTAAATCAGAGAGCCCATTTGTTACCGACGACACTTCCTGCATTATTGGACTTTCCTTGACATTGTTCTTAACATTATTGACTGAAGATTGATGGTTACTGTTGCGCTTGAAATGAGTCCTTCCTTGATTAGCCTTGTTTGATACATGTTTAGGGTGTTCTGGTGGGTACCCATTTAGCTTCCAGCATGTTTCTCGTACATGGTGGTCACGGTCACAATAAGAGCAATGCAAAGGTTTTCGAGAAGAAGAACCTTTTCCATGTCGAACAGCCAGAGCCACCGGTTCAGCCCTACGAACAACCATGGCTGAGTTCTCCGTTGTCTCACGTGCAGCCCCCAGGCTTCGTTGCTTTTCCTCTTGTATAATGGAAGAGTATGCCTTGACAACATCAGGTAGCGGATTCATCAACAGAATTTGCCCTCAGTTTGCACTATAGGACTCATTGAGTCCCATGAGAAATTGCATCAATCTGCATCTCTTATGGTCTGACCCACAAGAGCAAACGGTGTCATTATAGGACCCTAGTGTAAGTTTGCAAAATCACAATCTAATTGTAATACGCAACGGAAAATGAAAATTAAAATTTTTGCAACTTATCCATGAATCACCTTATGCATAACTATTAATTGAAGAAGAAGATGAACAAGAAATATACCTTAATAGATTCAACCTTTGAACCGCTACAAGATCTACTCCTTGTTGATTTCTTCAAGCTCCTCCTTTCTTTGTTCCTTGGATTAAACACTAGCTTCAAAGTGTATGAAGCACTCTAGAGGTGATCCACCAAGAATGATTATATGAAACAATATTTGATTTTTACAAATCTTGGATGGCTAATCCAATAAGTTCTTTTATTCCTAACTCTTAAGAATAACAAGAACAATACATGAAGAACACTTTGAAAATTTAATCAACAACTTGATCTATAATTTTTGTGTTCTTGAGATGGAGGCTACTAGTTCATAACTTAGTTTTCTTAGTTAGGTTAATTAGGAGAAACCCTAATTTTAATTAGTATTCCACCAAGTATGATACTTACATAATATGTAAGTATCAATATTCTCCTAACCCACATGTTTTACATTTAAGCACTTAACACATGTTTTGCATTTAAGCACTTAACACATGTTTTGCAATTATTTGACCAAATTCAAATTTGCATTTAATTTAAATGATATTTACATTTCATTTAAATTAATTCTTAATCTAATTAAGAATTAAATGATAATAATAATAATAAGATTTCTCTTATTAATTTATAATTCAATATTTCTCCAAATATATCATTATAAATATTAAGCATTTCAATTTATTCAACTAATAAATTAAATACTTAATTTATCATCATTAAGCCAATTGTTTCCAATATAATATTATTCTTTTTGCGGTGTGACCCTTTAGGTTCAATATTATGCCGGTAGTAGAATAAATAAATTAGAACAATTCTAATATTATTTATAATGAATTAAACTCCTTTAATTCATATATAAATAAATAATATTTATTCTACATCATGAGTGACACCTTACGATAATGTATCATGACTATCCGTATAATATGAAATCAACGTTTAATCACATAGAACCTATTCAGCAGTAGTTACCGTACAATTCAATCCTTCTACCATACAATGTCCCGATTAAATATAAGACATGGAATTACTGACAAGTCTTATTTTATTTAATCATATGCATTTCGATCCAAGAATGCACAACTCCGATTAATGTAAATTAGAAACTCCTTTCTAATTTCATTCAACCCTGGCCAGGGATTCCTGAGCTGTCATTTATCAAATCGCATAGGACATTCTCTCCCTTTATCAGAAGTGGTAGATCCTTTGTCGATCATTCACCTACCTCCGTGTATACTTTATTATACCCGTACATACCCTATGACATACCCAAAGGTATTAAGGAATATGACAAAGTATAACTTAACATACACAAGGTACTATGATGATCTCAAGTCCAAGGATCACTTGTACAACTATCACTTAAAAACTTCCCTATTGACAGGTGAATAAAACTCCATTAGGGTTCTTTAAGCGAGTCACGTTCAGTGAACTTATTCTCTAATAAGCACCTACATACTTGCTTTAGTGTCTTCACACAAATGATTATGAGATCAATCATTATCTTCAAAAGATCAAGCATAGTATGTACTAATCTATCCGGATCAATAATCCCAATATTAGTGATCCAACGATTAGGAACATTTTAGTTTTGAGCTTTCTTGAATTTAGATCTCACTAGCATGATCTCATCATGATTCTAAAAACATTGCTCGAAAACTATGGGTTCATCACATTTATTAATTCAACCAATTAACATGGATAAAATATGCCTTTTATTCTATTATTAATATTTGAATAAGATTACAAAGTAAATGCTTATTACATCAAATATAATTGGCTTGAGGGCATATTACTTTCACCTAGTTCATCCCATAATTTTTTAAGCCCTGTGTAATAAGCTGCAACAGTCATCTGATTTTGAGCGTGACAAGCAATGTCCCTTTCAATCTAAAAAATACGAGGGAAATTGCTTTGAGAAAAACGATCCTGAAGGTCTTCCCATACCTCTTGGAAGGTGGTCGAAAAAAGAACACTATCTGCAATGTCCTGTGTGAGTGAATTGAGAATCCAAGAGAGAATCATATCGTTGCATTTTTTCCACGAAGCATATTCGTCTGGTTTGGCTTTTGGCAGATGGCATTGTGGTAGTTCCGTCTGTGAAACCTAACTTGGATTTGGCGTTCAAAGAAATCGTCATGGCTCTACACCATGTTGAATAATTATCCCCATTGAGGGGCTTGGAAACAAGCACCATTCCTGGATAATCCGAATGGTCAAGGAAATATGGATTGGTAGCATCAAGCTTGCCTCCATTCGAAGGTTGTTGTTCTGTCGTGATAATGAAAAACAACAAAAAGAAAGGCAAATAGAGCAAAAGACTAGAGTATCGTCCCCTGCTTTGATACCACGTAAAGAAGGGAAAATAATGTTTGCCTTTTTGCAAATAATTTTATTGAATCAGGAGACATAGCTTTATACAAGAGATTTCCTACAATCATGCTAATCTATTCAAGGCAGTTATAAGAGATTTCCTACAATCATGCTATTTGCTAATCTATTCTAGGCAGTTACAAGTACAAAAGACAACTGAACAAATATACAACTAATACAATATATTTGTCAATGAATGGTCAGATATCATTCACCTTTCCTTCTCAACATGATCAATAAATTAATCTTCCAAAATCTCAACCTTATGTATTATTATAAACATCTTTATTACTTTGTAATTAAGTGGGATTTTCTTAGTTAAATAAGCCTTTCTAATTCTATGAATGGTACATATGCATAACTTAATTTGGGTGCCGCACAACTTAGTAATCAAGGCATATTTAATTAATATAAATTAATTGTACCTAACATAAAATATATAAAATATTCTAATAATAATATCTAGAATATTCTAATACCCCCTCAAGATTAAAGTGTTATATCAATTATTTTAATCTTGTTATAAAAATAAAAATCATATAATATTAAAATAATACTACGCAAAATGCAAACTGCAAACGGCAATGATAAACAAGTAGTTCTATTATGCACGGTGAAGGCGTAGTACTAAGTATGCACGACTGACGCATAGTGCTAAATATTCACGATAAAGGCATAGTGTTAAACATACACGGTTGACATCATGATCGGAGTCACGTATGGGCTAGGGTGCGCTGTAGCTCACCTGAAATTTTTTAAAAAAATTTAGTACTTATATATCTTTACTCAATATCAAGCCTAAAAAAATTTTCTTAACTCCACCCTTGGTTGACATGTAGTGCTAACTGTAATATATACTATAAAATGGTAGTATCGAACTTTAGGATTAACGTTAGCAGTGAAACTTTTGTCGAATCTAACTTATAGCTCCAATATTATGTAAAAAATAGGGCTAATAACACTTTAGTTTCTTGAAGTTTCCCCCATTTGATAATTGAGCCTCTGAAGTACAAATCCTTCCAATATAGACCCACAAGTATATATAAACAAGCACGATGGACCTTAATTTAAAATGTGGTGAGTTTTATCGCTGGAAATGTGATGGATTTTAATTCTTTGTGCCCTATCCAAAACTTATGGATTTTCCAGTTTTCTATTTCTTTTTTGGGTGTTAATGTCGCTGATCAAAAAAAAATGTGACGTGTGTATGAAATGACTTAAAATACGTACGGTTTGATCACATTTGACTCTTGTATTGGAATTTTATACATAAAAATATTGTAGACACCCAAATTTTGCGTTCCCTGTACTAACCATGACAGGAGGGCAAAATAGTCAATTGAACCGGCTTGCGGGAGCGAAGGAATGGGCACAAGTGCGAGCGCCCGACACCGCCGCAATGTTTGGCGACCAAGGCTGACGTGACAATAAGGCCATCCGAAACGGGCATCCCCGAATGAGGTGGCACGTCTCCCGGAAATTCTCGGACTGCAGAATACGAGCCTGTCAGCGAAAACCGACGCTACGGCACGAAAATCGAGGCGTGGCACGAAAATCGAGAAAGTAAAACCGTCCAGCCGCGGATTGATCTGCGGCCAAATAGTGCGCCTTTTGAAAACACGGAGCCCGAAACACGGAACTCGAAATCGGGGTGAGTGGAAGGCAGGCGGCCAGCCAGCCTATTTCAGCTCATTTTCGCTCAGCATACAGGGAGTTGAAGAAGTTGAAGGTTTTTGGGAGAAGAAGGATAATTCAGCAAGAAGAAGCACGGAAATAGAGAGGAAAAAGAGAGAAATTTTGCAATCAAATAGGAAGAAAAGAGAGAAAAAAAAAAGAGAATTTAATTCTTTTGATTTTGATTGTATCAAATACACTCCTTATCCTATTCAAATACACAAGTTCACAACCATTTGAGATCAATTGCAAGGTGAAAATTTCTATTTGTTCTAGCAATTCATATCATATTGATTGGGTAAATTAGATGTAACTTTCATGTATCTTGTTGAACAATCATGGATTAGGGATTATTAGTGAGGGTTCCATCGGAACAAAATTCTTCCTAATAACCCGAGGATATCCAATTGATGAAATTTCTAGCTTGTTTATGGTGATTCATTGGGTGTAATTTATTTAGATTGTCATTTTCGGATATCATGGTGTATTAGATAAATCCGGGTTGGTTAGTTATGTAGTATTCATTTTGTGGGCATGTGGTAGTCTCGTGTGAGCCTAGGAATGCGACCCCGTGGTCCAAATCCGATGATGGACGTTTTGATGTATGTAATAGATTCAAGGTGCTCGTCCTTGTAACATGTAACCGTCGGGCCTTAAAACGACGCCAAGGCGAGAATCGGGTTTAAGGCCCCGTAGTAGTGAAATATGTGATTGTTGGCGTTCGGGGACATTTTGATGGCTCACATGCCCATGAATAGCCCCGACGCGTGTTTATGCTTGATTAGATTTTGTGTCACAAAAATGATTTCAAGAATTAAACGATGAAAGTTTTTTGTTATTAAAATCAAACAAGCTAGGTTATTAGAATCACGAGGTTAGAAAATTGGAAGTGTTAATAAACGTTGATTCCTATTGAACGAGAAGGCCAAAGGAAATCATTTTTCAAACATCACCAAAAAATGGCTTTTATGAATGAACGAAATGTTTTATTAAACCTTGGTGCATAGGGTTAAAGATATACTAGAAATTGCCCATCATTTTATGAAAGCAATGTATAGATTTCGATTCCTATTTTGACAAAGGTTTAAGAGATTCTTTTTTGCCAAAACAAATGCCTAATAAAATCTCATAGCTTTTGACAAATAAAATCCAACCTTTTGCACGAACAAAGGAACTCCCTCGTATTAATGGGAACGACGTTCTAAAACATTCTCAAAATAAAACACGGTTTTTCATAAAAGCCAAATGTTTCACCTCACCACAATATTCACATAAGCACACACACACACACACACACACACACACACACACACTCGCACGCATACACATTTCATGAATCAAAGGATAGGAAAGTATCAAGATTGCGGTAACCGTGTTTCACGGAAGTCGGGGGGTGCCTAACACCTTCCCCTCGCTTAAGCAAGCCCCCGAACTCTATGAATCTCGGTTCGCAGACCAATTAATTCGGAGTCACATATGAGCCAGCGATTTATAAAAAACGAAAACTCGGATGAGTTGGTACATCTATTTCAAATATACCAACTGGCGACTCTGGTTAATTGGTTCATCATAAAAAACAATCTTTTCAAAACTCCGTCGACATTGATGCCGACCTTTTCCAAAAAATCATTTAATCATAAGGCTAAAATTGGAAAAGACTAAAAACGGACACGCGAAGAAAAACCCGGCGTCGACAGCTGGCGATTCTGCTGGGGACTTTAGAGGGCTTAAGCCGCTTTCAAATCTTGATGCTATCTTATCGTTTTAAAATTCATAAAATGTGTGTGTGTGAGATATTTTGATGTTTTACCTTTTGTTGTGTAAATGTGTGTTTTTTCCCAATAAATGAATAATTGAATAGAATTGCTTTAATTTTAAGTAATCATTTGCATACGGTGAGGGCGATGAATGTGAATGTATGTTGAGAGAGTACCTCCTCCTGAGGCGAACCTGTCGGTTGCTTATTACTGGACTCGAAGGGGCTGCTCCCCGGAGATGGCTCAGGAAACGCACCACCCAAATCCGCTCCAATCGAAAGGGCTCAGACGAGTAGATTGCGAAGATTTGGGGACCTTCATGCCGAAAAGCCCGTGAGAGTAACCCTAGGATAGGTCAGCCTCAGATTAACCCTACGCAGGAAAAGTTTCTTCATGCCTTTTTACATTGCACGCGTAAATGTCATGATCTCATTCATATATGCCTCCCTTTTTCGTCAAGAAGAAATTACTAACCTCTATCTTTTGCAGGGAACGACTAGGGAGCTTAATAAAGCCATGTTTATCATCTGTCATTGCATTAAAGGACTACTAACTTTCTGTTTTACAGGGAAAGATTAAAAAACCCTAAAACACAGAAGTAACAGCTTTAGCATGCATCCACATTTTTTTACTCCCCAAGACTAAACTTCGAACCTTGGTTTCTGTAGGATTGCTCCTCAAACCCGTTCGCAGTCTAAAAGGGCCCAAAACTCTATATCTGAAATGGCTGATATTCCATCTACCAATTCCGGTTCCATATCCAGGGAGGAATTTGATGACTTTAAGAAGCAGATGTTAGAAATGGCCATAATGCTAAAGGAGCAGTTGATGCCTAGACAGGAACCACCTAAGGAGGACCTACCTCAACTTAAGGGCGAGCCAGTCGTCCCAAAGGCCATTCCCGTACCAAACAAAACAGTGATTACTATCCCGGAAGAGGGAGATACAGATGACATGCGGAAGAAAATGAGACAAATGGAGGAAACCATCCAATCTATGAAGGGCATAGGGTCCCTGGGTAGGGTTAACTATTCAGATTTGTGTGTCTTCCCCGGAGCCAGATACCCGGAGAAATTCAAAATCCCCGAGTTTGAAAAATACAATGGGAAGGGGGACCCCTACACACACTTAAAAATATACATTGGAGAACTCGGGTCTTATGCCGAGGACGAAGGGTTGAGAATGCAGCTGTTCCAGAAAAGCTTAACGGGGGAGGCAAGAATCTGGTATGCCCGCCTTGACAACGCCCGAATCCACAACTGGGAGGAATTGGCCCATACCTTCTTAACCCAATACAGCTTTCAGGCCCAGATGGCCCCTGACAGGTACCAAATGACAAAGGTTAAGAAGCAACCCCGGGAATCCTTCAGGAAATATACGCAACGATGGAGGGGCATGGCCGTACAGGTGAACCCCCCGATGAGCGAATCAGAGATGGTGATGACTTTTGTAGACATTCAAGAGGCACCATATTATGAACGAGTCATCTCGGGGATTGGAAGACCCTTTGCTAAAATGATTAAACATGGAGAGATGGTAGATATGGGTTTGAAATCTGGCAAAATCCGGGATTTTACGGCCTTGGAAACTGCTGCCGAGCAAATACAGAATGGAAACTATGGCAGCACTTCCCGGAGGGTCCAAAAGAAGAAAGAGGAGGATGTTTCCCTCATCCTGCAACGGTCATCCAGAAAAGCAGAAAGCCATCTTCCGGTACAGGTGC
This sequence comes from Aralia elata, assembly GCA_034770075.1. NCBI lineage: Eukaryota > Viridiplantae > Streptophyta > Magnoliopsida > Apiales > Araliaceae > Aralia > Aralia elata. Next base: position 13,921,515 of record CM068379.1, read on the forward strand.
AGAGGGTAGGACCTTCCCGACAGCCCAACTTCACAGATCAAAGGGCAGAGGGGCGAAGGAGATATGAGGCCTCGCAAAATCGAGTATTCACCCCGCTCGGGGAGCCGCTTGAACGGGTCTTAGCGGTATTAGTAGCCCAAAAGAAGATAGTTGGTTTGGCACCCCCGAGTGACCCAAAGGGTAGGAGGTTTGACCCGAGCAAACGATGTGCGTACCACTCCAGTTCTCCTGGCCATGATACACAGGACTGTTGGACGTTGAAGCATCGAATCCAAAACCTGATTGACAGTGGGGAAATTGTGGTGGAACAGCCAGACTCCCCGAATGTTAAGGCAAATCCCCTGCCAAGACATGATGGAGGGGGGGTCAATGCAACGGAGGCGAGTGAAGCTGGGGGGCCGCCAAGGTTGAACTATGTGCAGAAAATTGAGGAGATGGTCAACGTGATACATGATCATGGGAGTGCACGGGTGATGCCCATCAGGTTGATAGGGGTAAGTACGAATAGCACGGAGGGACCTGTCAAGTTGACGGCTCCGAGGCCCATCATCCTTGCGGCAAGGCCGCAAATCCCTATCAGTAGTTTAAAGACGGTACCCTAGAATTATGGGGGGATGCCAGAAGAAGCGGCCAGTTGCGCTTCCGTGACGACAAAAGGGAACCCCTTATATCTTCCCGGGCGAGTCCTTGAGAGCCAAAAGAGGAAAAATGAAGAGATTTCCGAGGAAAGGGTCATAGAATTCTTGAAAAGGATGGATCACCCGGAAACAAGAGGGATCCAGATTTTAAATGAGGAGTCAACCCTAACATCAGTCATGGACTTAGTGTTGTCATCCAGTGAGCATTACAAAACCCTGGCGAAGGTTCTGGAGGAGGCATACGTGCCCAAGGAAATTGGTGAGGAAGGCTTCGGCCAGCTGGTGGGCCACCTATTGGAGAACGATGTAATATCCTTTACGGATGAGGACATACCCAAGGAGGGAAGGGGACACCGGAAACCGCTACATATTGCGGTAGTCTCCTCGGGTTATATCATGAATGGGGTGCTGATTGATGGATGATCGGCATTGAATATCTGTCCCCTCAGTACCTTGCAAAAGATGAACATCAATCCCAAGCGCCTACGAGCCAGTCATGTGGTGGTGCGAGCTTTCGATGGTTCCCGGAGGGATACAATTGGAGAGATTGAATTACCGGTGGAGATAGGACCTTGTACTTTTGACATCTCTTTCCAAGTCCTTGACATCGCGGCCAGTTATAACCTATTATTGGGGAGGCCGTGGATACACATGGCCGGGGCAGTTCCTTCCACACTCCACCAACAAATCAAGCTAATCATCGATGGGAATCTGGTAACAATCTCGGCCGAATGTGATGACCCTTCTCCTCCCAAGAGTGGCCTACCAGTGATCAATGTGGATGAGTCGGCGGCACCTGCCAGCTTTCAAGCGCTGGAGATTAGCACTCCCCACTATAGATGCCTGGGAGCTCCAGCTGTGAAACCTAGGGTCTCTCCAGAACTTACCTTTGTGGCAAGGAAAATGATAAAAATGAACTTCCAGCCTGGGCAGGGGTTAGGAAGGAGCGGTCAGGGAATTACCGAGCCCATCCGACTACCACAGCAGATAGGCAAAGCAGGGTTGGGATATCATGAAGGCGTAGCACGGAGACCCCGTCGGGGTGTGGCTCCGATTCGGATGGCTGGCCCTATGGTGACCAAGGTTAACAGTGAGCAGGGGATTAGCGAGCCCATGATTGAGTCTGGGGATGAAGGATTAACCCCCGTGAGTGATAGGTTGGCCAAAAGGGAAAGTTTCCTGCAGGAGGTCGCGAAAGAGTTTGAAACCAAGTGCTATATCCCCGGACAATCAACAAGTAGTAGGGAGGGGACGAATATTATCACACCACCGGGAGCCCAACAAGTTGTGCCTGTCATCGATTGGGCAGGGCTGATTATTCCTGGAGAAGATAGGAAGGAGGACTCAGGCGACGTATCCGTAATCATCGGGGAAGTGTCCGATGTGAAGCCCCCTTTTATCCAGCGCATTTCATCTGACCTGACTGTCGACAACTGGACCATGAAACCAGTAATATCCAAACAAGGGTAAAACCCGACGTCAGGGTGGTAGACCCCAGAGGATGGGGGAATGAAGAAGTTTATTTTTGTTGTTATTTTATTTTTTGCATAATTATGTCGTTTCTTCGTGTTATGTGAAAATGCGATCGTCGTGGAAAATGATTTATATATGACAAGTATTTTGTTCATGTCAGGTGTACCAATTTGAGTAATCCTTGCCTAGCAAACGGTCTCTCAAATTTGAATGATGATTATGATTTTGACATTGAGCTGGATTTCGATTTAATGGGCATTGAACAAGACGAGACAGATTACGACGACGCGCCTGACGAGATCAAAGGATGGGTCGAGGATAAGCCCAAACCCAACTTAGACCAAACTGTCACCATTAATATTGGAACCCCTGACAAGCCAAAAGACCTCAAGATATGGACAGACCTTACCCCCAGCCAAAAAGCCGAAATGACTGAGTTGCTAAAACAATATGAGGATGTCTTTGCCTGGTCTCATGAGGATATGATCGGATTGTCCACCGATATCGTGGTACACCAATTACCCATCAAAGAGGGTTTCAGACCTGTCAAACAAAAATTAAGAAAGTTAAAACTGGAGTGGAGCTTAAAAGTAAAGGAGGAGATCATCAAGCAGTTCAGGGCGGGAATCATTATGGTGTCCACTTACCCGGAATGGCTATCCAATGTAGTCCCAGTGGCTGAGCCTGGAGGAAAGGTGAGGGTATGTGTAGATTACAGAGATCTAAACAAGGCCAGTCTCAAGGATAACTTCCCGGTGCCTTTCATACACATCCTGGTGGATAACACCGCCCAGTACGAAATGTACTCTTTTGTGGATTGCTTCGCAGGATATCATCAGATAATGGTGGCGGAAGAAGATCGGGAAAAGACCGCATTCATCACCCCCTGGGGCACTTTCTGCTATAGACGATTGGCTTTTGGCCTCACAAACGCGGGGGCTACTTATCAGAGAGCCATGATGGCCCTGTTCCACGATATAATGCATAAGGAGATAGAGGTCTACGTGGATGAAATTATTGTGAAATCGAGGGTAGAATCTGATCATGTAACCCATCTCAAAAAGCTATTCGATCGGCTCAGAAAGTATAATTTGAAACTCAATCCAGCCAAATGTGCTTTCGGAGTGCAGTCGGGTAAGCTCTTGGGATTCCTGGTTAGTGATCGGGGCATTGAGTTGGATCCAGCAAAGATTAAGGCCATTGTGGATATGCCGGCGCCTCACACAGAGAAGGAGATAAGAGGATTCCTCGGAAGGATAAACTTCATCAGCCGTTTTATATCCCACTTGACGACTACATGTGAGCCAATTTTCAAACTGTTAAGAAAAGGTGCTTCCCAAGAATGGAATGAGCAATGTCAGAAGGCTTTTCAGACCATTAAGAAGCAGCTGACAGAGGCACCAGTGCTGGTACCCCCGAAGGATGGGATCCCTCTGTTTATGTATATATCGGTCAATGCCATCGCGATGGGATGTATGTTGGGACAGAAGAATGAGGCAGGTAAAGAGCAGGCCATCTATTACCTCAGCAAAAGATTTAGCCAATGTGAACAGAATTACACTCCCATCAAGAAGACCTGTTGTGCTCTGGCCTGGGCTGCAGGGAGATTACAGCACTACCTCCATGGGCATACGACGTACCTGATATCAAGAATGGATCCCCTGAAATATATTTTTGAAAGGCCCATGCTGAATTGTCGATTGTCAAGATGGCAGTTAATCTTACAATAGTTCGACATGGTATACGTAACTCAGAAGGCCATGAAAGGACAGGGAATTGCAGATCAGTTGGCAGAAACCCCGTCGGGAGGGATGGAGCCATTAGAAACTCCTCTTCCGGGCGAAGATATATTTTGGGTATCACACGAGAAATGTGATGACGGGGGACAGTTTTGGAAGCTGTATTTTGATGGTGCCATGAATGCTGAGGGGGCAGGAGCCGGAGCGGTCCTGGTCTCTATCACCGGAGAACAATACCCCTGTGGCCACTAAACTGCATTTCAGCAATTCAAACAACACCGCTGAATACGAGGGATGTATCTTGGGACTCCGCTTGGCCCGCGACATGGGAGTGAAGAGACTAGCGGTGTTCGGGGATTCAGAGTTGGTAATCAGACAAGCAATCGGGGTGTACAACACTAAGGAGCTACTTCAATACCATCGTTGTGTTACCCAGCTGATGCAAGAATTCGAAGATATCGCTTTCCGCCATATTCCCCGGGGACGGAATGACTTTGCCGATGCATTGGCAACTCTGGCTTCCTTAATCCACGTAATCAAGAACAAGGACAGTCCACAGATTGAGATAGCCGTACAGAATGCCCCGGCATATGAGGAATATGTGGCAGTGTTATCAGACGAGGTGGTGTTGACAAAGCAGCCCTGGTATCACAACATAAGGGAATATCTAAGAGATAGATCCATTCCCGACCAGGCGAGTCGAACTGAGAGGACGAGAATTCAAAAGATGGCGATGAAATTTTACCTGAGTGGGGATTCACTCTACAAAAGGGATGCTGGGTTGGGACTATTGCAATGCGTAGATGAAACACAGGCCCGGAGGATTATGAATGAAATACATGGCGGAGTGTGTGGGCCACATATGAGTGGACCGATGCTGGCCAAAAAGATCTTGAGAACGGGGCATTATTGGTTAACCCTAAAAGCCGACTGTGATGATCATGTCAAACGGTGTTACCAATGCCAGGCGCACGGTAATGTGATCCACACGTCTCCCAATGAATTGCACTGTATGACCTCCCCGTGGCCATTTTCAATGTGGGAAATGGATGTAATCGGACCGATAGAGCCTAAAGCAAGCAACGGACACCGATTCATTTTCGTCATGATCGATTACTTCACCAAGTGGGTAGAGGCAGCTTCTTTCCCCAAAGTAACTCAGGAGGTCATCGTCGGTTTCATCAGGAATAATGTCATTTGTCGATACGGGCAACCTGAGGTTTTGGTCTCCGACAATGCCAAGAATTTAAATAACGCCCTCATGAGGGGACTGTGTGACCAGTTTAAGATCAAGCACCTCAATTCCGTCATTTACCGTCCTAAGATGAATGGGGGCAGTGGAGGCTGCAAATAAGAACATCAAGAAGATCATGGCGAAAATGTCTGCTAATCATCGGGGATGGTCGGATTTGTTACCCCTCACCCTGCTGGCATACCGAACGTCAACGCGTACTTCTACAGGGGCAACCCCTTACGCTTTGGTGTATGGAATGGAGGCCGTTTTGCCAGTTGAGGTTGAAATGGCGTCCCTCAGAATAGTGATCGATGCTCAGATAAGTGAGGAAGATTGGATGCAAAGTCGATATGACCAATTAGCCCTAATTGATGAAAGGAGGCTAGCCGCGGTTTAGCATGGTCAGTTATATCAACAGAGGATCTCTCGATCATACGACAAAAGGATAAGACCTCGAAAGTTCAAGGAAAATGATTTGGTGCTAAAAAGAGTCATGCCTTGTCAAGACGAAGCCAGGGGGAAGTTCGCCCCGAACTGGGAAGGGCCATTTGTGATTAAGAAAGTGCTATCCGGAGGAGCCCTCATATTGCAAGAAATGGATGGTGAGGTATTTCCATAACCCCTCAATTCTGACTCGGTGAAGCGGTTCTACGCTTGAATCATCAGTTCCTTCTTCCTTTGAGAGTGAACTACGTAGGACCTGATCTCCCAACTTGTGGGGGTACGTAGGCAACCATTGTGGCGCGGTCCGACCCCTTAAAAAATAATAATCCTTTCCCTAACCAAAACTAATAAAACCTTCCCGAAACCAGCTCCCTAACCAGCTTCATCCCAAAGGACATAACCCTGATCCAACCAAACAGTTATCCGAAATCTGAGATTCAATCCGATGAAATCAAAAGGTGTGCGGTAATATCTGTCAAATCTCCATCAAGACTTGAGAAGAGAAAGAAGGCGAAATGTCAAAATCGTGGTCAACTGGATAAAATGAGGATCCAATGAAAAGCAATGATACGACAAAAGGGGAAAATGACTAAATTTAAATGCATGTCTATATATATAAGTCATTTTATTACAAGATCTCTCCTTCGATAACCGATGAAACTAACATAGTCTATGCAGGAAATGAAATAATCTACAAATCTGAAACTAGCTGAAGCAGGATGGACAAGGTGGTGGATAGATCTGGAGCATCAGCATCTCCTGCAATCTGCTGCCCCATCATATCAATACGATCCAGTAAAGCAGTGGCTCGGCTGATAGTCCCAAAATGAGCATCTACAACTGCCTTGGTCTGAAATACAATGGCCTCTCTGTCGACAATGGCAGCATCTCTAGCCCGAATGGCCTAATCTCTCTCGACAAGAGCGGCATCCCTCTCGGCCTCAGCAGTAATCAGGGCCAGGCGGAGTCGGGTATCCTTAGTAACCCGACTCGGGGCAGAATCAGCTGAGATGGGGTGGTCTGTGGTATCTTCTGGGAGAATCACTCCAGAGTCATCAAAGGCCCCAGTCTGACTCAAACCAGCCGGATCCAAGTCTCCGCACAACCACTGCACGTAAGCAAATGTCTGGATGTGACAGCTCTCACTGTATTCGGCAAAGATCCTGCGAGACCAAAGATCGTATACCCGCAGTAGATCCCTCTCTGTACGGGATGATATAAGGAATCGGTAGGCGGCTGCACCCGCGAAAGGTTGTAAATCCTGTGTCTGATCAAACTGCCCCATAACCGCCAGGGGATGATAAGTCGTCACGCCCCTCAAGCCAGCAATAGGGATGAAATCCAGGGTGGGCATGTGAGTCAAGAAGCTCATAAAGGAGCAATAGCCCGAGTAGACCAATAGATGAAAGGGATCCTCAATGACCGACAAAAATGATGTCCAGGAGGCCACATCAGTACAGCTCACGGGACGAAACGAAAACTGCATGGTTATGTCATGGCTAAAGCAAAACCCTTGGCGACGGAAGTGACCGATGGGACTAAGATGACTCATGAACCACACGTACAACAAGGTCGAGCTCCCTCTGAATACCCTGCCTCGGAAGGATTGACAGTATGAAGCTGACATATAGGTACCCGCCAATATCATGGGAAGAATGGTGTGATCCTCCTGAAGAGCTCGAACGGCCGCGATAACCCGCATGTCCAACTGATCAGGGCCTGCGGGCAAGTACAAAATTGTGATGACACAGGCCATCAGAACGTCCACTCTCAAGGCATCCCAGCGCTCCTCGGACACGGAAAAATCACCGAGGAAGAGACGAAAACTGTCAGGTGAGCCAAATCGGTCAACCAAGAACTGAAGGGGAACCATATGGTCTGATGTGATCACCGGTAACAGGACAGCCCTCCGCAAACCGGTGAAAGTCAAGAATTGACGGCGCATGGAACCAACTGTGACCCTAGCACAAGGTCTATCCAAAGGCAAGCCGGCGAAACGAGCATACTCCTCGAGGGTGGGGGTCAGCTCTACCGTCCCTAACCTGAACACCTGACGGGCAGGCGCCCAATAGCTCAGAATACCATCCACAAAGCCCGCTGGCACCTGGAAGGATAATAGGGACCAAGAATGGCCCAAAAGATCATTTGCGATAACCATGTCAGCCGGCGATAAACTGTCCAACCAACGGAGGAGACTGCCGACCAATCCTGTGGGAGGAATGGAGTCCAAACGTGCCACGACACCTGTGGACGACATCTGTGAAAGAATAGTATCAAAAGACTGTACAGGGGTCATTCTCTATCCATAAATAAGAAAGGCATGCATCATACAGTTAATAATAAAGCAAATGAAGTTCATAGATATAAAAGATGAAAAACTGTGCATAAATAAAAATGAGTTCCGTACATAGTGCATAAAATGAAAAATAAATCCAAACAGGTGCAGGTACAAAAGCCCTATCCTATCCTGATCTAAATAAAATCAATCTCATCTATGAAGGCGGGATCCTCGAACTGATCCCCTGGGGTCGTCGAAGTCGGAGGCCCAAAGTTCATGTCAGGGATATATGGCTGCGCTGTGGCGTCAGATGAGCTCGGGCCTGCATCATAACCCGCACCGTCGGGATCGTAGGCATAAGCATCCTCTGGAGTCCGGCCCAACACCCGAAGATATAGAGACAACTGGTCTACCTGACGGGTCAGGGTGGCGATCTGCTCGACATGGGTAGGGCTCCGAACGCAGGCTGCCCAATCCGTCATCATCACGGAGCCGGGGACCATATCCCCGAGGAAGAATGTGGCTCGGGTCTGAGGACCGATGGTGCGGGGCACCCACCAAGTACGGAAAGCATCACTCGTACTGGGACCCGTCGAGAGCATCCGACCGTCCTCCCCCGCGAGCATGATCTCCGAAGGCTGAGAATCCAGCGGCCATGAGGTAGTGAAAGGAAGGGAATGCGGGATGCGGATCTCTCCTGTAACGCATCTGAATGCGCGCTCCCCCAGGTACATCACCCATCCTCCAACACTCTGCAAAGTGAGGCGACGGGTGGATAGCTCAAACTCCGGGCCAGAAGGATGCCCATCAGCAAAACCCACAGCCAGATGCTCGGAGAGGTAGGGAACCCAGACGACATCAGCAGCCGTGATCAGCTCCAACTGGATACGGCAGTGTGCGAAGCTGCCTGATACCGGGACCTCCTCCAAGGTGCTATGATGCCATCTCCGACCCCGAGGATAGGTGTCCAAGCCGAGGGTAGTGACGGGCCTCAGACAAGGAAGACGCTCGTAGGCCCAGAACTGTTGAACAGAACAAGGCAGAGCATGAGTAACCAACAAAAGCAGAAAAGAGAAATGAAGTGACGGGAAATACAATAAGAAAAAGGAAGAAAAATCTCACCAGCAGGAAATGATAGAATCCGAGCCAAGCATCTGTCTGGCCCTCCGAGCGTAGACGCATACCGTGGAGGAAATAGGCAAAGGTGAATGACCCCCAGTCATAGTCACTGATACGGTCCACGTCTCTGACCGCTCCTATGACGCTGAAATGAATGGTGGAGGAGTTGTTCCCCAGAAAACAACCCCTCATAATGGTCAGGAACAGGCGTCGTAGCAGAATGTCCCTGGTGCCCTGATCCGCTGGAATAGGCAGTGCGTACAGACCCCCGACAGCATCGACAGCCAAGGCACCGGATCGAATACTACGGGCCTTAAAGACCCGATCCTCAGCGGCGAAGCCCAATAAAGCCCGGACCTCTGCTGGAGTGATGTCAAGATCCAGAGGGACGCGGGATCTAGTGAACTCAATGCCCGTAATATACCTCCAATCCCAGGGGGTCAGCACAACCTCGCAGTCAAGAAGGTGAAGAGACTGCGTCTGGTGGAACCAGCGCTCAGATAAGGCCCTCATATAACCCCAGGGGCACTGGCGGGGAATGATGGTGAAGAAGTGACGAAAGCCCCAGGAGTCCACCACCGCCCAATACTCGCTATGCAGAGCTGTATAGAGGGAATAGATGTTGAACCAGTTGCCCCGCGGCTGAGTAAACTCCGGCACCTGTGGCAATCACCAAAAGGTCAGTCCAGGTAGAACGGGAATTGAGAAACTGAAAATGAAATGAGAATGGAATCGAATATACCTCATTAGCTACAAGAGATGCCGAGGGGTGACGACTGAGATCCCGACCCAAAAGATCGAGTATCTGCACGGGGGCGCCAGAAGGAGCATGATGAGGAGATGGAGCCGGTATGCTGGAGGATGGCCCCTCTGACGCGACCTCCGGAGGAGCAGCCTCCTCAACGTCCGGGTGACCAGGACGGATGACCGCCTCCGCTAAGCGACGAGCCTGACGGATCCGAGGAGGAACGGGGGCAGGTGCAGCTCTACGACGGCGAACACCCGAGGTCCGTGATGCAGAAGAGCTACTAGGAGCATCGGGATCCATAGCTGGAATAGAACAAGCGAAGAGGAAGGTAAGTTCCCTTTTGAATTATGTCACGAATATTCTAAATTCCTACCCTCATCATATAATTAATGCAGCATGATGCATGTTTACTATAAAAAAAAAAAAAAAAAAAAATTCGGCAGAGTTTCGTTTGTAAAATGGACATCCCAGGCATAAGCTAAACATATTTTCCATTAACCCAAGCCACAACAGAACAAAGTTGCATTCATATGTGTAATTACAGCATGTAAAGTACCATAATGCATGATTTTCTTTCAGAAAAGGAATAACAGTATGTGGGACCGCATCATGAGCATAAAATAGGATTCACACAGTTGATACATAGCATGTATATATGATAATACATAGCCTAGCATTGTAAAGCTTACATTTCTATCTCTAACCATGTAAATAGCCAAATGTATAGCAAAACATTGACGAAATTGAAAAGTGAACGGTCAAAGTGTTACCTGTAGCGCGTAGATCGATCCTACCGGAGCGGTTTTTGCGGGAAAGTTGGAAAAATCGACAAAAGGCCTTTGCAAACGAGCAAAATCTCAAGAATCTATGTGGGGTACGAAGTTGAAAGTGACAGATCTGGAAGCGGCGAGCCGCTTAAGAAACCGATCTTGGCCGCAGATTCATCTGCGGCTGGCCCTAGTGGGTCCCCTTGGTTCCCTTGCAGCCGTTTGATGTGTCTAGTGAAAATGAGTTACAAGATGGGTGACCGGCGACGATAACCGGCCCCGACAAGACAATCGACCGGCGACGATAATCGGCGATTACGAGATAGATGTCCGGGGACAAAAACCGGCTCCGAAAAGATAACCAACCGGCGACGATAACCAGGGGTTACGAGATGGGTGACCGGCGACGATAACCGGCCCCGACGAGACAATCGACCGGCGACGATAACCGGCGATTACGAGATGGATGTCCGGCGACGAAAACCGGCTCCGACAAGATAACCAACCGGTGACGATAACCGGGGGTTACGAGATGGGTGACCGGCGACGATAACCGGCCCCGACGAGACAATCGACCGACGACGATAACCGGCGATTACGAGATGGATGTCCGGCGACGAAAACCGGCTCCGACAAGATAACCAACCGGCGACGATAACCGGAGGTTAAGAGATGGGTGACCGGCGACGATAACCGGCCCCGACGAGACAATCGACCGGCGATGATAACCGGCGATTACGAGATGGATGTCCGGCGACGAAAATCGGCTCCGACAAGATAACCAACCGGCGACGATAACCGGGGGTTACGATATGGGTGACCGACGACGATACCCGGCCCCGACAAGACGATCATCAGCCTCGACACCCTTTTCTGAATGTTTGGCATCAATGGCATCTTGCGTTGCATCATAAATCATATGTGTTGCATCACGTATGCATTGTCATCCTTATGCATTGTCATTCATGCATCGAGTGTCTATTCTTTATCCTGTTCATTTCATTAAACATTGCATGAAAATGATAAAGAGGGGCAACTGTACACCCAAATTTTGCGTTCCCTGTACTAACCATGACAGGAGGGCAAAATCGTCAATTAAACCGGCTTGCGGGAGCGAAGGAATGGGCACAAGTGCGAGCGCCCGACACCGCCGCAATGTTTGGCGACCAAGGCTGACGTGACAATAAGGCCATCCGAAACGGGCATCCCCGAATGAGGTGGCACGTCTCCCGGAAATTCTCGGACTGCAGAATACGAGCCTGTCAACGAAAATCGACGCTACGGCACGAAAATCGAGGCGTGGCACGAAAATCGAGAAAGTCAAACCGTCCAGCCGCGGATTGATCTGCGGCCAAATAGTGCGCCTTTTGAAAACACGGAGCCCGAAACACGGAACTCGAAATCGGGGTGAGTGGAAGGCAGGCGGCTGGCTCTGGCCAGCCTATTTCAACTCATTTTCGCTCAGCATACAGGGAGTTGAAGAAGTTGAAGGTTTTTGGGAGAAGAAGGAGAATTCAGCAAGAAGAAGCACGGAAATAGAGAGGAAAAAGAGAGAAATTTTGCAATCAAATAGGAAGAAAAGAGAGAAAAAAAAGAGAATTTAATTCTTTTGATTTTGATTGTATCAAATACACTCCTTATCCTATTCAAATACACAGGTTCACATCCATTTGAGATCAATTGCAAGGTAAAAATTTCTATTTGTTCTAGCAATTCATATCATATTGATTGGGTAAATTAGATGTAACTTTCATGTATCTTGTTGAACTATCATGGATTAGGGATTATTAGTGAGGGTTCCATCGGAACAAAATTCTTCCTAATAACCCGAGGATATCCAATTGATGAAATTTCTAGCTTGTTTATGGTGATTCATTGGGTGTAATTTATTTAGATTGTCATTTTCGGATATCATGGTGTATTAGATAAATCCGGGTTGGTTAGTTATGTAGTATTCATTTTGTGGGCATGTGGTAGTCTCGTGTGAGCCTAGGAATGCGACCCCGTGGTCCAAATCCGATGATGGACGTTTTTGATGTATGTAATAGATTCAAGGTGCTCGTCCTTGTAACATGTAACCGTCGGGCCTTAAAACGACGCCAAGGCGAGAATCGGGTTTAAGGCCCCGTAGTAGTGAAATATGTGATTGTTGGCGTTCGGGGACATTTTGATGGCTCACATGCCCATGAATAGCCCCGACGCGTGTTTATGCTTGATTAGATTTTGTGTCACAAAAATGATTTCAAGAATTAAACGATGAAAGTTTTTTGTTATTAAAATCAAACAAGCTAGGTTATTAGAATCACGAGGTTAGAAAATTGGAAGTGTTAATAAACGTTGATTCCTATTGAACGAGAAGGCCAAAGGAAATCGTTTTTCAAACATCACCAAAAAAATGGCTTTTATGAATGAACGAAATGTTTTATTAAACCTTGGTGCATAGGGTTAAAGATATACTAGAAATTGCCCATCATTTTATGAAAGCAATGTATAGATTTCGATTCCTATTTTGACAAAGGTTTAAGAGATTCTTTTTTGCCAAAACAAATGCCTAATAAAATCTCATAGCTTTTGACAAATAAAATCCAACCTTTTGCACGAACAAAGGAACTCCCTCGTATTAATGGGAACGACGTTCTAAAACATTCTCGAAATAAAACACGGTTTTTCATAAAAGCCAAATGTTTCACCTCACCACAATATTCACATAAGCACACACACACACACACACACACACTCGCACGCATACACATTTCATGAATCAAAGGATAGGAAAGTATCAAGATTGCGGTAACCGTGTTTCACGGAAGTCGGGGGTGCCTAACACCTTCCCCTCGCTTAAGCAAGCCCCCGAACTCTATGAATCTCGGTTCGCAGACCAATTAATTCGGAGTCACATATGAGCCAGCGATTTATAAAAAACGAAAACTCGGATGAGTTGGTACATCCATTTCAAATATACCAACTGGCGACTCTGGTTAATTGGCTCATCATAAAAAACAATCTTTTCAAAACCCCGTCGACATTGATGCCGACCTTTTCCAAAAAATCATTTAATCATAAGGCTAAAATTGGAAAAGACTAAAAACGGACACACGAAGAAAAACCCGGCGTCGACAAATATTTATTGTTAAGAGGGCCAATGTTAAACCCAAATAATTAAATATAAAAATAACTAATTCCAAAAGTAATTAATCTTATCTATCCTATTGATTAATACAAATAAAATAATCAACCAACTAATCAAATTAAATGTACTAATTAACCAGTCATAAAAAAATTCAAAAAATCAATAAGAAAATGAAATCAATTACAAAGTTAATAATAACAAAAATTAATTAAATATCAAAATTTGGACGGATTTAACTCATATTTGAAAAAGAATAGAATTAATATCAATTAACTACTTTAAGGACCCAATTGACGAAAAATAAATTTTAAAAACCATTTTAACATTCAGTGACAACTTGAAGGAACATAGATGTTCATTCAACCTATAATATAAGTACATATAAGATATTTTCATATTATCAAGGAAATATTATCAGGTTTATCCGATAGTTGTCTTTAAACTCAATTCGGAGGCCCATCAAGAGATAGACATTGAATTCTTGTTGAGACAAAAGGGTTGCCAATCAATACCTGCTAGTTCATCTGCTAGGGTTTTCCCTTTTCGTAAATACTCCGTAATAGATTTTTCATTTTGTCGGAGTTTCTGCAATGCTATTCTAATGCCAATGATTTTGGTTTGAGATGGAGATGCTAAAGCTTCTTGAAGCTTCTCCCAAATCTCATTTGATGTTTTGCATAACACAACAAAATAATACAAGTCATGGGGAATGGATGAAACAAGCGAATAGACTATTAGTTGATCTTGTTGATCCCAAAAATCACAATAAAGATTATCAAGTTCAACATCAGCGACCTTGATTTTTGTAGGTGGACGCGGAATTTCTCCGGTAACATACTTCATCATCTTATTGCCGATGAGATAAGGAGTGACTAAAGCTTTCCAATACAAGTAACTATTCATTCCTAGTTTGTATGGAAGAAAGTGGTGTATTTGATTTGTAGTAGGTATGGCTGTGATGGTGGAATTGGGTGATTGTTGAGAAGAGGAAGAAAAAGAGAAGGAGGAAGCTATGTCAATGAAGAGGAATAAAAGAGGTGCTCTGATACCAAGTTAAAAACAAACTTTTGATTATATTTTTCTACACTAACTTGCAAGTACAAAAACAATATTTATATGCACACTAGTGCATACGTACGTGATATAAAGATTAGTATTGTATATGTAGTACTAATCTCTGAGTAATACAATCTGTCTAGGATTCGAATTTACCGGATAATATTATCATATAAGATAAGTACATATAAGATATTATCATATTATCAAGGAAATATTTTCAGGTAATTATCTAATAGTCTTTCCGGCGCAGATGACTCCTTCCGATAAAAATAACCTGGAATATTGATTTGGGTCTATAACGACAACTTAAACTTACTTGAGAGTATTTTGGGAGTATTTATATTTTTGGGGCTCAATCATCAAATGGGTGGAACTTTGAGGGACTAAAAAGCCACTAGCCCTAAAAAATATAAAGAAAGAATTATATTGAATAGTATTTAATTATATTATAATAATTGCCAACCGAAGCACCGGACAACTTGGTAACACAAATATAACTAACCTAAATTAATATACCAACTCTTTTCATAATAAAATTTAGAATATTCTAATAAAATTAAATTAAGTTGAGTCATAAAAATTTTCTACTCGGGCTGAAGATGGGTAATAGATTTAGGCTGATTCGATCCCATTAAAGTAAATAGAATTAAGTACCAATGTTTATCATGGGTCGGGTTTTCCCCGAAGACCCATTTGTACATTGGCATATCAACACCTACCCCAATGAACAAAAGTCCATCCCAAGCACATCTTAGCACGTGATCTTAGCCTTATGTCTCACACCCTGCAAGAGGCTAAACCTAAGGCACTAGTCTTGGGTCAAAGGATAAGTTTAGACAAAAGGGTTATGTTTAAGACCATAACACCCTAATACCAAATTCACAGGTACGTAACGTCTTTAGACACATATATAGGGTGGTCTAAACACTGATAAGATTCAATTTATATTTTTATACATTTTATCTTTATATTGCGTTGTTTGGAGTATTAACAAAACACCGAAAGTGGATCCAGAGGACAACTCACTTCGCATCCGTTCTTTGTCATGTTTCAAGGTTAACGGAAGGTCCAAAATATAAACCCTACCCGACAACTAACGTAGACGAAACTAGCTAGGCTTCAACATGACCCATCAAATTATATAATGAGTTTTTAGGTCTTATTTGCTCAGCGTGAGACTTAATCAGAGAAGCTATAACAAAAAGAAGTGGTAATGAAAGCTGTAGACACCCAAATTTTGCGCTTCCTATACTAACCCTGACAGGAGGGCAAAATCGTCAATGAACCCAGCCTACGAGAACGAAAGGTGGACATAAGTACGAACATTCAGAGCCACCGCAACGACGTGCGATCAAAGCCGATACGACAACGATCAAAGCGGAATGATACGGCATGTTTCCCAGCGGTTCCCGGACTGCAAAATACAAGTCCTTCAGAAAAAAACTAACGGTACGACACGAGAATCAAGGTGCGGCCCGAAAATCGGAAAAATCAGCCCACCTAGCCGCGGATTGATCTGCGGCCAACGATTAAAATAATTGAAGTGCGCGGCGGGCGGCTGAAGTGCGCGATGGGCGCGGAGAAACCAAGGCCAGCCTATTTCAGCTCATTCCTTCATTCAGCATACAGAGAGTTGACAGCAGCGGAAGAAGAAAGCAAAAGAGGAAGATTCAGCAGCAAGAACAACGGAAAAAAGAGAGAAAAAAGAGAAAATAGTGAGGAATTATACCCCTTTTGTGAGATTGTATCACATATAATTTCTACTATATTCAATATACGAATTTATACGCATCGTGGTGTCATTTGCAAGGTGAAAAAGAACCCTTTTTATAGCAGTTTTGTTATATTATTTTGTCAAGTTTTGTCATTTGGATCATATTAAACGTAGTTCTGTCTTGGATATTATTGAGAATACATGGATTAGGGATTATTAGTGAAGGTTCCAAAGGAATAAAATTCTTCCTAATGACCCGCTGATATCCATTTGGTGAATTTTAGCTTGTTTAATTTTTGTAATATCCATTGCGTGGGTGTGCATAAATTGTGGTTGTGAGCCTAGGACGCGACCCCGTGGTCCAAATCTGATGATGGAAATTTTGGATGTATGCATTTTAGGCGATGTACCCTCATTGTAAATTGTAATCGTCGGGCCTTAAAACGATACCAAGTTGAAAATCGGGTTTAAGGCCCCCGAAATAGTGAAATATGTGCTTGTGGGCGTTTGGGGTTATTTTGATGGCTTACATGCCCATGAATAGCCCCAATGCATTTTAATGCTTGATTTGATTTACGACCTAAAATTAATTTCGAAGCTAAACGATGAAGATTTTCGTAAAATCAATCAAATTAGGTTATTAGCACCACGAGGCTTAAAATTGGAAGTGCTAATAACTGTCGATTCCTGTTTAAACGAGAAAGCTAAAGTAAAATCGTTTTCAAACATCACAAAAAATGGTTTTATAAAATAAATGACGTTTTATTGAACCGTTGTGCATAGGGTTAAAGAGATCCTAGAAGTTGCCCGTCATTTTGTTTATGAAGGCAATGTATAGGTCTCGATTCCTATTTCGATGAAGGTTTAAAAAACTCTTGTTTTGCCAAAACAACGCCTAAATGAAAAATCTCATGGCTTTTAAAATCAAACCTTTCTAATAAAAAATAAAGCTTTCTCGTATAAGCCGAAGGACATTCTAAAGCACTCTCAAAACACGACTTTCCCTAAAAAACCCCAAATGATTCTTTCATACAAACTCACCACAATATTCACATAGGCACACACACGCGCACACATACACATTTTAAGAATTTAAAGGATAGGAAAAGCATCAAGATTGCGGTAACCGTGTTTCACGGAAGTCGGGGGGTGCCTAACACCTTCTCCTCGCTTAAGCAAGCCCCCGAACTCTATGAATCTCGGTTTGCAGACCAATTAATTCGGAGTCATACATGAGCCAGCGATTTACGAAAACGAAACTCGGACGAGTTGGTACATCCATTTCAAATATACCAACTGGCGACTCTGGTCAATTGGCTCATCATAAAAAACGATCTTTCAAAACCTCGTCGACATTAGTGTCGACCCTTTTCAAGAAATCATCTAATAAAAAGGCTAAAATTGGAAAGGATAAATATCGCAACGAAGCGATCCCTCCCGGCGTCGACAAAAGCATTTGTCCTATATGTACAAACCAAAATCGGGCGGATCTTTGCCAAGAGTAGAGCATAAACCTAAAAAGTGCTCCTACATGATGACGTGTAATCTAAATACGTGTAATCTTAACTATGATATTATGTTGAAACATTTAACTTAAAATCAATTGTCCATAAGTGAAGAAACTCTTCAAATTATCGGTATATAGAGTATCCATATTTTATGTATACGATGTGGAACTATGAATCTGAATAGCCTTGGGAGGACATATAAGTCAATACATGATGGCGAGAAGTATGTGGACCATCAGGTTCATATTAAGAGAGAACATTTGTCCAAGAATGCACTTATTGTTGGATTTTGCAGTAATATTAACAAGAGCAACAGAAGAATAAAATTGGAACAACTTAGCTGGAAGATGAATGAAAACGAGGCGTAGCAAGCTACTGTCCTAAAAAGGACATATAAGTCAATACATGATGGCGAGAAGTATGTGGACCATCGGGTTCATATTAAGAGAGAACATTTGTCCAAGAATGCACTTATTGTTGGATTTTGCAGTAATATTAACAAGAGCAACAGAAGAATAAAATTGGAACAACTTACCTGGAAGATGAATGAAAACGAGGCGTAGCAAGCTACTGTCCTAAAAAGTGATTCCGCCCCCCCTGGTAATAACCTCAGGTACAAATGGGTTGCCGGCGGTCACCCTCCAGGATTCAACGGTGAAACCTCCAATTGTGTGTACTCACAGAAAGAGGCATTGGACTCGTCTTTGTGGATTGCCTGACTCTTTGAACAACAGAGGAAAGTATTTTGAAGAGAAGAGAGGAGGAAATTAGATCTCAGATCTGAAAATGTGGGAAAACATGGAGGAAGCTTAAGTGACCAAAAACGTGAATCTGACTATACATGATTTAATTGACAAAAAATAGTTGAGAGAGTTTTTAGCAAAACATTTGGCTATCTGGGTGCACCCGCGAGGCCAAATTGTCCGGATTTGCACCCCCCCTGCGCGGGCGTAACGCATTAAGGTTTTCTGGCCGGAAGTCCAAGATCCAAGCTTGGCCCAACCCAATTCCTTAGCCAACCTCATGTGCGCGAGCCCATCCCTTTTTCCTCAACCATGTTATTAAGCCCAACACTAGAACTTACTAATATACCAAAGAAAGGTTCTCAAAATAGACAATGTGGGACTTTGACAAAGTTAAAGATTTTGAAGCACAATTTTGAAGCACAACCAACACTTATGAGTCGCATGAATAGATAATATTAGCTCATAGATGCGTCTGTCATAACGGCCACAAGAAGAGATGACCTTAGTTTATAATTGTGTGTCGGTTGGGCCACATGACAAGATACCCACAAGAAGAGATGACATTACTTCTGATAGCATATTGAAGCACAACGAATGCGTAGGGCTAGTCTACGCGACAAAATCGTAGTAAAATATGCACGATTAAGGTTGTTGTGTATTGCTAGTTCGTATGCAAGATGTACGCCTGGTTCTGGTTCAAACGGCAAACTCGTAATGCTAATACGATGCATGCTGAACACGTAATGTTAAACTGGAACATGCAGCAACAAGCAAAGTGCTAACAACAATATTGACAACACATATATTGTAGAACATGTACTAGTAAATTTTGAGGTAATTAAGACAACGAAAATAATTATAATAGATTTAGTATCCAGCCAAACTATGCAGCGCTAAATACAGATGTTTTTTTTAATCAAAATCTAAGCCTATGACTCAATACTATGTAAAGATTAACGATAAAATATAACGGATGGTAATGCCATATTACTGTATAATTTCTCATATATAATTAAGAGGCCTCTTGGTATAATATACTCATTAAGATGAAGGCCTTCAAATGGGGAATACCATGTTATCCAAAAACAATATTACGAATACCCCCCTCCCCTTGTGAATCACGAATTGGGTCAGGACAAATGGTCAAACAAAAATGGCGAGTTTCCGTTTCAAACAAATATTCAATAAAGCTTCGTGCACAAGAGAAAAATTGTAGAAAAGAATCACAGATTCAACTATTTTGTATTATAAATAGTTGTATTTGTTGCACTCGATAAAACTTAATTCTTGCCTGATCAATGCCACTCTTTACTATATTAATATTATTCTTTACTATAAAAATCAATTCTTCTAAAAGTTACATCCACAATTTTATTTTTAATTTTTATTACGTTTGCAGCTTAATAACTTCGTTGATTAATGATGGTTTTTTTGTCTCTTTAAAAGTTGATTCGATTTTGTCCATCTCAAAACAGTCCCTCAATATCCTATTTTTTCTAATAATGATTGCATCATTATTTCGTCAATTGATTGTGGCATAGTTCACTGCACTTTTTAAGGACATTGAAGTAGATTTTGATTGGTAGTGTTCTACTTTTCTCACATCAAATACACTGATTTTCTCAATTTTCAGTTACACTTCACTGTTCATATGAAAAGTTTTGAACTTCCGAAGATATCCCCTTATCATACTTATGTTACGTTTGGATTGAGGGAATAGAATAGAAAAAAGAATGAAAATCATCCCTTTATTTTTTTTATTCCATGTGGAGAAGGTGGAATAAAATCTAGTTCAATAGAGTGGATATATGTGATAATTTTGTAATTATATGACAACACCCACCACCATCAACAACTAAACATACACTTAAAATATCTTAAAATCATTTTATTTCGTCCTTCATTTCATTCCTTTAATCCAAACGTAGCATTAAAGTACTGCGGATATATTGTCCTCTGTATATCTTAAATCTGCTCAAGTGATCACTCTTTGAATCACTCTACTTAAGTGTTTATTTCACTTATGTTTTTCTTAGCAAACGACAAAGTTTTATTTCTTCTGAAGAAATCATTAATCTAAAAGATTTGGACTAATGACTGATACAAACCCGAAAAAATCTGCCAAAGAAACACTACAATTGAGCTTTCCATTTTGATTTTGTAACTTACCAAAGCAAAAGAAAACATTGCCAAGTATTAATATCTTCCACTTATGTGCTTAGTGTTGATCAGTTTTGTTAAAGAATATAGACTAGGAAGGTTGACTATGCGTTTCTCTGTTCATTCTAATCTCTGATTTCTGTGTAAGGCACGGGTTGTTTTATATATATTTTTATATAAAAAATAATTATTAATAAGTAATGATAATAACACTACTATCTTACAATAAAATAAATTTTCATTATTCATTATTTATACAACTTTTTTTACATCAAATTGATTTAATATACATGATATTTATTAAGAATATAAGTAAATTTAACTTCAATATTTAAGTAAATTACATTGTCCGTTCGATACGACTTTTTAATTTATTTTGAATAAAATATTTCATCGATGTGACAGTTTTTATTATTAATATTTACTTAAATTTTTATAAAACTTATGAAAGTTTTTAAAAAAAAAAATTTTAAATTACTTGTGCACATTTCTTACTACATTACACACACACACACACGTAGTATAAAAAAATAGAATTTAAGATATGCCTTAACCAATTTAGCTAAAGATATATAATAGTTTCGATGACGACGTAGTTTTGGATAAAATTTATACTTAATTTTTTATTATTTTCTTTAAAAAAAAACTCTAAAATGAAAAACTTAGCTGATGTTTGATAAAATTGAGTAATTAAGATCTGAATAGTTAGTACATCTTAATAAATTAGATCATCTGAATAAAATAACATCAGAATCTAAAAAACTGTTTGATAACTAAAAAGTATAAAACATATGAATCACACTATTTTACCATTTTAACCTCTGAGTTATTTAAAAAATTTATTTGAATGATCTTAAAATTTGAAATCGAAGGAGTACAATATTTATTGAGACTATTTTTGTCCATAAATTTTAAATAAACTATTAAGAGGCAGCTCTTAATAGTTAAGATTTGAGTTTCTGCCTTAACGATTAAGAGGCATTAAAAGACAAAAAAATATTTACCAAACAAGATTTGTCTCTGACTGAATCAGAGACAGGTGAATTAAGAGGCATTTAGACACAAACAAACACCACCTTAATCCTAGGAGATAAAATTATGTCATTTTAATTAAGTAGTCTTATCCAAACTTAGCTCAAACATAACATTAGATTCTTTTTTTAAATCTATTATAATTAACTATCAATGTATAATGTTTTATTTTTGCTACCAAATATCAAAAGTATCTGCAGAGTTATCAATAAATACTTATTACGACTAGTTCTAACTTTTGTGTGTATATATATATATATATATATATATATATATATAATATATATATAATATATATATTAATTTTTGAGATTACTTAATAGTTTTATGTGTGAAACTGTGAATACAATCTAATAGTTTATTAGGTTAACTGCATATCGGTCCCCAAAGTATACACCCTTTACACTTCGTACCCCGAGATTTAAATGCTCCCATCTCGCTATCCAAAGTACGGTTAAGTAACCATGATGGACCCTATTTAAATTTTTGGTCAATTTTTTTGCCGAAAAATAGCCACGTGTCATAATTTAATATTTAAATATAGTTGACAGTATAAATATCGTAGTTGACTTAATTAAGTTATAGAAATACATGTTAAATACTAGATTAAGAAAATAAATGGTAAAAATGATTCAAATATATGAGTATTTGGTATTTTAAATTTGTACATACATATTTAACCCAAATAATTTACTCAACTAATTAACCCAATTATCTCAAATAAATAATTAAGTCATTGATTAAAAAAATTAAACAATTAACTCCACTAATTAATCAAAATAAAGTAATTAACTTCACTAATTAAGCAAAATAAATCTAAATAATTAATCCCAAATAAATAATTAACTAAAAAAATTAACACAAATAAACAATTAACTCAACTAATAAAGCAAACTAATTAATTAAAAATCAACAATTAAAAAAAATATAATAACTAACCAACTAATTACCCAAAAATAAAATAGCTAATCAAAGTAATTAACTCAAAAAACAATAATTAACCTAAATGATTAAATGTAAGAAGAATAATTAACTAATATCAATACATAAATTAATTTAAAATTTCATAAATTAATTTAATCTAAGTTAAATAGTTCTCTTTAGCCCAAAGAAAATTTACCTAGATTAAACCTTTAATAGAACACATAACAAAAAGGGAAAAAAAGCAAGGAAAAGGAAAATAAAAAAAAAGAAGAAGACGAAGAGACCCAGTCTCCTCCTCTCTACCCCTCCCCCATTCTCTTCCCCTCCACCATTGATCCTCACCTCCGCTCTTCCCTATCTCGTCTCTCACTCTCTCGGACTTGGTTCCCACCAGCCCGGACCACAAAATCCGTTCGCCGTCCGCCCATCCTCGTCCCCCTTCCCTCCATCCCCATCCTTCTCTCTTCACTTTTTATTTTTTTTTTCAATAAACACAATTACAATCCAGATCTTTCTAAAGAATGGTAGAGAAAGAAAAATTAAACTAAAAATTATTGTTAAGATCTACACAGCTTGTGAGTATTTAGGGTTTTATTTTCTATTTGGCGAATGAAATTGATGGGGAAATAGAGGATTATGGCGGTGACGAGGCGGTGGTGTGATATGGTATTGTTGGGGTGGGGGCGGGGGCGGTGGCATGAGACGGTGAAGATATGAAGATGAAGATGAAGAGATGGGGCAATTGAGTTGATTTTGAGAAGGATGTAGCTGATTTTGAGTTGATTTTGGGTTTCGAGTTCTAGGGAGAGAAATAATAGTAATGTTCTTGTTTGTTGGGTTTTGTTTTGCTTATTTAATCTTTTTGATGAGTTTTGGGAAGATGACGAGAGTTTTTATTTTTTGTATCATACAGTTAATATTATTCAATTCTTAGTAGGCAAGTATTTATACAAATTTAAATTAATTTATACGGTCAAAATTTTAAAAATATGGTCAAATCGTATTTATACTATCTACCAGAATACGTGGCAATTCCGACCATTTTTTTTAGCCGAAGATAATAAAAGGGTCATTAATGGTTACTTAACGGTACTTTGAGTAGCGGGATGAGAGCGTTTAAACATCGGGGTACGAAGTGTAACAAAGTGTATACTTCGGGGTCCAATATGCAGTTAACCATAGTTTATTTTACCAAATAATGATATAGATTAAACTTTTAATTTACTATTTTATGTTATTTTTATAAATTTATAAATTTTAATTTACTAAAGAGGCATATGAGGATTGTTTCGAATTTAATAATAAAAAATTGATAGAGGACAAATATCACCTTTTAGTATATAATATACAGTTTATTTGTAACAATATCTACTATAATAAATAAAAATATGCACTTTTGCAATATATTTAAACTTTGCAACACCATTCTTACAAAAGCATAGATTAAAAAGTAAATGTCTTCAAATTCAATAGTCTAAAAATAAAATAATAGTAATAATAGTAATGATGATGATGATGATGATGAGATGTGTGTGTGTATGTGTGTGTGTATATATATATATATATATATATATATATATATATATATATATATATATATATGGGACGGTTGAGTTGATTTTGAGAAGGATGTGGCTGATTTTGAGTTGATTTTGGGTTTTGAGTTCTACAGAGAGAAATAATGGTAATGTTCTTGTTTGTTGGGTTTTGTTTTGCTTATTTAATCTTTTTGATGAGTTTTGGGAAGATGAAGAGAGTTTTTATTTTTTGTATCATACAGTTTAATACTATTCAATTCTTAGTAGGCAAGTATTTATACAAATTTAAATTAATTTATACGGTCAAAATTTTAAAAATATGCTCAAATCGTATTTATACTATCTACCAGAATACGTGACAATTCCAACTACTTTTTTGGCCGAGAATAATAAAAGGGTCATTAATGGTTAGTTAACGGTACTTTGAGTAGCGGGATGAGAGCGTTTAAACCTCGAGGTACGAAGTGCAACATAGTGTATACTTCAGGGTCCAATATGCAGTTAACCATAGTTTATTTTACCAACTAATGATATAGATTAAACTTTTAATTTACTATTTTAAGTTATTTTTATAAAGTTATAATGTTTAATTCACTAAAGAGGCATATGAGGATTGTTTCGAATTTAATAAAAAAAAAATTGATAGAGGACAAATATCACCTTTTAGTATATAATATACACTTTATTTGTAACAATATATACTATAATAAATAAAAATATGCACTTTTGCAATATATTTAAACTGTGCAACACCGTTCTTACAAAAGCATAGATTAAAAAAGTAAATGCATGTCTTCAAATTCAATAGTCCAAAAACAAAATAATAGTAATGATGATGATGATGATGATGATGATGATGATGATGATGTGTGTGTGTGTGTGTGTGTGTATATATATATATATATAAAGATTGAAAAATTAGTATAATATTGAGTAATATATTGTTTTAAAAATATTATAGATATTTATGGATGTTCAATTGAATCCATTTGAGTGATTATAGACTTTAAATTGAATTGAATATCTACTCATTAATATTACATTGAATAATACCAAAATATAGAAAGATAAATGAATTCGGATTGATTTTTCATATTAGATTAAGATATTTGGAAAGATATTAGTATTCCCATGTTATTCTGTATTTTGATATTATGATCTAGACTCATAATATTAATATACAAAAAGATATATGAATTTGGATTTATTTTTCATATTCGATTAATTAATATATTTGGAATGATATTGACATTCTGATATTTTTTTCGAACTTTAATATTTTGATCTCGACTCATTAATATTATGCTAATGACTTGGACTTTACATAATACGAAAGATAAGAATGAAAAAAAAGAAGTTTATTAAATTTATATTTGTCATAACACCCCTGTCCCACATCGAAAGATAAGGGAAAAGTTTGTCTGTATATAAGGAATTGAGTTACTATCAATAGTACCTTCAGTCATGACCTTTTGGGTGAGTCTGTGGTGGGCTAATATGACCCAAGAAGATACTATTGGCCCAGTAATTTAAGGCTTTGTTTGGATGGATTTGATTCGATTCGGACTCGGGATTTGACTCGGGTTGTTACACATGGTATCAGAGCCGACTCTCGAAAGCTTGGGTCGGGTCATCCGATCGGGTTGCCGGATGTGGGGACACGAAGGCTGGTGGTATTATCCCACAATGGAGAGATGGAGGTCCGGAGGTGGGGACACGAAGCCAGCTAGTATTATCCCACAATGGCTAGAGAGACAAAGATTTGTGGACCGTGTGTGTGATCGGTTCTGACGGGGACGTCAGAAATTTAAGTGAGGGAGATTGTAACACCCCTGTCCCACATCGAAAGATAAGGGAAAAGTTTATCTGTATATAAGGAATTGAGTTACTATCAATAGTACCTTCAGTCATTGTGACAACCCGAATTTTCAAAGAATTATTAAATAAGAATTTAATAAATAAAATTCTTATTATGTGACGTTTTGAGTTTGAGTATGTGTATATATGTGTTTCATATTATGAAATTGTGATTTGGTGTGAAGGGGTATATATATATATATATATATATATATATATATATATATATATATATATATATATATATATATATCCTTATATTGGAGAAATGATGTTTAATGGTAAATTAAACATTGCTGATAGTAAATGAAATTGTTATGAAAAGGATATTAACTAATGTTATTAAGTTGAGATTATATTATGAAATAATATAATTTAATTATTATGCCTTGTTAGCAATAAAAATTGTTATGGGTTATATTTCATAATAATGTGAATAATTCACTTAATTAAAATAGTGATTTAATGTAAATATATATTTATTTTAATAGAATAAATATTTGATGAAATTATTTAGGTATGATGATATTGAGTAATTGATGATAAACAATTTTATCGTCGGTGCGTATTTTTGTTACGCTAATAGAATGGTAATATTTTAATTTAATTAAATAATTAAATTAGAGGAATAATGATTTATTAAATGAAATTATAATTATAATTGTCTAATTTGAGATTATAAATTTTTTTAATAAGTTTAATTAGACTTATTAATATAATACGTTTATTAAATTAAAGTGTGACAATATATATATATCTTATAATAAAAGATTATTAAAATAAGCTAAAAAGGGAGTTTTTGGGTTCTAGCCAAACGAGGCATAGAGACCCTTTGTTTTCCCTAACTGCTGGTAACTCCCAACTAAATATTACGTGAGTTTCATCAGTTAGAGTTGGGAAAGCCAAAGAGCAGAGATGAGGAAGAGAGAAAATTGAGAGAATTCTTAGGAAATTGAGGAGAAATTCTAGTAATCAAGAGGAAGAAGGAGATTAATCAAACTCTCTTAATCATCTAACCTATTCTAGTGAAGAAATCAAAGGTATAAATTACTCTAAACCTTAGTTTTCTTTTCTTTTGAAGTTTCTTCTGTAAATTGGGTTATGATGAAGAATTTATGAATATGTTGGTTATTTATGTTAGTGAGGGTGTTCAAATCGTTTTATGTTTTTTATAATTGGGTTTTTAGTCATCAAATCCATGAAAAGATATTTAAAATAAAGAAATTTGAGTTTTGTAGTAATATGTATATTTTGGTCTATTTTGAAATTAAAATTAGTTAGGAATTCATGTTGTAATCTGTAAATTGATGATGAATATTGTTAATACGTTAAGGAACGAAAAGAATGCAAGTTGAATGAATCAATTTGGTTCATAAACAAATTCGTGAGAGTTGGATTCGCTAAAGGTGTCAAATGTGAAAATTAGTATGAATATGGAATTTGAATCCTTAATTTGGGTTATTTAATGTTTCTAAGGTGTTAAAAAGTATTTGTGGATTCTAGTTTTGGTGTGTATTAAGTTTAGAACCTCTGGTATGATTAATCTAAACTCTGATTGATGAATCAATGAGTTTTGCCTTGAAAATTTCATGAATCGCGAACTACAGGAACAGTCAGTCGAGTCTACCGCCCCGGCGGTAGAAACGAGCTGAGTTCACCGCCCCGACGGTGTCGTCGCCCCGGCGACAAATGTGAACTATAATCCTCGCCCCGGCGGCAGCCTCGCCCCGGCGGTAACTTTGTAAAGGAAACCACCGCCCCGGCGGTGGAACAGGAAAAAAAAATTTCTTTTTCTTTGTGGCTATGCTATGTTACCATATGCATGTTCAAGCTTGGATTAATGTATTTAACGAATGCTAAGATATTGTGATGAACGTTAGAATATACCCATTTATTTTCAGACGACAATTAGAATATTAAAATTAGATTGGATGTGAGTGAATCCTGAAGTGTTGTAGCAAGCCAAAGATTAGATTATGTAGTGTTAATAAACGTTATACGTCTAATGTAAAGAAGAGTTTAAGACTTAACTAAATGTTAAGTGTCGATTAAAGTGAGACGCAATAAAATGAAGGTTTACAAAGAGAACTTAATTTTTAAGTTGAGAATTGTATAGAGAATAAAAATGAAGGATTATGAAATATAGAGTAGAGTAATACTGAGTATTGCTATGTGGCTAATAAATATTGTGCATGATTATATGTCGTGTAGGATGCGTGAAATGCAGATAAGTATAAGCTGGTTATGGTAATTGATAATCTACAAACCAGGCAAGTCTTTTAGTTCCTATTTGCTATGTGAACTTGATGTTAAATTGTGTAATTTATTTTGAAATCACATGACGAATTGCATACATTGCCAGCATGAGATGTTATAGTCAACTTATGACTAATGATTGAATTGAGAATGTTGGTTGAGTAAGGAACTCAATCTTTATACTTGTTACGTGAATTATTGAATGTATGTTAAACTATTATAAAGATTATGAGATGTATGTTGAGCATGTTATTATGTGTTACGTGATGCATGCAAACTGTTAGATATGCTGAGCTGTTGAGCTCATTCTTGCAAATAACCATTTTTGCAGGTTAAGGATCCAAGGTAACGTTATGTGCTGCTTGAAAAGCATAGATCAAAGTGAAGCATGAAGATTAAATAATTTTAGTTGGTGTGGTTATGTTAAACCATATCTAAGTGTTTGATAAATGTACT
Source organism: Aralia elata (assembly GCA_034770075.1). Lineage (NCBI taxonomy): Eukaryota > Viridiplantae > Streptophyta > Magnoliopsida > Apiales > Araliaceae > Aralia > Aralia elata. Next base: position 13,950,335 of record CM068379.1, read on the forward strand.
TGATGATTTAAAATGTGTAATTTACAATGAGTTGTAAGATTTTATTGTTTGATGTGAAGTTATATTATCATACATGTAAGAATAACGATCTGAGATGTAAGGTTTCAATTCGAAATAATGATGAAGTGAATCAAGGAATGATATATGATTCTAGAATGTGTACTGCTAAAGGTTATGATTCAGGGAAAGATGAGAAAGAAAACTGAAGAGTTTAAAATTATTCCGCATTTTATGAAGTATAACATTGAATAATGTTGTAAAGTCAGAATGAAGATATATTGTTATCGACCGATGTGGAGAGTTAGATTGTTAAAATTTTGGGGTCGTTACAGTTGGTATCAAAGCTGATAGGTTCGAAACCTTAGGTAGGAGTACCTTAGGCTATAACCTTAGAGAAGAGAGGTGAAGGTGATAGAGTTTAAAGAATAGTAAGTTAAGTATGATTATGGTGCAATCGTATTCTTTAACGGTTGATGTATGGTATATGGGTTAAACAATTTCTTCAGAGAGCGGAGGTTGATACGAACTAGCAACCGATCTAACTCACTGTGCAAAACAGTGTAGACAAGATGGGAACTAGTTTGTTGGTTGTTTGTGGGAAACCACTCAAGTGCTATACTGAACACTGTTAGAGACTCGAGGTGTACCGAGTATAGAATTATGGATGCGTATGATTAAGAAGTGATTCTTTTTATATTGGTGGATGCATGAGATGAGCTAAGACCTAGAAACGTTACAAGAAGAAGACGCGAATGATGCGAAGTAAACTCGAATAAAATATTGAATAATATGAATGAAGTTAGAGATTCTTAAAGAAAGAATTGATATATAAAGAAGGAGATTCAAAGAAGAATCTTGAAGAGTTATATAAGATGAGAACCAGGAGTTACCTGACTCCAGTAATAAAGGTGGTGTTAATAAATAGACGATATCTATAAGATGAGAATGGTATAATGATACGAATGAACTCAAATAGAGTTTAGAAAATTCATGCGAGACAATATTATGGTAAAATTATTAGGTTCAACTAAGAACCTGAAGAGCTAAAAGAACAGGGAACACCTGAGTTGATTAATCATAAGATAACGTGATTAAAGAGAATAATAAAGAAGATCGTAGGATGAGACGATCATGAGATAAGAAAGAATCGTAAGAAGAGTTGATGATGGAATGAGATCACGACGTGATCTGCTAAAGTTGTAAAATGTTAGAGGATCTTAAATAATTGAATAGTTGTAGCATGACTCTATAAAGAGATGGTACTATGAAATAGTACGAGGTAAACTCACGAGGACTTATGGATGATGGAATATGAGAAATTCGTATCAAACAAAGAGTTAAGTTAAAAGCAAGATGAAATTAGATGGGATTTCAATTGAGGACTCATGTTAGTGGTTGAGTTGTACAATTCCTGGTATGGGACGGGAATTTGTGCTTGGTTTGAAAACTACTTAGCTTCCTATATTAATATAGTGGTTGAGTTGAACAAATCTTGGTATGGGACGGGATTTGTCCATGGTTTAACAACCGCTCAGCTTCCTATATTAATTAGTGGTCGAGTTAGTTCGACAACCACTTAGCTTCCTATATTGATAATCATTGAAATATTGGCGTCGCACTATCTATATACATATGACGAGAAGGTGATTCTTTTCTCATATTTATATTTAATAGTTAGAGAATATTTAAGATTAGGTACGGTTCTTAAACTAATACGTATGGTAAGTTCGTGACTCATAATCGTATGGTGGAACCCCTCAGCGAATGGACGATTTTGGTCTGACTAGGATAAGTTCCTAAAACCATATGATTATGGTAAGTTCCTGAACTTCTAAAGTGTGGTAAGTTTGATGAACTATATTGGGTATAGAAAAGTTATGCTATAGATAACATTGATGATATTGAAGAATGATAGAATGATTGAGTAATGAAGCAATGGAGTAAAGATTGAAGTTGATGGAGGAGAATTGGATATTCCAAATCTTCTAGCTATGCTAGATTTTCGAAATTTATTGACATCGTGCTGATATTCGCAATTTGTATTCTCAAAAATATATTAGGTCAATGTTTGAACCAATAAGTTTTAAAATGTGCTATTATTCGTATGTCTATGCTAATTGATTCAGCTAGATAAAAATGATTTGAAATTATCAAAATGTATTTTGAACGATGGAGTCATCAATGCAATCGAACCTAGTGTTGGATGTGATCGAAGGATCGTCAGCCCACTATGGTATGAAGTAGTATGACAAAGTCCTAAAATGACGACATCCTCAACGTACTATTAAACGGTACGGTATCATGACGTCATAAAAGAATTTTATTCTTTTGTTAAGATATGTCAATTGAGTTTAGCTAAAAATATTTTGACTAATATGCGAATTATTGTTCAAGGTCTATGCTAATTGATTCGGCTAGACAACTATTGAAAGGTATTTATGAAGTTCAAGAATTTTTTTTGAGATTTTATGTCAAACCAGTTTATTCTGGTGCGAAATTCGTATTAAGTCTGAGGTGAACCAACCCTATAATGGGGGCTATGCAATAGCGTTAATATGTATGTGCACAATACATAGTACGAAGGGCTGATCACTTGGAGTACGAGAAGAGGTGGTCCATAGTCTTTTGACTGTTAAAGGTTACAGTAGAAATATCTGTTAACCTAGGACAAGGTTCAAGTCTTTACGACTCCTCAGTATGATATTTAAAGTTTTTGAATGAATCTTTTAAAATCCCTGAGCTACTCTTACTGCTTCCCAATTATTAAATAATTGTGGAAGATTCTTATTCTTTTGAAAGGTGGAAGTGGAAAGAAAATATTCCTTAAGAAGGGATAGGTTATAGAATGTGCCATATGTTGATAAATAAACAAAATATAATAAATCCAAGAAGGAATGAAATTCCAGAAAAGGAAGAGATAAATTTAGTTGATGATGACTAATGATGAGAAATTTTTAGAAGAGGAAGATGAGAAGAATGCAATGATCTTAGAAAGATCCTTGGAGAAAGAATTGGGTTGTAGAACCCAATGAATAAGTAGGGATTAATGAAAAGTCCATTCGGATAGCGGGAATAGACGAATATTAGTAAATCAAAATTTCGAGGACGAAATTCTTAGAAGAAGGGGTGAATGTAATATCCTGAATATTTATGCGATGCTAAATCAGGATACTAAAAGATTACCACGAGAAAGTTATGCAATGAGTGCGTTAAAGAGTATATAATACTCGAAGTATTACAAGTTTAAGTGAAGTTAATGAAATAAAATCTACACTAAGGTGATGCGTTGAGTTATTCAACGATAATTGTGAAGGAGATTTAGTGGAAAACCGAGTAAGGGAGGTTTCGTTGATTCCGAGAACGGAATCCTTATAAGGAGGGAAGGATGTGACAACCCGGATTTTCAAAGAATTATTAGATAAGAATTTAATAAATAAAATTCTTATTACGTGACGTTTTGAGTTTAAGTATGTGTATATATGTGTTTCATATTATGAAATTGTGATTTGGTGTGCAGAGGAATATATATATATATTCTTATATTGGACAAATGATGTTTAATGGTAAATTAAACATTGCTGATAGTAAATAAAATTGTTATGAAAAGGATATTAACTGAATGTTATTAAGTTGAGATTATATTATGAAATAATATAATTTAATTATTATGCCTTGTTAGCAATAAAAATTGTTATGGGTTATATTTCATAATAATGTGAATAATTCACTTAATTAAAATAGTGATTTAATGTAAATATATATTTATTTTAATAGAATAAATATTTGATGAAATTATTTAGGTATGATGATATTGAGTAATTGATGATAAACAATTTTATCGTCGGTGCGTATTTTTGTTACGCTAATAGAATGGTAATATTTTAATTTAATTAAATAATTAAATTAGAGGAATAATGATTTATTAAATGAAATTATAATTATAATTGTCTAATTTGAGATTATAAATTTTGTTAATAAGTTTAATTAGACTTATTAATATAATACGTTTATTAAATTAAAGTGTGACAATATATATATCTTATAATAAAAGATTATTAAAATAAGCTAAAAAGGAAGTTTTTGGGTTCTAGCCAAACGAGGCATAGAGACCCTTTGTTTTCCCTAACAGTTGGTAACTCCCAACTAAATATTACGTGAGTTTCATCAGTTAGAGTTGGGAAAGCCAAAGAGCAGAGATGAGGAAGAGAGAAAATTGAGAGAATTCTTGGGAAATTGAGGAAAAATTCTAGTAATCAAGAGGAAGAAGGAGATTAATCAAACTCTCCTAATCATCTAACCTATTCTAGTGAAGAAATCAAAGGTATAAATTACTCTAAACCTTAGTTTTCTTTTCTTTTGAAGTTTCTTTTGTAAATTGGGTTATGATGAAGAATTTATGAATATGTTGGTTGTTTATGTTAGTGAGGGTGTTCAAATCGTTTTATGTTGTTTATAATTGGGTTTTTAGTCATCAAATCCATGAAAAGATGTTTAAAATAAAGAAATTTGAGTTTTGTTGTAATATGTATATTTTGGTCTATTTTAAAATTAAAATTAGTTAGGAATTCATGTTGTAATCTATAAATTGATGATGAATATTGTTAATACGTTAAGGAACGAAAAGAATGCAAGTTGAATGAATCAATTTGGTTCATAAACAAATTCGTGAGAATTGGATTCGCTAAAGGTGTCAAATGTGAAAATTAGTATCAATATGGAATTTGAATCCTTAATTTGGGTTATTTGATGTTTCTAAGGTGTTAAAAAGTATTTGTGGATGCTAGTTTTGGTGTGTATTAAGTTTAGAACCTCTGGTATGATTAATCTAAACTCTGATTGATGAATCAATGAGTTTTGGCCTGAAAATTTCATGAATCGCGAACTACAGGAACAGTCAGTCTAGTCTACCGCCCCGGCGGTAGAAATGAGCTGAGTTCACCGCCCCGGCGGTGTCGTCGCCCCGACGACAAATGTGAACTATAATCCTCGCCCCGGCGGCAGCCTCGCCCCGGCGGTAACTTTGTAAAGGAAACCACCGCCCCGGCGGTGGAACAGGAAAAAAAAATTTCTTTTTCTTTGTGGCTATGCTATGTTACCATATGCATGTTCAAGCTTGGATTAATGTATTTAACGAATGCTAAGATATTGTGATGAACGTTAGAATATACCCATTTATTTTCAGACGACAATTAGAATATTAAAATTAGATTGGAAGTGAGTGAATCCTGAAGTGTTGTAGCAAGCCAAAGATTAGATTATGTAGTGTTAATAAACGTTATACGTCTAATGTAAAGACGAGTTTAAGACTTAACTAAATGTTAAGTGTCGATTAAAGTGAGACGCAATAAAATGAAGGTTTACAAAGAGAACTTAATTTCTAAGTTGAGAATTGTATAGAGAATAAAAATGAAGGATTATGAAATGTAGAGTAGAGTAATACTGAGTATTGCTATGTGGCTAATAAATATTGTGCATGATTATATGTCGTGTAGGATGCGTGAAATGCAGATAAGTATAAGCTGGTTATGGTAATTGATAATCTACAAACCAGGCAAGTCTTTCAGTTCCTATTTGCTATGTGAACTTGATGTTAAATTGTGTAATTTATTTTGAAATCACATGACGAATTGCATACATTACCAGCATGAGATGTTATAGTCAACTTATGACTAATGATTAAATTGAGAATGTTGGTTGAGTAAGGAACTCAATCTTTATACTTGTTACGTGAATTATTGAATGTATGTTAAACTACTATAATGATTATGAGATGTATGTTGAGCATGTTATTATGTGTTACATGATGCATGCAAACTGTTAGATATGCTGAGCTGTTGAGCTCATTCTTGCAAATAACCATTTTTGCAGGTTAGGTATCCAAGGTAACGTTATGTGCTGCTTGAAAAGCATAGATCACTACTAGAAAAATAAGAATACGTGATGGAACTTTGCGACAGTTTTTAAAAACAATCACAAAAGATAATAATTTGTGATGAACTTTTTAAGCAATCACAAAATAGTAATATATATGATGGCTCTTAGTGATGGCTAATTTTGCCATCAATGTATTATAATTGTGATGACCATGTCAATCACCAAATTTTTCACGCAAAATAAATTTTCTTTTTGTGACGCACTAAGCCATCACTTATAGATATACCCTTTTCGTGATTGCATTTAAGCTATCACCAATATTTTAATGAAAAAATAATTAAAACAATATTTTATGACGATCATAACAATCACTAAAAAAGATAGATTTTTGTGACGACTTTTATTTGCAATTACAAAAAGAAGGTATTTTGTGATGGAATTTTCAAGCCATCACAAAATAATAAAATATATGATGGCTCTCAGTGATGACTAATTTTACTATCATTATAGAGTATTTGTGACTGTCATTGCAATCACCAAATCTTATGTGGGACTAATTTTGTTTAGTAAGTCAACTCACATATGTTTCCTTTTATATTTTGTTTTAAAATTATAATCATAATTTGGGCTTTGGTGTAGTGGTAATACTTGTTATTTAGTTTGCAAATGGGGGGAGGGTTTGAATCTTATAAATATCATTTGATACAGTTAATATATTAAAATAAATTGTTCATAAAAAGAGATTCACGTTCTTACATTTGATTCCTAAAGTCATGTGTTTTGTGTGATGGCTCTGACAATCACAATAGATTACGTGCTAATGTGATTGAATTAATCATCACAAAAGCATTAAGCGTTTGTGTGATTGTCAAAACCATCACAAAAAGGCTTTCATTATGGGAGTATACAAGATGGCCTTCATGACGGCTAAAGTCATCACAAAAACCTTTTGTGATGATTTTTTGAATTTATATGATGGAATTGAGCCATCACAAAAGGCCATTTTTTTGGTAGTGGATCAAAGTGAAGCATGGAGATTAAATGATTTTAGTTGGTGTGGTTATGTTAAACCATATCTAAGTGTTTGATAAATGTACTTGATGATTTAAAATGTGTAATTTACAATGAGTTGTAAGATTTTATTGTTTGATGTGAAGTTATATTATTATACATGTAAGAATAACGATCTGAGATGTAAGGTTTCGATTCGAAATAATGATGAAGTGAATCAATGAATGAATATAATTCTAGAATGTGTATTGCTAAAGGTTATGATTCAGGGAAAGATGAGAAAGAAAATTGAAGAGTTTAAAATTATTCCGCATTTTATGAAGTATAACATTGAATAATGTTGTAAAGTCAGAATGAAGATATATTGTTATCGACCGATGTGGAGAGTTAGATTGTTAAAATTTTGGGGTCGTTACAGTTGGTATCAGAGCTGATAGGTTAGAAACCTTAGGTAGGAGTACCTTAGGCTATAACCTTAGAGAAGAGAGGTGAAGGTGATAGAGTTTAAAGAATAGTAAGTTAAGTATGATTATGGTGCAATCGTATTCTTTAACGGTTGATGTATGGTATCTGGGCTAAACAATTCTTTCAGAGAGCGGAGGTTGATACGAACTCACAACCGATCTAACTCGCTGTGCAAGACAGTGTAGACGAGACGGGAACTAGTTTGTTGGTTGTTTGTGGGAAACCACTCAAGTGCTATACTGAACACTGTTAGAGACTTGAGGTGTACCGAGTATAAAATTATGGATGCGTATGATTAAGAAGTGATTCTTTTTATATTGGTGGATGCATGAGATGAGCTAAGACCTAGAAACGTTACAAAAGAAGACGCGAATGATGCGAAGTAAACTCGAATAAAATATTGAATAATATGAATGAAGTTAGAGATTCTTAAAGAAAGAATTGATATATAAAGAAGGAGATTCAAAGAAGAATCTTGAAGAGTTATATAAGATGAGAACCAGGAGTTACCTGACTCCAGTAATAAAGATGGTGTTAATAAATAGACGATATCTATAAGATGAGAATGGTATAATGATACGAATGGACTCAAATAGAGTTTAGAAAATTCATGTGAGACAAGATTATGGTAAAATTATTAGGTTCAAATAAGAACCTGAAGAGCTAAAAGAACAGGGAACGCCTGAGTTGATTAATCATAAGATAACATGATTAAAGAGAAGAATAAAGAAGATCGTAGGATGAGACGATCATGAGATAAGAAAGAATCGTAAGAAGAGTTGATGATGGAATGAGATCACGACGTGATCTGCTAAAGTTATAAAATGTTAGAGGATCTTAAATAATTGAATAGTTGTAGCATGACTCTATAAGAGATGGTACTATGAAATAGTACGAGGTAAACTCACGAGGACTTATGGATGATGGAATACGAGAAATTCGTATCAAACAAAGAGTTAAGTTAAAAGCAAGATGAAATTAGATGAGATTTCAATTGAGGACTCATGTTAGTGGCTGAATTGTACAATTCATGGTATGAGACGGGAATTTGTGCTTGGTTTGAAAACTACTTAGCTTCCTATATTAATATAGTGGTTAAGTTGAACAAATCCTGGTATGGGACGGGATTTGTCCATGGTTTAACAACCGCTCAGCTTCCTATATTGATTAGTGGTCGAGTTGGTTCGACAACCACTTAGCTTCCTATATTGATAATCATTGAAATATTGGTGTCGCACTATCTATATACATATGACGAGAAGGTGATTAATTCTTTTCTCATATTTATATTTGATAGTTAGAGAATATTTAAGATTAGGTACGGTTCTTAAACTTATACGTATGGTAAGTCCGTGACTCATAATCGTATGGTGGAACCCCTCAGCGAATGGACGATTTTGGTCTGACTAGGATAAGTTCCTAAAACCATATGATTATGGTAAGTTCCTGAACTTCTAAAGTGTGGTAAGTTTGATGAACTATATTGGGTATAAAAAAGTTATGTTATAGATAACATTGATGATATTGAAGAATGATAGAATGATTGAGTAATGAAGCAATGGAGTAAAGATTGAAGTTGATGGAGGAGAATTGGATATTCTGAATCTTCTAGCTATGCTAGATTTTTGAAATTTATTGACATCGTGTTGATATTCGCAATTTGTATTCTCAAAAATATATTGGGTCAATGTTTGAACCAATAAGTTTTAAAATGTGCTATTATTCGTATGTCTATGCTAATTGATTCAGCTAGATAAAAATGATTTGAAATTATCAAAATGTATTTTGAACGATGGAGTCATCAATGCAATCGAACCTAGTGTTAGATGTGATCGAAGTATCGTCAGCCCACTATGGTATGAGGTAGTATGACAAAGTCCTAAAATGACGGCATCCTCAACGTACTATTAAACGGTATGGTATCATGACGTCATAAAAGAATTTTATTCTTCTGTTAAGATATGTCAATTGAGTTTGGCTAAAAATGTTTTGACTAATATCCGAATTATTGTTCAAGGTCTATGCTAATTGATTCGGCTAGACAACTATTGAAAGGTGTTTATGAAGTTCAAGAATTTTTTTTGAGATTTTATGTCAAACCAATTTATTCTGGTGCGAAATTCGTATTAAGTCTGAGGTGAACCAACCTATAATGGGGGCTACGCAATAGCGTTAATATGTATGTGCACAATACATAGTACGAAGGGCTGATCACCTGGAGTACGAGAAGAGATGGTCCATAGTCTTTTGACTGTTAAAGGTTACAGTAGAAAAATCTGTTAACCTAGGACAAGGTTCAAGTCTTTACGACTCCTCAGTATGATATTTAAAGTTTTTGAATGAATCTTTTAAAATTCCTGAGCTACTCTTACTACTTCCCAATTATTAAACAATTGTGGAAGATTCTTATTCTTTTGAAAGGTGGAAGTGGAAAGAAAATATTCTTTAAGAAGGGATAGGTTATATAATGTGCCATATGTTGATAAATAAACAAAATATAATAAATCCAAGAAGGAATGAAATTCCAGAAAAGGAAGAGATAAATTTAGTTGATGATGACTAATGATGAGAAATTTTTAGAAGAGGAAGATAAGAAGAATGCAATGATCTTAGAAAGATCCTTGGAGAAAGAATTAGGTTGTAGAACCCAATGAATAAGTAGGGATTAATGTAAAGTCCATTCGGATAGCGGGAAGAGACGAATATTAGTAAATCAAAATTTTGAGGACGAAATTCTTAGAAGAAGGGGTGAATGTAATATCCTGAATATTTATGCGATGCTAAATCAGGATACTAAATGATTACAACGAGTATGTCATGCAATGAGTGCGTTAAAAGGTATATAATACTCGAAGTATTATAAGTTTAAGTGAAGTTAATGAAATAAAATCTACACTAAGGTGATGCGTTGAGTTATTCAACGATAATTGTGAAGGAGATTTAGTGGAAAACCGAGTAAGGGAGGTTTCGTTGATTCCGAGGACGGAATCCTTATAAGGAGGGAAGGATGTGACAACCCGAATTTTTAAAGAATTATTAAATAAGAATTTAAGAAATAAAATTATTATTACGCGACGTTTTGAGTTTGAGTATGTATATATATGTGTTTCATATTATGAAATTGTGATTTGGTGTGAAGAGGAATATATATATATATATATATATATATATATATATATATATATATTCCTATATTGGAGAAATGATGTTTAATGGTAAATTAAACATTGCTGATAGTAAATGAAATTGTTATGAAAAGGATATTAACTGCATGTTATTAAGTTGAGATTATATTATGAAATAATACAATTTAATTATTATGCCTTGTTAGCAATAAAAATTGTTATGGGTTATATTTCATAATAATGTGAATAATTCACTTAATTAAAATAGTAAATTAATGTAAATATATATTTATTTTAATCGAATAAATATTTGATGAAATTATTTAGGTATGATGATATTGAGTAATTGATGATAAACAATTTTATCGTCGGTGCGTATTTTTGTTACGCTAATAGAATTGTAATATTTTAATTTAATTAAATAATTAAATTAGAGGAATAATGATTTATTAAATGAAATTATAATTATAATTGTCTAATTTGAGATTATAAATTTTGTTAATAAGTTTAATTAGACTTATTAATATAATAAGTTTATTAAATTAAAGTGTGACAATATATATATCTTATAATAAAAGATTATTAAAATAAGCTAAAAAGGGAGTTTTTGGGTTCTAGCCAAACGAGGCATAGAGACCCTTTGTTTTCCCTAACTGCTGGTAACTCCCAACTAAATATTACGTGAGTTTCATTAGTTAGAGTTGGGAAAGCCAAAGAGCAGAGATGAGGAAGAGAGAAAATTGAGAGAATTCTTGGGAAATTGAGGAGAAATTCTAGTAATCAAGAGGAAGAAGGAGATTAATCAAACTCTCCTAATCATCTAACCTATTATATTGAAGAAATCAAAGGTATAAATTACTCTAAACCTTAGTTTTCTTTTCTTTTGAAGTTTCTTTTGTAAATTGGGTTATGATGAAGAATTTATGAATATGTTGGTTGTTTATGTTAGTGAGGGTGTTCAAATCGTTTTATGTTGTTTATAATTGGGTTTTTAGCCATCAAATCCATGAAAAGATGTTTAAAATAAAGAAATTTGAGTTTTGTTGTAATATGTATATTTTGGTCTATTTTGAAATTAAAATTAGTTAGGAATTCATGTTGTAATATGTAAATTGATGATGAATATTGTTAATACATTAAGGAAAGAAAAGAATGCAAGTTGAATGAATCAATTTGGTTCATAAACAAATTCGTGAGAGTTGGATTCGCTAAAGGTGTCAAATGTGAAAATTAGTATCAATATGGAATTTGAATCCTTAATTTGGGTTATTTGATGTTTCTAAGGTGTTAAAAAGTATTTGTGGATGCTAGTTTTGGTGTGTATTAAGTTTAGAACCTCTGGGTATGATTCATCTAAACTCTGATTGATGAATCAATGAGTTTTGGCCTGACAATTTCATGAATCGCGAACTGCAGGAACAGTCAGTCGAGTCTACCGCCCCGGCGGTTGAAATGAGCTGAGTTCACCGCCCCGGCGGTGTCATCGCCCCGGCGGTAACTTTGTAAAGGAAACCACCGCCCCGGCGGTGGAACAGGAAAAAAAAAATTTCTTTTTCTTTGTGGCTATGCTATGTTACCATATGCATGTTCAAGCTTGGATTAATGTATTTAATGAATGCTAAGATATTGTGATGAACATTAGAATATACCCATTTATTTTCAGACGACAATTAGAATATTAAAATTAGATTGGATGTGAGTGAATCCTGAAGTGTTGTAGCAAGCCAAAGATTAGATTATGTAGTGTTAATAAACGTTATACGTCTAATGCAAAGAAGAGTTTAAGACTTAACTAAATGTTAAGTGTCGATTAAAGTGAGATGCAATAAAATGAAGGTTTACAAAGAGAACTTAATTTCTAAGTTGAGAATTGTATAGAGAATAAAAATGAAGGATTATAAAATATAGTGTAGAGTAATACTGAGTATTGCTATGTGGCTAATAAATATTGTGCATGATTATATGTCGTGTAGGATGCGCGAAATGCAGATAAGTATAAGCTGGTTATGGTAATTGATAATTTACAAACCAGGCAAGTCTTTCAGTTCCTATTTGCTATGTGAACTTGATGTTAAATTGTGTAATTTATTTTGAAATCATATGACGAATTGCATACATTGCCAGCATGAGATGTTATAGTCAACTTATGACTAATGATTGAATTGAGAATGTTGGTTGAGTAAGGAACTCAATCTTTATACTTGTTACGTGAATTATTGAATGTATGTTAAACTACTATAATGATTATGAGATGTATGTTGAGCATGTTATTATGTGTTACGTGATGCATGCAAACTGTTAGATATGCTGAGCTGTTGAGCTCATTCTTGCAAATAACCATTTTTGCAGGTTAAGGATCCAAGGTAACGTTATGTGCTGCTTGAAAAGCATAGATCAAAGTGAAGCATGGAGATTAAATAATTTTAGTTGGTGTGGTTATGTTAAACCATATCTAAGTGTTTGATAAATGTACTTGATGATTTAAAATGTGTAATTTACAATGAGTTGTAAAATTTTATTATTTGATGTGAAGTTATATTATCATACATGTAAGAATAACGATCTGAGATGTAAGGTTTCGATTCGAAATAATGATGAAGTGAATCAAGGAATGAATATGATTCTAGAATGTGTATTCCTAAAGGTTATGATTCAGGGAAAGATGAGAAAGAAAACTGAAGAGTTTAAAATTATTCAGCATTTTATGAAGTATAACATTGAATAATGTTGTAAAGTCAGAATGAAGATGTATTGTTATCGACCGATGTGGAGAGTTAGATTGTTAAAATTTTGGGGTCGTTACAGTCATGACCTTTTAGGTGAGCCTGTGGTGGACTAAGATGACCCAAGAAGATAATATTGGCCCAGTACTTTAAGGCATTGTGTGGATGGATTTGATTCGATTCGGACTTGGGATTTGACCCAAGATTTATTCTGGACTCGGGATTTGACCCTGGTTGTTACAACGTGTCTAACAGCAACAACTAGTTTTTTAAAAGTGATGGGTCAAAGTTGTAGGTGGAGTTACAGGCTGATGTGACAGGCTAAACAAAAGAAAGCTGATACCTAAACTCAAAATGTCCACATCAAGTATCTCAGAACTCCTTAACTGTAGAAATCTCCATTTATGTCACCTTTGATGAGGATGATCAAGACAAACCAGAAAAATCAACTCAACCAGAAGAGATCGTAGAGTTGGAACCTCAGATCGCTGAGCAGGAGAATCCTACTGTGACGCCCCCAAATCTGGGTACCTCAAACCCGAATCCGGTGCTCCACAGTACATCCCATTCCATACAACATAATAGACATGAATGTAATTACTATATTATTACAACACGTCTTACTCTCAATCCTAGGTTTTATTACCATAACATCATTCCAAATACATAATAGGTCTTAATATTACATCATTACTATAATAAATAAACTACGACGCCATCTAAATGTTCATCTTGCCCTTCCCTTGTCCTTACTAGAACCTTCGACCTGCTCGGCCTTAGCGGTAATGTTTAATATAAAGCAAGAATGAGCATTCAATTGCCCAGCAAGTATAACAGTTGAATAACAACAATATCAATAATCATACCACTTCTTTACTCTACAACTGGAACAAGAATAATACTTTGCTTTTGTTTTAAAAATATATTTTTGAAACGACATTGAGTGGTCACAAGACCTTGAGCTTTCTTTTGTTTTCTTGAAAAGGTACACATCAATATAACTGTAAACCGTCTTACTTACGAGCACTTCTAGGTGATCAGCATATTGTACTCTATGTTGATCAACACTTTAGCTGGAAACGACTATATACGTTTATTTAGGCGCTCGATTCCTGGTCAGAATAACTGACTAAAAACTGCCCCAAATATTAGGGTTGTTCATCTCATTCATGTCTCGGAATCCTAACCAAAATAATTCGGTTGGATAACTCTACTTAATCATAATTAACATTTCAAGGATTTATTATCAAATCAATAAAACATTTCAATATCTATCTAGCCAAAACAAATGGCATCGACGTTCTCTATAACAGTTCATATATATGTGAACTTGAAAGCTTCAACAATTTATGTCATAACATAGCTCGAATACTTGTGCAAATACTGAAGGATTTACATAAGTAAGGAATTCACACAACTATATATGTATTGCGTAAATCGGAACTTCAAACATCGCATGAGAGTCATGAGATTATAAAATCAAATGAATCACATAAACTTGCCCAACACAAGGGTTAGACACGCGTTAGAAAACTTGCCTTAAGCGCTTGCTACTATTTGACATTAATCGTCCTTCAAATGTCCTACACATTTAAGTACATAGCCACATACTAATTAGACACACAATTAATGCCAAAGATTGGTTTACATTACTCTATAATGTTTTATTCTAATTATAAATATAATATCAAATAAGGTTATACACACTTGATACGATGTTACGACGTTTGCGCAACGCACGCCCAATTCGTCTCTTATGTATAAGTTTAGCATGTTCATACAATTGTCTAATTCATCATTGATTAATGCTAAGAGTCATTATAAACCATAATGTATAAGTTTTAGAACTTAGAACAACATCTTTTAGCGTCGGAAGCATTACACGTTACATACGTGCATGTACGACATCATCCATTTGCCTTCTAATGCACAATAGTCCTAAAAATGGCCAATTTAGAAATTGATCAAATCTAAAATTACCAATTCTATATAATAGAAATTGTAGGTCTAATTCTTAGCTTTTCGGATCATCTTGAATCATCCAAAACAGAGTTCGTATGAGAAAGTTATGTTTAGTTTACTAAAGCATGTCGAAGTTGTCTAGCCAACTGTTGCTCTAGCGCGGGGCGCACCCATAACCTTATAGTGGGCGTGGGATGCGCCCAACCGGCAGAGTTTTAGTTGCTCATCATCCAGCATGCTCTGTTTTTGCTAATATACTCCGAAGCTCATAACTTATTCATTTTAAGTCGGAATTAGGCCATTCTGGAGGGTATGGAAAGCTTATAACATGAACTACAAAACCCTCATGGATTCATAATCTTATAGACTCTTTGATAAATTGAAATAGTGGCTCCTAAGAGCCTAGTCCAATTAATTTTCAGCGAAACTCAGAGTTAGGCCAATTCATTCTTCCTATTTGTGTCTTAGCTATTATATAACAAGTCAATATGACTTAACACATGCTTCTATTACTAAGCTAGCAACATAACATCCTTTCATCAATTAATCAACACCTAGTTCTCAAGTTCTTAAAGAAATTCTTCTCTTGGGCATTAAACCAAACGGTTTGTGGGCATAGCCTTAGAGTTAGAACTCATAGCTTTGCCAATACATGGCTACCTCAGATTTCACATTGAAATCATTTCTCATAGCTTCTGGACATATACTAACATTGCACAACTAATTCATACCACCGGACAAAGTGATTACGTTATTAGCAAAACATGATTGTCCATAAAGTCCATCACAGTCCATTTCTTTATTCCTTATGCAAATGTTCTGATTCTCATTCATTTTTCCACTTTCATATATCATTAACAAGGTTTCTACATAGTTAATAATATTCATACACGTTCATGATCAACCAAGAAATTTCGGCAACATCTCCAACAAGCAATCATAGCAAAATTAGAAACTTGGAAATATTATGGAAATTAGCTAGGCTCTATATTGCTTACCTCTTGAAGCTTCTTCTAGGTTGCTAATTGGATTCATACCAGCTGTTACAACAATCCTTCTTCTTCCTCAAACCACCCGTGAACTCACTTCTCACTCTTCTCTCAAATTTTCAGTTTCTTGACTTAACAAAAATCAAAGGAATGAATGAATGACAAGGGAGGAGTATTTATAGAGGGATGAACTGAGCTCTTTTGGGTGGGTAGAGGGAGATGAGCATACCACACATGGAAGCTCCCCATGGCTGGGAGAGTGAGCTTTGCTCCTCTCTATGCTTGGGTAATCCCCCTCCCTTCTCACCATTTGTTCTTCCTTCTGTCTCCTCTACCAAATGCATAATTGCTTCTCCCCAAATGCATCCACCTCCTTGATTCTCTTCTCCCTCTCATTCTTCTTCTCCCATACTCTTCTCCTTCCTTCAAATGTTCAGCTGATTCTATAACCCATTTCCCTCATGGGTCATGGGTTGTGGGTGTATGTCATGGATTCGACCCGTGGGTCTTGGGCTACTATTTGGGCCACTATTCATAATCTATTGGGCTTCAAATCACCAATGCAATTAGGCTTCTAATAAAAATTCAATTGGGCTCAAATAAAATCCCACACTTGGATTACTAACCCCTCTTCATTAACGCTTTGACGAAATTATGAAAAGTCGTAAAATCAAAAAAGGCGTCTTTTGCGTAAATAGTATTTTAGCGTTATTCCTCTAAATGATTTAATCAATACCATGGAATAATAACACTCAAAAATTATCACATACACGTCATAGGTTATAATAAAATCTTCAAACATATAACACAGAATAATATTACTAAAAGTTCAATTTATTCTATAAAATTCATAAGCTCGAATTACAAAGCTACCCACGATTCATGGTCGTTACATCATCCCCCCTTATAAGAATCCTGTCCCGAGAATTACGACATAAGGTTAAACAAAAAGATGGGGATAATTCTTTTTCATCTTCTCCTCGAGTTCCCACGCCGCTTCTTCGACGTTGTGGTTCCTCCATACTACCTTCATAGAATATATTGGCTTACTTCGTAAGACTTGCTCTTTCCTATCAGTTATCTGAATACGAATTTCTTCATTTGTTAAGTCTTTCTTAACCTGAATAGGTTCATACTCTATCATATATTTATAGTCGTGCTTATAAGGTCGTAGTACCGACACGTGAAACACGTTATGGATGTGTTCTAACTCAGGAGGTAAAGCTACCTCGTAAGTCACTTCTCCTACCCTTCTCAATACTTTAAACAGTCCTATAAACCTCAGACTCAACTTCCCTTTCTTCCCGAAATGTATCTTCCCCTTCAAGGGAGACACCTTCAAAAATACGTAACTACCGACGTCGAAGTCTCTTTTATGGCGATGTTGACCCGCATACTTCTTTTGTCGGTAAGAATTAATTCATGAAAACATGCTTTAGAATTGAGTTCTTAGTTTTACAGAGCTTTATTTCATGTATGGCATATTTGTATGAAAATTGATGCTCTAATTGGTTATTAATCGGTAAATTGATAATTGTTTATGATTATTTGATGAAAAACATGAGTTATGCAAAAAGAATTGTTTTAATTGGTTGAAAAATGAATTTATAGAGTTTAATTTCATGAGAATGGTTAAAACTTGAATATTTGGTTTTAACAGTGAATTTTTGGTTTTAAACTAGTTGTTTATGTGTTAGAATGATTAAAATGTTTACAGAACATGTTAGGTAAATGTTTTATATCATATATGATGTCTGGGTATGTTTAATTTGTATTCTGGATGGTAGAATTCGGAAAATTTGGCCAAATTTGGCCTAAGCTTTCACTGGTTCGCGACTGTAGGAGACGACTGTCGAGTCTCTCGCCCCGGCGAGAGAAATGAACTGTAAATTCTCGCCCCGGCGAGAGCTCGTTGTCGACGCCGATTTCTCTCCTCTTCTGATTTTTTAGCCTTTTTTATTAGATGATTTTGGGAAAAGATCGGCATTGATGTCGACGGGGTTTTGGAAAGATCGTTTTTTATGATGAGCCAATTAACCAGAGTCGCCAGTTGGTATATTTGAAATGGATGTACCAACTCATCCGAATTTTCGTTTTTTATAAATCGATGGCTCATATGTGACTCCGAATTAATTGGTCTGCGAATCGAGATTCATAGAGTTCGGGGGCTTGCTTAAGCGAGGGGAAGGTGTTAGGCATCCCCCGTCTTCCGTGAAACACGGTTACCGCAACCTTGATACTTTCCTATCCCTTAATTCATGAAATGTGTGCGTGTGTGTGTGTGTGCCTAATGAACTGTTGTGGTGAGTTTTGTATAAAAGGAATTCTTTTTTTTTTTTGTGTTTTATGAAAGAGACGTGTTTTATTTTGAGAATGCCTTAGAATGTCGTTTGGCCTATTCGAGAAAGCTTTTATTTCTCTATGAGAAAAGATTTGATTTTAGTTGGCAAAAGCTATGAGATTAAGTGTTGTTTTGACAAAACATGAATTTTCCTAAACCTTAACCAAAATAGGAATCGAGATTTATACGTTGCTTTCATAAATGATGGGCAATTTCTAGGATCTCTTTCGCCCTATGTATCAAGGTTTAGTGAAACGTTTATTTCATTCATAAAGCCATTTTTGGTGATGTTTGAAAATAATTTCCTTTGGCCTTCTCGTAAAATAGGAATTGACTTTCATTAGCACTTCCAATTCTTAGCCTCGTGATGCTAATATCCTACTTTGATTGATTTTAGCAAAATCTTTATTGTTTTGGCTTTGAAATCATTTTGGTGTCACGAAATCCAATCAAAGCATAATACGCGTCGGGGCTATCCATGGGCATGTAAGCCATCAAAGCATCCCCGAACGCCAACAATCACATGTTTCACTACTACGAGGCCTTAAATCCGATTCTCGCCTTAGCGTCGTTTTAAGGCCCGACGATTACATGTTACAAAAAACGAGTACTTTGAATCTATTACATATGTCAACACGTCCATCATCGGATTTGGACCACGGGGTCGCGTTCCTAGGCTCACACCCGATATTGCTACATGCCCACAAAATAAATACTACAAAACCAACCAACACGGAATTGCCTATTATACCATGATATCCGAAAATAACAATCTAAATAAATTACATCCAATAAATCATCACAAACAAGCTAGAAATTTCACCACTTGGATATCCTCGGGTTATTAGGAAGAATTTTGTTCCGATGGAACCCTCACTAATAATCCCTAATCCATGATTGTTCAACAAGATACATGAAAATTACATTTAATTTAACCAAACAATATGATATAAATTGCTAGAACAAAGGGATTTTCACCTTGCAAATGATCTCAAATGGATGTGGACTTGTGTATTTGAATAGGATAAAGAATGTATTTGATACAATCAAAATCAAAAGAACAAAAATCCTCTCTTTTTTTCTCTCTTTTCTTCCTATTTGGTTGCAAAATTTTCTCTTTTTCCTCTCTATTTCCGTGCTCTTTGCTGCTGGACTCTTCTTCTTCTCTCAAATTCTTTCAACCTTCAACCTCCTGTATGCTGCAACGAAACTGAGCTGAAATAGGCTGGCTGGCTGGCCGCCTGCCTTCCACTCACCTGATTTCGAGTTCCGTGTTTTCAAAAGGCGCACTATTTGGTCGCAGATCAATCCGCGGCTGGACGGTTTGACTTTCTCGATTTTTGTGCCACGCCTCGATTTTCGTGCCGTAGCGTCGGTTTTCACTGACAGGCTCGTATTTTGTAGTCCGGGAATTTCTGGGAGACGTGCCACCTCATTCGGGGATGCCCGTTTCGGACGGCCCTATTGTCACGTCAGCTTTGGTTGCCAATCATTGCGGTGGTGTTGGACGTTCGCACTTGTGCCCATTCCTTCGCTCCCGCAAGCCGGTTCAATTGACGATTTTGCCCTCCTATCATGGTTAGTACAGGGAACGCAAAAATTGGGTGTCTACAGCTGCCCCTCTTTATCATGTTTATGCAATGTTTAAATGAAATGAACAGGATAGAGAATAGACACTCGATGCATGAATGACAATGCACAAGGATGACAATACATACGTGATGCAACGCGTAAGATGCAATGGACTCAAAACATTCACAAAAGGATGTCGATGCGGATGATCATCTTGTCGGGGCCGGGTTTCGTCGCCGGTCACCCATCTCGTAATCGCCGGTCGATTGTCTCGTCGGGGCTGGGTATCGTCGCCGGTCACCCATCTCGTAACCCCCGGTTATCGTCGCCGGTTGGTTATCCTGTCGGAGCTGGTTTTCGTCGTCGGACATCCATCTCGTAATCGCCGGTTATAGTCGCCGGTCGATTGTCTCGTCGGGGCCAGATATCGTCGCCGGTCACCCATCTCGTAACCCCCGGTTATCGTCGCCGGTTGGTTATCCTGTCGGAGCCGGTTTTCGTCGCCGGACATCCATCTCGTAATCGCCGGTTATCGTCGCCGGTCGATTGTCTTGTCGGGGCCGGGTATCGTCGCCGGTCACCCATCTCGTAACCCCCGGGTATCGTCGCCGGTTGGTTATCTTGTCGGAGCCGGTTTTCATCGCCGGACATCCATCTCGTAATCGCCGGTTATCGTCGCCGGTCGATTGTCTCGTCGGGGCCGGGTATCGTCGCCGGTCACCCATCTCGTAACCCCCGGGTATCGTCGCCGGTTGGTTATCTTGTCGGAGCCGGTTTTCGTCGCCGGACATCCATCTCGTAATCGCCGGTTATCGTCGCCGGTCGATTGTCTCGTCGGGGCCGGGTATCATCGCCGGTCACCCATCTCGTAACCCCCGGGTATCGTCGCCGGTTGGTTATCTTGTCGGAGTCGGTTTTCGTCGCCGGACATCCATCTCGTAATCGCCGGTTATCGTCGCCGGTCGATTGTCTCGTCGGGGCTGGGTATCGTCGCCGGTCACCCATCTCGTAACCCCCAGTTATCGTCGCCGGTTGGTTATCTTGTCGGAGCCGGTTTTCGTCGCCGGACATCCATCTCGTAATCGCCGGTTATCGTTGCCGGTCTATTGTCTCGTCGGGGCCGGGTATCGTCGCCGGTCACCCATCTCGTAACCCCCGGGTATCGTCGCCGGTTGGTTATCTTGTCGGAGCCGGTTTTCGTCGTCGGACATCCATCTCGTAATCGCCGGTTATCGTCGCCGGTCGATTGTCTCGTCGGGGCCGGGTATCGTCGCCAGTCACCCATCTCGTAACCCCCGGGTATAGTCGCCGGTTGGTTATCTTGTCGGAGCCGATTTTTGTCGCCGGACATCCATCTCGTAATCGCCGGTTATCGTCGCCGGTCGATTGTCTCGTCGGGGCCGGGTATCGTCGCCGGTCAACCATCTCGTAACCCCCGGTTATCGTCGCCGGTTGGTTATCTTGTCGGAGCCGGTTTTCGTCGCCGGACATCCATCTCATAATCGCCGGTTATCGTCGCCGGTCGATTGTCTCGTCGGGGCCGGGTATCGTCGTCGGTCACCCGTCTTGTAATTTATTTTCACTAAACATATCAAACGGCTGCAAGGGAACCAGTGGGACCCACCAGGGCCAGCCGCAGATGGATCTGCGGCCAAGATCGAGATTCATAAACGGCTCGCCACTTCGAGATCTGTCACTTTCAACTTCGTACCCCACATAGATTCTTGCGATTTTGCTCGTTTGCAAGGGCCTTTTGCCCAGTTTTCCAACCTTTCTGCAAAAACTGCTCCGGTAAGATCGATCTACGCGCTACAGGTAACACTTTGACCGTTCACTTTTCAATTTCGTCAATGTTTTGCTATACATTTGGCTATTTACATGCTATAGATAGAAATGTATGCTTTACAATGCTATGCTATGCATTATCATATATACATGCTACGTATCAACTGTGTGAGTCATATTTTATGCTCATGATGCGGTCCCACATATTGTTGTTCCTTTTTTGAAAGAAAATCATGCATTATGGTACTTTACATGCTGTAATTACACATATGAATGCAACTTTGATCTGTTTGAGGCTTGGATTGATGGAAAACATGTTTGGCTTATGCCTGGGATGTCCATTTTACAGACGGAACTCTGCCGATTTTTTTTTTTTATAGTAAACATGTATCATGTTGCATTAATTCTACGATAAATATTGGAATATTTGTGGCATAATTAAAAAAGGGAACTTACCTTCCTCCTTGCCTGTTCTGTTCCAGCTATAGATCCCGATACTCCTAGCAGCTCCTCTGCGTCTCGGACATCAGGTGTTGGCCGACGTAGGGCTGCACCTGCCCCTGTTCTTCCTCGGACCCATTAGGCTCGCCGCTTGGCGGAGGCTGTCATCCGTCCCGATCATCCGAACGTTGAGGAGGCTGCTCCTCCGGAGGTCGTGGCAGAGGGGCCATCCTCCAGCACACCGGCTCCATCTACTCATCAGGCTCCTTCTGGCACCCCTGTGCAGATACCCGATCTTTTGGGTCGGGATCTCAGTCGTCACCCCTCGGCATCTCTTGTAGCTAATGAGGTATATTCAATTCCATTCTCATTTCATTCTCAATTTCTCAATTCTCCTTTTATCTGGACTGACCCATTGGTGATTGTCCTAGGTGCCCGAGTTTACTCAGCTGAGGGGTAACTGGTTCAACATATATTCCCTCTATACAGCTCTGCACAGTGAGTATCGGGCGGTGGTGGACTCTTGGGGCTTTCGTCACTTCTTCACCATCATTCCCCGCCAGTGCCCCTGGGTTACATTAGGGCCTTGTCCGAGCGCTGGTTCCACCAGACGCAGTCTCTTCACCTTCTTGACTGCGAGGTTGTGCTGACTCCTTGGGACTGGAGGTACATCACGGGCATTGAGTTCACTGGATCCCGCGTCCCTCTAGATCTTGATATCACTCCAGCGGAGGTCCGGGCTTTATTGGGCTTCGCCGCTGAGGACCGGGTCTTTAAGGCCCGTAGCATTCGGTCCGGTGCTTTGGCTGTCGATGCTGTCGGGGGTCTGTATGCACTGCCTATTCCAGTGGATCAGGGCACCCGGGACATTCTGCTACGACGCTTGTTCCTGACCATTATGAGGGGTTGTTTCCTAGGGAACAACTCCTCCACCATTCATTTCAGCGTCGTAGGGGCTGTCAGAGACGTGGACCGGATCAGCGACTATGATTGGGGGTCATTCACCTTTGCTTATTTCCTCCACGGTATGCGTCTACGCTCGGAGGGCCAGACAGATGCTTGGCTCGGATTCTATCACTTCCTGCTGGTGTGGTTTTTCTTCCTTTTTCTTATTGTATTTCCCGTCATTTCATTTCTCTTTTCTACTTTTGTTGGTTACTCATGCTCTGCCTTGTTCTGTTCAACAGTTCTGGGCCTACGAGCGTCTTCCCTGTCTGAGGCCCGTCACTACCCTCGGCTTGGATACCTATCCCCGGGGTCGGCGATGGCACCACAGCACCCTGGAGGAGGTCCCAGTGTCTGGTAGCTTTGCCCATTGCCGCATTCAGCTGGAGCTGATCACTGCTGCAGGGGTCGTCTGGAGGCCTTATCTTTCTGAGCATCTGGATGTGGGGTTCACAGATGGGTATCCTACCGGCCCGGAGTTCGCACTTTCCACCCGTCGCCTCACTTTGCAGAGTGTTGGAGGATGGGTGATGTACCTGGGGGAGCGCGCATTCAGATGCGTTACTAGAGAGATCCGTATCCCGCATTCCCTTCCTTTCACTACCTCCTGGCCGATGGATTCTCAGCCTTCAGAGATCATGCTTGCAGGGGAGGATGGTCGTATGTTTTCGACGGGTCCCAGTACGAGTGATGCTTTCCGTACTTGGTGGGTGCCCCGCACTATCGGTCCTCAGACCCGGGCCACATTTTTCCTCGGGGATATGGTCCCCGGCTCAGTGATGATGACGGACTGGGCAGCCTGCGTTCGGAGCCCTACCCATGCTGAGCAGATCGCCACTCTGACCCGTCAGGTAGACCAGTTGTCTCTATATCTTCGGGTGTTGGGCCGGACTCCAGAGGATGCTTATGCCTACGATCCCGACGGTACGGGTTATGATGCGGGCCCGAGCTCATCTGATGCCACAGCGCAGCCATATATCCCTGACATGAACTTTGGGCCTCCGACTTCGACGACCCCAGGGGATCAGTTCGAGGATCCCGCCTTCATAGATGAGATTGATTTTATTTAGATCAGGATAGGATAGGGCTTTTGTACCTGCACCTGTTTAGTTTTATTTTTTATTTTTTTCATTTTATGCACTATGTACTGAACTCATTTACTCATTTATGCACAGCTTTTATCTTTTATGTCTATGAAATTCATTCGTCTTATTATTATTTGTACGATGCATGCTTTTTATTTATGGATAGAAAATGACCCCTGCACAGTCTTTTTGATACTATTTTTTCACAGATGTCGTCCTCAGATGTCGTGGTACGTTTGGACTCCATTCCTCCTACAGGGTTGGTCGGCAGTCTCCTCCGTTGGTTGGACAGTTTATCGCCGGCCGACAGGGTTATCACAGATGGCCTTTTGGGACATTCTTGGTCTTTATTATCCTTTCAGGTGTCAGCGGGCTTTGTGGAGGGTATTCTGAGCTATTGGGCCCCTGCCCGTCAAGTGTTTAGGTTAGGAACAGTGGAGCTGGCCCCCACCCTCGAGGAGTATGCTCGCTTCACCGGCTTGCCTTTGGATGGCCCTTGTGCTAGGGTTACAGTTGGTTCCATGCGCCGTCAGTTTTTGACTTTCACCGGTTTACGGAGGGCTGTCTTGTTACCGGTGATCACATCAGACCATATGGTTCCCATTCAGTTCTTGATTGACCGATTCGGTTCACCCGATAGTTTTCGTCTTTTCTTCGGTGATTTTTCCGTGTCCGAGGAGCGCTGGGGTGCCTTGAGAGTAGACGTTCTAATGGCCTGTGTCGTCTCAGCTTTGTACTTGCCCGCAGGACCTGATCAGTTGGACATGCGGGTTGTCGCGACCGTTCGAGCCCTTCAGGAGGATCACACCATTCTCCCCATAATATTGGCGGATACCTACATGTCAGCCTCATATTGCCAGTCTTTTCGTGGCATAGTATTCAGAGGGAGCTCGACTTTGTTGTACGTGTGGTTCATGAGTCATCTCAGTCCCATTGGCCACTTCCGTCGCTAAAGGTTTTGCTTTAGCCATGACATAACCACGCAGTTTTCGTTTCGTCCCGTGAGCTGTACTGATGCGGCCTCCTGGACATCATTTTTGTCGGTCATTGAGGATCCCTTTCATCTATTGGTCTATTCGGGTTATTGCTCCTTTATGAGCTTCTTGACTCACGTGCCCGACCTGGATTTCATCCTCATTGCTGGCTTGAGGGGCGTGACGACTTATCATCCCTTGGCGGTTACAGGGCAGTTTGATCAGACACAGGATTTTCATCCTTTCACGGGTGCAGCCGCCTACCGATTCCTTATATCATCCCGGACAGAGAGGGAACTACTGCGGGTATACGATCTTTGGTCTCGTAGGATTTCCGCTGAATATAGTGAGGGTTTCCACCTCCAGACATTTGCTTACGTGCAGTGGTCGCGTGGAGACTTGGATCCGGCTGGTTTGAGTCGGACTGGGGCTCTTGATGACTTTGGAATGATTTCTCCAGAGGATACCACAGACCACTCCATCTCAGCTGATTCTGCCCCAAGTCGGGTTACTGAGGATACCCGACTCCGCCTGGCCTTGATTACTGCTAAGGCCGAGAGGGATGCCGCTCTTGTCGAGAGAGATGATGCCATTCGGGCTAGAGACGCTGCCATTACTGACAGAGAGGCCATTGTATTTCAGACCAGGGCAGTTGTAGATGCTCATTTTGGGACTGTCAGCCGAGCCACTGCTTTACTGGATCGTATTGATATGATGGGGCGGCAGATTGCAGGAGATGCTGATGCTTCAGATCTATCCACCACCTTGTCCATCCTGCTTCAGCTAGTTTCAGATTTGTAGATTATTTTATTTCCTGCATAGACTATGTTAGTTTCATCGGTTATCGAAAGAGAAATCTTGTAATAAAATGACTTATATAGACATGCATTTAAATTTAGTCATTTTCCCCTTTTGTCGTATCATTGCCTTTCATTGGATCCCCATTTTATCCAGTTGACCACGATTTTGACATTTCGCCTTCTTTCTCTTCTCAAGTCTTGATGGAGATTTGACAGATATTGCCGCACACCTTTTGATTTCATCGGATTGAATCTCAGATTTTGGATAACTGTTTGGTTGGATCAGAGTTATGTCCTTTGGGATGAAGCTGGTTAGGCAGCTGGTTTCGGGAAGGTTTTGAGGGTGTAGGAAGGTTTTATCTGGCTATCGAAAATTGGTTTTGGTTAGGGAAAGGATTATTTTTAAGGGATCGGACCGCGCCATGATGGCTGCCTACGTACCCCCACAAGTTGGGAGATCAGGTCCTACGTAGTTCGCTCCCAAAGAAAAGGGAAAACTGATGATTCAAGCATAGAACCGCTTCACCGAGTCAGAATTGAGGGGTTGTGGAAATACCTCACCATCCATTTCCTGCAACATGAGGGCCCCTCCGGATAGCACCTTCTTAATAACAAATGGTCCTTCCCAGTTCGAGGCGAACTTCCCCTTGGCTTCGTCTTGACAAGGCATGACTCTTTTTAGCACCAAATCATTTTCCTTGAACTTCCGAGGTCTTATCCTTTTGCATATGATCGAGAGATCCTTTGTTGATATAACTGACCGTGCCAAACAGCAGCCACCCTTCTTTCATCAATTAGGGCCAATTGGTCGTATCGACTTTGCATCCAATCCTCCTCGCTTATCTGAGCATCGATCACTATTCTGAGGGACGCCATTTCAACCTCAACTGGCAAAACGGCCTCCATTCCATATACCAAAGCGTAAGGGGTTGCCCCTGTAGAAGTACGCGTTGACGTTCGGTATGCCAGCAGGGCGAGGGGTAACAGATCAGGCCATCTCCGGTCATTAGCAGACATTTTTGCCATGATCTTCTTGATGTTCTTGTTTGCAGCCTCCACTGCCCCGTTCATCTTAGGACGGTAAATGACAGAATTGAGGTGTTTGATCTTAAACTGGTCGCACAATCCTTTCATGAGGGCGTTGTTCAAATTCTTGGCATTGTCGGAGACCAAGACCTCAGGTTGCCCGTATCGACAAATGACATTATTCCTGATGAAACCGACGATGACCTCCTGGGTTACTTGGGGAAAAAAGCTGTTTCTACCCATTTGGTGAAATAATCGATCATGACGAAAATGAATCGGTGTCCGTTGCTTGCTTTGGGCTCTATTGGTCCGATTACATCCATTCCCCACATTGAAAATGGCCACGGGGAGGTCATACAGTGCAGTTCATTGGGAGGCGTATGGATCACATTACCGTGCGCCTGGCATTGGTAACATCGTCTGACATGATCATCGCAGTCGGCTTTCATTGTTAACCAATAATGCCCTGTCCTCAAGATCTTTTTGGCCAGCATCGATCCGCTCATATGGGGCCCACACACTCCACCATGTATTTCATTCATAATCCTTTGGGCCTGTGTCTTATCTACGCATTGCAACAGTCCCAACCCAGCATCCCTCTTGTAGAGTGAATCCCCACTCAGGTAAAATTTCATCGCCAACTTTTGAATCCTCATCCTCTCAGCTCGGCTCGCCTGGTCGGGAATGGATCTATCCCTCAGGTACTCCCTTATGTCGTGATACCAGGGCTGCCTTGGCAATACCACCTCATCTGATAATACTGCCACATGTTCTTCATATGCCGGGGCATTCTGTACGGCTATCTCAATCTGTGGAATGTCTTTTCTTTTGATTATATAGATTAAGGAGGCCAGAGTTGCCAATGCATCTGCAAAATCATTTCGTCCCCGGGGAATATGGTGGAAAGCGATATCTTCGAACTCTTGCATCAACTGGGTAACACAGCGATGGTATGGAAGTAACCGAAGCTCTTTAGTGTTGTACTCCCCGATCGCCTGTCTGATTACCAATTCTGAATCCCCGAACACCGCTAGTCTCTTCACTCCCATGTCGCGGGCAAAGCGGAGTCCCAAGATACATCCCTCGTATTCAGCGGTGTTGTTCGAATTGCTGAATTTCAGTTTAGTGGCCATAGGGTATTTCTCTCCGGTGATAGAGACCAGGACCGCTCCGGCTCCTGCCCCCTCAGCATTCATGGCACCATCAAAATACAGCTTCCAAAACTGCCCCCCGTCATCACATTTTGATTGTGACACCCAAAATATATCTTCGCCCGGTAGAGGAGTTTCTAACGGTTCCATCCCTCCTGACGGGGTTTCCGCCAACTGATCTGCGATTCCCTGCCCTTTCATGGCTTTCTGAGTTACGTACACCATGTCGAACTGTTGTAAGATTAACTGCCATTTTGACAGTCGACAATTCAGCATGGGCCTTTCAAAAATATATTTAAGGGGATCCATTCTCGATATCAGGTACGTAGTATGCCCATGGAGGTAATACTGTAATCTCCCTGCGGCCCAGGCCAAAGCACAACAGGTCTTCTCGATGGGAGTGTAATTCTGTTCACATTGGCTAAATCTTTTGCTGAGGTAATAGATGGCCTGCTCTTGACCTGCCTCATTCTTCTGCCCCAGCATACATCCCATTGCGATGGCATTTACCGATATATACATAAACAGAGGGATCCCATCCTTCGGGGGTACCAGCACTGGTGCCTCCGTCAGCTGCTTTTTAATGGTCTGAAAAGCCTTCTGACATTGCTCATTCCATTATTGGGAAGCACCTTTTCTTAACAGTTTGAAAATTGGCTCACATGTAGTCGTCAAGTGGGATATAAAACGGCTGATGAAGTTTATCCTTCCGAGGAATCCTCTTATCTCCTTCTCTGTGTGAGGTGCCGGCATATCCACAATGGCCTTAATCTTTGCTGGATCCAACTCAATGCCTTGATCACTGACCAGGAATCCCAAGAGCTTACCCGACTGCACTCCGAAAGCACACTTTGCTGGATTGAGCTTTAAATTATACTTTCTGAGCCGATCGAATAGATTTTTAAGATGGGTTATATGGTCAGACCCTACCCTCGATTTCACAATAATGTCATCCACGTAGACCTCTATCTCCTTATGCATCATGTCGTGGAACAGGGCCATCATGGCTCTCTGATAAGTAGCCCCCGCATTTGTGAGACCAAAAGCCAATCGTCTATAGCAGAAAGTGCCCCAGGGGGTGATGAATGCGGTCTTTTCCCGATCTTCTTCCGCCACCATTATCTGATGATACCCCGCAAAACAATCCACAAAAGAGTACATTTCGTACTGGGCTGTGTTATCCACCAGGATGTGTATGAAAGGCACCGAGAAGTTATCCTTGAGACTGGCCTTGTTTAGATCTCTGTAGTCTACACATACCCTCACCTTCCCTCCGGGCTTAGCCACTGGGACTACATTGGACAGCCATTCTGGGTAAGTGGATACCATAATGATTCCCGCCCTGAACTGCTTGATGATCTCCTCCTTCACTTTTAAGCTCCACTCCGGTTTCAACTTTCTTAATTTTTGCTTGACAGGCCTGAAACCCTCCTTGATGGGCAATCGGTGTACCACAATTTCGGTGGACAATCCGATCATATCCTCATGAGACCAGGCAAAGACATCCTCATATTGGTTTAGCAACTCAGTCATTTCAGCTTTTTGGCTGGGGGTAAGGTCCGTCCCTATCTTGAGTTCTTTTGGCTTGTCAAGGGTTTCGATATCTATAGTGATGGTTTGGTCTAAGTTGGGTTTGGGTTTATCCTCGGCCCATCCTTTGATCTCGTCAGGCGCGTCGTCGTAATCTGTCTCGTCTTACTCAATGCCCATTAAATCGAAATCCAGCTCAATGTCAAAATCATAATCATCATTCAAATTTGCAAGACCGTTTGTTAGGCAAGGATTACTCAAATTGGTACACCTGACATGAAACAAAATACTTGTCATATATAAGTTATTTTCCACGACGATCACATTTTCAGATAACATGAAGAAACGACATAATTGTACAAAATATAAAACAACAACAAAAATAAACTTCTTCATCCTCCCATTCTCTAGGGTCTACCACCCTGATGTCGGGTTTTACCCTTGTTTGGATATCACGGGTTTCATGGTCCAGTTGTCGACGGTCAGGTCAGATGAAATGCGCTGAATAAAAGGGGGCCTTGCGTCGGACACTTCCCCGATGATTACGGCTACGTCGCCTGAATCCCTCTTCCTATCCTCTCCAGGAATAATTAGCCTCGCCCAATCGATGATAGGCACACCCTGTCGGGCTTCCCGTGGCATGACAACATCCGTCCCCTCTCCATTGCCTGTTAATTGTCCGGGGATATAGCACTTGGTTTCAAACTCCTTCGCGACCTCCTGTAGAAAACTTTCCCTCTTGGCCGATTCATCACTTGAGAGGATTAATTCCTCATCCCCTGCCTTAATCACAGGCTCGCTAGTCCCTCGTTCACTGTCAATCTTGGTCATTGGATTTCCGGCCAATCGAATTGGGGCTGCACCCTGACTGTATCTCCGTGTGATGCCTCCATGATATCCCAGCCCTGCTTTACCTATCTGATGGGGTAGTTAAATAGGCTCGGTGATTCCTTGGCTACTCTTTCCTAATCCTTGTCCAGGTTGGAATTTCATTTTCATCATTTCTTTTGCAACGAAGGTAAGCTCTGGAGAGACCTTAGGTTTCACGGCTGGGGCTCCCAGGCATCTGTAGTGGGGAGTGCTAATTTCCAACGCCTGAAAACTGGCAGGTGCCGCCGACTCGTCCACATTGATCACTGGCATGCCATTTCTGGGGGGGAGAAGGGTCATCACATTCTGCCGAGATTGTTACCACATTCCCGTCGATGATTAGCTTGATTTGTTGGTGTAGCGTGGAAGGAACTGCCCCAGCCATGTGTATCCACGGCCTTCCCAATAACAGGTTATAGCTGGCCGCAATGTCTAGGACCTGGAAAGAGATATCAAAAGTACAAGGTCCTATTTTCACCGACAATTCTATCTCGCCAATTGTATCCCTCCGGGAACCATCGAAGGCTCGCACCACTACATGACTCGCCCGTAGGCGCTTGGGATTGATGTTCATTTTCTGCAATGTACTGAGGGGACAGATATTCAACGCCGATCCTCCATCAATCAGCACCCCATTCATGATATAACCTGAGGAGATTACCGTAATATGTAGCGGTTTTCGATGCCCCCTTCCCTCCTTGGGGATGTCATCATCTGCAAAGGATATTACATCACTCTCCAACAGATGGCCTACCAGCTGGCCGAAACCTTCCTCACTAATTTCCTTGGGCACGTATGCCTCCTCCAGGACTTTCGCCAGGGTTTTGCAGTGATCATTGGATGACAACACCAAGTCCATGACTGATGTTAGGGTTGACTCCTCGTTTAAAATCTGGATCCCTCTTGTTTCTGGGTGATCCATCCTTTTCAAGAATTCTATGGCCCTTTCCTCGGAAATCTCTTCATTTTTCTTCTTTTGGCTCTCAAGGACTCGCCCGAGAAGATATAAGGGGTTCCCTTTTGTCGTCACAGAAGCACAACTGGCCACTTCCTCTGGCATCCCCCCATAATTCCAGGGTACCGTTTTTAGACTACTGATAGGGATTTGCGGTCTTGCCGCAAGGATGAGGGGCCTTGGAGCCGTCAACTTGACAGGTCCCTCCGTGATATTCGTACTTACCCCTATCAACCTGATGGGCACTCCCCGTGCACTCCCATGATCATGTATCACGTTGATCATTTCCTCAATTTTCTGTATATAGTTCAACCTTGGCGGCCCCCCGGCTTCACTGGCCTCCATCGCATTGACCCCCCCTCCATCATGTCTTGGCAGGGGATTTACCTTAACATTCGGGGAGTCTGGCTGTTCCACCACAATGTCCTCACTATCAATCAAGTTTTGGATTCTGTGCTTCAACGTCCAACAGTCTTGTGTATCATGACCAGGGGAACCTGAGTGGTATGCACATCGCTTACTTGGATCAAACCTTCTTCCCTTTGGGTCACTCGGGGGTGCCAAACCAACTATCTTTTTTTGGGCTACCAATACTGCTAAGACCCGTTCAAGAGGCTCCCCGAGCGGGGTGAATACTCGATTTTGCAAGGCCTCATATCTCCTTCGCCCCTCCGCCCTCTGATCAGCGAAGTTAGGCTGTCGGGATGGCCCTACTCTCTGCACCTGTATTGGAAGATGGTTTTCTGCCTTTCTAGATGAGCCCTGAAGGATGAGGGAAACATCCTCCTCCTTTTTCTTTTGCACCCTACGGGAAGTGCTGCCATAATTTTCATTTTGTATTTGCTCTGCAGCCGTTTCCAAAGCAGTGAAATCCCGGATTTTGCCAGATTTCAAACCCATATCTACCATTTCTCCGTGTTTTATCATTTCAGCGAAAGGCCTACCAATCCCTGAAATAACCCGCTCATAATACGGGGCCTCCTGAATATCTACGAAAGTCATTACCATCTCTGACTCGCTCATTGGAGGATTCACCTGTGCGGCCATACCCCTCCATCGTTGTGCATAATCCCTGAAGGATTCCCTGGGTTGCTTCTTAACTTTTGTCATTTGGTACCTGTCAGGGGCCATCTGGGCCTGAAAGCTGTATTGGGTTAAGAAGGTGTGGGCCAATTCCTCCCAGTTATGGATTCGGGCGTTGTCAAGGCGGGCATACCAGATTCTTGCCTCCCCCGTTAAGCTTTTCTGGAACAGCTGCATCCTCAACCCTTCGTCCTCGGCATAAGACCCGAGTTCTCCAATGTATATTTTCAAGTGTGTGTAGGGGTCTCCCTTTCCATTGTATTTTTCAAACTCGGGGACTTTGAACTTTTCTGGATATCTGGTTCCGGGGAAAACACATAGATCCGAGTAATTAACCCTACCCAGGGAGCCTATGCCTCTTAGAGATTGGATGGTTTCCTCCATTTGTCTCATTTTCTTTCGCAGGTCGTCAGTGTCCCCTTCCTCTGGGATAGTGATCACTGTCCTGTTAGGTATGGGAACGGCCCTTGGGATGACTAGCTCGTCCTTGAGTTGGGGTTGGTCATCCTTAAACAGGTTTGCAACATTCTTAGGAGGATTCTAGTCACCCCCTGGTGGTGGAATATTGTGCGGTCCTTGGTTTGGCGGATCCTGTCTGATTAGGAACTGTTCTTTTAGCATTGTGGCCATTTCCATCATCTGCTTCTTAAAATCATCAAACTCTTCCCGAGATATGGAACTATGATTGGGAAGATCAGCCATTTCAGAGGTAGAGACCTGGGCTTTCTTAGACTGCGAACGGGTTTGAGGAGCAATCCTACAGAAACAATGGTTCGAAGTTTAATCCAGGGGAATGAAAAATGTGGATGCATGCTAAAGTTGTAACTTTGGCGTTTTGGGTTTTTTAATCTTTCCCTGTAAAACAGAAAGTTAGTAGTCCTTTAATGCAATAGCAAATGCTACACATGACGTATTATGCTTCCCCAATTGTTCCCTGCAAAACACAGAGGTTAGTAATTTCTCTTGACAGCAAGGGAGGCATATATGGATGGGATCATGACATTTTATACGCGTGAACGTAAAAGGGCATGAAGAGACTTTTCCCGCGTTGGGTTAATCTGAGGCTGACCTATCCTAGCGTTACTCTCACGGGCTTTTTGGCATGAAGGTCCCCAAATCTTCGCAATCTACTCGTCTGAGCCCTTTCGAATGGAGCGGATTTGGGTGGTGCGTTTCCTGAGCCATCTCCGGGGAGCAGCCCCTTCGAGTCCAGTAATAAGCAACCGACAGGTTCGCCTCAGGAGGAGGTACTCTCTCAACATACATTCACATTCATCGCCCTCACCGTATGCAAATGATTACTTAAAAGTAAAACAATTCCATTCAATCATTCATTTATTGGGCAAAAACACACATTCACACAACAAAAGTAAAAAATCAAAATATCGCACACACACACATTTTATGAATTTTAAAAGGATAGGATAGCATCAGGATTTGAACGCGGCTTAAGCCCTCTAAGTCCCCAGCAGAGTCGCCAGCTGTCGACGCCGGTTTCTCTCCTCTTCCGATTTTTTAGCCTTTTTTATTAGATGATTTTGGGAAAAGATCGGCATTGATGTCGACGGGGTTTTGGAAAGATCGTTTTTTATGATGAGCCAATTAACTAGAGTCGCCAGTTGGTATATTTGAAATGGATGTACCAACTTATCCGAATTTTCGTTTTTTATAAATCGATGGCTCATATGTGACTCCGAATTAATTGGTCTGCGAATCGAGATTCATAGAGTTCGGGGGCTTGCTTAAGCGAGGGGAAGGTGTTAGGCACCCCCCGTCTTCCGTGAAACACGGTTACCGCAACCTTGATACTTTCCTATCCCTTAATTCATGAAATGTGTGCGTGTGTGTGTGTGTGCCTAATGAACTGTTGTGGTGAGTTTTGTATAAAAGGAATTCTTTTTTTTTTGTGTTTTATGAAAGAGACGTGTTTTATTTTGAGAATGCCTTAGAATGTCGTTTGGCCTATTCGAGAAAGCTTTTATTTCTTTATGAGAAAAGATTTGATTTTAGTTGGCAAAAGCTACGAGATTAAGTGTTGTTTTGACAAAACATGAATTTTCCTAAACCTTAACCAGAATAGGAATCGAGATTTATACGTTGCTTTCATAAATGATGGGCAATTTCTAGGATCTCTTTCGCCCTATGTATCAAGGTTTAGTGAAACGTTTATTTCATTCATAAAGCCATTTTTGGTGATGTTTGAAAAT
Source organism: Aralia elata (assembly GCA_034770075.1). Taxonomy (NCBI): domain Eukaryota; kingdom Viridiplantae; phylum Streptophyta; class Magnoliopsida; order Apiales; family Araliaceae; genus Aralia; species Aralia elata. Next base: position 13,985,249 of record CM068379.1, read on the forward strand.
GATTTCCTTTGGCCTTCTCGTAAAATAGGAATTTACTTTCATTAGCACTTCCAATTCTTAGCCTCGTGATGCTAATATCCTACTTTGATTGATTTTAGCAAAATCTTTATTGTTTTGGCTTTGAAATCATTTTGGTGTCACGAAATCCAATCAAAGCATAATACGCGTCGGGGCTATCCATGGGCATGTAAGCCATCAAAGCATCCCCGAACGCCAACAATCACATATTTCACTACTACGGGGCCTTAAATCCGATTCTCGCCTTAGCGTCGTTTTAAGACCCGACGATTACATGTTACAAAAAACGAGTACTTTGAATCTATTACATATGTCAACACGTCCATCATCGGATTTGGACCACGGGGTCGCGTTCCTAGGCTCACACCCGATATTGCTACATGCCCACAAAATGAATACTACAAAACCAACCAACACGGAGTTGCCTACTATACCATGATATCCGAAAATAACAATCTAAATAAATTATATCCAATAAATCATCACAAACAAGCTAGAAATTTCACCACTTGGATATCCTCGGGTTATTAGGAAGAATTTTGTTCCGATGGAACCCTCACTAATAATCCCTAATCCATGATTGTTCAACAAGATACATGAAAATTACATTTAATTTAACCAAACAATATGATATAAATTGCTAGAACAAAGGGATTTTCACCTTGCAAATGATCTCAAATGGATGTGGACTTGTGTATTTGAATAGGATAAAGAATGTATTTGATACAATCAAAATCAAAAGAACAAAAATCCTCTCTTTTTTTCTCTCTTTTCTTCCTATTTGGTTGCAAAATTTGCTCTTTTTCCTCTCTATTTTCGTGCTCTTTGCTGCTGGACTCTTCTTCTTCTCTCAAATTCTTTCAACCTTCAACCTCCTGTATGCTGCAACGAAACTGAGCTGAAATAGGCTGGTCAATCTGCGGCTGGCTGGCCGCCTGCCTTCAAAAGGCGCACTATTTGGTCGCAGATCAATTCGCGGCTGGACGGTTTGACTTTCTCGATTTTCGTGCCACGCCTCGATTTTCGTGTCGTAGCATCGGTTTTCACTGACAGGCTCGTATTTTGCAGTCCGGGAATTTCTTGGAGACGTGCCACCTCATTCGGGGATGCCCGTTTCGGACGGCCCTATTGTCACGTCAGCTTTGGTTGCCAATCATTGCGGTGGTGTTGGACGTTCGCACTTGTGCCCATTCCTTCGCTCCCGCAAGCCGGTTCAATTGACGATTTTGCCCTCCTGTCATGGTTAGTACAGGGAACGCAAAAATTGGGTGTCTACACTCGCCCCGGCGAGAAATTTTACAAAGGGAATCCTCGCCCCGGCGAGAAAATTTAAAAGGGAATTTTCGCCCCGGCGAGAATCACTGCTGGATAAAAAAAATAAAAAAATTATTATTATGTTTTCTTTTCTTGGTAGCTATGATGTATCATTGTATACATAATTAAACTTATATTAATGTGTTAAGTGATTAAAGAATTGCCAAGATGGTTGATAAACTAGTACTTGTTGGCTATGGTATGTTAAATGAGATGTTATAATATAAAAGATAAGAGCAAGCTTAAAGTGTATATTATTTTATAACTAATTATGTTACCATTTTATAATTAAATGTATAGGTTCTTTAAGGATCGTGAGATATTTAATTTGTAATCAACGTTTGAGGCAAGTTCCTTATCTCAACTTATTACTTTATGTTGAGCACGTTTTCCTTCCTTAAGCTTGAGAATTATTTATAGCAAGTTGTTGTTCTCTTTTAACTTGTTAATTTATTCAAGACAAGTTTATTTATGTGACACCCCCAAATCCAGGTTTCCAAACGTCGAATTCGGTGCTCACGATAATCGACGACAAACATACTATCTAACTAAATGCGGAATAATAAACATACATTGTTTATCGAATGGAAATAAAGTCTTACAATTCTGGTCCCAAGGTTCTTTAACCTTAACATAAAACGTACTCTAATACAAATAGAGGTTCACTTAATCAAACAACATTCAGAAATAGCTAGTACATAGGCACTAACGGGCATCTACTCTTGGCTCCATCCCTTTTCTTTTCCTTTGTCTCCCCTAGACGTTTCTGCCTTAGCTGAAATAAAGATCATGATCTAGCAAGGATAAGCAACTAATTTTCTTAGCAAGTATATACACAAAGAGATATATCATGATAGAAGGAAATTTCGCTTTCAATGTTCAACAACAGTATAAGAGTGTGGAGGAGCATTGAATTAATAAACAACAGTTGAATATTCGAATAATTAAATGACAATTACTGAGTGGTTTGAAATAACCAAGGACGTTTTCCAAGGTTCTCAACATTTTTAAACTGGACCTCTTAAAAGTTTTGGTAATCGAGGGGATCAGCCTCTCATACCCCGTGATTTATGCATAAACACTTAATAACCAGCATTGATATCATGCCTTAAACAAGTTTATCCTTTTCTCAGCCAAGAGTTCTTACGATAGCAATTTAATAAGAACAGCTTTTTAAAATAACCATTGTCTTTAACCAATTTAGACATGTTGGATCTAGCTGATACAAATAGCATAGATCTATCTCATAAACAATTCATGCTTGAAAGAACTTTAATTAAATTTACAGTTCAATCATAATAGGATAGGAATTCAATTGCACCAGGTGCGAATCTCAATAATCAGTATAGATGTGAATAATCAACAATAATTATTCACTAACATGCTTCGAAAATAATAACTCGAGTTTGAGTTAGGGAACTTGCAATAATGTAAGAAGTTTAGGGTTAGGAACTTGCCTGTCTGCTCAGCTACAAATAATTCTAGCTTTAACTAATTGACCTTGAAGAACCTATCATTGATAACGCCGATCTATCAATTAGTACTGCGTAGTTGCATTTCGATACGCTTACTCATGCTATTTATTTAACAATTAAGCAAATCACATAGCACACATAAGCAAATAAACTATCGTAATTCCTATAAGACACTCAACTGGTCTCTGGGTTGATGGTTTAATTAATTAACAATATTTCCCTTAAGTGATAACCACTTATTAAACCCTTAAACAATTAATAATAATTGTTTAATTAATTAACAATGTTTCCCTTAAGTGATAACCACTTATTAAACTCTTAAACAATTAATAATAATTGTTTAATTAATTAACATTACATTTTCTTAAGTAATATTCATTTATTAAACCCTTAAATAATTTGTTATGATTGTTTAATTAATGGGTTATTAAACTCTCTCTATTTTATTAACTCTATCTTCATTTAATTACTATTAAATAGTAATTAATTAATTATCTTTAGTTATTATTAATAGTAATTAATAACTAATTATATTCATTTATTATTTAATTATTAATTTAAATAATAATCGAATTATAAATTTTTTAATTGTCTTTAATTATTATTTAAGATTAAATAATAATTAATTAAGCTTATTTATTATTTAAAGTTTAATCAAATAATAATTAATTAGTGAGTAACAATTATCTTTAGTTATTATAAAAAAAATAATTAATTAGTAAATATGAATTACCTTTAGTTATTATTTAATAATAAAATAATAACTAATTAAGTTTATTTATTATTTAAAGTTAATCAAATAATAAATAATTAATTAGTAAGTAATAATTATCTTTAGTTATTATTTAATAATAAATAATAGCTAATTAGATTTATTTATTATTTAAGTTAATTAAATAATAAATAATTAGTTAGTAAATATGAATTATCTTTAGTTATTATTTAATAATAAATAATAACTAATTAGATTTATTTATTATTTAAGGTTAATCAAGTAATAAATAATTACTTAGTGAATAAGAATTATCTTTAGTTATTATTTAATAAATGATAACTAATTAGGTTTATTTATTATTTAAAGTTAATCAAATAATAAATAATTAATTAGTGAGTAATAATTATCTTTAGTTATTATTTAATAATAACTAATTAGGTTTATTTATTATTTAATGTTAATCAAATAATAAATAACTAATAAGTGAGTACTAATTATCTTTAGTTATTATTTAATAATAAATAATAACTAATTAGGTTTATTTATATTTTAAAATTAATCAAATCATAAATAATTAATTTACAATTCTTAATTATCCTTAATCATTATTTAATAATAATTAATCAATTACTTAACTTTATTTATTATTTAAACATAATTAAATAACAAATAGTTAATTTTTTTTTCTAATTTTCGTTCTTGATTTTCAGATTTGGGGTCTTTCACCAAAACCTTCATAAAACGAAATCTACAACTTCGATTTACGATCCGTCGATTTTGTTGGATTCGTATCTTCCTGAACTACACTTTTCATTTATCAAACATCAAATTTGGTTATGTTTAGGTCTCGGAAAATAGGCTCAAAGTCAAGGGTCAGCAAGGTTGTTCAACAGTTGGCATGCTTTGGTAATAAATTCATGGTTTGCTCATTTTTCAACATATTTGAGTGATTCAAAAGGGATTTTGTCCCTAACCTATGGATCTAGCATATCAAGAAAGAAAATCACAAGATCCCTTTATAGATTTCAAAATGACAAGCATATAACAACCTTTTTCAAACAAAATTTTCGGAAATCTCCTTTACTTCCTTTCTTCTAAATTTTTCCAACATAAACTCACACATATGAACAAGCAAAACATTATACATTCAAGATCTAACCTTATCATAAGGTTCTAGCCATCAAGAATATAAAACTTCAAGGATCTATGTCCAAACACATTAAAATAGCTTAAAGTTTGGAGTTATACCTTTTTGATTTCTTCTTCTTCTTTTCCTTCCCAAAATAGGTTGTGAATGGGGATGGCCTAAATAATCAAGACCTTCTTCTTTCTCCCACAAGATTTGCTCTTGCTTCTCTCTTCAAAACTCTCTCAAGCTCACAAACTCTCTACTTGGTGAATAATAAGTGAGCCAACCCTTGTTAACTTTGGTGAGGGGTCCTATTTATAGGAAAGTAGAGACCATGGGCAAAATAGTCATTAATCATGACTAGGCAAGGGCAATTTGGTCAATTCATCAATAGTAGGAAGTTTCCTAGCAACTTCCTCAAGGGTATTTTAGTCCTTTCCCAACCTCTTTCAAGGTTAAAATAGTCTTTTCGCAAAATCTTAATTATCCATTAGTTATTACCCATTCTTCATTGGTTATTAGACATTGGTTATTATCTTGCCATCATTACATTGGTTAAACACAATGGTTATTATCCCGCCATCATTTCATTGGTCATTAACCACTTGGATATACAATGGTTATTGCCCTTACATAATTACCTTGGTTATTAACCACTCTTGGCCATTTTAGTCATTACCCACCAATTCCTACACTTGACTCACCTATGGTTATCTCTTAACCATAGTTATATCATACCTGCCAACACGAGTATAGACACATCTTATACATCTCTCACCAATTAACCCAAGCTGGTTTAAATAGAACACAACGTTAACTCATTGAATTAAATTAGATTTAATTAATAAGGACGTTTAAAATTCACGGGCATTACAATTTATATTGAGCAAGCTTATTGACCTTAGCTTTTTGATATTCAAGCAAGGTTATTATCATGATTATATACTCAAGCTTTATTCCAATCATTGTTATTACTCAATCTTCGAGTATAGTTTCTATTGAACAAACTCTATTGAATTAGACTAGCAAACCCTTATTGATTCAGCTAGTCCTTAGTTGATGAGCGTTTCAAAGACTTGGAATGTTTTCTATACTTGTTCCAAGCCAATTTCCTTTTTGGTATGGATTCAGACGATAAACTGAGATGAACAACCCTAACATAGGGGATTACTTACGCGACAGCGTTAAAATGTTTGTGCACAATACATTGTACAAAGGGCTGATCCCCCTGAGTACGAGATGTTGGTCCATAGTCTATATGACTGTTAAAGGTTACAGTAGAAATACTTGTCAACTTAGGACATAGTTCGAGGTCTTGTGACCCTCAGATATAATTTCTAAATCTTGAATTCTATATTTTTGGAATCAAGCATTCTAAAGAGCTTTTAAATTTTAATCATTTATTGGTTGAGAATCAGAAAACTATTACTCCTCAGTTGAAATCATTTCATTAAATATTATTATTGTACTTGTGAGCAATTGTTTGCTCACTCTTGCACAAATTATTGCAGCTAAGGCTGAGAAACCGGACAAGCCGTCCACGAGCAAAGGCAAGGGCAAGATGCATAAATAGCTAAAGACCTGTTATTTATTTGTTGATCGATTGTATCAAGACTTATTTAAATTATGTTTTATTCTGCATTTGATGTATTAAGGTTAAGATAACCTGGGATTTGAATATTTAATAGTTTGGTGATGTAACCCATTTTGGGAAAATATTTCTTTAAGTTTATTTAATTGTTATTTTATTGGGTAGTTAGTTTTGATTGTATGTTATAGTGAACACCAAATCAGTGAGAATTAAGTACCTGAATTTGGGGGTGTCACAGGTTGGTATCAGAGCTGTAGGTTATGAACCTTTAGGTGGGGAAAACCTTAGGGTAGTAGCCTTTTAGAAGATAGTGAATATCGTGGTGATAAACTCTTATCGAGTTCTAAGGAATGAATTACGGAGATTCATAAAAGATAACAAAATGATTATGTGCTATGTGCTTATTTGATAACAAACTTATGTGCTCGTGAGTATTATCGATTAGTAATTAAAACTTAAAACTTTGTTGTCAGGATGATTGATAGAGGAGAGCCCAGCCAGACTAGGGAGGAGGAGCCCCGAGATATTCACGTGGTTCATGAGCAGCTAGTGCAGAGGGAGCCATCTCCATTGGTTACAGTTACAGGTCACGAGTATGAGCCTAAGACTGATCCTGAGGAGGACCCTGAGGAGGATCCTGAGGAGGACCCTGAAGAGGTTGAGGAGGAGGAGGAAGACCCTGAGGGGATATCACTATCCACTTTGGGTGTTCAGATGTACGAGCAGGTGTATGATCGCAACGTAGAGTTGCACGATAGAGTGGAGGAGTTAGAGAGGCAGCTGGCGGAGCGACAGACTGCTTTGGAGCAGAAGAGCAGTGAGATCGAGGAGCTAGACATACGTCTTGGGGATGTGGAGTGGAAGCTGGTTCATGTAGAAAGTGAAAAGGAGGAGTTAGAGGAACAGGCTGCAGAACGTCAAACCACTCTAGAGCAGAAGGATGCTGAGATTCAAGACCTTTCATCACGTCTTGCAGAGGCTGAGCAGAGGCTAGCACAGTCTGAGTATCGACGCGGACAGTTGATAGCCAGGAATGAGATTGTACGAGATGAGTTGAAAGAGGAGTCAGCTAAGCGGGCGAGAGCTGAGACAGCTTGGCTGAGGGAGGCTGATCGCGCAGATCGTGTTGAGTGTGAGATGCGGTTAAAGAAGGCCAAGATTGATGAGATAGAGTATATTTTTCATACTACCATGGATAGAGCTCAAGATCGAGCTAATCGTCATCCAGATGTGATGGATCGTAGGATGATGACACGCATTATGGAGCAGGAACGCCAGGAAGCTGTGCGTCGTGGGATGTCATCATAGATTGTGATTAGTTATGTTATTAGGAATCTATGAGGTGAATAAATTGTAATCCCAGTTTCTATAATGGGATAGAATGATGATGTAATTCTGAAACTTTATGATTTCAGGATAGATGATGTAAATAACTACGATGTTATCTCTATTATGTTTTGAAGCAGTTAATAAATAAAATGCGAAAGTTTATCAGATGTACTGTGTGTTAAGTGTTTTATATAAATGTTTGAGTTAAGACTTAAATGTTTAGGTAATTGAGCAATAGTCTAATGACGCGAATTGTTTTTAATAGTAAGATGCCTCCAAGAAGACAACCAACACGTCAACAGACCCCTGAGGGATCTACTAACAACGAAGAAGCCAACGTTAATCCCATGCAGCAGTTGGTAAATTTGTTAACGGGAGCCTTTGCAAATCAACCACAAGCTCAGGCTACAACCTTTAAAGACTTCAAGGCAGTCGGACCTCCGGAATATCACGGCACTATGAATCCTATTGAAGCTCAAACGTGGATCATGGAGATGGAGAAGTGTTTGATGTCGCTAGGGTCAATGAGGACCAAAAGACGGCATTTGCAACGTTTATGCTGAAATCAGAAGCTAGCTACTGGTGGCAAGCAAATAAGACTCAAGGTAGCCAAGGGATTATTCCGTGGGAGCGGTTCAAGGAGATATTTTTCGAAACCTATTTCCCGGCAAGTGCTCAGAACCAAATGGAAGTACAGTTTCTAGAGTTGAAGCAAGGTGCTATGTCGGTATCTGAGTATACTGCCAGATTCAACGAGTTGGCGAGGTTTGCGCCTTATCAGGTCAACACGGATGAGCAGAAGGCCAGAAGGTTTGAGCAGGGATTGAAGCCCTGGTTGTATAGCCGAGTTTCAATGTTTCAACTGAACTCGTTTGCGGCGGTGCTGGAGAAGGCAATTATCGCTGAAGGAGGCAGTGATGCTCTGTCTAAGTACAATCAGGAGCAGAAGAAAAAGAAGAATGAGAATGAAAACAAGGCAAGTGGTAGCCATAGGGGCAGTAGCCAGAAGAGGAAATGGAATGATAGTAACTCTGCGGGAAGTCAGCAGGGTAATCAGAAGAAGAAGATGGAGGTGTGCAGCAACTGTGGAAAGAGCCATATGGGTGCTTGTTTGAAGGGTAAGCGGGTGTGCTTCAACTACGGGCAGGAGGGGCATATCGCACCAAATTGCCCTAATCCAAATAAGGGAGCATGTTTCATCTGCGGGTCGAAGGATCACTTTGCCCGAGAGTGCCCTAAGAAAGCAACTACAGGTGGAGCCAGTTCAGGAAAGGGAAATAGCGGTGGTGGAGGCAATCTGACTATCTCAGGACCCACGCAGCCCAACCGACCTACCGCTCGAACATTCAATATGACAGTGCAGGATGCTGTGCAGTCAAAGGATGTAGTGTCAGGTATCATTCCAGTCAATAATGTTAATGCTTATGTATTGTTTGACTCGGGTGCTACTTGCTCATTTATATCCGATGATTTTGCTAAGAAATTAGGATTACCCCAGGAAGAATTAGATTATCCTATGAACATAGAAATTGCGAATAGGGAGGTGATTCCTGTTAAGTTTGTCCACAAGAACTGTCAGGTAGATATTAAGGGTCATGTGATGACAGTAAACTTGATCCCAATTTGTCTTGGGGAGTTTGATGTTATTTTGGGTATGGATTGGTTGTTTAACCATGGGGCAGTTATTGACTGTCAAAAGAAGTATGTAAACCTTATGACTCCGTCGAGGGTTGTATTTTATGGCAGCAAGTCGCCTAGACAAACGAGTTGTCTGACGATGGTGCAAGCCAGAAAGATGTTGAAACAAGGATGTGTAGGATATCTAGCCTACATAGTTGATACCCAAAAGGGGGGTGCAAAACTAGAGGAGATACCAGTAGTTAGAGATTTTGCGGACGTCTTTCCTGATGATTTGCCAGGATTACCGCCAGATAGGGAAATCGAGTTTGTAATTGATTTAGCACCAGGAACAGCCCCTATATCGAAAGCCCCATATCGAATGGCTCCGGTAGAAATGAAGGAGTTAATGGTACAGCTGCAAGAGCTGCTAGATAAGTAGTATATTCAACCGAGCGTTTTTCCGTGGGGAGCACCGGTATTGTTTGTTAAGAAGAAGGATGGGTCAATGCGTCTTTGCATTGATTATAGAGAGTTGAACAAGGTCACGATTAAAAACAAGTATCCGTTGCCTAGAATCGATGACCTGTTTGACCAACTGAAAGGAGCGAGATATTTTTCAAAGATAGATTTACGAAGTGGGTACCATCAATTGAAGGTGAGAAAAGAGGACATACCAAAGACGGCGTTTCGAACCAGATATGGTCACTATGAGTTTTTGGTTATGTCATTTGGTTTAACGAATGCGCCAGCAGCATTCATGGACTTAATGAATAGAGTGTTTAAACCATTTCTGGATAAGTTTGTGGTGGTATTCATAGACGACATTTTGGTTTACTCCAAAACTCAAGAAGAACACGTGGAGCATTTGAGGGTGACATTGGAGGCGTTAAGAAAAGAGAAATTGTATGCAAAATTTTCAAAGTGCGAATTTTGGTTAGAGCGTGTTCAATTTCTTGGCCATGTTATTGATAAAGACGGGATTTCAGTAGATCCAGCGAAAGTAGAGGCTGTCATGAACTGGGATCAGCCGAAGACACCGTCGGAAGTGAGGAGTTTCCTTGGTTTGGCAGGATACTACAGGCGTTTTATTCAAGATTTCTCTAGGATCGCCACTCCGTTGTCGAATTTAACAAGGAAATCAGTGAAGTTTGTTTGGACGGAGAAGTGCGAAGAAAGTTTCCAAGAACTCAAGAAGAGATTAAGTTCAGCACCTGTGTTGTCTTTGCCAGATGCTACAGGAAATTTTGTGGTGTACAGTGACGCATCACATAAAGGACTTGGTTGTGTGTTGATGCAGAATGGTAAGGTTATTGCATATGCATCGCGCCAACTAAAAGAATATGAAAAAGGGTATCCGACCCATGATTTGGAGTTAGCAGCCGTGGTGTTTGCCTTAAAAATCTGGAGGCACTATCTCTATGGGGAGAAGTGTGAAATATATACAGACCATAAAAGATTGAAGTATATTTTCATGCAGAAAGATTTGAATATGCGGCAGAGGAGATGGATAGAATTGATCAAAGATTATGACTGTGAAATTCTATACCATCCAGGGAAGGCTAATGTGGTTGCCGACGCTTTGAGTAGAAAAGGTCGGGAGAAACTGTTTATGCTAACTGCTCAGGAGAAACTTGTGGCGGAAATGGCTAAGTTGGAATTGGAGGTGAAAAATCTAGCAGAGCCTAATGAAAAATTGTTCCAAATGGAAACTCAACCAACTTTGGTGGAAAAAGTGAAAGAAGCGCAACTCCAAGATGAGGAGTGTGTTGAGATACGGAAAAGAGTGCTTGAAGGTGAAAAGCTTAAATATAAAATCGATACCGAAGGGTTGCTGAGATTTGAAGGCAGAATCTGGGTACCGTCGGTATTGGCAATCAGAGAGGAGATTTTGAATGAAGCTCACAGTTCAAGATTTTCGGTTCACCCGGGAAGCACAAAGATGTACCAGGATCTTCGACAACATTTTTGGTGGCCAAACATGAAAAGAGAGGTTGTTGAATGTGTTGCGAAATGTCTCACTTGTCAGAGAGTTAAAGCGGAGCATCAACGACCAAGTGGTTTGTTACAGCCCTTGGAGATACCAGAATGGAAGTGGGAGCATATCACAATGGACTTTGTAGTAGGGCTTCCAACTACTCAGAAGGGATATGACGCAATATGGGTCATAGTTGACCGATTGACGAAATCAGCGCATTTCTTGCCCATCAAAATCCGATTCACTTTGGATCAGCTGGCGAAATTATATGTCAAAGAGATTATCTCAAGGCACGGAGTTCCAGTAACAATAGTATCAGATCGAGATCCACGTTTTACCTCAAAATTTTGGAGGAGTCTACAAGCTTGTTTGGGGACACAGTTGAGAATGAGTACAACCTATCATCCTCAAACCGATGGCCAGAGCGAAAGAACAATTCAAACGTTGGAAGATATGCTTTGGGCGTGCGTCATGGATTTTAAAGGCAACTGGGATGATCATTTACCTCTAGTCGAGTTTGCTTACAACAATATTCATCACGCTAGTATCGGCATGCCGCCCTACGAAGCATTGTACGGAAGGAAATGCAGAACTCCATTATGCTGGGATGAGATTGGTGAACGACGACTATTAGGACCCGAGCTGGTACAACAAACTGCTGAAATTGTCAGGGTGATAAGAGCCAGACTGGTAGCCGCTCAAGACAGACAGAAGAAGTATGATGATCAACACCGACAAAATCGCGAATTTGATGTCGGGAGCTTTGTGTTTCTCAAAGTATCACCTTGGAAGGGAAAGATCAGATTTGGTAAAAAGGGTAAACTCAGTCCGCGGTTTATTGGACCTTTCGAAGTGCTGAAACGGATGGGTGAAGTAGCTTATGAGGTAGCTTTACCTCCTGAGTTAGGCCATATTCACAATGTATTCCACATATCGGTGCTACGACCGTATAAGTCTGATTATAAGCATGTCATAGAGTATGAACCGATACAATTCGAGAAAGATTTGTCTTATGAAGAGGTTCCTGTTCAGATAGTGGACAGGAAGGAGCAAGTTCTTAGAAATAAAGTGATACCTTCTGTAAAGGTAATCTGGAGGAACCATAGTGCTGAGGAAGCAACGTGGGAACTCGAAGAGCAAATGATGCAGAATTACCCTCAATTGTTTGCCTAATTATTATATTGCGATTCTGGGGGCAGAATCTTTGTAAGGAGGGGAGAATGTAACGGACGACTTTAATTGCGTTGTGATTCTGGGGACAGAATCCTTTTAAGGACGGAAAGATGTAACGAATGCAATTTTGAGAATTAATAAAAATATTTATTGAGTTGTATAAATATTTTTGTTAATTTATTGAATTAATAGATGATTTATTAAGCTGTTGTGAAATAAGTTTATGTTGAGTTAATTGTGTTAATTGTTACTTGAATATGATGTGTGATGATTATTCTAATTTAATTAATTAAATTAGATGATGAAAAGAATTATTTGAATAAATGATTTATGTTAATAAATAATTTATTTGAATAATATAATTTATTTGGTGTTTTTGTTAAATAAAATTATTATTTGAGTTAGTTATATTTAATTGAATTTATTTAATAATAATAAGTTTCAATTAAATTAAATGTGTGACATTTTAAAACTATATGTTATAATGTTTTATTAAAATAAATGAAAGGAGTTTTAATTTAGTTTTTCCAAACTAGGCCTTATGACCTTTGGTTGGATAAATGAGTTATTTTAATTGTGTTTTACCAAACAAGACATAAGAATAATAGGTTATTTTTATTAGTGTTTACCAAACAAGCCTTGGAGGCTTTTGAAATCTTTAACTGATAGATTAATATTATACGTTATTATTTTATTAAATCATCAGTTTTTATTTTATCAGTTTATATTTTTAAACTACGTCAGTTAAGAAAAAGAAAAGAAAGAAGAGAAAGAACAGAGTTTGAGAGAAAGAAAAGAATAGAGCTCTGTGAGTTTGAGAGTTGAGAGAAAAGAAAGAATTGAGAGTTTGTGAATTGAGAAAGAGAAGGAAGGGAAGTGCTAGTAAGGAATTATATATAGCTTGAAGGTATAATTCTTTTGGTTTTGTTCTTCATTATGTTTTTATTATTTTACTTCTCTGTATATGATTTCTACTTCACTGTATATGAATTTATATGCCAAATACATGAATTACTTGGTTATAATTGTTAGTAAGCATGTATTAGAGATTATGTGGTGATTATAAACTAGTTTGAAGAATTAATTCATGAAAACATACTTTAGAATTGAGTTCTTAGTTTTACAGAGCTTTATTTCATGTATGGCATATTTGTATGAAAATTGATGCTCTAATTGGTTATTAATCGGTAAATTGATAATTGTTTATGATTATTTGATGAAAAACATGAGTTATGCAAAAAGAATTGTTTTAATTGGTTGAAAAATGAATTTACAGAGTTTAATTTCATGAGAATGGTTAAAACTTGAATATTTGGTTTTAACAGTGAATTTTTGGTTTTAAACTAGTTGTTTATGTGTTAGAATGATTAAAATGTTTACAGAACATGTTAGGTAAATGTTTTATATCATATATGATGTCTGGGTATGTTTAATTTGTATTATGGATGGTAGAATTCGGAAAATTTGGCCAAATTTGGCCTAAGTTTTCACTGGTGCGCGACTGTAGGAGACGACTGTCGAGTCTCTCGCCCCGGCGAGAGAAATGAACTGTAAATTCTCGCCCCGGCGAGAGCTCGCCTCGGCGAGAAATTTTACAAAGGGAATCCTCGCCCCGGCGAGAAAATTTAAAAGGGAATTCTCGCCCCGGCGAGAATCACTGCTGGATAAAAAAAATAAAAAAATTATTATTATGTTTTCTTTTCTTGGTAGCTATGATGTATCATTGTATACATAATTAAACTTATACTAATGTGTTAAGTGATTAAAGAATTGCCAAGATGGTTGATAAACTAGTACTTGTTGGCTATGGTATGTTAAATGAGATGTTATAATATAAAAGATAAGAGCAAGCTTAAAGTGTATATTATTTTGTAACTAATTATGTTACCATTTTATAATTAAATGTATAGGTTGTTTAAGGATCGTGAGATATTTAATTTGTAATCAACGCTTGAGGCAAGTTCCTTATCTGAACTTATTACTTTATGTTGAGCACGTTTTCCTTCCTTAAGCTTGAGAATTATTTATAGCAAGTTGTTGTTCTCTTTTAACTTGTTAATTTATTCAAGACAAGTTTATTTATATTGAGCAAGCTTATTGACCTTAGCTTTTTGATATTCAAGCAAGGTTATTATCATGATTATATACTCAAGCTTTATTCCAATCATTGTTATTATTCAATCTTCGAGTATAGTTTCTATTGAACAAACTCTATTGAATTAGACTAGCAAACCCTTATTGATTCAGCTAGTCCTTAGTTGATGAGCGTTTCAAAGACTTGGAATGTTTTCTATACTTGTTCCAAGCCAATTTCCTTTTTGGTATGGATTCAGACGATAAACTGAGATGAACAACCCTAACATAGGGGATTACTTACGCGATAGCGTTAAAATGTTTGTGCACAATACATTGTACAAAGGGCTGATCCCCCTGAGTACGAGATGTTGGTCCATAGTCTATATTATTGTTAAAGGTTACAGTAGAAATACTTGTCAACCTAGGACATAGTTCGAGGTCTTGTGACCCTCAGATATAATTTCTAAATCTTGAATTCTATATTTTTGGAATCAAGCATTCTAAAGAGCTTTTAAATTTTAATCATTTATTGGTTGAGAATCAGAAAACTATTACTCCTCAGTTGAAATCATTTCATTTAGATATTATTGTTATTGTACTTGTGAGCAATTGTTTGCTCACTCTTGCACAAATTATTGCAGCTAAGGCTGAGAAACCGGACGAGCCGTCCACGAGCAAAGGCAAGGGCAAGATGCATAAATAGCTAAAGACCTGTTATTTATTTGTTGATCAATTGTATCAAGACTTATTTAAATTATGTTTTATTCTGCATTTGATGTATTAAGGTTAAGATAACCTGGGATTTGAATATTTAATAGTTTGGTGATGTAACCTATTTTGGGAAAATATTTCTTTAAGTTTATTTAATTGTTATTTTATTGGGTAGTTAGTTTTGATTGTATGTTATAGTGAACACCAAATCAGTGAGAATTAAGTACCTGAATTTGGGGGTGTCACAGGTTGGTATCAGAGCTGTAGGTTATGAACCTTTAGGTGGGGAAAACCTTAGGGTAGTATGATGGTAATATGAAGTTTTGTTAAGAATGCCGTATGTTGTAATCACCTATTCAGCTTGTTATATTACGATTTAATTAATTTTGTCAGAAAAACTTATTAATGCTGATAGTTTAAGATATATTCTACTTGTACCAGTTTATGATCTGACTTTTAAATAAATATTCTATTGATTGAGATTGTGATTAACAACCTAAAATTTAAGCATGCAATGAACAAATAAAAGAAGACAATCAATCACAAAGAACACCAAGGATTTTTTACGTGGTTCTGCCTCTATCCTCTACTCTAGTAGCCTAATCCATATCTAATACCAACTAGTATTATAGACTCACTTTATGAATAAATTTAGCACAATTTATAAATTATTCGAACACTTTTGTTCACCTTGTGCACTTTTGCACCCCTTGAGTACTTATACTCACTTGAGCACTTTTGCTCTCCTTCTGCACCTATGCACCCCAAGCACTTATGCTTACCTTAAACTTGTTTGTAACAAAAACTCTAACCCAACCCGGATTAGAACCCAATAGACTGAAAACCCTAGTCTATTAAAATAGCCCTGAAAAAATTGAATACAATATATAACTATGACCAAAGCAATAAATATATAATAATTTAAAACTCAACTAGAATGCAATGATCAAAGTATGAAATATATCACCAAGTAAAATTTCAATCTTTGAAAGCTGAAATTAACAATATAATCAATGTAGCACAGCAGCCTCTTCATAATTAAAAACTTGAATAACCCTTATGAGTTTGTATGTGAAGGAAGGGGATTATAATCGTTGGAAACCAAAAAGGAGATAATCACTGATTTACATAGTAGAAGGCTTAACCAATTATGGGATATACAAGGTAGGATTCCGTTGGACTCTTTCAAGGAAATCTTTAGATACAAATATATTACTTAGCCCAAAAAAAACATGATTAGCGCGCGCGCGCGCGCGCGCGCACACACACACACACACACACACACACACATATATATATATATATATATATATATATATATATATATTACGTGCTTTAGCCATATTACTGTTAAGGATAATTCTTTTAATATTTTTAGCAAAGCATAATTGATATGTTAACGTTAGACATAGCATAATTTCAGCTCATATCTATTCCAACCATATTTTCGACCAACTAATTCCAATGATACTTATTTACTTAAAAATATTCAATTAGCTCAGTTAAGTAAATATGGAAGGTTCAATAATATATAACGTCAAAATAAAAATATTTCCAAATAAATCTATTTTCAACATTTCAAATGTTACTCTAAAAAATATTTTAATAATCAGCCTTTCAAATAAATAATACTTTCTTTTTAATAATGAAAACATGATTATTATTATTATTATTATTATTATTATTATTATCATATTTCCTTTATCATGCAATGCAATCCTAGAGCTTTGAATTGAAATACATTTAGAGCTAGGATCTTACATGATATCCTAGACACTCAATACATTTGCTTTCAATCTTCAGTCCAAATGGTTTCTCGGAATCACTTTCATTTAGTGTTGATGTGTCAATTCAGTCTGCTGTATGAATATTATTATCCTACTGCATGACACCTGAAGATACAGAAACTGCAGATCTTAGTACATAAAAAAAGTCATCATTAAAACCAAAGGATGGAGGGTGACCAAGTCAATAGGAGTTTACACCATAGAGCCGATCCAAATCACAACGGTTGGGAGGTTCTCTCGAAGCAAGGAGCAAACGCAGGCCACACTCTCAGGACCTTGACGAGGGACAGACACGGTCTGAACGGCGTCAACGGGTGGCTTCATCAGAGTCTATAAGAGATCAGCATAGAGGATCCCCCCCTGAGGGAGTTACCTAATCCCATCATGTAAAAACTAATGGAGTTAGAGCAAAAGATATCAACAGTAACGTAGGTGAACGAATTACCGATTGAACTGAAGTCACCCTTTACACCAGAAATTGATCGAGTTCGGGCTAATCTAACCAAGAAGATGTCACCCCTTGAGACATATGATGGCACTAGCAACCTATACAATCATATACACACACATATATGATCGTCTTATCTAGGAGCTATCGTTTTACACTCCAAAATTAATACCTTAGTAACACTCTACTAGCACAAAACTTAGTATAATGACAAGCAAGGATCGATCTCACAGAGAAATGAATTAATCTTTTATCTACTCTAATATTTTTATTGATGAGGGGATTTTGAATTTGATTAACTAAGCTAACAAAAACAATTAAGAATTATCAATAAATAAAAAGCTTCAGTTCTTCAGTTCAGTATCTCCCTATCACAATTATGGAAAAGTCAAGTTTAATAATATTTATCCTTGAATGAGATTAATAACCCTAGATAACCGCAATCGCTAATTATCCGAAATTCTCCTAACGTGTAAATCCAATGTGACAATCGCCTCAAGAGACCCTAACTATCATATAACTTAGAACTATCAGTCTAGATTTAATATAACAGCATCATGAAGAATTAGAGAATTTGGTTATTCCAAGCAACAATTACGCAATCAGAAATTATTTAACTTGCCTTCTAATAATCTTAATAATACTCAAAAGCTTGTCCACAATCAAGTACTCTTAGTTACTACCCATGATCGGATATAATATCGTTTGCTTAATACTATATCTTACTCTAGCAGATGATATTAATCAAATTAATTTAATTGGCCAAATCAAATCAAAAGATTAAATAACTTGTAATCGATTAAAACAGATTATCAGAATAAATCTCATGCAAGAAGGAATAAATAAATAAAACCTAATTAAACCATTAATTATGAAAAAGGTTTAACATCCCTTAGAACTGGAAGTAAGAGTTTAGCCTGACATGCCTTCAATCTCATCCAATTAGGGTTACAATTGTATTTGTCAAGATCCCCCTAATATTTGACTAATAATATCTATTTATAGTCCTAAGATATTATCCTAAGTCTCCTAGAAATAAAAAACTAATTTGGAGTAGAAATCCTCAAAATTCTAAAAAGTCAACGCTGGTCAAATCTGGTCAGCATCGACCATCCTCGTCGGGGCGCCAATTATGCCTAAGTTTTCTCACTGGGGAGACATTTTTGTTCATGATTTCTCGTCGGGGCGAGAAAATCCAGTAAGGTCTGGGCCGGGGCGGATTCAGCACGCGTTGGGGTGAACATGGGCAGAGCCTTTCTCGTCGGGGCAAGAAATCCAAGGCCAAAATTCCCGCCAAGGCGAAAAACTCAAATTTTCTAATTTTTCGTCTTTTTCTCATTTTAGCTCCGATTTTTCATCTTTCTCCACTTTTGACTCTCTATCCTCCTGAAATCAATAAACAACCTAATAAGTGCATATACACAATAAAACATGCAATAAACTAAATATATAGGAATGAAAATAAATAAATATCATGCACTTATCAAATTCCCCCACACTTAGTCTTTACACGTCCTCGTGTAAACTAAAACAACAGTTATATTGAAATTATTTGAATTATATTCAACCAAACTCCCAAAGGTTCAAATTCAATTACCATCCATGAACATTAACACCAATCAACATAAATTTGATCAATACTTTATCAATCAACTCATAACAATAACCTCATCATTCCCCACTCAACATCCCTAAATCAAATTGAAATCACATAAGCATCTCCTATGATTAACACAAATACTCAACTTAGTTCATATGGAACAATAACCGTGTACACTGACTCAAACCCAGAACATGTTTTTTATGCCATTTATTTTTTCTTTCACTCAGGTGAATGCATTTTATGCTCCATTTCACGTTTCTCATTTTTTCTTAAGTGAGTGCATTTTACGCTCCATCTCACTTATCTTCTCACTAACGAGTGCATTTTACGCTCCATCTCGTTGCATGTGTTTATGGGTGAGTGCGTTTTACGCTCCATCTCAACCCACCACATGTTTTTCTTTTGAGACAAATTATTTTTTAGTTTTTTTTCAATTCTTTTTCAAATTTCCAATTTTTTTCACATGGTCCTACAAACAAGATAAGCAGTTAAACATTTCTAAATCATGAAATCAACGCACAAAGTCAACTTCACAAATAACTCAGTCAAATAAATATGTATCTCATACTCAATGCAATACTAATCTCAATCTAAGTCAGTCAACTATGGGTCCTAACTCAGTTACCATCATTTATCAATTAATTCAACATTAAACAAATTATATTAATGGCATCAATTAACCTTTAAAAACTTGCCAAATATATCAAAAAAATTTCCAAACTGAACCTATTAAAGCATAAATAAACTAACTTAATCTACCCTAAACCTCTCCCCCACACTCAAACCTTACATTATCCCCAATGTAAGAAAATCATGCAAAAACCGAGAGAAGTAACCAAAAAGCAAATAAATAAATAAAAAGGGATAGAAAAGCAAATCTGATGTCTTGGGTTGCCTCATAAGCAGCGCATTTGGTTAACGTGGTTAGCTCGACACCAATTCTCCTCAATCAATCATAGATCGGATCCACTAGATCTACCATCTCCATATTCTCCATCAAAAATTCTTCACGGAATGGTTTCAGCCTATGTCCATTGACCTTGAATACTTTCTCTGTCTTTGGATTCTGTATATCTATAGCACCATGAGCGAACACATTAGTAATAATAAATGGACCTTCCCAACGAGAGCGTAACTTACCTAGAAATAACTTCAGCCTCGAATTGAATAAAAGAACTTTTTGTCCAACAGTAAAATTTTTCCTTAAAATCTGCTTGTCGTGGAAAGCCTTTGTCTTATTCTTGTAGAGCCTAGAACTCTTATATGCTTCATTCCTCATCTCTTCTAGTTCTTGTAGCTCGAACTTCCTATGCATCCCCGCTTCATCCAAGCTCATATTACATTGTTTGATCGCCCAAAAAGCTCTGTGTTTTAACTCCACGGGTAGATGACTTGGCTTCCCAAAAACCAGCCGATATGGAGACATACCAATAAGGGTTTTGTACGCGGTTCTATACGCCCACAATGCATCTTCTAACCGTAGACTCCAATCTTTTCTGCTTGGCTTGACGACTTTCTCCAATATGGATTTCCCTTCATGGTTAGATACTTCAGCTTGACCATTACTTTGTAGATGATGAGATGTAGAAATCTTATGCAAAACATTGTATTTCTTGAAAAGTGCTGCTAGCATCCTATTGCAAAAGTGAGTTCCTCTATCGCCGATGATAGCTCTAGGAGTTCCAAATCTGACAACTATGTTAATTTTGACAAAATCTGCAACAACTTTAGAATCATCACTCCTGGTGGCTTTAGCTTTCACCCATTTAGAAACATAGTCAACAGCCAAAAGAATGTAAATATTACCATGAGAAACAGGAAAAGGTCCCATAAAATCAATACCCCAAAATATCAAAAATCTCAACAATTAAAATGGGGGTTTGTGGCATTTGATTTTGATGTGATATGTTACCTGTTCGTTGACAATTCTCGCATGATTTACAAAATAGATATGAATCCTTAAAAATTGTTAGCCAATAAAAATCACTTTCTAAAACCTTATGAGCAGTTCTTTTGGGTCCAAAATGACCTCCACAAGTATAAGAATGTCAAAAGGTTAGAATAGACAATGTTTCAGTATTAGGCCCACATCTACAGATTATCTGATCAGCACAAAATTTTCACAGATATGGATCATCCCAAACATAATGTCTAGCATCACTCCTAAGCTTATCCTTCTAGTTTTTAGAAAATTCATTGGGAATATATGCACTTGCTAAATAATTGACAATGTTAGCATACCAAGGTAATTCCTCCTGAATAGAAAAGAGATGCTCATTTGGAAAGGAATCATATAATGGTAGTGCCTCCTCATCTCTCACCAGTCTACTCAAGTGATCTGCTACCAAGTTATCCGCTCCCTTCTTATCCTTGATTTCC
Source organism: Aralia elata (assembly GCA_034770075.1). NCBI lineage: Eukaryota > Viridiplantae > Streptophyta > Magnoliopsida > Apiales > Araliaceae > Aralia > Aralia elata. The sequence continues at coordinate 14,006,592 of CM068379.1, forward strand.
AAGTCAAATTCCTGCAACAACAGAATCCATATGATAATCCTGGGTTTAGAGTCCTTCTTGGTTAACAAATACCTAAGAGCTGCATGGTCAGAATAAACTACAACTTTAGTGCCAAGTAAATAAGATCGAAATTTATCTAAAGCAAAAATAATAGATAGAAGTTCTTTTTCTGTTGTCGAGTAGTTAATCTGAGATGCATTCAATGTTCTAGAGGCATAGCAGATGGCATGAACAGCTTTGTCAACTCTTTGGCCCAAAATAGCTCCGACTGCATAATTGCTGGCATCACACATTATTTCAAAGGGAAGACTCCAATTTAGCGGTTGAATCACAGGTGCGGAGGTCAATAAGCTCTTCAACTTGTCAAATGCCTCCCTGCACGCCTCATCGAACTGGAATTCCACATCTTTTTGCAGCAACTTACATAATGGCAAAGCTATTATAAAGAAGTCCTTGATAAATCTCCGGCATGTCCAAGAAAAGAACGAATCTCCCGCACACTGGCGGGGTAAGGCAAAGCAGACATAATATATATCTTAGCTTTATCAACTTTTAAACCTTTAGCTGACACAACATGACCAATCACTATACCCTGTTCTACCATAAAGTGATATTTTTCCCAATTAAGAACAAGGTTAGTTTCCAAGCATCTATCTAGCACACGAGTTAAATTATCCAAACACAAATCCAAAGAATCGCCATGTACTGTGAAATCATCCATAAAGACCTCGAGGCAATTTTCTAAAAGATCAGAAAAAATGCTTAACATGCATCGCTGGAAAGTACCGGGTTCATTGCAAAGTCCAAATGACATCCTCCAGTATGCAAAAGTGCCAAATGGACACGTGAATATGGTTTTTTCCTGGTCTTCGGGCGCAATCAAAATCTAATTATAACTTGAAAAACCATTTAGAAAGCAATAATAAGTATGCCCAGCTAATCTTTCTAGCATTTGATCAATAAAGGGAAGAGAAAAATGGTCTTTTCTAGTTACATCATTTAATTTCCTGTAGTCAATACACACTCTCCATCCTGTTTGCATCCGTGTGGGCACTAGCTCATTATTGTCATTCATGATGACAGTTATTCCAGACTTATTCGGAACTACCTGTACTGGACTCACCCACTGACTATTGGAGATGGGGTAGATTATAGGTGCATCAAGTAATTTAATAACCTCTTTCTTGACTACCTCCATCATGGGTGGATTTAATCTTCTTTGTGCTTCTCTCGTGGGCTTTGTTCCATCACCCAAAAGAATCCTATGCATGCACATCACGGGGCTTATACCTTTTATATCTGCTATTGTCCAACCAAACACTATGATATGCTCCCTTAAGACTCTTAACAATTTCTCTTCCTGCACGTTGGTTAGATTACTAGCAATAATCACATGTAAAGTTTCATTAGTCCCTAAATATGTATCTTTCAAGTGAGCAGGTAAGGGTTTCAATTCTAAGATTGGAGCTTGCTCCACAGATGGTAACAGTTTTTTATGAGAAACAGACAATTGAACTGATTGAACTGCATACTTATCTGTGAATTTTGGTAAATAGTGCAATGCAGCCACAACTTCCTTCAATTCCTGATTCTGATCAAATTCTTCCTCTTTATCAATGTCCAAGTTGTTAGTAATAGCCATCTCCAAGCTTTCCTTGTGTTTTTGTTCAAAAGATCCCTGCACTATAGAGTCAATGATGTCAATGGCAAAAACATAATCAACATCACTAGGGTACCTCATGGCATCATATATATTGAACTGAATTTTCTCTCTATCAAATTCCATGATCAAGGTCCCATTGTGCACATCGATCATTGTTCTCGCTGTTTTCAAGAATGGTCTCCCTAACAAGATATGCGAGGGATTCGGAGATCTATCATCTTCCATATCCACAATATAAAAATCTGCAGGAAAAATTAACTGATTCACCTACACCAAGACATCTTCAATTACCCCTTGAGGGTAAGTGTTAGTACGATCAGCAAGTTGAATGATAACACCAGTTTGTTTCAAAGGTCCTAGATTTAAAGAAGCAAATATAGATAATGGCATGACATTTATTGAAGCTCCTAGATCTAGCATGGCTTTCTCAAATATGGTATTACTTATTCTGCATGGGATTGTAAACATTCCTGGATCAATACATTTAGGGGGCATTTTTCTTTGAAGCACTGCTGACACATTCTCTCCTACAGTGACTTTTTCATCATCTTTTAATTTTTTTTGTTAGTGCACAATTCTTTCAAAAACTTTGCGTACCTGGGTACTTGTTTAATGGCCTCCAAAAGAGGAATATTTACTTCTACCTTCTTGAAGGTTTCCAAAATTTCCTTTTATTTTTCCTCCTTTGAAATCTTGTGTGTTCTAGGTGGTAATGGCAATGATGGGGTCTTAACTGCATACTTATCTGTGAATTTTGGTAAAGAATGCAATGCAACCACAACTTCCTTCAATTCCTGATTCTGGTCAAATTCTTCCTCTTTATCAATGTCCAAGTTGTTAGTAATAACCATCTCCAAGCTTTCTATGTGTTCTTCTTCAAAAGATCCCTGCACTATAGAGTCAATGATGTCAATGGCAAAAACATAATCAACATCACTAGGGTACCTCATGGCGTCGTATATATCGAACTGAATTTTCTCTCCATCAAATTCCATTGGTCATAATCCCTCATAAAAGTACTGAATCAGGTGTTGATCGTCTATTTGAAGGGGAGGACAACTGGAACACAGTTTTTTAAATCTTTCCCAATACTCATACAACGTCTCTTTGTTGAACTGTTGAATGCCACATATCTCCTTCCTGATGTTGGCAACTCTTGAAGCAGGAAAATACTTCTCTAAGAACAACCTTTTCATGTCATTCCATGACTGTATTGACCCTGAAGGAAGATAGTATAGCCAGTCCTTTTCTAGATCCGCTAGTGAAAATAGAAACACCCTTAGCTTGATTTGATCCTCAGTTACTCCATATGGCTTCATGGTGGAGCAAACCACATGGAATTATGGATATTCACCTGTGAGACCACAAAAAGTAGGCAAAAGATGAATTAGTCCCGATTTAACTTCAAAAGCAGCAGTTAAAGTAGGATATTCAATGCATAAGGGTTATTGATTGAGATTAGGAGTGGTTAATTCTTTGAGTGTTCTATTGTTATTTGGCACCACCATCTCTTCTTCTTCCTTTGATTCAGTGGATGATATATTTGACAGTAATTCAACTGCTATGTTGAGTCCCGGTGATGGACCTTTGTCTGAATCTGCAGTGATGCCTCGAGTTTGACGAGCTTCTTTCCTTAGCCTGCGTGCAGTTTTCTCAATTTCTGAATCAAAATTCAAATCACCGGATTGAGAGAATCGTGTCATAAATTACAATATTAAACAAAAATAAAATGAAATAAAATAAAATAAAATAAAATGCATAATAAATAAAGATAAATAACACTACCCCGGCAGCGGTGCCAAAATTTGGGAGTTATCATTTTACACTCCAAAATTAATACGTTACTAACACTCTACTAGCACAAAACTTAGTATAATGACAAGCAAGGACGATCCTACAGAGAAGTGAATTAATCTTTTATCTACTCTAATATTTTTATTGATGAGGGGGTTTTGAATTTGATTAACTAAGCTAACAAAAATAATTAAGAATTATCAATAAATAAAAAGCTTCAGTTCTTCAGTTCAGTATCTCCCTATCACAATTATGGAAAAGTCAAGTTTAACAATATTTATCCTTCAATGAGATTAATAACCCTAGATAACTGCAATCGCTAATTATCCGAAATTCTCCTTACGTGTAAATCCGATGTGACAATCGCCTCAAGAGACCCTAACTATCATATAACCTAGAACTATCAGTCTAGATTTAATATAATAGCAGCATGAAGAATTAGAGAATTAGGTTGTTCCAAGCAACAATTACGCAATCAAGAATTATTTAACTTGCCTTCTAATAATCTTAATAATACTCAAAAGCTTGTCCACAATTAAGTATTATTAATTGCTACCCATGATCAGATATAAAATCGTTTGCTTAATGTTATATCTTACTGTAGCAGATGATATTAATCAAATTAATTCAATTGGCCAAATTAAATCAAGAGATTAAATAACTAGTAATCGATTAAAACAGATTATCAGAATAAATCTCACGCAAGAAGGAAAAAATAAATAAAACCTGATTAAACCATTTATTATGAAAAAGGTTCAACATCCCTTAGAACTGAAAGTAATAGTTTAGCCTGACATGCCTTCAATCTCCTCCAATTAGGGTTACAATTGTAGTTGTCAAGATCCCCCCTAATATTTGACTAATAATATCTATTTATAGTCCTAAGGTATTATCCTAAGTCTCCTAGAAATAAAAATTCAATTCGGAGAAGAAATCCTCAAAATTCCAAAATGTCAACGCTGGTCAAATCTGGTCAACATCGACCATCCTCGTCGGGGAATTATGCCTAATTTTTCTCGTCGGGGCGAACTCGCGTCGAGGCGACATTTTTGTTCATGATTTCTCACCGGGGCGAGAAACTCCAGAAAGGTCTGGGTCGGGGCGGATTTAGCACGCGTTGGGGGGCGAACATGGGCAGAGCCTTTCCCGTCGGAGCGAGAAATCCTAGGCCAAAATTCCCGCCAGGGCGAGAAACTCAAATTTTCCAATTTTTCATCTTTTTCTCATTATAGCTGCGATTTTCCATCTTTCTCCACTTTTGACTCTAAATCCTCCTGAAATCAATAAACAACCTAATAAGTGCATATACACAATAAAACATGCAATAAACTAAATATATAGGAATGAAAATAAATAAATATCATGCACTTATCATTATCCGTTACTATGAGCATTCCAATGTTGCCCGCTGCCAGATGTTCGTCACCACTTTGAAGAAAGGAGCCCAGTTGTGGATGACATCGTTACCCCCTAATTCTATCGGGTCCTAGCAGGAGTTGTGCGACATGTTCCATGATCGATTCAGAAGTAAATGGAGAAGGGGAAAGTTGACAACTTCCATCATACAAATAAAATTAAAATCAACGAGAGTCTGAGCCAATACGTGAAGAAGTTCAGGGAGGCGATCGATACAGTAACGTACCTTAACATACCTCAGGCACTTGGGTTTTTTACTACTGGATTGGACATAGAGAAGTCGCGAAAGCTGTTGAAAGATATCATGTTCAATATCCTGAATAACTTATCCAAAACTTACGATGCGGCAGAGAACTTCATTATTATTGATGATGTTATAGGAAGCCTGAAGCTGCAGCCACTTAAGATGGGTAAGCCTTGGGATCAAGATCGGGATAGGAGTTAAGACCCAGGCCGAAAACACAGCCGAGGAAGGAGGCCCGAAGCGGGCCCGCGGGAAACGGCCGACTTCCGTTCCAAAATCGGAGTGTCAATAGGGTCTATACTCCGTTTAACACTGATCGGGCCAATAAACCATTCTTTGAACCATGCCTAGTCAACAATCATACACCGAGGGGAGATCAGAGTTAGTTCTGCAATACCACCAAAATAGGCCTGTGCATCGGTAAATAGCCGTACTAGACTGGCCACAAATCGTACCGAACCAGTTATCAAAAGTGTCTAAAATTACATACCGATACCGGTACCTGTTAGACTAGTGTCCCGAACAGATTTGTCAGTTTGGTACCAGAATGGCACCGATTTTTGCCTATACTTATACCGGTTGTATATAAGCATCATTGATTCACTATTATGAACTTTTGCTTTAATTATATTGCATATACTGCTTACTATTGTTGTTATCCTCTCTTTCCAAAAGGGTTATAAGAATTCCCAAACTATATTTAACATATTTCAAGTAACCCATTCAGTCAAAGATTCTAGTCCAAATAATAACCTGTCTCCAAATTATATCAAACAATTCAAAATAATCATGTGAATTGTAGTACAAGTACATCATTATCTCCAAACTATATCAAAAGACACAAAATAATCATATGGATTGTAGTATAAGTACATCCCTGTCTCCAAATCATATATTAAAAGCAGCAACACTAGATATCAATGGCAAGTTCAATACAACAATACATAGGAGCATATTTTTCAGTCAAACATCAATACAACAAGATAAAATGAAGATAAAAATAATCAAGAAACAGCTAGCACCCAGCAGCAGGGTAGCAGCAGGTCAACAACAAAACAGTCAGCAGCAGTATCAGCCACAGCAAAACAAAACAGTACTCCTCCGGCGAGCATTGACAACTTCTAGCCCAATCTACGTGTGACCCATCAACCAATTAGCAGTAGTGATGAAATATGTTTAGTTTGAATGAGTACAGTAGCTTTCATATTTGTCACTCGCATGACATTAAAAATACTCAAAACCTCCTTAAATTTATTACACTAACTATACCTACAAATCAATGAATTCCAAGAAACTAAGTCTATATCAGACATTTTGTCAAACATATCCCAAGCAGAACACAAATAATTACATGAGGAATACATATAAATTAAAGCATTACAAACATAAAGATATGGTTCAAACCTAAGTTTCAGATAATGCCCTATAGCATATGCAATTCAAAATTAAATCCAAATGGTGTTAAGAAACCAAAATTACATTTTAGGTGGAAAAATAGTAAACAAACAATTAATTCACAAATAAACAAACAAACAATTAATTAACCCCACAAGATTTCCAATTTTGAGAACAAAACAAACCCTAGAAATAAAAACAAATTTAATTCAAGAAATATTTAAAGAAGAGTGAAAGAAAGAATCAATTAATCAAATATTCAAGTGTTAATTACCTAAAAAAGAAGAAGATATAGATGGAGATGGATTCCCATTTACAACCGAGGAAGAAGATGAAGATGGAGAGATCAACGAGACTAGAGAATCGATCTGTCGATGAGTAGCAGTGGAGACTGTAGACGAGACTGGAGAGTGGATAGAGAGTAGCAGACTAGCAGTGGACTCAATTTGAGTTTTGATTTGGGAATAAATGAAAGGTTTACAAGTTACAATTAGGGAAATAAAGGATTTATTTAATTCAATCGGTACAACTGGTTTGGTATGGTATATATCAAACATCCAAAATAACTTCCCGAACCTGTGACGCCCCCAAATCCGGGTTCTCTAACCTCGGGTTTGGTGCTCACGATCTATCAACATCATAAACATTCTATATACTATTGCGGAATAATAAACATACATTGTTCATTATAATAAAGTCTACAACAATGCTTCCTAGGTCTACTTAACCTTAACTTAACACATACCTTTAATATTACAAAAGGTTTACATAATAATTACATCAAATATAAGGCCTAAGAGTTTATAGTAAATTACTCCTGCACTTTTCATTTTCCTTTGTCTTTCTTTGTAGAACTTTCTGGTTTAGCAAGGGTAAGAAACTAATTTGCTTAACAAGTTTAATTACAAAGGAGATATATCATGATTAGAGAGAATTTATCTATCAATGTTCAACAATGAAATTCGATTGAAAGAACATTTAACAAGATTCAATAATTGAATAATAGATACTGAGTGGTTATAAATAACCATGAACATATGCGAAGGTTGTCAGCATTTAAACTGGTCCTTTTAATAAGTTTTGGTAATCAAGGGGATCAGCCTTTATTACCCGGTGATTTATGCATAAACACTTAATAATCGAGCAATAATTATTTTCTAATTTAATGCTTTAGTAAAATTATCGTTTTTTTAGTCGAAGAATCCATACCAGTCAACTGGTAGGATTAGCTTTTAAAATGATTTGAGTTTATCAATTTAACGTGTTCGATCTAGCTGATACAATTAGCATAGATCCAGCTCATAACAGTTCATTGATGAAAGAACTTTAAACAATTCACAGTCCAAGAATAATAGAACGAGAATTTAATTGCACGAAGTGCGAATGTCAATAATATTATAGATGCGAATAATCATCAATAATTATTCACTAATATGCTTTGAAAAATAATAACTCGAGTTGAGTCTGGAAACTTGCCTGTTCGACGAGCTACGACTATCTAGCTTTAATTAAAATTCGTTGAGTGACCTAGCATTAATAACGCTGGTCTATCAATTAGTATAACACATAATCGTACATCAACACACCTACTTCGGCTATTCATTTAGTAGGTATGATCAATACAAGATACACATAATAATACGCTATCATTAACCTTTTAAGACATTTAATTGATCTTCGGTTAATAATTTAATTATTTAATAATGTTTATCTTAAGTGTTATACACTTATTAACCTTTAAACAATTTATTATAATTGTTTAATTAATGATTTGCTAATATTCTATTTATTGATTACCTATACTTTCACTTGAGGACTATTTAATATTAGTTAAATAGTAATCACTTAATTACCTTTAGTTATTATAAAATAAATAATAACTACATAAATCTACTTAGTATTTAATATCAATTAAATACTAGATAATCAAATTATTATTAATCTTTAATTATTATAAATTAAATAATAATTAATTATTTACTAACCATTCTTCTTTAATTATTAATTAAATAATAATTAATGAATTACTTATCTTTGAAAATAATTACTCTATCTCTTTCATTATTATTTAGTTATTCTTTATTATTAAAGAATAATTAATTAACATTTGTCTTTATTTATTATTTAATATAATTAAATAATAAAATAAATTATTTACCCTTGAATAGTAAATAATTAATTCACTTCATAAACCTTTAATTATTCTTTCTTATTAATAAAAGGATAATTAATTAATTAACATTTTGTACTTATTTATTATTTAATATTAAATAATAAATAATTATTTTATTATGATAATGAAAGTGAGTAATTATTTAATCTTACCCAAACACTCTTTAATTATTATTTAATATAAATTAAATAATAATTAATCAATTAGTTAACTCTATTTATTATTTAACTTCAATTAAATAATCAATAGTTAGTTTATTAATACTAACTCTACTTAATTATTGCTTAATTTCCTTGAAATGATAATTAAGTAGTTAATAATATTTAGATTATATGAAATTAGTTTAATAATTATTTAGTGGCCTTAATAATTATTAATTAGTTAGTTATAAATGATTTAAATGAGTTTAACCCATTAATTACATAATAATTACCAAATTGTCCAGAAAAATTACCCAATAAATATTAAAATATTCTTCACAATTTTAGAAAATTTTGGGTCCTGGAATCACCGCCGGAACCGGCCGAAAAGTAGGTGAACCGATCGCCGGAAAGTCCCACTGGTTCACCGGAAAACAGGTTTTTCCTATTTTTTTCTCTTAGTTTGCAGATTCGGAGTCCTTTACGAAAACCTTCATAGAATGAAATATACAACTTCGATTTAGGTCTAGTTGGACTCGTTGGATTCATATCTTTCCGAACTACAAGTCTCGTATCGTATCAATTATTTGGATAAGTTTTGATAACTGAAAACAGCCCGGAAGTGCACTGTTCGTGCATAACTTTTGACAGTGGGGTGTTTTGAAAAAAATCATATCTCTCTCATTTTAACTTCTTTTTAAGTGATTCTAACGAGGTTTTATTCTTAACTTACCCAAGATATACCAGAAAAAGAAAAATCACGAAAAACATTTGTAGATTTTGAAATGTACAATTTTATACATTAAGCTACGCTTTGTTCGTCGGTACACATGTTTTTAAGCATTTTGCCATATTTTTCCACATAAACATATACCAACACTCAAGTTAAACCCATTAAACATTATATTTATCATCCTAGCATGCTTCTAGACAATTAGAGCTTGATTTTCATATATCAAACATAAAAATATATAAAGCATGGACTTAGATGCTTGCTTTCTTCTTCTACCAAAGTAATTTATGAGCTTGGATGGCATCCACACTCTTCTCCTACTTCTCCTCTAGATGTCGGCTTGCCCCTTTTGATTTTCTCTCAAAGAAAATGATTTCTCTCTCAACTCTCTCTCTCTAAGCTTGAAAAATGCAAGTATACAAATGATTTCTCTTTGCTCTCTTCTAGCTACTAAAAGTAAGTATACTCACACAATATATCTATCTATTTTAGACATCAAAGCCTAGTCTAAGGATACTTACACAAGAAAAGCTTTAAGGACTAGAGTTGGTGAAAAGAAGTATGGAGCATTGTACCATCAAATGTCCTTCCAAGCAACCAAGTAAAATAAAAAGAAAAATTCAAAGTCAATTGGCTCTCTCTTTTCTTCCATTTCGGCAGCTACATGCCACCCTAGCCCCATTTATTATTTTTTTTATACTTTATTTAAGTAATTAAAGCTTCTAGAAAGTTTACTTGAAATGGATCAAGACTTGGGCTTCAATTTAATTCATTTGGGCTCTATTTTAAGAGATTTGGGCTACTAATAACCATACTGGACCAACACAATTCAATTCATCTCTCATTAATTAATTTAGACTACTAGTTTAATATGTTTGGCTAATTTAATTGGTTATATCTTAATTACCCAAGTCCATAATCAATTTGAATGAGTATGTTTGGTTAATTAATTAATTAAACTAGTCAATTGGTATTTATTTACTAATTGAACTATTAAATATTATTATTAGTATTTCACATTGTTCTTATTAATTAATACCCATAGTAATTAATTGACAAAATTAATTCACTTACTATATTCAATTTAATTGGATATTTAATTTATAAACAACATTATCAATTTCCTTGATATTAACCCTAGGGTTAGTCCGCTAATTTAAATATTATTAGTGTGACTCCTTTAAATTACAAAATAACAATTAGTCACATAGATTATTAACCACACACAGTGGTTTAAAATAAACCGCACAGAGTTAATTCATTAGGAATTAAATTATTTATTTAATTAATAATGAAATTGAAAAATTCCCGATCATTATATTCTCCCCCCTTATAAGAATTCCGTCCTCGGAATTACAACATAAGGTCACTCAAAAAGATGCGGGTAATTTGCCTTCATCTTTTCCTCTAGCTCCCACGTAGCTTCTTCAACTACGTGGTTCCTCCAAAGTACTTTGACCGAATGAATGATCTAATTCCTTAACGTCTGATCCTTCCTATCGAGTATCTGGATAGGGATTTCTTCATACGATAAGTCTTTCTCTATTTGAATCGGTTCATAGGAGATGACGTGTCTGTAGTATGATTTATATGGTCGTAACACTGAAACATGAAACACGTTGTGGATGTGCTCAAGTTCAGGAGGTAAGGCTACCTCGTATGCCACTTCACCGACTCGCCTCAGAATCTCGAATGGTCCTATGAACCTAGGACTCAACTTTCCCTTCTTCCCAAAACGGATCTTCCCTTTCCAGGGAGATACCTTCAAGAACACAAAACTACCCTCTTCAAAGTCCCGCTTCTGACGATGTAGATCAGCATACTTCTTTTGACGATCCTGAGCTGCTACCAGTCGAGCTCTTATTATTCTAATGATCTCCACAGTCTGCTGCACCAATTCTGGCCCTAACAATCTTCGTTCACCTACCTCATCCCAACATAAGGGTGTTCTGCATTTCCTTCCATACAGTGCTTCATAAGGTGGCATTCCGATACTTGCATGATAACTATTATTATATGTAAACTCAACTAGCAGGAGATAATCTTCCCAGCTTCCCTTGAAGTCCATCACACAGGCTCTGAGCATGTCTTCTAATGTTTGAATCGTTCTTTCGCTTTGCCCATCACTCTGTAGATGATACGCGGTACTCAACCTTAGTTGTGTCCCCATTCGTTCTTGAAAACATCTCCAAAAGTTTGACATGAAGCGCGGATCTCTATCAGATACAATTGATATTAGCACTCCATGTCTTGAAACAATTTTTTTGATATACAATTTGGCTAATTGATCCAAATTATACCTAATCTTGATCGACAAAAAGTATGCTGACTTTGTGAGATGATCAAGAATTACCCATATTGCATCGTGACCTTTCTGCGTTGCTTGAAGTCCCACCACAAAATCCATTGTGATGTGCTCCCATTTCCACTCTGGAATCTCTAATGGCTGGAATAATCCACTTGGTCGTTGATGTTCTACCTTGACCCTTTGACAAGTTAAACATCTGCTGACACATTCAGCAACCTCTCTTTTCATGTTCGGCCACCAATAGTGTTGGCGCAAGTCTTGGTACATCTTTGTGCTTCTTGGGTGTATCGAATATCTTGTACTGTGTGCTTCTTGTAAAATCTCTTCCTTAAATTCCGGTACTGAAGGTACCCAAATTCAATTTTCAAATCTCAATAATCCAGTGCCATCAATCTTATATTTTAACTCTTCACCCTCAGCTAACCGCGTCTTAATGTTCCCACATTCTTCATCATTTTCTTGAGCCTTTTTACCTTATCTAATAAGGTCGGACTCGCTTCCATTTCTATTACTTTATCCGAATCCCTCAGATTTTTCACCTCCAACTCCATCTTTTCCATCTCTTTTACTAATTTTTCTTGCCCTATCAAGACAAACAACTTCTCACTGTTCTTCCTGCTTAAGTATCTCCTACTACATTGGCCTTTCTTGGATGGTATAAAATCTCACAATCAAAGTCCTTGATTAATTCTATCCATCTCCTCTGCCTCATGTTCAACTGATGATAACCCGTTCTCAAATCGATCTTCAAAAAATATCTTGCCCCTTTAAGCTGATCAAAAAGATCATCTATTCTCCGTAACGGATATTTGTTCTTGATTGTCACTTTATTCAGTTCCCTATAATCCATGCATAATCGCATTGATCCATCCTTCTTCTTTACAAACAACACTGATGCTCCCCACGGAGATACACTAGGTTGAATGTACTTCTTGTCCAATAACTCCTATAACTGGACCATTAATTCTTTCATTTCTACCGAAGCCATTCTATACAGTGCTTTCGATATTGGTGTTGTTCCCGGTACTAAATCGATCACAAATTCTATCTCTCGGTCTAGTGGAAGTCCTGGCAGTTCATCTGGAAAGACATCCCTAAACTCATTGACTACATGTATCTGCCCCATTTCAGGATTCACCATTCGTGTATCCACTACATGAGCCAAATAAGCTTCACATCCTTTTCGTAACATCTTCTTAGCCTGTATCATCGTCAGACAATTTGTTTGGCCCGATGACTTAATACCATAAAATATAACCTTAGACTTATTTGGCGTCTTAAGGTGTACGCTGTTCTTCTGACAGTCAATTACTGCCTCATGATTAAATAGTCAATCCATTCCTAGGATTACATCAAATTCTCCTAAGCGTATTGGAATCAGATTCACGCTTAACTTATGTCCCCTTATTTCCACATCACAATTTTTATGGATAAACTCAACAGGGATCACTTCTTTGTTCGCAATTTCTATATTCATTGGGTTTTTTAACTGTTCGCGAGGTAAGTTTAATCGTCTAGCAAATTCATCAGATACAAAAGAACAGGTAGCTCCCGAATCAAATAACACATATGCATTTATATTATTGATCGAAATTATACCTGACACCACTTCTTTTGATGCCACTGCATCTTATACAGTCATGTTGAACGTTCTGGTTGTCGGCTTGTTTTGCTGAACTAGCCCTCCAATGGATAGTTTGGTGTTATTGCTCTTGTTGCCGCTTCCTCCCCAGTATTCTTCTTTAACGGACAATCCTTGAATCGATGACCCGTTCCTCCACACGAAAAACAACCACTTCTCCTTGGCTTAGGATAATTTGGCGAAATATGTCCTTCCTGACCACAATTGTAACAGATATTCTTCCCTTTCAAGCATTCTCCTGAGTGATTCTTTCCACACTTTCCACATGCTTATTTCTTCTGTTGAAAACTCCCTTGCTGATTCTCTGGATTACTGCCACCGCTGCTCTATTTGTGCTTTTTCCTGTTGCTGCCACCACTGCTAGTACTCTGATTCCCACCTTCAGTCCTCTTTTTGTTCTTCTCTCGATTGTATTTGGATACTGCCTCACTACCCCCATCTGCAATGATAGCTTTTTCTAATAAAGTTGTAAACGAATCGATTTGTAATACCGCTTCTTTGCTAAAAATCCAGGGTTTCAACCCGTTCTCGAATCTTAGCGCCTTTCGTTCTTCGGTATCCACTTTATGGGGTACAAACCTTGCTAACTCATTAAATTTGGCTGCGTACTCTGAGACTGACATGTTTTCTTGTTTCAATTCCAAAAACTTAATTTTCATTCTTCCTTGCATACTCCTTGGAAAGTAATTTTCGAGAAACAATTCTTTAAATTGTTCCCAGCGTATCACACCTCCTCCGGCTCTACTTTGATTTACTTCCCACCAGAAATTAGTCTCACCCTTCATCAAATAGGTAGGAAAAGCTGTCTTTTGCTCCTCTACAACTCTGACAATAACAAAAGCCTTCTCCATCTCCTTTATCCACGTTTGCGCTTCAATAGGGTCAGGTGTCCCCTTAAACTCTGGCGGGCCTACCGCCTTAAAGTCCTTAAAGTTAGCTAAGTGGCCCTTGGGAGGGTTTGGGTTTACTGCTGGTGCGGCGTTTCTACCCTGCAGTGCTTGGGTTAACAGGTCAACGAACTGCTGCATCGGATTTTCTGGACCCGCAGAATTATTTACAGATTCCTCTTGGGTTGATGGTGAGGTCCTTGGCATACCTCCTCTTCCCCTTCCTCTTCCTCTCCATATTGGCAGCATTTTCTGGTTCAATAAAAATAAAAAAATTAAATTAAATTAAAATAAAATAATTTTTTTTATCATTTATACATCATTTGTATTTTTATGCCACAATTTTATAGTGGTTTCATAAAAATCCAATCATATGCGTAAATCTTATTATATTAATCCTGACTTATGGCTTTGTAATATGGCATGTTAATATAATCAGTAGGGTCTGCTAAATTGTTGAATTAACTTTCTGAATACATATTACCCATATATAATAAAATATCGCATTTATATTCATATACCAACTTCCTTACATAACTGGCATATTGCTATAAATGTCATCTATCCCTATTTAACAACAAAATGTGGGATTTGTCAAAAACTAAAACTCCCCTAATCTCATAAGTGGGGATACAGTACATATGCATACTACCTCACACCATCTGAGGTTCACATAATACATCATATAACCCTAATAATTAAAAGGAGTAGTACTGCATCTATATATATAACAACCAAACCAACACATCAATGACTATCGAGCTGAGCCACCTCAGCGTGGACATGCTCCGGCTCTTGAAGCGCATCTCCATCTACTCGGCGTCGAACAGAACAGCTCGACTCACCGATCTCAAAATGCTGCCTCCTCAATCCTGCTCGTTGACCCATATAGGCGGTATCCAATGCGCGCCCCAATGAATCAATCCTGATCTCTCTAGCCTACAGCTCCTCCTCGAGCTGATCAACACGTCTGGCCGCCCTTACCCAAGCATCCGAAATTCTAATCTTATCTGCTATCTCTAAGTCGAACTCAAATATCAACGCCTGATTCTCTAGGGCCCTTCCTCTAAGCTGAAACTCTAACAACTCAACTTTGGCCTTCTGCTCATCCAAGTCTACTAGTGCTTGTTCCCATTTTGCCTTCAACTCGGCTAACTCGATCTGTGCCTGATAAGCGGCATCCCTATACTGCTGCTCGGTAACCTGGAGAGTAAGGTTCTCCGTCTCTAAGTGTGCAACCTAATAAGTGCATATACACAATAAAACATGCAATAAACTAAATATATAGGAATGAAAATAAATGAATATCATGCACTTATCAAATTCCCCCACACTTAGTCTTTACACGTCCTCGTATAAACTAAAACAAAAGTTATATTGAAATCATTTGAATTCTATTCAACCAAACTCCCAAAGGTTCAAATTCAATTACCATCCATGAACATTAACACCAATCAACAAAAATTTGATCAATACTTTATCAATCAACTCATAACAATAACCTCATCATTCCCCACTCAACATCCCTAAATCAAATTGAAATCACATAAGCATCTCCTATGATTAACACAAATACTCAACTTAGTTCATATGGAACAACAACCGTGCACACTGACTCAAACCTAGAACATGTTTTTTTCTGCCATTTATTTTTTCTTTCACTCAGGTGAATGCATTTTATGCTCCATTTCACCTTTCTCATTTTTTCTTAAGTGAGTGCATTTTATGCTCCATCTCACTTATCTTCTCACCAACGAGTGCATTTTACGCTCCATCTCGTTGCATGTGTTTATGGGTGAGTGCGTTTTACGCTCCATCTCAACCCACCACATGTTTTTCTTTTGAGACAAATTTTTTTTCAGTTTTTTTTTCAATTTTTTTCAAATTTCCAATTTTTTTCACATGGTCCTACAAACAAGATAAGCAGTTAAACAGTTCTAAATCATGAAATCTGCGCACAAAGTCAACTTCACAAATAACTCAGTCAAGTAAACATGTATCTCATACTCAAATACGCATGCAATACCAATCTCAATCTAAGTCAGTCAACTATGGGTCCTAACTCAGTTACCATCATTTATCAATTAATTCAACATTAAACAAATTATATTAATGGCATCAATTAACCTTTAAAAACTTGGCCAAATAGATCAAAAAAATTTCCAAACCGAACCTATTAAAGCATAAATAAACTAACTTAATCTACCCTAAACCTCTCCCCCACACTCAAACCTTACATTGGCCCCAATGTAAGAAAATAATGCAAAAAACGAGAGAAGTAACCAAAAAGCAAATAAATAAAAAGGGATATAAAAGCAAATCTGATGTCTTGGGTTGCCTCCTAAGCAGCGCATTTGGTTAACGTGGTTAGCTCGACAACAATTCTCCTCAATCAATCATAGATCGGATCCACTAGATCTACCATCTCCATATTCTCCATCAAAAATCCTTCACGGAATGGTTTCAGCCTATGTCCATTGACCTTGAATACTTTCCCTGTTATTGGATTCTGTATATCTATAGCACCATGAGCAAACACATTAGTAATAATAAATGGACCTTCCCAATGAGAGCGTAACTTACCTAGAAATAACTTCAACCTCGAATTGAATAAAAGAACTTGTTATCCAACAGTGAAATTTTTCCTTAAAATCTGCTTGTCGTGGAAAGCCTTTGTCTTATTCTTGTAGAGCCTAGAACTCTCATATGCTTCATTCCTCATCTCTTCTAGTTCTTGTAGCTGGAACTTCCTATGCATCCCCGCTTCATCCAAGCTCATATTACATTGTTTGATCGTCCAAAAAGCTCTGTGTTTTAACTCCACGGGTAGATGACTTGGCTTCCCAAAAACCAGCCAATATGGAGACATACCAATAAGGGTTTTGTACGCGGTTCTATACACCCACAATGCATCTTCTAACCGTAGACTCCAATCTTTTCTGCTTGGCTTGACGACTTTCTCCAATATGGAATTCCCTTCACGGTTAGATACTTCAGCCTGACCATTGCTTTGCGGATGATAAGATGTAGTAATCTTATACAAAATATTGTATTTTCTGAAAAGTGCTGCTAGCATCCTGTTGTAAAAGTGAGTTCCTCTATCGCCGATGATAGCTCTAGGAGTTCCAAATCTGACAACTATGTTAATTTTGACAAAATCTGCAACAACTTTAGAATCATCACTCCTGGTGGCTTTAGCTTTCACCCATTTAGAAATATAGTCAACAACCAAAAGAATGTAAATATTACCATGAGAAACAGGAAAAGGTCCCATAAAATCAATACCCCAAAACATCAAAAATCTCAACAATTAAAATGGGGGTTTGTGGCATTTGATTTCGATGTGATATGTTACCTATTCGTTGACAATTCTCGCATGATTTACAAAATAGATATGAATCCTTAAAAATTATTGGCCAATAAAAATCACTTTCTAAAACCTTATGAGCAGTTCTTTTGGGTCCAAAATGAACTCCACAAGCATAGGAATGTCAAAAGGTTAGAATAGACAATGTTTCATTATTAGGCACACATCTACGGATTATCTGATCAGCACAAAATTTCCACAGATATGGATCATCCCAAACATAATGTCTAGCATCACTCCTAAGCTTATCCTTCTAGTTTTTAGAAAATTCATTGGGAATATATGCACTTGCTAAATAATTGACAATGTTAGCATACCAAGGCAATTCCTCCTGAATAGAAAAGAGATGCTCATTTGGAAAGGAATCAAACAATGGTAGTGCCTCCTCATCTCTCACCAGTCTACTCAAGTGATCTGCTACCAAGTTATATGCTCCCTTCTTATCCTTGATTTCTAAGTCAAATTCCTGCAACAGTAGAATCCATCTGATAATCCTGGGTTTAGAGTCCTTCTTGGTTAACAAATACCTAAGAGCTGCATGGTCAGAATAAACTATAACTTTAGTACCAAGTAAATAAGATCGAAATTTATCTTAAGCAAAAACAATAGATAGAAGTTCTTTTTCTGTTGTCGAGTAGTTAATTTGAGATGCATTCAATGTTCTAGAGGCATAGTAGATGGCATGAACAGCTTTGTCAACTCTTCGGTCCAAAATAGCTCCGATTGCATAATTGCTGGCATCACACATTATTTCAAAGGGAAAACTCCAATTTAGCGGTTGAATCACAGGTGCGGAGGTGAATAAGCTCTTCAACTTGTCAAATGCCTCCTTGCACGCCTCATCGAACTGGAATTCCACATTTTTTTGCAGCAACTTAAATAATGGCAGAGCTATTTTAGAGAAGTCCTTGATAAATCTCCGGCATGTCCAAGAAAAGAACGAATCTCCCGCACACTGGCGGGATAAGGCAAAGCAGACACAATATATATCTTAGCTTTATCAACTTCTAAACCTTTAGCTGACACAACATGACCAAGCACTATACCCTGTTCTACCATAAAGTGATATTTTTCCCAATTAAGAACAAGGTTAGTTTCCAAGCATCTATCTAGCACACGAGTTAAATTATCCAAACACAAATCCAAAGAATCACCATGTACTGTGAAATCATCCATAAAGACCTCGATGCAATTTTCTAAAAGATCAGAAAAAATGCTTAACATGCATCGTTGAAAAGTACCGGGTGCATTGCAAAGTCCAAATGACATCCTCCGGTATGCAAAAGTGCCAAATGGACACGTGAATATAGTTTTTTCCTGGTTTTCGGGCGCAATCACAATCTAATTATAACTTGAAAAACCATTTAAAAAGCAATAATAAGTATGCCCAGCTAATCTTTCTAGCATTTGATCAATAAAGGGAAGAGAAAAATGGTCTTTTCTAGTTACATCATTTAATTTCCTGTAGTCAATACACACTCTCCATCCTGTTTGCATCTGTGTGGGCACTAACTCATTATTGTCATTCATGATGACAGTTATTCAGACGTATTCGGAACTACCTGTACTGGACTCACCCACTGACTATTGGAGATGGGGTAGATTATACCTGCATCAAGTAATTTAATAACCTCTTTCTTGACTACCTCCATCATGGGTGGATTTAATCTTCTCTGTGCTTCTCTCGTGGGCTTTGCTCCATCACCCAAAATAATCCTATGCATGCACATCGCGGGGCTTATACCTTTGATATTTGCTATTGTCCAACCAAACACTGTGACATGGTCCCTTAAGACTCTTAACAATTTCTCTTCCTGCACGTTGGTTAGATTACTAGCAATAATCATATGTAAAGTTTCATTAGTCCCTAAATATGTATATTTCAAATGAGCAGGTAAGGGTTTCAATTCTAAGATTGGAGCTTGCTCCACAGATGGTAACAGTTTTTTATGAGAAACAGACAATTAAACTGATTGAACTGCATACTTATCTGTGAATTTTGGTAAAGAGTGCAATGCAGCCACAACTTCCTTCAATTCCTGATTCTGATCAAATTCTTCCTCTTTATCAATGTCCAAGTTGTTAGTAATAGCCATCTCCAAGCTTTCCCTGTGTTCTTGTTCAAAAGATCCCTGCACTATAGAGTCAATGATGTCAATGGCAAAAACATAATCAACATCACTAGGGTACCTCATGGCATCATATATATTGAACTGAATTTTCTCTCCATCAAATTCCATGATCAAGGTCCCATTGTGCACATCGATCATTGTTCTCGCTGTTTTCAAGAATGGCCTCCCTAACAAGATATGCGAGGGATTCGGAGATCTATCATCTTCCATATCCATAATATAAAAATCTGCAGGAAAAATTAACTGATTCACCTGCACCAAGACATCTTCAATTACCCCTTGAGGGTAAGTGTTAGTACGATCAGCAAGTTGAATGATAATACCAGTTTGTTTCAAAGGTCTTAGATTTAAAGAAGCAAATATAGATAATGGCATGACATTTATTGAAGCTCCTAGATCTAGCATGGCTTTCTCAAATATGGTATTACTTATGTTGCATGGGATTGTAAACATTCCTGGATTAATACATTTCGGGGGCATTTTTCTTTGAAGCACTGCTGACACATTCTCTCCTACAATGACTTTTTCATCATCTTTTAATTTTTTTTGTTAGTGCACAATTCTTTCAAAAACTTTGCGTACCTGGGTACTTGTTTAATGGCCTCCAAAAGAGGAATATTTACTTCTACCTTCTTGAAGGTTTCCAAAATTTCCTTTTCTTTTTCCTCCTTCTTTGAAATATTGTGTGTTCTAGGTGGCAATGGCAATGCTGGGGTCATAACTGAAATAGATGGGGTAACAGTTTCCCTCGGTGTCTCAATCTCCAACTCTTTAACCTTTTCCTCTTCAATTTCCGTAACTGCTTTGAGTACTTCCAACTCTTTTCCACTCCTTAGTGTAATCGCACTAGCATTCTCCCTTGGATTGATAACTGTTTAGGAGGACAACTTTCCTGAACCTTGAGAATCCAACCTCCCCACTGTAGTGGCAAGTTGACCTATCTGATTTCTCAAGTCTTGAACAGAATTTTTTGTTTCCTGCTAGAACTGTTATGCTTGACTCATGAATACCTTGAACATATCTTCCAAAGATGTTCCAGAATTTGCAGTAGCTGCCTGTCTAGGTTGATATTAGGATTGACTAGGTTGAGAGCCTTGTGGGAACCCTTGTTGTCTAACCGGATACACACCTTGCGCTGGTGGCCTATTACCTCCATAACTAAGGTTAGGGTGATCCCTCCATCCTGGATTGTAAGTATTTGAATATGGGTCATACTTCTGCTGAGGTTGTGCCTGATAGTTTCCCATCCCATTGGCTTGTTATGTGATTTCATCTTCTAGCAATGTTGGACAAGAATCAGTACGGTAACCACCCATTAAATAAATCCCACAAACTTTTGCTGCTAGTGCATTCCTTTTAGCCATTTGTCTAACCATCGCAGTCAAATCAAAAATTTGTTGTTCGAGATTGCTTGTGGTCATCTCATTCACTCTTGCAGGTGCACGGTCATTCCTTGTCCCATACTGCTAAGAATTAGCAGTCATATTATAATTAGAGCCATTGCAGCCTCCAGTGTTTTATCTACTAGTGCTCATCCACTTGCAGCATCGATCATACTCCGATCCATTGGTGATAATCCCTCATAAAAGTACTGAATCAGGTGTTGATCGTCTATTTGATGGGGAGGACAACTGGAACATAGTTTTTTAAATCTTTCCCAATACTCATACAGCGTCTCTTTATTGGCAACTCTTGAAGCAGGAAAATACTTCTCCAAGAACAACCTTTTCATATCATTCCATGACTGTATTGATCCTGAAGGAAGATAGTATAGCCAGTCTTTTGCTAGATCCGCCAGTGAAAATAGAAACACCCTTAGCTTGATTTGATCCTCAGTTACTCCATGCGGCTTCATGGTGGAGCAAACCACATGGAATTATGGATATTCACCTGTGAGACCACGAAAAGTAGGCAAAAGATGAATTAGTCCCGATTTAACTTCAAAAGCAGCAGTTAAGGTAGGATATTCAATGCATAAGGGTTGTTGATTGAGATTAGGAGTGGTTAATTCTTTGAGTGTTCTATTGTTATTTGGCACCGCCATCTCTTCTTCTTCCTATGATTCAGTGGATGATGTATTTGACAGTAATTCAAGTGCTATGTTGAGTCCCGGTGATGGAACTTCGTCTGAATCTGCAGTGGTGCAGTTTTCTCAATTTCTGGATCAAAATTCAAATCACCGGATTGAGAGAATCGTGTCATAAACTACAATATTAAACAAAAATAAAATGAAATAAAATAAAATGCAGAATAAATATAGATAAATAACACTACCCCGGCAGCAGCGCCAAAATTTGGGAGTTGTCGTTTTACACTCCAAAATTAATACCTTACTAACACTCTACTAGCATAAAACTTAGTATAATGACAAGCAAGGACGATCCCACAGAGAAGTGAATTAATCTTTTATCTACTCTAATATTTTTATTGATGAGGGGGTTTTGAATTTGATTAACTAAGCTAACAAAAATAATTAAGAATTATCAATAAATAAAAAGCTTCAGTTCTTCAGTTCAGTATCTCCCTATCACAATTATGGAAAAGTCAAGTTTAACAATATTTATCCTTCAATGAGATTAATAACCCTAGATAACTGCAATCGCTAATTATCCGAAATTCTCCTTACGTGTAAATCTGATGTGACAATCGCCAAAAGAGACCCTAACTATCATATAATCTAGAACTATCAGTCTAGATTTAATATAACAGTAGCATGAAGAATTAGAAAATTAGGTTATTCCAAGCAACAATTACGCAATCAGGAATTATTTAACTTGCCTTCTAATAATCTTAATAATGCTCAAAAGCTTCTCCACAATTAAATACTATTAATTACTACCCATGATCAGATATAATATCGTTTGCTTAATATTATATCTTACTCTAGCAGATGATATTAATCAAATTAATTCAATTGGCCAAATCAAATCAAAAGATTAAATAACTTGTAATCGATTAAAATAGATTATCAGAATAAATCTCATGCAAGAAGGAATAAATAAATAAAACCTGATTAAACCATTTATTATGAAAAAGGTTCAACATCCCTTAGAACTGAAAGTAAGAGTTTACCCTGACATGCCTTCAATCTCCTCTAATTAGGGTTACAATTGTAGTTGTCAAGATCCCCCTAATATTTGACTAATAATATCTATTTATAGTCCTAAGGTATTATCCTAAGTCTCCTAGAAATAAAAATCCAATTCGGAGAAGAAATCCTCAAAATTCTAAAAAGTCAACGCTGGTCAAATCTGGTCAACATCGACCATCCTCGCTGGGGAATTATGCCTAAGTTTTCTCGCCAGGGCGAACTCGCGCTGGGGCGACATTTTTGTTCATGATTTCTCACCGGGGCGAGAAACTCCAGAAAGGTTTGGGTCGGGGCGGATTCAGCACGCGTTGGGGCGACCATGGGCAGAGCCTTTCCCGCCAGAGCGAGAAATCCTAGGCCAAAATCCCCGCTGAGGCGAGAAACTCAAAATTTTCAATTTTTCATCTGTTTCTCATTATAGCTCCGATTTTCCATCTTTCTCCACTTTTGAGACTCTGAATCCTCCTGAAATTAATAAACAACCTAATAAGTGCATATACACAATAAAACATGCAATAAACTAAATATATAGGAATGAAAATAAATGAATATCATGCAATTATCATTATCCGTTACTATGAGCATTCCAACGCTGCCCGTTGCCACATGTTCGTCACCACTTTGAAGAAAGGAGCCCAACTGTGGATGACATCGTTACTGCCCAATTCTATCGGGTCCTGGCAGGAGCTGTGCGACATGTTTCATGATCGATTCGGGAGTAAATGGAGAAGGGGAAAGTTGACAACTTCCATCATGCAAATAAAATTAAAATCAATGAGAGTCTGAGCCAATATGTGAAGAAGTTCAGGGAAGCAATCGATACAGTAACGTACCTTAACATACCTTAGGTGCTTGGGTTCTTTACTACTGGATTGGACACAGAGAAGTCGCGGAAGCTGTTGAAAGATATCATGTTCAATATCCCGAATGACTTACCCAAAACTTACGATGGGGCAGAGAACTTCATTATTATTGATGATGTTATAGGAAGCCTGAAGCTGCAACCACATAAGATGGGTAAGCCTTGGGATCGAGATCGGGATAGGAGTTAAGATCCCAGGCCGAAAGCACAGCCGAGGAAGGAGGCCTGAAGCGGGTCCGCGGGAAACGGCCGACCTCCGTTCCAAAATCGGAGTGTCAATAGGGTCTATACTCCGTTTAACACTGATCGGGCCAAGATACTCTAGGAGATCAAGGATAAACCATTCTTCGAACCATGCCTAGTCAGCAATCATACACCGAGGGGAGATTAGAGTCAGTTCTACAATACCACCAAAATAGGCATGTGCATCGGTAAATAGCCGTACTAGAATGGCCATAAACCATACCGAACCAGTTATCAAAAGTGTCTAAAATTACATACCAATACCGGTACCGGTTAGACTAGTGTCCCGAACAGATTTGTCGGTTCGGTGCCAGAACGACACCGATATTTGCCTATACTTATACCGGTTGTATATAAGCAACATTGATTCACTATTATGAACTTTTACTTTAATTATATGGCATATACTGCTTACTATTGTTGTTATCCTCTCTTTCTAAAAAGGTTATAAGAATTCCCAAACTATATTTAACATATTTCAAGTAACCCATTCAGTCAAAGATTCTAGTCCGAATAATAACCTGTCTCCAAACTATATCAAACAATTCAAAATAATTATGTGAATTGTAGTACAAGTACATCATTATCTCCAAACTATATCAAAAGACTCAAAATAATCATGTGGATTGTAGTATAAGTACATCCCTGTCTCCAAATCATATATTAAAAGTAGCAACACTGGATATCAATGGCAAGTTCAATACAACAATACATAGGAGCATATTTTTCAGTCAAACATCAATACAGCAAGATGAAATGAAGATAAAAATAATCAAGAAACAACCAGCACTCAGCAGCAGGGTAGCAGCAGGTCAACAACAAAACAGTCAGCAGTAGTATCAGCCACAGCAAAACAAAACAGTACTCCTCCGGCGAACATTGACAACTTCCAGCCCAATCTTCGTGTGACCCATCAACCAATTAGCAGTAGTGATGAAATGTGTTTAGTTTGAATGAGTATAGTAGCTTTCACATTTGTCGCTCGCATGGCATTAAAAATACTCAAAACCTCCTTAAATTTATTACACTAACTATACCTACAAATCAATGAATTCCAAGAAACTAAGTCTATATCAGACATTTTGTCAAACATATCCCATGTAGAACACAAATAATTACATGAGGAATATATATAAATTAAAGCATTACAAACATAAAGATATGGTCCAAACCCAAGTTTCAGAACATACCCTATAGCATATGCAATTCAAAATTAAATCCAAATGGTGTTAAGAAACCAAAATTACATTTTAGGCGGAAAAACAGTAAACAAACAATTAATTCACAAATAAACAAACAATTAATTAACCCCAAAAGATTTCCAATTTTGAGAACAAAACAAACCCTAGAAATAAAAACAAATTTAATTCAAGAAATATTTAAAGAAGAGTGAAAGAAAAAATCAATTAATCAAATATTCACGTGTTAATTACCTAAAAAAAGAAGAAGATAGAGATGGAGATGGATTCCCATTTACAACCGAGGAAGAAGATGGAGATGGAGAGATCAACGAGACTAGAGAATCGATTTGTCGATGAGTAGCAGTGGAGGCTGGAGACGAGACTGGAGAGTGGGGAGAGTATAGTAGACTAGCAATGGACTCAATTTGAGTTTTGACTTGGGAATAAATGAATGGTTTACAAGTTACAATTAAGGAAATAAAGGATTTATTTAATTCAATCGGTACAACCGGTTTGGTATGGTATGTACCAAACATCCAAAATAACTTCCCGAACCTGTGACGCCCCCAAATCCTGGTTCTCTAACCTTGGGGTTGTTGCTCAGGATCCATCAACATCATAAACATTCTATATACTATTGCGGAATAATAAACATACATTGTTCATTATAATAAAGTCTACAACAATGCTACCCAGGTCTACTTGACCTTAACTTAACACATACCTTTAATATTTCAAAAGGTTTACATAATAATTACATCAAATATAAGGCCTAAGAGTTTATAGTAAACTACCCCTGCACTTTTCCTTTTCCTTTGTCTTTCTTTGTAGAACTTTCTGGTTTAGCTGAAATAAACATTATGATATAGCAAGGGTAAGCAACTAATTTGCTTAGTAAGTTTAATTACAAAGGAGATATATCATGATTAGAGGGAATTTATTTATCAATGTTCAACAATGAAATTCGATTGAAAGAACATTTAACAAGATTCAATAATTGAATAATAGATACAAAGTGGTTATAAATAACCATGAACATATGCGAAGGTTGTCAGTATTTAAACTGGTCCTTTTAATAAGTTTTGGTAATCAAGGGGATCAACCTTTCTTACCCGGTGATTTATGCATAAACACTTAATAATCGAGTAATAATTATTTTTCAATTTAATGCTTTAGTAAAATTGTCCTTTTCTCAGTCGAAGAATCCATACCAGTCAACTGGTAGGATTAGCTTTTCAAATGATTTGAGTTTATCAATTTAACGTGTTCGATCTAGCTGATACAATTAGCATAGATCCAGCTCATAACAGTTCATTGATGAAAGAACTTTAAATAATTCACAGTCCAAAAATAATAGAACGGGAATTTAATTGCACGAAGTGCGAATGTCAATAATATTATAGATGCGAATAATCATCAATAATTATTCACTAATATGCTTTGAAAAATAATAACTCGAGTTGAGTCCGGAAACTTGCCTGTTCGACGAGCTACGACTATCTAGCTTTAATTAAAATTCGTTGAGTGACCTAGCATTAATAACATCGGTCTATCAATTAGTATAACACATAATCGTACAACACACCTACTTCGGTTATTCATTTAGTAGGTATAATCATTACAAGATACACATAATAATACGCTATCATTAACCTTTTAAGACATTTAATTGATCTTCGGTTAATAATTTAATTATTTAATAATGTTTATCTTAAGTGTTATACACTTATTAAACCTTTAAACAATTTATTATAATTGTTTAATTAATGAATTACTAATATTCTATTTATTGATTACCTATACTTTCACTTGAGGACTATTTAATATTAGTTAAATAGTAATCACTTAATTACCTTTAGTTATTATAAAATAAATAATAACTACATAAATCTACTTAGTATTTAATATCAATTATATACTAGATAATTAAATTATTATTAATCTTTAATTATTATAAATTAAATAATAATTAATTATTTACTAACCATTCTTCTTTAATTATTAATTAAAGAATAATTAATGAATTACTTATCTTTGAAAATAATTACTCTATCTCTTTCGTTATTCGTTAGTTATTCTTTATTATTAAAGAATAAATAATTAACATTTGTCTTTATTTATTATTTAATATAATTAAATAATAAAATAAATTTATTTACCCTTGAAATAGTAAATAATTAATTCACTTCATAAAC
The DNA here is from genome assembly GCA_034770075.1 of Aralia elata. Classification (NCBI taxonomy): domain Eukaryota; kingdom Viridiplantae; phylum Streptophyta; class Magnoliopsida; order Apiales; family Araliaceae; genus Aralia; species Aralia elata. The sequence goes on from CM068379.1 coordinate 14,034,058, forward strand.
CCTTAATTATTCGTTCTTATTAATAAAAGGATAATTAATTAATTAACATTTGTACTTATTTATTATTTAATATTAAATAATTATTTTATTATGATAATGAAAGTGAGTAATTACTTAATCTTACTCAAACACTCTTTAATTATTATTTTATATAAATTAAATAATAATTAATCAATTAGTTAACTCTATTTATTATTTAACTTCAATTAAATAATCAATAGTTAGTTTATTAATACTAACTCTACTTAATTATTGCTTAATTTTCTTGAAATGATAATTAAGTAGTTAATAATATTTAGATTATATGAAATTAGTTTAATAATCATTTAGTGGCCTTAATAATTATTAATTAGTAAGTTATAAATGATTTAAATGAGTTTAACCCATTAATTACATAATAATTACCAAACTGTCCAGAAAAATTACCCAATAAATATTAAAATATTCTTCACAATTTTAGAAAAATTTGGGTCCTGGAATCACCGCCGGAACCCGCCGGAAAGTAGGTGAACCGGTCGCCGGAAAGTCCTGTTGGTTCACCGGAAAACTAGTTTTTCCTATTTTTTTCTCTTAGTTTCCAGATTCGGAGTCCTTTACAAAAACCTTCATAAAATGAAATCTACAACTTCGATTTAGGCATAATTGGACTCGTTGGATTTGTATCTTTCCGAAATACAAGATTCCATCATCGTATCAATTATTTGGATAAGTTTTGATCACTGAAAATAGCCTGGAAGTGCACTGTTCGTGCATAACTTCCGACAGTGGGGTGTTTTGAAAAAACATCATATCTCTCTTATTTTAACTTCTTTTTTAAGTGATTCCAATGAGGTTTTATTCTTAACTTACCCAAGATATATCAAAAAAATAAAAATCACAAAAAACATTTGTACATTTTGAAATGTACAGTTTTATACATTAAGCTACGCTTTGTTCGTCGGTAAACATGTTTTTAAGCATTTTGCCATAATTTTCCACATAAACATATACCAACACTCAAGTTAAACCCATTAAACATTATATTTATCATCCTAGCATGCTTCTAGATATTTAGAGCTTCATTTTCATATATCAAACATAAAAATATATAAAGCATGGAAAACTAGGGTTTTTAAGGTTTTCTTTTACCTTTTGGAGTTAGATGCTTGCTTTCTTCTTCTACCAAAGTAATTTATGAGCTTGGATGGCATCCACACTCTTCTCCTACTTCTCCTCTAGATGTCGGCTGGCCCCTCTTGATTTGCTCTCAAAGAAAATGATTTCTCTCTCAACTCTCTCTCTCTAAGCTTGAAAAATGCAAGTATACAAATGATTTCTCTTTGCTCTCTTCTAGCTACTAAAAGCAAGTATACTCACACAATATATTTGTCTATTTTAGACATCAAAGCCTAGTCTAAGGATACTTAAACAAGAAAAGCTTTAAGGACTAGAGTTGGTGAAAAGAAGCATGGAGCATTGTACCATCAAATGTCCTTCCAAGTAACCAAGTAAAATAAAAAGAAAAATTCAAAGTCAATTGGCTCTCTCTTTTCTTCCATTTCGGCAGCTACATGCCACCCTAGCCCCATTTATTATTTTTTTATACTTTATTTAAGTAATTAAATCTTCTAGAAAGTTTACTTGAAATGGATCAAGACTTGGGCTTCAATTTAATTCATTTGTGCTCTATTTTAAGAGATTTGGGCCACTAGTAACCATACTGGACCAACACAATTCAATTCATCTCTCATTAATTAATTTGGACTACTAGTTTAATATGTTTGGCTAATTTAATTGGTTATACCTTAATTATCCAAGTCCATAATTAATTTGAATGAGTATGCTTGGTTAATTAATTAATTAAACTAGTCAATTGGTATTTATTTACTAATTGAACTATTAAATATTATTATTAGTATTTTACATTGTTCTTATTAATTAATACCCATATTAATTAATTGACAAAATTAATTCACTTACTATATTCAATTTAATTGGATATTTAATTTATAAACAACATTATCAATTTCCTTGATATTAACCCTAGGGTTAGTCCGCTAATTTAAATACTATTAGTGTGACTCCTTTAAATTACAAAATAAAAATTAGTCACATAGATTATTAACCACACGCAATGGTTTAAATTAAACCGCACAGAGTTAATTCATTAGGAATTAAATTATTTATTTAATTAATAATGAAGTTGAAAAATTCCCGATCATTACAGAACCCAATACCGAATAATCAGTATATACCGATTACATGTACCAATGCCGAACAAGTTTTGTTTTGACCCAAACCGGCTGGTTTTAACCGGTTCGGTTAGCCCAAAAATAAAATAAAAATCAAAAAAATGCCCACCCCTACACCAAAACACAAGGCACTCAACCGAAGGCGTGTTGGCAGTTGAAGAATATAATTGAAAAGAATGTCCAGAATGGGGAGCTGGTACATTATGTTGTTGGTTGGGAAGGGTCGGGATGGAGAAATGAGGATGGTAATCGGGAACGTCGTAGGGATCGACAACCCGATCAAGAGTTACCCGTCCGTCGAGTGGTTGATGTCATTACAGGAGGATCGGTAGGGGGTGCAACTGGCAAAAAATGCTGAGACTTATTGGACTCTATCTTAATGATGTCTGAATAGCCAGTAAGGAGGGAACGACCTTACCCCAACACGGTGATTTATTTCTTTGACAAAGACTATCCACCCGATACAGTGGAACCACATAAAGGAACACTGGTCATCTCGGCATAGGTTGGGTCGATGGACATGCAGAGGATAATGATTGACAATGGGTCTTTGATGGATATCCTTTATAGTCATGCCTACCAAAGGATGGATCTAGAGGGACGCAAGATGGAGGTTAGACGAGAGGCTCCCTTATATGGGTTCAACAACAATTCGATCAATGTGGTCAGAACTATCGAGTTATCGGTCACCTTCGGCACAGCCCCCCAACAGGTCCAGGTGAATGTGAAGTTCATTGTGGTTCAAGTCGATTCGGCCTACAATGCTATATTGGGTCAAACTACATTGGAGTGTTGCACGCGGTGACGTACATACCCCATTTCAAAATCAAATTCCCTACACCAAATGGGGTCGATGAAGTTAAAAGAGATATGGACATCGCCCAATGATGCTACTATAATACATTAATATCATCGGGAGTCGGGGTCAGTGGCAGCGATAGATAATGAAGATCGAGGTTGAGCCTTTTACCGAAGGTGCTATCGAACCCTTGTTCTCCCCGTCGAAGAGACAGAGGATGTGAAGTTAATCCCGAAAAACTCGACGAAGATGGTTAAGATCGGTAAGGGACTAGAGGAACCCCTTCGGACGGGTTTGGTAAACTTTCTTTGGGTGTATACAGATATTTTTACTTGGGTACCTAGTGACATGTCGGGCATCCACAAGTCAATAGTTGTACATCATCTCAGCGTGGATCATGCCCAAAAGTCTGTTCGGTAGGAAAAGAGAATCTTTGCCCCAGAGCAACAAAAAATCATTAACGATGAAGTGACCAAGCTATTAGCGACCGATTTTATTTTCGAGATTTCTTACCCAGAGTGGTTGGCTAATGTGGTGCTAGCTCAGAAGTAGAATGGGAAGCGGAGGGTGTGTATCGATAACATAGATCTGAATAAGACATGCCCAAAGGACTTCTATCCATTGTCGCACATCGATCAGCTCACCGATGCCACCTCCGGACACACGCTGTTGAGTTTTTTGGATGCCTTCTCGGGATATAACCAAATTTTGATATTTAAGGAGGACATCCCAAAGACGGCTTTCATCACCCATCGTGCTATTTATGCCTATAAGAAGATGTCATTCAGATTGATTAATGCAGGGGTAACTTATCAATGCATGATGAATAAGGTGTTTCGAAGACAGATTAGGTGTAACATGGAAGTGTATGTCGATGACATGATTGTCAAAAGTGCGGTCATTTGAGATCACTTGGTGGACTTGGAGGAGTGCTTCTAGATTATTCGGGACCATAATATACAGTTGAACCCGACCAAGTGCACATTTGGTTTTGGTTCGAGGAAGTTCCTCGGGTATCTGGTTAGCAAACGGGGGATCAAAGACAACTCGGAGAAGATAAATGTTATATTGGATATGAGGTCCCCGCAAACTTTCGAAGATGTTCAGCGACTGACAAGAAGGATTGCGGTGCTTAGGAGGTTCATGTCTCGATCGTCGGAGCGGTGTCTTCCGTTCTTCGATACTTTGTAGGGGCCGAAGAACGAGAAAACTTTTCGGTCAACTTCGAAATGCGAAGACGCGTTTTAAGAAATAAAGAAATATCTATCTTCAACCCCATTGAGGATGAAGTCGGTTCTTTCCGAACCATTATATTTGTATCTGGCGTTGAGTTCCTTAGCAGTCGGTGCTGTTTTGATAAGGGAGTTGGGCGAAAAGCAGTATCTTGTTTATTACGTCAGCCATGCTCTTTGGGATGTTGAGACTCAATATCTGAACCTGAAAAATTTCGTTTACGCCTCGATTATAGCTAGTCGGAAGCTTCGACACTATTTTAAGGGTCGGGTAGTGGTGGTGTATGCAGATCAACCCCTTAAAAGGGCATTACACAAGTCGGATGTCTCGAGTTAGCTCGTTGTGTAAGCGATGGAGTAGAGTCAGCTTGCCTTGGAGTATCATCCAAAGACAACAATAAAGGGTTAAACCCTAGCCGATTTTGTGGTGGAGGGCTCATTTTTCGAAACAGATCCGCATGTTTAGTCGGATGAAGAGGTGTGCTTGGTTACCGGTGTCTAGTTGACACAGCCCTTATGGACTCTTTATATAGACGGATCCTCAACTTCGGAGGTTAGTGGAGTTAGGGTTATATTGACTAGCCCTGAAGGATTTAAGGATCAACAAGCTATTCGTTTCAAGTTCAAAGCCACCAATAATGAAGCGGAATATGAGGCGATCTTGGTTGGGTTGCGATTGGCAAGGAGCGTAAAGATTCGGCATCTGATTGTCTTCAGCAACTCGCAGTTGGTTATTAAGCAGATTGCTGGGGAGTACGAGGCTCGACGAGCAAGGATGACTAAGTACTTGGCTGATGTTAAAGGTTGGCTCTATTATTTCAACTCTTATTCCTTCTAGTGTGTGGATCGGGTAAATAACACTATGGTCGATGCCTTGTGATGAGTGGATTTTATACATATATTTTAATTATCTTTAACTTGATAATTTATGAGTTCTTAAGTATTTTAAGTAATTTTTATGTTTTTGTATTATTTTTATGTTATTTTGTAGGAGGAAGTAAGGGAAAGCATTTCAGACATCTTTTGGACTAAAATATGCAAGTAAATGCAAGAAGGGGAGATTGAAGGGCTTTTAACACCAAGCTTGATATGTGTTCTTGGCTTGAAATTGAATTTTATTATAGATGATTTGATAGGTGGCACATCATGTAACTCTTTTTAGATCAAAAGTTATGACCTTTTTACCAAAGGATGTCGAACAAGAAAATTGCCTGGCACAGCCGCGCCAATTCCTAGTTCATTTTCGGTGCCACCGCGCCACCCCATCAAAAAATTCATGGCCAGATTAAGATTTGATGCATTTTTGCATGTTTTTGACTTCTAATTGGATTATTTTTCCTCCTAATCTAGGGATTGAACTTATAATTTATAAATACATGATGTGAGGCATATAATTGGAGAGTATTAACATAATTGAGAAGTAGATTAGAGTATGAGTAGAATTAGGAGTAAGAAATAAAGTTAGATCTGAAGGAGGATTCAACGCGAAGGAGTAAGGATTGAAGGTAGAGATTGGAGATCGAGCTTCATATACAGATTTTTATTCTCTTCTCTCTCCTTTTTACTTTTGTAACCTTGGATATGATAGATTATTTTATGGATATGATTTCTTTTTCAATTATGGGCTAAATTTTATTTAAGATTGCAATTGAACCCGATGTGTAGTTTTAATTAATTTGCTTACTTATTGATTATAATTGGATTGCCTATCATATCTTGTGCTTAAAAGTTTAATTGCTTGGTCAGTAATTAGCGTGGTACCTATATATGAAATTAAGAGATAGAATATGGATTTAGACCTGGATATGATAGCATATGATTGTGTTTTCTGCATAAGTTAGAATTCATAATTTGTGTATAGGATAGAGATATTTCTATATGCTATATGTAATCTGGAGAGAATCTGAGGTTAAAAATCCTTGTTAAGTTAATTCACATAGAGATATAGTAAATTAATTGGCTAGGGTGTTCTTTCCCAATTATATTTGTCATGGATTTAGAAAGGATTTATTTATAAGATAATCGATAGATGCTTATAAATATTGATGAATTCTTGGTTAACTGTAACAACCCGGATTTTCAAGAAGGATATTTATAATAAGAATTTAAATAATAAAATTCTTATTATAAGACGTAACGGGTTGAGTGTAGTATATATATATATATATATATATATATATATATATATATATATGTGTGTGTGTGTGTGTGTGTGTGTGTGTGTGTGTGTGTGTTGTATACATATTTATGCGATTTATGTGATAAGAGAATAAATATATGGGTATTATATATTTATTATAGATTAAGCGATGAGATGAGGTCTAATAGTTAGCCAAAGCTAATTAATTTAATTAGTATGGACTAACTGAAGAAGTGTATAATTGTATAGGAGGAAGGTTATAATGATCGCGAATTAAGAGCACCCTTGTAATTTGGGTTTCTAAATATTATAGAATATATTAAAATATTATTTTTATGTGACGTGCTTTAAGGTTATTTTATAATCTGGATGATGTGAATGTATGAATTTTTATGCATTGTTGAACCGTAGGAGTGAATAATTGATTTCGCGAAAAATCTCAAAATCACTATTCACGGGGCACGTTTCTTGAGGCACTATTCATGCCCAGCTATTTTTACGTCTTTTTCGATTTTTATTAATTTCGTTAAGACGTGTACGCGAAAAAGTAATTTTTCCAAGCGTCAGAAATTTTATTTGAGCCCAAACGAGATTTATTTCGTATCCGAAATGTATTATATGGGTGTTCCGAATAAATGACCAAATCCCATAATTAATATTTTTATGATCAAGGATTTGATAATGTTAATGTTAATGGGTAGCTCTGAATTTTTGATATATTGTAGCCCCATGAATTAGGAGTCCATAGAGTCTGAAATGGACCAATTTAAACGTGTATAGGAGAAGTTATAAAGATCGGAGTCGGAGAAGGTCGGAATCGCGAGCTGGGAAAAACCCAGCAGATTATGGGTCTAATGAATGGCGCTGCGGTGCCATTCATAAGGCTTAAAGTGGCACTGCGGCACCGGATACGTGTCAGGCGCAGACATGTCCGAGTGAACTGTTTTGATCTCCTGTAGTAAAATAGGCATAACTTTCTCATCTGCACTCGGATTGAGGTGATTCAAGATGATTCGGAAAGACGAAGAGTAGACCTACAACTTTCGTTCTTTAAGTTTTTAGATTTGAGGTCTGTAGAAGGGTCTAAATTGGCCATTTGTAGGACTGATGTGTAATTAAAGGCAATCGGAGGGTGTTGGGCATGCGCGTAAGCACATGTAATGCTCCCAACAATGTAAAATGATATTCTAAGTTTTAAAACATGAATATTATGGGTTATAATGATGATTAACATTAATCAATGATAAATTAGATAAGAGTATGAGTATCTTACGCATATGCAAAAGAGGCAAATTAGGCGTGTGACGTATAAACGTCAAAACGCCGTGTAAAAAATGGATGAGCTTAAATAGTATTTTGATTCAAACGAAACGAATATTATAAGATGTGGAATGGGGTTATATAAACCAATAAGTATGGATGATGATGAGGGTCGTAACGTTTTCAAACAACGCGACGCCGAGAAATGTTTTGGTCTTAATCGCGTTTATTAATTTATAAAACGCGAACAATATGAAATGAAAGTTATTATTTTAGTATGTAAACCAATATTAAGTCTATATTTGGCTAGTTGGTATGTCTTTATAAATGATATGTGTAGGCTATTTGAAGAACATTATAGCGTAAGTTATAAACAGCGCATAAGGCAAGTTTCCTAACTTATTCAATATTTATATTTGAGCAAGTTCTCTAACTTCATATGATAATTTTCTTATAAGGCTATTTTGATGTAAAGTTCAAGTTACGCAATGTCTATATATATTGTGTAGATGTTAAACGTGTGCAATTACTTTAATAATTGCACTAGATGTTCAAGTTATGCTAAATTGCAAAGGTATGTATATTTTGATGTTTGAATTTCATTAGGTACGTAAAATTCCTAAGATGGGATGAGATGAGCTTTTCCATTCGGAAATATTATTGATGCAGATGTGAATTATAATAATTCTTGAATTGTGATAGAGTAATGACGCCTTATCAAATAATTGGGCAATATAAATTGCACTCCGTGCAATAACGTGTTGTTGTAAGTAGATGTGGTCATGATTTTCACCCCATGCAATGATTTGATGGCGATTATAAATATTAATGTGCTAGACTAATATTCGTACTTAGGTGCAATTCAAAGAAATGTTCTTTAATTGAACTGTTTAATATACTAAGTCCTAGAAATCTAGAGTTATAATGAGAAACATGTTAAGTTAATTGTTTATATATATATATATATATATATATATATATATATATGGTGATGGTGAGGATGATGTTAGCAATGATAGATGATATGAAATTTATATTATTCCTGTTTATTCGTATGACTTCACAATTATTGTTCAATTGTTGAAGATTTCAGTCAGATGTTATTCTATTCTTATGATGTTGTTTATTCAACCGTTTATACTTGCTGGGCAATTGAATGCTCACTCTTGTAAAAATTTTAAATTTTTGCAGCTAGAGTCGAAGGGCCAGATTAGTACGAAGAAGAGAAGAGTTAGTAACTGTTAAGTAGAAGGACTAAATTTTTTGTTGTAATATTATTCAATTTAGAAATATTATTTGTTGATGTATTAATAAAGGTCTTCGTACCTGGGATTAGATGAGAACATGTTGTAATAATTTTTGTATTACATTCATATAGTGGATTATGTTATATGGGTAGTACCATGACGCACCGGAATTGGGTTTAAAGGCAAGACCCGAATTTCGGGGGCGTTACATTAACAATCCAACGTAGTTGACATAGTTTAACAAGAAGTGAAAAGGTTGAAATGGAACATTGGAGGAAGTTGTAATCTTAAGTATTTTAAATCGAATTTTAATCCTTATCAATAGATTAACGTAGATTTTATTTTATAGTTTAAATAAAATTAATTTGGTTATTAGTTAGTATCTAGACATTCAATGAATCTCGCATCTTGGACTAGTTTAAGAATATCCTTGAATTTCTTTTATGCATCATCAAACTTATCAAAACAAACTTGGTTACCAGGAATAACTTGATAGCTCGCCATTGGATTGGATTGAACTGAAGATATCACAGAAGTGTTTAAGTTTTTTGGGAGTTTTGTGAACTAGGGTTTTAAAGCTCTTGAGAGTTTGAATGCTCTTAAAAACTTGGATAGCAATATGGAAGAGCAAGAGTTAGATAATGAAATTTGAAAAGGTCTTATATCACTTTCCTCTATTTTTAGTGAGAGGGACACATCTTTGCTGAGTGGGTTACATGAAAGACTTGATTGGTTGCACGTCCCTTCAACTCTGCGTTTTTACGGCTGTAATGTAGTAACTTCTTTGTTACACTCACTTTTCTTTATCATGTGATACACGCTCCTTTGAATTTACTGCCTAAAATTCATCTTTCGTAGAGTAACTTTGAAAAGACTTTTAACTCTATGAGTATTCTTCAGCTCGTCAATCTTTTCGAGACAGCTTTCATTCTTCTTTAAATCTATGATCAACTTTCAGCTTTATAAATCTCCTTCATCTACTCATTTCAAACTTGTTTTGTATCTTTATTGATTCGTAGAGTTCCTATAATTGACACTAAAGGCTCTACGATCTCCTGGACTGGTACCATGATCGTCGAGTCTACCTATGCAACTTCAGCTTCTATGACCATAAGATTTCTTTCGCTCTTTTATTTGAGCATCCTGCAGTGCGATTTCTTCTTGTTGATCTGCTTTGTCTAGTTCACCTTGATCAGCTTTATTAATCGTGACATGGATAGAGAATTCCATTGTCAAGAAATTCTTGTTAAATATTCTATACATTTCGTTTTTCCATAGAATGTCGAATTGAAACTTCTTCAACCATTTTGAGCTGAAACTTCGTCTGACATCTTTTGCCATTATTGAGAGTGTGCTATGAACAACCAAGTGCATGAAACTTTACTAGTATATGGATTTCCTCTCACTACACCAAAAAGGGCATCTAGTGACGAACAAATCCTTTACAAAACATAATATATCACTCACAAGAGATTTATAGCGAAGAAATATTTTCTTCACACGATTGCTCGCATATGACCTCGTCGCAATTGGGTATCCTTCGCTAAGTAGTGACTAAATATTTTTTGTGAAGGATATATTGTGAATAACTTTTTATTCACAAATTATATTTGGTAATGAAATATTATTATTTAGTGAAAGATTGGTTTCCTTCATGAATAATATTTTAAGAAGGACTATTTAAAATTAGTGAATAACTTTATTCTCTCACAAATAATATATTGTGAAGAACAAATTTATTTAACAAGAGAATATTTTCCTTCACTAATTATAAATTGAGAATCTTTCTTTAATTTAGTGAGAAAAAAATTCCTTCACAAATTATAAATTTGTGAATAAAAAATTAATTGCTAAATAATCAAAATTCATTGAAAATTATAATTGATTTTTCAAATTATTGATTTCATATATTTTATTATTATTATCATCATCATCATCAATAAGAAATATTAAATTTAATATTTCAAGTAAATATAAATATTGTCATACTTGTTTCAAACAAATTGATAAGCTAATGCATAAAGAGCTAATAAAATCAATACTTCACATAAATAGATAATGCTTGAGTCATGATAACTACAAAATTTGTTAGTGTATCTTGGTCTCTCAAGGACCATATATAGTACCTACAAAATTTATTAACTACCATTAGAAAACTGAGAAAATAACAACGAACTAGAAGGAATAAAATGTGTCATGTTATGTCCACTTCATCATCATTTTCTTCAAGGAAATTAAGATTGAACCTGTAAACTTCATGCTGCAAGAAAAATACCAAAATTCAATTTCAATGAGATAAAACTGGTGAATTTAAATTAAGAGAGAGAGAGAGAGAGATTAATGAACGTCGACCGAACTATGTTTAAACAAAAGGTAAACAAATAATCAAATAAAATGAACTTAATATCAAATACACCATGAACAGAGCACCCAACTAATTATTGAGTCCAAAAATACTAGCATGTGATAACTTGCTTCATCAACAGGTGGTTTACCCCAACTTTAACAATTCGAATTCCAGATTAATATTTAAAATAAAATTTTTAATTAAATAAAATTTATTTTAAATAATTCATTTTGTTATACTGCTTACATGAATACGTGCAGTGTAATGTGGATATATTTGTGGTGTGATAAATATATTTGTAAATATATATTTGTTACTACTACCCCGATCATCCAAAAGATAATTTTTCAACTTCCATAAGATGAACCATCAAGCTCATCATCCCATCACATACTGGCCTACTCCAAAATGACAATATTTTAAAATATCTACTGTCTACATGCATGCATTCACACCCACACAACCTGGGTGGAATGTATACATAACATATGCATCTCAACCAAAACTAAAATACAACACTTAAAATACTATAATTACTAAGAATGGTCTAACAATTTATAGCAGCTTCAACATTCCCCCTTGTACACCTTAACCTCTCCTCTCTCGCAATAATCATAACTAACAAGCCAGACATAAATTAAGAACGAGTTTCAGATAAATGTATTCTCAACACTATTAAAATTGAAGATCTCAAGCTATTAATGCAAAATCAAAGAGAAAAAAACAGAACAGATCCAAAATAGAATACAATAAAAATTAAATATACCTTGGTATTCATCTTTCTCAGAGGCTATCCAAATCTTCATCAAATGACTCATAAAAAATTTACAAAAACAGTCCATCCATTATTTAGATCCACACAGACACATACAGATAGATACACATTGAAATAGAGATATAATTGTTACATACCATATCAGCAGAAGTGAAGCGGAGAGAAGCAAAGGAACCAATTAAAAGTAACACAAAACATATTGAAAACAGATCCACCCCTCGAGTATGCCCATGTACTCGCTCCCACCTTAGATAATAGGGATAACAAAAATAACACCACCACATTTGTTATTGCCTTCATCATCGATCTCTCTGTCTCTCTATTATCCTATATTCCTATATATATCCGCTAATTAATTAATACTAATTCATTTACAAACAAACAAAATTAAACCATTAACTAACTTATGCAGGAACATAGTTAGTTAGTTAGTTTATCACGTTAATTAGTTAGCAGTTCCTATATACAATTAATCATGCACATACAATTAACTTGATAGATAAATGTGTTGTTTAATTATGATCTTAATCAAATCCTGCTTAGTATATAATTAAACTTTATTTATTTATTTATTTATGTATTTATATATATTACCCCCTTTGTAAAAAGAGTCCATTTGCAAAATTAGTAAACTTTTAACTTATATTTTTGTTCCATGTTACCCATAAATATAGAATTATTGTTTAATGTAGTAGTGGTGACATGCATGATTATGAAATTGTGATGTTGAATTTAACTACATTATGTGTATGCACTTGAGAATTTGATATTATTCGTCTAAACGTAACTTTTTTAACTTACAAACACAATTTTTAAATCCTAAACTCATCACTTCAAAAATGGTACGGTGCATTTGGGTTTAAAAGCCATCTAAACACACTTTTCAAATGCACCAAAATAAACAAGCCTTGTGTGTTGGTTTTCTCATACTATGTGTATATAGTTGATCTATATATGCGGTACTGTAAAGAGTTTATTTTTCTGTGAATTTAATTAAGAAGGCAAGCATGAAGCTAGTACAGTATATATGTAATTTGGAAGGTATGGAGTATATATAAGTTACGGATTAACTATAATTTTAATAAAACTAGCTAGAAGGGGTATTGACTAAGTAGTCTCTAATAGAGAGGACATGAAAGGCTAAGACTAGATTAGTTGTTAGTAGATAGATGGTTTGAATTTAATGTAAAATGAAGCCTATATATATATGGTCGAGTATATATGTACTGAGAATTCCGTTAACAATGTATTACAAAAATAAATATTTAAATGCTTAACTCTAAAATTAAGCAAAAACAAATGTAATTAGTAATTTTGTGAAAACAATCATCATTAAGCTTGAATAATCCTGTCCAAGGTCAGCATTCAGCTCCACTTTGGCTCCTCTTGGCACAGTATTGCCATCATTTCCATACCAGACTATAGTTTTGTTAGGTATTTTGTCAAACCATATGGAGAGCAAAAAATGATCCATATCTCGCACTTGCTGGAACCCAAATGCAAAATCACCAGAAGGTGAAAGCCATGGGGTGGCCTTGTCTGCTGCAGTAAGGGAAAGCCATGGACAAGCCTAAGGTTATAAGATTGTTACCTTGTGCAAGAATTGAAATCGGCAAGACAAATGCTAATAGGGGCATAAGCCATGTATAAGATGATTTAGATTAAAAAATATCAACTTCTTTTGGTGTATAAAAAGAGGGAGAGAAATGAAGGTTTAAGTAGAGGAAAAGACACAAGAAGTCCACCCATAATTTTCCACGAACCAATGTCTTTTGTCTTATTTTCATAATTTTTCACCCCTAATTACTCTAGCCCTTTAAAGGGGCAAACTTACCTATCATTCTAGTTTGAAGTAGTCACGGTTCAATGCTTGGACTCCATAAAAACTCATAGGAGTTGAATTGCAGGCTAGTTCATAAATTTCAATCACCAGGAAACCTGATTGGGTCATTAAAATTGAAGATTTGAGGACATGAAAGTACATTAGACAGAGAAGAAGCTGGCTAGGTCCTTTGAACATAAATTAAATTTATAAAGGGGGGGAGGCAGGGTGTAGCCTGTAAGGTAGAGTTGCACTATGAGAATAGACTAATCAGTGAGTTTGCATTTGAAACAGTTGCCCAAAAATTTTCTGACAAACTTTTCATCATAACAAATTTTACTCTTTGAATTTTAATATTGATGGAAAATCATCAAAAAAATAACATAATTATTCCTAGTGTGATTGTTGACCATAATATTCGAAGAAAGAAAAAAAATCAATAAAGAAATAGGACTCATTTCCAAATGGAGAAAGTGTTAAGGTTTGGCTACAACATACCCAAACATAATTTTATTAAGAAAAAAAATTCTTTTCTACAAGTTATTCAATAATTCTTTTCCCAAATAAAAAGAATATAGTCTTGACATTTAATATTAAAATTCTAGAAAAATATATATGCAAAATACAGTTTCAAAGAAGATTAGACGGGGGTCAGCAGCAGTACTAAGTTATTGAGGTTAGATATATCTCAATGAAGCAAGATATAAAGACTTCCCCCCAACAACTCCGAAGGAAGATGATATATACTCCTTTTAACTACAGAATCCACTTAATATCTTTGATATATCTAACTTTAAGTGTTAAGTATAATGTACTGAATGAAACTGTAACGGTGTAAACAAATGCGTTTAATGTTTCTAACTCGCAATCTATAAACAAGCGAAATTTTAACTCAACTCCGTATTCAATATTATGAACAGAAAAAATAGAACAAATAAGATACTCCTTCGCATTACAAGTGACGTACCTTCTTTACATTTGGGATGTCTCATATAAAGTGACCCTATTCCATACATAATATGCATTTATTGTTCAATTCATCGTCTTCTTTTTTCCTTATCTTCTCTCCTCCCACCACCACAACCACTGTTGTCTGATTATATAATGACAATTAACGCGCAAGTATACGCGGTCAACAATTAATAAAGTGTAAGTAGAGTATCGATCCCACGAGGAATTGTTACTAGTCTTTTTCAAATACTAATCTTTTATCATCTCAATCTTATTTAAACAAACGATAATTGTTTTTGTTGTTTTGGAATAACGAAGATAACAAATAATCAAACTACTATGGAAAGCATTAAGATAATGAACTCAAATATTAACAAGTCTAAGATCACAATTTCCCCCAACACTTCACTTGAATATCCTAACTCTCTCTTTTCAACTAGTTAAATCATAAGAATCGTTATCCGATAAATCACAAATATATACAAGCCTCTCTCGATGGTCAAATACGTATTTTCCAATGCGGTGTATAGATATATCTCTATTCTACACACTAGCAAGAATCCCATATCAAGAATAATCAACAAGACACGTGTCACCAAATCTCATTAATCATCCTATCAATTACCAACTTTCGCAATAGGAATCATTAAGCAAGGATTCTCAAATGGATACATGTGGTATTTAGGTATATGTCTATCCTAAATACAATCAAATTATCCATTCATAAGGGTAATAAATAAAACACACGTCACTTAATTTCATACATTACCCATAGGAATATTTAATTTTCACATGATATCATAACAAGGTCTCAACCTATACTTCCTCTCTCAATTCCATATAAGTACCCAAGGTAATTACTAGCTAGGTAATTAATATATAAAGCACAAATTATGATATCCAATCACAAATAATTAACCAACATCAAAGAGAGGGCATTCAATTCAAACTATGTATTGGGTTCCATTGAAATCTTAGAAAATTAGTTCTAGTTCATGGTAACTACAAATAACATCATATTCAATTTATACATCATGTTGAAATACAAAATCAAAGGGAAAGTAGAAATGATAAAACCCAATTTGAAGATATTCATATGTTGCTTGTTTGAGGGTTGATGATTCCTAGCTTTCCTCCTTGATTTGGTACTCCTTTCCTCAATTAATCCTTTGATTTTGCTAGAATTTCCTTGTATTGCAACCCATTTCTCTTCAATTTTGATGTTTAAGTGCAGCCTCCACAAGTGTAACTGCCCATTTTCGAGCCCCTGGATATGTTATATCTGTTAGGTGTGAGTAAACCTAGCTTAGCACCCCCAAAATGACCAAAAAACCTGAAAAATCTGCTTCTGTCCGCGACGAGCTCGCCCCGGCGAGCTTTTTGGCCTAAGAATTCTCGCCCCGGCGCGCTCTCGCCGCGACGAGGAATTTGTGTAGGAAATTCCCGCCCCGGAGAGCTCTGGAAAAACGACCATAACTTCTTCGTCCGAACTCGGATTAAGGCGATTAAGTAGGCTATGGAAAGCTAAGAAGTAGCTCTACAACTTTTATAACTGGAGCTTGTCGAGATAATGGTCGGAGAAAGGGTCAAATTGAGCCCGAAGCAACTGCTGTGTAAAAGTCATGAAAAATCCGATGGTAAAATGAGCATAACTCTCTCATACAAACTTCAAATTGGATGATTCCGATTGCTCTGGAAAGCTAAGATCAAAATCTACAACTTTCATTCTTTGAGTTTTGAGAGATTCGGATTGTATCATGGGTCAAATTGAGAAACAAGCAGCGAGAATGCTAGATTCAAGCCAAAAACGCATCGATCCAAGGGGCCTTTATTTCAATACCTACAAAACAACGTAAAAATACATAAAAGCACACAAATACATATAAAAGTAATACAAAACTACATTACACAATAATAAGATGAAAACACATAAAACCAAACGAAATAGCTAAAGACTTACAAATTATTAAGGCTAAAAGTACCCGATTTGTATATATAAAACACACTCATCAAATACCCCCAAACTTAAACCTTTGCTTGTCCTCAAGCAAAACACAAACTATAAAAATTAAACATTTCTAAATAAAAACTATCTTGAGCAATGAGTTAATAAGTTTAAACAATTGTCTCAAAGCATAAACGCGTGAAAACTCAAGGAAACTTTCAAAACGTTGCAAGTCTAGAATTACAATTAGCTAGTCATAGCTTGCTTTAGGTTCCTTCCGTGTGTGTGTGAGTACCCAATAGCACTAAACCAATCAAGCTCGGATGAAGCTATGCAACCACATTACCTTATGAAATAATCAAAATAAACCCCGAAACAACATGCTTAACACATCACTCAATACAAAGGTATACAAATCATAATTTCCAAAAATATGAAATCAAAGGACTCTAGGTAAGTGCATTTTATGATCCATCTTGTCCTAAGTCCACTCTTGTGGGTGAGTGCGTTTTACGCTCCATCTCAAACCAACGTAAGATTTGATAAACATAGATGTCTTACTTTTATCAAAATTATAAGAGAGTGCGTTTTACGCTCTATCTCTCATACGCATGTGTCCATGAGTGAGTGCGTTTTACGCTCCATCTCAACTCACCACATGACCAACAATTCAAACACAACAAATTTGGACACCTTGCTTCGAGTGATGTTTAAACAAGTTCTAGAGTTTATAGATATTTTTCATAAGCATTCGGTTATAAAAGCCTTCTCTAAGCATACAACTAGCTCAATACTCATGGATAGGTGCAAAAGAGTGAAAGGACGCATAAGCAAAACAATAACCAATAATAACGATTAAGCACAAGGACTAAGCAACATTTATCCATTTTCCATGAGTTAGAATCAATTCAAACAAGTTCTTGTCATAGACCATGGATTGTAGTTCAAATAAAATTAAAACAATGCTCAAGAGACACATCCTAAAAATATTTTTTTTTTTCATAATAAACAAACATTAAAATTGCGCAAATAACTAACACATGCTATGTAACTATAATGCCAATGCTATATGATCCACCCCCAAACTCAAAGTGAACAATGTCCTCATTGTTTATAAGATAAAGAAATGAAAACTGAGAACCTCCCTGATTGGCCAAGCGTCATGCTCAACCATAGCCTTCTAAACATTTGAGTCTGATGGTGGATAAACTGGAAACGGTTGTAGCTCAAGAACATGCAATGGGGCGGCCTTCGGATAATAACCAAGCAATTCCTTACCAAACAATGCTCAATCAAGCCAACATTCTTTTAGACAATTCGTTGACTACGTTATGTACTGATTGAAATTCTTCATCAAATACCTCCCCCAAACTCAGTTTCAACAAAAATTGCTAAGTTATTGCAATATTCAATCAAATCATAGTAATGAATAACCCAAAATCCTCCAATTGAGCCAATACAAACTCAATTGGGCAACCAATCTAAATTTATCCAAATTTGACAGTGCATGATTACCCAATACTAATTCAAGTATAAGCGTTTAACTAACCAAGAATACCCATCACAATTGACAAATTTAATTTACTTGTATGCAAAAAATTGGAGTGAGTACCTTGCTTTGTGTTGGCAAAAGAAGTTGTTTGTTTAGTACCTTCAATTTGGAGATGAATCCTTTGAATGCTCAGTGGGTTAAGATGAATCCATGTGGGAGAGGGGAAGAATGAGTTTGGAAGTGTGAATGACAATACAATCCGGCTTGGGAAGAAATTTTATTTTTTTTTAAAGCTCGCCGGGGCGAGAATTTTGTACTGCATTTTGCCGCCGGGGCGAGAACTCCCTGGATCCCCAAAAAATATTTTCTGAATTTTTTTTAATTTCAAAGCCGTCTCCATCCTCAATACACCTAACCTGATATAATTCAACATACAAAACATATATTAGACATATTGAGCGACAAATTGGCCTATAGAGCAACTCAAGCATACAAGCTAAACAAGCAAAACACAAATGCAATGAAAACTTAGAAACTTGAAAATTTAAAACTTGCGTAATTGAAATATAACAACTAAACATAAAGGATACGTATAGAGATAATGGGTTGCCTCCCATCAAGCGCTTGGTTTACAGTCCTCGGCCTGACTAACTCCCTGTTTTTATCCAATTCCCCTTCGAAATTTGAGGAACCCACCATCCTTCAATAGCCATGTAGCTTTTGGGAGGTTGCCATTAGTGAGAGTCATTGAGTTAAAGTCACCTAGCTTGCTTTTTGTAGATAAGTTCTCAATTTCAAATGTCAAGAAGCTAGGTGCTTCCTCCGTTGTGTCTGTGATAAGACTGGTGCATTGGGGCTTGTCAAACACAACGGGCTCTTCTTCTATCTTCATTTCCTCGGCTATCCATGGTTCCACATTCATACTAGCTTCATCGTCACATAGAGCCTCGCCTAAGAAATGACTGCCAAGTGGACACGGTTTTGCAAAACTGACTGGATTCTTGAACTTTGGTGGAGAAGGCACTTGGGGTATTAATACAATCGGCTCATCATCGTTGGAACTCAAGGCTGGATCCTCGGCCTCATTTTCCCGCTCCCCACTTGTCTCCCCACTTTCGACATCTTGTGGCTCATCCAGTTGCAGATTTGGCGTGGGTCGCCCATCAATCTCAGGAACCATGTCATAACACCAATTATTTTGAGGACAGTTGTTCAAAGCTTTGGACATTTGATCAATCTGATTTTGAAGATTTTGAATTGATATTTCCTGACTTTTCAACATCTCCTCATTCGAAGCCATGATCTTGGACACAAGTTCCTCAAAGTTTGACATCTTATCTTCTTGAATAGGAGGTGGACATGAGAATTCCGGTGCATATGTTGGATTTGGAGCATAGTATTGATCTTCATAATTGTAGCTCCATGTAGAATCTGGGTGATACCCCCAATCTTGGTGATAATCGGGATAAGTATAGTTATTGAGGTAATCACCACCGTAATGTACCGGTCCAAAACTGACGGTGCATTGATGACTCGGATGATTGTCAGCACAATAATCACAAATAACTGTTATACCTTGAGTTCTCTCTACTACTAAGGCATCCAACTTCCTCGAAAATGTCTCAAATTGTGCTAACAATGCAGAAAATGCATTGAGTCTATCAATCCCAGTTTTGCTTGGTTGAGTCATACTCATGTACGACCATTGATCAACAAAGTCATCCATGGTGTACCTTGCAAAGAAGAAAGCATTAAAATAGAAAAATAAATGATAAAACAAACTAAAAGCAAATTTATATACAAGTTTAAATTAAGACTAATTTAATTATGACTAAAATTGAAAAAATACTAGAAGAATAATTCCCCGGCAACGGCGCCAAAAACTTGTTGTCTGATTATATAATGACAATTAACGCGCAAGTATACGCGGTCAACAAGTAATAAAGTGTAAGTAGAGTATCGATTCCACGAGGAATTGTTACTAGTCTTTTCCAAATACTAATCTTTTATCATCTCAATCTTATTTAAGCAAACGATAATTGTTTTTGTTGTTTTGGAATAACGAAGATAACAAATAATCAAACTACTATGGAAAGCATTAAGATAATGAACTCAAATATTAACAAGTCTAAGATCACAATTTCCCCCAACACTTCACTTGAATATCCTAACTCTCTCTTTTCAACTAGTTAAATCATAAGAATCGTTATCCGATAAATCACAAATATATACAAGCCTCTCTCGATGGTCAAATACGTATTTCCTAATGCGGTGTATAGATATATCTCTATTCTACACACTAGCAAGAATCACATATCAAGAATAATCAACAAGACACGTGTCACCAAATCTCATTAATCATCCTATCAATTACCAACTTTCGCAATAGGAATCATTAAGCAAGGATTCTCAAATGGATACATGTGGTATTTAGGTATATGTCTATCCTAAATACAATCAAATTATCCATTCATAAGGGTAATAAATAAAACACACGTCACTTAATTTCATACATTACCCATAGGAATATTTAATTTTCACATGATTTCATAACAAGGTCTCAACCTATACTTCCTCTCTCAATTCCATATAAGTACCCAAGGTAATTACTAGCTAGGTAATTAATATATAAAGCGCAAATTATGATATCCAATCACAAATAATTAACCAACATCAAAGAGAGGGCATTCAATTCAAACTATGTATTGGGTTCCATTGAAATCTTAGAAAATTAGTTCTAGTTATGGTAACTACAAATAACATCATATTCAATTTATACATCATGTTGAAATACAAAATCAAAGGGAAAGTAGAAATGATAAAACCCAATTTGAAGATATTCATATGTTGCTTGCTTGAGGGTTGATGATTCCTAGCTTTCCTCCTTGATTTGGTACTCCTTTCCTCAATTAATCCTTTGATTTTGCTGGAATTTCCTTGTATTGCAACCCATTTTCTTCAATTTTGATGTTTAAGTGCAGCCTCCATAAGTGTAACTGCCCATTTTCGAGCCCCTGGATATGTTATATCTGTTAGGTGTGAGTAAACCTAGCTTAGCACCCCCAAAATGACCAAAAAACCTGAAAAATCTGCTTCTGTTCGCGACGAGCTCGCCCCGGCGAGCTTTTTGGCCTAAGAATTCTCGCCCCAGCGCGCTCTCGCCGCGACGAGGAATTTGTGTAGGAAATTCCCGCCCTGCAGAGCTCTGGAAAAACGACTATAACTTCTTCGTCCGAACTCGGATTAAGGCGATTAAGTAGGCTATGGAAAGCTAAGAAGTAGCTCTACAACTTTTATAACTGGAGCTTGTCGAGATAATGGCCGGAGAAAGGGTCAAATTGAGCCCGAAGCAACTGCTGTGTAAAAGTCATGCAAACTTCAAATTGGATGATTCTGATTGCTCTGGAAAGCTAAGATCAAAATCTACAACTTTCATTCTTTGAGTTTTGAGAGATTCGGATTGCATCATGGGTCAAATTGAGAAACAAACAGCGGGAATGCTAGATTCAAGCCAAAAACGCATCGATCCAAGGGGCCTTTATTTCAATACCTACAAAACAACGTAAAAACACATAAAAGCACACAAATACATATAAAAGTAATACAAAACTACATTACACAATAATAAGATGAAAACACATAAAACCAAACGAAATAGCTAAAGACTTACAAATTATTAAGGCTAAAAGTACCCGATTTGTGTATATAAAACACACTCATCAACCACCAAAATAAAAATCCATCCACCAAATCCACGAAGCACAAATTAGGGAAAAAGATAATGAGGACTGAAAGAATGCACAATAACACATGCAAAGTTTGAATGGTTTCCCCATATCGTCCAAAGAAAGCCAAATGTGATACTCCCTCCATCTAGTTCAAGTAGACAATTTATCAAACACATTGTGTACTTCCCTAATTATTACCAAACAAAATGTACAATGAAATACCCACAATTAGGTACCAATAATATAGATTCTTAACAACAAATATACAAAGTTAGAAACTAACCTTTAATTTAGGATCAACAATGGAGGAGGAGACAACAAACTATCTAGCTTCTTCGAAATTTAGGGTTTGTTAGAGGAAGGAGAAAATAGAGGGAAGATAGTGGCAATCAGACCAAAATTAAGGCTAGAGGAGAGAAATATGAATATAAATCGAAAACCCAAAACTGAACTTACTTGATCAAATAGTTTTAATTTTCATAATTGCTTTCGAGGGTTCCAATTTGTGCAGGGCAAAAAGACATGTTTTCTAGGGTTCCACTTTGAGCGAGTAGAGAGATGCAGTGAGTGAGCGAGATGTATGAGTCTGTCGGCGGAGCAGAGAGAGATGGATTGAGGAGGGACGACATTTGTGCTCTGTATTCCACACAAAAGAGCCGCTATCTTCTTCTTTTTTTCTCTTTCTTTTTGTCATGATCAAATTTTAAAGTTTAATGCAGTGCAAAGTTATTTAATTTATACTTTATTAAAAGAAATAATTGATATCGTAAACTACTCAAAAATTGTATTGTAAAAAAATTAATGTATTTATATATAATACAATTTATATTCACTATAATTATTTTTAAAAAACTATTCTAACAAAATAGTGACCAATTTTATCTCTCGCAAAAAATTTCTCAGCAATAATATATAGCGAGTAATAATTCCTTCATTAATAGTATTTTTCTTCGCAAATTTTCATTAAAGATTGGCGCCAAACATCCTTCTGCCATCTCAATTTTGCGAAAGAAAAAAAATTTAAATTGTGAAGGATGTTTCTTTCAGAATAACTATATTGTCACTAATTTTTTTTCCTTCATTATTCCCTCGCTAGAAAACTCATCATGTGAAGGAATAAATTCCTTCACAAATTTTCCTTCACTACATCCCTAGTTTCTTGTAGTGTCTTTTCTCAACTCGTAGGGTGCTTTCTTGAACGTAGAGTGAATCCGCCATGATCACTTCTTATTGTCTTGATCTTCTCACCCTTCTCATCCATGACCAGCTCTGAAGAATTTGGTTATTGAAAGCTAGTTTCATCCGCAGAGCTTAAAAAGAATACTCATGAATACATGGAGTAACCATTTACTATAACCAGTGAGTACCTTTTTTTAAGACTAGCAGTTGAAATTTGCCCAAATAAGTCTATGTGAAATAAACAGCAGGGGCCTTTTTATCTGAATTGACTAATTTACTTTTGAATGAGTTTCTTATTTACTTTTACAGGCTTTGCACGATTCTTCCTTAACAGAACTCAACTTTTGCAAACATCTGACTAGATCTCCTGATACAAGCTTTGATGTGCTTTAGAGAATTAGAATTTCTTTCTCTTGATCCAGTCAGCTTTACAGAGTTGATTTCCAGGTCTTCGGACTTGACACTGATTGTTAAGGAAGATAACTTGAAGTCGTTTATCACACATTTGACTGATACTCAACATTTAGTGCTTTAATTCATTAACATAGGCAACATCATTGAGAGAAAGTGTTATATTCCCAATTAACTCATAGTCTCTCAATTTCAGAGAAATTGTCTCCAAAGACATTTAAAGAAATCTTTGCTTTACAACTGACATGGGTTCCTTGATGACTGCCATGCTCTTGATCACTTACTTGAAGAGACATCATTTGAGATTGGTGAATATTTGTAGTTGCAAGCTTCCATCATCTTTATCTTGATCATTATATGCAGCAACTTCTGATAAAACTTTTGAGACTGCTTTATGAACTATTGGAACAACTCTTTTATAATTTCTCTTGACTTCAGATAAGATCCTTGTACTCGAATGAAGACTTAAGCTTGTGGATAATCAAGTTACCACAGAACTTCTTGTCAGGCATATCGAACAGTTACTTTGATTCATGGCTGATGCAGGTCCTAACATTCCAAGTACTCTTGAAGACTCTCAAACACTTTATACTTAGATTCTTGTCAGGCAATACCTTGTCATGGACGTTTAGAACATTGAGAAGTATATCTAATCATCCCTTTGATGCAGTGATGAATAAGCATCATTTGTAGGACTTCTAAAGCTTCTTTTGACAGAGGTGGAGAATATAGTATCTTCAAGCAATTTATCTTTCAAAGCCATGAGCAGAGTGTTCTTGGTTCTTTCATCTAGCCGCACCAGCTAATCACACGATTGTCTGCTCGATAGCTACCTTGCTAATTTCATCTGATATTGAAGTCAACTTGATTGGAAAGACAAAGGGACTTCTGGACAGCATCAACCAGTTCATCATCAATAACATTCACATATGTGTACCTGCATATTCAAATTTTAATTTTTAAGCTCATTTTTATTCATAAGAAATGGCCTACTTCAACTACCAAGCTCAGAACTAGTTTTTGTTTAGTGCCATAAGATCAACTCAAAGTGTATGCTTTATGTTCGTGAAAACTTACTCGGATACCAATTGTTATTTCCCAGAGGCACAATGGAGATCTAGAAGGGAGGGTTGAATAAATCTCTATAACTTTTGAACTTAATAAAAAGATATTACCAAATAGTTCATTTAATCAAGATTGATTTTACATAGCGGAATATTAGTTTGAAAAACTCCCCTTAAAGATTTACTAAGATCTCAGTTCTAAATTTAGTTCATGTGGAAGTTTGTCATTCATCAGATATAACAATCATAGCAGATATTTATATATATATATATATATAACATGTAAATGACTGAAAGTAAATAACACAAGAGATTTTAAGTGGTTCGGAGACTGAATAACTCTTAGTCCACTATTCTACTCCACTGAGTAGGAAATCCACTATAAGGATGGGTCACTAAGACCACCTACAACTGTGACGCCCCCAAATCCGGGGTCTCAAACCTCGGGTTTGGTGCTCACGATCCATCAACATCATAAGCATTCTATATACTATTGCGGAATAATAAACATACATTGTTTATTATAATAAAGTCTACAACAATATTTCCCAGGTCCACTTAACCTTAACTTAACACATACCTTTAATATTACAAAAAGGTTAACATAATAATTACATCAAATATAAGGCCTAAGAGTTTATAGTAAACTACTCCTACACTTTTCCTTTTCCTTTGTCTTTCTTTATAGAACTTTCTGGTTTAGCTGAAATAAACGTCATGATATAGCAAGGGTAAGCAACTAGTTTGCTTAGCAAGTTTAATTACAAAGGAGATATATCATGATTAGAAAGGATTTTATCTATAGATTTTCAACGATAAAATTCAACTGTACACGAACAATTGATAAGATTCAATAATGAAACAATAGATACTGAGTGGTTATAATTAACCATGAACATATACGAAGGTTGTCAGTATTTAAACTGGTCCTTTTAATAAGTTTTGGTAATCAAGGGGATCAGCCTTTCATACACGGTGATGTATGAATAAACACTTAATAATCGAGCAATAATTATTTTCCAATTAATACTTTAATAAAACTGTTCTTTTTCTCAGTCGAAAAACCATACCAATCACCTGGTAGGATTAGCTTTTAAAATGATTTGAGTTTATCAATTTAACGTGTTCAATCTTGCTGATACAATTAGCATAGATCCAGCTCATAACAGTACATTGATGAAAGAACTTTAAATAATTCACGGTCCAAAAATAATAGAACGGGAATTTAATTGCACGAAGTGCGAATGTCAATAAATATTATAGATGTGAATAATCATCAATAATTATTCACTAATATGCTTTGAAAAATAATAACTCGAGTTGCGTTAGGAAACTTGCGATATGTAAGAAGTTTAAGGTAAGAAACTTGCATGTTGGACGAGCTACAATATTCTACCTTTATTTAATATTCTTTGATTGACCTAGCATTGATAATATCGGTCTGTCGATTAGCATTGCATATACTATTACATCAATATTTGTAATTTATTTTCATAACCTAATTAGACTTGCTTTAATCGAGTTATAAAATCAACTACTCAAGATGTATAAATTAAGTCCCTAGAGTTAGGGTACTAGTATATAATTTCATACTAGTATACCTTAATTTCTATAACCCTTAGGTTATTTAGTTTACACTCCTAATATATATAATATTAGGTTATAAGTTTTTTTTTACACTTTACTTAATAAATAAACATATATACATATTTATTATATATACATGTATTTATTCACACATCTTTTCCACATATATATCATTATTGGCAAATATCATGATACATTATAGTCACGTATCATTCTCTATACATCACAAGATTTTCAATATTATTAATATTAAATTAATATATTTATTTACAATGACTTAGGAATTCTTGGTTATTACATCCTCCCATCCTTATAAGAATTTCGTCCCCGAAATTTCACATAAAGTTAGTCAAAAAAGTTCGGATAATCTTTCCTCATCTTTTCCTCGAGTTCCCACGTAGCCTCTTCAGCATTGTGGTTCCTTCATAAAACTTTAGCAGAGTGTATAACCTTATTTCTTAATTTCTGTTCTTTCCTATCTAATATTTTAACAAGAACTTCTTCGTACGATAAATCCTTTTCGATTTGAATCGGCTCGTACGATATCACATGCTTGTAGTCAAGTTTATATGGTTGCAACACTGACACATGAAACACATTATGCACATATTCTAGTTCAGGAGGTAGAGCTACCTCGTACGCCACTTCGCCTATCTTCTTTAATATTTTAAATGGTCCAATAAATCTAGGACTTAGCATTCCTTTCTTTCCAAATCTTATCTTCCCTTTCTAGGGATCTACCTTCAAAAATATATAGCTTCCTACTTCGAAGTCTCTTTTCTTGCGATGTAAATCTGCATATTTCTTCTGTCTGTCTTGAGCTGCTACCAGTCGGGCTCTTATCACTTTGATGATCTCCACGGTCTGGTGCACCAATTTTGGCCCCAACAGTCTTCGTTCACCTACTTCATCCCAGCATAAGGGCGTTCTGCATTTTCTCCCATACAGTGCTTCGTATGGTGGCATTCCAATGTTTGCGTGATAACTGTTATTATATGCAAACTCAACTAGTGAAAAATGATCCTCCCAGCTTCCCTTGAAGTCCATCACACAGGCTCTAAGCATGTCTTCTAATGTCTGAATCGTTCTCTCACTTTGCCCATCGGTTTGTGGATGATATGTCGTACTCAACCTTAGCTGTGTCCCCATTCTTTCTTAAAGACTTTTCCAAAAGTTTGACGTGAAGCGCGGATCTCTATCAGATACAATGGATATCGGCACTCCATGTCTTGAAACAATTTCCTTGATATATAATTTGGCTAATTGGTCCAAATTATACCTAATCTTGATCGGTAAAAAGTGCGTTGACTTTGTAAGACGATCGACAATAACCCATATCGCATCGAATCCTTTCTGCATTGCTGGAAGTCCCACCACAAAATCCATTATGATGTGTTCCCATTTCCATTCTGGAATCTCTAACGACTGTAATAGAGCTAACATATTCGGCAACTTCTCTTTTCATGTTCGGCCACCAAAAGTGTTGGCGTAAGTCTTGGTACATTTTTGTGCTCCCTGGGTGTATCGAATATCTTGTGTTGTGTGCTTCTTGCAAAATTTCTTCCTTTAATTCCGATACTGAAGGTACCTAAACTCGGTTTTTAAATCTCAATAATCCAGTGCCATCGATCTTATATTTTAACTTTTCACCTTCAGCCAACCGCTTCTTAATGACTCCACATTCTTCATCGTTTTCCTGAGCCTCTTTTACTTTATCTAATAAAGTCGGACTCGCTTCCATTTCACTTACTGTCTCTGAATCCTTCAGATTTTTCACTTCCAAATCCAGTTTCTCCATTTCTCTTACTAGTTTTTGCTCGGTTAACGCAAACAACTTTTCACTATTCTTCCTGCTTAAAGCATCTGCTACTACATTGGCCTTTCCTAGATGATATAAAATCTCACAATCGTAGTCCTTGATTAGTTCTATCCATCTCCTCTGTCTCATGTTTAACTCTTTTTGTGTAAAGATATATTTCAGACTTTTGTGGTCTGTATATATCTCACACGTTTCTCCATAGAGATAATGTCTCCATATTTTAAGAGCAAACATTACCGCTGCCAATTCTAAGTCATGGGTAGGGTATCCCTTCTCATAGTCTTTCAGCTGTCGTGACGCGTATGCAATGACTTTACCATGCTGCATCAGTACGTAACCTAGCCCCTTGTGTGATGCATCATTGTACACTGTAAAACCCCCTGTACTATCTGGTAAGGATAACACGGGTGCTTCACTTAATCTTTTCTTCAATTCCTGAAAACTTTGTTCACACTTTTCTGTCCACACATACTTAACCGTCTTCCTAGTCAAATTCGTTAACGGTGACGCAATCTTCGAAAAATCTTGAATAAATCTCCGGTAATATCCTGCCAATCCCAAGAAACTTCTGACTTCTGTAAGTGTCTTTGGTTGTCCCCAATTCTTCACTGCTTCGACCTTTGCTGGATCAATAGAAATTCCCTCATTATCTATGACGTGCCCCAAAAACTAAACTCTCTTCAACCAAAATTCACATTTCAAAAATTTGGCGTACAATTTCTCCATCCTCAATGTCTCTAACACTATCCTTAAATGTTCGGCATGCTCTTCTTCAGTCTTCGATATACACCAGTATGTCATCAATGAACACAACCACAAACTTATCTAGGTACGATTTAAATACTCTGTTCATCAAGTCCATAAATGCAGTTGGCGCATTCGTCAGTTCAAAAGACATCACTAGAAACTCATAATGGCCGTAATGAATCCTAAATGCTGTCTTTGGTACATCCTCCGGTCTCACCTTCAACTGATGATAACCCGTTCTCAAATCGATCTTTGAAAAACATTTTACCCCTTTAAGTTGATCAAAAAGATCGTCTATTCTCGGTAACGGATATTTGTTCTTGATTGTCACCTTAGTCAATTCTCTATAATCCACGCATAACCTCAGCGATCCATCCTTCTTCTTTACAAACAACACCGGTGCTCCCCACGGAGATACACTAGGTTGAATGTACTTCTTGTCCAACAGTTCCTGCAACTGGACCATTAATTCTTTCATTTCTACCAGAGCCATTTTGTACGGTGCTTTCAATATTGGTGTTATTCCCGGTACTAAATCGATCACAAATTCTATCTCTCGGTCTGGTGGAAGTCCTGGTAGTTCATCTGGAAAGACATCCCTAAACTCATTGACTACAGGTATCTGCCCTATTTCAGGATTCACCATTCGTGTATCCACTACGTGAGCCAAATAACCTTCACATCCTTTCCATAACATCTTCCTGGCCTATATCATCGTCAGACAATTTGTTTGTCTCGATGGCTTGCTACCATAAAATACAACCTTACACTTATTTGGTGTCTTAAGATGTACGCTCTTCTTTTGACAGTTAATTACTGCCTCATGGTTAAACAACCAATCCATTCCTAAGATCACATCAAATTCTCCTAAGCGTATCGGAATCAAATTCACGCTTAACTTATGTCCCCTTATTTCCACATCAAAATTTTTATGGATATACTCAACATGGATCACTTCTTTGTTTGCAACTTCTATATGCATCGGGTTTTCTCACTGTTCGCGAGGTAAGTTTAATCTTCTAGCAAATTCATCAGATACAAAAGAACAGGTAGCTCTCGAATCAAATAACACATATGCATTTAAATTATTGATCAGAATTATACCTGATACCACTTCCTTCAACGCCACTGCATCTTGTACAGTCATGTTGAAAGTTCTGGTTGTCGGCTTGCTTGGCTGTACTAGCCCTCCAAGGGATAGTTTGGAGTTACTGCTCTTGTTTCCGCTTCCTCCCTCAGTATTCTTCTTTAACGGACAATCCTTGAATCGATGACTCGCTCTTCCACATAAAAACAACTATTTTTCCTTGGCTTAGGACAATTTGGTAAAATATGTCCTTCCTGACCACAATTGTAATAGACATTCTTCCCTTTCATGCACTCTCCCGAGTGATTCTTTCCACACTTTCCACATGCTTGCTTCTTCTGTTGAACATTCCCTTGCTTATTTTCTGGGTTACTACCACCGCTGCTCCATTTGCGCTTCTTATTGTTGCTGCCACCACTGCTGGTACTCTGATTCCCACCTTCAGTCCTTTTTTTGTTCTTCTCTCGATTGTACTTGGATACTGCCTCACCACCACCTTCTGCAATGATAGCTTTTTCCAATAGAGTCACAAATGAATCGATTTGTAACACCGCCACTTTGCTAAAAATCCAAGGTTTCAACCCGTTTTCAAATCTTCTCTCCTTTCGTTCTTCGGTATCCACCTGATGTGGTGCAAATCTTGCTAATTCATTAAATTTGGTTGCGTACTCAAAGACTGGCATATTTTCTTGTTTTAACTACAAAAACTTAACTTCCATTTTTCCCTGCATACTTCTTAGAAAGTAGTTTTCGAGAAACAATTCTTTAAATCGTTCTCAGCTTATCACACCTTCTCCAGCTCTACTTTGATTTGCTTTCCACCAGATATTAGCCTTGCCCTTCATCAAATAGGTAGCAAAAGCTGTCTTTTGCTCCTCTGCAACTCTAGCAATAACAAAAGCCTTCTCCATCTCCTTTATCCACGTTTGTGCTTCAATAGGGTCAGTTGTCCCCTTAAACTCTGGCGGGCCTACTGCCTTAAAGTCCTTAAAGTTGGCCAAGTGGCCCTCAGGAGGGTTTGGGTTTACTGGTGGTGCGGCGTTTCTACCCTGCAGTGCTTGAGTTAATAGATCAACGAACTGTTGCATCGGATTTTCTGGACCCACAGAATTATTTACAGATTCCTCTTGGGTTGCGGGGAGGTTCTTGGTATTCCTATTCCCCTTCCTCTTCCTCTCCATACTGGCGGCATTTTCTGATTCAATAAAAATTTATATCATTTATGCATCATTTGCATTTTTATGCCACAATTTAATAGTAGTTTTATAAAAATTTAATCATATGTGTAAATCTTAATCATTATATTAGCCCAGACTTATAGCTTTATAAGATGGCTTATTATTATAATCAATATGGTCTGCTGAATTGCTGAATTAACTTGCTGAATTTAACATATTACTCATATACAATTTACTATCTTTAATACGTTTATCAAAATATCGCATTTATATTCATATACCAACTTCTTTACATAACTGGCATATTGCTATAAATTCCATCTATCCCTATTTAACAACAAAATGTGGGATTTGTCAAAAACTAAAACTCCCCTAATCTCATAAGTGGGGATACAGTATATTTACATACTACCTCACACTATCTGAGGTTCACATAATACATCATATAACTCTAATAATCAAAAGGGGTACTACTGCATCTATATACATATATGACCACCAACTATCACTGCACATCAAGAGGTGGTGCATCTGTATGCTCCTGCTCCGGTGGAAGAAATACGTCCATAAGTCGACGTCGAACTGATCGGCTCGACTCACCTACCTCCATGGAACCCCTCCTCAATCCTGACCTCTGACTCATATAGGCAGTATCTAAAGCTCGCCCCAATGAGTCAATCCTAACCTCCTTAGCCTACAGCTCCTCCCCAAGCTGATCCACCAGCTTGGCTGCCCTTTCCCATGTGTCCGAGATTCTAATCTTTTTAGCTATCTCTACATCGAACTCAAACTTCATCACCTGATTCTCTAATGTCCTCTGACTCAGCTGAAACTCTAGCAACTCCACTTTGGCTTTCTGCTCCGCCAACTCTGCTAATGCCTGACAGGCAGCATCCTTATATTGCTGCTCTGTATGTTGATGTGTGTGGTTCTGCTCCTCTAAGTGAGCCACCCTCTTTTCTAACTCATGGTTCCTATACATCAAGTCTACTATCATGATATCTTATGAGGTATCTGTCATCACCTCATGCTCCTCAACATGATCCCTCAACTCCTGCTCCACAGTAAGACTATCTTGCTTTTCTTCAGACATTCTATAAGCAAACAAGGACAACATTAGTATCACAATAAAATATATTCATTGACAAAATGAAATAATATTTTGTCATGTACAATCTATACTAGATGAATTTCCATAATTCATCATTTAACATGCTCTATATGAGTTTCCTTCTAAGGTTATAACCTAGGTTTCGCCTTCCTAATGTATATAACCTACAGCTCTGATACCAACCTGTGACGCCCCCAAATCCGGGGTCTCAAACCTCGGGTTTAGTGCTCACGATCCATCAACATCATAAGCATTCTATATACTATTACGGAATAATAAACATACATTGTTCATTATAATAAAGTCTGCAACAATATTTCCCAGGTCCACTTAACCTTAACTTAACATATACCTTTAATATTACAAAAAGGTTTACATAATAATTACATCAAATATAAGGCCTAAGACTTTATAGTAAACTACTCCTGCACTTTTCCTTTTCCTTTGTCTTTCTTTGTAGAACTTTCTGGTTTAGCTGAAATAAACGTCATGATATAGCAAGGGTAAGCAACTAGTTTGCTTAGCAAGTTTAATTACAAAGGAGATATATCATGATTAGAAAGGATTTTATCTATAGATTTTCAACGATAAAATTCAACTGTACAAGAACAATTGATAAGATTCAATAATGAAACAATAGATATTGAGTGGTTATAATTAACCATGAACATATACGAAGGTTGTCAGTATTTAAACTGGTCCTTTTAATAAGTTTTGGTAATCAAGGGGATCAACCTTTCATACCCGGTGATGTATGCATAAACACTTAATAATCGAGCAATAATTATTTTCCAATTAATGCTTTAATAAAACTGTTTTTTTCTCAGTCGAAGAACCATACCAATCAACTGGTAGGATTAGCTTTTAAAATAATTTGAGTTTATCAATTTAACGTGTTAGATCTAGCTGATACAATTAGCATAGATCCAGCTCATAACAGTACATTGATGAAAGAACTTTAAACAATTCACGGTCCAAAAATAATAGAACGGGAATTTAATTGCACGAAGTGCGAATGTCAATAAATATTATAGATGCGAATATGTAATAACCCGAGATTTTTGATATATTAAAATAAGAAATTTTACGTATGAAATTTTTTTTGTATATAATAAAAAAAAATTTATTATATATTAAAGCAAGTATGGGAATGTGTGCAAGGAAAGAAATGTGATTATGTAATATGTACATATATATTTATTTCATATATAGTTTCAAGTAAATTTCTTATTAAAGAAATAGTTGATAACTATAAATTATATTCGGTTAATAAGTTAATTTTTATACTAAAGATAAATGATTATCTATAAAAATATGGTTAATATATTATTTAAAGGATAAATGTATATCTTAAGAAATGATTATTAATATTATTATTATTACTATGATTATTCCTTTATGATATGAATTTGTAAGACTAGTCAATTTATTTTAAATTGACTAAGTATGGTAAATGAGACATAGATAAAGGGATGATCAAAACTCTAATTTGATCTATAATTATGGATTTTAATGATTAATATAATTATTGTTATAATTGTATTTAAAAAGGGATGTATGTGTATATGGATAATAAGAATTCATTTTCTTAAGGAAATTGAATACTAAATACAAGTATTGATTATATTTGAATGTGTGTATGTACAATATGTGATTCAATGTGTATGATAATTATTTATCAATGATGATAAATATGTTATGATTATGTAGATAATATATGTGACTAATTGTTAGTTATGTATAGCCCAAGTTATTTAAATTAGTGGACTAACCTAAGAATATTAATATTAAACAATTAATAAGATAGTTAGTTAATTAAATATTCATTAATTATGTGTTATATGTATAATTAATTTTTATAGTCCAATTAGTAAGGAAAACTAATGGACTAGCTTAATTAATTTAGTAACCAAGCTCACTCATATATTTAATTGTGGACTTGGATAATTAATGTGTGGACTAATTAAATTGGTCCAACACTTATTAAATTAGTAACCAAACATGGATTAAAAATATTTAGAAAACTAGTGGTATAAACTAGTTAAAATGAGCCCAAAAAGGAATTTTATTAAAGCCCAAATGTTAGCCCACTTGGGAAAAGTTTTTACCAACTTGATTAATATATTAAAGTAATAAAAGGAGACAAAGAAAATAGGACAATAATGCAAGGGGGCTGTCGAAATATGGGTCCCACAAGTGTTGAGTTGTTGATTTTTTAATGGGTTGCTTGTAGGAATGGAGAAAGAAGGACAATTTGAAATGATGGCACATCACTAAGTTGTCAAAATGGGTGTACTAGCTAATCATGATAAAGTATATAGATATATTCTCTATATCTATAGATATTGCAAGTATTGGTTTTAATAAATCAAGAGTCTCTTTTTCATCTTCATTTTCCTAGTTTGAAGAGAGAGAAAATTAAAAACTACTTCATTCTCTTTCATCTAATCTTCTCTCCAAAAAATAAAATCTAAAGAGAGAGGAAGGAGAGAGGCCACGGCAACCATGGAGGGGGAAAATGGAAGGAGTTTTGGTGTGCTTCAAGTTCCATAAACAAAGCCTAGGAAGAAAGGAGAAAGGAAATCAAGAAAAAGGTATAACAAAAACCCTAGTTTATTTCTTTTTGTTTGATTTAATTTTTGATGGTATGAAGTTGTGATCTTAAGGTCTAAAACCCTTAAGCTATATACTAAATGATGTTTTATACTTGGTTGTGCTCAACTTGTGTGTTGATATGTTTGGTTGGTTAAGAAAAGAAAAAGAAAAACTAGGTTGTTTTAAAATAAAACTAGAAAACCCTAGCTTTTCATCACTTTGTAAGTGTATAACTTGAGATCCGTAAACTCTTTTTACGATCCGTTAAATAGTGGAACTAGATATATAAGTTAACTACAAAACTCAAGTGGTAGAACTCAAAAATAATGAGTAAAAAATTCGTGGGGACTGTTTTGGTAAAAACAGTCCAGGTGGTTCAAAAGAAGAAAGGGGCTGCTACAGGGCAGTCCCATCCAGGGGCATTTTCGTCCAATTTTTATGCTCTAAAAATTACATAAATATTTGGAGTGATAATATGATAAGTTATATGAGTCGTGTAAAAATTTGAGAATTTTTGGCCTTATAGAATGAAAGTTATGGATTTTATGGCGAAGGACCTCAAATCGAGAAAACGGACCAAACCCGTTGTCCTTTACTTTATGTGCACTGTTTGGACCCCTTGGAAGGTGCAATAAATTCAGGGATTTTTACCACTGAAAATATAGGAAGTTATGTAGCTCCTGGACAAAAATCGCCGCATTCCGACTTGTAACGAAGAATCTACGGCTAAAATAAAAACGTAGAGTTTTTCGACGAAAACGGCTAAAATTAGAGTTCTATAACTCCGATGACCACGAAAGTTTAACTGGAACCTCGTGTTAATATGTATAAGATCCTATCAAAAACTTGGAGTGATCCGAGTTGTGCAAGATAGTGATCATTTTTCTTAGTTTTGAAAGTTAAAACGGACATTGAAAAATGTTAAAGAAAATTGAAAACTTTCATAAGGAAAGTATTTTTTTGTATGGAATATATGTACACTAGTAATTACCCGTGCCTGAAGGCACGAAGTAACGAAAAATTAGATTAAAATTCAAAAAATATTACATTACCTAAAAACTCTTTGCAACCTAAAATAACTTACAATCAGGCATAACAATTATCATAATTCACCATACAACTACAATAAATAATACATACTCAATCATCAACACATATCCAACCACCAAAACATCAAGCTAGTCGTTACTAATTCCAAGAAATTTCAGCAGAGTTTCTTTTAATAATAGATATCCAGAAAAATCTAAAAACTATCTACAAAGCTTACAATCATCAATACATATCCAAACCACCAAAACAACCATCATTTCATATCCAAAATCATCATAATCATGTATAAGTAGTTAATTTTACAAACTCATAAGGAATTAATTATTATTTTGTTGATTTAACGTATATCGTATCGTTTTCCACTTTGTATATATAGCAACGTGAGGTAACACGACAATAAAGTATTGCATTAACAGAACTATCTACCCAACCATTTATCAACATTATAATTATAATAAAGTTTTTGTTTGATGTAAAAATAAAACATCATAACAACAGTTGCATCCAAAACATTGTTCTATAATAAGATGCTCGATCAATAGCATATTGAATTTAACAACTTGAAAGGTATGTTATAAAAAAGATCAAAATATGCTTCAAACAACTGAAAAAGATTGAGATTTCAATATTGATTGATGCTTCAAATTATGGAATGTTCAAACAAATTTAGAGTTTTAAAAAATGAGACCTAACAAAAGATTCAAATTATATGTCAGAACAAAAGCTTAAAGGCTACAAAGCAACATTGAGATTAAGAAACTAAAACTCTCAACTACAAAATTGGTAAAAATAAAAAATAAAAAATCATAAATTCTCAGTAATTCAATTGTATACACAGAATCACACTATAAAAAAATAAGCAATATTAAATTAGGCAAACAAAAAATATGTTGACAAATCAAACGTTATATATAAAACAAAACCTAAATTTTTTTAAAATCAATAACATCCAAATCCATTGTTAAAACAGAGAGAAAAGAATAGGATTAAAAGTGATACCAGTTGACAATCTTTTGTATTTGTTCCTTATCTAGAAAAAAAAAGAATCTATTTAATTTTTTGATTTTGTAGTTATTTTGTAATTGATTTTTTTTATAAGTAAGTTATGATCTTGTTTTTAATTTTGTCTTTTTACCATTGAAGTTTTTTTATGTATTATATATTTTAAATGTATGCATATATATACACTCCAAAAAATTATTACAATTTAAAATAAAATATTAAAATATCAATTAGTTAAGTAAATGAAAGAAGATGAGAAGAGAGACTTAGGAAGAGGAGAGAGAGAAAGAAAATGAGGAGTAAGAATAGGAGGTGAGAGAAAGAGAGAAGGTGAAAAAAATAAGAGAGAGGAGAGAGTAAAAGAGGAGTAGAGGAGAGAGAAATAAAGGAAGAGAGAGAAATTTGGGCGGTAATTTTTTTGTATAAGATGAAATGTGAGCTTTTAGATTAAGTTAAAAATTTTGAGATTAAATCTGAACCGCTCTTGTGCTTATAATAAAAAAAGATTCAAAATGGGTTGTGTTTTATTATATAGATATGTGTGGCAAGATTTGAAGAAAATAAAAAAATTGATTTTTAAAGAGGATAAGTCATTAAGAATGCAGCTTCCAATACGGTTTGCTGAATTGATGAAAACAGTTTGCTGAATTAATGAAAACAGTTTGCTGAATTGATGAAAACAGTTTGCTGAATTGGTGAATATAGTTTGCTGAATTGATGAATATAGTTTGCTGAATTGAATAAAATGAATCTAGTTTGCTGTATTATAAGATAGTTTTAATGCAGGTTGCTGGATTGCAAAAATAGTTGATTAAATTGAATAGTTGGAATCCAGTGTGCTGGATTATAATCTAGGTTGGAATCCAGTTTGCTAGCTTGGAATCCAGTTTGCTAGATTGCCATCTAGTTTGCTGGATTTGGAATCCAGTTTGCTGGAGTGGGTATTTAACCTACAGGACCATAAAGAAAGACTTATATAATGAAAAGACTTAGTGTTAATTCATAAAGTAGTGGTACAGTCGTACTCTTTAAATAATAGTCGATGTATAGTATCTGGGCTAAACAATTCCTTCAGGGAGCGGAGGTATATACGAACTAGCAACCGATCTAACTCACCATGAAAACAGTGTAGACGAGACGGAAACTAGTTTGTTGGTTGTTTGTGGGAAACCACTCAGCATACTATATTGAACACTGTTAAAGACTCGATGTATGCTAACTTTAGAATTGAATGCGTATGGTGTTAATGTGTTATCTAATATTTGATTATATGGTTGAATGTTAGATAATTTACTTGTAAAGAAGAAATATTTTAAGGTATAATATGATTGGCTGACGGAAAGAACAATCTTATAACTGATAAGTCTTTCAAAAGAAGTTAAATTAAATTGTGTAGCAGTAATCAACGACCAAGGCAAGTATCTTACCTTTTCATTTACTTTATGAATTGGATCTGTGTAAGCAAGTTCCTTAACTCAATCTTTTATTGTGCAAGTTTCTAACTTACACAACTTCTTTTATTGTGCAAGTATCTAAACCTTATGCACTACTTTTATTTTGTGCAAACAGGTATATGTTATGCTAGTTCCTAACTCAACATGAGTTATCAATTTCAAAGCACGCTCGTGAATAATTATTGTTAATTATTCATATCCATAATAATCTTTGTTATTCGTTTATGCAATTATCGTAACCCTTGCATTTACTTTATGCAATGGATCCACATGTTATGCAAGTATTCTT
Organism: Aralia elata; assembly: GCA_034770075.1. Classification (NCBI taxonomy): domain Eukaryota; kingdom Viridiplantae; phylum Streptophyta; class Magnoliopsida; order Apiales; family Araliaceae; genus Aralia; species Aralia elata. The sequence goes on from CM068379.1 coordinate 14,072,600, forward strand.
AAACTTTGTTCAAGCTATTTATTGATTTCAAATATCTCGATATTGTCTCATGTGATGCATTTATAATCAAAATTATTCTGTTCTTTGTGCAAGTGTCCTCACTTGTACAAATTGTTATGATTATTATAAATTCAAAATTCCTTCGATTCGTTCATTGTTAAAAGTATCTCATTACTGCATTGCTATGACTCATATTGAAAATTTGTATTCTAAGTTCGGTTATACAAGTGTCCCCACTTGTATGAACTATTGTACATTATCAATTACCCTTGAATTCGAAATTCGTTGACAAGTTCTGATACATACTATTAAATTTCGGTATGTATACCTAGTCTAAAGATTGTCTACGCTATTTGACCAGCTAGACCTAATTCGAAAAGCATTATTGAACAGTAATTAAAGTTCTGTATTATTGAACTGTCTATTAGCCATGTCTCAGCTAATTGTTTTCGGCTAGACTAATATTAAATTGATATCGCATGAAACGTTCTATTATTGGAACTAATTCGTTATTAAAGATATATGCCATTTGATTCGGCTAGATCAAAATTATTATAAAATGTTGAACTCAAAGTATTTCTTTGAAAGCAATCCAAACCATATTGATGTGGTACGGACTCATGATGTAAGACTGAGATAAACAACCCTAAAAAATAAATCAGGAGAAACTTTTTTGTCGGTAACCCGACCGCGCGCTATGTTTGAGAATTATGCATAATCTCGGGTACAATGAGGCTGATCACCTTACGTACTTGCAGAAGAGTAAAGATTAGTTTTTATAGCTAACTTTTACTCTTGAGGTAGTTAGTAATAAAATAACTGATGATTCCTCTAGCAGCTCTTGATCCATTTGTGATCACTCAGCATGAAATCTGGGAATAACCCTATGTATTGAATATTATCACAAAATTTCTAATCCTTCATAATCAATTGAATATTATTGAATCTTTGAAAGAATTTTAACTCTTTCATTCTTGATGTATTACTCTGCATGAAATTCAAGAAAATTCTTGTTACTTGAAATGGCTTATTGTTCAGTCATTTCAAAGAAATCTTAAAATGATTTGATATGTTGTTAAGAATAGTTTCAAATGACTTCACCACTATTAATTCGTGGTAAAAGTAGTCCTCAAAGGAAACATTTACTTCTTCAGCGTATTATTATAATTGTTATTACTTGCTGAGCAATTGAATGCTCATTCTTGCTTTGACTTAAATGTTTTCAGCTAAGTGTGATCGACCAGAAGGCTCTGGCAAAGACAAGGGCAAAGGAAAGCTGAAGGAATAAGTTGTATGGTGTTATCTGTAATAATTAGTCTTTTATATTGTGATCATATATATTATGTAACATGTAAAGAATGTAATTAAAGGTTGTCATAACTGGGGAATAGACAACTCTGATATAAATATTAAGTTGTAATTTATTAAACAGCTCAAAGAAATGGTATCGTGATGCACCAAGTACGGGTTTCAAGTACCCGGATTTGGGGGCGCCACAGAATAATCATCAATAATTATTCACTAATATGCTTTGAAAAATAATAACTCGAGTTGCGTTAGGAAACTTGCAATATGTAAGAAGTTTAAGGTAAGAAACTTGTCTGTTGGACGAGCTACAATATTCTACCTTTATTTAATATTCTTTGATTGACCTAGCATTGATAATATCGGTCTGTCGATTAGCATTGCATATACTATTACATCAATATTTGTAATTAATTTTTATAACCTAATTAGACTTGCTTTAATCGAGTTATAAAATCAACTACTCAAGATGTATAAATTAAGTCCCTAAAGTTAGGGTACTAGTATATAATTTCATACTAGTATACCTTAATTTCTATAACCCTTAGGTTATTTAGTCTACACTCCTAATATATATAATAATAGGTTAGAAGTTTTTTTTTTTACACTTTACTTAATAAATAAACATATATACATATTTATTATATATACATGTATTTATTCACACATCTTTTCTACATATGTATCATTTTTGACAAATATCATGATACATTATAGTCACGTATCCTTCTTTATACATCACAAGATTTTCAATATTATTAATATTGAATTAATATATTTATTTACAATGACTTAGGAATTCTTGGTTATTACAACAACTGAACCACTAAGGTTCTTTCGAGCCACTCAGTCTCGGTAGTTCGGTCACTAAAACCAGAACACTCAGTACCCTGAACCACTAAGGTTCCTTCGAGTCACTAAGTCTCGGTATAATGGTCACTTAGACCAAGTCTTCAGTTGAGATGATGTTGAGAGGTGCTGCTAAGATAGCATTTAGGCTCCTTCATCTTCAGGTACTTAGCAGCTTGAATATAATCATCCTTGAGATGTTGTTGAGCGTCGCAATGTGGCTTGACTTCTTCTAGACTCAACATATTCTCATGATCATTTGTTGTGTTGTGAAGATGGCAATTCAGCTCCTTCTTCTTGGTACTTAGCAGCTACTCATGATGGGCTACTAAGATGATAGTTAAACTCCTTCCTCTTAGTATTTAGCAGCTTCTCATGATTGATACCAAAATAGCAATGATGTTCTTCTTCCTCTTGTACTTGGCAGCTCAAAACACATCTTTTATTGTAAAGTTAATTTGCTCTATGTTTTAATCAGTTCAGCTCTTTTTGTGTTCTTGGTGATTCGTAGAGTGTGTTCTTGTATTTTTCTTTTTTTGATCTTACACTCTACGTTTTTCAAGTTTGTCCACTGCCTTCTCCCCTTTTTTTCTTAAGTTTTGATGCCTTTTATAATCCTTCATAAATTTTCCCGTTGGAAAGTTTTCGTTGAGGCATTTAGTGCTTCAGATCTTCTGAGATCCTTGACGTTGATGTTTTAGTCCATGTGTCAGTTCCTTTTTGACTTTCCTGTCACGTCAGTCAGCTTTTTCACCTAACACGACAAAGATGTCTCTTTCAGCAAACTAGCTAGTGGACACATCCTTCTAAGCTTTGATTTGGATCAAGGATCTATTATTTGAAGCCTTGGGATCTTCAGTTTGCAACGTTCTATTGTCAATCTTTTTGTCAAATCTGACTTTGCTCTACGATCTGTTGCCTTAGTAGAGTAATACGAATCGTAGAGTTGAGCTCTACGTTCTGCACCACCATCTGCTTTACGAATAGGTACTCTGATGTCTGGGCAGACTTAGTAGACTTCTTTATATTTTTCGAATCCTTCAGCAGCTTTATAATATATACTGTTATTCTACGTTCTCTAAGTAGCTATGTGAATTGACTCCCCCTTTATGAATCAGCCTTTACTTGCTAAACTTTATGACTCATAAAGGAGCTTTATGATCATCTTTTATGTTCAGCTCTGCGGTCAGTTTTATGACTTCGTAGCCTGTTTTTTATTCTGATAGCTTTTCTGCAGCTTTACGATTCTGATGCTGATTTAACAATCTTGTTTTTCTGAACGATCCTTGAGTTACTTCAGCGATTATTTGAACTACTCTACGTTCAGTCTTTGCTCACCGATCTTTGATTATCTTCATGATTCTTCATTTACTCTATGAGGTGAGTTTTGTGACTGGATAAAGGCTCTGCAATCTCAGTTTTTCACTTTATAATTCTTAGGACAATTCAACGATCTTTGTTGCGATTCCTCGTTTAGCTCTGAGATCTCCTTGCAGCTTTGTTTTCTTTATATCTTGGACTTTTTCTTTTCAGGATGGAGTGAGCTTTACGATTCTTTGTCCTTTTTACGGAATGATCTTTACTTTTAAGTGAACTCTACAACTTGTGCAACTGCTCTACGATCCATCTGATGTTATATGAACAAGAGTTAACTCTGTGATCTATCTTGACATTACGAACTTGCAGAATACCTTTACGATCAAAGAATTCCTATTAACTATACATCAGATTTATTCAGTAAGATCAACCTAACATTTTTGATCTTTCTAATCTAAGTACTTGTACATATATTTCATTGAAAGACTTTACAAAACTTACTTATACTAATATACATTGATCATTTTGTTCTTTGAACACTTAGATTATTCTACTTACAATTTTTACATTACGAGTGTGCAGAGTAACTCTTCGATAAGATTAACCTAACAACCTTAATCTTTTTGTTCTAAGTCCTTGTACATGTATTTCTTTTTATAAGGACTTTACAGAGCTTAGAAACAAATACACTTTAATCTTTGATTCAACATTGCATCAATCAATTATCATTAAGCTACATACATTTTTCAATAAGTCACATTTATCATCACATACTCACATAATCACATAGTCACTCAAGCACACAATCATAACCATATATCATATAAGCCCTTAATCACATATTCACATAAGCACATAAGAACATATAATCACATAGACACATAAGCACGTAGACATAATCACATAAGCACATACAATCACATAGACACATAAGCACATAGACATAATTACATTCACACAATCACAGTAGTTATCGTCATCAAATTAAACAGACTCCAACATATAAGACTCTGTTTATGAACATATTGTAATATATTGCAACATCAGCACATTATAGAGTGAGGCCATCAACCAGCTCACTGGCAAATAATTGCAATTAAGATATGCACACCATATTAGTGAGACCTGGAATTAAAAAAGCTAGAAAACGAATATTTTTCCCATCCCTAAAATAAGCAGCAGATAGAATTCAGATTATATACATAAAGACTAATGTCCACTTTCGTAATGTTTGGCAGAAAAATTTAATTGATAAATAACCAAAAATACAAGAGAACAGATCAATATCCACTTTCATAATGTTTTGTTGCTACTATTCTAGGTCAATCCCTTCAAAAGCCAAGCTTGCATCATCTCAATTTGCTACGTTTGCATCATGTTTAAACTTGTTAAAAAACTGCACATACGCAAACAGTAAAATAAATGAATCAAATATCTTTCGACTTTGAAGGCGTTTCTATAGGGCAGCTTATTCAGAACATTAGAAAAGAAAAAAAAAACTCCAATGCTATAAGTTCATTAAGAAGCCAAATTAAAATCTTGTAAGACTCTCTTGCCTTACATATATACCTGTATGCACACACTTTTACATTGAGAAAACTATTTCTTGATGACACAAACACCAACTAGTAGGACATTATTTAATAATTTCCATACAAGAAATCTTATTATCTAGGTAAAAAGATATATCTTACCATAAGAATTCCCAACTAGTTATGAAAATTACAACAAAGATTCATTCATTTTTCCACTGCAAGTACTTAAGTGCATAAAAAATGGGTAAAAAATAGAGTTAATAATAAATGTAAAAATAAAAATTTGTACGCCAAAAATGAAATTAATGCTGAAATTAAACATACCAGTGTTTTTATATGGACAACTTCTTTTATCATGATTGGGATCTTTGCATAAACTACATTTTCGTATCTTTTCTACAAACTCAAATGTAGAAGGATCACGCCTTGTAGATGTACTCTTTTTATTTTTTGATCCTGTAGGATGACCTTTGTGTGGTTGTATAAGAGGCTCATGTAAGAAAGCATCATGTCCATCCACAAGCTCTGAAATTTCTTTTGAACAACTTTTTGTTGAGTAAGAGGCCATTCCACATATTTCTTTTACAACTTTTCCAGCAAGCCATTTATTTCACTTTCTCTACTATTTCGACCAAAATCACTTTCTAGTAATGATCTTGTATCAAGCCTCCATTGTGGGTGTATAACGTCTAAATGTATGACTCTACCTTCCAAACTTTTTATTTCATGCGCGCAAGGCATTCCCATTACTGTCTTAAAATGATTTTTGCAAGTAAGAGACTCTTCATGAGAAATGATGATGAGTGGGTTTTATACCTACGAATCGGGTATTTTTAGGCTTAATAATTGGTATCTTTAAGTAATTTTAGGGTTATTTTATTTGCTTTTATGTTTATTTATTGCAGGATGGATCAGGAGGGACGCATATGTCATTTTGGAAAAGAAAAGAATTAAAATATCATTTAAAATCAGCAAAATGGCATTTTTGTAATTACAGTGACATGACCCGGCGTACGTACGCCCAAATCATTCACAAAACCAGCGTACGTACGCCCAACATCAGATTTGCCCAGCGAGGAAAGTGAGGATTAATTGGAAAAAAAGGGTTTCTAAGCCAAAAAGGATTCTAAAGGGAAGTGTTTTTTTAAGAAGATCAATGGAAGAGCACTTAGAGAACGTAACAACAAGAGATTATTGCAGAGAAACAACGACGAGAACACGAAGGAGATTTGCAGAGTTTGAAGAGATCAAGACAGAGATTGGGAGCGACTTTATAGTTTCTTCTATCCCTTTCTTTTATCTTAATTTTTGTAATTTCTGGGATGTTTTTATTTATAATTTGGATGATGTTTTCCTTTATTGCTATGAACTAAACTTTCAATTAAGATTGCAACGGAACTTAGTATGAAATTTAGATTGATGTTTTCTATTTAATTTAAGTTAATTATTTTTGAATTGTTTATCATATCTTGTTCTTATTGATTAATTGCCTGATCAACAATTACCGGGATAATTTATGCAAAATTGAAATATGGAGTATAGATTTAGATTTGGATATGATAGTATCTGTTCATATAATCTGAATAAGGTTAATATGATTAGCATGTAGGATAGGAATATACCTACGTGTCTTTTGTAACCATTTGAAGAATTTGTGGTTAGAAACCCTAGTTAACTTGATTCACATAGAAATATAGTGAGTTAATTGATTAGGGTGTTCCTTGTAATTCTGTTCCTTAGAGATCGGATTTAGGAGGATTTGTTTACGCAGCTTTCGGAAAAAGCGCGTGAATACTATAAAGAATTCTTGGTTAGCTATTCATTGTAATTAATTAATTAAATAGGAAGTATATTGGTTTAAATGAAATACTAAGGGAAGTTGTAATCTTAAGCTTTTACATCTACATTATTCTTGTGATTAATTAATTTAGTAGTTAATTTTAATTTTAATTCTCAAATATCATTCGCAGTTTGAATAGGATTAATTGGAATAAAAATTAGTAATTGATAAATATTAACATATTTACTCGTGGAAACGATACTCTACTTACTCTTTATTACTTGTTGACCACATATACTTGCGTGTAAATTGTCAATACCAATTTTGGACAACAAGTTTTTGGCGCCGTTGTCGGAAAAATTAACTTAATATTTTATCATTATTAATTTCAATCAAATTAATCTTAATTTAAACATTTTTTTATTTTATTTATTTATATTTTTGTTTTATTTCCTTTTTAGGTACCGTGACTGTATTTAATTATTAATGGTCGTATGAGGGAATGACACAACAAAGGGCAACAATGATAAGCGACGTTAATGCATTTACAACATTATCAGCCCAGATAACAGCGCTTTCAAGTACAGTTGATGCTCTTGGGAGTCAGTCCACTCAAAATGCTTACAATTAACAGCAGCCCAGTACGAACCCAAATCTCTATCATCCAGGTTGGCAGGATTACCAAGACTTTTCATGGAGCTATGATAATCAGGATCAATTCTATACTCCAAGTCCATCATACCCACCAGAATTCTTGTATCCTCCTCCACCACAGCAAGAGATGATAAATTTTGAGGAACGCCTTACCAATTTTATAGAGCAGTATGAGATGACGATGAACAATCAACAAGTGGCACTTCAAAATCTCGAAAATCAAGTAGAACAACTTGCCAATGCACTTAAAAATTGTCCTCTTAATACTTTGCCAAGCGATACAGAGTTAAATCCAAGAAGAGAAAGCGTGGAGCATGACAATGCAATTCTATGTCGGAATGGTGAGGAGCTATATGAGGTCGGGGGAGGAAAACTAAACAGGTCACAGGATGATGTGAAATATGTTAATGAAGCTAAAAAGAAAAGGTTCAAGAATGGGCCACAAGAAGAAGAGGTTACATTCAAGGTGGTCAAGACAATCAAGCTTCCATATGATCGTGAGGAGTGCTTCCGGATTGATGTGGTCAAAGATGTGGGAACAGTTGAATCGAATGATGAGAGTTATTTTCTGCCAATTGATGAAGATAAGTTTGGGGGTTTGAAAACGTACGATGATGCCAAGGAATTCAAAGAAAAGACTAAGAGGAGGCATGTAATGATAGTTTTTATGATTGAACCAGATTGAGAGAAGAGGAAGTAGTCGGGCTGACGACTTTAAAACAAGCGCTTCTTGGGAGGCAACCTAAGTGTTATTTTTATTTTTATTATTTATTTATTTTTATTTTTTTTGTTTATTGCGGGTTTGTTGTTTAGTTTTCATTTAACTGCATTTTACTTAGTTATGTCATGTCTTTAGGTACCAAATAGCAAATATATGGAATATGCTCCAGATTTAGCGGACAAGGAGGACGCTAAAGTGGCCAATCAATGATTTTTAGGGAAGTCCTTTGCTTTACTTTTTTCTATCTTAGTCATTGAGGACAATGTCTAGTTTAAGTTTGGGGCTGTGTTTTTATTTTTTGTTTTATTTGGTACTTGAATGTATTTTGTTATTAAATTTACATTTTACTTAGTATGTTTGTAGGATAGGTGAGTAATGGTTTAATTTGAATTTGATTATGGCCAAGGATAAGAAAAAAAATTGTGATTAATTCTTTTTAGCTCATGAAAAATTAAGAAGCATGCTTAGTTTATATTTTGACTTATGAGTTGGGGTTACACTGTTTGTGATCTTTTTGAACTTCAAAGCACATATCCATCTGTTTAGCTAGTTGTGTCTTGAGGAAAAAAATTTGGTTAAATACTTATGAAATTATCATTGAAACTCTAGAAAACTTATTTGAGCATCAGTTGAAGTGAAATTTAGGCATTAACATAAGTTTGGGAGAAATCTTGGGTTTTTAAAAATTTTCAAAATTATGAAACCTTCCTGAGTTAGAATGATGAATCATATGATGGGTTGAGATGGAGCGTAAAACGCACTCACCCATAAACATAGGCACGAGAAGGAGCGTAAAACGCACTCGTGCGAGAGAAAACGAGATGGAGCGTAAAACGCACTCGTACGAGAGAAAACGAGATGGAGCGTAAAACGCACTCACTAAAAAGGAAAGAAAAATTGTGTTTTGAAATACTTGGGAGGGGTTCAAGCGTGCTTAAATGTATGAAATATCCTTTTGATCTTTTAAATTTATGTTTTGTCTTTATTAGCGGAGATTGATGTGAAAAGTGAGTTTATAGAGTTGATTTGAAAATCTTTTATAAGTATATGATTATATGAGCTTATGTGAGTCGTAATTAGTTTGAGCATTTGGATGCACACACGCACTTAAAATATCATGAGTAGTTGTCAAACTGATGATTATGTGGAAATTTTAGACTTTGAATGTTTTCGAAAAATTTTCTTGAGTTATCATTAGAAGAAATCCTTGAGGCCATATATCAATTTCGTATTGATTCATTGCTTGAGTAGTTAGGTGTTAGAGTTATTTTTGTGTTCTTAGTGTTTTGCTTGAGGACAGGCAATTGTTTAAGTTTGGGGGTATTTGATTAGTGGGTTTTATATCTACGAATCGGGTATTTTTAGGTTTAATAATTGTTATCTTTAAGTAATTTTTAGGGTTCTTTTATTTGTTTTTATGTTTATTTATTGCAAGATGGATCAGGAGGGACGCATATGTCATTTTGGAAAAGAAAAGAATTAAAATATCATTTAAAATCAGCAAAATGGCATTTTTGTAATTACAGTGACATGGCCTGGCGTACGTACGCCCAAATCCTTCACAAAACAGGCGTACGTACGCCCAACATCAGATTTGCCCAGCGAGGAAAGTGAGAATTAATTGGAAAAAAAAGGTTTCTAAGCCAAAAAGGATTCTAAAGAGAAGTTTTTTTTATGGAGATCAATGGAAGAGCATTTAGAGAACGTAACAACAAGAGATTATTGCAGAGAAATAACGAGGAGAACACGAAGGAGATTTGCAGAGTTTGAAGAGATCAAGACAGAGATTGGGAGCGACTTTATAGTTTCCTCTATCCCTTTCTTTTATCTTTAATTTTTGAATTTCTGGGATGTTTTTTATTTATAATTTGGATGATGTTTTTCTTTATTGCTATGAACTAAACTTTTAATTAAGATTGCAATGGAACTTAGTATGAAATTTAGATTGATGCTTTCTATTTAATTTAAGTTAGTTATTTTTGAATTGTTTATCATATCTTGTTCTTATTGATTAATTGCCTGATCAACAATTACCGGGATAATTTATGCAAAATTGGAATATGGAGTATAGATTTAGATTTGGATATGATAGCATCTGTTCATATAATCTAAATAAGGTTAATATGATTAACATGTAGGATAGGAATATACCTACGTGTCTTTTGTAACCATTTGAAAATTTTGTGCTTAAAAACCCTAGTTAACTTGATTCACATAGGAATATAATGAGTTAATTGATTAGGGTGTTCCTTGTTATTATGTTCCTTAGAGATCGAATTTAGGAGGATTTGTTTACACAGCTTTCGGAAGAAGCGCGTGAATACTATAAAGAATTCTTGGTTAGCTATTCATTGTAATTAATTAATTAAATAGGAATTATATTGGTTTAAATGAAATATTAAGGGAAGTTGTAATCTTAAGCTTTTACATCTGCATTATTCTTGTGATTAATTATTTTAGTAGTTAATTTTAATTTTAATTCTCAAATATCATTCGCAGTTTGAATAGGATTAATTAGATTAAAATTTAGTAATTGATAAATATTAACATATTTCCTCGTGGGAACGATACTTTACTTACTCTTTATTACTTGTTGACCACGTATACTTGTGTGTAAATTGTCAATACCAATTTTGGACAACAAATGACTAGTTTATATTGCTTATTAAGCTCATTTAAAGCAAATACCGACACATGAGTGACAATTTCTTTGAACAAATAAATACAAAGGTGATGAGCAATTCTTATCTTCTCACTTGCAATTTGTGCCTTGATTTCTTTGAATTGATTCTCAATTGCAAGACATAATTTGCTCTTCACTTCACCAAAATCTCCTATTAAAACTTGCAAGTATTTTTTGAGATGTGAATGTGCACTTTCAGCCCTCGAAATAATACATGTTTCAAAATGAGTATATTTTTCTGTCCATGCACACACAAAGTGGTCTTTAAACTGCAACCAAGTTTTCTTTATATAACTAAGAACACTTATCTTTTGCTGGTATTAAAATTCAAAACACTCCAAAGCTTTATTATATTCCTCTTCACTTTGAGAATTAATAAGCACGGTCCAACTTTTTATGAATCCTTCCCAATCTTTTCCTTCTTGAAAGTGAGACTTGTAATTGGCCAATATTTTCTTCTCAATGTGCCATACACATAAGATGTTGGGTGTAGTTGAAAAAATCACTCTAATAGCATTCATCAATGCTAATTCTCTATCAATTACAATGACTGAAGGTTGACAATTAACACCCAAAATATCACTAAATTTTTTCAAAGCCCAAACATAATCTCCTTCTTCTTCCTTTTGTAAAAATGTGAAACAATGGTAGAATGATGTACCGAAACTTGATACACCAGTAATGTCAAGTAATGGCATTTTGTACTTGTTAGTCTTATAAGTACAATCCATTACAAAAATATTTGAGTAACTTTTAGTCAATGTTATTGAAATTGGATGTGCAAAAAATAAACGCGTCAAGTGTCCAGATGAGTTCGATTTCGCGTTACAGGTAAAACCATTAGCGCCAAGTTCTTCAAGTAAAGCTTGAAGCATTGTACGACCACCCAAATTATCTCAATGTATCTTGGCTTTTGCATTATACACTGTTGGAGAAACTTCTTTGAGATTGGGATTGCCTTATCTAAGTGAAGAAAGAATTTGACGTGGAGAAATTCCAGACTTTGTCATTTCGTTAATGCGTTTGAACTCTTCTTTAGAAAAGTGACGGCAAGTAGGATGACCCAACATGTCCAATGTAGACTCATGATTATGACATGTATTTTTTACCTCAAACACCCATAAACGCTCAATTATTTTTCTACCACAAACTTCAAAAGGACAATCTATTAACCGAGATGATGTTTTTCTTTTTCAATTTTCCATCTGAAGTTTTAACTTATTCCAATAAGTACCTCCTTTATCATAACCAATAATCACAAAACTATCCTTCACTGATTTTTTTTAATTGATGTTGCATAACCTTGCATCAAAACAAATGTTTAAACCAAGCCAATGAGATCTTCTCGATTTTCAAATTCTATCCCCGGAAGTTGTAATGCTTCACCTTGTGTAGCAATGTTATCTTCGTATACTACATTACTCTCATTTATGCTTTCATTGTTCTCTACATTGCTATCATTTATGTTGTCATTGTACGTTGAATTTTCTTTGATGATATCGTTTGCTCCATAATTCATTCTAGTTCAAACACCTAAATACCTAAGTATAAAAAACACTCTTGTAAGACAAATATGCAAATACAAGGCAAATAATTCTTCAACAAATATAAAATAATTAATAATATATCAAAAATATATTATACATAAATTAAGTTTTTGATACCAAAAAAATCACAAAAATACTAACAAATACATCAAATAATGGTCACATGACTAGATCCATCAATGTAGCATCTTTCATGGAAATTATCACGTGTAATCTGAATTTTGTTATTAACTTGTTATTAATTTTATATTTTTATGCTAATGGTGAAAATAAAAAACAATTGAAAACTAGGGTTCGTAGCAAAAAAAGGACTGATGAAGAAAAAAATTTACCCATTAGTAGAAGATTAAAGATTATCCAGATTAAAATTTTTAAAAAAAATAATAAAAAGAAGCAAACAAGAATTAAAAGAGAAAAATTAAGAGTATAATTCACAAATGATTTTTTTGATTTTACCTCAAATCACTTTTTTCACTTTTGTTTGACCCTTTGTAGATGAATAATGGCGGTAGGAGCAAAGATTGATATACAGAGAGAATAAGAAAGCTGGACAAGAGAATATGAATAGACTTTTAAGTAATAATTAAATAAATTAGAATTCAACTTTGACTAAATAAGGACAAATTGAGCAGAACTAAATTTTATAGTTAATTTACTGTACGAAGGGTTGGTTTAATTAAAAATAAGATCCACTTGTAAAAATATCACATTAACTTATGGAAATATCAATTCCTTGATCCATGTACCAACATCATTAAATCAAAAGTAATCTGAAATAACACTGGTGTCTCAGTTATCATTTCAGCACCCAATCAGATAATTGTCTTCCACTAACATAGTAATCATGAAGTTTTCAGCCAATTTCTTCTTGTTTGAAATTGTTGCATCACTTCCAACACATCTTCCTCCATAAAAATACCATGCATATTTTATGTTTTTTTTAACTAAAGTTGATGCATGTTGAATCCATCTAACTTAGGTGCCTTTGAGCCTTCACACTATGCAATTGCTTGTTCCCTTTCATAGTGAGCTAATTCGTCTTAAGCCCAATTTTATATACTAATCTTCAACTTTATACTCACATACTTATATATAGTACATATTTTTTTGTTGAAGTTCACTCAAATGATAATTAAATTAATTATCATTTATGAGGTTTTTAGCCTAATAATTAAACTTAAAGTCATGGGACCATTATGTTCTAGGTTTGATTCTCGCCAATGTTATATTGTATTCTCATTTATTGTGAAAACTTCTTTTCTTCCTTAAAATAAGACTTTCTTTCTTCCTAATAGTCTAAATATGAATGTTTCTAGAAAAATTTTGTTTGTTAGAAGTAGAACTATATGTAGATGTAACTGAATGTTATATAACCTTTAATTTTAAGTAAATATTCGCTACAATATTATGTTATAATCCTCTTCTTCATAAGGTTTTGCTTCAAAGAGTATTAGTTCGATTATACTAGCCTGTCTAAAAGTTATGACAATTTAAAAACAGAACTAAACTTTATATATCTTCTGAAAAATGAGGTGCTACGGTGAGAATGACCCATCGTGGATGGCCTTAGGTCATTTGCGATAGACTAGTACATCGAGTACAGCGGGGGATTCAGAATTTTTGTTAGCTATGAAAATATTATTTTTAAAATATATATATATATATTCTTTAAAAAGTTGAGATTAAGAATACTCTAAATAAAATTGATATTTTCACTAAGTTCTCCTCAAATAAATTAGTATACCAAGTAAAAATAATATTTTTTCTTTTGAAAATAACCCATGCATATAATATATCTCTTTCGTGATCATTGGTTACATAATTATCAAAATATAATACTGCTGTTAAAAGTGAGTAGTAGTAAATGCAAGCTAGCCAATATCAAAATATCGATATTGAGACGGTTACTCTATTTTTCCGCATAGAATAATTATTTGAAAAAAAAAAAAGATACAGACTAACGGTAGTAAAAAATTTAATTTCTTAATAATAAATTATAGAGTTAACAAATTTTATATTATAAAAAATTAACTTTATCTAAACAAAAATATTAATAATCTGTTGTAAGTAAATCAAAGAGATATTCTAATTTTCGACCCGAGAGTATAATCAAAGTGGAGAATGGAGATATAATTGGATGGTATTAATAACTAAATAGATATATAGTTGGTAAAAGAAGACACCAAGTGTCAAATAATCCCTACTCCAGTCTCTTATTGTGTAGTATATATCCATATGTGACTAATCTCCTGTAATCAATATGATTTTATGATCTTTATCTATTCCCTTTATAAAGGAATACAATAAGCAACAATATCTAAAATAACGACTGCAGATGAATGCATGATACACATATACTGTTATACATGATTTTCAAAAGTCTAGCTATGACAATTGTCATAGCGGGCTCTATGGTAGATCTACCCCTGATTGAGTATGAGCAAATTATATTTAATAGTATGAATAAGAGTTATTATTAGAAAATTCTTGTAAAAAGGGGTGTTAATTGAATTTAGCTCTAAGGAGGGACCTCAAAATAGTGAATTTGATGATTTTTGTCATTATATAATTATGTAAGAAAAGTTGAGAATGAATAGTCGGTCTATGAAGGAAAATTAATTGGCTTGCAAGCTTTTCTCGCATTAGAAGTTAGATTTAATTGATAAGGAGTTGGATATTCAAAAAGATTATCCAGAAGATTTAGGAATTTTAAATTTAGAATTTCAATGTAATAAATGAATTAGCATCTGATGATATTGAAACTCTCTCTTTATTCAGTGAGATTTTTTAATCTTTTTGGCCAGGGACGGAGGAGGGAGTATAGGGCCGGGGGAGGGGGCGGAGTATCATGAGATTTTGAATTTTTTTTAAGCTTATAAAATTTTGATATTTTACTTTAGGCCCCTTAGATATATAAAAAAATATAATATATATTATAAGAATGTATATCTTTTCTAAATATACGAGTTATTTTTAATGTTTTAAGTTAATTTGAAATATAGACAAATTTATAAATTTATTGTTATTCTCATTTATTGGTTATCATTATACGAGTATCAAGTTTTAAAATTTCTCTTCATTTTTATTTGTGTACTATAAAAAGTGCATATGTACGTCATACAAGAAAAATCTTATTTCAACCAATAAGTATAAAATTATCTACAAAATTTGAACCGAGGATGATGCTCCCAAACTTCATTAAATAATTTATGACCTTACAATATTATGTCTTTTCCTCCCAAAAAAAATTCCTAACTCCGTCGCTATTTGAGACAACCATGTAGTTAAGAAAGGTGAGTGATTTGACAATTATTTGTTGAGGGCTGCTGATCTCCAGAGACCTTATATATCACTGAAATTCTCAAATTAAATGACGGCTTTTGCCTCATTCCTGCTTCGAAGCCGAAATATATCCAGAATCCGGCTCTAGTTTGAAAGCTCATAGAGATGAAGACCGTGAAAAGTTGAAAGTAGGGAATGTGTTAGGCCCTCACCAAGTTGAATCTTGACCCCATACATTGAGTAGTGGCATCCAACCTTCCATGCATATTGATGTAGTTGACATGCACTCCGTACAACAAAGCACATGCACACACATTTCCATAATATTGGAGACAATAATATTCCTTCGTTCAAAAAAGATTGTTTGTAAAAAAAAAAAAATTATAAAAAAGTAGAGTCTCGATTCTTCTAATTATAGTATAAAATAATGACACACTATGCTCAAATTTATCATCCCATTTCATTAGCTTATCATCACTATTAAGTAAAACACTAAAAAAAAAAAATTAGATTTAAAAATGGAAAATTGTCTATTTCTTTAAAATTTGTAAATTTTGCACATGAAAATCATTTTATTTTTATTTTTTGTGGAAAAGAGTTAATTATATTTGCTCCTGTTTTTTTTGTTCAAAAAAAGAACTCTTATTTGATTGCTATGTTAGTCAAAATAATTCGTAAGTTTTCTCCAACCATGCATTATTGGAGGGGGGAAATTCTTTTAAAATCTTATCGGGGCTAGTAACTTATAAATAAAAAATGATATATATATTACGACAAATATGTTACGCCTTTTATTGCAAGAAACACATAAATAAGTTATTTATGTATATGCATTTATTTACATAGTGTGTTATTGTATATATTTAATCAAAAAGTCCAATCATTTTGTCGTAAAATATTATCAAAATCATATACAGAAATAATAGCATATAATTGACCTCACAACTCCCTTAAAGTCACATGAGTACGTTTTATCAATACAAACATAAAGAAAAAGATGACAAATTTATAAATATATGAAACCGTGTGAGAAACCTTTCAAATGAAATCCAACCAATTGACCTTAGTCTTGTTAAATCAAAAATGGAAGCCAGGCTGCAAAAGCCGCGGTAACGCGACTATTTGATGCCTCTTTTCTTTTGTATCATAATAAAGGACGTCAATTCTTTGGTGTATAATATGACTAGCCCCACGAGCTACGTACACTCTAATTTATTAGATTAACTGCAAATTTGCAATTAAATTCAACTTTAATTTGTTGTAATAATGAGGATGTTTTATTAATGTGTTGAATTATTGGTTGGAATATTGTGTCCACATTTTGTACACTTGGCATGGACACCTTCAAAATCCAAATTTAGCAAGTCTTATGCATCACTATCATGTAAAGAAAAATATATGCCCACCGAATGTTATTTTTTGTTGTGTGTTATTTTGAGCCTTACTAATATTTTTTTAGTTATTTACTCCCTTCATTCCATTTTAGCGGACGTTTTGGAGAAAAACACATATATTAAGGTCTCTCATTAATAGCAATAATTAATGATTAATTTTAGATTGACTTTTGAACTTTGACCTTTATGTACTGCATCTCTTTTTCATTATTCTTGTTGTAACTTTTTTGGAAAGCTAAAGTTGATAGGAGTAATTTAGGTAAGTAAATTTTTTACTCTCTTTAAAAGACAGGAAACGCTTAATATTGTGGAAAAAAAAAAACAATAGCAACTAAAACGTCTATTAAAATGGAACTAATCTTTCTTTATGATGTCGGATAAAGTTAATGAAGTCGTATAATTTTTTAATACTCTTTTAAGTACGAGAACATCTACTTTTGGTACAGGGACAATCTATCACTTTTTCAGTTTTTTGCCATGTACTTTTTTTAAACCCTTAGTTTTTAGGATATATTTACAAGTGCAAAGAATGTCATAATCAAAAATTTCATAAAGATGGACAAATAAACTCATACTAACCTGAAAATATTATAAAAATGAAAATACAAATTCACAAAATAGCAGTTAGAATTGAACCAATACTGACCTAAAGATTAAAGAGGTGTTTGATAAAAATTGAATGAAAAGTTTTCATGGCTAAACAATCTGAATGAGCTGAATGAAACATAATTCTGAATATTGAATAAAAAAAGTTGTTTAATAATTAACATGTCTAAAACATTTGAATGACAGAATTTTATTATTTTATCCCTCTGAAAAAATTCAAAGTTATTATAAATTTATTTAATATTACTTAATATAATAGTTAATTTTTTTTAATTTTTTAATTTTTTAATTTTTTTACTTCATTCAACTACTTATTCAGTCATTCAGTCAAAAAAATCTGACTTAGTCATTCAACTCAATCATCTGACCGATTCAGTCATTCAGACGATTTTTATCCAAAACAAATGCACTTAATGGCTGACCGATTCAGTCATTTAACCATTTAGATGTATTCAGTTCTAAACAAACAGCCCCTAAGGTCTCAATTTTAACCATCAAACTAAAATTTTTCTGGCTGATATATAGTTTATAAGTCTATATATTTTTATACTACTCGATATCAATATGAAACAGTTGGACACATTATTTGAATTGTTGTAGTAAATACGGATTCCCTCCATCTCCAAAATATAGTTTCATTTAATTTGACCTTTTTAATTAACTTTTCTTCTATATAAAAAGGCTAGTCTAGTACACTTGTAAACATAAATATTGTCAATACTTTTCTCGCAATGACATTCTGTTTTAAAATTAAAGATATAATTTGACTTTTTTGAGATCAAAAGACGGTATATTAAACTTTAAAATTGGTATGACTCATAAAAATTTAGAATAAAAAATTGTGATTTATAGTTTTTGTTATATATTAAGCAATTATAATAATTGTATCAACTAAATTTAAATAAATTTACATGAATTTGAAGTTTAATATTTCGTCGCTTGACTTCAAAAGTCAAATTATATCTCTAATTTTGGAATTGAAGGAATATTTGATAAGCACGAACATGGGAGGAAAAGATATTGGAATCTCATAAAAAAAAGTTAGTAGAAGTGTGTTTTAAACAATTTTTAAAATATATGTTAAAAATATAATTACTTAAATTTTAATGAGAGTCACATTTTAGAACATCAGATCATTTTTTATAAAAAAAAGAAAAGAAAAAGAAAAAGAAAAATCGAATAGTTAGATGTGGTATGTACTTCATTTTTTGTCTATTGGCACTCTTTTAATTTAGGTCTTTTTAATTAATTAACTTATGTCCAAGTACATAAAGACTCCCTTCTATCTCAAACATGTGATATAAGAATCGAGGGAGAAATGAAAAGAGAATGCAGCCACGTTTTGAACGAAAAGAATATTGGATTCCAGAACGTTACATGTTTAATTTTGTTTAGTAGCTTAACCATGAAGAGGCAGCCACGTTTCCTTGGAACTTTTTTAACGAATTGCAATCTAAAAAGCATGTTATGTAGATGTCAAAATATATTAATGGGAACAAAATTATCAATGTGAAAAAAAGAAGAAGATAAAAATATCAAAATTGTTGAAAATTGGTAGCACAAAACTTACTGAACCACTCCTGCAGTTCCAAAATTAGAATATATTTTTCTTTTTACTCTACTTCAAAATGGTCAGATTTCAAAAGTGCCCTTGCAAATTGTCACCAAATTTCAGTTTGATACTTTAAGTGGAAAAAAATCTTAATTGAATCTTTTAGATAGCCAATTTAATTCAATTGAGTCTTTCATGACAAAAATTTCAATTGAGTCTGGACAATGTCAAGAGTCAACTGAATCAAATTGGTCACTTGAAAGACTCAATTGAGATTTTTGACACTTAAATGGCAAAATTAAAATTGAATATATAATAACTTGGAGGAATAGTTTTGCAATTAGGCCTTTTAAAATTATAGGTAGTACATTTTTTTTTACTCTGTTTCTGAATTTAATATATAATTCTAGTTAATTATAAACTATAAAGTCGGATAGAACTTATATTTTAAGTAAATTAGATACTACCATGCTATTATTACTTTATTTCTTGCTAGCGTTAGACATATTTAATTATTTTTCTTCAAAATTATTATTTTAAAATATATTTTTAATTTTAGAACGGATGAAATATATTATATTGGAGTATTATACTCTCCCTCTAAAAAAACTAATAAAAATAATATAAAAAAAAGCATGAAAAAAAGTAAATGAGCTTATTTTTGGAAGAAATTCCAAATTAACTTTCTAAATTCCGACAGTGACGTATCGCGTGCCATATTTTCACAGTTGGTACCAAGCTCGATATGGTTAAACTCAACGGCGGAACCAGGGGGGGCTAGGGGGGGCAACTGCCCCTGGTAGGCTGGAATTTTCGGCCACTCCTACCCTGCAAGATTTGGCTCCTGATGCAGTGATGCTGCCCTGCCCCTACTGACCGGCGACCTGCCGCAGTGCCGCACCCTCACGCCTTCTTCTGCAGAACATCTGAACAGGTTCCGATCAAAAGAGGTTTATCCATCATACGACTTAATTTCTGGGGATTTGGATCGATGGACAAATATATAGTGCAAAGTAGCCCCAAAGCAAGTCCGCATGTTTATCACTATAATTAGTGCTATAGGGTACTACTATATTCTTTTAATATTAAATTATTAGTAACCCTAGCTAGCACGTGCACATTTAATGTGGCGCGGTCTCTGTTGGAGATGCATGGGTTGACAAGAATTTTGTATGATCCGCAGTTGTTAATGATGTACATACTCCTTAATTTTATATATATATATATATATATATATATATATATATATATTGAAGTTTTGATGTGTATAATTTGATATTGTATTTAAATCATTGAAGACATGAATTGTGAAGATATAATTTTGATTTAAGACTACACTAATGAGTTTTTGATTTATTCATATTATCAAAATTATTTTTTAGTTTGTTTATTTTAGGATGAGTAGATATACGCTACTAAATGTCTCTAATCAGAATTTTATTTTGTTGAACATACTTAAAAGTCAATTAATCATGTCTTAATCCAAGAAATGAAGTCTTGGAAAATAATTTTGTAGTAACTTTTATGTATTTTCACTTGAAATGGGAGACGAGTGGATGAATGACAGTCTGGTAATTTATATTGAGAAGGATATTTTTTCAACAATTGGAAACGAACAAATTTTAAGACGTTTTCAAACGATGCAGACTCGCATGATACAATTGTCTTTTCTCAGTCGTACAACCGAAAGAAGCAATTCAAGCGTCAATAAATAAATTTTTTTTACTGATGTATTTTGCCCCCCCTTCTAAAACCTTCTGGTTCCGCCACTGGTTAAACTTTGTCAAACCCCTTACAAATAATTGCATAATAAATACACCTCTTTCTAAATAGAATTCAGTTACGGTAAAGTTGATAATAAGTTCTAATTTTTTATTGTATTTGTTATAAAAAATGATCCATTAATAAGTTTAATAACTTTTTATTACATTGGTTAATGCAATATTTTTTATAACTTATGCCATGAAAAATTATATAAACTTATTATTGTGAGGTTGGTGCCAACTTCACCCTAATCGGATTCTTTTAGATATAATGAGAATTTCGTACACAACCAATTAATTGATAGTTTTTACCAAAATAATAATAATAATAATTAATCGGTAGTTTGTCTGAAAATTTTTTGCAACCATTAATTTAGCACATGGATCATGGTGATCCAGGTTGAGTTATTGAAAAATTCTCTCGGGGCAAGCTAAATAAAAGTTAACTGCTGATTTTATGTGCGTGTGAGAAAAGGCAGTTTCATCGTAAGTTGAATTCAGAATATATATATGTAAATAAGGGAGAATCAAAGAGTCCGCGTGTTCGCGTATATAAGGGATTAACACATGTTTGAAAGTTAATTTAACCAAAAATTTATATTATTAAGTCTTGAGTCTATTCATTAATATAAGTTTTTTATTATTTTATTATTTCTCTTATATGAAACTGTAACTCACTTGTGAATTTTTAATAATCTCTTGCTCACAATTGAGTCACCACATCAATAGTTCCCACTCGCTTGAGCATTTTTGATCTTCAACCATCATGACACAATTTCTTCGTTAACCACTCTCAATTTTTTTTTCTCTATCGAGGGTTAATTTCCATCAAGAGTTGAACATATTTTTTCTCTTCAATCACCACGCGCGCCAATTCTCGACTAATCACTCTTAAAACCAATTCTCAATAGAACTTAATTATTGAGAGTTAAACTTCATCATCAAGAGCTTGGAGAAACAATAATCCTTCATCAAGAATTCAACATTATTACATGTCTTTTGAAGAGGTTCACCAGTTCGAAATCAATCTTCCGAACCATCATCACATGTCTTTTGACGAAGAAAACACACATTAGTCTCGAATCAATTTTTCATAGTTTTGATACTGGTTTAGAATCAACCCAACTTGACTAAAAACCTTAAATATTTTTTTTATATATATGAAACTCTAACTCACTTGTAAATTTCTAACACCATTAATTAATTCAAGTTGTAAACAAGTGGCTACTAAATCTAAAATGTATATGGAGCCTATTAGTGATCGAAAAGAAAGTTCAGACAATCAAAACACAACAAAACCATATTCAAGTCCAGTTCTATATTTTTGTGAACTTTATTTTCTTTTCTTCCGAGTGCCAAAATTAAAATAAGAATCTTTACAAGTTGTTTGATTTACTTTCTTATTTTTAATCCTTCGTCAGATTGAGAGTTGGAAATTTTTTTCTTAAACACGCTGCATATGCGGCTTAGCAACATTAAACATTTTTCTCACTACAAGAAGAGAGTTTTTTTTTTATTAATTGCACAATGTTCCCATAATGCAGCAAAAAATAAATAAATAAAATTAAAAAAAAAATAGATGGATTAAACCCAGTTACCTGTAAAAGAACATTGATTACGGTTCATTAACATTGAAAGGTCAGCATCCTTGGAGCCCAGAAGGACTTTGTGCATATGGTGTGTGTGAGAGATAGGAGTTGTTTCCAGAGGCGTAGCCAGGATTTCAAGTCGGAGAGGCGGAAAATTTATGAAAAAAATTTAGCACTAAAAAGTATTAACGCAATATTAAAAATTTATAAACATAAAAAAAAAGCTTTATATATTTTAATATTAAAGTTAAGAGCATCAGTTTTTTTAATACGTTTCAAATATACATATTATTATATTTGTTCAATATCATGGTAAATTCTAAAATTTTCGTTACATATTGCTAACGTCAAGATTCGTCCAAGCGTTCAATCACCGAATTGCGCGTCCAGTTCTGCACAGAAACGAAATCACACTCAGAAAACTGACGACTTTCGTCGTCGGGAGATAGCTCCAGTGTGAGAATAAGTACAAGCTGAATAAGGTTTAACAATGGAGACTTAATGCTTTAGTGCTAAAAAAGATGATTACCTGTGAATTAGAGTTTAGCCTTGTATTTATAGTGATCACACCCTCTACTACTCCATGCCCGTCCCCGTATGGAAATAGAACTCCTCGCTAGGTTAGTTACCTTAATGGGATTAAACTCAATCTCCTTAAAAGAAGAAAGTCGAATTATATCCTGACACTTTCCTTAAGAGTTGGAAATTAAATGTAATTAGGATTCCTTAATATTCTCTCACTATCCAAACAGACTCCTACGTGGAAACATTCCTTCACGTGGACCATGGTCTACCATATCTATCGGGCCCAAATAAATACATCCCAATATTTTCCCCTAGTTCTTCATTACAATGGGACATTTAATGGAAGAGTTCACCATAAAAGCCCAATAATTAAATGAAAAATACGGGGCCCAATATCTGACCTTACGGTTACGTATTCACCACACATTGTTAAGCCTCACCATCATTCAATAACCCCCTAACCACGCCGTTTTTAGAAAATCACACAGAACCCAAAGGTCAAATAATTCAAAACCCCCTCTCCTCCAAAATCAACCGCCATATTTTAGATCTAATCTTAACCTCACTGAGATTTCTCTCTGCATCTCTTACTCTTAACTCCAACCTTTGCGCTTACCGGTGAAAATACCCACCGATCAACCCATTCCTCCACCCATCAATGGCTGCCACAACCACCCCGACATCCACCGCTATATCCACACCCGGAACCGCCACTTCTTCCACCTCCACAGCGACTGTAATCAATCCCACCATCGCCACCGCCATCACCACTGAAGCCACCACTGTCACCACCACTATTACAACAAATCCCCAACCATCAGACCCATCCAAGGCCGAAATCGACAACTTGAAGATGTTGAAAGAGTACTCCAATGAAGCATCTTTCGCCCACATTAATACCACATCCACCATCGCCCCCCAAGTCCTCGTCGGGATACGTGAACAATACCGTATTCCGGCCACCTACGAAATTCGTACTCCCCTTCACATCGAACGGATGTACCATCGCCCCGATGGGTGGACCGCTATCTCCCTGAGTGCTCTCAGGTATGGTGTTCGCTTCCCCTTACATTTTTTCATAATCGTCCTCTTAGGGTTTATTGGAGTCGGCTTCGCCTAATTGGTGCCGAACTCTTACATTCATATCATCGCCTTTTATCACGAGCTCGACATCACCCCCATCATCGACCTCTTCTTCTCTATGTTTTCCATGAGCCGATCTAGAGAATCTGACTTCCGACAAATAAATAAGCAGCAAAACAAACAACTCGAGAAGCGCCCACTGATGAAGATGCCTTCCAGCAACAAAGGATGGCACTCTCAGTGGTTTTTCATCCAAGGCCCCAGCACTCGTGAGCTTCCAGACTGGGCCAAAGCCACTCGTCCCAATGTAACCCTTGGAGAACTTCCCCGAACCCGTCTTGAGGAACTGGTGAAAATCATTGCAAAGCTACCGGCAAAAGAATGGGACCTCGACCTTCTGAGCGACCAAGCTTGGTTATACAATCATAAATGTAAGCATTGAAACCTGTATTTTACTATTCCAGGATTATTTTAGCAATCTACCGTACTGATCCGAACTTCCTATCCTCGCAGTGTCTCTAATTAAACCAACCTCAACTGCCAACATCAGCCAATCGTCTTCTGAACACACCGAATAAACAAACCCTCTATCAAAATCAACCGAAGCTCCACCTTTAATCCAACCTATCTCTGCCATCCCGATGACACAGCCTCCCATATCCTCTATAATCCCTACACCTAGCTTCACCAAGAAGAGCTTCCAAGACATGCCTATTTCAGAAAGAGGCAAACTCATCCGAGTGAAAAGAAAATATCTTGTGAAGGCTGCCGATCAAAACCTCGCATCCAAAGCACCTAAAAATATCATAACCGACCCTCCAATCACCGAACCCCCAAAAATCGCCGAATCAAACCCATCCATCAACCCAACTCCAACCTCCAAAGCCCTTCCAACAGAAAACATTAAAACGAACCCAATACAACCAGAAAAACGAAAATAACACGAAAACCCTTTATCTGAACCCTCAACCAAGAAATATCATACCGAGTCTTCCTCCAATAAACAAACGCCACCACCCCTTACTCAACACTCTTCTCCACCCCTTATCTGCACCCCGGAGGCACCTACCTCAAAAATACTATGGCCCGAAAAGGCAGAAGACTTCTCATTCAACCTCTTCAAGCACTTTGTCCTTGCCAGAGATGATGAAAAGTTTGAAGAAACAAGTCTTCCCGACCTCATAAGATACAACGCTCTTCATAAAAGCCGGGTAAATATCTCCAGCTTAAACCTTTCCCCTAACCTACGTATTATATTCACTGTCTAACTCCCTATCTTTTTGCTATTAGGCCACTGCCATGACCTTCCGAATGCTATGCCGACTCACCCAGGATGAAGAAAAAAAAAAGAACTCGAAGTTGAAATCGAGCGTTTGTAGCTTATGGTCCGGACTGTAGTGGTAAACACCGAAAAAGAAAAGAGCCTACATGCCAATACTGTCTTCCACTACATAGAGCTCCAAGTCGAAGTAGAGAAGGTTAAAAAAAAGTTGTCAAAGGCGAACAATGCCGAAAAGCAATTCTGGATAACTATGAAGCTCTGAAGAAAGAATGCAATGAACTAAGGAGTGACAACGTGGCTTTATATGCCAAACTCGAATCTGTAGAAACAAATCTCGGAATGTCCACTGAGGCCCATAAATCTTTGGAAAAGGCGTTCAACAGCTACAAAGCATTAGGTCTCCGCTGACTGAAGAGCTTAAACAACAAATTTGCCAAAAGTACAGAAATTCCCCTGAGCTGATGCAAGAAGTCATTCAGCAGTTCAACGATGGCTATCAGAGTGCTCGGGACAAGGATAAAGAAAAGATGCGGTCAGTTCATCTTAACACCGACCTCTTGGACACCTTAAGCGACGAAGCCAAAACCTGAAGCGAATTCCCTTCTCCAAAACAAAATTTTTGTAATGGCTTAGTATGTAATCAATTTATCCATGCACATATATCCAACATCAATGAAAATATCATTTTATGGGCCAAATTGAATTATTATTCTATTAAATATCAACAAAGTTTACAGAGTCATAATAAACTACTTAACATGCACTAATGATAATACTTTCTAAGCCTCTCAGCATGCCAAGTGTTTTTGACTTCTGTCCCATCTAATGCTCGAAGCCAATAAGTACCTAGCTTCGGCACTTAAACAACCTCATAAGGTCCCTCCCAGTTGGGCATTAGTTTTCTGAGGCATTAGGGTATCGATGCCTCCACATCTCGGAGGACTAGATCTCTAACTTCAAATCTCCTCAACCTTACACCTTTATTATAATGTCTGGTCATTCTCTTTTGGTAGACTGCTAGCCTTACTATAGCCGACTCCCAAACCTCCTCCAACAAGTCAAGATTAAGGCGAATGCCTTCATTATTATAAAGTTCCTTATACTAACTAACCCGAAGCGAAGGAGATCCGATCTTAACTGGAATTAAGGCATCAGTCCCATAGGCTAGTCTGTTGGGCGAGTCACCCGTCGTAGTTCGTGAAGTAGTTCGATATGCCCACAGAACACTAAGTAGCTCCTCAGGCCATCTTCCATTGGCTTCATCCAACCTTCTTTTGATTCTATTGAGTAGAGTTCGGTTGGTGACTTCAACGTGACCATTAGATTGAGGATGAGCAACCGAAGTCTTTCGATGCTGGATGCCCAAATCTTTCAAGAACTCTTCGAACTTCGATCCCACAAATTGCCTACTGTTGTCTGACACAACAACCATAGGAATACCAAAGCGAAAGACCACAAACTCTTTAAGAAACTTAAAACATTCTTGTTCCGTGATCGTCCGAAGTGGCTTGGCCTCTACCCACTTAGTCATGTAATCAATAGCCACCACCACAAAGGTGACCTGCCCATTCGCCTTCGGTAATGGGCCCAAAATATCAATCCCCAATATTGTAAATGGGATCGGAGACAAGACCGAGAATAATTTTTCGGGCGGCTAATGAGGAATTGGACTATTCAACTGACATTTAACTTCCTTAAAAATGGTAGGCCAGTAGTAACCCAGTCGAAGCACCTTGTAAGCTAAAGTCGTTGCTCCCATGTGATCTCCATAAATCCCCTCGTGAACTTCACGAAGTACGTACTCCGCTTCGGATGGAACTAAACACTTCAGTAGAGGCGAGGAGTATGCACGTACGACTATACAAATCTCCATCGATCAATATAAAATTTGAGCTCCTGTACTTTATCTTCTTTGCCAGTATCTGATCCGAAGGTAACTCGCCATCGGCAAGGTAACTGATGTATGGCGTCATCCAACAATCCGAGCGTTCCACCACCAACACCTCTGACCCTTGGACACTTGGGAACTCCAAGACCTCCAAATACACTGACCCGCTAAAAGAACATGTATCCGAAGCAGCTAATTTGGACAAAGCATCGGCAATGGTATTATTAGACCAATTCACCCCTTGAAATGCATAGGAACTAAAATAGTGAAGCCGATCCTTAACCTCGGCCAGATATTTAGTCATCCTTACCCCCCGAGCTTTATACTCCCCTGATATCTATTTGACCACCAATTGAGAGTTGCTGAAGATTATTAATCTTTGCACTTCTAAACTCTTTGTCAACTGAAACCCAGCCAAAATTGCCTCATATTCAGCCTCATTGTTGGTCGCCCTGAATCCGAAGTGGATCGCCTGCTGCACTTTGAATCCTTCTGGGCTCGTTAGAATCACCCCTACACCACTAGAATCCGAAGTTGAAGATTCATCTACATACAATGTTCAACAAGTCTGAACCTATCGAAGCTCCGAGATCGACCCAACCACCGCTTCTGCATGATCGATGGAGTCAGGTTCAGAGAAAGAACATTCCACCACAAAGTCGGTGTAGACACCCAAATTTTGCACTTCGTATACTAACCCTGACAGGAGGGCAAATTCGGCAAATGAACCGGCCTGCGAGAGCAAAGGATGGACAAGTATGAACACTCGATGCCACCGCGACGATTTACAATCGAAACCGACGTGACAACAAGGCTGTCCGAAATGAGCATTCCTGAATGATATGGCACGTTTCCCAGCGGTTCTCGGACTGCAAAATACAGGCCTTTCAGCGAAAATCAGCGATACGACACGAGAATCAAGGTGCGGCTCAAAAATCGAGAAAATCAGCCCACCCAACCGCGGATTGATCTGCGGCCAAACGATTAAAATAATTGAGTGTGCGGCGGACGACTGAAGTGCG
This sequence comes from Aralia elata, assembly GCA_034770075.1. NCBI lineage: Eukaryota > Viridiplantae > Streptophyta > Magnoliopsida > Apiales > Araliaceae > Aralia > Aralia elata. The sequence continues at coordinate 14,100,977 of CM068379.1, forward strand.
CGGCGGGTGCGGAGAAACCGAGGCCAGCCGCAGATCTGCGGCTGCCTCTAGATGGCTTTATCAGCCCAGTTCTTCATCCAACAGACGAACAGTAGCAGTTTGGAAGAAAAAAAGAAGGGAAAAACAGCAGCAAGAGAGCTCGGGAAAGGAGAGAAAAGAGAGAAAAAAGAGAGGAATTAAACTCTTTTGATTAGATTGTATAACATACAACTCCTACACTATTCAATATACGAATTTTATACGCATCGTGGTGTCATTTGCAAGGTAAAAAACCTTCTTTTATAGCATTTTTGTTATATCATTTTGTTAATCTTCTTGTCAATTGGGTTATGTGAAATGTAGTTTTTCTTGTATATTGTTGTGGATCCATGGATTGAGGACTATTAGTGAGGGTTCCAGTTGGAACGAAATTCTTCCTAATGGTCCGATGATATCCATTTGATGATTCTTAGCTCATTATAGTGATGTAGCAATTTTGGATGTGAGCCTAGGAACGCGACCCCGTGGTCCAAATCCGATGATGGACATTTTTGGATGTATGTAATAGGGTCGATGTACCCTTTGTTGTAAATATGTAATTGTCGGGCCTTAAAACGATATCAAGTCGAAAATCGGGTTTAAGGCCCCGTAATAGTGAAATATGTGATTGTGGGCGTTGGGGTTATTCGGATGGCTTACATGCCCATGAATAGCCCCCACGCATTTTAATGTTTGGTTTAATTTGTGACACAAAAATTGATTTCAATTGAAACGATGAAGATTTCTATAAAATCAATTAAAGTAGGTTATTAGCACCACGAGGCAAAAATTTGGAAATGCTAATGAATGTCGATTTCTATTTAACGAGAAGGCAAAAGAAAGATCGTGTTCAAACGTCACAAGAAATGGTTTGATGAAAATAAATGGTTGTTTTATTAAACCATTGTGCATAGGGTTAAAGAGATTCTAGAAGTTGCCCGTCATTTGAGTTACGAAATCAACGTATAGATCTCGATTCCTATTTTGACAAAGGTTTAGAAAGTTCTTGTTTTGCCAAAACGCCATCTAACGAAACCTCACAGTTTTGACAAATTAAAATCAAACCTTTTCTCATAAAGCTTTCTCGTACAAGCCGAAGGATATTCTAAAGCAAACCCAAAAGAAAACACGATTTTTCCGAAAACCCAAATGTTTTCTTCATACAAATTCACCACAGCATTCACATATGCACACACACACACGCGCGCGCATACACACACATTTCATGAATTAAAGGATAGGAAAGCATCAAGATTGCGGTAACCGTGTTTCACGGAAGTCGGGGGGTGCCTAATACCTTCCCCTCGCTTAAAAAAGCCCCCGAACTCTATGAATCTCGGTTCGCAGACCAATCAATTCGGAGTCACATATGAGCCAGCAATTTATAAAAAAATGAAAACTCGGATGAGTTGGTACATCCCTTTCAAATATACCAACTGGCGACTCTGGTTAATTGGCTCATCATAAAAAATGATATTTCAAAACCCCATCGACATTAATGCCAACCTTTTCTAAAAATCATCTAATAAAAGGCCAAAACTGGAAAGGGTAACAACTAGCATAAGATAGCGATCCCTCCCTGCGTCGACAGCTGGCGACTCTGCTGGGGACATTAGAGGGCTTAAGCCGCGTTCAAATCTTGATGCTATCCTATCCTTTAAAATTCATAAATGTGTATGTGCGTGCAACATTTTGACTTTTTTATTTATTGTTGTGTGAATGTGCTTTGTCCAATGAATGATTGTTTGAATGGAATTTGCTTTACTTCAAAGTAATCATTTGCATACGGTGAGGACGATGAATGTGAATGTATGTTGAGAGTGTACCTCCTCCTGAGGCGAACCTGTCGGTTGCTTATTATTGGACTCGAAGGGGCTGCTCCCCAGAGATGGCTCAGGAAACGCACCACCCAAATCCGCTCCAATCGAAAGGATTCAGACGAGTAAATTGCGAAGATTTGGGGACCTTCATGCCGAAAAGCCCGCGAGAGTAACCCTAGGGTAGGTCAGCCTCTGATAAACCTAACAAAAGGGAAGCTTCTTCATGCCCTTTTATCGTTCAGTCAAATAAATAAATATCATGTAAATAACATACAACTGTCATACCGTCATCATCGTAATAAATATGTCATGTATCATGTGATTACATCACCTGCACATATAAAGAGAATACTGACATGGTTTTTGCAGGAAGGCAATCCGTACCACGTACCAAGGTTTTCTAAAACTTCTAAATACTATCCTGTCATTAAACACTGACCTTGTTTTACAGGATAAGATTGGAGAACCAGGAAAGCGTGGCATAACGATCACAAAGAACCCGGAGTAGGGGCATATTCGACCAAAAAAAAAAGAAGAATAATATAATAATCATGCATCAGTGTTGACATGCATCTGCCAACTTGTAACTGGCACAGTACTAAACTACGGTCCTTGTTTATTTTGCGAGATTGCCCCTACGACCCAACTAAGAGGCCGTAAAGTCCATACTCCATCCATCCAAATGGCAGAAGCCGATAGCCATGAAATTACAGTTCTGCCACTCCAACAATACGGCCGAATATGAGGGATTCATCCTAGGACTGAGATTAGCCTTGGGAATGGGAATCAAAAAGATGATAGTGGTTGGAGACTCGAATTGGTCATCTGGCAGGCCATGAGAATATACAGCACCAAAGGGCATAAATGGGACCTAGCTACGGGACTGCTGAGATATCTGGAAACCGAAGAAGCCCACAGACAAATGAACGAAGTACATGGCGATGTGTGCGGGGCCCATATGAGCAGAACATTTTTGGCAAAGAAAATCATATGAACGGGTCACTACTGGCTAACCATGAAAATTGACTGCGATACTCATGTCAAGAAATGCCATCAATGTCAGGTCCATGCCAATGCGATCCATGCACCTCCTAATGAGCTCCATTGCTTGACCTCACCGTGGCCAGTTGGACCGTGCAGCAGGTGATATCCAGGAAGGGGTAAATCCAGGAGTATGGTAGTGAATCCCGGCCAGTAGAAGATCAATGGGTTTTAAAATTCTGAGTTTTATTTCAAATCCGTGCACGCTCATGTCATTTTGTCATGTTATCCAAAAAAAGTTCATGTGCTGAAATGTTTTATATATATGACAAGTATTTTTGTTTTATGTCAGGTACCCCGATTTGAGGCATTCTAGCTTGACAAGCGATAGGCCAAATTTGAAGGAGGATCACGATTTTGGTATAGAGCTAGATTTCGATCTGATGGAGATTGAGCAGGGCGAGACAGATATCGACAATACGCCTGACGAGATCAAAGGAGGGGTCGAAGATAAACCCAAAACCGACTTAGACCAAACCATCGTCATCAAACATCAGAACCCCTAACGATCACAAAGAACCCAGAGTAGGGGCAAATTCGACCGCAGAAAAAAAAAATAGCCGAGTTGTTGAGCCTGTATGGAGATATGTTCGCTTGGTCCCGTGGCGACGTGATTGGATTATCCACAGACGTTATAGGACATCGACTGCCCATCAAGGAGGATTCCCGACCAATTAAGCAAAAGTTGAGAACGTTGAAGCCTGAATGGAGGTTGAAAATAAAAGACGAGATTGTCAAGCGGTTTAAAGCAGGAATCATCACGGTGTCTATTTACCCTGAATGGCTTTCCGACAGAATCCCAGTACCACAGCCTGGAGGAGAAGTAAGGGGCCGCATCGACTATAGAAATCTGAACGATGCCCTCAAGGAGGAGATATACGACAAATTCAGGAGCAAACATTTTGACTCAGTCATTTACCGACCCGAAATGAATGGGGCAGTGGGGGCTGCAAATAAAACCCAAAGACGATCATGGGAAGAATGTCCGCCAATAATCGGGGATGGCCGGATTTATTGTCGCTCACCATGTTTGCCTATCGAACCTCAGTTCGCACATTTGCAAGGGCAGCCCCTTACGCATCTCCCGGGCATACGACAAGAGGGTACGATCCCAGAAATTCAAAATAAACGATTTAGTCCTCAAAAGGATCGCGCCCTGCCAAGACGAAGCTATGGGGAATTTCGCTCTAAATTAAAAGGAGCCGTCACGATAAAAAAATCCTCTCTGGGGGAGCCCTCATCTTACAAGGAATGGACGGGAAGGCGTTCCCCAGCCCATTAATTCTGACCTTGTGAAACAACTCTTTAAAAAAAAATCAAAAAAAAAAATCAAAAATCCCCCAAACCTTTCAACAAGTCAAAGGACCGAATCTTTTGTTAGCCCAGCAAGATACCGATGCAACCAGTACGAGGGAGATCACAAGAAAAACAACTTAACACTGGGGCATTTGTCAACTACCCAAGAAATGATGACGTGCAAATTGGCACCCATGCAACAATCCCATCAACATGCACCATCATCATCAAATGCTACCTCATGTCAATTCAATCTTCAACGGTACGATCATCTGGCATATTGTCAAGCATAGTTTTCCCGGGATACGATGATCCGCGTGAAGGGGGATTTTATTTGGCTTGATAGGAATCGGATTAATTCTGACAAGCAACCGTGGAGCACGATCGTGAGTATGATTAGATGAAGAAGGCTATTCAACCTTTTGATCGGGTACAAAGCCTTAATTCAAAGCAACGTTTGCGACAGAATCGACCTCATGTGACAGCCATCACTTTGCATTTGCACAAGCTTTCAGTTGTGGGGTATAAAAACTATGACGACGTTGATGGCAATTAACATGTAGTCAGACAATCAATAATTATCAAGCTAATATCAAGAAGTCAGACGATAAATGATTATCAAGCTAATGTCTCGAATCGTGGCCTGGGTTATTCGAGTAATTAAGCCCGAGGGGTGTCTCTACACCTGGTGCCCTAAAGCCATCTGGTTTGGGAGTCGCTGGCCCAACACTCGTTACATGGGTAACTCAGAGCCTAAGAAAACGAGCATTACAGTAGAGGAGGCCCGAGCAGATTCGAACTGTGGCATGGGCTACTCGAGTAATTAAGCCTATGGGGTGTCTCTACATCTGGTGCCCTAAAGCCGTCTGGTTTGGGAGTCACCGGCCTAACACTCGCTACATGGGTAACTCAAGCCTAAGAAAGCGAATCTTGCGCAAGGTCAAGCAAAGAATGAATGGTGCAGACCACCAGCTTGTCTCGAACCGTGGCCTTTGTTACTCTAGTAAATAAATCTGAAGGGGTGTCTGTACACCTAATGCCCCAAAACCGTCTGGTTTGGGAGTCATTGGTCCAAAACTCGTTAAATGGGTAACTTTGAATAGCCTAAGAAAACGAGACAAGTGAAGTGGGCTGATAAAGAGAAAAGATAATACGAAAAACTCTCGGCCTTAAACAACAAGTCATGAAAGAAAAACCCCTACTGAATGCTGCATCGCACAGTGCATTTGTCATATGACGTCAATCCTGCTAAGGACGTTGTCGAGGATGGAGACAGAATACCTTTGACGAGGGAAAGTAGTTCTTTTGAATTCGACCTTACTCACGTACAATGACCATGAATGCTTGAAGGTGTTCTTACGATTCCATAACTCGTTAAATAGAAAATCATCAACTCACGAGGGAGTGAAAATAACTTCCAATCTGGTACATTCACAGTTCATAACTTGCTAGATTGTGCGATCAACAGATATTCAATTTCATGTGCTTTAACTGCATTTACTCTTTTGTCGAGATTATAATATCTTTGTGTTGAACTAACACTAACGACCCAAGCCTTCAGGTTTTGGCATTTGTTAGTCATCTGATATGCAGGATCTTACAGAGATGTGGATAACTCAGCACGGTCAACATCGCGAGTTTTCGATAGAAATTCTTGGTAGCGACACGCGCCGAGGCAGGGGCAGTTAAGAATCGTGAAATGGAAGGAAGCTGAGGCTGTACAGAACTTCTCGTCATTGGACCTCTCCCCAATCCTGACTATCACTGCCTCGACATCCAAATGATCCACGTGCATGAGCATACACAAGGATGATATAGTACGGGACGACAGCATATCAGCCATCAGAAATGAGCAAAAGGCCAAAAAGCCCAACATAGCGGTCAATCATCACAGAGAGCGAAACAGACTGCCTCAAATGAAGACGACCAAGAACAGGCAGAGTACCAAACCAATGTTGAAGTCCAGAAACCACACTTCACGATGAGGCGTGATCCAGTCAAATGTGGGCAAACAACGACGACTGTCGAAACGTATCATTTGACTAAACAGGGTCATTTCTATCTAAAACATATGTTGTGCACATGCATCTGTCCATAACATATCTGCCAGATCATGCATAACATCTTTTTCATGCATACAGGTACGATCAAAATGAAAATCTCCAGGGGAAAGTACAAGCACGTCGCTTTCAACCTCACGAATGATCAGACTGTGATGGCTTTTGCGGCACGGTACGTGGACGATGTTGGTGGGAGATCCAGAACAGAAGCCGATCACACATCCCATTTCCAAAAAAATCATTCCAATCAATGATCTCTGGGAAGGGTTGGTATCCATCAAATCAATGACCCCTGGGAGGGGCTGGTATCCAACCAATCAATGACCCCTGAGAAGGGCTGGTATCCAACCAATCAATGATCCTTGGGAAGGGCTGGTATCCATCAAATCAATGACCCCTGGGAAGGGCTGGTATCCAACCAATCAATGATCCCTGGGAAGGGCTGATATCCAACCAATCAATGATCCCTGGGAAGGGCTGGTATCTAACCAATCAATGACCCCTGGGAAGGGCTGGTATCCATCAAATCAATGACCCCTGGGAAGGGCTGGTATCTAACCAATCAACGACCCCTGGGAAGGGCTGGTATCCAAATAAGAAGTAAACCTGGGAAGGCATCCAAGCAAACCACAACAAGGTGGTGAGCAAACTTGGGAAGGCATCCAAGCAAACCACAACAAGGTGGTGAGCAAACCTGGGAACCCAAGCAAACCACAACAAGGTGGTGAGCAAACCTGGGAAGGCATCCAAGCAAACCACAACAAGATGGTGAGCAAACCTGGGAAGGCATCCAAGCAAACCACAACAAGATGGTGAGCAAACCTGGGAAGGGCTGAGATCCAAACGCTAACACCCTGGGAAGGGCTGAGATCCAAACAACCAAACCCCTAGGAAGGGCTGAGATCCAAACGATCGACCGGCGACGATAACCGGCGATTACGAGATGGGTGACCGGCGACGAAACCCGGCCCCGACAAGACGATCGACCGGCGACGATAACCGGCGATTACGAGATGGGTGACCGGCAGCGAAACCCGGCCCCGACAAGACGATCGACCGGCGACGATAACCGGCGATTACGAGATGGGGGACCGGCGACGAAACCCGGCCCCGACAAGACGATCAACCGGCGATTACGAGATGGGTGACCGGCGACGAAACCCGGCCCCGACAAGACGATCGACCGGCGACGATAACCGGCGATTACGAGATGGGTGACCGGTGACGAAACGAGCGGATACGAGACCCGGTGATTACGAAACGAGCGACCGGATACGAGACCTGGCACTCACAAGACAATCGACCGGATACGAGACCCGGCGATTACGAGACGGGCGACCGGATACGAGACCCGGTGCGAACGAGACGATCGATGGGAAGACGAAGCCGACGACTAACAATGCGGTTAGGGATTGATGCATTAACACATTTACGAATATTTTGCATGCTTTACATCTTGCATCGCAGCATAAGTTGTATGTCTTGCATCATATATGTATTGTCATTCTTGTGCACTGTCATTCATGCATCGGGTGTCTATTTCTTTATCCTGTTCATTTCATTTAACATTTCATAAACATGATAAAGAGGGGCAGCTGTAGACACCTAAATTTTGCACTTCGTATACTAACCCTGACAGGAGGGCAAATTCGGCAAATGAACCGGCCTGCGAGAGCAAAGGATGGACAAGTATGAACACTCGACGCCACCGCGATGATTTACAACCGAAACCGACGTGACAACAAGGTTGTCCGAAATGAGCATTCCTGAATGATATGGCACGTTTCCCAGCGGTTCCCGGACTGCAAAATACAGGCCTTTCAGCGAAAATCAGCGATACGACATGAGAATCAAGGTGCGGCTCGAAAATCGAGAAAATCAGCCCACCCAACCGCGGATTGATCTGCGGCCAAACGATTAAAATAATTGAGTGCGCGGCGGACGACTGAAGTGCGCGGCGGGCGCGGAGAAACCAAGGCCAGCCGCAGATCAATTTGCGGTTGCCTCTGGATGGCTTTATCAGCCCAGTTCTTCATCCAGCAGACGGACAGTAGCAGTTTGGAAGAAAAAAAGAAGGGAAAAACAGTAGCAAGAGAGCTCGGGAAAGGAGAGAAAAAAGAGAGGAATTAAACTCTTTTGATTAGATTGTATAACATACAACTCTTACACTATTCAATATACGAATTTTATACGCATCGTGGTGTCATTTGCAAGGTAAAAAACCTTCTTTTATAGCATTTTTGTTATATCATTTTGTTAATCTTCTTGTCAATTGGGTTATGTGAAATGTAGTTTTTCTTGTAAATTGTTGTGGATCCATGGATTGAGGACTATTAGTGAGGGTTCCAGTTGGAACGAAATTCTTCCTAATGGTCCGATGATATCCATTTGATGATTCTTAGCTCGTTATAGTGATGTAGCAATTTTGGATGTGAGCCTAGGAACGCGACCCCGTGGTCCAAATCCGATGATGGACATTTTTGGATGTATGTAATAGGGTCGATGTACCCTTTTGTTGTAAATATGTAATTGTCGGGCCTTAAAACGATATCAAGTCAAAAATCGGGTTTAAGGCCCCGTAATAGTGAAATATGTGATTGTGGGCGTTGGGGTTATTCGGATGGCTTACATGCCCATGAATAGCCCCCACGCATTTTAATGTTTGGTTTAATTTGTGACACAAAAATTGATTTCAATTTAAACGATGAAGATTTCTATAAAATCAATCAAAGTAGGTTATTAGCACCACGAGGCTAAAATTTGGAAATGCTAATGAATGTTAATTTCTATTTAACGAGAAGGCAAAAAAAAGATCGTGTTCAAACGTCACAAGAAATGGTTTGATGAAAATAAATGGTTGTTTTATTAAACCATTGTGCATAGGGTTAAAGAGATTCTAGAAGTTGCCCGTCATTTGAGTTACGAAATCAACGTATAGATCTCGATTCCTATTTTGACAAAGGTTTAGAAAGTTCTTGTTTTGCCAAAACGCCATCTAACGAAACCTCACAGTTTTGACAAATTAAAATCAAACCTTTTCTCATAAAGCTTTCTCGTACAAGCCGAAGGATATTCTAAAGCAAACCCAAAAGAAAACACGACTTTTCCGAAAACCCAAATGTTTTTTTCATACAAACTCACCACAGCATTCACATATGCACACACACACACACACGCGCATACACACACATTTCATGAATTAAAGGATAGGAAAGCATCAAGATTGCGGTAACCGTGTTTCACGGAAGTCGGGGGGTGCCTAATACCTTCCCCTCGCTTAAGAAAGCCCCCGAACTCTATGAATCTCGGTTCGCAGACCAATCAATTCGGAGTCACATATGAGCCAGCAATTTATAAAAAAATGAAAACTCGGATGGGTTGGTACATCCCTTTCAAATATACCAACTGGCGACTCTGGTTAATTGGCTCATCATAAAAAACGATATTTCAAAACCCCGTCGACATTAATGCCGACCTTTTCCAAAAATCATCTAATAAAAGGCCAAAACTGGAAAGGGTAACAACTAGCATAAGATAGCGATCCCTCCCGGCGTCGACAGTCGGCCAAGGGTTGACCTTTAATAGCCGTCCGAGGATGGTACTTTAACACAAACTGAGTTAATTTCATAGCTCATGCTGCAAGCCGGCCCGAAATTTCAGGCTTATTCAATATCTTCTTCAGAGACTGATCCGTATACACGACTATTAACCTTCCCTGAAAATAGTGTTGAAGCTTTCGATTGGCTATAACCAAGGCATAGGCAAATTTCTCCAAGTTCGAATATCTCGTTTCAGCATCCCGAAGAGCATAATTTACATAGTAGACGGGAAACTATTTTCCTCCCGTTTCCCGAACCAGTTTTGCTCCGACCGCCATCAAGTTTGCTGCCAAATATAAATAGAAAGGCTCTGAAGGGACCGGCTTCATCAGTAGAGGCGCTGAAGATAAATATTTCTTTATTTCCTGAAAGGCATCCTCGCACTCTGAAGCATCAAAAAAGACAAACACCGATCTGCCGATTCGGACATAAAACTTCTCAAAGCTACTATCTAACCCGTCAACCGTTGCACATCTTTAAATATTTGAGGAGACTTCATGTCCAAAATAGCCTTAATCTTCTCCGAATTTGCTTAAATCCCTCTTTTGCTGACCAAATACCCAAGCAATTTGCCCAAACTGAGGCCAAATGTGCACTTTGTCGGGTTCAGCCGAATGTTGTAGTCTCTAACCATTTGAAAACAATCCTCCAACTCATCCAGATGTTGTCGAATGGTAGGCTCTTAACTATCATATCATCCACATAGACTTCCATGCTTCGGCCTAACTGCTTCTAAAACACATAGTTCATCATCCTCTGGTAAGCGGCTCCGGCATTTAGCAGTCCGAAGGTCATCTTCTTGTAAGCATAGATCGCCCGATGCGTTATAAATGTCATCTTTGGGATATCCTTCTTGTACATGGAAATCTGTTTATATCCCAAAAAGGCATCCATGAAGCTCAACAACGCGTACCCCGAAGTGACATCGATCAACTGGTCAATATGTGGAAGTGGGTAGAAGTCCTTTGGATATGCCTTGTTCAGATCAGTGTAGTCGATGCAAATCCTCCACTTCTCATTTGCTTTCGAACTAATACCACGTTCACCAACCACTCGGGGTAGTCAATCTCATATATAAAATCGGCTCCTAATAGCTTGGCGACCTCATCATTAATAATCTTTTGTCGTTCAGGGGCAAAAATCATCGTCTTCTGTCTCACAGGCTTCTTAGTAGAATCTACATTCAGTTTATGCACAACAACCTTCTCATCAATTCATGGCATATCACTAGGCTCTCATGCAAAAATATCGCGTATACTTGGAGCAACTCGATCAATCCCATTCTGAAGGGCTCCTACAGACCCGAACCAATCTTTATTGTCTTACCTTTCTTCCCCGGGATCAGCTCAATGTCTTTGGTTTCTTCGGCTGATAAGGCGAGTGGTTCTGTGCTTCCTTCGGTAAATGGTTCAACCTTAATCGCCATTGTCTGCTTTTGTTTACACCTCCCGACAGTTGAAGATATCAATGAGTTCCTATAGCACATTCGAGCCATATCTAAATCACCCTTGACTTCACCAACTTCGTTTGGCGTAGGGAACTTTATCTTAAAGTGTGAAATGGAGGATACCACCTACAACGCCATCAACGTTGATCGTCCTAAAGTAGCATTGTAAGCAGAATCCATATGCACAACAAAGAACCTGACGTTGACCTCCACCTGCTGGGGAGCTGTTCCAAAAATGACTGGCAATTTGATGGTTCCTGCTACCTGAACCGGATCATTGCTAAACCCATACAGCAGAGGTTCTTACCCAACCTCCATCTTCCTTCCTCCCAAATCTAGCCTCTGGTAAGTGTGGGCATACAATATGTCGACAGAAGAGCTGTTGTCAATCATGATCTGCCTCATATCCATGAATCCGACTTGGGCAGTGATAGCCGAATCTCCCCCATGCGGTTCGATCGATTCCGATGGATAATCCTCATCGGTGAATGATATCACGGTGTCGGGATAAGACCGCTCCCTCCTTGCAGGCTGTTCAAACACTGTCATGACTGAATCTAACACGCCTCGCCTTTTCTTTCCAAGGATCTTTCCAACTGAATTGCCTGTTATCACATCCACAACACCTCGAACCATTGGGACCGGTTCAGTTTGAGGCTTAGGGTTCTGTTGAGTGTTGCTATTGGTCGTCATTATTCCCGAGGCCCCTGACCTGCAACAAACTGAACTAACTCTCCGTTTTGCACATTCTTCTCAATTAATTTTTTTAAGTTTCTACAAGCCTCGGTGGAGTATCTAGTAGCTTGGTGATAATCACAGTATCTGTTCTGATTTCCTCGATCTCGATGGGCAGTGTCCGAACATGGTTCAAAATATGGATTGTTCCTCATATGCTCCAACACCGTTTCCCAATCCGTATTGAGATGGGTGAACACCTTACTAACTTTTCTGTTCGAGAAAGGGGGTCGTCCTCATCCCGAATCCCCATTAAAAATTTTCTTCGACAGGTCGTCTGCTTTGTTATTGTTATCTGGCTTGGGATGGTTGTTCTTATCCTGATCCTTCAGCCTTTCCGTCCAGTTTGGTTTTAGACTACCTATGGCTTCTTCGATTGCAATAAGTTTCTCTACTCTATCGTAAGCTTCGGCTAGATCTTTCGGGGCATCAAACATCATATCTTTCACCAACTTCTTTGATTTCACTACGTCCAGCCCTGTGGTAGAGTATCCGAGGGTCTGAGTACCATTCAAATCTGTCACGGCTCCGATCGCCTTTCTGAACCATTTCATGTACTGGCCCAAAGTCTCGTTCGAGTATTGCCAAATTTTCATCAACGAAGCCGTTGGCTTTCCCCTCCTCTTATTGACCGTGAAACCGATCATAAAGCTCCTTCCATTAAGAAATACAGTTCGGGGTCAAAGATGTCATCCACTGCCGAGCCTCCTTCCTCAAAGTAATCATAATAACGCATCAGTCGGTCGTAGGCCTGACTGTGATCAAACGGATCTCCCGTGCTATCATAATTTTTCATGTGCGGGACTTTCTTGTTGGGATCGGCCCGAACCCAATCGAGTTTTGGGGAGAATGGCGAGGTTGAACTTATCGATGCCTCTTTCCTCTGGTTGACTGTTGCAAGTGCCCTCTCCAGCTCTACAATCGTCCAGGCTAAAGCCTAGGGATCTCCTGTTTAAGAGGATGGCTCTAGCCTATCCCCGTCCTTCTGGGCGAATGCCTCGGGAATTTGAGTTCGTGAGGACGAATCACACCTATCCCCGACCTTCTAGGCTAATGCCTCGAGAATTTCACGTCGTGGGGATGAATCATGCCTATCCTCGACATTCTGGGCGAGTGCCGCGGGAATATGAATTTGTGGGGACAAATCACTCCTCTCCCCGACCTTCCGGGCAAATACCGCGAGAATATCACTTCGTGGGGACAAAACATGCCTATCCCTATTATGAACTAGAGAGACCCTTTGCCTTCTCCGTTCAGATCTGCCCCTGTTTCACTGCTTGCCTCTTGCGAGCGGTTTCGACGCCTGATCTTGTCACGGGATCGGCTTCGGCGACTGACCATCTCCGAGAGCGACTCTTGAGCCTACTCCATTCATGCCGAGAATTGTTCGAAAGATAGGTCTTGGATCGATCCCCTAGCGAATATTCGCGACATCGATGACGATTAGAGGAAATTTCATCTTCGTCTAACAGCGACACCAACTACTTATCCAACTTTATCTGCTGAAGGCATATGGCTTATACAGCGTTTTTTTGTCGTTGCATCCTTTTGGCCAATATTGTTTCTCTTTCGTCACGACCCCGACCCAACCTGGAATTCTGGTCGTCGGCACGGCTGTCATAATCTGGCGTCTTTTGGGTGGTCGAGAACAATTGTCTCCTTATAATCGTCATCTGTAGATCGGTTGGGCCCACTGAATGACTTTAGGGGCCCAGCCTATCCGAGATGCTCCTTGACGGTCCCAATTTATCTTTGACCGAGACTCTAGGTTGAGAATGACCAGCCGTAGACTCACCATGCGCTGACACCGTCTTTTCCTTACTTGACACCATTATTTCTGATCAAAGATTACTAAGTGATTGGAAAATATTAAGAAATAAAGGACCCTCCTTCTAGCGCCAATGTTAACGCCAAGATTCGTCCATGCGCCCAATCATCGAACTGCGCGTCCAATCCTGTACAGAAACGAAACCACACTTAAAGAGCTGACGGCTTTCGCCGCTGGGGGATAGCTCCGGTGTGAAAATAAGTACAGGCTGAATAATGTTTAATAATGGAGGCTTAATACTTTAGTGCTGAAAAAGATGATTACCTGTGAATTAGGGTTTAGCCTTGTATTTATAGTGATCACACCCTCTATTCCATGCCCGTCCCCATATGAAACTAGAACTACTCGTTAGGTTAGTTACCTTAATGGTATTAAACTCAATGTCCTTCAAGGAAGAAAGTCGAATTATATCCTGACACTTTTCTTAATTAGGAGTTGGAAATTAAATGTAATTAGGATTTCTTAATATTCTATCACTATCCAAACAGACTCCTACGTGGAAATATTTCTCCACGTGGACCATGGTCCACCATATCCATCGGGTCCAAATAAACACATCCCAACAATAATTCTAATATACATATTATTATATTTGTTCAATATCATGGTAAATTCTAAAAATTTCGTTACATACCAATACAATAATAACATGTATATTCATGTTAATTTGAGACACAAAATTTGAGATACCTAATATTAACTATAATATTAATCTTATTTATTTGACTTTAATGTTAAATTAATTTTTTAATATTAATCTTATTTATCTACATTTAAAAATTCTAATTAAACTTTGAAGTGTATTGAAAGTTGAAAATACATTTTATATATTATTTAAAGTATAATATAAAATAAATTTATATCCTCAAAATACATATTATTATATTTGTCCAATATCATGGTAAATTCTAAAAATTTCGGTACATACCAATACAATAATAACATGTATATTCATGTTAATTTGAGACACAAAATTTGAGATACCTGATATTAACTATAATATTAATCTTATTTATTTGACTTTAATGTTAAATTAATTTTTTAATATTAATCTTATTTATCTACATTTGAAAATTCTAATTAAACTTTGAAGTGTATTGAAAGTTGAAAATACATTTTATATATTATTTAAAGTATAATATAAAATAAATTTATATCCTCAAAATGCGAGTCCCCTAAAAATATTTATACAATGAGGAAGTGGCCAATATCAATATTAATATAAAAATTATACTATATTATAAATGGGTAGGGATAGGGTAGAGGTATAGGCCAGGGTAGGTTGGGGGGCGTCCCTTCCTAGTTATGTGACTGGTTGTTTCGAAGGGATTCTGATTTCAAACGATTTAAAATGATCAATTTATAAAAATAAAGTGCATTCAAATTACATTTGTTATATAAGTATCATATAAATAAAAGTCTCGACTATAAAAAAATACAATTCATTTTTATAAAATTGTTCAAATGAACTATCTAATTTAAATTATCTGGATTTTAAAGCTC
Source organism: Aralia elata (assembly GCA_034770075.1). Classification (NCBI taxonomy): domain Eukaryota; kingdom Viridiplantae; phylum Streptophyta; class Magnoliopsida; order Apiales; family Araliaceae; genus Aralia; species Aralia elata. Next base: position 14,116,324 of record CM068379.1, read on the forward strand.
ACCTAGGCCCTGGCCAGGGTCTCAATCTCGTTCTACACGAGCTCAGCGGTTCCTTACCCAACTAATGTCCCCACCATCCATTGCATTGAATTGGATTACATGACACAATTAATTTCAATTAGTCATTATCAATTAAATGCCACATCGTTATAAGTTGTTGCAAATGGGGGTTGAAATTAGAGTACAAATGTATATTCTGCTTAATTATGCCTGCATTGCATGCCTTAATAGTGACACCACCACCATATATTCTAACGGTCGGCGCCTGAACGAGTTTATTTCAGGGTGGCGAAAACTGTCCAGGTGGCATTCTGTGGGAACCCAACATAAATATCCGGTGCCTTAATTGTGGTATACAGATGTATATATAGGTCCAGCAAGTTTGGTAGGACAAAGGGCTGGTTTTGAAATGCCAAAATTTTCGTTTTAAGTTAATTTATATAAACAAAATTTGCATCATTTTAATTTTGTCGTAGATCGCAAATAAAAATTTTTTAGAACACAAATGTTATTTTCCTAAATCAAGGATAAGAATGGAAAATAGGAAAAAAATATATATAATAAGATGATAGAATGTCGAGTTTGAGTGGTATGTGATCTTCCAAATATATTCCTAAGATTTAACACTTTTGTTCTATCATTTGTCATTTTTTTTTGTTTTACCTGGTGACAATATAAAATGACACCATAATATTAAATTTAACAGCACAAATTTATTATCATTAATATTAAATCAAATGGTCATTATATTAAGAGATATATAATATTGAAACAAAAATATATCCTTAAAATTCTTAAATCTTACAAATAAAACTCTTTTTGTAAAACAGATGAAATTATCAGAGTTTCGAACTTGAGAAAAGGCACTTTTAAGAAAGAAAAACAAACAAAGAACAAAACAAAACAAAACCAAAACAAAACACAAAAAAAAAACAAAAAAAAAACAATTAAGACATTACCTTAATATGGTGTCACAATTAGTGAAAAATCATTTACTTTCGTATTTTCTAACATTAATTTGGCACTAGTAGCACATGCATTAATATGATGCAAAGTAGTATACTACGTAAATTATAAGTACACATATATCCATAATTTAAATGGACTGTGTGTCTACATAGAAGAGAAAACTAAACAGCAAAACTAAGTTCCACTAATTACATCAATTAGAATCTTCGACATAATTACGTTCTCCAACCTTTTTGACCGGCCGGTATCGCTTTGCCGCAACCCATACGTGTACATATTCATTAGTCCTACTTGAGCTACTTCCTATAAACTCTCACAAATTGACTCACTCAATTGCTATCCGCCGGTATATATATATATATATATATATATATATATATATATATATATATATATATATATTATTTTATTTTATTTTATTTTTATAACTAAACACAATTATTGAACTAATTAAACGGATTATAAACAAATTAAAAAAAAATAAGAATTAAAATAAAGTAAAATTAAACTAATAAACAATCAAACACAAACAATTTAGTTCATTAATTGCTTTCTCATCTCCTAGCCGCTTTTTCCCCTTTTGGCTTATAAAATTTTAGTGCATGTACATGTTTTGTCTTTGTTTGAAGTAGCTTAGTTATTTTTCTTGATGTTCTGGTTTGCCTTCACACTATAAACAAAATGCCCATAATATTTAGGTTATCATTACCGTTATTTCTTTCTTTCACTACTTTCTTAACTAAATTTGTCTAAAAGTTTGGATCAAAAAGTTTTTTAACTTATTCTTCGGAAGAAAATTATATTGCATGTGTGAAAGAAAAAAATCAGATCAAATAAGCATATTGAGACTATTGATTATGAAATTATGAAATTACATATTATAATATTATGTTGAAGCATTCAATAAGAGCTGACATGAAAATTCCTGTACTTCTAATTTTGATGAATTAGAAATAATAAAATTGTGCTACTTTTATTTTTAATTGTAATTTATGTGTTGGGGGGGGGGGGGGGGTGGAGGCTATATTGGTACACAATATATTAAATTATGTACGCTAGACCATAGAAAGTAAAAAAGGGGTTATCCTAAAGTCTAAATATATAAGTCCAATTCTTAACTTGACTTTGCAGCAAAAATAAAATAAAAAAATCTAAACACAAAATAAAGATTAGAAAGAAAAAGTTGGCCGCTTCAAATTTTTTTTTTTTCTCTTCTTCCTTTTTTATATTCTTACAAAACCACAAAAAAAAAAAAAGAAGGACTGATGACATCATCTAGTGATTTTGATTACGCAATTTCACGTCACACTCATACCTTCCAATAAATTTCCCGGGTTCTCTCCCCTCTATATATAATCTCGCCTTTTATGCCTAACCAAAGCACCCCCAAAGCAACTCACTCTTATCTTTCCCTTGAGCTTTTTTCACACTAACAATCTCTCTCTCTCTCTCTCTCTCTCTCTCTCTCTCTCTTTCTATATATATATATATATCTATATATACATTTACATATATATTTTTAAATGGAATTATTGTGTGACAAGATGATGATCAACACTAGTAGTACTACTAGTTCACCTCAGAATATTTCAACACCAAAATTATCATATGCTTCATCTTCACCAGTTCATCATGAGGCTCCACCGGTAGTTATAATGAGTCCTTGTGCAGCATGCAAAATCCTGCGGCGGCGATGCGTCGAGAAATGCGTGCTGGCGCCCTATTTTCCGCCCACCGAGCCACTCAAGTTCACTATTGCCCATAGAGTTTTTGGAGCTAGCAACATCATCAAGTTGCTGCAGGTATAAAACTAAAAAACAAAAAACAACTAGCTTAATTGGTTTCACATTTGGGTTCAATGTGAACAAACACTAGCAGCAAATTATGTTTTTGAGTGATTAAAAACCCCTTTATTAATTCTAAGAATTTTGAATAGGTAGTACTATAGTGATCATGTTCTATAGTTAATTAGATTGACTTCCTAGTCGGTATTATTTCTTTAAGTTAGACAAGAATATTATTTACTACTCAAATACTACCTATAATTTCTTAAATTTTAAATTATGCAAGTACTTATCAGGTCATAAAACTAATTTCTACTCCATAGAATTTCTATATTAGCATTTTTATTATAAAAATTTCTGAAAATTAATAAAGTATGCAGACTAAATTTATAATATATTCAAGTATTAGGAAAATTGTGTATATTGGTAATTAATCTTCATAGTTTCTTCTATAGTGGTTCATGATTGAATTGAGCAGCATTTTAGTGTACTAATAAAAATGGGGTCCACCTCATGAAAAATATTCCCTAAAAGAGTTGACACTGCCCTTTACTACCATAGAAACTAAATTATACTTTAAAGAACTAGTCAATACAAGTAGGTAAATACACAGAAAAGGTCCAAGTTTGATTTACATCTTATCAGTTTTTATCAAAGTTCAATTACAAGTCATTTTTTTTCTACTGTTCAAAATTGAAAATAGACTTAAAAAGACTTTGCAATTTTTTTTTTTGAAACAACACAAACCATTGAAATATATTGAGATTATAATCTGTTACAAATGATGAAAAAATTATGACAACCAAAAAACACAAATGACAATCATTTTAAGCAAATAGCAGTCATTATATTTTGCAAATAAATTTATATGACTTAATCATAATCATAAAAATAATTAATTTTATTTTCACCCATTTTCAGGAATTACCAGAGTCTCAAAGGGCAGATGCAGTTAGCAGCATGGTTTATGAAGCAAATGCAAGACTTAGAAACCCCGTTTATGGATGCGCAGGAGCAATTTGTCACCTTCAAAAGCAAATTAGTGAGCTGCAAGCAGAATTGGCCAAGGCACAAGCCGAGATTGTAAACATGCAAAACCAGCAATCCAATTTACTAACCTTAATATGCATGGATTTGTCACAACCTAATCAAGATCAATCCATCGTCAGCACACAAGAACCCTACGAAAACCTAAATTTCTTTCCGGATGATGTCAATCTAAGCGCGATTTTGGAACCACTTTGGACATGATCAAGAAATTAAAATAATCTTCCACAAAAAAAAAGTTATTAAAGTTTTATTGCCCGCCTACTTTTTAATTATAATGCATTTTTAGTTGGTTGTAATAATAATCCCGGGATTTAAACCCTAAATTTATTTACTTGGATCAAAGAAGATATTAATTAATCGTAATAAAGTTGATTATAAGTTTTAATTGATGATTATTTTTCTCCAAGTTGCTTATTATTTGAACAAATGAAGTGAAAAAGGAGATTAGTGGTGTCTTTGTACTGATTCTGTACCAATATTTGAGCAGTAAAAACACCTTTTGGGTGACAAAATTTGATTTGTCTAGTCAGGTGGTTTAGCTTTACATGGTTTGCTTGTCAAACTTCTTCATTACCAAATAGTCTTACAGTGTCACCTTTTTTTTCCTATGTTTGTTGAGATATATATTCTAAACTTTGTGAGATGTATGTCTTCTTGTGGTGGATGAATCATGCATGGATGCTTTTTTGTTTTGTTTTTTTTCTTTTTCAAACATGAGGAGCTATTTGCGGGAAATAAAAGCCTTTAAGAATTGTGAGTCACATCACTAAATAAGGCCTAAAATTACTGCAAGAGATTTGCTAATATTTATCTGGACAATTTGAGTCATCAAATAGGCAGAAATGATGACCAAATAAAATATTAAAAGTATGTAGATAATTTAAAAAATCCTAAAATATTGTTACTTATTAGATCAATGGGATATAGACTACTTTAGCTTTACATGAGCCTGCCGGTTGTACTAGGACACACTTATTGGACACATTTCTTTTAATAACATATCTTTTAGTCTTTCAAGCTTAACAGTTAACACCAATTTTAGTTATAAGGTTTTTATAATTCTTCCTTGCAAACCTTAATATTTGAGACGATAGTAATAATTTTTATTCTTTAATCTTTAATTTAGACATTAATAAATCAAAATAAAAATTATATTATTAAAATAATAAATATCACTTAAAATAAAATATTATATCGTTATAATAAATTATAAAAATATCGTAAAATATATTTACTTTAACCTTATTATTTTTATTCTGATACTTTCTAGAACCATAATTTATTTATGCGAAGATTAATAAAAGTACATCGACAGAGTATAGGCCCTACTTTTTGCAGCTCCCATATATGAGTGGGTCTCGATGGAAATAGAGGAACACAACTAAAAACGCGTCTTTGGGGGGGGGGGGGTGTGGTTGTGTGTATACATATATCATATGCTCATATTCCTCTTGTGAGTTTACATGCACGTGCAAGGCACGATAGGTTGGTATCTATTTACTCTCCACACAAGAAGTGAACATCTGTCGGCAAACCATTAGACCCCCCTCCTCTCTCGCCTATCCCCTCAAACATATACAGTTCGTTTTTCTAATGCAAAAGAAAGAAAAGGTACCTTGAAAAAACGGATGCCCCATTTCGCCATTTGGTCCCAAAATGAACATGCAACTCCAAAGTCAAATGCAGCCTCCCTCTCTCTCTCTCTCTCTCTCTCTTTCTCTCTCTCTATATATATATCCCTCTCTCTCTCTCTATATATATAATGAAAGAGAGGAACAAAATAAATAATTTTTGAGACTGTGTCATAAATTTTATTTTTTTATCTCTTTTACATTTATAAATTTGGTTTTATGAGTATAATTCTATCTTTCTTAATTTTTTTTTAATTAATATTTTATTATAAAATTATAATTATATTTTTATAATAATTACACACGCAATACATATCTTTATAACTGTATATAGATATACTTTGAGTTTTTGGAGCCGGAGCACTATAACATAATTGTATAATATAGTATGTTTCATTTTTGTTTATTGTTCGTTGTATCATATGACCGTACAACTAAATTATTCCCTATATACACATTTCTTTATAGCGACAAACTTCCATCAATTCAATTTTGCCTATAATATAAACACAAAATCACAGTCTTACATGAATGGACCCCATGACTAATATAGGACTGGTAGTTAAGTTGGTCCTTGCTAATAACACATTAATATTCGTAATTCTTCATAAGCAATCATTAGTTATAAGGATCCTAATTCATGGACATTCTAACTAAAGATTCGCAAAATTAAACAAAGGCAATTAGTTAGGTAAGAATTCCAACTACAAAATGTTTATGGACAAATTGATTGGCATTGGTTTCAAATGTGTAAATCAAGTGTCATGGTCTTGATCATATTTAACGAACCCTAATCTCTTTAAGTCCACTAATTAATCATACTCCCTCTCTTTTAGAATGAGTGAACCCAAAAGATGAAGTTCTTATAATACGTTTGACTTTAATACACATGTAACCGATTGTCAAAGTGGTAGCTTTTAAATACAGATTTTTTTTTTTTTTGCATAAGTTGTAAAATTAAATGATAAGTATATATTTTCCTTTTCCTTATACAAATTGTAAAAAAATTAGTTAAAATGGTATTAAACCTTATCTTTTATGAGAGTAATGAAATTTAAGATTTAAGATTAGCAGCTTATCTTTTATGATTTAGTATCTTGTCTTTTTTCCCTTTAGGATTTACGATTAGGTACAATCCCTATCGGTTATATTAATATTACTGTTATTAATGATAATAAGACAACTTAATTAATAAAGTTACGTGAACCAAGTCTATGCTTACGAGGAAAATAAAACAAAAGTTGGTGGAATATTGCATTCTTAAATCAAGGTGGTTGATAATATTATAGTAATATTTATGTTGTTAGAATATATATACATTTATAACATTTTTATACTTGTTTTATTTACAATATAAATTTTTAGTGATATTTATTGGTCTAACAGTATAATTATTGTTATGATATTATCAATGGTCATTCAAATATATATATATATATATATATATATATATATATAATATTTTGAGGGATTGAGATTTTCAACAAAATTTTGGCCATTGAGAATTAGTTTAATTAACGTGTTGGTCGGATAGTCTTGAATCATGACAAAGAGACTTAAGACGACCGGCACGAGAGATGTAAACAAGCTAGTCAAGTTCATTTCCATATGACTTAATTTTGCTTCATGACTGAGTAAGAGACCTCCTTCCACTAACTCATTTTCTTAAAAGACTCGTATGCTTCCACAAAACCAGAAACAGTTTCACATCTCTGCGCATATATATATATATATATATATATATATATATAATGTCTGGGTGCGACCGGGGAGGATGCACCTTACGAGGGAAGGTGCGCGCAATTGACCACCAGGATATTTGGAAGATTTATTTACTTTTGTAGTATTAATGTAAATATTAGTTTTTTAAAAATTATAGAAAAGTGTAAATATTTATAATTTTTCTGACACCATAATTTCGATAAATATGTATTTATTACTTTTGGTTCACCATTGACACAAATTTCTGGCTCTGCCACCGATAATATTGTGTATATATATAAATTCTAAAATAAACTTACAAAAACACACACACACATACACACACACACACACACACACACACACATATATATATATATATATATATATATATATATATAGATATATGGATTTCGTTGATATATTATTTTTAAGATTCCAGTTTATTAGTCTAATTATGATACTCATTCTGCTTGACTGTAGTAATAAAGATAGATAACATTTCACCAACTCAATAAAAATTCCACTGGCAGACATATATACCAACTATTATACTATTTTTTTTAACATGGAAATATATATATTTAATTAGTTAACATTAACTATTAACTAATTGAATAATAATAACAATAAAGCATTGTCAAAAGTTTCGGACAATGTCTTCTTATTATATTATCCACCAAGTTTAGCTCTTGTTTATTTCAAACAATCACCTATTATAAATAATATAAAATCGTGCGATGCACTTGCTTCCATTTCAGAATTAAAAATATATAATAATAATAATAATAATAATAATAATAATAATAATAATAATAATAATAATAATAATAATAATAATAATAATAATAATAATTGAAAGAACTGTCAATTTTCTTTACTCACAAAGTGTTTCCGTCTAACTCACTATATATGAAATGTAGCATTTTTTATAAAATGTCAACATTTTTCTTGGCATGTATCTCAAGCGATAATTGACCGTCGTATTTAATTTACATACTTTAATTGAATTGTTTGAATTGAACTAATTTAAGATCACCAACTAGAGTTAGCAGATTAATTATTAAAAGAAATAGAGAATTATAAAAATATTTATTTTATGATATATATATATATATATATATATATATATATATTAAAAAAAAGAAAAAGAAGCAAAGGTGAAGTCCACCCGTCTAGCCGGTTGGGTGAAGAAACATTTTAATTATTAGAGAAAGCTCTTTCATGTAAAGGATAAATATTATATAGACATTTGGCATAGTTTTCAAGTTTAAATATTAGCTTCTAACATCAGATCTCTTTTTAATTTTTGGAATCAAAGTGATTTTTAAGTTACCATTAAAAGAGAAAAGGAAGAATATTACTTAGTTGCATCTACCATATTTTTCTAAACACCAGGGACGTACTTAATTAATGTAAATTTAACAAATCTATTTAGATTCTAACGTATTATAATAGAAGTAATAAACAACCGTTTGCAATGGGAACATACAGACTTGTTGATGAATCAAAAGTCTCCTATATATATCCAAACACTTTTTAGATATTAAAGATATATTTTTATTAAATATTTATTTTTTTTTAAAATTGAGTTATTAAATTAATAATAGTAATATAATAAAAAAATTGATGGTGATAAAATTGGAAATATTGTATTTATATATCAATAAAAAGATGATCCTTTTGTTAAGAAAATAAAAATTGACAAAGTGACTCTTTTTATGAAAGCTAGGGAACAATTAAGGCTGTCTTCGATTACCAGTATTTATAGTTTTTTACATAGTAGCGTTTAGTCACCGCCAAATATAGTTTAACCTCTAAATATTGCATTTTGTGAGTTAAATTTTTAAGTGCATTTAAAATTATAAACACATTAAATGCTCCATAAATTGGTTAAAGAACAAACACTTAAAATGAAACAGATAACTTTAAGGTTTTAATACTTCAATTTAATTAATTAGTGGTCAGCAAGCGCTGATGTGCAACTCCATTCATGTACTCCCTCCGAATTTTGATGGCTTAAGTAATAAATAAAAAATAAATTTTAAAAGAAAAAATATTATTTTCAAAAGCATGTCTAACATACATGTTAAAATTTTATTTTTACTAATTTACCCTTTGTCATATTACGTCTTACCTAAACAGTAAATTAATAACATTACAAATAAATTATGCAAACTAATTCACTCTCTTTCCAAAAATTCAAAAGTCAATTAAATAATTAACACACATTAATTTAAAGAAAAAATGAAAAATAAATTTACATTCTCTTCTTTTATTTAACTATTTTAATTTATGTAAAATTTATCCTTAAATCATTCTTTTAGATACGGACGCAGTATCTGATTTGTTCTGTAGCTGCGCAGTCTTTTAAATGTTGACTTTTGCTTGCTTTCTTACTTCAAAGTTCAAACTAACATCTTCCATATAGCAGCTGCTACTTCTGCGCTCCTTCGTTCATTTTTCTTTTTCCTTTTTCTCATCATATTTTTTGGTGGAGTTAATAATGGTTCCTTTTGAAAAATTATCTAACGAATACTATGAGTATATATTAAATATTTAAATGAAACTTTATTTTCGGGACTAATCAATACTAAAATATAACAAACGATAAGTACCGAGTCATTTTAGTTAGTTTGGAATCAATTCGTCAGTCCAACTTTGATGACTCAATATTTCAAAAGATTTATTTATTTTTATATTTTTTTACTTTTCTATTTTGCTAATTAAAAAAACTCAAAATTTTTTGAATTTTTCTACCTTCCTGATCATAAAATTGAAGATTTTCAAAAAGTTTTTTTAGTTCTCCTATGTAGCTAATCCAACCATCTTTGAAAGAACCCCACAAAATACTTGACTTTTATTCCATAAAACATTTATAAGCATATATACAACCAAGGAAAGATCTAGAGTTTTAATCTAAGTAATGTGATAATTTATAAATAACAATTAGGTCAAATGAATAAAATTAAATAATACACATACAAAAAGTTTAGAAATTATCTGGATTTAGGAAAAAGAGGAAAATTTTCACAAATTTTAGTACATATTTTTTACTAAATATACAATGTATTCAATTAATGATTGATATAATTCTGAGGACTCTTAATATTTCATGATTCATGAATCTAATTTGCAGAACCTATCTCATTCAACTCACTCTAATTCACTATAAATTGCATTCTACTTACACACCTAATTACATACAAAAATCCCACAAGTACACTATGGATCAACAAGTTCCTTTGAATCAACTTTATTCCAAAAAAGATGATTTTACTATTAAAGTGAGAGATATTTGAATTTGAAATGGAGTAAATATAAAAGCAAACAAGAATGACAACACCAATGCTATCATATTAGATGAAGAGGTATGTATTTTTTTTTCAATCTATTAATCAATTTCTCAAGCTATAAATATTAATTTTTTCAAATGCCAACATAACACATGTATTAAAAATGTTTATGATTATTTTATTCCAATCACATAGAATTCACAAATACTTTTGACTCTAAGGCCCAATCAGAAGCAATGATTTCATGAAAAAACTAACAGAAAATAGTGTGTGTATAACGTTTTATACAAAAAAAATATATATACAATAAATCATTTATAAGTTTATCCGATTATCAAGCTTGTTAAAAGTAATATTTTGTTATTACAAAGTACGTACGTTCAAATCATAACAGTCAATTATACATAAGTCACTATTAGAAACTTAATCAAAGAAAATAAGTTATACTCACTCTGTCCCAAATTAATTGTTCAATTTTGATTTTTTTAAATCAAATTGACTCTTTTTAGAATTAATAATTAAGCATATATAAATATATTTCTAAAATTATAAAAATTGAGGTTAGTAATAAATTGTATATACTTTCTTTTGGTTATAATCTATTTACCTATATTTTAGCAAAAATAGTAAAAAGATTAGTTTTAAAAATGATCAATTTGACTTTAAAAAGTTAAAACTGAGCAATTAATTTGGGACAGAGGGAGTAACAAAGTATAAAGGGAATGACTGATAATTATTCTTCACATATATACAGTTTCCCATGCAGACTTAATGTGAATGTCAAGTCTCAAGTCATGCAACAAGAAATTGTGTTGCACAAAATTGCCAATTAAATCCATGCCCATTTTTGAGCTTCTAGCTTCCGTTTCACGTTTAACAATATTGACTATATTAGTTGAACCGTTCTCTCTAAATCTCTCATTGTGCAGCATACATGTTTGTGGTATGCAATTTAAATATAGGAGTAATATATTTTTTCAATATCAAAATTTGAAAAACATTTAATATTAAAATAAAAAAACTCAAAATAAAATAAAATAGAAAACATACATCTAAATGTCTACTAGACAAACTGTAATATGTGTATAAGTAAATACATAATAAATATAAATGAATAAAGGTTAAAAAGTGAAAAATCCGGACTCTAAACTTCTAAATGGGGAGAGTATATATGTGCATGTTTGGTTACATTTTTGAAGTATTTGACAATTTAAATATATTTAAAAATTTTGTTTGTCTAAAAATAATTTATATTAAACGCACACAAACGTAAATTTAAGAGTAAAACATAGTGTACCAAAAGATAATATCGCCTTTGGAGATTTAAATGCTAACAACACAAATTAAAATTAACGCTAAAGCAAACAAACCCTATAGTTTTAACACTATGAAGACCTCATCGTCTTGATGTGATCACATGCCTAACCTTAAATTTCCACAAATCATAAGAATAAATCAACTTATCGACCAGACTCTAGTGTGAAAAACCTTCTACCTGCCAAAAATAATCATATTCGGACAGACATTCCGTCGTCAATATTAATTTAATTTCGACGAAATATTCTGTTGAGATTGAATTCCTCATAATTATTGTAATTTTGACATAATTCCGTCAGAATAATGCTATCCCCAAGGACGCCAACATTTCGCGCCAGTGTGAATTGTAATTTCGACAGAAGTGTGTTTGACTTTGATTCTGAGGCTCAATTGCAGCATGTTCTGTATCAATTTGGGTTATATGTTCTATTTTATATGAACTTACTAAATGTATACTGAATGTATCAATTTGGGTTATATTTTTTATATATACACATGTTGAGTAAGTGTTTGATTTATGTTATGTTTAGGTATATTGAATGTTAAGTAAGTGTTTGATAATTCATGTTGTATGTGTATGGACTGCATTAACTTGGTATATTTGTTATTTCGAACGAAATTCCCGACGGAATTTCTATCATAATTATTCATTTGCAAAATCTATGGGTCCTGCATGTATTTATGTATTATTTAATTAGTTTCTCAATATTAAAAGAAACTAAGTAGTATTTACTTAGTTTTGTTACTACTAAAATAAAATGAAATGAACTAAATAGCATTTACTTAGTTTTGGTACTACTAAATAAAATAAAATAATATAATAATATAAACTAAATTTACATAATATAATATAAGATAATATAATATAAAATAATAAAATTAAATAACATAAGATAACATAAGCCAATTAATATAATATAAAATAAAATAACTGACATAAAATAATTTAATTAAAATAAAATAATTTACTGACAATAAATTAAAATCAATTAAATAATATAATATAATTTAATGCAAAATAAATTAAAGAAAATAAAATAAAACTAAATAAATAAGTTAAATCATATCTAATCAATAAATAAAATAAAAAATAAATTATATTTAATTAATTAATATAATACAAAATAAAATTAATTATATTTAATTAATATAATATAATATAATACAAAATAAAATTAATTATATTTAATTAATTAATATAATACAAAATAAAATTAAATTAAAATTAATAATAAATTAGAATAAATTAAATTAAATTCAATAAAATACATTTAATTTAATTTAATAAACTAAATTAAATTTAATAAAATAAAATAAATTTAATAAATTAGATAATATAATACAAAATAAAATAAAATAAATTTAATTTAATAAAATTTAAAAAATTAAAAAATTATACTCCCTCCCTCCGAGGATAAAAGTCCTGGTTGACTTTTTGCGCATATTAAGAAAGAATATAAAATGACAAAATTGTTCATATTTAAATTCTCATTTAATTACATAATTTTTTGTACATGACTAGTGATGCTCTATAAATATGCATAAGGAATAGAAATATGACAATTAATACTAAGAGTATTATGGGCAAATTATTGTAAAAAATAGATTATTTAAGGTAAGTAGATATTTAACTTGGGACTATCTAAAATAATAATAAAGACTTTTATCCTGGGACGGAGGGAGTATAATATAATATAAAACAAAATAAAAAAGATAAAATCGAAAAAAAATAATATCAAATTTTGACAAGTAGAAGTGAATGTCGAATAGTAGTCCCCATATTCAAATAATAGTTCTCATAAACTAAATAGCATTTACTTAGTTTTTCATTGGTAAAATAAACTAAATAACATTTGCTTAGTTTTCCATTGAATGTCGAATATGCTTGACACATATAGTATACTTAAGAGTTTTAATAAACTAAGTAGCATTTGTTTAGGTTTTCACACGCTAAAGTATACTTAGGAGCATTAGTAAACTAAGTAACATTTGCTTAGTTTTTTACAACTAAATTAAATTGAATACTTTTTTGTAGTATACTGGCCGCATCACAATTTTGAATGAAGGATGCTTGAACTTGGACAAGAATTTGGTGGCTGCTTCAATTGCTCCGTTTTTCCTATGCCCATGATCATTACTTATCACATTTACCCTTCAAAATGTATTTACAACCCCTGTTTATTTTTGAATGAACGCACATAACCATATACCAAAATCAGATGTAAATTAGGGAGACACGATCACGTACACAGAAATAAAGTATTCTCCTTAGTGCGGACTTCCTTTTCACAACAAGTTGTATCATATGAATTAAACCACAAATTAGGAGCTTTCCGGCATATTTAAAAATTAAGAAGTGTCCAAGTTTTAAGAAAATATCGCCAACAAAATCATCTCAACCCTGTTGAAAACACAAATTGTTAGTCAACCCTTTTAACGTATGTGGGCAAGAAAATCGTACCTTGCTATGGTTAGGGTTTCGTGTTGACTGAGGATGAAAGAAATCCACAAAGAGTGTCTAGGGGGCACTTTGGCTTCTTTTGTTCATCTTTTGTTCGTTTTTCTTGTTTAGTTCAAACCAAGTCCGGTCGAGGAAGAGATTGTCAATCTCTGTCTTGAGGAGGGCCTACCTTGGGGTGGCTGAACCCTAGGATAATTGAACCCTAGGGGGAAAAACCCTAGGGTTTTCCCCTTTTGCTCATTTAGTGCTTCGTTCATTAATTGCACTCTTGTTCATTTATTTACGCCATTCATTAAATTGATTTAGGTCATATGTGAACCCTAATTAGTACTTGGACTCACATTTGTCCCCCTGCACGTGAGTCACGCCTTTGGAGGGACAATCGAGCAAAATATTTCAAGTCTTTGAGTCTTGCTTCTAATTTCTGAACAATCTGCGGAGCTTGATCTTGTAAGCCTTGAAAACGTAAGTCCTAGGAGAGGGAATCCCTAGGGGGGTGAACCCTAGGGGGCGAGCCCTAGAGCAGCTCTCCCAGAATATCTTGAAAAATCTTCTATCCAATCCTTCTAAATCTTGCTCTCTCTTGGAATTTCTCTCTCCTTTAAAATCAAGAAGTCATTGAGAAGGTATCAAGTGAGAGTTCTTCAAACCGGGGCGAACAAAAGGTAAGGAAGATCTTCCCCCTCATGGGCCGAACCCTAGGGGGCTTCGACGTCTTCTCCCATTTTTTTGGATCTTTTTTCTCTTCTCTTGCATGGTTTTCTTATATTTGTTTTTGATTGCTTCATCTATTTCTTCACTTTTAGGTGATCTAGACTTTCTTCTCCGAGCCATCTCACCTTAACATGATTTTGGCTTTTTCTCTAGATATTCTTAAAGAAAGGCCACACTTTTTTTTGCAATGAAGAAGCGTTGATTCTGGGCAATTGATCAACAAGCTAAGAGAAATCAAAGGTAAGAGGGGAGAGCCTCCCTAAATGGCTGAACCTTAGGGGCCGAACCCTATGAGGCTTTGGCCTCTTCCTTCATTTTTTCGTTCTTCTTCTTTTTAGGTGAGTCTTGAGCGTCTCCTAGCTTGATTCCTACAGATACTTGATCGGGATGCATATTCGCAGGGCCATCCTCTAGACTTTCTTGCTAGATCGACTTGCGAGCCTTATTCTCGCAATGCATAGTCTTTCTCTCTATTCTTTACGAGCAGAGGACTTAGATAGGTTTAGGTGTAAGGTTGATGACTTCTCCTCTATGGGCCTTGACATGTCTCCCTTCCATACTAGATGGATCTCTTTAGTTCTAGTTTTTATGTTATTGCGCTATGCTCGGAGGTTGTTTTACATCATCATGAGAATGACTCGCTTTCGGTATAACTTTCGGACCTTAAAGATGATAGGGCTAAATTGAATACCCAGCTTTGAAAAGTCGAGTCAGCTACACGAGACGTTGAGGGACTGATAGCCTCAAATGCAAAGATTCAAGAGACTACCATTGCTGATTTAGAGGCTTTAGCTCTGCCCCCACTTTAGTTTGATCATGGCCTTTTGTAGTTTTTTTATTTTTTTTTATTTTTTGTATTTCCTGCGTCAAAAAACTCATTTCATGTATATTTCACTTATCATAATAGAGTTTCTTTAGCATTATTAATTGCCTTTAACTTGAATTTTTTCTTAAGACCTAATGTTTAATATTGAATCCTAAGTTATTCAAATTAATACTCCAAGACAACAACATACATAATAAAAGAGTAAACATGAAATTTTTTAATTAAAAACATGCTTTTTTTTTTTTCGATTTCTCGCAAACCAATATTTAAATCCATACTTTTAAAAATCAAAAATTATCCAAGTATAAGTGAAAGTTTGACATTTTATTGATAATCAGGTTGCTTTTAGCATAACATTTCAGATTTTTGTAAAAAAAAATAATAAATCTTGCTTTTGTTGGAGAAAGCATAACGTTCACCACTTTTACAGATAAAGTGTAACTTTCTCGGGTTTGAGGACTTATACTCAGGTGCTTTAATCACTTTTAAAGTTGAAAGTGTAACTTGTCGGGTCCGAAGACTTATAGTCAGGTGCCTTGATTACTTTAAAGTTGAAAGTATAACTTGTCAGGTTTTGAGGACTTAGAACCAGGTGCCTCAATTTTGCTTTTAGTGGTAAAGCATAACACTTGTGCCTTATCCCTTAGTTATGCCAAATTTGGCATATAGGATTTCATAAGGGCTTAAGTTGAGTACCCCGTCACTTGGTCATCTAATTTCTTGGCAAGTGCAATCTACAAGGATTTGAAATCGGGTGCCTCGTCACTTGGGTCATCCAATTTCTTGGCAAGCGTAATCTACGAGGACTTAAAATCGGGTGCCTCGTCACTTGGATCATCCAATTTCTTGGCAAGTGTATTCTACGAGGACTTGGCAACCATTTAGAGTGGATCACTATCTTGGGTGGATTTTTAATTTATCAATTCTAGTGCCTCCTCCCCTAGTCATCTAATTTCTTGGCAAGGGATACTCCCGAGGACTTAAACCACCATTTCTGATGGACCACCATCTTGGGTGGATTTTTTGATATTCTCGTCTCTATAGTTTAGAGATCTTTCGATGGTAGAGCCAATACTTGGGCTATCCATCATCTTTTATTGATGAAGTTTTCGTAACAAAATCACTCATAGTTTCATCATGAGCATCAATTATTGATTCTTGAGGCTTGTTTTTCATGTATGGTTCTGAAGCATATTCTCTTGAATAGGCTATTATTTCCCTTGATCATATTTCTTGTAATCTAGTTTGAACATCCATCCTTCTTGCCCCCCTGCGACTTTGACAGAGCATCAGCCATAGCCGCAATAGTTATGCGCTAACCCCTCCATGCCTGTGAAATAATAGGTTGGATATAGGGTGGGGAGGAGGGGTAAAGTCAAAATTCAACTTTCTTTGCCCCCAGTTTCCTCCGCAGGCTCATCGAGAATGAGATTTAGTGAGACCTTTTGGTATTATGCCCCCTGGCTACAAAGGTGCTCAATATGTGCAACTTTGTAGCCACTAAGTAGGACTTTCCCTTCGTGAAATAATCTTACTCGAGTTGTATTATTCATTTAGTTCGGGTCTAGCTCCTCTTTCTTCTATCCATATTGCCCTTCTGCATGTTTATTTATCAAATCATGGGATCGAGTAGGAAAAAAGTGAAATTGCATATGTTTTTTGCTTGTCCCCTACAACTTTGGTGGAGCATCAACCATAGCCGCATTAAATGTACTCTTGTATGTGTTGTCATAGTAAAATAGTCGTGGAGGAAGTAAGCAAAGACAAGCAGAGTCAAGCTTATTCGGCCTAGACTCTCCATTTTATTGATGAGTGAATTTGTCTCTATCCCTCGGTGCATTTCTTTGCGGACGTCTTCAAATGTGTTTGGCTATGTGCTTCTTGACTTTAAAGTCATCCCTTGATTTATGTACTCTTTTCATATATTTCTTCCAGTAATGAGTCGTATATGTAGAGTAGATGTTACTCAGCTCAAAGATGTCATCAAATAGCTTTATCTGAGCCCTATATTTTGTGAGTGAGATTGTCTCAATATCTCCACCTTCTAGTGATCAAGCTCCAATGTATACTCTTTGACATTTAAATCTACAAGTTCTGTGCATTACGAGTATACGACAGGCTTCTCATGTCCTTTTGGATCGATGTCACACATGCCTTTGCCATGGCATCACGATCCTTGGCCCCTTGAGTAGCTTTTTATGTCATGAAGGACTTGAGGGAGATCATCCCTAAGTCCCCCTGTATTTCTCGCCTCTTTCCTTAATTTTAATCATCTTGATCATCACGATAACTAATATTCGATTAGAAAATCACTTCGAAGCTCAAAAAGGAGTGCTCCCCCTAGGGGTCGAACTGTAGGAGGGGAACCCTTGAGTTTTTCTTTTGTTTATTTCTTCTGTTCTGGTCTTTATTTTATTCAGTAGTTAATCTTGTGTCAAGAAAGGAACTTTATCGGTATAAGTTTGAAGAGTTGAACTCTTATGCTACGTTTGGATTGGAGTAATGAAGGTGGGAATATAATGACTCATTCTTATGGAATGGAAAAATTGTTTTTGTTTATTAGAATGAAAAAAATTGTGTTTGGTTCCTTGAGATAGGGAGAGCATATGGAATAACTTATTCCAATTAGAATAGAATGAATTATCCCACTCTTCATTCCATTCCTTCAATCCAAACATAACATTAGTGATTTTTGAGCTTAAGCCTCATTTAAGCTCTCTTGTGGAGTTGCTTTTTGGCCACTTCCAAATTTGAGTTTGTTAACCATTTCGCCTGAATCATCCTCCCAAGGGGAAATCATTTGAAAAGGGTTCATTAAACTTGTCTGCCAACTCTGGAGGATGCTCTATCGAGAATATATATATATATATATATATATATATATATATATATATATATTTCCATAGATATTGTTCGGTAACCTATAACAGAACCAGATTGTTAATCATATAGGCATTTATATGTTTAACACGTGCACATATGTACGGACGAAAATATGTAAGGAATCGTATAATGAACTTCCCTTGATTTGAAAAGTTGGATTTTCTTAAGTAGCTATATGAATAATATATTACTACCACTAAGTCATAACAGGGTTCACAACATTGAGAGTTTTGGCCTAATGAGGGTTCGGACTAAGCAAGGCTTGGCCATTGCGACTTCGTAGAAAGAGAGGCTCGACCAAGGAAGGTATAGGATTCGGCCATGGAAGGTAGGGTTGGAAAGGGGTTGCGTTCTGCTATGCTTTTTTCTTTTTCCAAGCCTCAAATTGTCGAACTCTTCTTGGGTGAACCATGGTTCCAAAAGCATTTACTAGTTTTGACTTTCGAACTAAATTTCTCCGCGACTCTCGAGCCATAATAGCCAAAACGCATCCAGAATTGCTCTATTTGGCCGATAATGGAAGCTTGGTTCTTATCAAAAAGAGTCAATTTGGTCTCGTCCCAATTTGGTGAACCGACTTCATTGAGCCCGAATTAAAATAGTTAATTGGCACTACTCACATCTCTACTAAATAGGCCATTGATATTGAAAGAGTCGTACGGGTAGTGAAGCCGGATAATTTTGTTGTGGAGCTTTGTAGCAATGAGAGTTATAGCAACAATAAAAGTTCGGCCCAAGGAGGGTTCGGCTCAAGCAAGGCTCAAATTCGATCAGGGATGTACCTTTTCTCTACCATGTTTCTTTTTTCGAGTTTCAAATGAATGAACTCTCCATGGTTGAGGAACCTAATTTTGTAATTCTGATCATTGTGCCGCTCAATCTCATTACAACGTGAACTCTTTCATTCGTCTTCTTTTTCAATCTCCGGTTGCTTGTGGAGGTGAGGATCCATGGGACCTGGCTTAGCCGAACCATATAAGGCTAAACCTTGCAAGGCCAAGCCTTAGGTGGTGTAACAGATCCTAAGCAGCACTTCGGGTCCATGAATCAAAAATCAATGCTTATGCCTGGCTAGTATTTAATGGTAGTGACCCAAGGAATCGGGTGTCAGCATGGAAGTAAGGCCTGGTAAGCTCATTCTATTATCTATATCTATTGTAGTCGTGCCACTGAACTCAGACCTCAAAGTTCGCACACATTTGTATGATCGTGATAGCTTTCCAGACCCTTCTTCTGATGATGAGATTGCCAACGACACTGTAAGCTTCCCGATATAACTCTCCAGTACATTGCAGCAGAATATATTCAGTAAGTATGGCGAGACTCAAGTGAATGCCACTTGGACTCTACGATTGATTATAAGAGTATAAATAAATGTATGTCTGTATACTTAATTTGCTTCACATCCATTCATGAATGCATGCATATTTATGTTTATATGTGTATATAATGTACTAGAATAAAAAGATCTCATATGTAATTTCATTACACTAAGGCCAAATAATTACTATAGTTCTTGTAATTTGCACTTGGTTTATCAAAAATAAGTTTGATGTTAGTTAGTTACTTGTTTGCCAAAATCTATACTAGCAAAAATACGCAAGTATACGCAGTCCACATGTAATAAAGTGAAAGTAGAGTATCGTCCCACAGAGAAGAATTGATTCTACAATGACAAATTCCAAATTTAAATCAAATCAATTTTTAGTAAACAAATGGTTTTATATTTCTGAGGTTTTGAATTTAACTAATTAATTCTAAATTAAATTACTAACACTAGTTTGAGAACAGATTTTTAAAGACTTAAGACTACAACTTCACTTAATGCTTTATTTTACTTAACATGCTCCCCTTTGGATTATGCTAGTTATTCTAGATTGTTAACCAGGAACTCATCACTATTTATGATCATCTTTCAATATTTCACAAACAACTTAACTTAAATCCACAATTGATAGATTCAAGTTAATCATCCTAAATAACTAACTCACTATATTTTTATGTGAATTACAATTAAAAAGGATTTAAAGCCAAGTTCCCTATTTTGATTACATGCGGTGATAAGTATATCTCTATCCTAATCACAAATTATGAATTCCATCGACAGCAAAAGACACAATCACATGCTATTATGGTCAGTTCTACTTCTATACTTCATCTTTCAAATTCATATAGAATAACCCGGTAATTATTGGCCAGATAATTAAGTAATTCAGCACAAACCATAATAGACAATCCAAAAATAACTAATCATAATATTCAAAGAAGCATGCTATTCAAAACTACGCATTAAGATCCATTATAGCCTTAAAAGAAATTTAGTTCATAAATAAACTAGAATTCATCATCCACAAGTTTAATAACATCAAAAAGTTTAGAATAGAGAGAAAAGAGAAGAAACACTGTAAGAAATCCTTCAATCTCTGTCCTGCTCCTCCTTGCTTTCTCCTTGTTCTCAACTTGCTTCAAGTCTTCTCTAATTGCTCCAAACTAGGGTTTTCTAATCATAGATAGCTCAATTACCAACTAGAAAACACCTACTTATAATATCTGATAAAACCCCTAATTAATTACAGAGTTCCAAATCCAAGTTCAAATCAAAACCATTTAAAACATCTGAAAAGTCAACTTTGCCCTCGCTCGAACCGGCGCGGCCGCGCCTGGATTAAGCTTGCAAGGCGCGCGGCCGCGCTACTCTGGCAGCAATTTTTTTTCTAACTCTGGCATCACGCGCAGCCGCGCCGCTACCCAGTTCATTTTGGGCGCGGCCGCGCTGCTCTGAAATCCTGCAACATCAGCTACATCAGCAACTTCATCCACTCGAATGTCCAATTCTCGCCCAATGCAATCCCAACACGTACAACCTACAAAAACACACAAAATACATGAAAAGTAACTGAAAACCATGGAAATAAACAATAATTCACGTAAATTGGTATCCGATTCGTAGGTATAAAACCTACTCATCAAATTCCCCCAAACTTAAACTATTGCTTGTCCCCAAGCAACAAAATGTAATGCAATAACTAACATAATGCAACACAATGCCATGAATGCACTAAGAACTATCATGCCTACGAATCCAACCAATAGCCAATATGAATGTTAACTGTATGCCTCAGAGATATCAATAAACAGCTTGAAACAGTAAATCCAATCAAAAGAAACTAATAATCCCAACCAATCAAGCAATATACACCTATCATCACCCAAATTGTGCGTGTGTGTTCATTAATCAAGTTAACTGACCAAAGTTCAAAATAAAGCCACATAACCAACTCTATAACAAGAATATTTTCTTTTTACTTCAATTCAAGCAAATACAACAAATCCAGCCAATATCAAGCAAATACCGAGTATGAAGGTTCTAACAAGGTTTTATTCCTACTTTATTTTACTACGAGTGCGTTTTACGCTCCATCTCGTAATTATGCTTAACTGTGCAACGTCAAGTTCTCTTAGGCGTTTCAAAATCACCCATGTAGCGAGCGTTCAATCAGTAACTCCCAAACCAGACGGCTTTAGGGCACTAGGTGTTAAGACACCCCTAAGGATCTAATTACCCGAGTGATAGAGGCCACATAACCCAACTAGTCAACGCATTTTTTTTAAAACTTAAAAGAACCCCCAAACTCAGCTTTTACCCAATTTAACCTTCCTTGTTAATTCACCTATCAATGTTTTACCCAATTCTCATGTAAAAATCAGTTATGCAGCCCTTTGAACCCTAGCAGTCAAACTAATCAATTTATTCGTGCAATCCAAAAACTCAAGTTATGACAAGCATAATTACCCTTATGATTAAAATTATTATATCCCAAATGACTTTCAAACTGTCCAAGCTAACACAATAATACCCATCTCATCATTGGCCGAGCCAAAATCATACCAACTAATCAATTGGATTCATGCAAACAAACTAAATGCACCTAACACAATCAAACCAAACTATGCAAGATACTAATATGCCAACATACTAACAGATATGATGCACAAAACCAATAAACATGCTAAACAAAAACCTAAAAGAACTCTCCCAAACTTAAAACAGACAATGCCCTCATTGAATAAAACAATAAAAGAAAAGGAAAAGGAAAGAAAAACTCCCCTAATCCGACGTAGCATCATCTGCCTCCTCCCCATCGGAAGGCGTGTCCGGAGGCGGATAAGTCGAGGTTGCACCAAATGTTAGAAATTGTACTTGAACGCCCAACTGAGAGAAGGCCTATGAGAAACTATCTGAAAGCTGAGTGGAAAAAGAACGAAGCTCAGTCATACTCGAATGTACAACATCCATCCTGCGAGTCATACGCCTCTCCATGCGATCCAATCGAGCCTGCGAGATATTAACGGGCTGTTCAGGCTCAGGCACCGGCGGATCAGACGCCTCCTCACTCTCAGAATAGTCCCCTAACAAGAATCCTGCTCCACGAGCATGCGACGGGGCTCCTTCCCACACCTTATACTTTGCTATCGTTGCGTGATCAATGGTATTCATCGGGAGCTGCACTGGCTCACTGTCGGCCCACTCCACCCCCGCAGCTGAACATAAGCGGGTAATCACCGAAGCATGCGGGATACCCCCTGAAGTACCTCCCTGAAGGTAACGGCGAATAGACTGATGAATCACATAACCAACATTGACAGACTTTCCCATCACTATCCCATATAGCAAAATCGCCCGGTCCTTGGTCACGTCGTTCTGGTGCCTGGTGGGCATGAGATTTGCATAAATGAAGCTGTACCAGGCCTTGCCGTAGCGACTCAAGGCAGTGTGCGGGCAGTGAAGCTTCTGGTCGGTCCCCTGCTTTGTAGTCCACTCGGTACCCGGTTTGCATAAGACATTTTTGATTCTGTCCAGCTTGGGTTCCCAATTTGTAGAATGGAAACTCTCAGGGTCAGAAAGGGGAATGGTAGGCAAGTGGTAAATATCATTAATAGTGCGACTATCATAAGGCACCTGACAGCCCCTCACAAACGCAGTCCCATCCTTTGTAATCTTGGCGTTGGCGTAAAATTCTTGAACCACAGAAATAGGTGCTGACAATGGTGGCTCCACAAACAATAACCAGCCTTTAGCCCTGATCATACGCATCATCTCTCCATCCAAACCAGGATCGGGCTTTAGCCCACGCTCCAATACAAAGGTCTTGCCCAACAAAACCCGGTGATAGAAGTCCTCCACCTCAGCCGAAACAAACCGACTCCTATCAAAATCTACATCCTCAGCGTGTGCATGGGAACTGGACGATTCCCCTCGTGGTCGTTTGGAAGCCATATCAACTCAACTCCCAATTCACAATAAAGCAAATTCTCCCCCAAACTTGAAAGAAACTACACTAGGGTTTCTCAAACAATAACAATCCAAAATACTTGCATGCACAACTCAAGTACAAGCAACCAAACCAATATAAAGCAAACCCCTGTGTAAAATCTGACAAGAAGCTTAAGACAATATAAAACCCTAATTGCAATATACTTACTTCAACAATCCCACTGTGATTCCTTGCTAGCCCACCGCGTTGCACTGACAATCTCCTTGATGAACTTTGTGATTGTTGAAGAAATCGAATTTGGGGTGTGAATGGAGAGTATCGGCTATTTATGTATGTATTAGAAAGAGAATGGAGATGAATGATAATATGAACTAGCGTTTGATGTTGGTAGAGTTAGAATGATTTTGTGGAGATTGGGATTTGATAAGGAATCTGATTTGGGAGAGAAGGAAACAGAGAGAGTCAGTTTTTTAGATGGAATAGGTTTGAAGACATAGAGTCCAAACGGGAAAAGGAAATAAAAAACAGTCGTGGGTCGGGTCGAACTTGATTTTTAAAAACTGGGATCCGATCGCCGCGCGGCCGCGCTGGGATTTGACCTGAATAGGGCGCAACCACGCTTGTGTACCAGCCAATTTTTTTTTGACTTCTGAGATGCGGCGCGACCGCGCTGGTTTCCTTCACAATTTGGGCACGGCCGCGCTGGTGTACCAGCTGCACAATTTTGACTTTCTGAAGCAGGGCGCGGCCGCGCGTGTTTTCTTCACATTTGGGGCGCGGTCGCGCTGGGCTAAAAACTGGACTTTTAACTGTTAAGCCCTTTTGATGATTTCTTCATGTATACTCCTTGGTGTATGACCTATAAACAATAAAAACCCAGAAACAAAGTATCTAATTACTACAAGATGAAAATAAAACTAAATCTAAGTCCTAAAAATCACAAAATGATAACTAAAAACAATTAGAAATTGGGTTGCCTCCCAAGTAGAGCTTGATTTAAAGTCTTTCAGCCTGACTACTTCCTGTTTCATCTTTAATCGGCAAGAGTGATTGAGGTTTTCTGGCGATCAACACCACCACCCCAATAATGCTTTAATCTTTGACCATTAATTTTAAATGACTCTTCCGGATTGCTTGCAAAAACTTCAACGGCGCCATGAGGGAATGCTTGTTTGACGATGAAAGGACCCGACCACCGAGACTTGAGCTTCCCTGGAAATAACTTCAGTCTTGAATTGAATAGAAGCACTGTTTGTCCCGGCTCAAACGCCCTGTTGATGATTTTCCGATCATGCCACTTCTTTACTTTTTCCTTGTAAAGCTTTGAATTCTCATATGCTTGTAACCGGAATTCATCAAGTTTGTTAAGCTGAAGTAGCCTCTTTTCCCCAGTAGCCGCGAGATCAAAGTTCAACTTTCTGATGGCCCGGTATGCTCTGTGTTCCAGCTCAACCGGTAGGTGACACGCCTTTCCATAGACTAATTGGTACGGTGACATGCCAATGGGCGTCTTATAAGCTGTCCGATAAGCCCAAAGTGCATCATCCAATTTTGCTGACCAATCTTTTCTACTTGGATTGACGATTTTCTCCAGAATTCTCTTCACTTCTTTGTTTGAAACTTCGGCTTGACCACTGGTTTGGGGATGGTACGCTGTAGCAATTCGGTGGTTTACCCCATACTTAGCTAAGAGAGCCGTGAAAGACCTGTTGCAAAAGTGACTCCCTTCATCACTGATAATTGCTCTTGGGGTGCCAAAACGTGTGAAGATATTTTTCTGCAGAAATTTAAGAACCACCTTGGCATCATTAGTCGGCAACACACTTGCTTCCACCCATTTAGAGACATAGTCGACCGCCAAAAGGATGTAGAGGTTGTTAAAGGATGATGGGAATGGTCCCATAAAATCTATTCCCCAAACGTCAAAGACTTCAACTTCTAAAATGGCATTCAAAGGCATCTCATGACGCTTGGAAATATTTCCCACCCTTTGACATCTGTCACATCTTTGCACGAAGTGGTGGGCGTCCTTAAACAATGTTGGCCAGAAAAATCCTGCTTGCAACACATTGGCCGTTGTCTTCTCGCCTCCGTAATGACCTCCATATAGTGAATCATGGCAATGATGTAAAATACTCTCTACTTCACTTTGTGGCACACACCGTCTAATCATCTGATCGGCACAATGTTTGAACAGGAACGGTTCATCCCACATGTATCTTTTTACATCATGCATAAACTTTTTCTTTTGTTGGTTGGTCAAATCAGGAGGGAGTAGGTTGCTAACCAAATAATTGACAAAATCGGCATACCATGGGACTTCTGAGTGGATCACAAACAACTGCTCATCTGGAAAGAACTCATTGATCACCGTTTTATCTCCCTTTACGTGATCATTGTTTTCTAATCTCGAGAGATGATCTGCCACTTGATTTTCCGTCCCCTTCCTATCCCGGATTTCCAGGTCAAACTCCTAGAGTAGAAGTATCTATCGAATCAGCCTTGGCTTCGCATCCTTCTTTGAAATCAAATATCTTATGGCTGAATGGTCAGTGAACACCACTACTTTAGTTCCAATTAAGTACGAGAAAAATTTGTCAAAGGCATACACAACCGCAAGCAACTCTTTCTAGGTAGTCGTATAGTTGAGTTGGGCATCGGACAATGTTTTGCTAGCATAATAAATGGCGTGAAAAATCTTTTCCTTTCGTTGGCCCAAAACAGCCCCAATAGCATAATCGCTAGCATCACACATCAACTCAAACGACCTTGACCAATCCGGTGCGACAATGACTGGTGCTGTGGTCAATTTCCTTTTCAACAATTCAAAAGCTGCAAAACACTCATCATCAAATTTAAAGGGAACATCTTTCTCCAATAGGCTACATAAAGGCTTAGAGATCTTAGAAAAGTCCTTTATGAATCTTCTATAAAATCCGGCATGTCCCAAGAAACTCCGTATTCCCTTGACTGTAGTTGGTGGAGGTAGATTTTCTATTGTCTCTAGCTTAGCCCGATCTACCTCTAACCCGTTTGATGACACCTTGTGCCCAAAAATTATCCCCTCTTGCACCATAAAGTGGCATTTTTCCCAGTTGAGCACTAAATTGGTCTCCACGCATCTTTTCAAAACCAGGACCCGATTTTCCAAGCAACTATCGAATGAGTCACCAAACACTGAAAAATCGTCCATAAATACCTCCATGTTACGTTCAACCATATCTGAGAAAATAGCCATCATGCATCTTTGAAACGTCGCTGGTGCATTGCATAAGCCAAAAGACATCCTCCGAAAAGCAAAAGTGCCATAAGGACACGTGAAGGTAGTCTTTTCCTGATCTTCGGGGGCAATCACTATCTGATTATAACCTGAGTAACCATCCAATAAGCAATAGAACTCGTGCCCAGCCAGTCTATCTAACATTTGATCAATAAAGGGTAGAGGAAAGTGATCCTTGCGGGTTGCCTTGTTTAATTTCCTGTAATCCATACAAACCCTCCATCCAGTCACTGTCCTTGTTGGTATCAATTCATTATTCTCGTTTTTGACAACCGTCATACCACCCTTTTTAGGCACGCACTGAACTGGACTCACCCAACTGCTATCCGAGATGGGGTAAATGATACCTGCATCAAGCCACTTCAAAATTTCCTTTTTCACCACCTCTTTCATGATTGGGTTCAACCTCTTTTGTTGCTCTATCGTTGGTTTGGCATCGTCTTCCAAAAGGATCTTGTGCATACAGAAAGATGGGCTAATTCCTTTTATGTCGGCGATGGTCTAACCAATGGCTGACTTGTATTCCTGGAGAACTCGAATCAACTTACTTTCCTGCAATTCGTTAAGTACAGATGCAATAATAACAGACAAAGTAAATGATTCACCCAAATAAGCATACCTCAGATGGCTCGATAAAGGTTTAAGTTCAAGAGTAGGAGGTAGTTCAAGAGATGGCTTCAAGCGCTCTAAGGATTTGTCAGTAAGTTCCAAGGGTTCATAGGGGATCTGAAATTTGCGTACTCTCGGCACTGTATCTAAAATGTGAAGAAATTCCATCATCTCTAGGTCATCCATGTCAGCCTCCCCTAATAAAACAGATTCCAACGGATCCTCAGTCAATTTCCTCAAAAACTCGTCTTCCACCACTTTTTCTAGCACATCCAACCGGAAACACTCTTCCTCATCCGTAGGAAATTCCATGGCTTTGAACACATTGAATGTCACTTCTTGGTCTTGCACCCTCATAGTCAATTCTCCTTTTTGCACATCTATAAGTGTTCTTCCCGTTGCCAAGAAAGGTCTCCCAAGTATGATAGGAATGTCTTTGTCCTCCTCATAGTCCAAAATAATGAAATTGGCTGGGAATATGAATTTGTCTACTTTTACCAAGATGTCTTCAGCAATACCTCTAGGATATGTAACTGACATGTCAGCTAGCTGAAGAGAGATGTTGGTCAATTTTGGTGCAGGTAAACCCAGCTGAACATATATCGATAACGGCATAAGGTTGATGCTCGCACCTAAATCACACAAACATCTGCTGATTGATAAGCTGCTAATAGTGCAAGGAATAGTGAAACTACCCGGATCCTTCAACTTCGGTGGCAACTTCTTCTGCAATATCGCACTACACTCTTCAGTCAATGCTACTGTTTCATAGTCCTCCAGCTTTTCTTTCTTGACAAAATTCCTTTCATAAACTTGGTGTAGCTTAGCATCTGCTCTAAAGCCTCGGCAAACGGTATATTGATTTGCAGCTTCTTAAAGACTTCAAGGAATTTGGAGAATTGTTTATCTAATTTCTGCTTGTGAAATCTCTGAGGATATGGCATAGGAGGGTATACTTCTGCTTGCCTTGCTTTCTCCTTGTCTTTCTCCTCATTCTCTGTTTCCTTGTCTTTTCCTACCAATTTCTCTGTAGGATCTGGGACTGGGGATGGGCGCGGCCGCGCTGCCTCCCCTTGTATTTCAGGCGCGGCCGCGCTGCTCTGCTGGAGTTGCTTCCCACTTCGAAGTGTTACAGCTTGACATTGTTCCTTACCATCTCTCTTGGGGTTAACCTCTATATCACTTGGTAGTGTTCCTTGCGGTCGATTGTTCAAGACTTGAGCCAACTGACCGAGCTGATTTTCCAGATTCCGAATTGACACCGCTTGGCTCTTCACATTCAAGTCTACCTGATTTATCAACTTATCTTGCTCATTCATTCTTTTCTCCGATGCTGTGATAAATCTTGCCAAAAATTCTTCTAAATTGGGTTTTCTCTCTGCCTGTTGTGGAACTTGGTTCTGAAAACCCGGGGGATTCGGTGATCTTGGAGCGGGATTTTGAACTTGAGTGTTATTGCTCCATGAGAAACCCGGATGATTCTTCCACCCCGGATTATATGCATTCTGATATGGCTGTTGCGGTCGGTTGTAACTCCCCAAGTACTGTACAGATTCCGGATTAATAGCACAATAATCCGTCGGATGTGCACCTGCACATAGCTCACACACATAAGCTGCTTGCTGGACCTTCGACTCCGCCAAGGCTTCAATTTTCTTAGACATGGCTGCCATCTGAGCTGTTAGTGCAGTGACCGCATCTACTCCAAAACTCCAGCTACCTTTTGGTGATTCATCCTCGACGTCAGCCATTGATAGTTATTTGAAGCCATAGTTTCTAACAAGATGTAAGCTTCATCAAAATTCTTATCCATAAGTGCTCCCCCCGCAGCTGCATCTATAATTGTTCGAGTATTACTACTCAGCCCGTTGTAGAATGTCTGGACTTGCAGCCACTTGGGTAATGCATGATGTGGACATCTTCTCAATAACTCTTTGAACCTTTCCCAAGCCTCATACAGTGTCTCTCCATGACTTTGCTCAAAAGTGGAAATATCGTTTCTTAACTTAGCAGACTTAGCCGGCAGAAAGAATTTTGCTAGGAATTTCTGAGCCAAGTCTTCCCAAGTTGTGATGGACCCCGGTGGAAGTGAGTGCAACCAACTCTTTGCTTTATCCCTTAGTGAAAACGGAAACAGACGTAGTCTCACCGCATCATCAGTTACATTGGGATATTTGAATGTATCACAAATCTCAAGAAAGCTAACCAAGTGTTCATTAGGATCATCGTTGGCTAATCCCCCAAACTGTACCGCATTCTGAATCATCTGAATTGTACCCGACTTGATCTCAAAGGAATTAGCCGTGATGGCTGGCCTCGTGATGCTTGACCTGATTTGATCAAGCTTAGGCATGGCATATTCCCTCAATGATTTCTGTTCTTCGTTAGCCATTTTTTCTTTCTCGATGGTCTCACGGCAAAACTTTCTCAACTTGCGTAACTTGTTTTCAAGATCGTCTTCACTCTGCACAAGCTCCGGCTGCTTGGATCGGGTTTGCATAAACAAACCGAGATCACCTGAAACAGGAAGTAACAAGAAAGACAATGTTAACTAAAACTGAATTAATTAAATTAAAACTTGAAATTATAGACACAATTGTTCCCCGGCAACGGCGCCAAAAACTTGTTTGCCAAAATCTATACTAGTAAAAATACGCAAGTATACGCAGTCCACAAGTAATAAAGTGAAAGTAGAGTATCGTCCCACAGAGAAGAATTGATTCTACAATGATAAATTCCAAATTTAAATCAAATCAATTTTTAGTAAACAAATGGTTTTATATTTCTGAGGTTTTGAATTTAACTAATTAATTCTAAATTAAATTACTAACACTAGTTTGAGAATAGATTTTTAAAGACTTAAGACTACAACTTCACTTAATGCTTTATTTTACTTAACATGCTCCCCTTTGGATTATGCTAGTTATTCTAGATTGTTAACCAGGAACTCATCACTATTTATGATCATCTTTCAATGTTTCACAAACAACTTAACTTAAATCCACAATTGATAGATTCAAGTTAATCATCCTAAATAACTAACTCACTATATTTCTATGTGAATTACAAGTAAAAAGGATTTAAAGCCAAGTTCCCTATTTTGATTACATGCGGTGATAAGTATATCTCTATCCTAATCACAAATTATGAATTCCATCGACAGCAAAAGACACAATCACATGCTATTATGGTCAGTTCTACTTCTATACTTCATCTTTCAAATTCATATAGAATAACCCGGTAATTATTGGCCAGATAATTAAGTAATTCAGCACAAACCATAATAGACAATCCAAAAATAACTAATCATAATATTCAAAGAAGCATGCTATTCAAAACTACGCATTAAGATCCATTATAGCCTTAAAAGAAATTTAGTTCATAAATAAACTAGAATTCATCATCCACAAGTTTAATAACATCAAAAAGTTTAGAATAGAGAGAAAAGAGAAGAAACATTGTAAGCAATCCTTCAATCTCTGTCCTGCTCCTCCTTGCTTTCTCCTTGTTCTCAACTTGCTTCAAGTCTTCTCTAATTGCTCCAAACTAGGGTTTTCTAATCATAGATAGCTCAATTACCAACTAGAAAACACCTACTTATAATATCTGATAAAACCCCTAATTAATTACAGAGTTCCAAATCCAAGTTCAAATCAAAACCATTTAAAACATCTGAAAAGTCAACTTTGCCCTCGCTCGAACCGGCGCGGCCGCGCTTGGATTAAGCTTGCAAGGCGCGCGGCCGCGCTACTCTGGCAACAAATTTTTTTCTAACACTGGCATCACGCGCGGCCGCGCCGCTACCCAGTTCATTTTGGGCGCGGTCGCGCTGCTCTGAAATCCTGCAACATCAGCTACATCAGCAACTTCATCCACTCGAATGTCCAATTCTCGCCCAATGCAATCCCAACACGTACAACCTACAAAAACACACAAAATACATGAAAAGTAACTGAAAACCATGGAAATAAACAATAATTCACGTAAATTGGCATCCGATTCGTAGGTATAAAACCTACTCATCATACTCGCGTGATGTATATACATATTATGTATGTATGCTGTATGCATATATATATATATATATATATATATATATATATATATATATATATATATATATATATATATATATATACAGAACGGATCAAAAGCATACCCTCCTAAATGACATACCAAGCATACCCCCTTTAACGACGGACCGGGGGATGGTTTGGTTTGTCGTCATAGGTCCGGTCTGTCGCTAAAGCTTTTAGCGACGGACATATATATATATATATATATATATACACACACACACACACCACCTAGAAAAGTTTGGGAAGGTTAAAAAATGTATTCCATCCGTTGAATATTCATATATCTACAATTTTCAATTAATATACTCGTGATAGGTCTGCTAGTCATGGCTATTTTAGCAATTAAGAAAAATAATACGCTTCGTATTGATAAAATAATTCCATATGGCAAAGATAAACCCATGCTTTCCATATACAAATAAGGTATAATAGATACTCATATGCTAAATCCTAAAGTAGGATCCGAATCCTAATGTGTTGTTGAATCTTGGGTGCCACTTCAAAATATATACATAATTATTTATTATTATTATTATTATTATTATTTATATATTTTCGGTCAATAAAATTTTTTAATGCAAATATGTTAAGTTTTCACATGAATGAATTAAAAGGAATGGTATAGTATACTTCCCTTGTTATGAATAATAAAGTGTACTTCCCTCGATATGAGAAGTATGACTTATGGAGCTCATCTTGCCCACAGTTGTTTTCTACTTTGAGGAATCGAAAAGTAAAGAAAACTTCTTCATCGATTCCATGGGTGAAAAACTTGTCGGGACTTGTTTTCAATCATTGTTATTGGTGAGACCTCGTCTTTAGCCTTAGTCTTTAGCGGCATTCACCGGTGAAATCTTCATTGACTTTTTGTTGTCAGAGGCACACTTTGAATGTCTTTGGCTTGAAAAGTCGACAATTGTATCAATTATTGACGAAAGGACCTCATTTCATCTTATTGCTTCTGCATCTCAGACATCATAGACCTCATCATTCCTTGTCCTTCACGTGTATCCTTCAATGCCTTCAGCATCTTCATCTGCTGAGGTGTCTTCTATGATGGGTCTGTCTATATCCAGATTTGCACCTTGAAAAGCTTGATTTGATCGCCTCAAAGCTAGATCAGGTGATGTAATACTTGTGGCCGAAGAAGCTCTACCCGTTATTCCCATTGTTCTTCCACTTCGAGTTGTGGCCATACCCTTCACGAATTCTACACCTTCCCAGCAAAGTCGCCAAAGAAATATGGGCAAAGAAATCGTACCTTGCTAGGGTTAGGATTTCGTGTTGGCTGAGGAGGAGAGAAATCCACAAAGAGTACAATCTTGATTGATTGATTGAGGAGGGAAGAAGAACAGGTAGGCGATTACTCTAGTAAGACGTGGCAGAACGCCTAGGATCTAAGAGCCTTCTAGAGTATCCGGAATCCAAAACCTTAGTGTGTGCTTCGGGTTGAGAGAGAATCTCCAAGTCTTTAGTTTTTCCAAAAGTCCCCTCCTCAATGGATTGGAAGGAGTATTTATAGGGTTTCCTGGAAAGTGGTCACATCCCAGGCACATGCCCTCGGGGGAAATTCCAAAAATACCCTTAGTCACCAAAGTAATGCCCAGATTGCCATGTCCTTCTAGCCACCAATCCAATCCCTTAATCAATTCCTAAAATGAGTTGCTTCTATGAGCCTTCTGCCTTGGGACTTATAGAGCTCCTCTTAGGTCTCATGTTTCAAGGTTCTTAATTATTATTCAAATCCTACTTTCTTGCTCTTCTTTCTTTATCTAAACATCTCGTCGTCGAAAAACCTTGGAAGACTCAGCACGGGACGTGGGAGGTCGCGCCCTAGGGGGCTGAACCCTAGGGGGTCGAACCCTAGGTGGTCGAACCGAGGGTGGCTGAACCTTAGAGAGCCAATCCCTAGGTTTTGTCCCTTCTTCGATTCTTCTTTGTTTGCCTCATCTCTTCTTGGTCGATTTTCATCCTTTTTTTTCTGATTCTTGGTCTCGTGAGAAGCTCTTTCATGGAGGTTCTAAAGTTAACCAGTTCTTGGAGTTTCACAAGATCTTGGTTTCTTTTTGTGGTTCGGGTTCATTGTTCCATCATTGTATCGATCAAAACCTATTTGGCACGTAAATCGAGAAGACGAAGTAGAACGTGCCCTAGGGGGTGAACCCTATCGTGGCCGAACCTTAGGGTGTAAGGGGCACTTTGGATTCTTTTGTTCATCTTTTGTCCGTTTTTCTTGTTTTGTTTTGGTAATTCAAACCAAGTCCGGTCGAGGAAGAGACCGTCAATCTTTATCTTGAGGAGGGCCCACTTTGGGGTGGCCGAACCCTAAGGTGATACAAACATGAAGAAGAAATGAGTTGTTTATATGATTTGTCAAACTTTGAAATGAAGAGAACTAGGGTTGATGCTGATGGAAGTCATGTCATCTTCCTTCTAATGTCGTGCTAAAATTTCAGAGTGTTGCAAGAATATTGAATAAGAATTTATATATTGTCTATAGAGGTAGCTAGTTGTGAACCCTTAGCCCCGGAAGTAGCAATCTTGCGCTATTGAATTTGCAAAGCTCTTTCCCTCATATATTTGATAAGTAAATAAAAATATTAATGTATGTCTTTAAGTATATATTTTGTAATTATATTGATTATATAAACTATTATAAAAAAAACATTTGCCTAACTTATATTAAAAAGACTTAGAAAATTTTAGGAAAATTAGACCAAAACGGTCCTCAGGCATCAAAACGATGCAAAACCGTAAGACTAATAAGTTGTATTTTGAATCATATCAACAAGGTGACGATGCCGAGAAAGCTGGTGATGTCGAGCAGGCTGGCGATACCGATCGCGAGCGGGGGAATGATGGAGATGAATTTTAGAGATACTACAACAGCAACGTCGACCCCCGCCCGATGATTTATATTTTGTTTGTATAACATTTACTTAGATGTCTCCTCACAGCGGCGCACTGTGACATCCCCAAATCCGGGTACTCAATTCTCACAGATCTGGTGCTCACTGTCTAAAAACTTTCACATCTATCTAATCAAAAATAAAGGATAATAACATCAAACTTAATAAATCATCTTCCTATAAAGGGTTACAAACTAAACATCTTAAGCAAATCCCAGGTCATCTAACCTTTATTACATCAATGCGGAATTAAAACATAATACTAAATAAGTCTTTATTACATAAACTTTATCAGACAAATAAACAGTTCGCCAACTACTTGTGCATCTTGCCTTTGTCCTTACTAGTGGACGGCTCATCTGGCTTCTCAGTCTTAACTGCAATGTTTTATGCAAGGGTGAGCAAAACAATTGCCCACCAGAGTAACAATAACAAGAATGACATCGAAATAAGCGATAAATGGATTTAATTTGAATAACATAATCTTTAAATGAGTCAGACAACGATAAACAAGAACTGATAGCTCAATAGAAAATTCGGCCTTTAAATTAAGATTTGAAAACGAGATCAAAAGTACATCTAGGGTCACAAGACCACGAACTATGTCCTAGATTAACAAGTATCTTTACCGTAACCTTTAACAGTCTTATAGATATATGGACCATCCATCTCGTACTCTAGGGGATCAGCCCTTCGTACAATGTATTGTACATAAACATTTAAACGCTACTGCGTATTATATTCCCTTATAACATGGTTGTTCATATCAGCATTGACACTAGACTCCGCACCAAAGAAAGTTTAGTTTGGATTAGCTTCAAGAAATTTCAAGTGTTTTGAACGCTCATTAACTATGGACTAGCTGAATCAATTACGGTTCGCTAGCCACTAAAGAGTTTGATTTAACAATAAGATTGTACAATAACAACCATGTCCAAGTGTGAATAATAAAGGATTATAAACGGATATCAGTGAGTCTTGAACAAAATATAAGTAATGGACACTATTATAAACCTTTCTTGAATAATAATAATCCAAGGTTCGAAGCTTTTAGGTTTGTATAATACGCGAACATGCAATCAAATTACATAAATATAGCGGAAGTGCGATAAAATCAAATTTTAAAATTTTATACAAACCATCACCATGATCTTTCTTTATGCACAATTATTAATTTAAACGAAAGAGATGGAGAATTAGAATTATACCCTTGTAGAATTCTAGCTTTCTCAGGTACAAGTTCACCTCCAATTCCTTCGCGTCCTTCTTGAATTCCACCGATTAAATTCCTTCCTTTGATCAATGTTAGCCACCCAAGTGTTTGGCCTCTAGAGGTGATCTACCAAGGAATAATATCTATTCAAGAAGATGGGTGTTTACAAAATCCTAGTTTCTATCTCTATAGAAATTGCAAGTACTCTCCACAATTCTTATGCAAAAGTGTGTAACCCTAATCTATGATAAGACTCCTCTTATTTATAGATGTAGGAAAAATCATTCCCTAAACAATTTAGGATTAGGGTTTCTATTCTAATTAAACTCCTTTAATTAATTATACTCCTAATCCAATTAGGAATTCATGAGAGAGTACTTCTATTAATTAATTTCCAATCTATATAGGAATTAAATAATAGTAATAGTAATAATAATAAGACTCCTCTTATTAATTTATATTTAATATTTCTAAAATATTAAATAATAAATATTAAGCTATTTAATTTATTCTATCTCCATAAACTAAATTAAATACACTTAACTTATTATTACAATTATATCATTTACTTCTTAAATAAATATTTTTTTTGCGGTGTGACCCTTTTAGGTTTTTCATATTAAATCGGTTGTGAATAAATCAATTAGAACAATTCTAATCGCATTTAAAAAAAATAAATTAAATTATTTAATTCATTTAAATAAATAAAATTTATTTTACAATAAGGGTAAGCCCTCTTGGAGATCAACGACTTTCCAGATAATATAGATTTTAACATTAATCACAAAAGAACCTTTCAGTGAATAGTTAGTGTACAATTCAATCATTCTACCATACAATGTCCTAATTAAATATAAGACATGAAATTATTGTCAAGTCTTATTTTATTTAATTATATGTATTTCGATTCTCAAATGCACAACTCTAAATAATGCAAAATTAGAAACTCCTTTATAATTTCATTCTGCCTTGGCCAAGGACTACTGAGTTGTCATTTATCGAATCTCATAGGACATTCACATCTTTTACTAGACGAGGTAGATTCTTTGTTGATCATTCACCTATCTCCATGTACAACTTATTCTACCCAATCATACCCTTTGATATACCCTAAAGGTCTTAAGGGACATGTCAAAGTATACTTCATCATACACAAGATACTATGATGATCTCAAGTCTAAGGATCACTTGTACTACTAATCACTAGAGGAATTCCTATTGACAGGCAAGTAAAACCCCATTAAGTATTCCTTAGCGAGTCACGTTCAGTGAACTTATTCTCTAATAAGCACCTACATACTTGCTTTAGTGTCTCCACACAAATGATTATGAGATCAATCATCCTCTTCCTAAGAGCAAGCAACGTATGTACTAATCTATCCGGATTCACTAATCCCCTTTTAATAATTCAACGATTAGGAACAATTTTAGTTTTAAGCTTTCTAAGAATTTAGATCTCATTAGCATGATCATCATCATGATTCTAAAAGCATTGCTTAAAACTATGGGTTTATCACATATTAATATAACAACACAATATAGATAAAGTAAAATGCCTTTAATAACCGAATAAGATTACAAAGTATATGCTATATCATATCAAATATGATTGGCTTATGTGCATACTACTTTCAATCTCCCACTTGCAATAAAGCCAATCGCCATGGTATCTAATACCCTTCTTCTCTAGTGACGATCATTATGTTGTTGGACAAAGCTTCAGTAAATGGATATGCAATATTATTTTTGAGAGTCCACTATCTCTATAGTGACTTCTCCTCTTTCAATGATTTTACTAATCAAATGAAAGTGTCGCAACACATGTTTGAATCCAAGATGAGACTTAGGAACTA
The DNA here is from genome assembly GCA_034770075.1 of Aralia elata. Classification (NCBI taxonomy): domain Eukaryota; kingdom Viridiplantae; phylum Streptophyta; class Magnoliopsida; order Apiales; family Araliaceae; genus Aralia; species Aralia elata. The sequence goes on from CM068379.1 coordinate 14,154,175, forward strand.
TTCCTAGTTCTATAATGAACTTTTCATCCAAACAATCAAGTTGTAGCTTCATTTACAACTATATACTTTGTCTTTGTCACTAAACCAATAACTATTTACTGTTCGGAACTTTTTCAATTCACTGCACCACCATTCAAGGTAACGATTTACCCTAACGTGGATTTGTTATCGTCTTGGTCAGTCTGAAAAAACTTGAGTTTGTTTAACCCTCTAGTTTTAGTTCAGACCTACCATGAATCAAGATCACATCTTCAATACCGATTAAGTACTTAAAGATATTTATCACTATCTTACAGTGATCTTCTCTAGAATATGACTGATCAACATTAGGCCTTGTATATTCATTGCATACATAATAGTAACTCATGCGATCTCTCTTTCAATTGGAGACAATTTAAAGAGACACACTTCATGGCTCATCATCATGAGACCTCTCTTGAGTTTGCCATGCTAAACGCCTTTAGCATCGAATGAATATACGTTCCTTGGGTCAAGCCGAACATCCTTTTAAATCTATCTTTATAGATTTATATCCCCAATTTATAGGATGCTCCTCCCAAATTATTTATGGAGGAATGTTTAGATAATTTTATCTTTACTGATTATAGCATTGGTGTGTCATTCCTTATCAGTAGTATATCAATATATAATACTAGGAATGTCACAGTGCTCTCACTGACCCTACACACTAGGTTCATTCTCGTTTTTGATAAAATCAAACTCTTTTAATTGTCTCATCAAAATGAATGTTCCACCTTTGAGAAGCTTGATTCAATCCATAAATGGATCATTGTAGCTTACAAACATGATTTGCTTCAACCTTTGAAACAAATTCCTCTGGCTGTATCATACATACATTCTCCTCAAGTCTTCATTAAGGAAGGACGTCTATACATCCATGTCGACGCCGGGTTTTTCGCCTCGTGGGTCCTTTTAGTCTTTTCCAATTTTAGCCTTCTTGATTAAATGATTTTTGGAAAAGGTCGGCATTAATGTCGACGGGGTTTTGAAAGATCGCCTTTTATGATGAGCCAATTAATCAGAGTCGCCAGTTGGTATATTTGAAATGGATGTACCAACTCATCCGCATTTTCGTTTTTTATAAATCGCTGGCTCATATGTGACTCCGAATTAATTGGTCCGCGAATCGAGATTCATGGAGTTCGGGGGCTTGCTTAAGTGAGGGGAAGGTGTTAGGCACCCCTCGACTTCCGTAAAACACGGTTACCGCAATCTTGATGCTGTCCTATCTTTTAATTCATGAAATGTGTATATGTGCAGGTGTGTGTGCGTGTGTGTGCTTATGTGAATGTTGTGGTGAGTTTGTATGAAAGAATCATTTGGATTTTTGGGAAAGTCGTGCTTTAATTTGGGAACGCTTCGGAATGTCTTTTCGGCATACACGAGAAAGCTTTATGAAAGAGGTTTGATTTAAATTGTCAAAATTAGGAGATTTCCATTAGGTGACGTTTTGGCAAAAGAGGATTTTATTAAGCCTTAGCAAAAATAGGAATCGAGATTTATACGTTGCTTTCACAAATGATGGGCAATTTTTAGGATCTCTTTCGCCCTATTCATCAAGGTTTAATAAAAAATTACTCATTTCTAAAATCAAATTTTGTGATGTTTGAAAACGATTTCCTTTAGCTTTCTCGTTAAATAGGAGTCGACATTCGTTAGCATTCCCAATTTATTATCCTCGTGATGCTAATAACTTATTTTGATCGATTTTAGAAAAATCTTTATTGTTTTGGTTTTGAAATCCTTTGTTTGATGTTACAAATCAAATTAAACATCAAAACGCGTAGGGGGTTATTCACGGGCATGTAAGCCATCAAAATACCCCCGAACGCCAACAATCACATATTTTCACTATGACGGGGCCTTAAACACGATTCTTGCCTTAGCGTCATTTTAAGGCCCGACGATTACATATTTACAATGAAAACTGCATCATTCCTACTTCTTACATCAAGATATGTCCATCATCAGATTTGGACCACGGGGTCGCTTTCCTAGGCTCACAACCAAATTTCCACACACCCACAATCGGATGTTACAAGAAATAACCAACACGGATAATCTAACAATACCAAGACATCCTAAAATATCGATCTAAAAGAAACTATGCCAAATATAACATCGTAAAACAAACAAAAAAAAGATCAACGAATAAATATCATTGGGCTATTAGGAAGAATTTTGTTCCGATGGAACCCTCACTAATAATCCCTAATTCATTGTTCCATCATAAATTACATGAAAACTACATTTAATTTGACCAAATGATGTGATAGAAATTGCAAAAATAAGGAGATTTTTACCTTGCAATGAAATCCAAATGGATGTAAATTTGTCTATTCGGATAGAAGAAAAGATATATGTGATACAATTAATTCACAAGAATATTATTCCTCTCTTTTTTCCTCTCTTTCACTCCTATTTTTGTTGCAAATCTATGCTATTTCTTCCTCAATTTTCGAACTTCTTGCTGCTGTATTTTTCTTCTTCTCGGATCTGCTGAATTCCTCCTCTCTCCTCTCCCTGTATGCTGAAATGAGTTGTTATAGGCTGGCTGGCCGCCTGCCTTCCACCCAGCACGCCAGCCACTTTGATTATTTAATTCTTCTCGGTTCCCGCACCGCACCTCGATTCTTGCATCGCGCTGTCAGTTTTATCCGAAATGCCTGTATTTTGCAGTCCGATAATTATTGCGGGACGTGACACATTATTCGGAAATGCTCATTTCAGATGGCTTTATCGTCACGTTGATTTTGACTGCAACTTGTCGCGGCGGCGTCCAGTCTTCGCACTTATGCCGATTCTTTTCCTCCTGCAGGCGGGTTCAATTGACGATTTTGCCCTCCTGTCAAGGTTAGCATACGAAGTGCAAAATTTGGGTGTCTACAGCTGCCCCTCTTTATCATGTTTATGAAATGTTAAATGAAATGAACAGGATAAAGAAACAGACACCCGATGCATGAATGGCAGTGCATAAAAATTGACAATACATACATGATGCAACACATATAATTTATGATGCAATACAAGATGTAACGCATGCAAAACACTCGAAGGAGTGTCAATGCATCAACCATCCGACCGTATTTGTTAATCGTTGGGTTCACTCTTTCAATCTTATCATCTCGCTCGGGGCCGGGTTTTCGTCGCCGGTCACCCATCTCATAATCGCCAGTTATCGTTGCCGTCGATTGTCTCGTCGGGGCCGGGTATCGTCGCCGGTCACCTATCGCGTAACCCCCGATTATCGTCGCCGGTTGGTCATCTTGTCGGAGCCGGTTTTCGTCGCCGGACATCCATCTCGTGATCGCCGGTTATCGTCGCCGGTCGATCGTCATGTCGGGGCCGGGTATCATCGCCGGTCACCCATCACGTAACCCCCGGTTATCGTCGCCGGTTGGTTATCTTGTCGGAGCCGGTTTTCGTCGCCGGACATCCATCTCGTGATCGCCGGTTATCGTCGCCGGTCGATCGTCTTGTCGGGGCCAGGTATCGTCGCCGGTCACCCATCGCGTAACCCCCGGTTATCGTCGCTGGTTGGTTGTCCGGTCGGAGCCGGTTTTCGTCGCCGGACATCCTTCTCGTGATCGCCGGTTATCGTCGCCGGTCGATCGTCTTGTCGGGGCCGGGTATCGTCGCCGGTCACCCATCGCGTAACCCCCGGTTATCGTCGCCGGTTGGTCATCTTGTCGGAGCCGATTTTCGTCGCCGGACATCCTTCTCGTGATCGCCGGTTATCGTCGCCGGTCGATCGTCTTGTCGGGGCCGGGTATCGTCGCCGGTCACCCATCGCGTAACCCCCGGTTATCGTCGCCGGTTGGTTATCCTGTCGGAGCTGGTTTTCATCGCCGGACATCCTTCTCGTGATCGCCGGTTATCGTCGCCGGTCGATCGTCTTGTCGGGGCCGGGTATCGTCGCCGGTCACCCATCTCGTGATCTTTCCACTCAATACGTCAAATGGCTTCAAGGGAGCAAGGTGGGACCCACCAGGGCCAGCCGCAGATGGATCTGTGGCCAGCCGCAGATTGATCTGCGGCCAGCCGCAGATTGATCTGCGGCCAGCCGCAGATACATCTGCGGCCATGATCGGGTTTTATAACCTGCGCGCCTCCTTCAGATCTGTCACTTTCAACTTCCAACTCACATAGATTCTCTCGATTTTTGGTTGTTCGCAAGGGCCTTTTGTCAATTTTTTTCAACTTTCCTGCAAAAACTGCTCCGGTAGGATCGATCTACGCGCTTCCTTTTCGCCTGTTCTATCCCAGCTATGGATTCTGATGCACCCACTAGCTCTTCTGCCTCTCGGACTTCGGGTGTTTGCCGTCGTAGGGCTGCACCTGCCCCTGTTCCTCCTCGGACCCGTCAGGCTCGTCGCTTGACGGAGGCTGTCATCCGTCCTGATCATCCGGATGTTGAGGAGGTTGTTCCTCCGGAGGTTGCGGTGGAGGAGCCGTCTTCCAGCACACCGGCTCCCCCTCCTCATCGCGCTTTATCTGGCGCTTCTGTCCAGATACCCGACCTATTGGGTCGGGATCTCAGCCGTCATCCCTCGGCATCCCTTGTTGCTAATGAGGTATATTCAATTCTGCTCTGAATTTGCTCTCAATTCCTCAATTTCTGTTCTATCTGGACTGACCCATTGGTGATTTTCACAGGTGCCTGAGTTTACCCAGCCGAGGGGTAACTGGTTCAACATTTACTCCCTTTACGCGGCCTTGCACAATGATTACCGCGCGGTGGTGGACTCCTGGGGCTTTCGCCACTTCTTCACCATCATTCCCCGCCAGTGCCCCTGGGGTTATATGCGGGCTTTGTCCAAGAGGTGGTTTCATCAGACCCAGTCCCTTCATCTTCTGGACTGTGAGGTCGTGCTGACCCCTTGGGATTGGCGGTATATCACGGGGATCGAGTTCACCGGGTCCCGTGTCCCTCTGGACCTCGATATTACTCCAGCAGAGGTCCGCGCTCTTTTGGGCTTTGCTGCCGATGACCGGGTCTTCAAGGCCCGCAGTATCCGGTCCAGAGCATTAGCTGTCGATGCTGTCGGAGGTCTATACGCACAGCCTATCCCAGCGGATCAGGGCACTCATGACATCCTGCTACGGCGCTTGTTCCTGACTATCATGAGGGGTTGTTTCCTAGGGAACAACTCATCTACCATCCACTTCAGCGTCGTAGGGGCTGTTCGAGATGTAGACCGGATTGGTGACTACGACTGGGGGTCATTCACCTTCGCTTATTTCATCCACGGTCTGCGTCTACGCTCAGAGGGACAGACCGATGCCTGGCTCGGTTTCTACCACTTTCTGTTGGTGAGTCTTCTCCTCCTTTTGATTTATTGCACTTATCTTTATTTCATTTCTCTTTTTTGCATTTTAATAGTTACTCACGCCCTGCCTTGTTTCCGTTCACAGTTCTGGGCTTACGAGCGTTTTCCATGCTTGAGGCTTGTCACCACCCTTGGCCCGGACACTTATCCCCGGGGTCGGCGATGGCATCACAGCACTTTAGAGGAGGTCCCAGTGTCGGGCAGCTTTGCCCATTGCCGCATTCAGCTGGAGCTAATCACTGCTGCGGAGGTCGTCTGGACTCCCTATCTTTCGGAGCATCTGGCTGTGGGGTTCACCGATGGACATCCTTCCGGCCCGGAGTTTGCACTTTCCACCTGTCGTCTCACCCTGCAGAGTGTTGGAGGCTGGGTGATGTACCTAGGGGAGCGCGCCTTCAGATGTGTGACCGGAGAGATTCGCATCCCGCATTCCCTTCCTTTCACTACTTCCTGGCCGCTGGATTCTCAGCCCTCGGAGATCATGCTCGCCGGGGAGGACGGTCGGATGCTTTCTACGGGTCCCAGTACGAGTGATGCATTCCGTACCTGGTGGGTGCCCCGTACCATCGGTCCTCAGACTCGGGCCACTTTCTTTCTTGGAGACATGGTTCCAGGCTCGGTGACGATGACTGATTGGGCTGCCTGTGTTCGGACCCCCACCCACGCTGAGCAGATCGCCACATTGACCCGTCAGGTAGATCAGTTGTCGCTGTTTCTTCGGGTGTTGGGCCGGACCCCGGAGGAGGCTTACGCCTACGATCCAGACGGTGCGGGTTATAATGCAGGCCTGAGTTCATCTGATGCCACAGCGCATCCATACATTCCTGATATGAACTTTGGTCCTCCGAGCTCGACGACCCCAGGGGATCAGTTCGAGGATCCTGCTTTCATAGATGATACTGATTTTATTTAGATCAGGATAGGATATGGCTTTTTGTACCTGCATCTGTTTAGATTTCTTTTTCATTTATGCACTATGTACTGAACTCATTTATCTATTATGCACAGTTCCCTTTTTATCTTTATGGAGTTCACTTGTTTTATTTTTTTAACTGTATGATGCACGCTTTTTTATTCATGGATAGAGAATGACCCCTGTACAGTCTTTTTGATACTATTTTTTCACAGATGTCGTCCTCAGATGCCGTGGTACGTTTGGATTCCATTCCTCCCACGGGGTTGGTTGGCAGTCTCCTCCGCTGGTTTGACAGTTTATTGCCGGCAGACAGGGTTATCGCAGATGGTCTTTTGGGCCATTCTTTATCCTTATTGACCTTTCAGGTGCCAGCGGGCTTTGTGGATGGTATTCTGAGCTATTGGGCCCCTGCCCGTCAGGTGTTTAGGCTAGGGACAGTAGAGCTGACCCCCACCCTGGAGGAGTATGCTCGCTTCACCGGCTTGCCTTTGGATAGACCTTGTGCCCGGGTCACGGCTGGTTCCATGCGCCGTCAGTTCTTGACCTTTACCGGCTTGCGGAGGGCTGTCTTGTTACCGGTGATCACATCAGACCATATGGTTCCTTTTCAGTTCTTGATTGACCGATTTGGCTCACCTGACAGTTTTCGTTTCTTCCTCGGTGATTTTTCCGTGCCCGAGGAGCGCTGGAATGCCTTGAGAGTGGATGTTCTGATGGCCTGTGTCGTCTCAGTTTTGTACTTGCCCGCAGGACCTGACCAGTTGGACATGCGGGTTGTAGCGGCCGTTCGAGCTCTTCAGGAGGATTACACCATCCTTCCCATGATATTGGCGGATACCTATATGTCAGCTTCATACTGTCAATCCTTCCGAGGCAGGGCATTCAGAGGGAGTTCGACCTTATTGTATATGTGGTTCATGAGTCATCTTAGTCCCATCGGCCATTTCCGTCGCCAAGGGTTTTGCTTCAGCCATGACATAACCACGCAATTTTCGTTTCGTCCCGTGAGCTGTACTGATGTGGCCTCCTGGACATCATTTTTGTCTGTCATTGAGGATCCCTTTCATCTATTGGTCTACTCGGGCTATTGCTCCTTCATGAGCTTCTTGACTCATGTGTCTGACCTGGATTTCATCCCCATTGCTGGTTTGAGGGGCGTGACGACCTATCATCCCCTGGCGGTTATGGGGCAGTTTGATCAGACACAGGATTTACACCCCTTCGCGGGTGCAGCCGCATACCGATTCCTTATATCATCTTGTACAGAGAGGGATCTATTGCAGGTATACGAGCTTTGGGATTGCAGGACCCTTGCCGAATATAGTGAGAGCTGTCAAATCCAGACATTTGCTTACGTACAGTGGTTGCGCGGAGACTTGGATTCGGCTAGTTTGAGTCGGACTGGGGCCTTTGATGACTCTGGAGTGATTTCCCCAAAGGATACCACAGACCACCCCGTCTCAGCCGATTCTGCCCCGAGTCGGGTTACTGAGGATTCCCGACTCCGCCTGGCCCTGATTACTACTGAAGCCGAGAGGGATGCCGCCCTTGTCGAGAGAGATGATGCCATTCGGGCTAGAGATGCTGCCATTGCTGACAGAGAGGCCATTGTATTTCAGACCAGGGCAGTGGTAGATGCTCATTTTGGGACTGTCAGCCGAGCTGTTGCTTTACTAGATCGTATTGATATGATGGGGCAGCAGATTGCAGGAGATGCTGACGCTTTAGATCTATCCACCACCTTGTCCATCCTGCTTCAGCTAGTTTCAGATTTGTAGATTATTTTATTTCCTGCATAGACTATGTTAGTTTCATCAGTTATTGAAAGAGAAATCTTGTAATAAAATGACTCATATATATAGACATGCATTTAAATTTAGTCATTTTCCCTTTTGCCGTATCATTGCCTTTCATTAGATCCTCATTTTATCCAGTTGACCACGATTTTGACATTTCGCCTTCTTTCTCCTCTCAAGTCTTGATGGAGATTTGACAGATATTGCCGCACGCCTTTTGATTTCATCGGATTGAATCTCAGATTTTGGGTAACTGTTCGGAAAGGTTTTGTAGGAAGGTTTTATCTGGCTATCGAAAATTGGATTTGGTTAGGGAAAGGATTATTTTTTAAGGGATCGGACCGCGCCATGATGGCTGCCTACGTACCCCCCACAAGTTGGGAGATCAGGTCCTACGTAGTTCGCTCTCAAAGGAAAAAGGAACTGATGATTCAAGCATAGAACCGCTTCACCGAGTCGGAATTGAGGGGTTGTGGAAATACCTCACCATCCATTTCTTGCAATATGAGGGCTCCTCCGGATAGCACTTTCTTAATCACAAATGGCCCTTCCCAGTTTGGGGCGAACTTCCCCTTGGCTTCGTCTTGACAAGGCATGACTCTTTTCAACACCAAATCATTTTCTTTGAACTTCCGAGGTCTTATCCTTTTGCCATATGATCGAAAGATCCTTTGTTGATATAACTGACCGTGCCAGACAGCAGCCACCCTCCTTTCATCAATTAGGGCCAATTGGTCGTATCGACTTTGCATCCAATCCTCCTCGCCTATCTGAGCGTCGATCACTATTCTGAGGGACGCCATCTCAACCTCAACTGGTAGAACAGCCTCCATTCCATACACCAAAGCGTAAGGGGTTGCCCCTGTAGAAGTACGCGTTGATGTTCGGTATGCCAGCAGGGTGAGGGGTAACAGATCCGGCCATCCCCGATGATTAGCAGACATTTTTGCCATGATCTTCTTGATGTTCTTATTTGCAGCCTCCACTGCCCCATTCATCTTAGGACGGTAAATGACGGAATTGAGGTGCTTGATCTTGAACTGGTCACACAGTTCCTTCATGAGGGCGTTGTTTAAATTCTTGGCATTGTCGGAGACCACAACCTCAGGTTGCCCATATCGGCAAATGACATTATTCCTGATGAAGTTGATGATGACCTCCTGAGTTACTTTGGGGAAAGAAGCTGCCTCTACCCACTTGGTGAAGTAATCGATCATGACGAAAATGAATCGGTGCCCGTTGCTCGCTTTGGGCTCTATTGGTCCGATTACATCCATTCCCCACATTGAAAATGGCCACGGGGAGGTCATACAGTGCAGTTCATTGGGAGGTGTATGGATCACATTACCGTGCGCCTGGTATTGATAACACCGTTTGACATGATCATCGCAATCGGCTTTCAGCGTTAACCAATAATGCCCTGTCCTCAAGATCTTTTTGGCCAACATCGGTCCACTCATGTGTGGCCCACACACCCCGCCATGGATTTCATTCATAATCCTTTGGGATTGCGTTTCATCTACGCATTGCAACAGTCCCAACCCGGCATCCCTTTTGTAAAGTGAATCCCCACTCAGGTAAAACTTCATCGCCATCTTTTGAATTCTCATCCTCTCAGTCCGATTTGCCTGGTCGGGAATGGACCTATCTCTCAGATATTCCCTTATGTCGTGATACCAAGGCTGCCTCGTCAACACCACCTCGTTTGATAACACTGCCACATGTTCCTCATATGCGGGGCATTCTGTACGGTGATCTCAATCTGTGGACTGTCCCTACTCTTGATCACGTGGATTAAGGAGGCCAGAGTCGCCAATGCATCGGCAAAGTCATTTCGTCCCCGAGGAATATGGCGGAAGGCGATATCCTCGAACTCTTGCATCAGTTGGGTGACACAACGATGGTATGGAAGTAACCGAAGCTCCTTAGTGTTGTATATCCCGATTGCCTGTCTGATTACCAATTCTGAATCCCCGAACACCGCTAGTCTCTTCACTCCCATGTCACGGGCCAAGCGGAGTCCCAAGATACACCCCTCGTATTCAGCGGTGTTGTTCGAATTGCTGAAACGAAGTTTAGTGGCCACGGGGTATTGTTCTCCGGTGATAGAGACTAGGACCGCTCCGGCTCCTGCCCCCTCGGCATTAATGGCACCATCAAAATACAGCTTCCAGAATTGTCCCTCGTCATCACATTTTTCGTGCGATACCCAAAATATATCCTCGCCCGAAAGAGGAGTTTCTAACGGCTCCATCCCTCCTGACGGGGTTTCTGCCAACTGATCTGCAATTCCCTGCCCTTTCATGGCCTTCTGGGTCACGTACACCATGTCAAACTGTTGTAAGATTAACTGCCATCTTGATAATCGACAATTCAGCACGGGCCTTTCTAAAATATATTTCAGGGGGTCCATTCTTGATATCAAGTACGTTGTATGCCCATGGAGGTAGTGCTGTAATCTCCCTGCAGCCCAGGCCAGAGCACAACAGGTCTTCTCGATGGGAGTGTAATTCTGCTCACATTGGCTAAATCTTTTGCTGAGGTAATAGATGGCCTGCTCTTTACCCGCCTCGTTCTTTTGTCCCAGCATACATCCCATCGCGATGGCGTTGACGGATATATACATAAACAAAGGGATCCCATCCTTCGGGGGTACCAGCACTGGTGCCTCCGTCAGTTGTTTCTTAATGATCTGAAAAGCCCTCTGACATTGCTCATTCCATTCTTGGGAAGCACCCTTTCTTAACAATTTGAAAATCGGCTCACATGTAGTCGTCAAGTGGGATATAAAACGGTTGATAAAGTTTATCCTCCCGAGGAATCCTCTTATCTCCTTTTCTGTGTGAGGTGCCGGCATATCCACAATGGCCTTAATCTTTGCTCGGTCCAACTCAATGCCCCGATCACTCACCAGGAATCCCAAGAGCTTACCCGACTGCACTCCGAATGCACACTTGGCTGGATTGAGTTTCAAATTATACTTTCTGAGCCGATCGAATAGCTTTTTGAGATGGGTTATATGATCGGATTCTACCTTCGATTTCACAATAATGTCATCCACGTAGACTTCTATCTCCTGGTGCATCATATCGTGGAACAAGGCCATCATGGCTCTCTGATAAGTAGCCCCCGCGTTTGTGAGGCCAAAAGCCAATCGCCTATAGCAGAAAGTGCCCCAAGGGGTGATGAATGCGGTCTTTTCTCGATCTTCTTCTGCCACCATTATCTGATGATATCCCGCGAAGCAATCCACAAAAGAGTACATTTCGTACTGGGCTGTGTTATCTACCAGGATGTGTATGAAAGGCACCGGGAAGTTATCCTTGAGACTGGCCTTGTTTAGATCTCTGTAGTCTACACATACCCTTACTTTTCCTCCAGGCTTAGCCACTGGGACTACATTGGATAGTCATTCCGGGTAAGTGGACACCGTAATGATTCCCGCCCTGAACTACTTGATGATCTCTTCCTTTACTTTTAGGCTCCACTCCGGTTTTAACTTTCTTAATTTTTGTCTGACAGGCCGGAAACCCTCCTTGATGGGTAATCGGTGTACCGCAATGTCGGTGGACAATCCGATCATATCCTCATGAGACCAGGCAAAGACATCCTCATATTGTTTTAGCAACTCAGTCACTTCGGCTTTTTGGCTGGGGGTCAGGTCTGTCCCTATCTTGAGTTCTTTTGGCTTGTCAGGGGTTCCAATATCAATGGTGACGGTTTGGTCCAAGTTGGGTTTGGTTTATCCTCGACCCATCCTTTGATCTCGTCAGGCGCATCGTCGTAATTTGTCTCGTCTTGTTCAATGCCCATTAAATCGAAATCCAGCTCAATGTCAAAATCATAATCATCATTCAAATTTGAAAGACCATTTGTTAGGCAAGGATTACTCAAATTGGTACACCTGACATGAAACAAAATACTTGTCATATATAAATCATTTTTCACGACGATCGCATTTTCAAAATAACACGAAGAAACGACATAATTATGCAGAAATAAAACAACAACAAAAATAAAACTTCTTCATTCCCCCATCCTCTGGGGTCCACCACCCTGACGTCGGGTTTTACCCTTTTTCGGATATTACTGGTTTCATGGTCCAGTTGTCGACAGTCAGGTCAGATGAAATGCGCTGGATGAAAGGGGGCTTTACATCGGACACTTCCCCGATAATTACGGCTACGTCGCCTGAGTCCTCCCTCTTATTCTCTTCAGGAATGATCAGCCCTGCCCAATCGATGACAGGCACAACTTGTTGGGCTTCGGGTGGTGCGATAATATTCGTCCCCTCCCCACTGCTTGTTGATTGTTTGGGGATGTAGCATTTGGTTTCAAACTCCTTTGCGACCTCCTGCAGGAAACTTTCCCTCCGGGCCGATTCATTACGTGCGGGGGTTAACTCTTCATTCCCTGCCCCAATCACAGGCTCGCTGATCCCCTGCTCATTGTCGACTTTGGTCACTGGACTGCCAGCTAGTCGAATCGGAGCCGCCCCCCGACAGTGTCTCCGTGCTGCGTCCTCATGGTATCCCAGCCCTGCTTTGCCTATCTGCCGTGGTAGGTGAATGGGCTCGGTGATTCCCTGACTGCTCCTTCCTAACCCCTGCCCAGGCTGGAAGTTCATTTTTATCATTTCCTTTGCCACAAAGGTAAGTTCGGGAGAGACCCTAGGTTTCCAGTTGGAGCTCCCAGGCATTTATAGTGGGGAGTGCTAATCTCCAGTGCTTGAAAGCTGGCAGGTGCTGCCGACTCATCCACATTGATCACTGGCAGGTCACTCCTAGGAGGAGAAGGGTCATCACATTCGGCCGAGATTGTTACCAGATTCCCATCGATGATTAGCTTGATTTGTTGGTGGAGCGTGGAGGGAACTGCCCCGGCCATGTGTATCCATGGCCTCCCTAACAACAGGTTGTAGCTGGCCGCGATGTCAAGAACTTGGAAAGAGATGTCAAAAGTACAGGGCCCTATCTCCACCGACAATTCTATTTCTCCAATGGTATCCCTCCGGGATCCGTCAAAAGCCCGGACCACCACATGACTGGCCCGTAGGTGCTTGGAACTGATGTTCATTTTCTTTAGCGTACTGAGAGGACATATATTCAATGCCGATCCCCCATCGATCAGCACCCCATTCATGACATATCCTGAGGAGATTACCGCAATGTGTAGCGGTTTTCGGTGCCCCCTTCCCTCCTTGGGAATGTCCTCATCCGTAAAGGATATTGCATCACTTTCCAATAGGTGGCCCACCAGCTGGCCGAAACCCTCTTCACTAATTTCTTTGGGCACGTATGCCTCCTCCAGAACCTTCGTCAGGGTTTTGCAATGCTCACTGGATGACAACACCAAGTCCATGACTGATGTTAGGTTTGACTCCTCATTTAAAATCTGGATCCCTCTTGTTTCTGGGTGATCCATCCGTTTCAAAAATTCTATGGCCCTTTCCTCGGAAACCTCTTCATTTTTTCTCTTTTGGCTCTCAAGGACTCGCCCGGGAAGATATAAGGGGTTCCCCTTTGTTGTCACGGAAGCACAACTGGCCGCTTCCTCTGGTATTCCTCCATAATTCCAGGGTACAGTCTTTAGACTACTGATAGGGAGTTGCGGCCTTGCCGCAAGGATGATGGGCCTCGGAGCCGTCAACTTGACAGGTCCCTCTGTGCTATTCGTACCTATCCCTATCAACCTGATGGGCGTTACCCTTGCACTCTCATGATCATGTATCACGTTGATCATTTCCTCAATTTTCTGCACATAGTTCAACCTTGGCGGCCCCTCAGCTTCACTTGTCTCCGTCGCATTGACTCCCCTTCCATCATGTCTTGGCAGGGGATTTGCCTTAACATTCGGGGAGTCTGGTTGTTCCACCACAATTTCCCCATTGTCGATCATGTTCTGAATTATATGTTTCAATGTCCAACAATCTTGTGTATCATGACCCGGGGAACCCGAGTGGTAGGCGCACCGTTTGCTTGGGTCAAATCTCCTTCCCTTCGGGTCACTTGGGGGAGCCAAATTGATTATCTTCTTTTGGGCCATCAATACCGCCAAAATCCGCTCGAGAGGCTCCCCGAGTGGGGTGAATACTCGATTTTGCGAGACCTCAAATCTCCTTCTGCCCTCTGATCCGCGAAGTTAGGCTGTCGGGATGGCCCCACCCTTTGCACCTGTACCGGGAGATGGCTTTCTGTTTTTCTGGATGACCCCTGTAGGATGAGGGATACATCCTCCTCCTTCTTCTTTTGGACCCTCCGGGAAGTGCTGCCATAGTTTCCATTCTGTATTTGCTCGGCAGCCGTTTCTAAAGCAGTAAAATCCCGGATTTTACCCGATTTCAACCCCATATCTACCATCTCTCCATGTTTAATCATTTCAGCGAAGGGTCTTCCAATCCCCGAGATGACTCGTTCATAATACGGTGCCTCTTGAATGTCTACAAAAGTCATCACCATCTCTGACTCGGTCATCGGGGGGTTCACCTGTGCGGCCATGCCCCTCCATCGTTGCGCATATTCCTTGAAGGATTCCCTAGGTTGTTTCTTAACCTTTGTCATTTGATACCTGTCAGGGGTCATCTGGGCCTGAAAGCTGTATTGGGTTAAGAATGTATGGGCCAATTCCTCCCAGTTGTGGATTCGGGCGTTGTCAAGGTGGGCATACCAAATTCTTGCCTCACCCGTTAAGCTTTTCTGGAACAGCTGCATTCTTAACCCCTCGTCCTCGGCATAAGACCCGAGTTCTCCAATGTATATTTTCAAGTGTGTGTAGGGGTCCCCCTTTCCATTGTATTTTTCAAACTCTGGGATTTTGAATTTCTCCGGGTATCTGGCTCCGGGGAAGACACATAAATCTGAATAGTTAACCCTGCCGAGGGACCCTATGCCCTTCATAGATTGGATGGTTTCCTCCATTTGTCTCATTTTCTTTCGCAAGTCATCTGTATCTCCCTCTTCCGGGATAGTAATCACTGTTTTATTTGGTACGGGAATGGCCTTTGGGACGACTGGCTCGCCCTTAGGTGGATCCTCCTTAGGTAGTTCCTGCCTGGGTATCAACTGCTCTCTTAGCATTATGGCCATTTCTAACATCTGCTTCTTAAAGTCATCAAATTCCTCCCTATATATGGCACCGGAATTGGTAGATGGAATATCAGCCATTTCAGATATGGGGTTTTGGGCCCTTTTAGACTGCGAACGGGTTTGAGGAGCAATCCTACAGAAACCAAAGTTCGAAGTTTAGTCTTGGGGAGTAAAAAAAATGTGGATGCATGCTGAAGCTGTAATTTTTTGTGTCTTTGGGGTTTTTTTAATCTTTCCCTGCAAAACAGAAATTTAGTAGTCCTCTAATGCAATGATAAATGCTAAACATGGCTTTATTAAGCTCCCCAGCTGTTCTCTGCAAAACATAGAGGTTAGTAATTTCTCTCGGCAAAAGGGAAGGCGAATATGAATAATATCATGACATTTATGCGTGCAATGTAAAAAGGCATGAAGAGACTTTTCCTGCGTAGGGTTAATCTGAGGTTGACCTATCCTAGGGTTGCTCTCACGGGCTTTTCGGCATGAAGGTCCCCAAATCTTCGCAATCTACTCGTCTGAGCCCTTTCGATTGGAGCGGATTTGGGTGGTGCGTTTCCTGAGCCATCTCCGGGGAGCAGCCCCTTCGAGTCCAGTAATAAGCAACCGACAGGTTCGCCTCAGGAGGAGGTACTCTCTCAACATACATTCACATTCATCGTCCTCACCGCATGCAACTGATTACTTGAAAGTAAAGCAATTCCATTCAATCATTCATTTATTGGACAGAACACACATTCACACAACAAAACGTTCAAAAGATCACAATATCGCACACACACACATATTCATGAATTTTAAAGGATAAGAAAGCATCAAGATTTGAAAGTGGCTTAAGCCCTCTATTTATCCCCAGCAGAGTCGCCAGCTGTCGACGCCGGGTTTTTCGCCTCGTGGGTCCTTTTAGTCTTTTCCAATTTTAGCCTTCTTGATTAAATGATTTTTGGAAAAGGTCGGCATTAATGTCGACGGGGTTTTGAAAGATCGCCTTTTATGATGAGCCAATTAATCAGAGTCGCCAGTTGGTATATTTGAAATGGATGTACCAACTCATCCGCGTTTTCGTTTTTTATAAATCGCTGGCTCATATGTGACTCCGAATTAATTGGTCCGCGAATCGAGATTCATGGAGTTCGGGGGCTTGCTTAAGTGAGGGGAAGGTGTTAGGCACCCCTCGACTTCCGTGAAACACGGTTACCGCAATCTTGATGCTGTCCTATCTTTTAATTCATGAAATGTGTATATGTGCAGGTGTGTGTGCGTGTGTGTGCTTATGTGAATGTTGTGGTGAGTTTGTATGAAAGAATCATTTGGATTTTTGGGAAAGTTGTGCTTTAATTTGGGAACGCTTCGGAATGTCTTTTCGGCATACACGAGAAAGCTTTATGAAAGAGGTTTGATTTAAATTGTCAAAATTAGGAGATTTCCATTAGGTGACGTTTTGGCAAAAGAGGATTTTATTAAGCCTTAGCAAAAATAGGAATCGAGATTTATACGTTGCTTTCACAAATGATGGGCAATTTCTAGGATCTCTTTCGCCCTATTCATCAAGGTTTAATAAAAAATTACTCACTTCTAAAATCAAATTTTGTGATGTTTGAAAACGATTTCCTTTAGCTTTCTCGTTAAATAGGAGTCGACATTCGTTAGCATTCCCAATTTATTATCCTCGTGATGCTAATAACCTATTTTGATCGATTTTAGAAAAATCTTTATTGTTTTGGTTTTGAAATCCTTTGTTTGATGTTACAAATCAAATTAAACATCAAAACGCGTAGGGGGTTATTCACGGGCATGTAAGCCATCAAAATACCCCCGAACGCCAACAATCACATATTTTCACTATGACGGGGCCTTAAACACGATTCTTGCCTTAGCGTCGTTTTAAGGCCCGACGATTACATATTTACAATGAAAACTGCATCATTCCTACTTCTTACATCAAGATATGTCCATCATCAGATTTGGACCACGGGGTCGCTTTCCTAGGCTCACAACCAAATTTTCACACACCCACAATCGGATGTTACAAGAAATAACCAACACGGATAATCTAACAATACCAAGACATCCTAAAATATCGATCTAAAAGAAACTATGCCAAATATAACATCGTAAAACAAACAAAAAAAAGATCAACGAATAAATATCATTGGGCTATTAGGAAGAATTTTGTTCCGATGGAACCCTCACTAATAATCCCTAATTCATTGTTCCATCATAAATTACATGAAAACTACATTTAATTTGACCAAATGATGTGATAGAAATTGCAAAAATAAGGAGATTTTTACCTTGCAATGAAATCCAAATGGATGTAAATTTATCTATTCGGATAGAAGAAAAGATATATGTGATACAATTAATTCACAAGAATATTATTCCTCTCTTTTTCCCTCTCTTTCACTCCTATTTTTGTTGCAAATCTATGCTATTTCTTCCTCAATTTTCGAACTTCTTGCTACTATATTTTTCTTCTTCTCGGATCTGCTGAATTCCTCCTCTCTCCTCTCCCTGTATGCTGAAATGAGTTGTTATAGGCTGGCCAGAGCCAGCCGCAGATCAATCTGCGGCTGGCTGGCCGCCTCCCTTCCACCCAGCACGCCAGCCACTTTGATTATTTAATTCTTCTCGGTTCCCGCACCGCACCTCGATTCTTGCGTCGCGCTGTCAGTTTTATCCGAAATGCCTGTATTTTGCAGTCCGATAATTATTGCGGGACGTGACACATTATTCGGAAATGCTCATTTCAGATGGCTTTATCGTCACGTTGATTTTGACTGCAACTTGTCGCGGCGGCGTCCAGTCTTCGCACTTATGCCGATTCTTTTGCTCCCGCAGGCGGGTTCAATTGACGATTTTGCCCTCCTGTCAAGGTTAGCATACGAAGTGCAAAATTTGGGTGTCTACAATCCATTTGCCAAATTTCATAATAATAAGCTGTAATCACAAGCAAAATCCAAATGGACTTGAGCATTACCCGGTAAAGATTTTATCACAGTCAACTCCTTAACTTTATTTGAAACCCTTTTAAATAGGTCTGGTCTTATAGGTCTCTACCTTGCTATTTTCCCTAGTCTTTCTCTTAAATACCCATATACACCCTCTAAGCACCATGCCTTTCGGTGGAGTAACTAGAGTCTATACTTGGTTCTCATACATGGAGTCCATTTTGGATTTCATGGCCATCTGTCATTTCTCTGAGTGTCACTACTCATAGCCTCATCGTATATAACTGGATCATCATCCTCTATGATACGTACCTCATCATCATCCTCTATAATGAATCCATACCTTCTAGGTATATTCGGTACTTTTCCAGATGTACGATTCGGTTGTGGTACAATAGGTCTATCTACAGGTCACTCGGTTTGACTTAAAGTGCTTTGTGGTTCTTGAACTCCTTCAAGGTCTATTACCCTCCCAGTAGCTCCTTCAATGATAAACACCTTTATCCAAGAAGGCAGCGTGTAGGATTATAGAAATTATAACCTAAACCCTTTTTAGGATATCTCATAAATCTGCACTTGTCAGATTTTGTCCCAAGCTTATCCTTTTAAAACCTCTTCACACAAGCTGGACAACCCCTTATCTTAACATACTTAAGACTAGGAATCCTTCCTATCCATAACTTTTATGGAGTCTTAGCGCCAGATTTTAAGGTTACCTTATTTTGTAAATATGCAGCCGTTTCTAGGGCATAACCCAGAAGGATACTGGAATGTCGATAAAAATTATTATGAACCGCATCATGTCCTACATGGTAGAATTTTTCCTTTTAGATACACCAATTAATTATTACGTATCATGAAACATCCATTATGAGAAAATACCATTTTGAGATGATCTAGAAACTCATTGCACAAGTATTCCTTCCTCGATCTGATCAAAGAATCTTAATACTTTGTCAATTTGTTTCACTTCTGAATTCTTTGAACCTTTCAAATGATTCAGACTTGTATTTCATCAAATATACATATTCAACTCTTTGAATGACCATCTCTTTTTTCTTTTACTAGTTTTTTCAATTTGCAAAATTATTTTTATTTTTCATGTCAGTCAAGTTTACAAAGTCCATCAAGTAATCTTCCAATTTCAAGCAAAACATTATCATTATAAATAGAACAACAATTGTTCTTAAATATAATACCAAAACCTTTCTTGTCCAACAACGAAAGTAATAATATTTCTAAAGAGAACTGGAACATAATAACAACTTATTAACATAATAGACTTGCCCATAGGCAATGCTAAACTATAAGTTCCTACGGTTAATGGAGCAACCATTGCTCCATTCTCCACGCATAAGATTACCTATTTTTTTTAGCTTTTTACTTCTGCTTAGTCTCTGCATTGGATTGCATACATGAGAACTATAGCCGGTATTCAATACCCAAGTAGAACTTTGACTTACAAAAAGATTTATTTCAATCATGAACAAACTTATATCTGTAACCAAAGCTTCATTAAGCTTCTTTTAGTTAGCCTCTGCAAGATCCTCCTTACAGTTTCCTTTCTAGTGTCCAGGCTTATTGCAGTGGAAGCAAACTCCTTTACTATCCGCATCAGTTTTGTTTCTTATTGTCCGTTATTTTTTCCTTTCCATATACCTTCTTTGAATTATTCTTCTTTTTAAAAGATCCTTTGGCCCCTACTAGTAAGACTTGGTCTTTCTTGATTAGAAAGTGACTCTCTACAGTTTTTAACATGTTTAAGCAACTCAGGCAGGCTGACATATAGCTTATTCGTGTGAAAATTCACAACAAATTGTGAGAAAGAGTCCGGAAGTGATTGCAAGATCAAATTTTGGGTCAACTCTCCATCCATGACAAAACTATGTTGTCCTAATTGTTCAATCGAATTGATTATTTTAAGAATATGTGGGTGTACTATAGTGCCATTGGTCATTCTAGATCGGAAGAGCTCCTTAGATATCTTATATCTAGTAGTCCTACTTTCTTTACCATACAACTCTTTGAGGTGCAGGAATATAGTAGGAGCATCTATACTTTCAAGCTGACACTGAAGCTCATTACTCATGAATGCGAGCATGATGCATTGAGCCAACTGTGCATCATCTTGCCACTTTCTAAAACTAGCAATCTCTTCCTCAGAGGCATTGTCTGTAACATTTGTAGGGACGGACGAATTTAGGACATAAGAAATCTTTTCAGCAGTGAGAACAATTCTCAGATTCCTTAACGAGTCCTTTTAATTTGGTCCAGTTAATTAGCATCTAATATGTTCCGCAGTGATAGTAAATTAGACATTGTAAAATTTTGTAAATGAAATTATAATTTAACAACATTTTAGCATACATTCATTTCATAATTAATTACCAAAATAAATTAGGTATTTATTTAAATTGGTATCTCCCACTATTTTTATCAAACTATATTACCCTCAATTATATAGTTCGGCAAATCTAATTAAAGATTTGCTAGTGAGAATAAGGATCTCATTTCAAATGTATATAGACTTGTGGTGACACAACAAACGATATATAAATAAATAGGTAGACAACTATTGTCAATTACATTACTATGTAACTACTTGTATTTTGCCTCTTAGATTATTTGATCAAGTGGTGACACATCCGAATCAAAATTATCCAAATTAAGTCCAACCTAGCACTTCCATATATGTGAAGAGAAAAATACCGTCCTTGTGGTGACACAACAAAACAGTAATATTCAATTCCTTAATAAGCATCAAATGTGATAATGCAACATCTTAAATATTTAATACTTGTCTTGTGGTGACACAACAAACTCATATTAAATATTTAATACTCTATTGCTTTACCATGCTAGAAGACGACGTTCGATATTCCAAATATCTTTGAACGATTAGGACTTAATATAATTTCTTTGAGGAGTTTGTTATTATTTGTCTCATCTTGTTTAGCGTGCATGCACATATATATAAAATACGCGTCATATTATTTTAACATGCGAAGCATGTTGGATAATATATATATATATATATATATATATATATATATATATAGTAAACATGCACATATAGAATACTATATTCTATCTAGATTGATTATGGACTTTTATTCTAGTTTGGTTCACTAGAACCACCAAGTGAACCAAAAAGTTTAAACCTAGGGTACAAAAATTAAATTTAAATATAACTATTACATTTAAACCTGGGCTCTATTACAAACAGGTCTTCAAGCGCTCTTTGTTCCTTTGTCTCCAATTCTTCAAAATTAATTCTAACTAGTCCTATTACATAAACTATTTATAATAAATAGAAACCTTGATCAGCAGTCAAGGGGAAGTACATAGGAGGGAGATAGAATTTACATTAAGAAAAATTTAGAAAATACGAGGTACGCAGACCCCATTTATAAAAACTCATTCATTCAAGTATCCTCTAAAATAAATCCAATCACACATTGGTCAATAGTCCATAATCAATCCCTATTTATTATCATACATATCTCCATATATATTAATAAATAACATTTATCACATGAATAATAAAACAATTCCATATATGTATTGATATCATTTAATAGGCAATATTAAAGTTGCATGAAATCTAATACCAAATCAAATTAGTTTGCATGAAATCCAATTTCAACTCCAATTTGTTTAGTATAAATCCAATTTCAACTCCAATTAGTTAGTATGAAATTCAATTTCAACTCTAATTAGTTAGCATGAAATCCAATTATGAATCAAAATAAACTCCTTTATTTTAATCCAATTCTAAATCAAAATAAACTCTTTTATTTTAATTTATCCAATTTTGAATAAAAATAAACTCTTTTATTTTTAATCAAATTCCAAATCAAAATAAACTCCTTTATTTTAATTAACATGGAATCAAATTTCAAGATTAAAATAACTCTTTATTTTAATTATAAATCCATGTAAAATAACTCTTTATTTTAATTATTGAAGAATTACAAAAAAAAATTATCAAAATCACAAATCTGCACAATGGTGTTGCAGCGCCGGTCTAACAAAGAAAAGCGGCGCTGCAGCGCCGTATCGTATCCTTCCAAAGGATACGGCACTGCGGCGCCAGGTCCAACGAAGGGAGACGGCGCTGCGGCACCGGCTGCCAGAATCAGTTTTTCTAGGTTTTTGTGCAGTCGCGAATTTGATCAGTTTTTCACTAAAAACTCGATTTTCTGCAATTGTTTTCAAAACTCATGATTTTATACAACATATTATGCCTAATAAATTGTTTCAAACACATACCCATACATATACGGAATCAAGATAATTAATAATTCGCATAAAGTTTGGCTCTTGATACTACTGTTAGGTTTGTATAATATGCAAACATGCAATCAAATTACATAAATATAGCGGAAGCGCAATAAAATTAGATTTTAAAATTTTATACAAACTATCACCATGATCTTTCTTTATGCACAATTATTAATTTAAACGAAAAAGATAGAGAATAAGAATTATACCCTTGTAGAATTCTAGCTTCTTCAGGTACAAGTTCACCTCCAATTCTTTCGCGTTCTTCTTGAATTCCACCAATTAAATTCCTTCCTTTGATCAACGTTAGCCACCCAAGTGTTTGGCCTCTAGACGTGATCCACCAAGGAATAATATCTATTCAAGAAGATGGGTGTTGGCAAAACCCTAGTTTCTATCTCTATAGAAATTGCAAGTACTCTCCACAATTGTTATACAAGAGTGTGTAACCCTAATCTATGATAAGACTCTTCTTATTTATAGATGTAGGAAAAACCCTTCCCTAAATAATTTAGGATTAAGGTTTCTATTTGTGGGCCCAAGTGCATGTTAGGGTTCACATGACCTAATTGAAATAAATGTACAAATTAGGGTTTACAAAAATTTAATTAAATGTACAAATTAGGGTTCATGTGACCTAATTAAATGTACAGATTAGACTAAAATAAATGGGCTAGACTCGGGGAAGTCTCCACGTGTTCCAAGGCAGAAGACTCGTGGATGCGACCCATTTTGGAAATTGATTGAGGGATTGGATTGGTGGCTAGAAGAACAGGGCAATTTGGGCATTACTTTGATGATTAAAGGGCATTTCTGAAATTTTTCCTTTAAAACATGACTAAAGGATATTTCGGGAACTTCCCTTAAAACATGTGCCTGACATGTGACTATTTCCCAGGAAAGCTCTATAAATAGCCCCTTTATTCTAAGAAAAAGGGATCGCTATCAAGACATTACACTTAGACTCTTAGAAGCTCATTACACTTGGAACTCTCTCTCAACTCGAAGACTCAAGAAGGCTCTTGGAATCCCTGCTACCCTAACCCGGTTTCCGGATTCTAAGAGTTCTGCCACGTGTCATTGGAGTAATCACCCACCTGTTCTTCTCCCCTCTTCAATCAATCAATCAATTATGTGTTCTTCGTGAATTTCTCTCCTCTTCAGCCAAGATAAGATCGTGCCTGTAAGAATAGAAAAGAAGAAGACCTCGGAACAAGGAGAATGTTCTAATAATCGGTGGTAATAAACCTAGAGAAAGGATAAAAGAAAAAGCCAGCAGATCTTGAAGATGTCAGAAACATAATAAATGCTAAACGGACAGTAAATCAGATGATGGCTAAAGAACGAAATAGGAGAGGGTTGTTAAACCCGACGGAAAGGTAGTGTTTTGCTTATGACGGTGCAAGGGGGAAGAGTCCAAGGGAGTTGTCCCCCAACGGTTCAGGAGTTATCCCCCACTCCAGCAGTAATGAAGAAGAAGAAATTGTGCAACAAAAGGTAGAACCAGCTCCAGAATGCTTTGAGGATAGGCCGAAACCTCAACAAAATGAATTAGAAGAAGTTGATTTGGCAACAGATGGAGGAACGCCAAGACCGACTTACGTCAACAAAGAGCTGGATGCTGATCAGAAGGAGGAGCTCGTGAAATTGCTGTGAGAGTATAGGGATGTCTTTGCTTGGAACTATGATAAGATGCCCGGGATTGACAAAGAGTTGGTATAGCACAATCTGAATGTAAGCCAGGGAATAAAACTAGTGAAGCAAGCTCCTCGCACCTATGCACCTGAAGTCGAAACCCAAATCAAGGAGGAAATCAAGAAGTTGCTGGACGTAGGGTTCATCAAGCCAATCCAACATCCAATATGGTTATCCAGCATTGTACCAGAAAAGAAATCAAATGGTCAATTACGGATATGTGTGGATTTCAGAGACTTGAATAAGGCATGCCCAAAAGATATGTACCCATTACCCAACATAGACACTTTGGTACATGAAACGGCTAATCACGAGATGATATCATTCATGGATGGGTTTGTGGGTTACAATCAGATAAAGATGTCGGTAGAAGATGCAGAGTTAACGACCTTTCATACTCCGTTTGGGAATTTCTACTATGTAGTAATGCCCTTCGGGTTGAAGAATGCGGGGGCAACTTATCAAAGGGAAATGCATGCTATATTTCATGACATAATTCATGATATAGGAGAAGACTATGTGGATGACATAGTAATGAAATCCAAGAAGGTGACAACTCATGTGGAGGACCTGAGGAAAGTGTTTGAGCGATGCCGAAAATACCAGTCAAAGATGAATCCAAAGAAGTGTGCTTTTGGAATGACAGCTGGAAAATTCTTGGCTTCTTGGTGCATAACAAAGGTTTGGAGGTAGACCCAAGTAAGGTAAAAGCAGTTATAGAGATGCTCCCACCAAAAAAGCAAAAACAGTTGAAGAGCTTTCTAGGGAAAGTTTCTTACATGAGGAGATTTATGCCAGCATTAGCAGAAGTCACAGAACCTTTTGGCAAATTGCTAAAAGGAAAGGCAGAATGGGACTAGGGGCAAGACCAACAACAGGCCTTCAACAAGGTAAAAGGAATTTTGGCTTCAGCACAAACGATGGTAGTACCACAAAGAGGAACACCGTTGCAGTTGTACATCACATCTACCACAAAGTCTGTAGGAGGATTGATCACACAAGAAGTAGATGGAGAAGAAAAGCTTGTGTACTACATCAGTCGGATAATTAGAGAACCGGAAACCCAGTATTCGCAGGTGGAGAGACATTTCCTTGCATTGGTGTTCGTAGCGCATAAAATGCGACATTATTTTCTGGCACACGAAGTGAAGCTTGCAACAAGAACTGACCCGATCAGGTACCTACTGACTAGGCCAGCATTGGTAGGAAGACCTGCAAGATGGATGATGATACTTTCAGAATATGACATCCAGTGTATAACACCAAAGGCAATCAAATGTCAGGCTTTGGCAGACCTACTAGCTTAATTTCCAAATGGAGAATACGAACCTCCCTCTAAGGATCTTCTAGGGGGAGATGTAGAAGAAATTGACATAGTAGATGAAGACTTAGAATGGTTGTATTTAGCCTTCGACGGGTCATCTGCTGAAGGGAAAGGTGGAGCAGGCGTGGTGTTGACCACAAAGAAGGAAATGAAGTAGCCTTGTCTTACAAGTTAGACTTCCCTTGCACAAACAATTAAGCAGAATATGAGGCATTCATATTGGGATTATTAGCGGCTCGAGAGTTGGGAGCTAAACGCCTTAAAGTAAGGGGAGATTCAAACTTGATCGTGCAACAAATAAGAGGGCAATTCGCAGTGAAAGAGCCTATATTGGCACCGTATCGAACTGTAGCACAAAAAGTGATGGAGGACTTCAGGAAGGTGGTTATTGAGTACGTGCCAAGAGGACAAAATAAACAACCTGATGCATTAACCACGGTAGCATCTAGAGTATATGTCCAAGGAGAAGACCTAGATGTGAAGGTAATGAAGAGAACCCTCCCAACCACGATGCTAGACTTGTTCCCCAAAGACATGACAGATGATTAGAGACATAACATCTCCCATCAATTGCAAACGAAGGAGGGGACAATATCACCGGTGGAACTTCAGAAATACACCATCATTAAGGAAGTCTTATACCATAAAGAAACAGATGGGGTATTAACACGATACTTGGGGAGGCTCGAAGCACAACGAGTTTTGCATCAGGTACATACAGATAATTGTGGATTGGCAGATATCGGATTATATAGGAGGTTGCAGCGCTAAGGGTATTATTGGCCTGAAATGAAGAAGGAAGAAGATGCACTTCAACGACAATGTGTTTCATGCCAAGAATACCCTGGGGAGGAGAAATGCGCCTTCATTGATGATATAGCAAATTGGCGAATCCCTTGTATAGAGTTTTTACAAAGCAGCAATCTGCCCGCCGAAAAGAGGGACGCAATCTTAATAAAGAGAAAGTCAAAACGATTCTTCTTGCAAAATGGAGAATTGTTTAGAAGAGGGTTCAATGGCAAGCCCTTACGGTGTTTGGAAGTAGGAGAGGCCAAAGATTTGGTCTATCAAATGCATAAAGACGAGCACCAAGGGGGAGACAAATTGTACAAACAACTTATTGATCATGGTTATTACTGGCCGAAAATGGAAGGAGATTGTTTGGATTTTGTCAAGAAGTGCCACATCTACCAAATCCATGGGAATCTAATTCATGCTCCCGCTGTAGACCTACGGACAATAGCAAAACCATTGCCCTTTCATACATGGGGAATGGATCTTATAGGTCCCATTCATCCTAATTCTAAAGGCATCATATGGATCTTGACGGCCACTGAGATGTATACAAAGTGGGTAGAGGCAATCCCTTTAAAAAAGGCTACGGGTCCAGCGGTGGCGAACTTCATTAAAGAACACATTATTTGTCGTTTCGGGATCCCGAAGATCATTCTGTCAGACAATGGAACTCCTTTCATCAATCGAGACATCAAAAGTCTGATGGAAAGATATAGGGTGAAGCATTACAAGTCATCGCCCTACTACCCGAAAGGTAATGGGCAAGTAGAGGCTACAAACAAAACCTTGATCGAGATTCTGTCAAAAACCCTAGATGATTATTCGAAGACATGGGCAGAGCAATTACTGATAGCATTATGAGCATATCGTACTTCAAAAAGAAAACCTATGGGTGAAACCCCATATGCTTTAGTCTATGGAGAAGAATCTATCTTGCCCGTCGAAATAGAAATCCCTTCGGCTAGGATGAGACTCCGAAGCTTAGTCGAGGAAGAAAACCGACCAGCAGCCCTGGAGGCCTTAGCTGACTTCCGAGACAGAACCAAAGAAAGATTGGAACGGTATCACGAAAGACTGCGACGACAATACAATACCGCAGTGGTACCGCGATAAATTCTGGTGGGGGACTTGGTGCTCAAGACAGCAAATCAAGTCATAAGGGGAACACTAACCACCAAATTTTACCCCAAATGGTAAGGCCCGTATAGGGTATGAGAGATCTCCGAAAGCAGGTATTGCAAAATATCTCGTGTGGGATCAAATGCTATATCAGGCTCATTGAACCTGAAATGGGTAAAGAAATATTACACATGAAATAGTCATCACAAAAGTTATACTTTCGACTTCAAAAGTAGTTGAGGCACCTGACTATAAGCCCTCAAAGTTATACTTTCAAACTTTAAAAGTAATCGAGGCACCTGACTATAACTCCTCAACCAAAAAAAATAGTTACACTTTATCTCTAAAAGTGGCGAACGTTATGCTTTATCCGACAAAAGCAAGATTTATTATTTTTTTGAAAAATTTTGAAACGTTATGCTTTTCGTTAAAAGCAATTTGATTATCAATAAATTATCAGACTTTCACTTATTTTTCAAAAAGATATATATATATATATATATACATGTTATTGATAACATTTATGTTTATCTATTCATAATACCTATTTTTGCCTTAAAGTATTAATTTAAGTAACTTAAGATTCAATGATAAATATTGAGTTTTGAGAAATCATTCAAATTAAAGGCAATCAACAAGGTTAAAGAAACTCTAATTTAATAAATGAAGTATGTGTAAATGAGTTTCTGAAACAGGAAAAGGGAAAAAGAGACTACAGCAAGTCGTGATCTAAAGGCCATGACATATCAAACTGAAGAGAAGGCATAGCTAAGGTCTCTAAATCAGTGATGGCAGCATCCCGAATCTTGAGATTTTCAGCTTTTGATTTGTTGACATTTTGAGTAGCTGACTCTAAGTCCTGAAGCTGTCGCTCTACCTCCTGAAGCTGAAACTTTAAATCTGGTGAATGGATCTTCAGTTTGTTTGCGGCTTCGTCAAACTCTGAGATCTGTGCTGAGAAGGAGTCATCTTCACACTTACGTATAGTAATTTCCGAACGTAGTACAACGAGATTGAAATTTAACTTGAGGAGATCCAGTCTAACCCGAAAAGGAGACATATCAACACCCACGGTTGCAAGGTTGTCTACATCATCGCTAAATTTCTTCAAGTCCTCAACTCGCAAAGAGTATAAGGAAATAATGTACAACCCAAGCATAAGGCCTGCAAGCTGATCTAGGAAGAAGTTCTGGGCAGAAGATGCCTTAATAATCAGCTGGTCAAGTATTTGTGGGAACCGAGCTAGGAGGCGCTCAAGACTTTCCTGACTAGACGATGATATCCGGAAGCCCCTCCAAGAAACAAGGTCTCTGCTTGGATTGAAGGAAGCTCTGACAATAGCAACTTTGGAGGCTATCAAAGAATTTGTTGAGATAAAGGATGGAGGAGCACGGGGCTGCTGGGATGCTAATGAATCCACAACGCCTTGGTCATCCGGAAGACAGCCTGGCGGATAACCAAGGTCATTATCTAGCGAGGTGTCAACCTCTGGATTGAGAGCATCAAATGAGGCAAGCGCATCAACAGGCAAAGGCAACTCTTGCATCTTTTCGCTCTGGAAAACAAGATGATAAAAACATAATATATTTGGGAGAAAGAAAGAAAGTAGGAAAAGAAGAAGATGATATATAGATACTCATAAGATAGTCAATGGAAAAATAGTTGGGAGATGCCACAAAAGGCGGAATGTCGTTCGACCCACCCAAAATGCTGTCAACAATACCCTCCCGAGAAATCACCAACTCGGTAGAATCCTTCTGGGGAGGATATACATTAGCAATAGTCTTAGAAGGATCCTCCCTCGCGGAAGCATGAGTCTCATCAGTTTCCTTAGGCCTATCATGTGGAGAAGCTGGAGGAGGGTTTGAGGAAATTGTTGTATCAAACAAAGTAAGGCTCGAACTCACATCAGATAAAGTGTCTTTAGCATCAAGACTGACACAAGCTTCATGTGATGAGGATGACTCAACACTAATAGAGATGGGTCGGGGAGGGTCACAATTCGTAGAAGTCGTCGTGGTTGTTCCATTTGCAGTAATAGGCATAAACTCCAGCGGAACATCATCATCCTCTTCATCAGCATCGCCAATCTAAAAACGGTAGACATAACGATATAAGGAATCACGAAAGCAACTATGTGAATAGTAACGGACGTAAATGTAGATACAACAAAATATATAAATACATACCAAATTTCTACGGTGTTTCCTGACCGGATCCTCGGCTACCGGCACATTAAGACTAGTATCCTCAGGAAGGCGTTTTGCTAATGGCCTTAAGTGAAGCCTGATGCCAGGATGACTAACCGGGGACGCGGTAGAAACAATAGAAGGAGCCACCTCCGAATCAGTAGCGGTAGATATTCTGGTTTTGGAACGAGTAATTCTCATTTCCTCGGCCTCAGAGGATCCCTGGGGAAGAACTGGAGGAGGCATCCGAGACAGAGGTAATTGAGGCAAGGCCCGTGGTGGAAGGTTCCTGGAGGTAGTAGGGGCCTGTACAGGAAGGATAGCTGGGTCACTTTGAGAATGAATACCTACTGATCGAGGAGGAGAAGGCTTAGGCATCAAGGTCTCACGCTCAACAAGCTGACTACTGGTTGGCCATCGTTCCGAACGGACGTTGGGCTTAGGAGAACATAACATCCTAACCCATTAAAAATGCTTGGGAGGAGAAGCTAATATAGAGCACATCAATGTGTCGTCCTCCCACCTCTTAAGATTGATTTTCCAGTAGTTGCGTTCACCAGTAGTATATCGCCCACTCCGACTAGCAGTTGGTATGACAAAGGCAACAAGAAAGGATTTGTGAAGAGCACCTGGGGGTTCTGGAAAGGCCCATGCAAAAGAAAGGGAGGTAGACACGAAATTGAGGAGAGCAGTCTCATAAGTCTCCTTGCAAGTACGGTCGAAGGGACGCTCCTAGTCAAATCCAAATTACCTCATAACCCTATAAGGATTATAAAGTACGGTACCAAAATCATTATCCTCAATAAAATATGGAAGCTCTGCAGCCTGAAGGAAGACGAACCAGGACAATGAAGAACCACTCAACATGTTGGTGTTTAGATAAGAGCGAGACTCACACCTATAGAAGTGAGGAAGGTGACCATTATTTTCTGAGGTAATAGTGTTAGGACGAGCAGTGAAGCATGAAAAATCATCAATGAAAAGCCACAAGTCTGAGCTAAAGCGATAATCAATCCAGCGGGCTGTCCGGGGATAAATGTGGGGTAATAAAAAAGGGTCTGAAGACTTCTTTTTCCTCTTAGAAAGATGTTCAATAGAAGAATAACCCTTGAAACGCTCGAAGAGAAAACGTTGAAGGAAGGAGCCTGGAATGAAGCAATTCACGCCGTACCTTAGTAAACGAAAAATGAAGGTTGATAATTCAAGAAAAGAAGAGAAGAGAAAAAACAAAAAGGGAAGGTTGATAATTCAAGAAAAGAAGAGAAGAGAAAAATGCAGTGTGAAAGACAGTTAATGAAAGTATGAAAACGAATACCTCCCAACAGATTCTCTCAAAGCGAAGGCCACCTCATCTAAACGACAATACAAAGTTCCCAAAAAGAGAGAAGCAAGAGGAACCTCCAAACCCCGAGATAGCAGAGCTGCTAAGCTAAACATACGAACTGAGGGACCGTCAACAGGAGACCCGGGAAAGAGAAAGCAAGATAACCACATAGCCAGATAGGTTGCCAGAGGAAAAGGAGAAGGCTCCTTACGAAAAGAAAGGACGGATTGGTCGTAAGTAGAACTATCCCACTGGTTGGTTTTGTAATCCCGAAAGAAGTAGCGCACCCAGGAAGTCTTCTGCCGGCTAGTAGTCTCGAAATCTAGAAGGAGTGTGTCACCTTTTAATCGTGAGACATAATGGGAAGACTGCTTGAAGGCTTCCGTCAAGTAGGCAATGCACTCAACATCTCTAGCAGACATACTAGCTAGATGGGTCACAAGAAACCGAAGCGACTGCAGGGAGGCTACAAGATATAACTCAACATAAGCACATAATTTAAAAAAGAGAGGGGGAAATAAGAACAAATGAAAGAAACAAAAGAAAAGGCTTACTGGTAGAGAGCATAAACATCCTCTAGGGTAGGGGTGAATTCCCCCCAAGCAGTAACTAATGTGCATGAAGAGGAGCACCAGCGGGAAATTAACACAGTAAGGGCGTCATGATCCTGCTGAATACGTAGATCCCTGCATAGCTGAATGCAGTGATATATGCCCGCGCTCTTTAGTATAGCCTTATACTCAACATTCCCGAGGATTTCGTCAGTCCAATGTTATCATCCTTGAAGACGGCTAAATGAGTCAGACAGGAATCGAAAGAGACTGAAAGGATACTCTTGTTTCTCTATGCACATGCGGGGAAAGCGACCGGAATGGGGGAAGTCATCCCAACCTCCGCAAGTCGCGACATAAAGAAACAAGCCTTCTTTCTCTGGTGAAGGAAAAGTTGTGTGATCGTAAGTCCAGAGTTGCTCCCAGAAAGTGTCAAAAAGCCCAAAAAAGGGAGCCTTTCCCTAATCATTGATGAAGGGAGTTACCCTGGAAGTCTTCAAGTCTTCAGACCATCCGGTAGACGAAGCCTGCAAGTAAGGAAGACTCCACATAAGGGTACTAAAGATGTCAAGTAAAACATATGAACTTGAGTATGCTTACCATGGCAAGAGGAGAATATGAGATTTGCACTTGCAAATACCTGAAAAGAAGAAGAAATAAAGTCAGAGAAGGATTAAAATCACAATTATGAAAGAAAAACAAGATTTAAAATTTTTCCAAAAAACTTCGAACGACCAAAATGCATCCTTTGGAGCCATTTTTTGGGCTATTTTGATATATGTCATACCGCTGGCGATGACTTTTGAAGTACTCGTCGATACGGTCGTTTTGATATATTATGGGCCCCGAGACTCCAAACGGAACAAAATTTATGGTCGAAACAGCGATCACGATTCCCAATGTTCAAATTTTGGTAACATTTTCTCTTAGGGTTCGGCCTCCCTAGGGTTCGGCCCCCCTAGGGTTCGATCCTGTAAAAAAAATCTAATAGGGTTCGGCCACTCTAGGGTGCGGACATGCAAAAAAAAAAATTGGCTCAACTTCCCCTATAGGGTTCGGCCCCCTAGGGTTCGGCCACCTATAGGGTTCGGCCCCCTAGGGGGATTTCTTTTGTGTACCTTGGAAATTTTGATGCTCCACAAATCAATTTTTTGGACCGAATGCTTCTTTGTCGCAATAAATATTGTATTTTTTTTTATTATCCGAGGGAACCCTACCGAGATATAATTCAAGTAACGGGGCTCGGAATACAAAAGAAAAGCTACAATGACCTGAAAAAAACGTAGAAGAAACAAGTTAAGAAGAATTTCGGAAGAAAGTACTCAAATAAATTGAAAAATTGAAAAAAAAGGAAGATGGAAAGATGATCCTATAGGATTCAACCGTTATGATTCGGCCCTATAGGGGTGGAATTGCTTTCTTACCTCTTTCCCAAGATGAGGAACGTTTGCTTGACGACTTCTTGGTGATCTTCAGACTTGAAGGAGGAGAGAAAATGTCAAGACAAAAAAATTGCACGATGAAAAGAAAAGCCTAAGTGACTTGGGAGATGTATGTATTCAAACTGCACGCTTGCAATAGCAAAGGAAGCAACCTTTATTTTCCTCTTAAGAAAGATTTCGAAATATAAAGATAAGTTTATTTGAGCTTGCTTCTAAATAAAAATATATGTTTTCGAAATTTGTTTAGATTTAATATTTTAATGGAATTTCAAAAAATATACATATATTTGATATCTGATATTGTATTCCTAATAATAGGAAAATTTTGAAATTAATATATATATATATATATATATATATATATATATTAAGGAAAAAGATCTTGCTTTATAAAATTCTAATAAAGGAAGATTTTGTTTCCAAATAATAAAATAAGATTTGATTATTGAATTTTATTTAGTGATATCTGATGATCTTCCTTGTTTTAATTCTCAGAAAATAAGGAAATAAATATTGAGCAAAATGAGGAAGCTTTCAGATGATTTACCAATAGATTCAAGGAAGAGCCCTTCTAGGTCTTGCCTTCTTAGGGTTTAACCCTAATGGTTTGGCCCCTAAGGTGTAGAATTCTTGTGTTCAAGACTTGGACAAGTGGAGTCAAACAAAATCATTCAAAAACTTAGAATATTTTGCACGAGCGTCTCTCGGGAATCATGACTCTCGCGCAGGGGGCAAATGTGGGTCCAAGTGCATGTTAGGGTTCACATGACCTAATTGAAATAAATGTACAAATTAGGGTTTACAAAAACCTAATTAAATATACAAATTAGGGTTCATATGACCTAATTAAATGTACAGATTAGACGAAAATAAATGGGCTAGACTCGGGGAAGTCTCCACGTGTTCCAAGGCAGAAGACTCGTGGATGCGACCTATTTTGGGAATTGATTGAGGGATTGGATTGGTGGCTAGAAGAACAGGGCAATTTAGGCATTACTTTGATGATTAAAGGGCATTTCTGGAATTTTTCCTTTAAAATATGACTAAAGGATATTTCGGGAATTTTTCTTAAAACATGTGCCTAGCATTTGACTATTTCCCGGGAAAGCTCTATAAATAGCCCCTCTATTCTAAGAAAAGGGGATCGCTCTCAAAACATTACACTTAGACTCTTGGAAGCTCATTACACTTGGAACTCTCTCTCAACTCGAAGACTCAAGAAGGCTCTTAGAATCCTTGCTACCCTAACCCGGTTTCCAGATTCTAAGAGTTCTGTCACGTGTCATTGGAGTAATCGCCCACCTGTTCTTCTCCCCTCTTCAATCAATCAATCAATTTCGTGCTCTTCGTGGATTTCTCTCCTCTCCAGCCAACATGAAACCTAACCCTAGCAAGGCGTAATTTTCTTGCCCACATTATTCTAATTAAACTCCTTTAATTAATTATACTCCTAATCCAATTAGAAATTCATGAGAGAGTACTTCTATTAATTAATTCCCAATCTATATTAGGAATTAAATAATAGTAATAGTAATAATAATAAGACTCTTCTTATTAATTTATATTTAATATTTCCAAAATATTAAATAATAAATATTAAGCTATTTAATTTATTCTATCTCCATAGACTAAATTAAATACACTTAACTTATTATTACAATTATGTCATTTACTTCTTAAATAAATATTTTTCTTTTGCGGTGTGACCCTTTAGGTTCTTCATATTAAACCGGTTATGAATAAATCAATTAGAACAATTCTAATCTTATTTAAATAAATAAATTAAATTATTTAATTCATTTAAATAAATAACATTTATTCTACAATAATGGTAAGCCCCCTTAGTAATTAACGACTTTTCAAATAATGTAGATTTCAACATTAATCACAAAAGAACCTTTCAGTGAATAGTTACCGTATAATTCAATCATTCTACCATACAATGTCCCAATTAAATATAAGACATGGAATTACTGTCAAGTCTTATTTTATTTAATTATATGTATTTCGATTCTCAAATGCACAACTCTAAATAATGCAAATTAGATTTTGCCTTGGCCAAGGACTACTGAGTTGTCATTTATCGAATCACATAAGACATTCACATCTTTTAGTAGACGAGGTAGATCTTTGTTGATCATTTACCTATGTTCATGTATAACTTATTATACCCAATTATACCATTTGATATATCTAAAGGTCTTAAGGGACATGTCAAAGTATACTTCATCATACACAAGATACTATGATGATCTCAAGTCTAAGGATCACTTATACTACTATCACTAGAGGAATTCCTATTGACAGACAAGTAAAATTCCATTAGGTATTCCTTAGTGAGCCACGTTCAGTGAACTTATTCTCTAATAAGCACCAATATGCTTGATTTAGTGTCTCCACACAAATGATTATGAGATCAATCATCATCTTCCTAAGAGCAAGCAACGTATGTACTAATCTATCCGGATTCACTAATCCCCTTTTAATAATCCAACGATTAGGAACGATTTTAGTTTTAAGCTTTCTAAGAATTTAGATCTCATTAGCATGATCATCATCATGATTCTAAAAGCATTGCTTAAAACTATGGGTTTATCACATATTAATATAACAGCACAATGTAGATAAAGTAAAATGCCTTTAATAATCGAATAAGATTACAAAGTATATGCTATATCATATCAAATATGATTGGCTTGTGTGCATACTACTTTCAGAAGCTTGCTCAATGCAAGAATAAAGTTAAGAAGTTTGCATTCAGTATATAAACGTAAATAAGATAGGAAACTTGCACAATGTAAAAGTAGGGTTAAGAAACTTATCTGTTATGCTCTCTACAGTTAATGTTATCTACTTGCTCTTTGAGCAACCTGTACATTCAAGTCACGTTGAACAATTATTAATCTTAGTTCAACTAACTGCTTTCTTTGATAAATGATTGTTCACTTATAACTTAAACCCACACTTTAAACTTTTGCTAAGACATCATATACTTATCACACTACAAGGAAAACGGTCATTGGCGACGGCATCATTGGCGACGGGTAATTTGCCGTCGATAATGACGTCAATGCCGACGGTACTGCCGTCGGTAATGCATGTCGTCGATAATGACATTTCCCCAGGAAGAATATGGTGCGAAAATTTGGCGGTGGAGGGAAACCTCATTGGCGACGGCAAAAAATATCAAAGGCGACGGCTATGCCGTCGTTATTAACTCAATAGCGACGGGGTTATTATCGACAGGTTTGCCGTCGAGAATGACTTCTATTAATTAAAACCCTGGTTCGCGACGGCAACGACTCATTTTTTTTCCCTCTCTAATATTTCGCTTTCCCTCTCAAATTCGCCCATTTGATCTCTAATTTTTCCATTTGATTCTCAAATTTGCTCTACTGATTCTCTAATTTGGTCAATTGATTTCGTTCATTTCCCCCATTTTTCCTAGTTCGCCCATTTCCCTTCCCGTTGCAACTCCTCCATATCCATTTCGCCGCTGCAACTCCGCCGGTCGTGCCTCCGCCTATTTCGCTGCTGCAACTCTAGAGGTCGTGCCTTCTCTTGTTATTCCCTTCATTTAATATTTTCACATTGGTCCCTTTTATTGGTTTGTATTGATAATGTGGAATGGCTAACTAATTTCTTCATCTGGATGTTTGCCAAAATCTTGTTTTGTATAGTTATTTCATACCAATCTTTGTTCTGTTATCCATAGAAGCCATTTGAATTAGTTCAGTTTTTACTTTAAATTTTTGAATCAACCCATCTGGAGATCCCATTTAAAGGTTTAGTTTACACGAAGGATCTTTAAACAAATCACCTAAAGCATATGCTAATAGTAATTGTGTTCTACAGGAAGTGTGCTAGTGATGATATACTTCATCACTTTAGGTTCGTTTAGAAAAATATTAAACTATCATTGGATATTTTGCATCCGCATGAAAGAGAAGAGATGTTCACGTATGAAGATCTTGGTCTTTATTTAGTAAAAAGTGGGACTTTACTGTAAAAGAAGCGTAGAAAATTAGATTGAATATGAGTAGTATCTTAAGTGGATGGTATTGATGTCAAGTGAATCTCTTAAATAAATACCAAACTAAGTTAAGGAATCACAAAATCCAAAATGAAAACTATTCAATGAATACTATTATGCATTACTCCAAGTTGCAGTAAGCTATAGCATTTGTAATATTTATATTTATTTAACTGTTCTAGTTCATAGAACCTGAACCATGTAGGCAAAATTCCATAGCTATTTCATGACACAAATGTGCATTAATATCTATCTAAGCCAAGTCTAGGACTGTTTTGGTGTTTGTCATGCTAAGATCATGTTTTAAGCTTTAATATGGACTGTTTTGGATGAAACATGGTACCTGACTATGCTAGACTGTAATGAGCACTTATAATGCCAGAAATACATGCGAGAAATGATCCCCAAGCATAGCCAAGACAAAAGCTAACAAGAAAACCAAGTTATGGTCTATCTTATAAGCCTAAAGTGAGCTTTAATAGGTCCAATTTGGCTAGGTGATTAAATAAAGTGAGGTGGCGATAAAAGTTGCCTTAGGCAACTAAAATACAAATGACTAGACTATCTAAAGAGCCAAAATTGGAAAAAACTTGAAATGTATCTAAAACAGTTTTGTGAAAGAAGTGTTAAACTGTCCAGTTTGAGCCCCTGTTTTGGGAGGCCTAACTGACATGAATAAGAAACATAAACATTGATTAAAATACATTGATGCATGGTCTAGAAGTAGGGCTAAATGGTTGAGCCTAGAACTGCAGTTTTCTGCAGTTTATTATGTGTAAAATTTGAGATTTTGTTATTTTTCTTTAAGATCAGTTTTAACATCTTAAACAAGTGAGTTAGAAGTATATTACACTATTCCAAGTGTTGAAATGCTAATACATACAAGGAAATGGGAAATTAGTATGTAATAACTTGAAAATATTAGGTTTAGAAGGTCAAAACCATATCTATGCATAGAAAAGTCAGGGGAATGCTAAAACCAGTCTTAACTAGTTATAATTCAATATAACTGCAATATACATTAACCCGTTTGCTTGATTGTGTTGTGATTTTCTATATATATATAGCAGTCCGTTATTCAAGATGTCTATTGATCGAAGTTGGATGGAACGTAGGGTAGCCAATGATAAGAGTGGGATTAGCTCTGAGTACCGTAATGGGGTTGAACAGTTTCTGAATTTTGCATTTGAGCAAGTCAGCGGCGATGAGATTAGATGTCCTTGTAAGAGGTGTGTGAATGAAGTGCGGAAGGAAAGGAGTGATGTCATGTGCGACTTATTTGCATATGGGTTCAAGCAGGGTTATACGACATGGATCTATCATGGGGAAACCTGGTTGGATGAACATGAATCCGAACCGGAATCTAGAGGTGACGAAATCTTTGACTGTACTAACATGATAGTCGAAGCTGCTGGTTCATTCTTTCAGTGGAATACAAATAGGGATGACGGTAGCGTCGAGCAAGAGCCGAATGACGGGGCTAAGGGTTTCTATCAGTTATTGCATGAATCAGCGATGCCACTGTATGACGGACACGAAAAACAGACCGTGTTATCTGCAGTGACTAAGCTTTTACACTTCAAGAACGAGCATGACTGCAGCGAGAGAGGTTTTAATGAACTGCTCAACATTGTGAAAGAGTTCTTACCGGCAGGCAATAAGTTACCGGAATCGTACTACGATGTGAAGAAACTGGTCAAAAGGCTTAATCTAGGGTATGAGAAGATTGATGCCTGTGAGAATGATTGTATGTTGTATTACGGTGATGATAATAAAGATAAGAGGTCATGTGATATCTGCGGTACAAGTAGATACTATGAACAACGCTTGAAAAAGGGAAAAGACGTGGCGAGAAAGATCTTACATTACTTTCCCATTGCACCGAGGCTTCAGCGGTTGTTCATGTCAACACATACCGCCGATGATATGAGGTGGCACAGTACACGGGACATAGTGGAAGGTCAACTGACGCACCCGGCAGATGGGCTTGAGTGGAAAAGTTTTGACAGAAAGCACCCCTCGTTTGCTAACGAGGTGCGCAATGTTAGGCTTGGACTTGCTACAGATAGCTTTAATCCGTTTAATGGGTCTTACACCAAGCCCTACTCAACTTGGCCAGTGATTATTGTTGTGTATAACCTTCCACCTTCGATGTGCATGAAAGATCCCTACATGTTCATGCCTTTACTGATTCCGGGTGATAAGAGTCCAAGTAAAGACATTAATGTCTACCTCAGGCCATTAGTTGATGAGTTGAATATGTTGTGGGATAAAGGGGTTCAAACTTATGATGTATCTCTTAAACAAAACTTTGAAATGAGGGCAGCTTTACTGTGGACCATAAATGACTTCCCGGCATTAGGAATGATCAGTGGATGGTCGACTCACGGGGGCTTGTCATGTCCCGTCTGCATGGGGTCAGTTAAAGCTATGCGGCTCAAACATGGGGGGAAAATTAGTTTCTTTGCAACTTCTAGACAGTTTTTGCCGATTGAACATCGTTATCGACGGATGAGTAGACAATTCAATCGAAAAACAGAGAAACGTCAAGTACCTGACCGTCTTTCTGGGACAGCAGTGTTGAGTTGGCTTAATCACTTGAATTTTCCACCTCTAGGGAAGAATCACAGACTAGAGCGAGCTTATGGTTATGGTAAGGTTCACAACTGGACCCATCGTTGCATGTTCTTTGAGCTGCCTTATTGGGCT
This sequence comes from Aralia elata, assembly GCA_034770075.1. Lineage (NCBI taxonomy): Eukaryota > Viridiplantae > Streptophyta > Magnoliopsida > Apiales > Araliaceae > Aralia > Aralia elata. The sequence continues at coordinate 14,193,736 of CM068379.1, forward strand.
ACACTCTGCATCCGTCATTGTTTAGATCCGATGCATACCGAAAAGAATGTATTTGATAACATTTTTTATACAGTCCTAGATGTTAGTGGTAGAACAAAGGACAACAACAAGTCGAGACTTGATTTGGCAGAAATGAACATTCGAGAACATTTATGGCTGTATCAGGAAGGTGGTAAGATGGTAACGCCTAAAGCTGATTATACTTTGAGTAGAGAACAGTTGATATTGCTATGTAATTGGATCAGTGGACTAAAGCTCCCAGATGGATATGCTTCAAATATAGCAAGGTGTTGTAAAGTTGAAGAGCTGAAGTTTCGGGGTCTAAAAAGTCATGATTGTCACATTTTCATGCAGAAGCTGATTCCCGTGGCATTTATCGACTTGTTGCCGAAATGTGTGGTTGAAGCACTGACAGAACTTTCTAATTTCTTTAGAGATCTATGCTTAACGGAGCTCCAGCTCAGAGACATAGATAAAATGGAGATGCAGATAGTGGAAATAATGTGCAAGTTAGAAATGATATTCCCTCCATCGTTTTTTGATTCAATGGAGCATTTGCCTATTCACCTGCCATATGAAGCCAAGTTTGGTGGTCCCGTGCAATATAGATGGATGTACCCATTCGAGAGGTAATGACATTAATGTTTTAAATACGTTAGACTGTTCATTCTTGTTTTCTAATGTATCCATGCATATAAAAACCCACGTAGATATATGCGACGTCTAAAGCAAAAGGTGAAGAATAGAGCCCGTGTAGAGGGGTCAATTGCTGAAAGTTATGTTATGGAGGAGCTTGTTAATTTCTGCTCGTTGTACTTTGAGCCGAATGTTCAGACGAGGCACAATCGCTTACGGAGGAACGAGGTTGTAGCACACGATGACAATGGAGAATTAACGGCCTTTAGTCATCCTGTACATCCATTCGGCGGGAAAAAAAGGCGATTCTTAACCGACAATGAGTATGCAGCTGCCACATTGTATGCACTTGTAAACATGAATGAAGTAGCACCATACATTAAGTAAGTAGTAATAACTATGTCGATTGTAAATATTATAAGTACCTTGCATTTACATTGGTTTATACCTGTACTGTAGTCAATATGATGCTGAGATACATGAAGCGAATCCGATCATATCGAACGGGGACTTGCAAAATTTGAGAAATAGAGAATTTGTGCAATGGTTTAAAAATGTAGTAAATCTCTTAAATCAATACCTAAGTGCATTTACCCTCATGAATGAGTCTTAGGTCCTAAATAATTATTGTTTGTTATTTTTGTGTTACTGTACATTAGGTCCTCGCAGATGATAAAGCTGACATTCGGCTTAAGCTTATAGCTGATGGTCCTGAAAGATCTGTAGATACTTATAAATGCTGCATTGTTAACGGTTACAGATTTAAGTGTTGCGATATTGGGGAAGTCGCTTCATCTGATTCGGGTGTTGTGGTTAAGGGTAGTTGCTACGATAACCTTTGGGATGACTGGTATGGACGCTTGCTAGAAGTCGTCGTTCTCAAATATTGGGGTCAAAAAGAGTTGGTTTGCTTCAATTGTCACTGGTTTGATGTTGAAAATGGAGTTAGAGTAGATAAAAATTCAGGACTAGTGACAGTGAATGTTAAATCAAAATTAAACTCAGACGAGCCTTTTATTTTAGCAAGTCAAGCAACGCAGGTGTACTACGCACGGAGTGTTAAGACTCCTGCAAGCTCATGGTATACTGTTATAACCACCAAAGCTCGTGGTTTTCAAGGCACAGCTCCTCGTCCAGACGATAAACCTTTACAAGTCGAGTCAACTAGTGTCACACCTGCTGATGTGACAGTTATTAGTGAGTCTAGTGAAGACGAGGATGATGTCGTCACTGTCGAAAGTGAAGACGATGTTGCAGAGGAGGAAGATATAAATGAGACAATCATTGAGGATGACGAAGCTGGTGATGACAGCGAGAATGAAGATCTACAGCTCGAAGATGAAGATTCGGATATTGATGGCTTTAATGATATAAATGATTAGGAGTATGCACTATTTATGCCTTAGGGGCTTGATCATTTTGTAATAGTTTGTAGTAGTGCAATCATGATGGTGTAACTTATATTATTCTATTAATTAAGGTGAAAAATTCATTTACTATTACTATTTTTGATTTATTAGTTGTATCCGTATGTAATAGTTTCTAGTAGTGCAATTATGATAGTTTATCTGTGATTATTCTATAATTTTAAGTTGATTATTTACAGTTATAGACATATGGCCCGTACACCACACGGTGATCGCGGTGGGCGTGCTGGCCGTGGGGGCCGTGGAGGTCGTGGGGGTGATGATCAGGCCGGATCTTCAGGTATGATTACATGTTAAATGCTGAAGTCAGTATCATGAGTGTTTTTTTATATTGTATATTGTCATGACATTCATTCACATATTGTTCTTAAATAGGTGAGCGACGTAGGCCTCCGCGGGGACTAGCACGTTGTTTGCTAGGGAATCCCCCTCAGGCGCCTCATATATGCCGCGTCGGGGATAACAGGTAATTGTATTAATTATAACAACAATTGTATTCATAATATATTTGCTTAGAATTTTATCATTTAGAATTTTCAAATGTATTAAACAACAAATGTATATTGTATTAATTTCACTTGCAGTATCCTTGACGCGACTCCAAGGAACACGTTGCTTGGGATCGTGCGCAACCGATTCTCGAGCGCGTGGATGAGGAGGGCAGATGTGGATGACCGCTCACGCCAGTTGATTATAGACGAATTTCGGGTAAGAAAGATTTAAAATGTTAGTTTTCTATAATGTAATTATTAAACTTTGACATGTCGATTTATGTTGTCTGCTAATAATGTAATGTGTAATGTGCAGAGATATTATCGATTTGAGGACGGGCAGGAAGCCCATGGCTTGACCGTTCTTCGATCATATTTAGAGATGAACTGGCACAAGTGGGTCCACGACTGGAAGAAAAAGGCGCAGAGCAAGATGGCTGATGGACAGACACTTAGAGATGTCCGGCCATATTTTATTGGTGCTGCAGTGTGGGAGCAGATGTGCAGCGTTTGGGAGGGCGCTGCGTTCCAGAAGAAGTCAGCACAGCGTACAGCGGCCCGGCAGCAGAGTCGTCTCCCACACTGCACGGGGTCTCAGTCGTACGACCTTTACAGGGAGAGACTCGAGGTTAGTCTTAAGCACCCACCATCGCGCTTAGAGTTTTGGTGGCACGCCCACCAGAAGAAAGGTGAAGGTGGTTATATCTCACCTGAGGCAGAGGGCATTGCTGTAAGTTAGTTAATTCTTTTATTTAGTATGTATTTAAAATCTTGAAATACATTTGTATTCTTTTAACGTACTGTGCTTTTTCATATTATTATATGTTTTTTTCAGCACCGGTTCGAGGACCTTGCTGGGGCTCGGAGCAGCCAGAGAGGAGACGATGACATAGATGAGGCGACGCGCGCTAATGGCTGCAGGCTACGGGGGGGCCGAAGAAAGGTAGAGTTGTTGGCATTCCCCGAGTCCCAGCCTACACTTTAGTCCCTACTGCGAGATCTCAGCGTCGCCCACCCACCGGAGCTAGTGGTGCGAGTGGATCGGGTGCCGGCCCTTCACTATCTGACGATTTCTTTCGGCGGATCGTAGAGGGGTGCATGACGAGCAGTGTTGTGCAGTCAGGCGCACCGTCACGCGAGCGGATCTACCAGCTTGCTCAGGAGGTTGTCCACGGATCCATAGATCCTACCACATCAGCTGACGAGTTCATGGGTATAGTCCGGGAGGAGGCCATCCGTGTATGTGCGGTTGTCTTGGCCAACATCTTTTCTCCACATATTCGATAGGTAAAACCAATTATTAATGTATGTCCTTATTTAATTCATATAATATGTAATTATATTGCTTATATAAACTGTCAAACAAATAGTTATCCGACTTATTGTTTATTTATTGTCTAACTTCGTCTAACTTAAGAAAACTTAGAGCAATAGTCAAAAAAGAGATCAAAACCCATCTCGGGCGTCAAAACGACGCGCGAACCTAGACACAGCACCTCGTAGGTATTAGGCACGCGTTAGAACTAACGGGACTCGATTCCGATATCCGGAGGCCGAGTTATCAGTACGTTCGCCTAACTTAAGAAAACTTAGAGCAATAGTCGAAAAAGAGACCAAAACCCACCTCGGGCCTCAAAACGACGCGCGAACCTAGACACAGCACCTCATAGGTATTAGGCACGCGTTACAACATACGGGACTCGATTCCGATATCCGGAGGCCGAGTTATCAGTCCGTTCGTCTAACTTAAGAAAACTTAGAACAATAGTCGAAAAAGAGACCAAAACCCGCCCCGGGCCTCAAAACGACGCGCGAGCCTAGACACAGCACCTCGTAGGTATTAGGCACGCGTTACAACTTACGGGACTCGATTCCGATATCCGGAGGCCGAGTTATCAGTTCGTTCGTCTAACTTTAGAAAACTTAGAGCAATAGTCGAAAAAGAGACCAAAACTCGCCTCGGGCGTCAAAACGACGCGCGAACCTAGACACAGCACCTCGTAGGTATTAGACACGCGTTACAACTTACGGAACTCGATTCCGATATCCGGAGGCCGAGTTATCAGTCCGTTCGTCTAACTTAAGAAAACTTAGAGCAATAGTCGAAAAAGAGACCAAAACCCGCCTCGGGCCTCAAAACGACGCGCGAGCATAGACACAGCACCTCGTAGGTATTAGGCACGCGTTACAACTTACGGGACTCGATTCCGATATCCGGAGGCCGAGTTATCAGTCCGTTCGCCTAACTTAAGAAAACTTATAGCAATAGTCGAAAAAGAGACCAAAACCCGCCTCGGGCCTCAAAACGATGCGCGAACTTAGACACAGCACCTCGTAGGTATTAGGCATGCGTTACAACTTACGGAACTCGATTCTGATATCCGGAGGCCGAGTTATCAGTGCGTTCGCCTAACTTAAGAAAACTTAGAGCAATACTCGAAAAAGAGACCAAAACCCGCCTCGGGCGTCAAAATGACGCGCGAACCTAGACACAGCACCTCGTAGGTATTTGGCACGCATTAGAACTAACGGGACTCGATTCCGATATCCGGAGGCCGAGTTATCAGTCCGTTCGTCTAACTTAAGAAAACTTAGAGCAATAGTCGAAAAAGAGACCAAAACCCGCCTCGGGCGTCAAAACGACGCGCGAACCTAGACACAGCACCTCGTAGGTATTAGGCACGCGTTAGAACTAACGGGACTCGATTCCGATATCCGGAGGCCGAGTTATCAGTTCGTTCATCTAACTTAAGAAAATTTAGAGCAATAGTCAAAAAATAGACCAAAACCCGCCTCGGGCCTCAAAATGACGCGCGAACCTAGACACAACACCTCATAGGTATTAGGCACGCGTTACAACTTACGAGACTCGATTTCGATATCCGGAGGCCGAGTTATCAGTCCGTTCGTCTAACTTAAGAAAACTTAGAGCAATAGTCGAAAAAGAGACCAAAACCCGCCTCGGGCGTCAAAACGACGCGCGAACCTAGACACAGCACCTCGTAGGTATTAGGCACGCGTTACAACTTACGGGACTCGATTCCGATATCCGGAGGCTGAGTCATCAGTCCGTTCGCCTAACTTAAGAAAACTTAAAGAACACAAACTAAACTAATTTAAATATGCTCTCTTTTCGACTTCGTTATTAATATTTTAATTTTGTAGGGTCTTGTTGATGAGACTCATGGGGGTGGAGGCAGCGGCACAGGCGATGACAGTGGAGGAGATGGTGATGACCGCCGAGCTGATGAGACGATGGAGGGTGGGACCGGCGCTGGGACTGACGATGGTACTGGCACTCCTGATCTGGGGCTGTAGATAGTTTATGTTATTATTTTGACTTTCATGTATAAACTTACAGTTTTTGAGTTGTCAAACTACAGTTTTGTATATAAGTAGTTTGATGGTTTATGTATGTAACTATTTGATTGTTATTGATATCCGTTTGTGAAGAAATATTTGTTTTTCATTAGTTTATAGTAGGTACAATTATGTATATGTAAATGAACAGGGAAATTTGCAATTTGCAAAAAAAAAAAAAAATTTTAAAAGTCATTGCCGACGGCATAAGTGTCATTGTCGACGGCAGACACCCCCGTCGCCAATGACCCGCTAAAAAATCCAGAACTCATAGCCGACGGGTAAGCCGTCGCCTATTGCCGTCGCCAATGACTCATAAGCGACGGATTGCCGTCGCCAATGACTCATAGGCGACGGATTGCCGTCGCCAATGACCTTAGTACCGACGGCGGTCGACGGGAGTCAGGGGCGACGACCCCTGGGGCGACGGGATTGGCGACGGACCCACGCCGTCGAGAATGAGTCATTGGCGACGGCATATGGTCATTGGCGACGGGTCTTGCCGTCGGCAATGAGCTTTTTTTTTGTGGTGTCATGTTACTTCATATATATATAATCATTTTATTTAAAGAATCTGAATTTTTTTTTATTTTCTGGGTTTTTGACCCAACCCGACCCCATTCGGAATCTGGACTGGCGCAGCTGCGCCAGCTTTACACTACTCATCGGCGCTGTTGCGAGCAATTAAGCCTGCCCAGCGGCGCTGCTATGCTGCGATGCAGAAACAACTCCTCTGTTTGCGACACAACATCTTTTTAAACCAAAATCTCCAAATTTCTTCACCCAATCCACAATTTCAGCATACTCAGACATCATATATTTTGTAAAACTGAAACCCAACATGTATACAACAATTCTAACAACATAAATCACAAAAACAACCAATTTAAAGGCCAAAAATTCACTGTTCATACTTAATTTTCATATTTTGACACATTTAGCGTAATCAATCACTGTGAACTCATTTCTTAACCAAATTAATCCGTTTAACTTGCATTGTTTTCGTTTCTCAACAAACTAACACAAACAACCAACAATTTACAAATTACTATAAGAATTCCTAACCAATTTTAACCCAAAAATAGGCCAAAATATAAATATTATGCCAAAACTCAATTTCTTCACTTTCTAACATGTTTTTATGAATTTAATCACCCAAAATCATATTTAAATACTATACAACATATTATGCATTCCTATTAACATATATAATAATTATCTTAACAAACTAGCCAATCCAAAATCAATTACAGAGAAGTAATTTTGAGTAGTATACATAAAAACTTTAAACTAGATTATTACCTCTAATTCTTCTTTAAACTTGATTTAGAAGATTTATATGGCTTGATTATCTTTTTTTCTCCCTCCTTTGATTTTCAAACCTTGGTTTCTCAATTTCACAGAATATCTTCTCCTCTCTAAATTTCTCTCTTTCTCTGCTTTATGGCTTTACAAAACTAACTGGAAAAAAACTTACGTAACTTTAAGTTGAGAATTTCATCGGTTAAGGAATACAAAGGGTCTCTAGGCCATGTTTGGCTAGAACCCAAAAACACACTTTTAACTTATTTTAATATTTTTTTATAATATGATAAGTCATGTCACACTTAATTTAATTAAACTTATTATATTAATAAATCAAATTACACCTTACTAATGAAATTATAATATTTATTGTGCCAACCATAACTATAATTTTTATTTAATAAATTATTTTATTTAATAAATCATTAATATTCTAATTTAATTAAATTAGAATATTTTCATTATCCTTGTGTAAAAAAATACGCACCAATTATAAAATTATTTATCGCCACTTTATTAATATTATCATACTTAAATAAACTATACCACAACAATTTTCACCAAATATTTATTTAATAAAATAAACATCCCAACTAAAATATTTATTTAATCCAATAAATATTTTTAATAATTACGAAAACCACATTCGTTACACGCACGGTACTACTAGTTTAAGTTGATTGTTTATATAGCATTTACTTAGATATTTTGTAAAACATTGTAAGTCATTGTAGTTATATATGTACATCATTGTAGTTAGCTTGATTCTTTGTAAATCAATGGATTTTAGTTTAGTTTTGTAAATCTTTTAAGTTACTTTGATTCTTTGTAGTTTATAACTTATCGTAAATCAATGGATTTTAGTTTAGTTTTGTAAATCATTGACGTTATGTAAATCATGTTGCAGGTACATATTATAGTAGTTATATATACGTTAAAACGTGTATATATGTTGTAATTAAAGTAGTTACGTTGTATGTACTATAACATATATATATATATATATGTGTGTGTGTGTGTGTGTGTGTTGCAGGTTATAGGTACAAAAATAGGGTTTAAAAACCTAGAAATTACAAAAACAAAAAAAAATATTTTTTTTAAAAAAGTATTATTTTCCACCGAATAGGCTAAATCCGATGAAAATTCCTTTGGAATTATGCATTCCCTCACGAGTACAAGCTTGACACATGCACAAGTTATTACCGATAGAGTTAGTTCGTCGTAAATATTCTGTCGGCACTAGCTTATCTGCGACGGACCGTTAGTCGGCCATAATTCCGTCAGTAATTTTTATTTCCGACCGAATGTCCAACAGACTTATCCCCGACCAACTTAATTACGACTGACTTTCCGACAGAATAAGTTCATTTCTAAACGTACAAAAGCCTTGATTAAGGTAAATCTCACTTACTTACTGTGATGATCTTGTATGGTATTTATAGATACTTTTATATAGTTTGTTACATACATGATAGGGATAAGTGTTATCCTAAATGGGAACATTAGTTACAATAATCTAATAAGTCTAGCAAATGTGGATAAGAACCGATATACAAAAGAGACTCCATAAATATAAATATACATATGTTAATAATTTTCGATGGAATATTCTGTCAGAATTAAGGTTTTTTTTTGTAGTAAGAAATTATTCTATCTTTTCTTTTTTCTGCCAAGAATAATCATATTAGAATGTGTAAACTGGTAGTTAAGTTGGTCCTTTATAATAACATGAAGTATATTAATATTTGTAATTCATAAATATGGGTGATCATTAGTAAGGATCCTAATTCATGGACATTGTAACCAAAGATTCACAAAAATAAACAAAAGCAATTAGTTAGGTAAGATTTCCAACAATAAAATGTGCAAATCAAGTGTCATGGTCTTGATCATATTTAACGAACGCTAATCTCTTTTAGTCCACTAATCATACTACCTCTCTTTCAGACTGAGTGAACCTACTAGAAGATGAAGTTCTTATAAAACGTTTGACTTTAATATGGAGTACACACATAACCGATTGCCAATGTGGTAGTTTTTAAATATAGATTTTTTTTTTTTGCATAAGTTCAAAAATTAAACGATATATATTTTCCTTTTCCGTATACAAATTGTACAAGATTTAGTTAAAATGGTATCAAACCTTATCTTTTATGAGAGTAATGAAATTGAAGCCTAGTAGATTGAAACATTATTTGACTTGATTAAAAAAAAAAAAGTATCTCGACTTTTTTCCCTTTAGGATTTAAGATTAGGTTCAATCCCAATCAGTTATATTATTACTATTATTAATGATAATAAGACAACTAATTAATTAATCAAGTTACACGAACCAAGTCTATGCTCACCAGGAAAATAAAGCAAGAGTTGGTGGAATATTGCATTCTTAAACACAGTTGATAATGTCAAAATAATATTTAAGTTGTTAGAGTAAATATATATTTAACGACATTTTTATATTTATTTTAATAACAATTTAAATATAAAGCAATTAATCTCAGTCAAACTTGATTAAGACTACTAATAAAATAACGTAATTTTAACTCTTAGGGTTAAGTCTTCTATTTTAAGATTTTATTAAAATAACAAAACTTTTAATTATAAATTCTATATAAAATTAAGTCGTTTCATTAAGTAGCCTTAGTTGAACTTGGAGTAGTCTGAGATGCGTGTGATAGTAAATTATTTTTAAGATATATTTATTGATCTTTAAATAAATAATATAATAAAAAAATAGATGAAGATAATAAACGTAACTTTTCCCCTAAAATTTAAAAATTGTCAAGTAGTTTCTTTTGCAACATGTGATAACTGTTCTAAAAATTAGGTTCGATGGAAACCAAGAATTTAAAAAAATAATAATAATCTTATTTTGAGAGACAAAAGAGTCCAAAAATAATTAACTTTTTGCTCTTCCTTAATTTTATATATATATATATATATATATATGAGAAAAGGGAGCGTGTGTCTTAAACACACAACTTTATGTTTGTTCTACTATTTTAAGAGATTTTATTAATAGTGTTTTTGGTATTTCACTATTTTCATTAATTGTTGTTTTAACATTTTAGCAATTTGTCAATCAAAATTACGTCGTATTAGGTGCAAGACACACGCAAGCTTGCGAGTGTCTAAGACACATACTCCCTTATATATATATATATATATATATATGTGTGTGTGTGTGTGTGTGTGTGTGTGTGTGTGTGTGTGTGTGTGTGTGTGTGTGTGTGTGTGTGTGTGTGTCGGATCTTAAGCATTACACTTTAAATGACATTCCAAACATACCCCCTTTAGCGACGGACCGGGCGACGGTTTGGTCCGTCGTCATAGATTTTACGACGGATCCGTCGTTATATGTTGTATGTCACTATATGTAATATGTCGCTAGAACTTATGGCGACGGACTAAACTGTCGCCCGGTCCATCGCTAAAGGGGATATGCTTGAAATGTCATTTAAGATGTAATGCTTAAGATCCGGCCTCTATATATATATATATATATATATATATATATATATATATATGTATATATATATATAATGTTCGAGGAATTGAGATTTTCAACAAAATTTTGGCCATTGAGAGAATTAGTTTAATTAACGTGTTGGTAGGATAGTCTTGAATCATGACAAAGAGTCTTAACATGACCGGCACGAGAGATGTATTACCACATACATACATACATACATACATACATACATACATACATACATACATACATACATACATACATACATACATACATATATATATATATATATATATATATATATATATAAAATGTTGGAGGAATTGAGATTTTCAACAAAATTTTGGCCATTGAGAGAATTAGTTTAATTAACGTGTTTGTGGGATAGTCTTGAATCATGACAGAGAGTCTTAACATGACCAGCACGAGAGATGTATTACCATACGACTTAATTTTGCTTCATGACTGACTAAGAGACCTCTCCTTCGACTAACTCATTTTCTTCAAATTAAGAATTAAGACCGCCTTTTTTTTGCAGTAGTGTCCATAACCCAACCTAAAGACTCGTATATATGCTTCCACAAAACCAGAATCAGTTTCACATCTTTGTGCACATCTGTGTGTGCGTGTGTGACCGGGGAGCTAGGAATTAGGATGCACCTTATGAGAGAAGGTGGGCGCAATTCACAACGTGTTGTGTTGGTCGGATATTTGGAGGATTTTATTTACTTTGTAGTATTAATGTAAATATTAGTTTTTAAGAATTATAGAAAAGTGTAAATATATACTGACACCATAATTTCAATAAATATGTATTTATTATGAGGAAAGATAATTTAAAACATTTTTTTAGTTAAATTTGATTAAAAATACTTAATAAAACGATATAATTGTAACGAGTATTAAATGTTTATGCACAGAACTAATTGATATACACATAAAATGTTCATACCCGATTGATGAGTATTCTACATTTCTACTACTAGCTAGTATAGTATAAAGATTAATTAAAGATGCACCATCCAATTCAAAAATAATTCCACTAGGAGACATATATGCCAAATATATTCTTTATAATTTAATATATTAATTTAATTAGTTAACAAACTTTTAAGTTTTTAATAACTGTATAATTAATACTCCATAAGAATGCATTGTCAAAAGTTTCGGACAATGTTTGTCTTCTTCTTATATTCTCCGCCAAGTTTAGCTTTTGTTTATTTCAAACAATTTTCTATAATTAATATAGAATCATGTGGCTCACTTGCTTCCACAGAAGGGGTTCCAATTTTCTATATCATTATGAAATTTATCATTTTTTGTAGTAACATCTTTCTTCTCATGTTTCTCAAGCGAAACAATTTGCTTTGGGCGAGAAAAAGAAGAATATTACTTGTAGCTAAACTCTAGGGATCTACCATGTTTTCTAAACTCTAGGGACCTACTTCATTAATGTAAGATTTAAACAAATGTATATATTGAGATTCTAAAGGATATGATAATATTAGTGATAAACAACAGTTTGTAATGGGAACATGATACATAGTTGTTGATGAATTAACAAGATCTCCTATATATCTAAACACTAAAAAATATACTCCCCCGTACCACAAAAAAAAACAATCCACTTATAAATTATAAGTATAATTTTAGCTTTATATTTACTCTAAAATATTAACTTATAATTATTAATAATAGTAACAGAATAATAAAATTATGATGAAAAATTTAAGAATATTATATTATTATCGATAAAAATATTATAATTATTTTGAAAAAAGAAAAGAAAAATATGACTCTTTTCATGAATAAAGTGAGAAGGACAAGTTTAAGCTTTTAATACTTCAACTTTCATTAATTAGTGGGCAGCAGCTCCATTCATATGGTATCTGATTTGCTTTGTAACTGCGCAGTCTTTTCAATGTTGACTTGTTTTTGCTTTCTTACTTTCAAACTAACATCTTCCATTTAGCAGCTGCTACTTCTGCGCTCCTTCATATTCCCATTCTATTTTTTATTTTATTTTTATCTTTTTCTTATCTCTTTCCTTTTTGGTGCAATTATTAATGTTTCCTTTTAAAAAGTTAGTTAATGAATACTAACACTTTGTTTCTGAGTTTGAGACAGGAAAAAAATAATAAAAACTTAATTTATAATCGGAAAGAAAAGAACAAACTGAGTTTATAAAAGAAAAAAAATTAAATTTCACATTTAAATTATTAAGTTGTCCGTATATTACTTTTATTATATTTATAATTTAGCTAAAGGGTATAATATGAATTATAAAAGATAATTTTATGTTATTTAATTTTCTATCTAAATTTCGTCCATTTTTAGACCAAAAAGTTTAACCTTATATTACTTTTATTATATTTATAATTTAGCTAAAGGGTATACTCTCCCCATTTAGAAGTTTAGAGTCCGAATTTTTCACTTTTTAACCTTTATTCATTAATATTTATTATTTATTTACTTATACACATATTACAGTTTGTCTAGTAGACATTTAGACGTTTGTTTTCTTTTTCTTTTTTTGAAATTTTTTATTTTAATATTAAATATTTTTTAAATTTTGATATTGAAAAAATATATTACTCCTATATTTAAAGTGCATACCACAAACATGTATGCTGCACAATGAGAGATTTAGAGAAAGAATGGTTCAAGTAATATAGTCAATATTGTTAAACGTGAAACGGAAGCTAGAAGCTCAAAAATGGGTATGGATTTAATTGGTAATTTTGTGCAACACAATTTCTTGTTGCATGACTTGAGACTTGACAATCACGTTAAGTCTGCATGGGAAACTGTATATATGTGAGGAATAATTATCAGTCATTCACGTTGTACTTTATTATAACTTATTTTCTTTGACTAGAGACTGACTTGTGGGAAGTTTCCAATAGTGACTTATGTATGTATAATTCACTGTTATAATTTGAACGTATGTACTTTGTAATAACAAAATAACAAGCTTGATAATCGTACGCATAAACTTAAAAATGATTTATTGTTTGTTTCTTTTTTTTTTTTGCACAAAACGTTGCGTATACACTATTTTTTGTTAGTTTTTTCATGAAATTATTTTTTTTTTGAGTCTTAGAGTCAAAAGCATTTGTAAATCTTATATGATTGGAATGAAATAATGAGTAACATTTTTAATACACGTGTTATATTGGCATTTGAAAAAATAAATATTTAAAATTCGAGAAATTGATTAATAGATTGAAAAAATATACATACTTCTTCATTTAATAGGATAGTATTGGTGTTGTCAATTTTATTTAATTTTGTATTTATTTCATTCTAAATTTAAGTGTCTCTCATTTTGATAGTAAAATTATCTTTTTTTAAAATATAGTTAATTCAAATGAACTTATTAGTTGATCATAAGACTAACTTATTACTTTATTAGTCTTATTGGAAAGTAAATATGAAGTACCTCTAGCCATGAGCTGAGATGGTATTACCCCAACTTTGCATAATAATGGCCTGGGGTTCGAATTGAGGTTGTATGACCTTATGATAAGGTGATAACAAGGACTTAAAACGTATCACCCCAAAAAAAAAAAAAAAAGTAAATATGAACTTAAACTAAAGAAAGTACTAACAATTACCAAAGATATCTAAGGAGATTCTAAACTATAAAATACGTATTAATAAAACCGATTGCAATGGGAACAAAGAGACTATTGTTTCAATAAAAGAGTTCTACTATTATTATTTTTTTTGTAATATAATTGTATTTCAGGAGTTTATTTGGTGTTCATTAGTATTGTTGCTACGATTGACCTTTTTTTTTATTATTTGTTATTTTATTTGAAAGAATTACTATTTGAGTTTGTTGTTTATAATCCTTTCATCTTTTGTAACAGATTACAGTTTTAATATATTTCAGTCTTTCGGATTGTTTGATCAAAAAAATAAACGAGTTCTGCTATGTATTGCGATTACTTTGTGTCGAATTACAATTGCAAAACCTATCAATACATGAGATTGGATAAAACTATAAGATGACCCTACTTGCACATCTCTATAAAAGAGTTCTGCTATAAAAGAGTTTTGTTATGTATTGTGATAACTTTGTGTCGAATTATAATTGAGAAACTATCAATACATGAGATTAGATAGAATTATAAGAAAACCCTACTTATGACACATCTCTCCAAAAAAGTTATCCTTGCAAAACTTATCAATACATGAGATTGGATAGAATTATAATTGGACCCTACTTATTATACATCTCTCCAAAAAAATTACAACTAATCATTATTCACATAACTGACAATCAAAAAATCAACATAGATATTCGCAATATATATAATTTTCCTTCAAGAAAACTTATATGTTGCCAAAAAACTTCAGTGACAGTAATTGAACTTCAGCGTTTACATGGGAAAAAATGGATTTTACTGCAATTCTCTTAAGGTATTCAAGATTAAAGAAATTATATGTTGTTGCCAGTGTGGGCAAGGAAATTGTGCCTTGCTAGGGTTAGAGTTTCGTGTTAGCTGGAGTGGAGAGAAATTCACGAAGAGCGCGGAATTGATTGATTGATTGAAGAGGGGAGAAGAACAGGTGGGCGATTACTCCAATGATACATGGCAGAACTCTCATAATCCGAAAACCGGGTTAGGGTAGCAGGGATTCCAAGAGCCTTCTTGAGTCTTCGAGTTGGGAGAGAGTTCCAAGTGTAATGAGCTTCCAAGAGTCTAAGTCTAATGTCTTGAGAGCGTTCCCTTTTTTTAGAATAGAGGGGCTATTTATAGAGCTTTGCGGGGAAATAATCACATGTCAGGCACATGTTTTAAGAGAAATTCCCGAAATACCCTTTAGTCATGTTTTAAAGGAGAAATTCCAAAAATGCCCTTTAATCATCAAAGTAATGCCGAAATTGCCATGTTCTTCTAGCCACCAATCCAATCCCTCAATCAATTCCCAAAATGGGTCGCATCCACGAGTCTTCTGCCTTGGAACACATGGAGACTTCTCCGGATCTAGCGCATTTATTTTTTGTCTAATTTGTACATTTAATTAGGTCACATGAACCCTAATTTGTACATTTAATTAGGTTTTTGTAAATCCTAATTTGTACATTTAATTAAATTAGGTCATGTGAACCCTAATATTCACTTGGGCCCACAACCAGAAAACTTATATTTTATCTTATCTTCAAAGTCTCCAAATTTAAAACGTTTTTGAAGATTCAAAGAAAGAAAGGTTGAGGACTTATAGTCAGGTGTCTCGATTACTTTTAAAGTTGAAAGTATAACTGTGAGGGCTTATAGTCAGGTGCCTCAACTACTTTTGAAGTTGAAAGTATAACTTTCGTGATGACTATCTCATGTGTAATATTTCTTTACCCATTTCAGGTTCAATGGGCCTGAGATAGCATTTGATCCCACACGAGATATTTTGTAATACCCGCTTTCGGAGATCTCTCGTACCCTATACGGGCCTTCCCATTTAGGGTAAAATTTGGTGGTTGGTGTTTCCCTCATGACTTGATTTGCTGTCTTGAGCACCAACTCCCCCGCCAGAATTTGTCGCGGTACCACTGCGGTATTGTATTGTAGTCGCAGTCTTTTGTGATACCGTTCCAATCTTTCTTTGGCTCAGTCTCGGAAGTCAGCTAAGGCCTCCAGGGCTGCTGGTTGGTTCTCTTCCTCGACTAAGCTTCGGAGTCTCATCCTAGCCGTAGGTTTTCTTTTTGAAGTTCGATATGCCCATAATGCTATCGGTAATTGCTCTGCCCATGTCTTCGGATGATCATCTAGGGTTTTTGACATAATCTTGATCAAGGTTTTGTTTGTGGCCTTTGTTTGCCCATTGCCCTTCGGGTAGTAGGGCGATGACTTGTAGTGCTTCACCCTATATCTTTCCATCAGACTTTTGATGTCTCGATTGATGAAAGCAGTTCCATTGTCTAACAGAATGATCTTCGGGATCTCGAAACGACAAATAATGTGTTCTTTAATGAAGTTCGCCACCGCTGGACCCGTAGCCTTTTTTAAAGGGATTGCCTCTACCCACTTTGTATACATCTCAGTGGCCGTCAAGATCCATATGTTCCCTTTAGAATTAGGATGAATAGGACCTATAAAATCCATTCCCCATGTATGAAAGGGCCATGGTGTTGCTATGGTCTGTAGGTCTACAGCGGGAGCATGAATCAAATTCCCATGGATTTGGCAAATGTGACACTTCTTGATAAAATCCAAGCAATCTGTTTCCATTTTCGGCCAGTAATAACCATGATCAATAAATTATTTGTACAATTTGGCTCCCCCTTGGTGCTCGTTTTTATGCATTTGATAGACCAAATCTTTGGCCTCTCCTACTTACAAACACCGTAAGGGCTTGCCATTGAACCCTCTTCTAAATAATTCTCCATTTTGCAAGAAGAATCGTTGTGACTTTCTCTTTATTAAGATTGCGTCCCTCTTTTCGGCGGGCAGATTGCTGCTTTGTAAAAACTCTATATAAGGGATTCGCCAATCCGCTATATCATCGATGAAGGCGCATTCCTCCTCCCCAGGGTATTCTTGGCATGAAACACATTGTCGTTGAAGCGCATTTGCTTCCTTCTTCATTTCAGGCCAATAATACCCTTGGTGCTGCAACCTCCTATACAATCCGATATCTGTCAATCCACAATTATCTGTATGTACCTGATGCAAAACTCGTTGTGCTTCGAGCCTCCCCAAGTATCGTGTTAATACCCCATCTGTTTCTTTATGGTATAAGACTTCCTTAATGATGGTGTATTTCTGAAGTTCCACCGGTGATATTGTCCCCTCCTTCGTTTGCAATTGATGGGAGATGTTATGTCTCCAATCATCTGTCATGTCTTTGGGGAACAAGTCCAGCACCATGGTTGGGAGGGTTCTCTTCATTACCTTCACATCTAGGTCTTCTCCTTGGACATATACTCTAGATGCTACCGTGGCTAATGCATCAGGTTGTTTATTTTGTCCTCTTGGCACGTACTCAATAACCACCTTCCTGAAGTCCTCCATCACTTTTTGTGCTACAGTATCATCATCCATCTTGCAGGTCTTCCTACCAATGCTGGCCTAGTCAGTATGTACCTGATCGGGTCAGTTCTTGTTGCAAGCTTCACTTCGTGCGCCAGAAAATAATGTCGCATTTTCAGCGCTATGAATACCAATGCAAGGCAATGCCTTTCTACCTGCGAATACCGAGCTTCCGGTCCTCTAATTATCTTGCTGATGTAGTACACAGGCTTTTCTTCTCCATCTACTTCTTGTGTGATCAATCCTCCTACAGACTTTGTGGTAGATGTGATGTACAACTGCAACGGTATTCCTCTTTGTGGTACGACCATCGTTTGTGCTGAAGCCAAAATTCCTTTTACCTTTTCGAAGGCCTGTTGTTGGTCTTGCCCCCATCCCATTCTGCCTTTCCTTTTAGCAATTTGCCAAAAGGTTCTATAACTTCTGCTAATACTGGCATAAATCTTCTCATATAAGAAATTTTTCCTAGAAAGCTATTCAACTGATTTTGCGTTTTTGGTGGGGGCATCTCCATAACTGATTTTGCCTTGCTTGGGTCTACCTTCAAACCTTTGTTATACACCAAGAAGCCCAAGAATTTTCCAGCTGTCATTCCAAAAGCACACTTCTTTGGATTCATCTTCAACTAGTATTTTCGGCATCGCTCAAACACTTTCCTCAGGTCCTCCACATGAGTTGTCGCCTTCTTAGATTTCACTACTATGTCATCCACATATTCTTCTACTATATCATGAATCATGTCATGAAATATAGCATGCATTGCCCTTTAATAAGTTGCCCCCGCATTCTTCAACCCGAAGGGCATTACTACATAGTAAAAATTCCCAAACGGAGTACGAAAGGCCGTCAACTTGCATCTTCTACTGACATCTTTATCTGATTGTAACCCACAAACCCATCCATGAATGACATCATCTCGTGATTAGCCGTTGCATCTACCAAAGTGTCTATGTTGGGTAATGGGTACATATCCTTTGGGCATGCCTTATTCAAGTATCTGAAATCCACACATATCCGTAACTGACCATTTGACTTCTTTACTGGTACAATGCTGGATAACCATATTGGATGTTGGATTGGCTTGATGAACCCTACTTCCAGCAACTTCTTGATTTCCTCCTTGATTTGGATTTCAACTTCGGGTGCATAGTTGCGAGGAGCTTTCTTCACTGGTTTTATTCCCGGGCTTACATTCAAATTGTGCTCTACCAACTCTTTGTCAGGGCATCTCATCGTAGTTCCAAGCAAAGACATCCCTATACTCTCGCAGGAATTTCACGAGCTCCTCCTTCTGATTAGCATCCAGCTCTTTGTGGACGTAAGTCGGTCTTGGCGTTCCTCCATCTGTTGCCAAATCAACTTCTTCTAATTCCTTTTATTGAGGTTTCGGCCTATCCTCAAAGCATTCTGGAGCTGGTTCTACTTTTTTTTGCACAATTTCTTCTTCATTACTGCTGGAGTGGGGGACACCTCCTGAGCCGTTGGGTTTGCACTCTCCCTTGGACTCTTCCCCCTTGCACCGTCATAAGCGAAACACTACCTTTCCGTCGGGTTTAACAACCCTCTCCCATTTCGTTCTTTGGCCATCATCTGATTGTACTGTCCATTTAGCATTTATTATGTTTCTGGCATCTTCAGGATCTGCTGGCCTTTTCTTTTATCCTTTCTCCAGGTTTATTACCACCGGCTTCTTATTATTAGAACATTCTCTTTGTTCCGAGGTCTTCTTCTTTTCTGTTCTTACAGGCACGAACTTATCTTCCTGTACTTCTTCCCAGCTTGCTAGTCTTAGGGAATCAGGCCTTGCAATCTGGTTCTCTCCCTCTTCAGCGATATCGTTAAAGAAAGTTGCTTCAGCGATGTGTGCCTCCTCTGGTCCAAAGGGATTTCTTGTTGCCGGTACCTTCACTTCTTTCCCCTTCCAGATAGCTTTCAGGCATTGATAAAAAACTGAGGGTACCACGCCATAGTCGTTTTGTCAGGCCCTTCCTAACAAGACATGATACGCTGCATCCACTTCAGTAACATGAAACATTACAGGTCCTCGAATCTTTCCAACCTGCATATCCACCTTGATGTGTCCAAGGGTTCTAACACTTTGGTTGGCAAACCCTGTGATGTTTGTCGGTTCCTTCACAATTCTCTTCTCTGGCAGGCCTAACTGCTTAAACACAGTGTAGGGTATAATGTTTATAGACGCTCCATTGTCGATGAACGCCCTCTGCACCTCTATTCCATTTATTATTGTCGTCACATACAGCGGTCGGTTGTGCGGGTATCTTATCTCTCTGTCAGCTTTAGAGAAAGATATCTTGTTTTCTTCCTCTTCCACTGCCTTCACAAATCCTTTGC
This sequence comes from Aralia elata, assembly GCA_034770075.1. Classification (NCBI taxonomy): domain Eukaryota; kingdom Viridiplantae; phylum Streptophyta; class Magnoliopsida; order Apiales; family Araliaceae; genus Aralia; species Aralia elata. The sequence continues at coordinate 14,213,816 of CM068379.1, forward strand.
TTACTGCTATGCAGGTTTCTTAAGTTTCGGCTGCTTTGATGATTGCCCTGGTTGCTTCTATCCTTGCTTCTTTGGCCAACCCTATCTGATCGAAAAAATTTTTGAATTTAACTCCATTCATCAACGCCGTCACCTGCAGGCCTGGATCAATATCCATCATTTCTTTCATCCTTTCTGCATTCTCTATCATCTCCACTTCTGGTGCCTCACTATGAGTAATAGTGTTGCACGTTTCTTTTCCCTTGTCATTAGGCAATGGCTTGTCATGCACACTGCTTCCTTTTCCCAGCTCGATTTCTCCTGCCGCCAACTTTTCATGGTATATCCTCCACATACTATAACAATCAATAGTGGAATGTCCTGCGTATTAGTGGTATACACAGAAGTCTGGTCTTCTTTTCATTTCTTCTGTCACAACAAATCTGGGCTTAGGAGGCCTCACCACTCCATGTTCTATCCATTGCTCATACAGGTCTCTAAAGGCCTTCTCACTGCATGTGATAGCCTCTGGAACTGGCATTCTAGTATACTTGTCCCCGTGTTTTCCTTTACTTCGCTCGTTCTTCTCCCTCTTGCCCCTTTGTGGTTTTGACTGAGAGTCAGCCAAAGCCACAGTTGTTGTTCTCTTACCCTTCCATGTAACCGTCGCATGGTTGGTGGGCACTGTCATGATTCCTCCCAAATCTTGTGCGAATGATGAGAGGGTCGAAAATGAATCACATGCCTTTGTAATGAGATGGGGCTTGAAGGAGTCTAGAGCACCATTGTTACATATGCTAACCAAGTTCTTCTCCTCAATTAGCTCTGCACACTTCTGTGCTTGGGCTCTAAATCTGTCCATATAATCTGACAGCCCCTCATTCGGCTTCTGCTTGAATCGCATCAGCTCTACAATAGTTACTTGTTTCTGCACATAGAAAATTTTCTTAAAAAATTGCAATTTCAGATCATCCCAATCATGGACTGATCCCTTCTCCAAATTGTAGTACCAACTGAAGGCACTATCCATCAAGGTCTTGTTGAATTCCTTCATCAACAGATTGTGGTTATTCACCTCATCATAACCCAACCATGGAGACATCGACTCCACGAACCTGGAAATATGCTCCCTGGCATTCTCTTTCTCCCCGTTATATTTTGGGAACTACGAAGGGTGCTCAATATACACTGTCGGGTAAATTTGTCTCCGTATGTGTGCCGGGTAGGGTGGAGTAAAGTCCAATTCTGAAGGTCGGGATGTCTGCTTGCGAAGTTGATTGATCACATCGATCATATCATCCTTCGTCACATACTGGTTCGTGGTATGGACTCTCTGAGGGGCTGTGATGTATTGATTCATAGGTCGTGTGTATGGTAAGGAAATTGGCTGGTGTACACTTGCATCCTACACAATTTGTATCGGTGGTGCTTGTTGGCTTGTTCGTTAGATGTGGCTCGGGATGGTCGGTATCTGCACTTGTGAAAATGCTGGGAGAGTGGTCGGGATGATGTTGGGCTGAGGCTGACTTGCTTCCAATCTAAGTTGTGGTAGATCACCGCTGTTTTGGGGTTCCAAGTTGATGATTAGAATCAACTGACTCTCCGTTGTTGGAGGCACAGTCTGATTCTCTTTGGTGTTGTTGTTGTCCTCCACTTCTGCTCGTTCCCCCTACGAACTTCTTGGAAACATAGCCCTGAAAGTGGAGATTTGCATCAACTGCTGGCGGAAATTCCCCATCTCTTCCTGCTTCCTCTGCATTTCCAGCATCATGGTCATCATCATCCCTTGGCCTTCTCGTGCCTCCTGTAATGTCTTGAGCATCTCCATCTGCACAGCATTTGCAGTTGTCTACGCTCCAGTTACTTCCTCACCTTGCCTTCCCGTGTTTGTCTGTCTAGCACTGGTTTGTTGTTGATCAGCCATTTGAGGTGATGTTGAACTTCCTTCCGAAACGTCTTCCAAGATGGGTTGATCAAAATCCAGATTCGCGCTTTGGAACACTGGATTTGCTTGCCTTGAAATCGGATCCGGTGAAGTGATGCTTGTTGTCGGTGAAACTCTTCCTGTAATTCTCCCACTTCGAGTTGTGGGCATACCCTTCACGAATTCTACACCTCCCCAGCAGAGTCGCCAAATAAATATGGACAAGGAAATTGTGCTTTGCTAGGGTTAGGGTTTCGTGTTAGCTGGAGAGGAGAGAAATCCACGAAGAGCACGGAATTGATTGATTGATTGAAGAGGGGAAAAGAACAGGTGGGCGATTACTCCAATGACACATGGCAGAACTCTCAGAATCCGAAAACCGGGTTAGGGTAGTAGGGATTCCAAAAGCCTTCTTGAGTCTTCGAGTTGAGAGAGAGTTCCAAGTATAATGAGCTTCCAAGAGTCTAAGTCTAATGTCTTGAGAGCGATCCCCTTTTCTTAGAATAGAGGGGCTATTTATAGAGCTTTCTTGGGAAATAATCACATGTCAGACACATGTTTTAAGAGAAATTCCGGAAATACTCTTTAGTCATGTTTTAAAGGAGAAATTCCAGAGATGCCATTTAATCATCAAAGTAATGCCCAAATTGTCCTGTTCTTCTAGCCACCAATCAAATCCCTCAATCAATTCCCAAAATGGGTCGCATCCACGAGTCTTCTGCCTTAGAACACGTGGAGACTTCCCCGGGTCTAGCGCATTTATTTTTTGTCTAATTTGTACATTTAATTAGGTCACATGAACCCTAATTTGTACATTTAATTAGGTTTTTGTAAACCCTAATTTGTACATTTAATTCAATTAGGTCATGTAAACCCTAATATGTACTTGGGTCCACAACCAGAAAACTTATATTTTATCTTATCTTCAAAGTCTCCAAATTTAAAACGTTTTTGAAGATTCAAAGAAAGAAAGGTTGACAAGGTTTGATAGGGCATCCAGTCGATATTGGAAAGAAAATAATAAACTCAGGGACGAGTTTGCATGCAGTGGAATCGTATGACGTGGGAGCGTTCGATATTGTCCCAAATTAAACTAAGCCCACTATCAAACATAAAAATTTAAAAGCTGAAAATCCAAATTGTATATATTCAGTGTTTTTGGATTAACTTTGGAGAATAAACTCAAATGATCTAGAGAGAGTTAGAAAACGTGCCTTATGTGGTTAGAAAGATCTGAAAGTCTACTTTTCAACGCAAAAAATGGTGCCTTATTTGTTAATTTCTACAAGAAGTTATTGCTGTTTTATCACAGTAGGTGCAGAAAGACTATCTACTCCAGAATCTATGTTTTGATGAGTTTGAACCTTCTTTTTGGATGATATTTTCTACACATTTCAAGATCTCTTTTGGGGCATTATTAGAGTACCAAAGCTACTTGATAAGTGTCATTAGTATCGAGTCAATGTCATTTTATTTTTCTTGTTTTGGTAATTGAAAATTCTATCTTAAAACTTGAGTTCTTTGGAATTGTTCCTATAGCTAGAGGGATATTTTAGCTCTATATAAATGGTGTTTTTAGATTGTTTGAGGGCAGAGATTGGTTGAAAGAAATTATAATTTAGGCTTTGGCTTAACAAATGAAATTTCTTCTTGTTTTCCTACTCTTATCTCTTTGGTGGATTCCGTGGAGTGACAGTTATAATCCTTTGAGTGTTTATTTGTGTTAACTCCTAATCCTTTGAGTGTTTATTTGTGTTAACTCCTATTTCTCCTATACTTTCTGACCTTATTTATTGACATCAATGACATGACTCTGAGCTACTTAAGGTCAGAAAACAAATCATGATTGCACTCAACTACATTGCTTTACTGGATTATATACCCTATATCATCCATGTAGGGGACCCTATACACTGAGACGGGTTTTGAAGGACTGAGTTGCATGTTAGAGAATAAAAATGTATAACTTAGACTTGAAAAAATGTAATTGTATTACAAATATTTATATGAATTAGTCATAATCACATGAATAATTATGAAGTTTCACTAGAAAAACTGAGTATCTGACACAGAAATTTGAAGACGGAATTAAAAAATTCCATCTCAAAATCTCTAAATTTGAGACGGATTTTAACACCGAATATTATGTCTCAAAATATGAAATGTGTAAATTATGTAAATCCAATTTTAAGTTATTAATAGTATTCTTTACAATTATGATCAGGAACTCCCAAAGTTTCAAATGGCAGATGCAATAAATAACATGGTTTATGAAGTAAATGCAGGACTTAGAGACTCCGTTTACAGATGCGGTGGTGCAATTTGTCACCTTCAAAAGCAAATTAGTGAACTTCAAGCATAATTGGCTAAGGCACAAACTGGGATTGTAAACATGCAAAGCCAGCAATCCAATTTACTAACCCTAATTTGCATGGATTTGTCACAACCTAATCAAGATCCATCTATGATTAACCCATAAGAACCCTACGAAAACCTAAATTTGTTTCCGGATGATGTCAGTTAACCTAAGATTTTGGAATCACTTTGAACATGATCAAGAAATTAAATTAATCTTCGACAAAAAGTTGCAAAAGTTATATTTACGTGCATATTTTTTTAATTATAATGCATGTTTAGTTGGTTGTAATAATAGTCCCGGAATTTAAACCCTAAATTTCTTTACTTGAATCAAAGAAGAGATTGATTAATTGTAATAAAATTAATTACAAGTTTTTATTAATGATGATTTTTCTCCAAGTTGCTTATTATTTGAACAAAAGAAAGTGAAAAAGGAGATTAGTGATGTCTTTGTACTGATTTTGTACCAATATTTGAGTAGTAAACACAACTTTTGGGTGACAAAATTTGATTTATCTTGTCAAATGGTTTAGCTTTACATGGTTTGCTTGTCAAACTTCTTCATTACCAAATATTCTTACAGTGTCACCTTTTTTTCCTATGTTTGTTGAGATATATATTCTAAACTTTGTGTCTTTTTGTCTGGATGGATCATGCATGAATGCTTTTCTGTATTTTCCTTTTTCAAATATGAGGAGCTTCTTCCGGGAAATAAAAGCCCTCTAAGAACTGCGAGTCACATCATTAATTAACGCCAAAAATTACTACAAAATATTAGCTATATTTATCTAGATAATTTGATCGTCATCAAGTAGGCAGATATAATGACCAAAAAATACTACAAGTATGTAGATAAAAAAAAAATTAATCCTAAATTGTGACTTTCATCAATGGGATTCTAGACTACTTCAGTTTTACATAAGTAATCATTAAAGGATTGTAACAGGACACATACATATTTCTTTTAATAACCTATCTTAGTCTTTCAAGCTTAACACCAATTTTAATTATAAGTTTTTTTCAAGTTTCTCCTTTGCAAAGCTTAATATTTGAGATGATAGTAATAAATTATTTTTTAATTTAAAGAGTTAATATCATCAAAATAAAAATTATACGATTAAATTAATAAATGTTACTTAAAATATTATGTATTGTTATAATAATTATAAAAAAAATATCATTAAATATATTTAATTTGTCCGTATTATTTTTATTCTAATAATATTATCAAGAACCATAATTTATTCAATTATTTATGTGAAGATTAAGAAAGTATATGGACAGAGTATAGGCCCTACTTTTTGCAGCTCCCATATATATGAGTGGTTCTCAAAGGAAATAGAGGAACAAAACTAAAAACGCACGATCGGCTGGTTTTCCTTGTGAGCAGAGCCGGCCCTGGACCAGGGTAAACTGGGCGATAGCTCAGGGTCCAAAACTGAAGGAGGTCCAAAAATTAATTATAATATTATGTATATATGTGTAATTTAGTCTTTCTTAGGTGTATATTCAAGCACTAGTGGTCTAGTGATGGGACAATACCGTGTCAAGGTAGAGACCTGAGTTTGATTCTTTGTTGGTGCATTTTGCTTTCCATTTTTTTTTCACTAACAGTTCAAAAAGCCTTCAAATGTCAAACTCCTATCATAAATACTAACAAATAAATTTTACATTCATATATGTAAGAATTTGTAAATATATAATTAAGAAAAAAATTTGAACGAAATTGTTTTTGTAAGAGGAGGATGTAATGTTATAATTAATAATGTTAAAATGATAATTATATTGGTAAAATAAATATATATTTAGAGATAATTTTATATTTATTTTAATAACATGTCAATATAATTGTTGATATGACATTTTTAATAATTTTTTTAATTTTTTTATCAAAAACACTTTTACAATTGTTGATATGAAACACTGCCATTTGGTCACCCCCGAACCCTCGCCAAATTTCTTGGCTTCGCCAGTGGGCACACTCTGAGATATTTCACCCTGGGCCTTAAAAATCCCAGGACCTGCTCTGCTCGTGAGCTTACATGCACGTGCAAGGCACGATAGGTTCGTATCTATTTACTCTCCACACAAGAAGTGAACATTTGTCGGCAAACCATTAGAAGACCCCTCCTCTCTTCCCCCCAAACATAGTTTGTTTTTCTAATGCAAGAGAAAGAAAAGGCATCTTGAAAAAACGTATGCCCCATTACGCCATTTGGTCTCAAGAACATGCAACTCCAAAGTCAAATACAATTTCTATCTCTATCTTTAATATATATATATATATATATATATATATATATATATATATACAGAATGGATCAAGAGCATACCCTCTTAAATGACATACCAAGCATACCCCCTTTAGCGACGGATCGGGAAACGGTTTGTTCCGTCGCTATAGGTCCGGTCCGTCGCCCGACGGACAACATATAACGACGGACCCATTGCTAAAAGCTATAGCGACGGACCGGACCTATGGCGACGGACCAAGCCGTCGCTAAAGGGGGTATGTTTGGTATGTCATTTAAAGGAGTATGCTCTTAAAATGCACTATATATATATATATATATGGTAGAACTATAACTTCATAAAATTAAAATCATCAACAAGAATAGGAGACATGACACAAGTAATTCCTGTCTTTAAGGTCTTATCGTCCCACCACGATTGATTTATTAAGGGTTGTAGACAATATACCTCCAGAATATATGTCAAGCCATTGGTGAATTATTCGTGATAGCAATTCACCGAATAACTCCAATAGAATACTGCTTTGTAGTAGTTATTTATTTGTAGAAAAAAATAGAGAAGATATAAAAGAGAGAAAATACATGTACAAAATCTTATATGTAAACTTACTTCATATATGCATATAACTTATGTATATATATCTACATATACATATACACATGCACATACATATTTGTAAGTTACATAATATACTATTAAATTCTATTTTAACTACACTTATTAATACTAAATATGTAAGTTACATACTAGTATTAATTTAGTGGTTAATTAGAATGTATATAGTTCTCAATATTTTCCTTTTATTTCAAAATAAAATAGACTTCTATTAAATGGAACTAAGAAAAATTAGTTTTTATCAAACAATTTTGCACCTTATTGAATGCCTCACTATAGGCACAAATCAAATAATTTCTACACAAATCAAATGAAGTTCTCTCTTATTCTCCACAATTAGGAGAACGAATTATACCTTTATATTTACTTAAATTATGTCCACTAATAGGTTTTATTCAAGCCCAAACTTGATAATAATTAAGTCTCAAAAATATAAAATAAGGTGCAATTTCTAACAATCCCCCACTTGTTTGGAAAAACTATTTTTTATCCAAACAACTTTCTATAAAACAACTCCAAGGCATATGTGCATAAAAGAAGGTGTGACGAACATTGAACCTTCTCTTAGTGTAAACAACTCAAAGTCACATCAAAGTTGATGGTGTCCGTAGATTGAACCTCTACTCCTATATGATATGACCGAAATTGTCACACACACACAAAATCCTCCTACCACAGTGAGTATTCTCAATTGCTTTGCGCTAATATGGCCATGCGCAATACCCTGTTTCATGAACCTCTAAGAGAGTAAACCACAACCCTCTATAAGAAGCGGCTCCACTTCTAATTCATATAGGCAAAGTGTTTCATTTGTGTTTCTGTTGCTAAGAACACAACAACTTTGTTAAGAGTATAACTCAACCTCGGTCGTGCAACAGACGTTACTATCTTAGACTACATATGGAACCACATCGATAGTAACACAGTCAGCAATTGTGACTTGTTTTTCCCATTGAACCTATAACTAGGGGTAACCTAGGAATAGGTTGGGTTCCCATCACCCCTGACTCAAAGTGGTTTAAGTTCCATATCACAAGTACTTAAACTTACTAAGCTCTCGTCAAAGTCTTACTAATAAGATAAGCCAAATCGTCACTTGACTTCCTCGTAGACAAATATTATGATACCTTCTTGTATCAATTGTCTAATGAAAATTATGTCTATGACCAACATGTCAAGACTTACCATTAAAGATAATCTCATATGCTCTATACAAAAATAATTTCATTATCACAATATAATGAACTAAGCAATTTTGGAAGTGGCCACAATTTGATGTTTTAACAACAAATTTCGATTCCATTTGCTTTCTATATCATATAAAGCAATAGTATTATTTGCTACTCCAAGTAAATTATTCCCTCACTAAGGGCAATAATATATCCTTCTACTTATGAAAATATAATTATATATTCACCTACTTGCGAATATTTTCGTACTTATTCAAGATCACCACCAGTTATGAATCCAAGATTAATAATTTGTACTTAATACAAATTTTCACTAACACAATATAGTGAATTAGGAGGCTTTAGATTAGGCCACAATCAATGTTTTTGATAAACACCCTAATCTATTATGCTTCCTTCATAAGATAATATTATATTCAAATAGTGGTTGAGCACAATCGTAGAACAACCTCTATATCTATATATCGATACTACGAACATAGACTATTAGACCAAACGAACGTAGAGTGACTACACTATCGTCAAGCGTCAGACTACAGAGACACTACGAACGTAGAGTAATAACTCAGCAATCATAGATCAGCTTCCAACTTTACGAACGTAGAGTGACCTACGCATATCGTAGAGTGCCAAAGTGCAAAGACACTACGAACGTAGAGTAATAACTCAGTGATCGTAGAGCAGCTTCCAACTCTACGAACGTAGATTGACCTACGCATATCGTAGAGTGCCAAAGTGCAAAGAAACTACGAACGTAGAGTAATAACTCAGCGACCGTAGAGCATCTTCCAACTTTACGAACATAGAGTGAACTACGCACATCGTAGAGTGCCAAAGTGCTCAGGAATCGTAGAGTAAAACTACGCACATCATAGAGTGCCAAAGTGTTCAGCGACCGTAGAGCAGCTGTTGGTTTGCAGAAACTAGAACATACATACAATTATATTGTAAAATAGCAAAAGCATGGCATAAATTATATTTAAAATTTTTCTATAGTCTCAGGAATCACCTTATGCAATATTATTAATCAAGGAACGATAAAAGATATACCTTTGAAGATGATCAACTCCTTGATGTAATCTTCAAGCTCCAATCCTTTGCTCCTTCGTGCTTCTCCAATTCCTCGGATCAAACGTTCGCTACTTAAAATGTGCAACGTTCGTGCTTCTCCAAATCCTCGGATCAAACGTTCGCTACTCAAAGTGTGCAACACCCAAGAAGTGACCCACCAAGAGAATATTAATTGAAGAAGATGAATTTAGGTTCTACTAGACCTTGGGTGGCTAACCATAGTTTTCTCCCTCCTAACTCTTTAGGGTTTTGAGAATACTTGCAAGAGTTGCATAAGCATTAGTCTATCCCACAATAAGATTCCTCTTATTCATAGACTAATCCTTTCTCCTAAACCATTTAGGAGTTAGGGTTTTGATTTAATTCCTAATCTTATTAGGAACTAAATTATTAATAATAATAAATAATAAGACTTCTCTTATTAATTTATAATTAGTATTTCTCCAAATACTTATTATAAATATTAAGTTATTTAATTTATTTCACTAATAAATTAAATACTTAATTTATTATTATCAAGCCAATTAATATATAATAATAATAAGACTACTCTTATTAATTTATAATTTAGTATTTCTCTAAATACTTAATTGATAAATATAAAGCTATTTAATTTATTCCACCAATAAATTAAATATACTTAATTTATTATTATTAAGCCAATCACTTTTAAAATTATATTTCTCTTTTTGCAGTGTGACCCTCTAGGTTCAATATTAAGCCGGTAAGTAGAATAAATAAATTAGAACTGTTCTAATATTATTTATAATGAATTAAACTCTTTTCGTTCAAATATAAGTAAATAATATTTATTCTACATCATGAGTGACACCTTATAAATAATGTATCATGACTATCCAGATAATATGAATTCAACGTTTAATCATAAAGAACACAAAGAACTTATTCCTTGAATAGTTACCGTACAATTCAATCCTTCTACCATACAATGTCCCAATTAAACATAAAACATGGAATTACTGACAAGTCTTATTTATTTAATCATATGCATTTCGATTCACAAAATGCACAACTCTGATTAATGTAAATTAGAAACTCTTTTCTAATTTTCATTCACCTTGGCCAAGAATTTTTGAGTTGTCACTTATCGAATTGCATATTCTCTCCCTTTACTAGAAGTGGTAGATCCTTTGTTTATCATTCACCTACCTCCATGTACACTTTATTATACTCAAACATATCCTATAACATACTCTAAAGTATTAAGGAATATGACAAAGTATAATTCAGAATACACAAGGTATTATGATGAAAGTCTAAAGATCATTTGTACGACTATCTCTCTAGGAACTCCTATTGTCAGGTAAGTAAAACTCCATTAGGTATTCCTTAAGCGAGTCACGTTCAGTGAACTTATGAGATCAATCATCCCCTTCAACAGAGCAAGCATAGTATGTAATCTATCCGGAATCAGTAACCTCACATTAGTGATCCAGCGATTGGGAACATTTTAGTTTTGAGCTATCTTGAATTTAGATCTCATTAGAATGATCATCATCATAATTCTAAAAGTATTGCTCCAAAACTATGGGTTTATCACATTTAATTAATTCAACCAATTAATCATGGATAAAGTATGCCTTTTAATTAAATGAATTCTTTTATTAATAAATGAACAAGATTACAAAGTAAATGTTTCTCACATCCAATGTGATTGGCTTGAGGGCATACTACTTTCAATCTTCTACTTGCACTAAAGCCAATTGCCCCAGTATCTTATACCCATTTTCTCTAAGTGCGATCGTACTGATATTGGATAATACTTTAGCAAATGAATCTACAATGTTATTATGAGAGTCCACTCTCTCTAAAGTGGCTTCTCCTCTTTTAATGATTTCACTAATCAAATGAAAGTGTTGTAACACATGTTTGGATCCCAGATGAGACTTAGGAACTATTCCAAGTTCTGTAATGAATTTTTCATCCAAACAGTCAACTTTGCAGCTTCACTTACAGTTATATACTTTGTCTTTGTCACTAAATCAATAACTCTTTACTGCTTGGAACTTTTTCAACTCACTGCACTACCGTTTAAGGTAAACACATGCCCCGAAGTGAATTTATTGTCGTCTTGGTCAGTCTGAAAACTTGAGTCTTTATAGCCCTCTAGCTTCGTATCAGACCACTATATACAAAAACACATATTTAGTTCTTTTTAAGTACTTTAGGATATTCTTCACTGTCTTATAGTGATCTTCTCCAAGAATGGACCGATGTGTGCTTGTCACGATTAGTGCATAAGGAACATCAAGTCTCATATATATCATTGCATACATGACAGTTACTCATGTGATCTCTTTTTTCATGTGTCTTTGGGAATAATTTGTGACGCCCCCAAATTCAGGTACCTTCAAACCCGTATTCAGTGTTACACGACACTCAACATAATAATACTGATATAAATGTAATTACCAATTATTACAATATGTCTAACTCATCAATCTCAGTTTCTCAAACCTTTAAAAGCTTCATTACATGATAATATTCATAATATTATTACAATACCCCTAACTATTACATTTAACATCTCAATCTCTACTCGTGCATCTTCCCCTTTCTTTTATCCTTACTAGAACCTTCTATGCGCTCAGGTTTTACTGAAAATATTTAATTTCAAGGAAGGGTGAGCATTTAATTGTCTAGCAAGTAATAACAGTTAATAATAACAACATAAGTAGAAATTAAATATTTTCTCTGAAGAATACTTCAACAACTGAACAATAGTTGTGAAGATATTAAATCAATTCTGAATAACATAACAATTCGTTTATATTTTGAAACAACATATTGAATATTCATGTTGAGCGGTCACAAGACCAAGAATTTGCTTTTTACACTTTTGAAAAGCTCTATCAATAATTCAACTGTAAACCGTTATGACTTACGGGCACGGTGGGTGATCAACCCTTTATGCCCTGCGTTGATCAACACTACATACTAAAATGACAGTTGCATTTATCATCACCGCCTTTCGGCGCTAAAAATTCATCAATATTTAGAGGGGTTCATTCTCAAACTTGAATTCCAAACCAAAATAATTCGGCTTAAAAGCTCTACTTAATCGCAATAACATTTTAGAGGATTGTATTCAGATCAATAAAATGTTTTAATATGTGTCTAGCCGATACAATTGGCATTGACATAACTTTTAAACAGTTTAGGCATATCCAAAACTTGAAAGCTTGAACAATCATGTGTTATAGCAAAGTTGAACACTTACACAACCGATAGAAAGTTTGTACAAGTTTGGAGTTTGCACAACAGATAAACATTGTGTAAACCAAAGCATACATACGGATTATTCATAAGAATATACATTACATTCTTAAACTGACATTCAAACAAAAGTTGAATGTAGACAGAATATTTGCCTTATGCGTTGTTTAAATACTTGACGTTAATCGTCCTTTGAATGTCCTACACAATTAAGTTCATAAACACGTACCTATTAGCTACATTATTGACGTTAATTCTTGGTTCACATTAACTCTAATTCATTATTTATATTATTGTAATTTAATTTGGTTCAATCTCTAATCAACTTCCAACTTGATTTGGTCCTTCTATACAAGTTATTTTAACTTATATATGATTAGGGTTTAATTAATGAAAGGTTTTCATACAAAAGCATCAAGGTCCCTTAATAAAATAAACTATTATTGAAGTTCTGCAGCACGGCACAACTGCGCTGAGAAAAGGCTTGGAAGTGGCGCGGCCGCACTACTTCGGCAGAGACCATTTCCCAGTTTTGTTTTCTGCAGATTTTCCATGCTTCTCATGCTTCCTTCTCAATAGCATATCTTCCTCATCGTAAGTTTAAATGATTTGAGACTTAATCCTACTCCTAGATCATACAACAAGGTACAAATTGCACTAAAGCTTGATCTTTAAAAATATTTTTAAAACATAAAGCAGAGAGCTTAAAAACATGTGTTCAACACAGTTATTAGTTTTAACCAATTTGCTAAAAAAAATTCAAAAAGCCTTTTTTGGCTTGCTTTGAAACATCCATACATTAATAGGCTTGGTCAGTGTTAGTCTATTGATCTAATAAGCTTACAGCTCCTGTTTGGGTTTTAAAAAAATGACTTAGCACTTCTTATATTGCTTTCTAAAGTCTCAGCATGCTTGTTTTATACATATCACATACATGACATACATTGTACTTCTAATACACATATTAATTAATGTATTCCCATTACATGTATTTTAGATATATATATTTCAATTAATCGAACTCAATTAACTATACATTTACAATTATGTATAACAGTCATCCCACTAATTATGAAATTAATCCATTTAGTAAAATAATACATTTAGTGTAACGAACCAATTATATTAAAATAATTAATATTCAATTAATTATTTTAATTTACTTATTTAATGTATACAACTAATTTTGTATAATTAAATTGAATCATCTCTTTCCTTCCATAAATTGTTTTCAACAATTTATTTATATAATAAATATATAATTTAATATATTCAATTATTTATTCAAATTATGAATTTAATCTACTAACTTGATACCAATATACATATTTTATATATTGGATCTCAACACACATTTTGAATTTACATCCATTTGGCATAATATTAATTATTATATCATTACTCATGTTACATTACACTACACCAAAAAAGGCATCTAGTGACAGACAAATCCTTCACAAGACATAATATATCACTCACAAGAGATTTATTGCGAAGAAATATTTCCTTCACACGATTACTCGCATACGACCTCATCGCAATTGGGTATCCTTCGCTAAGTAGTAACTAAATATTTTTTGTAAAGGATATATTGTGAATAACTTTTTATTCACAAATTATATTTGGTAATGGAATATTGTTATATAGTGAAAGAGTGGTTTCCTTCACAAATAATATTTTAAGGACTATTTGAAATTACTGAATAACTTTATTCCCTCACAAATAATATATTATGAAGAACAAATTTATTTAACGAGAGAAGTTTTCTTTCACTAATTATAAATTGAGAATCTTTCTTCAAATTAGTGAAGGAAATAATCCTTCATTAATGTCCATTTCTCAAGTAAAATCCCACAAATTATAAATTTGTAAATAAAAAAAATAATTGATAAATAATCAAAATTCATTGCAAATTATAATTAATTTTCAAATCAATGATTTTATATTTATTATTATTATTAATCACTATAAGAAATATTAAATTTAATATTTCAAGTGAATATAAATATCATACTTGTTTCAAACTAATTTATAAACTAATTAATGCATAAAGAACTAATAAAATCAATACTCTATATATAAATAGATAATGCTCGAGTCACTATAACTACAAAATTTGTTATTGTATCTTGGTCTCCCAAAAACCATAGTACCTACAATATTTATTAACTAACATAAGAAAACTGAAAAAATAACAACAAACTAGAAGGAATAAAGTGTGTCATGTTAGGTCCACTTCATCATCATTTTCTTCAAGGAAATCAAGGTTGGGCCTGTGAATTTCATGCTGCAAGAGAAACACCAAAATTCAATTTTAATGAGATGAAGAATAAGAAAAGATGAAACGGGTAAACTTAAATTAAGAGAGAGATTAATGAAGGATAAAGAAAAAATAGAAATAACAGCTCATATTTGCTTAATGTTGTTGCCAATACATAAATAGAAATAGCTACTAGTGTACTGTTGCGGTTCAACAGCTACTCTGTTGTTATAATTTGGTGTGTTGCTACTATTGATCCTTAAATAGTTTAGTTTATACATATATAAACAAATATACATAACTATTACATATAGACATTCTCCGCCAATTCATCAGACTGCAAAAATAATGAAATAAAAAAAAACGACTATTTTGGATAAATAATATAACAAGGGATTATATACAAGTGTATAGTTGACCCAACAGATAATGTTTACCCAGACATCACATATGCAGTGTGATGTTTTTCATCATAAATTCCTAATGTATACAATTAAGATCAAGAATAAAAAGCTCAACTTGTTCAAGATCAAGGTTATAGTGCCCATTTGATGACAATCATCAAATAACTAAGTTCCCTAAACAAACACCAATGAATAACTAACATTCGGGATAACAAAAATAGTACTAATCCAGACTAGAATAACCTTAACTTGCTCATGAACAAGATAATAAGGAAAACATTATCCAAACATTCACCAAGTTCTAGGTTGTGCAACCCATTCAATGAGTTGCACTTAGAAACTAATGGCTATCTAAGACTCATGAATCGGTTCCCCCTTTCACAATAAAATATAAATAATCAAGCACATTATCCATCCAACGGTATTAGCTTCAAACAAATGATTCTCAGTAATGCAAAAGTTTAGAATAAAACCACACTGGGTTTCATAGATTCAAAATGCAAATTCTTACGGGATAGTAGAGTATTATTCAATATTGTTCATTTACATCACGTATAAAAGGTACTTAATTAACTTTCATTCAGTTCGATAAAGAAGATAAGGCATCTCATGGAATCAACAATCAAACATTGGACGTCCAATGAAATTTACGGACTTATGATGTCAAACAGGCAACGCAAAGCTCTGCTCAGTCCAATGTGGAGGATCTTGCTTCTCAAAATCAGCAACCCACAACAAATTTCGCATTATCAGCCCACATAAGAAAAGGAAGCTCGAACAAAGAAAATGACTATATGAGGTTTTCACCTTCTGATTGCAGGAAGGACAATAGTGATATTTAAGCTAGAGGCAGTCCATTGAGGGACAAAGAAAGCAAACTCCAAGCATCATCGGCATCATACAACCAACAACAGCTGCCAGACTTTTGAAAGATAATCTCAAATTCAGTGGAACCAAGCTCAAATGGTATATGTAACTAAAAAGTTAGATCATGACCACCCAAATTCATAGAATAAAGCAAACATTTGAAAGATATCTCGAAATAAGGATAATCTCGAAATAATTTCTGCAACTAGCCATTTAGAAGCAATCTATGAAAGATGGACGAAAGTATTTTTGGCATAACAAGCACAGAAGGATAAGTATCAAACAGAAAGCATAGTCCGGCAGTATGGCCTACATACCTAATACACTTGCCTAAATTATATATATAATCCTACTAGCTATTACATTTATCTAAAAATGCATGGTTATTATTGTAACGGTCACTGAATATACCTGCCTTAGTTTCTAACTTTAGAGCATATAGTAGACCATAGAGAAGAGTAAAATGCAAATTAGCAACTGAATATATGTTACTAAAGTATACAATTGAAGAGGAAGATGTGGGTCCAAAATATGAAGATCAAACTGATTATTTTGGGTATCATTTGCTCCTTGATTCTGATCAAACTGATTGTTTGAAATCTAACTTCATTTATTTATATTCTTTATTTATCTATGACCCCCTGAATTAATTGGTAGTCTCTTTCACAAAAAGAGTCTTATATGTCAGTTGTTTGTTTCATTTTTTAGAAAAATAGTCTTATATGTCAATTTTTTTATTCCATTTTTATATTGATATTAGTATAAAATGATACGATATCTTTAAATCGATAATCATAAATTCATTACATGTTTGGAATTTTGTATTATTAAGACGGGATACGTATGCCATAAGAATCTAATAATGAACAGTGAGAAATAAGACTTTTGTCTAGTTTTCCTTTACTGGTGTGTTGTCGCAAGCACCCAAAAATAAAACTTTACTGCAAAAGATATTAATGTAGTAGTGCAAGTAAAAGTCGATCCCACAGAGAATGATTAGTCTAAATTTATACTTTGTAAACCAAAAGGGAGGGTTGGAATTTTATTTAACTAATTAACTGAAATAGAATTAAAGTAATAAGAATAAAATAAAGACTATAGTTCTTCCGTTCAATATCACCTTATCATAGCAATATTTATCCTTCAATGAAATTAATAGCCCTAGGTAACAATAAGCTCTGCTACCCGAAACTCCCCTTAATTATCACTCAATGAAACAAGCTCTTCACAAGATTCTAACCATTATACAACCTAGAACAAACTCTCTAGATTTAATATAACAGCAGCATTAAGATCTAGGGAATTAGACTATTCCAAGCAACAATCACACAAGCTCGGATTATTTAACTTGGCTTCCAATAATCATAGCAATACTCAAAAGCTTGACCACAATCATGTATCACTAATTGCTACTTGTGATTAGGAACAATATCCATTACACGTAATACTGTCCCTTAATCTAGCAGATGATAATAGTCAAATTAACTTAACTGATCACATTAAATCAATCGGAATAAATATCATTCAACAGTTAAAACAGATTATCGAGAATGAACTTCATATAAGAAGGAACAAATAATGTATAAAAAGTTTAACATCCCATTGGAACTAAATAAAATAAAAGAGAAGAGTTCATAGCAAATAGGCAAATATAATTTACAAGATATTCAACAATAATAGAATATAAAAAATAAAGGAAGAGTTTAGAGAAGAAAAACTATGTTTTGACATCCGGCTGTCACTTCGGATCACAATCTTCAATCTCCAAATCTTCGCCTTTGATTCTTCGCTTCCATAAATGTTGATCTCTTGCTTTCTCTTGAACTATAAAAAATGGAGAGGAGAGTAGCCTCCCCTTGGAGGTCTACTTCCTCTCCCTACTCCTATACTAACAAACTAATGTGGAGAATGCTCTCAAGGATATGAGGTGAAGGAGTTGGAATATGAATGTGTAAATTGGTTTGTGAATTGGTGTCTTGGTGTTGAAACACCTCTTGCTATTTATAGGCACTAAAGCATACAAGATGGTCAAGATCCAACAACTAATCTAAGTCATGTGCATCAGCCATCCAAAGAAAATATCAAGCCAAAAACGTGCCCATGTGATGTGCTAAAAATCCAAATCTGTCAACTAACTGATCAGAACCTTGTAAGGCAATTTTGAATTAGCAAACCACCGAATTTGGACTTGGGCAAAGAACACAAGTTGTAGCCCTGGAGTTTCTAATGAATTTGGGCTTTTGAATCACCTGATTTGGAGTTTGGAAGCTCAAGTTATAGCCCAAATACTTCAACTGGTCTGAACAGGAATCCATTCCATGCGGGATTCGGATTAGCTATCTAAAAATCAATATTTGGAGGCCCAAATGAACTCGAAATTTTTCCCACCATACTTTTCCAGAAAGCTTGAGAAGTCTACTACAATCTTTAAGAAGAACACATTTTCATTTGGAAACTCTAACAGAATTCAAATCTCAACCGAAGCCCCAAAGGTCAATCTGTCCAAAGGCTCAATTTTCTGAAATTTTCAGCTTTGACGTATGTTAGTAAAATGGTCATAACTCTCTCATCCAAACTTCGATTTAGGCATTTCAAGATGATTCGGAAAGCTAAGAAATAGATCTACAACTTTCCTTCTTTGAACGTTGAGAGATAAAGGCTGGAACAAGGACGAAATTGGGCCTCAATGGGCTGCTATGTCAATGATAAATTATGGACATTGATCCAAATACCCTTTTATTCTTTTTTCCTGCAAAACAAAGTAAAAATACATAAAAGTGATACAAAGACATATTTCATAACAATAAGATAAAAACACATAAAAAAGAATATATAAATTACTCAAAAACTCACAAATCATCAAGCTAAAAATACTCAATTTATAGGTATAAAATTGACTCATCATTTACCTTGTGCATTCATCACTTGGAATTAGGATTCCAGTTAACCCAAATCAAAGTTAAGATGTTCACCCACAATTAAGCAGACTTATCTATAAAAATTGCTACAATATTTCTATGTAGCAGGTAGCCTTAAATGATCATAGATCCACTTGAAAGTATATGGCCAATCTGACAACTACCTTACAAACCAGACAAATGGGCTAGGTGTGTAGGTTGAGCTACTGAAGTGATGGTAACAGTACCCTGGTCCAACTTTGTATCTAAGCAATTAGCATCCAAATATATTATTACACAATTTAAAGTATTTAATTGAGGAGAATAATTATCGTGAGTTGAATTAAAGGTATTACCAGCAGGATTCCAATAGCACAAAACCCAAGCATTATTTGATTTTTTTTTCAAATATCAAAATTCTGAACAGAGTACTTAATAACTACTTGAGTTTGATTGTTGCAAAGAATCTTATAGAAACATTGGCAACTTCATGCCTAATCATAGAGAAAACACATATTTGTGTGTGAACAACTACATAATAGGTATCAATAAATTGCCAGAAAATTGGATTTCCCATTTATGAGAATATGCAGAGTGACAAAATAAGACATCAAAACTCTGAATTTTGAATATCTCAGTTCTTGCCACCCAAATCAACAAAAGAAACAAGAAGACCCAAATGAGCATAATTAAAAAAATTAAGATTAAGATTCCCAAGTATTAAATCAACAAACTAATCCTAAAAGAAGTTCAAGCATAATTAAAAAATTAAGATTCCTTCCGTTCTCATCAATTTCATTGACAATCAAACTAATTATCATATGTAAAACACACAAAAAATAAAAAAATTAGTAAGTGATTCAAGACCAATTACTTACGAAATTACAACTTCATAAGTGTTTCAAAAGTATAAGAATAACGTAATCTCTCCCTCTTACATAAACAAATACACACATACATACATGTATCTGTATATAAAAATCATATCAGCAAGTAATGGAATACGGAGGAACAAAATTGTTGGAAAAAAATAACTTCGAACAAATTAACGGGTCTTTGGTGTTAGGGCATCTGCAATTGGGATAGAAAGAGCAGATTTTTTGATGTGAAGATGAAGCTGTGGGAAAAATTTTGGGATTAATGATAATCCTTTTAGCCGTAGGAAACATTCTTCACACAATCAATTATCGATCTCGCTAATTGCGGCAAAATTTGGCGCTAAGTTTTTCATTCATCCCGAGTAAATTATCGCTAAGGAATAGAGGGGAAACCCAAATTGGTTTTTAAGAAACCAAGCTAGCCATCTCTCTAATTGGAACATCAAATTTTGGCTAAGGAAGAGAGATGAAACCCAATTGATCTCTGTTTCCAGACCACGCACGAACACAACTGAGGGAGTCCTATATCTGTTCTAAAAAAAGAGTTTGATAACACTTTAACAAAAAACAACTCTTTTACAAGTAAAATTATATGTAAAATTATCATTTCAAAAACTTAAAAGATAAATCTAAATTTATATTTTAAGATATTATAAATTAATTATAACAAATTGAAATATAACTTTTTTATAAAACAAAAAAGTAATATTTTAACATTTGTAATCTAATCCACAAAAAGAGTCATAATTATTATAATTTTGTTTATTATAAATTTACAATATTTAAAAATTTAAATTATTGTAACTTAATATTTTAATTAATACAATTAATATTTTAAATTACTTAAAAATTATTATTAATAATAAAACTTCTATTAAAATATTAATTACATTACAATTTGAATTGTAGTATATTATAAATTAAAGAACAAACTCAAACTTAACTTTTTCTGTATAATATACGAGTATTTTTTTCGCATTTGTGCTTTATTCCACAAAAGAGCACTACTATCTTCTTCTTCTTTTCTCCTTTTTTTGTCATGATAAATGTATAAAATTTTAAAGTTTAACGTAGTCTAAAATTATTTACTTTATAGTTCATTAAAATAGTCGATATAGTAAGTTACTTAAAAAGTGTTGTTAAAAGTAAACTTACTATTGTAAAAAATTTAATGTATTTATATTACAATTTATATTCACCACAATTAATTCTAAAAAAATTATTTAGAACAAAACAGTAACCAATTTTATCTCTCGCAAAAAACCTATGAACAATAACATATAGTGAGTAATAATTCCTTCACTAATTGTTTTTTTCTTCGCAAATTTTCATCATAAATTGGCGCCAAATATCCTTCTACCACCTCAATTTTGCGAGGAAAACAATATAAATTGTGAAGGAAGTTTTTTTCGCTAATAACTATATTGTCACTTAATTTTTTTTCCTTCACTGTTCCTTCGCTAAAACACTCCTCATGCGAAGGAATGAATTCCTTCACAAAATTGCCTTCACTACATCCTCGTTTTCTTGTAGTGTTAATAACTATAACATTCATACAACTATCATTATTAACTAAATAAATTTTTTTATTTAACTAATTAAAATAAACATTTTAATCCACAAATTTTCAATTAGTGAATTAACTTCCTCATTCTATTTTGTAACTAATTCAAGCTAGCTTATTTAATAGTTTAATTAACTATTAAATATATAACTTTTCAAATAAATGTGTATTTCTCACATTTATTTACACATTTAACCATTCACACTAAATCACATATTTCACAGCACAGATACATTTATGCATTCAAACTATATCACATAATAAGAATTTTATTTATTAAATTCTTATTTTAATAGTATCTGAAAATATCCGGTTGTCACATTCTTCCCCTCTTACAAAGATTTTGTCCCCGAAATCGTAAAACAAAACTAAGCAAATAAATGGGGATAATTTTTCTGCATCTTTTCTTCGAGTTCCCACATTGCTTCTTCAGCATTGTGGTTCTTCCATATTACCTTTACTAAAGGTATTATCTTGCTACTTAGGACTTATTCTTTCCTATCAATTATTTGAATCGAAATTTCTTCATACGTTAAGTTCTTTTCAACCTGTATAGGTTTATATTCTATTATATGCTTATAGTCTGGCTTATACGGTCGTAATATCGACACATAGAACACATTATGTATGTGCTCTAACTCTGGAGGCAAAGATATTTCATAAGCTACCTCTCTTACCCTTTTTAATACTTCAAAAGGTCCTATAAAACATGGACTTAACTTTCCTTTCTTCCTGAAACGTATCTTCTCCTTCCATCGAGATACTTTCAAAAATACGTACGACCCGACTTCAAAATCTCTTTTCTGTCGATGTTGATCTGCATATTTCTTTTGTCTATCTTGAATTGTTATTAGTCGTGCGCGTATTAACTTGACAATCTCTACAGTCTGTCACACCAACTCTAGCCCTAGCAGTTGACGTTCTCCTACCTTGTCCCAGTATAGTGGTATTCTGCACTTTCTTCCGTACAATGCTTCGTAAGGCGGCATGTCTATACTCGCGTGAAAGCTGTTATTATAAGCAAATTCGACTAGAGGTATGTGATAGTCCCAATTTCCCTTGAAGTCCATGACACAGGCTCTCAGCATATCTTGCAAGGACTATATCATTCTTTCGCTCTGCCCATCCGTTTGGGGATGATATGTCATACTCAACCTCAGCTGCGTTCCCATGTGCTCTTGTAAGCTCTTCCAGAAGTTCAAAGTTTAGCTAACTGATCTAGGTTAAACCTAATTTTGATCAGCAAGAAATGTGCCGACTTCGTCAAGCGATCAACTATAACCCATATAGCATCGTATCCTTTCTGCGTACTCGGAAGTCCTACCATAAAATCCATCGTGATAGGCTCCCACTTCCACTCGAGAATCTCTAACGGTTGAAGCAACTCACTCGGTCTTTGATGTTCGGCCTTGATTCTCTGGTAAGTTAAACACCTACTGACGTATTCCACGATTTCTATCTTCATATTCGGCCACCAAAAATGTTATCGAAGGTTTTGATACATCTTTGTACTTTTCAGATGCATCACGTACCTCAAACAATGGGCCTCTTGCAAAATCTCTTCCTTTAACTCTGATACTATCGGAACCCAAATTCTTCTTTTAAATCGTATCACTCCCTCTTTATCGAGTTTAAATTTAAGTTCCTTTTCTTTGGAGATTCTCTTATTTAGCTTTTTGCACTCATTATCTTTAAGTTGTGCCTCATTTACTCTATCTAATAAGATTGGATGAGTCTCCATTGAATACAACTTTCCTTCTGATTCTTTCGAAAATTTTACCTCCAACTTCATTTTAGTTATCGCTGTTATTGCTCTTCTTGAACCGTTAACATCGACAACTTTTCCCGACCCTTTCTACTTAAGGCATCGGCCACGACATTCGCTTTTTCTAGGTGATATAGAATTTCACAATTATAATCTTTGATAAATTCTAACCACCTCCTCTATCTCATATTCAGTTCCTTCTGTGTGAATATATATTTTAGGCTCTTATAGTCCGTATATATCTCACATTTCTCTCCGTAAAGATAATGCCTCCAAATTTTTAAGGCAAAAACCACTGTTGCTAATTAAAGATCATGAGTAGGGTATCCTTTCTCATAGTCTTTCAACTATCGTGATGCGTACACAATAACCTTCTTGTGTTACATAAGCACGCATCCTAGTCCTCTATGCGACGCATCACTATACACCATAAAATTACATGTGTCATCCGGTAAAGATAACACTGGCGCCTCACTCAATCTTTTCTTGAGCTCTTGAAAGCTCTCCTCATATTTTTCCGACCATACGAACTTTACTGTCTTCTTCGTTAAATTAGTTAACGGGATAGTTATCTTCGAAAAAATTTGGATAAATCTTCGATAGTAGCCCGCTAACCCTAAGAAACTACGAACTTTAGTTGGCATCTTCGGTTGTTCCCAATTCATCACCGCTTTCACCTTCGTTGGATCTACAGATATACCATCCTTGTCGATCACATTTCCTAAAAATTGAACCCTTTCTAACCAAAACTCACATTTAGTGAATTTCGCATACAACTCAATATTCTTAAATGTTCAGCATGATCCTCATACATCTTAGAATAGATAAGGATATCATCTATGAACACTACTATAAATTTTTCCAAGTATTGCTTGAACACTCTTATCATCGTATCCATAAATACGGTTGGCGCATTTGTCAACCCGAACGACATTACCAGAAACTCGTAATGACCATAATGAGTCCTGAATGTTGTCTGCGGAACATCCTCTCCCCTTACCTTCAACTAGTAATATCCAGTTCTCAAATCCTCTCTCCTTTCAACTGATCAAAAAGATCGTCGATCCTAGGTGACGGGTACTTGTTCTTAATCGTTACTTTGTTCAACTCGCTATAGTCGATACAAAGTCCTTCTTCTTTACAAACAACACTGGCGCTCCCCGTGGAGACACACTCGGCTAAATATACTTTTTATCTATTAACTCTTCCAATTGTATCATTAATTCCTTCATCTCTACTGGGGCCATCATATACGGAGGCCTCGAAACCAGTGTCATACAAGACACTATGTCGATAACAAACTCGATCTCCCTATCTGGTGGAAGACCTGGTAATTCATCCAAAAAAATATCTATGAATTCTTGCACTACAGGTATCTGACCCATCTCTGCTCCCACCTATTGGGTATCTACAACGTAGGCTAAATATTTCGCACAACCCTTTCGTAACAATTTCTTTGCTTGCATCATCGTCAGACAACAAGACTGTCTTGGCAATTTACTACCATGAAATACTATCTTAGACTGCTTCGCAGGCATAAGGCTTATTAGTTTCTTTTTGTAATCTATCATTGCCCTGTGGTTAAACAACCAATCCATTCCCATAATTATGTCGAATTCTCCCAGCTGAATCGGAATTAAATCTACCATTAACTCATGCTCTCTTATTTTAACACAACAATTCCTATAGATATATTCTACAGGAATTACTTCTTTATTCGCCACTTCCATGTTCAAATGAGTCTCTGGATTCTCTAGAGATAAACCTAAATATCTACCAAATTCATGTGATATAAAAGAACAAGTCACACCCAAATTAAACAACACATAAGCGTTAATATCATTGACTAGGATGATACTTGATACTACATCCTTAGTTGCTACTTCATCTTGGACCGTTATATTGAAAGTTCTGGCGGTCGGCTTGTTTTGAGGAGCTAGCCCAGTTATTGTCAGCTTCCCACTAATATTTCCCTTGTTGCCGCTTCCTCCGTCGATTCCCTTTCTCGGACAATTTCTCGCAATATAATCCATCGATCCACATACAAAACACCCACTATTCTTCTTCAGGTTCAAGTTGGGACAGTTAAGAGAGATATGTCCCTCCTACCTACACTTATAGCATACAGCCTTATCTTTCAAACACACCCATGTGTGATTCTTCATGCAATTCTTATAAGCTTCGACCCTTTTCTTTGGGTCCCCCTGCTTATTTCCGGTATTCCCAGAATTATTCCACTTTCTTTTCTTTCCTCGATTTCCTCTACTTCCCTCAGCTTTATCTCCACCTTCTGTCTTCTTCTTATTCCTCTTCTCTTGGTTGAACTTAGTCAACGCCTCACTCCCTCCTTCAACTATAATAGCTTTTTCCAAGATTAATCCGAACGAATCAATCTGTAACATGGAAACCTTATTGTAGAGCCAGGGTTTTAGTCCCTACTCGAATCTTCTTGTCTTCCTTTCCTCGGTGTCCATCTGGTGTGGAGTAAATCTGGCCAGTTCATTGAACTTAACGATATATTAGAAAACTAATATATTCTCCTGCTTCAATTCTAGGAACCGCATTTCCATTCGGCTCTACATACTTCTAGGGAAAGAGTTTTTGAAATATAATTCTTTGAACCTATCCCATGCAATTACTCCCTCTCCGACCCTATTCTGGTTTGCTTCCCACCAGAAATTAGCCTCTCCCTGAAGTCTATAGGTAGCAAAAGCGGTCTTTTGCTCCTCTCCAACTCGAGTAATAATAAATGTCTTCTCTATCTCCTTGATCCAATATTGAACCTCTATAGGCTCAGTGGTCCCTCTAAACTCATTTAGACCCACGCTTTTGAAATCCTTAAAGCTGGCGACTGGCATAGCTAGAGGATTCGCGGGTGCTCTAGTGGGGATCCTATTAAATGTTCCTACCAATAAATCTATGAAGTGTTGCATAGGGTTTATTGGTTCTCTATTCTCAGGTTCCCTATTCTCATTTTCGGTTTCTGGTTCTTCATTTACGATTCTCTGTGTTCTCGGTCTTCCTCTTCCCATCCATCTTAGCGGCATTTTTCTGTTAATAAAATATTGATTATTATTAAATCATTACTCATTTTAAGGCATTTTTCATTTAATGCTAAAAAATTTAATTCATCACAAAGTACATTTAATAATATTTTATATTAATATTTTTTTGCTTACATACATCTTCTTCTTACATGTTCTTCTTACAGCTACCTGCTATTTACATGTTATAGCACTTTCTGCTATTTATATTCTAAATTTGTCTATTGCTTACCAAAAAGATGGGATTTACAGAAGATGTCCCGCTATTAATATCAAAAGCTGAGATCCATATTATACATATATACAAACATGTATTCACATGCTTATATACATTGCTACTATACTATACTAGTTCACTGGCAATAGTATTAACACGTTCCTCCTCGGTGATAGCAATCACATGAGCTTGAGCAATAGAACGTCGAAATTGCCCTATTTCGTCAAGGTAAGACCATACTTTATCTTGAACACGCTCTATAGATGTAGTGTAAATGTAGTTCATTATATCTACCTTTCTTTTGATTCCTCGCACTTCCTATTCAAGGTTATGAGCTTGCTCTTTGGCCATCTGCCACTTTAATATCTCCTTATCCCAATAATTATTCAACTCATGCCTCTCCACTTGGAGGTCCTTCACAGCTGCCTCTAACACCCGGTTCCTATTATTTGTGATATGCAGTGCTATATTCAACTCTACATTCCTCTTCAATAGATTATACACCAAGGCCCCTAACTGGGTCAAGGCTTCTTGGATCTCGGGGTTGATATAATCCTCCTCCGATTCTTCCTCAGTTGGTGCAGCCTCCGCTACTGCACCTTCCCCTAACATACTAGTAGTTGCAACTCCATCTAATGTAATAACCCAAGATTTTGGGTATATTTAAATAAGAAATTTTACGTATAATTTTTTTTTCTTTTATGTAATCAAATTATTTTTATTATATATTAAAGCAAGTATGGGAATGCGTACAAGTAAAGGAATGTGAATATGTAATATGTTTATGTATGTGTGTGTCTATATATATATATATATATATATATATATTTATTTCATATATGGTTTCAAATAAATTTCTTATTAAAGAAATAGTTGATATTTATAAATTATATTCTGTTAATAAATTAATTTTTTATATTAAAGATATATGATTATTTATAAAAAATATGATTACTATATTATTTAAATAATAAATGTATATTTTAAGAAATGATTATTAATATTATTATTATTACTATGATTATTTCTTTATGATATGAATTTGTAAGATTAGCCAATTTATTTTAAATTGGCTAAGTATGATAAATGTGGTAAAGTGACACTACGAATCAAAACCCTAATTTGATCTATGGTCATGTATTTTAATTTTAAATATAATTATTGTTGTAATTATAATTAAAAGGATTTATGTTTATATAATGGATATATGAATAATAAGAATTTGTTTTCTTATGTAAATTCGAATATTAAATATACTAATGATTATATTTATATTGAATGTGTGAATGTATATTATGGATATTAGTTTTTAAATATAATTAATGATATAATTATATTTACAATAAAGAAATATGTATTTTAGATATTAATAATTTATTTTGTTTAAGTAATTTAAATATTAAATATAATAATTAATTATATTTATATTTAAATGATTATATGGATAATATGTGATTAAGAAAAGTGATTAGGAAACCTAAGGATATCATCTATGAACACTACTATAAATTTTTCCAAGTATTGCTTGAACACTCTTATCATCGTATCCATAAATACGGTTGGCGCATTTGTCAACCCGAACGACATTACCAGAAACTCGTAATGACCATAATGAGTCCTGAATGTTGTCTGCGGAACATCCTCTCCCCTTACCTTCAACTAGTAATATCCAGTTCTCAAATCCTCTCTCCTTTCAACTGATCAAAAAGATCGTCGATCCTAGGTGACGGGTACTTGTTCTTAATCGTTACTTTGTTCAACTCGCTATAGTCGATACAAAGTCCTTCTTTACAAACAACACTGGCGCTCCCCGTGGAGACACACTCGGCTAAATATACTTTTTATCTATTAACTCTTCCAATTGTATCATTAATTCCTTCATCTCTACTGGGGCCATCATATACGGAGGCCTCGAAACCAGTGTCATACAAGACACTATGTCGATAACAAACTCGATCTCCCTATCTGGTGGAAGACCTGGTAATTCATCCAAAAAAATATCTATGAATTCTTGCACTACAGGTATCTGACCCATCTCTGCTCCCACCTATTGGGTATCTACAACGTAGGCTAAATATTTCGCACAACCCTTTCGTAACAATTTCTTTGCTTGCATCATCGTCAGACAACAAGACTGTCTTGGCAATTTACTACCATGAAATACTATCTTAGACTGCTTCGCAGGCATAAGGCTTATTAGTTTCTTTTTGTAATCTATCATTGCCCTGTGGTTAAACAACCAATCCATTCCCATAATTATGTCGAATTCTCCCAGCTGAATCGGAATTAAATCTACCATTAACTCATGCTCTCTTATTTTAACACAACAATTCCTATAGATATATTCTACAGGAATTACTTCTTTATTCGCCACTTCCATGTTCAAATGAGTCTCTGGATTCTCTAGAGATAAACCTAAATATCTACCAAATTCATGTTGATATAAAAGAACAAGTCACACCCAAATTAAACAACACATAAGCGTTAATATCATTGACTAGGATGATACTTGATACTACATCCTTAGTTGCTACTTCATCTTGGACCGTTATATTGAAAGTTCTGGCGGTCGGCTTGTTTTGAGGAGCTAGCCCAGTTATTGTCAGCTTCCCACTAATATTTCCCTTGTTGCCGCTTCCTCCGTCGATTCCCTTTCTCGGACAATTTCTCGCAATATAATCCATCGATCCACATACAAAACACCCACTATTCTTCTTCAGGTTCAAGTTGGGACAGTTAAGAGAGATATGTCCCTCCTACCTACACTTATAGCATACAGCCTTATCTTTCAAACACACCCATGTGTGATTCTTCATGCAATTCTTATAAGCTTCGACCCTTTTCTTTGGGTCCCCCTGCTTATTTCCGGTATTCCCAGAATTATTCCACTTTCTTTTCTTTCCTCGATTTCCTCTACTTCCCTCAGCTTTATCTCCACCTTCTGTCTTCTTCTTATTCCTCTTCTCTTGGTTGAACTTAGTCAACGCCTCACTCCCTCCTTAAACTATAATAGCTTTTTCCAAGATTAATCCGAACGAATCAATCTGTAACATGGAAACCTTATTGTAGAGCCAGGGTTTTAGTCCCTACTCGAATCTTCTTGTCTTCCTTTCCTCGGTGTCCATCTGGTGTGGAGTAAATCTGGCCAGTTCATTGAACTTAACGATATATTAGAAAACTAACATATTCTCCTGCTTCAATTCTAGGAACCGCATTTCCATTCGGCTCTACATACTTCTAGGGAAAGAGTTTTTGAAATATAATTCTTTGAACCTATCCCATGCAATTACTCCCTCTCCGACCCTATTCTGGTTTGCTTCCCACCAGAAATTAGCCTCTCCCTGAAGTCTATAGGTAGCAAAAGCGGTCTTTTGCTCCTCTCCAACTCGAGTAATAATAAATGTCTTCTCTATCTCCTTGATCCAATATTGAACCTCTATAGGCTCAGTGGTCCCTCTAAACTCATTTAGACCCACGCTTTTGAAATCCTTAAAGCTGGCGACTGGCATAGCTAGAGGATTCGCGGGTGCTCTAGTGGGGATCCTATTAAATGTTCCTACCAATAAATCTATGAAGTGTTGCATAGGGTTTATTGGTTCTCTATTCTCAGGTTCCCTATTCTCATTTTCGGTTTCTGGTTCTTCATTTACAATTCTCTGTGTTCTCGGTCTTCCTCTTCCCATCCATCTTAGCGGCATTTTTCTGTTAATAAAATATTGATTATTATTAAATCATTACTCATTTTAAGGCATTTTTCATTTAATGCTAAAAAATTTAATTCATCACAAAGTACATTTAATAATATTTTATATTAATATTTTTTTTGCTTACATACATCTTCTTCTTACATGTTCTTCTTACAGCTACCTGCTATTTACATGTTATAAGCACTTTCTGCTATTTATATTCTAAATTTGTCTATTGCTTACCAAAAAGATGGGATTTACAGAAGATGTCCCGCTATTAATATCAAAAGCTGAGATCCATATTATACATATATACAAACATGTATTCACATGCTTATATACATTGCTACTATACTATACTAGTTCACTGGCAATAGTATTAACACGTTTCCTCCTCGGTGATAGCAATCACATGAGCTTGAGCAATAGAACGTCGAAATTGCCCTATTTCGTCAAGGTAAGACCATACTTTATCTTGAACACGCTCTATAGATGTAGTGTAAATGTAGTTCATTATATCTACCTTTCTTTTGATTCCTCGCACTTCCTATTCGAGGTTATGAGCTTGCTCTTTGTCCATCTGCCACTTTAATATCTCCTTATCCCAATAATTATTCAACTCATGCCTCTCCACTTGGAGGTCCTCCACAACTGCCTCTAACACCCCGTTCCTATTATTTGTGATATGCAGTGCTATATTCAACTCTACATTCCTCTTCAATAGATTATACACCAAGGCCCCTAACTGGGTCAAGGCTTCTTGGATCTCGGGGGTTGATATAATCCTCCTCCGATTCTTCCTCAGTTGGTGCAGCCTCCGCTACTGCACCTTCCCCTAACATACTAGTAGTTGCAACTCCATCTAATGTAATAACCCAAGATTTTGGGTATATTTAAATAAGAAATTTTTACGTATAATTTTTTTTTCTTTTATGTAATCAAATTATTTTTATTATATATTAAAGCAAGTATGGGAATGCGTACAAGTAAAGAAATGTGACTATGTAATATGTGTGTGTGTGTGTGTGTCTATATATATATATATATATATATATATATATATATATTTCATATATGGTTTCAAATAAATTTCTTATTAAAGAAATAGTTGATATTTATAAATTATATTCTTTTAATAAATTAATTTTTTATATTAAAGATATATGATTATTTATAAAAAATATGATTACTATATTATTTAAATAATAAATGTATATTTTAAGAAATGATTATTAATATTATTATTATTACTATGATTATTTCTTTATGATATGAATTTGTAAGATTAGCCAATTTATTTTAAATTGGCTAAGTATGATAAATGTGGTAAAGTGACACTACGAATCAAAACCCTAATTTGATTTATGGTCATGTATTTTAATTTTAAATATAATTATTGTTGTAATTATATTTAAAAGGATTTATGTTTATATAATGGATATATGAATAATAAGAATTTGTTTTCTTATGTAAATTCGAATATTAAATATACTAATGATTATATTTATATTGAATGTGTGAATGTATATTATGGATATTAGTTTTTAAATATAATTAATGATATAATTATATTTACAATAAAGAAATATGTATTTTAGATATTAATAATTTATTTTGTTTAAGTAATTTAAATATTAAATATAATAATTAATTATATTTATATTTAAATGATTATGTGGATAATATGTGATTAAGAAAAGTGATTAGGAAACCTAATGTAATTATGAAACCCTAATATTATTTTAAAACCCTAATTTTTAATTAGTATATTCTAATTAAATTTTTATATAAAATCCTAAGCTTAATTTTGCAAACCCTAGAAATCTTTGGCAAACCCTAATTACGTTTGGATTGAAGGAATGAAATGAAAAGTGGAATGATTCATTCCATTCTAGTTGGAATGAGTTATTCCGTATGCTCTCCCTCCTTATAGGAATCAAACACAATTTTGTTCATTCCAATCGCAACCAAACACAATTTTTTTCATTCCATAGGAATGAGTTATTCCATTCTCCTTCCTATTCCACCAATCCAAACGCAGCATTATGCTACGGTTGGATTGAAAGAATGGAATGAAGAGTGGAATGATTCATTCCATTCTAGTTGGAATGAGTGATTCCATATGCTCTCACTCTCTCAAAGAATCAAACACAATTTTTTTCATTCCAATCGCAACCAAACACAATTCTTTTCATTCCATATGAATGAGTCATTTCATTCTCCCTCCTATTTCATCAATCCAAACGTAATATTAAAGATAATTTTTTGAATTAAGAGTGATTTTAACGTATTGTCATGTGGAAGGAGAAAAGAAAAAGAAAGAAAGAATATAACTTGTAATATCTACCATGTTTTTCTAAACTCTAGGGGCCTACTTCATTAATGTAAATTTAAACAAATCTATTAAAGTTGTGATAACTGATAAACAACAATTTGTAATGGGAACATACAGACTTGATGAATCAAAAGTATTAAAATTGAACTCTGTTTACGAAACTGAGGAAAACAAAAAAGAAAATGAAAAAGACAACTTTAAGCATTTAATATTTCAACTTCATTAATTAGTGGGCACCGCAGCAGCTCCATTCATATCCTCTATTTGATAAAAGTATATAAAGTTGGTCAATAATCAAAGAAAATAAGCTATAATTAATTAATACTTCCTCTGTTTCTAAAAAATTATCGTTTAAGGTTAATTCACGTAAATTAAAAAATGTAACTATTCCCTATTAAAAATACTATATTACCCTTAATTTAATTATCTCAACCAATTATTAACTTTGTAAGTTCTAAAAAAAAGTATACTACCAGACATGAGATTATGAAGAAGAAGCATTGAGAAGAGAAGGGATTTATAAGGACGTTTCAACAACCAAGAAGGGTTTTGTTTTTTTGAGGAAAACTATTAAGTAGGAGAAAACTTTAAATAAGGGTAAAGTTGAAAAAAATTACTCTATCTGCATTGATAAACTCAAAACGTCAATCTTTTTAAAACAAAAATTACTCTCAAAAATATAATTTTTTAGAAACAGACAGAGCACAACGTATTAACGTGCATGACCGATAAGTATATATTCTTCACATATGATATAAGTATATAAAGTTTTCCAATGCAGACTTCACGTGGTTGTCAAGTCTCTAGTCATGCAAAAGGAAATTGTGTTGCACAAAATTACCAATTAAATCCATACCCCTTTTCTGAGCTTTCTACCCTCCGCTCCACGTTTAACAATAATTAATATTGACTATATTATTTGAACCATTCTTTCTCTTTTCTTTTCTTTTTTGAATGTACTAATCAATTACAATAATTTATTCTATCTTTTTAGATCTGTCTTCATAATTTACTATCAACAAGAATCAAACCATCGACCTTTATATTAATAGAAGTGAGTCATACCAGTAGACCAAGTGGCCATCTGTAACCATTCTTTCTCTAAATCTCTCATTGTGCAACAAACGTGTTTGTGGTATGTACTTTAAATATAGGAGTAATATATTCTTTTCAATATAAAAAATTTTAAAATATTTAATATTAAAATAATAAAAATTCAAAAAAATAAAGCATACATCTAAATGTCTACTAAAATAACTGTAATATGTGTACAAATAAATGAATAATAAATAGAAATTAAAAAAAAAAGTTGAACAAGTGAAAAAATAGGACTCTTAAGTCTTAACTTCTAAAAGGGGAGAGTATATGTGTGCATGTACATGTTTGGTTACACTTTTTGAAAATTTTGTTTGTTTAGAAATAATTTATATTAAACGCAATATATTTAACTCACAAACGTAAATTTAGGGGTCAAACATAATATATCAAAAAATAATGTTGTCTTTTGGAAATCTAAACGCGACCACCACAAACACCGTAAATTTACATTAAACCGAAGAAACCCTATAATTTTAACACTATATGAAGACCTCGTGGTCTTGATGTAATCATATATATATGCCTAACATTAAACCGAACGAACCCTATAATTTTAACACTATATGGAGACCTCATGGTCTTGATGTGATCATATGCCTAACCTTAAATTTCCACAAATGATATGAATAAACCAACTTATACATCGGACTCCCGTGTGAAAAAACTTCTAGCTACCAAAAATTAGTCATATTAGAATGTGTAAACTGTAAACTTAATTAATGAGATATTATTCCATCTTTTCTTTTTTCTATTCGTAAAAATATTTTTCCAACCAGCTAATTAATTCCTCATCCCGCACATGACTATATTGTAAAATCCGGATATTTATCATTGAAATTGTGTCATAATATTCTCAACCCTTATATAGTGGAAATGGTGGAAGAAAAACTATAAAATATTGTTAAATTTGTTGGGGCAATTCCAACTTTAATTCCTTATTTTGATGATTACAAAAAGGAAAAATATCAATTATCATTACTATGGAATTTATTTCTTAAATTGCTTAGGATCTCAGTTTAGATTTAACTAGATTAGAAATTCTCTCCATAGGAATGCCTCAGTGAGAATATTTGTTCTAGAAATAGGTTTAATTATGTACATAATATTTACTTTTAATTATATTATTTCAAATGATTTTTCTACACACTGAAAATAGCTCTTAATTAACTTTGACAAAATAATGTCAAATGTTAAGAAATCTAAGTTCATAAAATAACATTTCTTAAGGCAAAGAATCTTATATTTGGCTTGAAAAATATTTTTCAAAATTATACCAAAATTTCTCTATAAAATATTTTCGGCCCAAATTTTTGAACTGCCGAAATATCTATTCGGTCCAAAAATCGTATCCGGCCTGAATTAAATATTCATCCGAGTTTTATTCAGCCCAAACTTTCATCCGGCTTTATATTTTATCCAGGCCCAAAATTCGCTATCTAGTTTAACTAAGTTTTCCGGCCCAAATAATAAAAATAATCCGGGTTTATACTCCTTCGGTCCAAAAAGAGAATTGCCGATTCAAATGATCCAAAAATTAATTTAATGTGACATATGGTCATAACTATTATAGATTACCAGTGGGCTTTACTCGACCGGCTTGTGCATTAAATGACAAGCGTCACTTTATTAAACCGGCAACAAAATTTAAAAACTCTATATATCGGGTCAAACCGTTTTTAAAAATTATCTATAAATACCCCACTAAAATTCATTTGCAAAACAAGCCAAATATTGAAAATTTTGCCTACATTTTGCTTCTTTCTAATACTTGTGCTTTAAATTGCTTGATATACTTGCTATAATTGTTGCATACACATTTTATAAAGTTATATATCACACAAATCTATATATAAGTATTTGTTATTTTGTGAGTTATTCAGAGTTAACTCATTATTTGAAAAATATATTTAAAAAATGCATGCACACTCATTTGGATTAATTTAAGTGGTGTTCATGGATCTAAAATTAAAGACCCACTTGTAATCCTAAACATTTGATATAAGGAAAATGATATATATGTCTAAATATTTGACGAAATTATATCAGGATCAAAGTGAAAGTATATGCGACAAGATAAAATAAATTAAAGTGAGACTCTTCTTAATTTCTACCGATCTCATGTATGCATATACGTCACAATCATAATTCGGTTAAATACTTTCGCAATGCATAACAAAACTTTTGATATAATCAAAACAGTTCAAGCGCCCTTTTATATGTAGCTTATCTTGTGAGTTAGCTTGGTAAGTTAAAAATTAAATTATTTCCCCCTTGACTTACAAGATAGCTAGTGCCCAAGATATCTAAAAAATATATACCTTGAAAAGTATATATATTTTCTGAATATCTTCTATACTAATAAGGTCAAAAGATATACTCACCGTATTATTAACTATTTTATTAATATCAAGTATTGCACTTATAATTGCTATATCATATAACTTAATTGCTCAAATTCATATTTCAAGTATTTAAGCACTAGTTATAATCTAAATCTCATCATATACTTGAAAATGATCATATTACAAGTATTGAACTCTTAATTGTCATATCTTTGTATAATTGTGATATAGGAGTCTTGATTTAATCTTAATTGTTATATGTCTGAATCAAGATAAACTGTGCTTAAAATTATATCTGCTTAATTTAAAAGCATTATCTTCAAATAAACAATCATTTTATAAAAAGGGTATATTTGAGATAGTTTATTTTTAGTAATTGTGAAAGATAGAGTGATCCCAAATCAAGATCAGAGTCTTAAAGAGGTCAACTGGTATTGAGTCTTTAGTTTCAAGAGCAGATTTAAAAATAGAACTGATCTCATGATTACAAATACAGCTAAATTTGAGAAAGCAGCGATGAGCCACTTTCAAAACAATTAGTTGTAGAAAGTTATAAAGTTAAACTGTAAAATATTGTAAAGGTTTCTCCGCCTAAATAAGGAGAGGTTTATTATAGTGATAAGTTTTAAGTCCTAGAGAAAATTTTGAGACTGGACGTAGCAATATACAAAAAGTGTATATTGTGAACTAAATAAATCATTTGTATACTGTGTGATTGTCTTTTATTTCTTTATCTTGTTTTATGTTGCATCAATAAAATTAGAAACAAACATTACTATTTAACAAGACATTAAAATTTTCAAAAACGCCAAGAATTTATATAAAGTTAAATAATCTATTCAACCCTCCTTCTAAATTATTTACAACCCTTCAACATTTAATTATAAAAAGTATACAAAATTTTATATAGTAATATGTGTCCGAAAAATAAAAACTAGATGTTCAACTTTTTATACCGAGTTATCCTTAAATTTTAATAAACTCTCATAGGTTTTTTAATTTATCATCTTAGACGTTAGTTGATTGTAAGTCTAAAAGTAATATTCAAAATAAAACTAAGTTATTCGAAAATAAATATGAACTTAAAGTAAAGAAAATATTTATCAAACATATCTAAGGAGATTCTAAACTAGAAAAAACGTATTAATAAAACTGATTGCAATGGTAACAAAGGGACTGCTGTTTCAAGAAAATTATACTGCGGAAACTTTTTTAAGATTGTTATAAAATACCTAGTATATATGGATGTCAAGATACATTCCTATACTTCGTTATTGTTATGTCCTTTGAGCTTTTGGAACTTTTAATGACTTTTGAGATTTGAAACTTCCAAGTATTTATGTACCTAATATTCATGTACATGTACCTATAAATAGAAGTGTTGTCAAGAGAATGATATATACAAAATATTACTACAAATTATATGAAATAAGAGTGCTCTCTTTCCCCTAATCATTGTTCTTATTATTTAGTATACTTTTATAATATGTTATCAGCACGAATTGCTCCTCACCTCCGTCTTGAAAATAATCATATTCGGTTTGAAGCAGAAAGTATGTTCATCTATATATATATATATACAAGTATGCTTCACAGTGCATGCATAATTTTCACTATATGATTCTATATTTTATGAATGATTATCTATAATGGATGAAGAATTACCTCCTTTATTCTTGGACAAACTCCAAATGAATATGCTTGTATACTGTTATTCTGCTAAACATGGTCTCACCTTATAGGTAAGGTTAATATGCTCTCCCAAGATTTTTCTTTTACATTTTCCTTATTTATTTATTTTTTCAATATTAAACTTTAAAGACTAAAATTTATTTATTTATTTTGAATAAAAGTATGTATTTAGTGGGTCTGACACAATCATTAATATTAAGTCATTCATAATGAATTGTACATTGTGTGCTACTATTTGGTATTTACTATTACGTTCAAACTACATCACCTATGTGGGTTTTATATAAGTTTATTTAGTCTGTTGCATTACTTTTAGACCAAACTGTTTGTGTTACTAACATCAGTATTATTGCCTTTGAATGTATTGCAATTATATTACATGTTATGCAGTATAAGCAGTGTTAATATAATGCATTTGCGTAATTATATATGTTTTGTCGAATCACAACACATTTATATACTAACGTCGTACATATAACTCTATTTATACGGACTAACTGTTTGTTAAACTTTTATTTTGTAGCAATGCTGCCTACTGATCATTCAATATTTGACCAAATATTTATTCAATATAATAAACCAAATTTCTAACAATTCTTGATATTTTTATGAAGTTACAATGACAAACCTTACCAAACTTGAATTTGTGGCACTTGATATTACGGGTAAGAATTATTTGTCATGGATTCTTGATGCCGAAATTCATTTGGATGTCATGGGTCTTGGAGACACCATTAAAAATGGTAATAAAACATCTAGTCAAAACAAGGCAAAGACCATGATTTTCTTACGCCATCATCTCCATGAGGAGTTGAAATTAGAGTATCTCACAATAAAAGATCCTTTTATTCTTTGGAAAAATTTGAAAGAAAGATATGACCATCAAAAGACAGTTATTCTCCCAAAAGCTCGTTATGATTGGATACATTTACGATTGCAAGATTTTAAATCAGTAAGTGAATATAATTCTGCAATGTTTAAAATCATTTCTAAATTAAAATTATGTGGAGATAATATCACCGAAGAAGATATGTTAGAAAAAACATTCTTCACTTTTCATGCCTCGAATGTGCTCCTGCAGCAGCAATATAGAGAACGAGGTTTTAAGAAATACTCTGAACTGATTTCATGCCTCCTTGTGGCTGAACAAAATAACGAACTTTTAATGAAAAATCATGAATCACGACCGACTGGTTCAGCTCCATTCCCTGAAGTGAATGTTACGAGATATAATAATAATCGTGGTCGTGGTCGTAGTAGAGGTCGTGGTCGTGGACGTGGCTATGGGCGAGGACGGTTTAATTACCGCAACTATGATGATCGTAATTTGTCAAATTCTAACAAACCTCCGCAGAATGAGGAGAAACCAGAAAAGGGGAAGAATATACATAAGAGAGATATCAAGAAGGAAGAAAATATCTGCTATCGGTGTGGAATGAAAGGACATTAGTCTCGTACCTGTCGTACGGCCAAACATCTTGTTGATTTATATCAGTCCTCGTTGAAAGGAAAGGGGAAGAACATAGAAATAAATTTTTCTCAGCCTCAGCCACATCAAGATAATGATGATATTTATTTTGACCCTTTGGATATGACGCACCTTGATGTTGCAGATTTCTTTGAGCAAAATGATGAGAAAGTCGATGTTTCTTATGATGATAATAATTAGTTCCAAATTCTGGTAATCATTTAAGTGGGTTTTTTTTCATGCTAGTATGTTCTGATGTATTTTGTTTTCTTTTTCCATGTTGGCTTATTTAATGTAATGGATTTTGTTATTATTAAAATAATAAATAAATAAACTATATCTTATTATGAACTTATTATATATTTATTTCTTTTTATGAAGAAAATATGGATTTGCATCATACTATAAATGAGCTCAATATCAGTGGTGGTGATATATGCTTAGCAGATAGTGCAACGACGCATATCATTCTTAGGCATAACCAATATTTTTCAAATATAAGAATGATGAAAGCAAAAGTAAATACAATATCAGGTTCAGCAGACTTGATTGAAGGCTCTGGAAGAGCCAATATAATGCTTCCTAGTGGAACAAAATTTATTATTGATAATGCTTTGTTTTCTACTAAATCAAGGAGAAATCTGCAAAGTTTTAAATATATACGACTTAACGGGTATCATATTGAGACTGCCAATGACAATGGTATAGAATATCTTTACATTATATCAAATATCTCTACTAGAAAATAAATATTGGAAAAATTACCCATTTTATCTTCAGGATTGTACTACACAAGTATTAGTACAATTGAAGTCAATGCAATAATGAATCAGAAGTTCAATGAACCAAATAATTTTATTATTTGGCATGATCGGTTGGGCCATCCTGGATCAATAATGATGCGAAGAATTATTGAGAATTCACACGGTCATCCATTGAAGAACCAGAAGATTCTTCAATTTAAGGAATTCTCGTGTGCTACTTGTTCTCAAGGCAAATTGATCATTAGACCATCACCAGCTAAAGTTGGGATTGAATCCCCAAGATTTCTAGAACGTATTCAAGGAGATATTTATGGGCCTATTCACCCACCATGTGGACCATTTATATATTTTATAGTTTTAATTGATGCATCTACAAGATGGTCACATGTGTGTTTATTATCAACTCGCAACCTGGCATTTGCGAGATTACTTGCTCAAATTATTAGATTACGAGCACAATTTCCAGATCATATAATCAAGACTATTCGTCTTGACAATGCTAGTGAATTCATATCCCAAGCATTTAATGATTATTGCATGTCACTTGGGATAAACAATGAACATCCTGTTGCCCATGTTCATACTCAGAATGGTCTTGCTGAATCATTTATTAAACGTCTCCAGTTAATTACAAGACCATTGCTCATGAGAACAAAACTTCCTATCTCTGTTTGGGGGCATGCTATTTTACATGCAGCAGCACTTATACGTATTAGGCAAATATCATATCACAAACTCTCCCCATTACAATTGATTTTTGGTCATGAGCCAAATATTTTCCATCTAAGAATATTTGGTTGTGCGGTATATGTTCCAATTTATCCACCACAACGAACAAAGATGGGTCCTCAAAGGAGGATGGGAATATATATTGGGTTTTAGTTCCCATCGATAATTAAATATCTTGAACTCTTAACAGGTGATTCATTTACGGCACGATTTGCCGACTGTCATTTTGATGAGACTATGTTTCCAGCATTAGGGGAGAAATTAAACAATTGGATAAAGATATTACTTGGAATGCATTGTCACTATTGAATTTTGATCCTCGTACAAAATAATGTGAACAAGAAGTTCAAAAGATACTTCATTTGCAAGACAAAGCAAATCAGCTACCGAATGCATTCACTGACTCAAAAGGAGTAACCAAATCTCATATACCAGCTGTAAATGCTCCAGCCCGGATTGAAGTTCCAATAGGACAATCCGCAAAATTTGTAACAAATGAGTCTAAGGCACGCCAGAAGCGTGGTAGACCAGTCGGTTCAAAAGACAAAAATCCTCGAAAAAAGAAAGGAGCAAACAATCAAGTTGGCATTATTGAGGAGGAAAATATTCATGAGGATATAGACATAGCTAATCATAAAACCCCAGAAGAGGTTCAGGTACCTGGAAACAGTAAAAATGAGGAGATCTCGATAAGTTATGTCCCTACGAAGAAAAGATGGAACCGAAATGAGATAGTTGTTGACAACATTTTTTCATATAATATATCGCTTGATATCATTAATGAAAACGAGGATCTTGAGCCTAAATCCATCGAAGAATGTAGACGCATAAATGATTGGCCAAAATGGAAAGAAGCAATACAAGCAGAATTAAATTCACTTGCAAAACGTGAAGTTTTTGGACCTATAGTCCAAACACCTAAAGAAGTAAAGCCAGTTGGATACAAATGGGTATTTGTGCGAAAACGAAATGAAAAAAATAAAATCGTAAGATATAAGGCCCGACTTGTGGCACAAGGGTTTTCACAAAGACCTGGCATTGATTACAATGAAACATATTCTCCTGTGGTCGATACAATTACATTTCGGTATCTTATTAGCCTGGCAACTCATGAAAAACTAGATATGTGTCTAATGGATGTTATTACCGCCTATTTATATGGGTCAATTGATAATGATGTTTATATGAAAATCCCTGAAGGATTTAAAATGCCCGAAGCATATCATTCAAATCCCCGAGAAGTTTACTCAATCAAGTTGCAAAGGTCCCTATATGGGTTAAAGCAATCAGGACGCATGTGGTATAATCGTCTTAGTGAATATTTATTGAAAGAATGGTACAATAATAATCCTATATGCCCATGTGTTTTTATAAAGAAGACAGAATCCGGTTTTACTATTATTGTTGTATATGTTGATGATTTAAATATTATCGGAACTCATAGAGAGATACCAAAGACAGTAAATTATTTAAAAAAAGAATTTGAGATGAAAGATTTGAGAAAAATAAAATTTTGTCTCGGCCTGCAGATCGAGCATTTAGCAGATGGAATTCTCATTCATCAGTCAACTTACACAGAGAAGGTCCTTAAAAGATTTTATATGGATAAAGCGCATCCATTGAGTACCCCAATAGTTGTTTGATCACTTGATGTGAACAAGGACCCTTTTAGACCTCGTGAGGATAACGAAGAATTACTTAGTCCTGAAGTACCATACCTCAGCGCAATTGGTGCGCTAATGTATCTTGCTAATAATACACGACCTGATATAGAATTCTCTGTGAATTTACTAGCAAGATATAGTTCTTCTCCTACTCGGAGACATTGGAATGGAGTTAAGCATATTTTTTGTTACCTACGAGGAACTATGGATATGGGCTTATTTTATTCAAATAATGATAATCATGAATTAGTTGGATATGTTGATGCAGGATATTTATCTGACCCACATAAAGGTCGATCTCAAACAGGTTATCTCTTTATGTGTGGTGATACTGCTATATCATGGAGATCTAAAAAGCAAACATTAGTTGCCACTTCATCTAATCATGCTGAAATACTTGCAATCCATGAAGCAAGTCGTGAATGTGTGTGGTTGAGATCAATGACTCAACATATTCGTGGAACATGTGGTTTATCCTCGAGCAAAGGAACTCCAACCATTCTGTATGAGGACAATGCTGCATGTATAGCTCAATTAAAGGGAGGATACATCAAATGAGATAGAACAAAACACATCTCACCGAAATTCTTTTTCACACATGACCTTGATAAGTGTGGTGACATCGATGTTCAGCAAATTCGCTTAAAAGATAATCTAGCAGATTTGTTCACTAAAGTATTACTAACTACAATGTTTGAAAGATTGCGTCGCAATATTGGAATGCGACAGCTTAAGGACTTAAGGTGATTCATTCATGAGGGGGAGCTAATACACACTGTACTCTTTTTTCCTTAACCATAGTTTTTTCCCATTGGGTTTTTCCTGGTAAAGTTTTTAATGAGACAGTTTCAATGCGTAAGGCTGTACAATAGACATCCAAGGGGGAGTGTTATAAAATACCTAGTATATGGATGTCTAGATACATTCCTATACCTCTTTATTGTTATGTCCTTTGAGCTTTTGGAACTTCCAATGACTTTTGAGATTTGAAACTTCCAAGTATTTATGTACCTAATATTCATGTACATGTACCTATAAATAGAAGTGTTGTCAAGAGAATGATATATACAAAATATTACTACAAATTATATGAAATAAGAGTACTCTCTCTTTCCCCTAATCATTGTTCTTATTATTTAGTATACTTTTATAATAAAGATATAATTTTGATCAACTTTATAAGTAATTTACTCGGATACTAACTCTATACATGCACCTACAATATTCTCTTCAAGCAAATATGAAAATTGAGAATTTTTAAATATGATTTTGAGAATTTTTCAATTGACAAGGTTTTTAAATATGATTTTAGGTTATTTCGAAGCTTATAACTCTGATATAGTTAATTAAAAATATATAACATTTTCCTTAATTTAAAATCTTTCTAGTTAGGAATCAAGTGTTGGTCCAGCTTTTTGCCAACCACCAATGCCCAAAGACAGGATAAGGATCCCCTCCGTTTCCATCCAATCCACTAATTATTTAATCATAATAATTTTATTAGTAATGATCGAAATATGTTAATAAATAGTTAATGATATTAAGATTAATTTTAAAAAAAAATTAAAATCATAAAAAATAATTTCACCGTTGAAAGTCTAAAAGAATTTTCATTCGTTGAAAATTTGATAAAAAATTTACATGTTCATCAAATGGTAAAAAAATGTCGGATTACTTTCATTTTTGAAATAATTATACTATTAAATATAATAAATTAATTGGCCGGTATCGACTTCAATTATACTATTCACAATTATAAAAATTGATGGATTAGATAGAAATGGAGGGAAGGTGAAATGGAGGGGATCACAAAGGCATGGGTCAAATCCTAACCTCCCCCCTCCACATAATAATAATATAATGTATTGTAAAAGATTAGTGGTACCAAAAAAAAGGGAGCTGATATTTCCGCAGAGTTTTTTGATAGTTCCACATGTGGGGTCCACAGTCCAACTCAAGTAGACACACCTGCAGTAGCTTAACCATGATAAAAAGTAGCTATTCCAAATTTACCCTCAATTAATACATCCAAAAATTTAAAGCACTCAAGGTCACCTGCAGTAACTTAGATCAGTTCAACTAATACATTCATTAGTTTATTCTATTTGCTTTGTTGTGCTTTCTTATCCGCACGGACTCAGATCAACACTTTGAGAAAAATCATCTTTGCCATTGGTACTATGAGAAAGAATAAATATGGATCATAAGTATAACAAATTTAATAACAGTTTATTACAAATTTTATGGTTTTTGTTCAAAAATATTTAATTTTTAAAGTCAGAAAATAAACCAATAAAACTAGAAAAAAGTCAGAAAACAAACCATAAAATTTTAATTTTTCTAGTTGTACTCGTTTGTTTAATTTTTTAATTACTTTTAAAATATTTACTCCCTCCTTCCCAAATTAATTGCTCAGTTTTGACTTTTTAAAATCAAATTGACCATTTTTAAAACTAATCTTTTTACTATTTCTGCTAAAATATAGGTGAAGAGATTATAACCAAAAGAAAGTATATACAATTTATTACTAACCCCAATTTTTATAATTTTAGAAATATATTTATATATGCTTAATTATTAATTCTAAAAATAGTCAATTTGACTTAAAAAAGTCAAAACTGAG
Organism: Aralia elata; assembly: GCA_034770075.1. Taxonomy (NCBI): domain Eukaryota; kingdom Viridiplantae; phylum Streptophyta; class Magnoliopsida; order Apiales; family Araliaceae; genus Aralia; species Aralia elata. The sequence goes on from CM068379.1 coordinate 14,258,740, forward strand.
CAATTAATTTGGGACGGAGGGAGTAATTTTTAAAGTCAAAAAACAAACCAATAAAACTGGAAAAAAGTCAGAAAACAAACCATAAAAATTTAATTGTACTGGTTTATTTTCTGACTTTTTTCTAGTTTTATTGGTTTGTTTTTTGACTTTAAAATTAAATGTTTTTGAACAAAAACCATAAAATTTATAATAAACTGTTATTAAATTTGTTATACTTATGATCCATATTTATTCTTTCTCATAGTACCAATGGCAAAGATGATTTTTCTCAAAGTGTTGATCTGAGTCCGGATAAGAAAGCACAACAAAGCAAATAGAATAAACTAATGAATGTATTAGTTGAGCTGATATGAGTTACTGCAAGTGACCTTGGGTGCTTTAAATTATTGGATGTATTAATTAAGGATAAATTTGGAATAGTTGCTTTTTATCATGGTTAAGCTATTACAGGTGTGTCTACTTGAGTTGGACTGTGGTCCCCACATGTGAAACTATCAAAAAACCCTGCGAAAATATTAGCTCCCAAAAAAAAATCTTTCCGGTTACTGTAGAACTCTTCACTTGAGGTGATGTTAGGAGTCTCAAATTTTCTCTCTCAAATAATATATCATTATAACATTAGCTGAACAGATCTCATATAATTGACAATATCATAAATTATCATTAAAATATTTAATATCATGTCATTTAAAACCCATTTAAGATTAAAAATTTGAGACTCCTAAAATTACTCTTTATATAAGAGTTTATTTCGAATTCAACTTATTTAAATTACAAACGCCTTGTTTAGTACTCGTATGCACAGTTAAAATAGTACAATGTATTTGATATACCAAATACACCAACACTACTGTTCCAAACACTAATAATCAAACAAACCCCATATACATCATTGGTTTAGGTAAAAAGGAAAAAAAAAAGAAAAGAAAAAAGAAAAAAGAAAGAATCACCATTTTTATCCAACACAAAAGGTCGCGTATGGCCTACTATTTTAATGCGCACCTCATCATGTCAAAAATTAGGTAAATAAGCTCCCATAATGTGTTATAAGTATTAGCATAAACTGAACAACCACCCAGTAACTCCAAGAAGATAGACAGGCTGATACATGGAATGTATATAAACTATTAGGAAATATAAATGTACAAAAATGGATTACAAAGCAAAATGAAGGACATATGTGCACCCTGACAATAAACAGAATTTTGAGCAACAAAAGTTCTGCAAAAAGGATTACAGTAGCCAAGTGATTTCGGCAAATAAAATTTTGAACCACGTGATTTCGACAAATAAAATTTGAACCACGTGTTGCTACTTAATTCGGAAAAAGCACAAAACTTTCCAGTAGCATCAAATGCTATGATTACCAAGTAAAATATCCAGCGACTTATGTAGTACTATTTTTCCTACTCCGATAAACTTACCCAGAACTAGCAACCTTTTGCTACTCAGTTTTGTCCATAGCTTTCTTTGCAAGCTCGTACCCAGCAAAGTTCATAGCACCCAATGGAGCAATCCAAAAGAACCTTGGAACAGCTCCTTTAAATAATCCAAGGGGTCCCTCGTGACGAAGAATAGAAAAGGCTACTATTGACATTGACACAGACCGCCCCTGGGGAGCTGTCATCATTCTAGTTTTCATCACGTCGAAAGGTGTTGTAGCAACTGCAGCTAGCCCACCAGATAAAGCCCCAACTAAAATTGTTTCCCAGGGTTCTAGTTCGCGCCCTAAAAGCTGCTGGAAAGCCTGAAATAGAATACTTGGCATTTTAATATATAAACATATATATTTACCTATGAAAAAATATAAAACATTTATATACCTATAAAAAGTATACAACAAACATGTACCTATCAAAAACATATACAGCAAACATATACACAGGTAAAAGATTTAAGATGCAATCAAATGCTCATCATCCATGACATATTGGCCTTTAGCTCCTTTATAGATTTAACACATGCAGTCAACTGGATTATACAATTTAAGTTGATAAAATCAACTGCAACCACGTAACACAGATTTAGTTGTATCAGGTCAGTGCAAACCACAAGGAAAGTGCTTCACTCATAATTTATTGTATCATCAATTGTAAATGAAAGGCGTGCATCATTACATTAGTGCGATATCAGGGGACACAAATCTCTAGCAATTAAAGTTACGCAAGAAGCATTTTAAATAAAACAGTCACATTGAACCTGTGACGTCTGTCTACATTTAAATTAGTTGACCAAGGGTGCTGCTAGTGATAAAGAAATTTTCATTAACATTACAGGCATGTCTTACTCTAGACACATCAAATTGATCGAAATATTTCTTTACAAATCAGGTAGCCACTAAAGCTCCGACTCAATATAGCTTTCCTAATCCTAGAAAATTGGAGAAAATGACTGTGGTAACACAATCAAGTATACTGTTTCTTCAATAATTGCTCATTAAAGTTTCGCCTAGGATATCTTTACCACAACACCAAATGTTTGGATTTATTTAATCATCTCTGAAGCAGATGAAAGAAGATAGGCTGATTTGAAAAAGGTTGTGCTTAACTGGTAGACAGAAGTTCCTTCAGTTTTCTTTTGCTGTCAACATAATTAACAGTCTCGCATTTATTGACATCAATGACATGATTCTGAGCTATTTAAGGCAAGAAAAACAAATCATGATTGCACCCAACTACATTGCTTTGCTGGATTATACACCTATCATCCATGTAGGGGATCCTATACTCTGAGTGATGCGGGACAAAATACTTATACTTTTGGATTTTACTCAATTATGGAGGAAGATATGATGTTTTATAGTAACTAAATGTAATTTTCAGATTTTTAGTTGTTAGGATTTTCATCTTTAATTAGGCCTTGATTTAGGCTCTAACAAGGGATTTTATTAGTATCAATTAGGTAGATTTCATGCATAATCTTAGGGAATTTGAATTATGTTTTTAATTTTCATTTGACTTTACTTATAACTTGCAATCATCCCTCCTTATAAAAGGGTCTTCATTATTACATGGAAGGAATCTTTTGATTAATAAAAAATATCTTTGGGTTATTTCCCTCCCTCTAGTGGATTCTAGAATTCTTTATTCTTTGTGGAATCAAGGGCCCCTAATGGATTCTAGGATTGTTTGCCTAGTGGATTCTAGGTTCATCTACTAGAACGATATCTAGTATTATTCTATCGCTTATGTCCAGCGTCAGTTGGTATCAAAGCTCTGTAGTATCCTAGTATTACAACTTAGAATTTCTAGCACTGATACAAGTTGTGCCGCCATCCTCTTATTGCAACCGCTGCCGTGAGTTTCACAACCTCTTCGTCTTCTTCGGTGAGTTTGCCAAGAGAAGGTTTTGGCATTAATTTCACAAAGTACAATAAAATACCCTAAACTTTTCGATTGGGTTCCTTGGCCCTTGCCGCCTTCCTTAACAAGCCCTCGAGTCTCCTTTGCACCGCCTTCCTCATAGAAGCCTTCGGAGTCAAGTTTTGGTTATTTGTAATTTGGTATGTAGCATACCTATATGTTGTGAAAACAGCCCCAACACTTGGAATGTTAATAATTCAACCCCTAGAATATATTCTTTGACAAACCAGTCCTTAAACCTTAACACTTACAATTTGGTACTCGAAAAAAATTCAACCCGTATCATCATATTAGACATTTTCCTTGCTCAACTTCTTCGACATAATGGTTCAAGACCCACATCTACTTCTTATACATATGATCATTGCAAGTCAAAAATGTGTAAGCTTGTTATTAATAAAGAGAATGAATTTGATATTGTTTCTAGTACTTTCGTGAAGAATTAAACCTCCGAATTGAAGCACTTCCTTATCATTATGAGATCCTGTGGGTAAATAATACATCACTTACGATGACACATTCATGTATGGTTCCACTCATGATTGGAAAATATAAAATTTACGTGACTTGCGATGTTTTGCCTATAAATGTTGGCGACATTTTGTTGATGAAATACCTTAATGGTGAATATTTTGATGCCTACCATGTTTATAGTTTTTCCTGTGAAAAGAAGAGAATATGTTTGCTTCCTCACAAAGCAAATGGGCAAGTTATCGAGAGGTCTTCAAAACTAAAATATAAACTGGAAGAGTACATGATTGAATGTCGTGAACAAGTTAAGTATAACGTTGAGCTTAAGAAACTCATTAATACACCACTGGTCGAAGAAAAATCGTGGTTAAATGTTCAAGAGGGTCATGAATTGGCAGAGAGCATGAATGGTTCAGCAAAGCCTAGAGTTGAGAATATCACAGCAGATAAGATTGGTCATGAGATTGATCATGTTCATACGTTCAACAAGAAGGAAAACTTAGATTTCATCATTCCAAAAAATATATTTGAAGTGCAGGTTAATATGAAGTTGTTGATATTTTCTTATCTCTTGCCAAATTTATTTTTTGAGAAGCAACATCATGCAATTATGGTCCAACGAGATTGATGCACATGTATTGGTTTTTGATACTTAATTGTTTTAAAATTCGAGGACGAATTTTCTCTAAGAAGGAGATAATGATGCAGGACAAAATACTTATACATTTGTATTTTGAATTTTACTTAATTATGGAGGAAGATATGATGTTTTATAGTAATTAAAAGTAATTTTCAGATTTTTAGTTGTTAGGAATTTTTATCTTTAATTAGGCTTTGATTTTAGGCTCTAATAAGGGATTTTTATTGTAGTATCAATTAGGTAGATTTCATGCAGGATCTTAGGGATCTTGAATTATTTTTTTTAATTTTCATTTAACTTTCCTTTTATTTTGTAATCAGCCCTTCTTATAAAAGGGTCTTCATTATTACATGGAAGGAATCTTTTGATTAATAAAAAATATCTTCGGGTTATTTCCCTCTCTGGTGGATTCCAAAATTCTTTATTCCTTGTGGATTCAAGGATTCTTAGTGGAGTCTAGGGTTGTTTGCCTAGTGGATTCTAGGTTCGTCTACAAGAGCGATATCTAGTATTGTTTCATCGCTTCCGTTCTGCGTCACTGAGACGGGTTTTAAGGGACTGAGTTGCATGTGTTAAGAGAATAAAGATGTATAACTTTCTGTGAGAACTAAATCATAAAGTAAAAAGGAAATTAAAAGCCTACATTTGACAACCTCTAAGAGAAGTGGATAAATATGAAAAAGTCGAAATTAATGCAAGATGGAAAAAGACAGATCTATATTTACAGGCAGAAACTCCATACCTTTTTGGATTCAGCATAAAGACCCATGCCTGCAACATAGAAAGGAACCTCGCGGCAAAGAGTTGCACCAGTCCCACGGAAAAACCCCTTAGGACCATCTTGTTGCCAAGTTCCAATGATTGCTTCCCCTACGTTGTCAAAAATGCCAGCCTGCAACCTTTGCTTTAGTACCTCACACGGTATCCGCACTGCTGTCCCCAGGAAAGTGCTACAGAATGATGCTACAGATTGAACCTGGAGCATGCCAATACAGGAAAACTTCCTCAGTGCACATATTCTTTATATTTAAGAGTGTCGTAAGATCACACATGGGAAAAAAATATAAACAATAGACCCTTGTTTTGGTAATCAAAGATTATAGGATACACATGGCACGGAAGCAATAACATATTTGGAGCGCCATCGCCCACAGCTCATATGTAGTTAGTCCTACAGAAGTGGAAATCATGATATTGAATTATTAACCATATTTCACTATCTTCCAAGGCAAGACATTTTTAGTTGAAACTTTAGAGCAAAATCTATTAGACCTTCTCAAAAGTAGAAAAGTTCCTTCAGTTAATATTTGAGATCAATGGCGGAAGCCAAGAATTTTCGGTAAGGTGGGCGAAGAATAGTGCTAGTACTTTTCTTCTCAAAATTATGGTGGGAAAAGTTGTATGTAATTATTTATTGTCTTATTTCAAAATAATAATAATAATTTAACAATACAAATTCTTTTATCCTCCTTAAATTAAAGTTGGCAATTGGACATCTTCCTCAACAAGTAGATCGCCCCTGTTTGAGATAGCTATAGATAAAAAGCGTTCCGCCACTGGAGAAGTCATTTTTGGAGGAGAAACTATGCTTTTTGTCCAAAAAAAAAAAAAATTCTAAAGTCCACAAAGTTTCAAATTGATATATAGCTGTTTTTAAACATTAGTTGGCTGCTTTTATTGCAACCAAAAAAAAAAAATTTTACTCAAACGGGGGAAAGGTTAGATATCTTTGAAAGGGTTGTATTTTTTGTTGGAAACTTGGAATGGGATGACGTTGAAACTCCCAAAATGCTTGTGCATAAATTTTGTTTTGACATATTTTCAAAGATATCCCAGTATTTATAATGCTAAGCGTCGCCATTAGTTATTAGGCAATCTGAATTAATAGCAATTCATTCTATAGAAAAATACAAAAAATCTTCTAACAGCCACCAGGTGATTTGAAAAACACACATTATTACACTGAAGTTGGATTCCAATAACACGCTAAAAACAAATTAATAGATAACCATAAAGAGGGCTACTTTCGAATTTTTATGATAGAAGGCATTTATGTCGGTATTCCGTGTTCATTATTTTATTTTCTCAAATTAAACAGCTCTACCTACTTTCTGTTATAAATTGAAGGAGGTATTGGCATATAAGGGTAAAAATCATTTTTACCTTTTTTATCCTCATTTCTCTCAGTGTATTCATCATATATATATATATATATATATATATATATATATATATATATATATATATCTGTGTGTGTGTGTGAGTGTGTGTACAAATTTGTAAAGCAAAATTTAAAAATAAGAAGTTCTCTTTCCAAACCAGGCATAATTCGACATATACTGCAGTAGACAGCCTTACCTGTATGTCTGGAAGTGTTGGAGCAACATTTACCAATACAAGCTTACTTGCTTCAAAGATTCCAGTTCGCAAGCCATGGCTGCAATATAAAATAAGTAAATTATTCAGCAGAAAAGGGGAAAAAATCATAAAGAAGAAATTTAAAAAGGGAGAGAAGATAAAACTTAACCTTGAAAACTGTCCAAGAATTGCTGGAATAGAACCTCTATATAATCCCTGGGCTCCAATTTGCGGAAGTTTTGCGATTATTTCTGGAAAAGTAAGTGTTGATGCTTGTACTCGAGTCTGATACGCCGATTAAAAATTGTCAGAGAACCAATGAAATAAATTAAAATAAAAAAAGAAATTACTAAGATCAATTAAGTAAACCTTTACCTTCTATCGTACTGTTTATTTACTTTATTTTTATTTTATCTATATTTTAATATTTTAAGATAACTATCCTATGGACAATGGCTAAAGGCTAGCACAATCTAAACCAGGAATGAGATCTAATTATATCTGACCACCACTGAAAAACAACTAACTTAGAAGGAAAGTATAACTTTCTAACAATATGTCCTCTATGATGTAAAATTCATGGTGATTACAAAACCAAAGGCTTCTAGTAATAAATCACAGAATTGACCATGATATAGTGATGTCGGGAACTATACTAAGCATGAAATATAACATGCTATTAGTCAAGGGGAAAAAATAGAAGATTTTTAACCGAAGCCACAATTGTTCTCTTTAAAATAAAAAGTAGAAAACATTAAAACTCCCTACATCCCAAAATGATTGTCAAGCCAACTTCACACAAAGTTTAAGAAGACAAAATGTTGGCCACTTCATTCAGTTGCCCCCCAACCCCCTTAAGTGCCCAAATCAAATCAAATGGAGGTGTTAGAAAGTTTTTCTTTGACTCATAGATGGGTAATCTAGTCCATTCAAATCATAAGTGTTTCTAAAAGCGAAGAGCATATTTAAAAATCCCAAAGTGGAAAGTATGACATCCCTTTTCGACGGAAGGAGTAGTAATACATTTAACATAAGATTTGTAGAGTTTACAATAAACAAGTTACATTAAAAAAGAAGCCCAACAATGAAATTCTAATAAGTACCCTTGAATATCAGTATGACAGCACACCCATTAGGTCATTGTTTTTTAAATTCCACTGTGAGTTCCATAATTTCAAATTTTCGAGAAAATAAGTAATGGGGGTAATATGACGAGCAAACCCATTTTAAATGCTTATAAACAACATCTAACTACATCCTCATCAAGCTTGAAAGCAATGAATCCAAGCCAGTTAGCTCACAAACAAAGAATTCACACATCTTATCACCAACACAACATAAAAAACAAGGGTAGCACCGTAGCAGTTATGTAATCGTCTGTTTCGTATAAGAAAATGCTATCTAGGCAAATTGACAAAGCTTTTCAGCATTGTCACGTTGATTGGCAACTAACCTATCAAAATTTAGGAAAGTAAGATAAATTTTATAAATGTTAAGCACAAAATTTTTACCTTTATCGTATCCATGGGGTACAGTATAGACGTAGATAACGCACAAGAAAGTCCTCCTGCCAATGCAGATTTCAGAACACTTCCGGTAGGTAATTCCACAGGTGGTGCCACAGCAACAACAGTAGCAGCTTCAAACCAGATGTTCCTGTATGTATTACAAAAGTCACTGTAAAGTGTGGAGCCTGGCATGTATTGTAAACATAAATACTCCAAAAGGTAAAGTATTTTTTCAAAATTTTAAGGTTCTATCCACCAGGTCATACAAATATATATTACCTAACACATGCATGCGCACGGGCAAACAACAATCCAAACAAACAAATGAGCCATTTCACAATTCTCAAAAATACTACTACCTCCATTCCATAATAATAGTCGTTTTAGCTTCATGCACGTGAATTAAGAAAGTTATTTAATACTATCATTTAATAATTAAAATTTGTATGAAATTCTATCACTACCCCTTTATGGGAAGTTGAAAACTACTAATACAAGAGAGAAAATTTCTTGGGACAATGAGAGAAGTTAGGGGTGATATAGAAAAGTAAATAATTTATTCTCCTAGAAAATTGTAAACGACAAATAAATTAGAACAAATTTTTTCTTCTAAAAAGTCAATTATTATGGAATGGAGGTAGTACTTTACCGTTTGCTGCACAAGAACATATAAACTTTCAGATATCTAAAATAATTGACAAATTTTCAGATAGTTTATAATATTTGATAAGTAAAATTTGATCAGATATAAAAGGTTGTGTCTTCTTTTTATAACAATCCCCTTTCACAATCCAAAGACATAAGTGTAGTGGGGCAAGAGAAAGTTCTCACATCAGTACAATAGTTCATCACATAAAGACTTGAAGTTCAACTCGGACCTAAGCCTCGTCTGTCAATCTCAACTATTAGTTTCCACATGAATCCAAAAAAAAAAAAAAAAAACATTTTTCTTTGTGTTCAGTGCTGTGCACCCTCCACGCAACAATTACCTATAAACAGAGCAGCTGCTTATCAAACAGAAAATTTGTTGACAACCTCTTATTGATAAATTCAAAAACATGAGCTCGTATATCTCTCTCTTAATATCTTCTCTTCTTAACAAAAGTTCATGGAGATGAGTCCTTGTCAAATGATAGTGCTTAAAACCTTTTCATGCATAAACTAAAAAAACTCGCAACAGTTAACTATTGGAATTCTGCTGAAATATTATGCAATACTACTATTCAGAAAAGTAGAAAACCAAGAATATATTACCTAGGATCTTCTTGAAGTCGATCCGATGGAAGCAGAAGCAAAAAATTCCGAAATTGACCATAAGAAATTGATTCTTCTGCATCTGCATTCAGAAATCGCATCATGGCAACAGCATTGTCTTCATTTGCCGGGAGTCCAGCATTTTTCAATGATGCTAAGATTTCACTTTTTTGTAGTGTGCCAGACTTGCTCAAACAAAGACTAGTATATGCTCGAAGAATGGTTGGTTCTTTCTGTTCCATCAAGGAAAGGAATTGTCTCCAACCAAATGATTTTGAAAACAAGTGACTCCTAGTTCGACGCATGAGATCATGAGCATATCTCCGAGGTAGTTTTCTCTTTCTCATTGCAACTTCAAGATCTTCCAAATTGACTTTGCCATCACCATCCCTATCTAATTCGTCAAAGAACCTCCTTCCTGTGAGATGTAAGTTGGAATAGAGAATTAATAATAAGAGGGGAAGAAAACAAGAAAAAGTCTATTGCATATAGGCAATTGAATGATAGTTTCTGATTGCTGGTTGAAAATCTAATTATTGCAAGGGCATAAGCATGACTAGAAATCAGTGTTCTAAAAATCGTTAGGCGGACCTAGGCGACGAAGGAGGCGCCTAGGCTGTCGTTTCCCTAGGCGGACTAAGCGTTTTCTTAGGCGGTCTTAATTATTTATTTTTCTATTATACATACTTGTTATACTATACACGGCACATAGTAGATATAATTTTTTAAAATTTTACATGAAACATTACCAAAAAAATAATATTTTAATGCTTAACAAATTCATTTAAGTGTTGTAGAGCTTCAAAGTAGAGAGATCTGATTCTGTCTAGGTCCGCCTAGGCGCCCAGCCAAATCAAGGCGGTAGAGGACCGTCTAGCACCTAGGCGGGGATTAATCGGACCAAGGCGGAAGGATGGTAAGCAGGTAGTGGTTGATGTGGGTCTCATAGTCCTTGTCCCTCAAGAAAAATAATAAAGTTCGGTGATGGGTTTGATCATGTCACAAGCATTTCTATAGCTGTTTTGACACTTACATCACCATTTACAGCACCCGATTGGATGGCATCCCTGAGGTGACTGGAACATACAAGAACAACATTGCTGATAGTTCTGAAAGTCTACCATAGTTTAGTTATCAAGAGGGACACATATTAGTTACTCAATTTAGTTAAAAAAGTAATACAGCACCTCTGGACTGGGACTCCCAAGATATTCTCAATAAATTTGCATGTATGGCTTATTTGTTTAGAAATTGTACAAGATTTGTGTCAAATTATCGAATTTACTGAATAAAGCATGTATATTCCCAAGGGCATACTTGACTTGAGTATCACATCCCCACCAAAACTCTATCCTTCCCCTGGTGGCTATGACAGTACGAGTCATGACCGCCCTGAATGAAGTGAAGACCCTTTTGCAAGAATGGACTAAGAGAAAAAGCTGCCCAGCTAGTTGGAGAGGAAATATATATGGTTAAATGAAGTTTAGGTATTATACCGTATTTATACATTTACACTATGGTTACAGAATTTTTTTCCTTACAACTGCATAACTAAACTTCTATTAAAAAAATAAATAAATAAAAATCAAGTAATGTGATATTAGAGTATTCCATCCAAATGATTAACGATTGTTTCAGGCGTGGATAATGCTGGACAGAAGATGAACATGTAGGACCCAACATTCCAACAACAACAAATATTGGTTAGGTGGAAAAAAATCCATTCATCATTCCCTTCTTCCTCACCTGATACACCCTTCTTATTAACCTGATATACCTTCTTCATCATCACCCTCCCCATCAAACACAAATCTCCATTTTTCACTACTCCAACAAAAGACAGCTAAACTTATTTTTTTAATCTTCCGTTAAAACCCCACTACCTTTCCCACCGAGGCACTTGCTCTCTCCATGTTTATATCGGTATCATTGTAATTATCAAATAATATTTACATCAAAACTTCATTTAACCTGAGTATCTGTATCATTTTAATTATCATAACGGAAATTTAATGCATAAACACCGGATAAAAATTTTGGTCTATTTCCTTGTGGTTTATGTTATTGTTAGATAAACCACAAGAATTGTGGCCTGTGGGCATATATCTATCATGAAAATTGTGAACATATAAGCTCACTATCATTAAGGTTATTTTATACAAAGAAATGAAGAACAAAAACAAATATCTGAGAATGTGAAATTCATACATAACATAATTTACTAAATACACAATAAAATTCAACTAAATAGAGAACGACAAAAAAATACAGATTGATCTCTAAACCTGAAACCGTAAAAACAATAGATAATAACTCTTACCAAAACAGAATGATGAGCTACCAGGGGAAGGAGGAGATGAACTCAAAGGGATTTGACCACATGTATATAGCAGTAATGAAAAATTTTGTACCAGTAATGGTATGCTAAGCAAAGGTGCTAAACAACTTATGATAAAACAAGATTTAAAGAAAATCGTAAAGTGAACATAAATTAGTAACAATATTCATATTCATATTCATATAACATATCATCTTTGACCATAATGCATAATCATATCCCTGCATTCAAATGCAACCTCTACGACATATATTTTTTCTATCACAAGGTACATCATAATGCTAATAAATGAATCAGACTAATAGCACATAGTTGCACAGGAAAATAAGAATGATTACGTTCAAAGGTTAAGCTTAAAAAGTCATGCTGGTCAATTAATTTGAAGCAATGTTTGGACAGTTCCCAACTACTACATAAACATACCTTCTGCCTCAGTGTATCTGAAAAAATCTTGGACTGAGAATAATTTCTTCTTGTCGGGATGGTCTTTGGGTGCTCTCCCTAAATGTGGTATAAGTTCAATTAGTTCTGTCAATGAGACTGTGGACAGAGTGGATCTTAGACGCTCAACATTTGATAAGGGAATACTTAGTAACCCATTTGCTAACTTTTGTGGTGAATTGCCTCCACTTTCCTCACGGCTACCGGTATTAATGCCACCATCAATGTCTTCCTTTTCAGGATCAGTTACTCCAACAATACTTGACGGAACACCTCCCACCCTCGCAAACTTCAAATTTCCCAAAAATCCACTGACATCTGCTCTTTTACCCTCCAAAATACCAGTAATTGCCTTCAGATGATCAAACTTATTTTTGGGTGGAGGAACAGGAAATGTATCACAACTGCTACATTGAATTTCTTGGACCCCCAGATCAAACTTCTGAAGGTTTTGAGTTAACTGATCAAACAGAAAACCTATACAGCATTCAAGTGACAAATTCCTTCCTTCTTTATCAAGACTCTCGTCGTGAAATTCCACTACAAGCTGAGCCTTCGGTTCCTTTTGCTTAATTCCACACAAAACCCTCGGTTTAGACTCATTCCTCAGCGTATGCGTACAATCCTTATTATCGTTACTTGATTTCTGAAACTGCTTTTTACCGGTCTTAAACAGACTCGGAAAAGCCTGAACAAGACCATTAAGCAACAACGACCAACTGACCACAAACTGCAAGCAATTAATGCAAGTCGCATCCTCGTTAACATTATCCCTCTCTTTTACCCCTTTTCTAGATGCGTCAACTTTACAATGTCCACTTCTCCCACAGTTTTGCAAAAAAATTCCAAAGAATGTCTTAACCGGGACCTTTATCGATAAACCCTTCTTCCTCTCATCACCAACCACACACTGACCTACTTTTTTCTTCCTATCACCAACCACATTCACTTGTCCCATACCAAGTTCAAGGTTGTTAGCCCCATTTTTCAAACCAGGCCAACAGTGCTCAAAATCTTTCGCCGCTTTCCGAATACCGGATTCAAGCGGGGCAATCGCATTTTTAACTAGCTGAACCGAATTTAAAAAAGACTCCAGAGGGTCATTCCCAGACACCATCACTAGAACCCTACCTAAATCCCTCCTCTCTCCCTTTGAAATACCAAACGAACCTCAAATTGCAATCACAGCAGATCAACACAAAACCAACAATATACCCAAAATAACCCAAGAAGATCCGATTCTTATCAAACCCGTTTCAGAAAAAACAAGAAAACCCTAACTGAACGGACAAATATCCAAAATCAAGCAGTCCGAACATCCAAACCTAGAGTTATCCATAAATGGAACAACTGAAATCTTGTTTATATACAGAATTGAATCGAGAGCTATACAGTATCTGTTGAGTGTGTTAGAAATATAAATACAAATACTTTTTTGCCAAATTGAATTGGGCACTGAAAGAATTTATACCTGCTAAGTTTAGTGGATGATTTTTTAGACAAATCTGATGGCCCCGGGAGATTATGGTGGTGACCGAAACAACCAGGAGGAGAAGAAGAGGTTCAGTTTCATTTCAGTTTTTACAATTTCTAGTAATTTTTAATTTTTGAGAATATAATTTTTTCCCCTTTTTTTACATCTATAATCTATATACATTTATAGTATATGTATATAGACAAGTACATGGATAAGAAGAGATGAATAAGGGATAAATAGGGTGACGTGGATAGCTAGTAGGGGGCATACACTCTCTGTTTTTTTGGCTTTTTTTTCTTTCTTTTTTATTATTTTAGAAGAAAAAGGCATTATATTAACACAAAATGTATATACGAATTGAATATAATTTTTAATTATTTTAAGTTTTAGGATAAAATGCACCTCTAAATTTAAATTATAATTATATTAACTTCTTGCAAATCTCTCAGCAAATGGAACACAAGTTTTAAATCATATTAAAATGCAAATACACTTTGGTCGAAATACGAACACATTTTGATCAAAATACAAATACGTTTTAATTTTGTAGATATTAAAAAAAGGTTGAATTTATTATTTATAAATAATATTTTAAAACTTGATTGAATCGGATGGATGGATTGGGATTCGATCTTAGGAGTCGAATCTCAATTCATCCAAAACTTAATTATTAAGTTTTATATAATTTTTGTGTAATGGTGATATAAATTGTTGTAACCCTTTCAAAATGTGAGAAAATATCAACCTAAAAGTGTTGATTTTACCTATATTTTATGAAATAAAATTGTATGGAAAAAAGTAATGGAAGGAATACATATAAGCAAAGTAAGTTATGTATAAAAGGATAAAGAAATATAGCATTGTGGATAAGATCATCCATGGGAGAGTTAAATGCAAAGATTTAGGATAAGGCCTAATAAAGTAATTGGTGCCTTTAAACATTGCAAGTTGGATTAGAGAAAATGACGACAAACTAATACGGTTACAAATATTTGGATCAAGCTAACGATTATTCATAAGAGTTATCACACACACACACACGCACGCATATATATATATATAACAACATGTTTTATAAATAATTTGTATAACTTTTAAGTAATTTTTATTTTGCACAATAAAAATCTGACGGATGATACTAAATAAAATGACAAAAAGGAGTACATGCAGCTTCCAACACTCCAATTGTTGCCACCCTCGAATCAGTTATTTGTTTATTTTGAATTTCTTGAAGTTAAAATGAGTGTTAAATATTTTTCAATATTTAAAAAATTAAAATTTGACGCAGCAACGGTATATATGAACGGTATTAAGATTATGATACGTCCTTAAAATAAGAATAATAATATTCAACATAAATACTTTATTATCATAACATTATTTATATATAAATTGGCGGTACATGAAACGGTAGTGTTATAAGAAAATATAATTATTTTCTACATTCTTTCTTAATTCCAACAATATTCATTTTTCCAAATTTCCTAAACTTCTAAAAGTCAAAACATAAGAGTGCGTATGTTCTTACAAAGTTTTTAAGAAAAAAAAGTGTTTTAAATTTTTTAGCTTCATAAACTTTTGATTAAGAATTGTGTGTGGCTCCTCTTTCTTGTTTGGCAGAGTTTTACGGTATACTGAAAATATTTTTAAATTTAATTTAAGTATTGATTAGTGTTTGATGACTTTTCAAAAGCAGTTATATCGAGTAAATATTAGGGCTCCAAAGCACTTTTGATGTACTTTTACCCAAAGCACTTTTGGCGCAAACAAAGTATATAAATGTTAGTATTAAATTGTTGAGGAATAATAAGATACTTTTATCATAAATATACTTTTGTCAAATACTCTAAACTTAAAAATATCTCATTTCACCGCTCCGTAACAGGTGGCAGAAGCAAGATTTTTACTCAGTGAGAATTTAATACAAAAAATTATAAAAAAATAAAGAACAATAATAAATTTTAAAAAGGTTAAATATGTTAATATCAATTATTATTTTTGCACAAAAACGTTTCAAATAAGTAATTTATAATAATCCTCTTCATGTTCTCATATATTAAAACCTTTTTCAAAATAAACTCATTGTCAATAGTAGTAAAGATGTATTTTTCTATCTACGTGACAAACAAGAATTCATCTACTCATCTCTCATCCTATTACGCAATGACGCTGAAAATGCTCTTTCAACGTTTGCGGTTGTAACTAGGTAAGATTAATAACAACTTCACTACCAAATAAACAATTTAAGGCTCAAAGAATGGAAAGCTTCAATTTAAAAAATTAAAAAATAAAATAAAAAACAAAAACAAAAAATAAAAGCTAGTAACAAGTTAACAACTACTACTTAATTAACAAGATGAATAAATATTGTAGTGAGTTTTCAATTCAAATGAAATCAATAATTATTTACATACTGAGTAGAATAATTGAAATTTCTTAATGTATAAGACTCTAGAGTGTTGTTTTCCAAATGCACTTAAAGATCTAGAAGGAGAGTTAAATAGATTATTTTAAAAAAATTCTTTTTTAAAGAGTATTACCAACTTATAAATTAAGCAGGTTAATTTAATTATGCACAGCAGAATGATAATTTGAAAATCTCCTTTCAAAGATTTAGGAAAGTCACGGTTCTAAATTTAGCAATCAAATGTGGAACTAAGTCACAAGTTAAATCGTAGAGTACTGAAAGTAATAAACAGGAAAATAAATGCTGAAAGTAAATGAGACAAGATATTTTAAGTGGTTCGGATAACAAATATCTCTTAGTCCACTCTTGTACTCCTCGAATAGGAAATCCACTAAGGATGAGGTGATCACTAAGATCTGTTCACAAAGAACAATTACAACAACTAAATCACAAAGATTCCATCAAGTCACTTAGACTTGGAAAAATCATTAAGACTAGGTTACTAGGACCGGTTCACTCAGAACCCTTCAAATCACTTAGACTTAAATACAAAGGTCACTAAGACATGATTACAAAGGTCACTAAGACCTGAATAGTCACAGAATGAATAAGGTGTTTTAGGGTGCAACTAAGTTGTTTTAAGATCAACACAGAATGACTTAGTAGCAGAACAAGATGTTCTAGATCTTCAAGATCGTAGAGTAGAGCTTTGAGAGTTTGAGAGCAATTCAACTTGTTTGATTATCTTGTTTGTTCGTTCATTACTGTTGGATTGAATCTGTATGCCTCTTATAGTCGTCTTCGAGATTATCCCGTTTGAAAGTTGTCATTGCTCATTTAATGCTCCAATCCTAGAAGATCTCTAATTGTTGTCTTTTGGGAGAGTATGTGTCAGCTTGCTTTCGGCTATGACATGTCACATTAGACTTCTGCAGTGACTTGCACGTGGGTCGTTGTCACTTCACCTAATTAGCTATTTAGACATACTTTGATATGATCTTCTTTTCAAACTTTAAGATGTTCAACAACTATTTTGGGATCTTCACTCTTCGAGTCTTGACAGTGTCAGTTCAATGTCAGAGCTGATATACTTTACGATTTTCCTAATCGTAGAGTATCTAGCTAGGCGACTTTACGATTGGTAAGCTCTACGATCCATAAGCTCTACAATCTTCAATGAGCTCTACGTTTTCTTTTAGACTCTACGGTCTTCAATGATCTTTGATAGACTTTACGGTCTTCAATGAGCTCTACAATCTCTGACAAACTCTACGGTCTTCAATGAGCTCTATAATCTTTAGTAAACTCTACAATCTTTAACTTGCTTTACGATCTCTAAGTAAACAGCTATACGATCTTTGGCAGAATCTGTGATCTTCACTATTGTGACGCCCCCAAAATAGGTCCACACAACTTATTTTTAGTCGCCAAATTACATACTATAAAATTCAAATACAAATTTTTTTATTTTCAACTATTAAATTGTCGTGTAAAATACGACTATACACATACTGTGAGTTTCAATACAAATATTATAATGTATCTAGTACAATAATATTCACATCCAACTTAAGTTCTCAATACAATTATTGTCACATTATTTTATAACATATTGAGATATTTCTATAGTTTCGGACTATCACTCCATTTCTTTGCTAGTCCCAACTACACTCTCATTTTCTAAGAAGAACAATGGAACAAAACTGAAAAAGGTGAGCTCAATTAGCCCAGTAAAGAATATCATGACTAAAATAATGAAAAATAAATCATCTTTAGCCTTCAACAATGATAAATCAAATATTTAAAAATAATATAAGTTGTCAACGATAACTGCAGTGGAACAAGCAATCTATTAGAAGAGTTAAGTAGACTATAATGTCTACTATCTTCTACAATTTAAAAGTTCACTATCAATATTTTATTCATGTAATACCAATCAACAGTTCATGTTCATAATTATGCAAATTAACAGTTTATCTTTGCACTACGGGTCAAAGATATTTATTTGTAATACCATAGTCATGATCATGTCAAACACCAGTCCATCTTTGCACTACAGGCCAAAGAGAACTTTCACCACAAATCTTTGCCTGTAACTAAATAAGGTTCACAATTCAACTATAACGTGTAAAACACAATAGAATGATTCAGGTGAAAAGATAGTAGATGGAGCACAAACTAATAAGGATATTCTACTAATTTCAAGAATTTTCATCATTTAATAATAAGGTTATGGAAACAAATAATAATTTTTTACCATAAATGGAGGAGTATGAAAGAAAACGATATCATTTACGAGTATGAAAGAAAATGATATCCTTTACGAGTATTAAAGAAAATGATATCCTTTACCTTAGTAGGAGACTAGATCTGACTGTATAAAATAGATTATCTTGAGAAGATCTTGCACTATTAGTTATGCTCAAAGTATCCTTATACTCAAAAGAAATACTCACAATATTATAAAAAAAAAGAATTTTGTGTTTTCGGTGTGATTTTCATTACTCAACTGAGCAACCTATTTATAGGAAAATGCTTAACGCACCAAGTTTGACTAATCCAACGTCTGAGCAATGAACGGAGAAAATTTTGTCCGTGGAAATTTCCGTCGGCAGAAAATTTATTTATTTTTATATAATATTCTAATAAAACAAATAACTTTATATATAATATAATATATTATAATTATATTCAAATAAAACAAATAACTTTATATATATTATAAAAAGTTTTCTGTCTTATTACTATTATTATAATAATATAATAAATAATAAAATTTTACTGATTAAGACAAGTCGCTTCCTCAGAAGGAAAAAGAAAATAAAGAACCACGTTCTGAAATTTTTTGGCTAGTTTGATAAAATAAGTGGGTCTCACAGAAGAAAAATCAACCATCAGGCAATCAAATTTTGACAAAGTATGAGTGCTGGGTCCCACCGGAGAAGTAAGCCAAACGTGTAACCAATGTATCATGCTAAATCCCTCTATTTAAAATTAAAAAATTGAACAAATATCTATCACACATCATTTATTATCCTTATCTTTAATCAACACATTTTATTCATCACTTATTCACACATTTTCAATCTTTTAATAAGTATTCACAATTAATATTACATAGTCACAATATTGACAACCAGATCGTTTCTAGGAAATATGGGGTCTTCCGTAGAAAAGACGCGCAATTAAATAACCCCTTTTCTCGACAGAACTTTTAGACATTGCCAATAATGCTAACTGGTTTAATAATATCATATCAAATAATATAAGTTATTGTTCCGTGATCTAATAATATGAAATACTGTGCAGATGTTACTGTAACAATTATTGAGTTAAAATACTATACAATTGCTACTGTATCAATTATTGAATTAATAATATGAAATATTGTGCAATACCGCGCAATACCGTGCAATACCGTGTGCTACTGTAGAATACCGCGTGCTATTATTCTTTTATTACGGGGTATTTCAACAGTTGCAGGTAATAGTATCGTTGATAATTTTGTTATAAA
This sequence comes from Aralia elata, assembly GCA_034770075.1. Lineage (NCBI taxonomy): Eukaryota > Viridiplantae > Streptophyta > Magnoliopsida > Apiales > Araliaceae > Aralia > Aralia elata. Next base: position 14,278,510 of record CM068379.1, read on the forward strand.
AAGTTATTTCTGTCGTTTTCAGTATCCAACAGTTAGTCGTTGTGGGGCTCACCAATGATTGGTTATTTTAGCGGCGGCGTACTTTACCGAATATAATATTTCCCGATAGAAATAATATTTTCCGACAAAAATAATACTCCCTGACATATTGTTTATTTCTTATAATTAGCACATATCACTCATAATTATAACATTTATTAAATCAACACCTTACTATTTAGAATAATATTAAAAAGTTAAATCTTATTCATAAAAAGTTGGGATCTTACAACTATATTTTACGATCTCTTAACAAACTGCTCTACGATCTTCAATATGCTTTACGATCTCTTGGTAGACTCTGCGATCTTCACTATGCTTGTTGCTGCAGTTCTACAATCATCAGTCAGCTCTACGATCTTTGAGTATTCATTGTTATTGCTCTACGAACTCCAGCTTTTAAGCAGTTAGCTCTACGATCTTAGACTGCTTCACTATTTTGCTCTACGATTATTTCCTGACTTAGTTTTATACTAAGTACTCACTCTACGAACGTTGAATGTTGGATCAACCTAACAAGTTTGATCTCTATTCTAAATCCTTTTACATTAATTTCATTATAAAGATTTCATAAAAATTATTGGCTACAAATATACATTATATCATCATCAAATCAAATATGTATTTGTTCTAACATAGAATATCTTACTTTCTAATTTGTTAAAGTGAAATGAACAGTAGGTAGTGAAATTTTTTTTTTTCTCTAGAAATTGAATAATGAACAATTGAATATAAACTCAAGAATTTGAGTTTATATTATTTAAAAAATTTGAGTCATTAGTCCCTGCGTAATATTACTAATATGTCATATACTTAAAAAAATAAAATTCAATCAGTGGCCCAAGTGTGGCTCCGCCCCTGTCCGCAACTACGCCAAATTGTCGTACAAGCACAAAATTTTCGTTTTAATAATTGAAGTACTGAGTAATATTGACCAACATCTCAACAACATTTATAACAAGAAACACATGTTTATTCTTATACAGCCCCACGTAGTGAATCCTAATCCATTCAAATGTCAAACACAATTTGGTTTCAGCAATAGACCTGCTTTTAGATATATAATAAGTTGAATTCTGTAGATGTCCATGGGGTGGTTAGAAATAATTAAATAACAGAAGCCTTTGAGAAATAACTTGAGATAAATCGCATTGATTTTAATTCTCATATTTAGAGTCAAAATTATCTATCAAAAAGTTAATGAAAATCCAGAGGGCCTAAGCCTTGACCATTCTCATGTACACTTTTTAATGTACAAATAAATAAGAAGAGAGAAGAGGAAAAGTACTTTTTATAGACTTCTACTTAATTTTGAACTCTAAATTTTTATACATTGAAAATATAAGAAAACATATTATGAATAAATAATTATTAATATTGATAAATATATTATAAAATATATTAACGATTAAACTTCAGTTACCATTTCTATTTCATATAAGAGATCTTTAGTTAATTAATATTGTAAAATCAATTCTGAATTATATATTAACGATTAAAATTTAGTTAATTAATTTTAAAATTAAAAGTCATAATGGTAACTCATTGTTTTATTACAATTCTATTCCTAAATAACTATATATTAAAAGCATATAAAAATATTATGACTAAATAATAATTAGTATTAAAAAACTTAATATGTATATCAAAAGAAATTAATGCATGATTAAATTTTAGTTTTCAATTTTATCATAGTAGTAACTTAGTATTCTATAACAATTTTATTCCTTATAAGATTCATTTAGCTCATAAATTATACTATTTCATCTTTTTGAACAAATTTTATAGACATTCTAATAGCAATAATAAGTTAATTTATAATAGCAATAATATTTATAATCATTATATATAAAATGAATAAAAAATAAAAAATTATGTTATTTAAAAAAACAAACTCATATTTGTACAGGACACTTAGCTACTTATTAATAAAGTATTTATATTAAAAAAAATTATTATTATTTAAATAATATATTATAATTCTAACACTGATCATGTATTTATCGTCTGTGTATTGTATCAAATTTAAACTTAAATATATACTTTGAATTAATTTAAATATCCCTATCTTTACTATAATCTTTTAACATGAGTGGAAGTGTGGTAGGGAGGGACTACACTAACACGTAGCTCGAATATAACTTAAAGTAAGGCATATTTTTTGTGTTCAAATAAATTTTTTTTTATATATATTTTAAGAAATTAAAAGTAAATATTCTTTTAAGATAAGACTTCAGCCTTTGGTATTTTGAGAAGTCACTAAAATGGAACATAAATTGATGAAAAGTCCAATGGCTATAATTTATTCCTGGATACTTGCGTAGGTCATAGCCTGTCAGTGTCATTATACTGGTGATCAATGTTAACTAAGGATTCAGCCAATAGTTTTATTATAGGGACACATTAGTCCTTTTCCCATCATGCCCATTCTTGTAAATTTATTTTATGTTTAAGTGTAACTGGTGGATGCACATATATTCTATTCAACTTTATTTTCCTTGCAATTTTATGGTGCAACCACCTCTCCCTTCTCACCAGACACCAGGGCTTATCCACTTGGGAAAATGAGGGTCAAGGAGTTTCAAATTTTCATATCAATAATATAAAGAAAAATAAAAATACTTGGGTGACATTGGGAGCCACATTCTCTATTCCTTAGACAATTCATCGGATGCACACAGTACCTCATAGGTGGAATAAGTCCAAATTATAATATGTTTTGGTCACTTAAAAATACAAAAAAATAAAAAATAGTTACAAAATCATCAAAGTAAATATACATTAGAATCGTCGTTCATAAAGTAATTCATTTTCCCTAATAACTACGTAAACCAACATATGCACACAATGCTCAGAAAGTCAGATACACACTATTTTTACATGTATTTTTGATATTTTTACATGATTTTCTATCACATGAAGGTGAGGCTCACTTTATGCTCATGTAAGAAATGACTATATGAAAATATCAAAAACACACGTAAAAATACCAGTTTCCTATAAATTTAAATACAATATGTTTCAGTCATTTGACTTATTGAAGATACACAGAGAAAAAATGATACTAGATTCATCAAAGTGAATGTACACTAAATATGGCAACCCTTTTCCCTAAAAAGTACAAAACTAGTGAATATAAACAGAGAAGGGAAACTTTAAGCAAGAGTCCTTCTAGGGAGCCCGGGAAGGGTGACCGGCCTTGGAGCCTGGGAATTTTTTTTTTTTTGTTTTTTTGTATTCACTCCCAAATAATATGTGTAACTCTGTTTTTGATATGTATCCAAATCACACTTAAATCACTGTTTTTTTTTTTAAAATTTCAGTTCCAATAAATCACATAAATTATTTGGGAGTGAAAACAAAAAAAATAAAATTCCCGGGCTCCAAGGCCGATCACCATTCCCGAGCTCCCTAAAATTATTCCTTTAAGCAAACATCATCTTGCTCAAGAAAAAATACAACACAACAAAAATATCAAACTGAGTTGAGGCTACAGCCCAATATTACAAGGAAGCTCGAAATACTAACTAGCCAGCCCAATGCACCTAGTAGCCCACACCAAAATTCACAACTTGCTAAAAATTGAGCCTTCCATGAATACAAAAGCAGCCCAAACTTGAGGAAATTTATAGGTTTACAAACAATCACCAGTTTAAATTTCTTTCCCTAATACATGAATATGCATTTAAATCTCATATCTTATGGGAGAAAATACACATAATAAATACTCATATTGTTCTAAAATTAGAGTTATAATTTAATTTTTGAGGTATTAAACTTCAAATTAATGTGAATTTATTTAATTTTAGTTGCTACAATTATTATAATTGTATAGTATATAACAAAAATTATTAATCACAAAATTTATTTCATTATAAATTTTTATGAATTTTTATGAGTCATACCAATTTTGAATTTAATATGCAGTCGTTTGACTTCAAAAGTCAAATTGTATCTCTAATTTTAGAAAAGAGGCAGTTATACATTCATACTAACTGGACAGTTTGGTTTCTGACAAGATTCAAAAAATGCAGCTTCTGCGGATCAAAGGTTTTGCTTGTTTTGACCCATGTAATTCTTTTCAGTGGACTCCAGAAAGAAAACAGAACAAATTTTAAATTACTTTGTTAAAATATCAACCTCTAATTGAGCAAACCACATCTAATAAACTTGCAAAACTAGATATAAATATGATCCAGCCTCAAATAAGTTCCTCACACCAAATAAGTTCCTTACACCGATGAACTCTAGTTCAGTTGGTGTACTAGGTCTTTTACAAAACAAAAGATTTTAGGTTCAATTCTTGACAGTGACCAAAATAAGGTGTGTATGTTTAAATTCAGTCTAAATTATCCAAAATAATAATAATAATAAGTTCCTTATCTATGTTAAGCAAGAAACTATAAATAGTTCAAATCAATGTTACATACTTTTAAGTAATTTTATACAAACGGCACTACACACGCCAAAACCCTCACCAAACAAATGATTAGATAACCTTGAAAAGTTAACCTTTTACGTTTAAAGTTAGAGGGGATGGTAACAATCGGCCAATTTTGAAAGTCTCAATGATAAACAGGGCTAAAGCGTAATAACTTAATGGTCAGTGCAGTTAGTTGGGAAGTTAGTTATTTTTGGTAACTTTCTTTTATCATTGAGTATGTACATATATATATATATATATATAGCTGTATTCTCCTTGTAATGATTCATTAGAGGGTATCTCCATCATTGAGTTTAGGAACAGATTTGGAATCTTAAATTTCATGCTACCTTCTGCCAATTGATCAGGCATGTGACATCAACAGGGCTCTTTTTTCACTGTTTGGTGTGCTTTGTTCCATGAGTCACGTGCTGGTTCACGTGATACCCAGATCAAAGTTCTCATAAAGTTCCAAACTTTTTCACCGACCAGACGACCAAACAGGTTTGAACCACCAGTTTTCATGATCCAGTCACCTTGAAGTCTAAGCAAAGTCTTTTTCTTTCATCACTAAGAATATTAACAGTAAAAAACAAGAACAAAGCATTAACAAGAATGTATAATAAACATCACCAAGAAAGTTGAAATTAAAACTATTTTAGTGTTGCTATGTATAATGATAATTTTATATTTATATCAGAGTGTACAGAAGTGACTCAGATATTACGTTTCTATTTTATTACTTAAAGTTCCATGTTGATCGCAATGTACATTCGACGTAAAACTAGCCGACATATAAATCATTTCTCAAACTATTTTATTGAACAAAAACAAAAGGGAATGAAAACACTTTACATATTTACTGATGTACAAGACAGAACAGTTCAAACATCTCATTTAAAGAATACAGAAAAGGAAAGACAAGCAGTACTATATCCACAACACAACATAATCAAATAAATGATAAAAATGTTTACATTAAGCTAATTTCACCCCAAACCATTCCTAGGAGACAATAATGAATAACATCTGAAACAGAAAAATGAAGAAAAAAAGTTTACAAAGACAAGAAGTAAACCAACCCCATTGTTTGTTTATTCACTCTTCTCCAGTTGCACCTCAAACAAGAGTAGTTTCGAAGAAAAATGATCAAATGTGAAGCCGTTTTTGTTTCTTCATTTGCATTGCTATGTAACTAAAATTCATGTCTTTTTTGGTGTCACCAGCGCAAACTTTTATCTTACGAGTCCACGGTGATGTCCTTGACAGAGCTAGAATCCACCCTCGGGGGACCAGAATGTCTCCTTGGTCCAACGGAAGAAGGTGAAAACGAGAGCCGCTTCTTTGCAGAACCCACTGATGATAGCTTCTCCGGTGTACCATTCTTTTCGAACCCCAATGGGCTTGGCAGCCGAGACCTAGCTTTGGCTGATTGTGTTGGTGCCATGTAACTTGGAACTGAAGGTGAGCTGGCAAGGCTTTCGTCATCTCTCACTGAAGAACCCGCAATGCTATGCCTCCGCCATCGCTCCGACTGGACGCTTAGCAAGCTCCGTGAATCGTCTTCCGTGCCACAACCACTCCCCCTTGGGCTTGGTGGCCTCATTTTCCCACCTACTGATGTTGTGGATGGTGCCTTGGAGGGAGGAGTGGATGGCGATTGGCGACTGGGAGCACGGCTCAGCTTTTGGCCTACGGGTGAGAGTTTATTATCAGGGTTGAGATCACGACGAGAATAAGCTCTGTTGACTTCTCCAAGAGAAATGGCACGGCTTGCTGCGCTCTTCACAGAGGCATGGTCACTGTTAAGTTCTCTGTCAGTTGTGCTTCTGCTTTCCCATGGCCGAGATGCCATCCATCTCTCTAGCCAACTCCATCCCCAGTGGGGATTATTTGGATCCATAAATGTTGGATTTGCAGATTTAGAAGAGTTCCTCCACGTTTGCTGTTGAGAAATATCTTATGAATTAGTTAAAAAATCTTTCCAAAAGAAGATTTAGAATAAATTACTACATTTTCCCTCTAAATAGAAGGAAGAATAAGAGCCCCTATTTACTACTTGAAAAGGGATAAACTCCTTCACTTTCAAGATTTCAGTGAGGGTATATAACATGATTATGAGTTAAAACCCTACTAGTAAAAGTTTAAAACTAGATTCTCCACGATGGAATTCAAAGTTTCAACAAATTATCATATACTATTTGGCCTCACGCATCTGCATAATAGAAATGCGGAACTGTTTCCCAGTCCAAATACTCCACTCATCAAACATGGCCTTAATATCATGCATGGTAATTATTTGATGATGTTCGTTTTTGTGTAAACTAGTGACCTTCATAAAGGAAAAAAATGAAGGCAAAGGAAGGAAATCAAGAAATAACAGGTTATTCATAGATTTCAAGATGATTTGTATTCCTACTTCTTAAACAGCTCATTAATCACATGTACTCCTCAATGAACAAGCGTGTTAAAAAGTCACTAACTTTTCCAGTAGTAGGTATGAGTGAAGCAATTAGAAAAAAAGGGTTTCCAATACCTGATGGGAGTATGCATAAGCCAATGCCCTTTCCCTTCTTATAGCAGCCTCCTGCTTGTTCTGTATGTTTGCTTCTACTTGTTCCTTAGATTGGGCGCTATCATTCCAATCCTCTCCCATCTGTTATCAGATTGATTAGCCAAAAGGTACTAAGTGTCGGACAAAAGGGAAAGAAAAGAAGAAAAAAAAAAAGTTTCCTCTTTTTGTATTAGTATGTATTGATCCTTTGGAGGAAAGCAAGAAATTAAAGAACTGCTACTTTACTAAATAACCTAAGAAGAAGCAAAGAAGCATATGAAGTTTTGAAAATTCATGTTTTTCGTTCTAAGAACACAAAACGGCACACTAGAAATAGAAAGTCTAACCAAGAGAGATGATTGCATCACCATGTTATCTTAGAAATCTGTAATTTTCCTTCAAGAACTTAAGCATTTGTCATCACCATGTTATCTGAAATCATACACAAACCTAAAGAAAGCTTGAAAAAGGTACTCACAGAAGCTCTCAATTTCTCAACTTCCTTTTCATGTTTCTGTAGGAGCTGTCTCTGGAGAGCCTGGTTCTCTTCTGACATTCTGAGCCTCCTTGTACGAATCTGAGACTGCACACGAGCTAGAGTCTGCATGCATCTTAAGGTGGTTGTTGCTTGCCGTTTGACAGATTGCCCTTGAATCAATAATTTCAGCCTCACTAGCCCTCTCAAAGCTCGCAATGCCCTCCTTGCCTGAAAGACGAAAGGACCCCAAAAAGGTAACTGTGTCATATATACATTCATTGTCAACAGAAAAACTCTTTTATCCGCTACCAAAAGAAAATCAAAATCAAGAGACTACGGAAGCTTGATATTATATTTACTCATAAAAGTTGAGACACAAAAATAAGCAACGTGTTAAAAATTTAATCACCTGCAGAATGAATAAAAGAACCTGACAGATAAAAAACAAATGTATTCAAAATGGCCAATAAAATAACTACAATAATAAAGAATATACGATTCTGGGAGAGTTCCCACAAAATGAACAGAAGCATGGATCAAAAGACTGCAAAATGATTTTCACAAGCCCATAAGTCTGATTCATATGCATAAAAGTTCTAGCGTTTATACAGTATGAATGTATGTCTAAAAAAACATCATGACAAAAGGAAATATTTTTACCAAGTATCCTCGAAATGCTGTCTGAATCTTGATAGCTGCAATTTCTTCATTGGATTTACCGGAGTAACGAGCAGCACTTGTGAGCCGGACAACCTCTGCAGCAGCCTGAGCAGCTGCAACAGCTGCTTCTGCAGCCACTGCCGTGGCAAAGGCAACAGAATAGGCATGCTTGCTCTGCTCATTCTCGGCTTCTGTCAATTTCACCTCCTCTGCAGAAGGAGGATCAGGGACTGCGTACGCAGTTTCTGAAGGTGGCAAGCCCGCAGCCAAGCTCTTCTGTTTCCCAAACCATTTTTTCTTCGATTTGTGGGGTTTCTGTTAAGTGAATGCAAAATATTAAACTCAATTTCATCATACAATATGTGTACACACACTAGGAAAAAGATGTTTTATTAAAATAATAACTAAAATAATTTATACCTTCTCTTTCTTTTCCTTGGGTTCAGGACTCAAAACCTTCTTCACTGCAGAGAGCCAACTCCCTTTCTTTCCCATTTCCTAATCAGTTCATCTAGGAAAAAACAAAAGGACAATGCATAAATTCACAAGCCCAGATCAAATCAAGTACACAAATTAAGACACAGCAAGCAAATATCCAAATTCAAATAAAATGTGATGGGCCATTGCAATTAATATTGATATCGATGTGACCAATAAATACCATTAACTGCTATGTCAAGAATTTCTGCAAATTTACCTTCCACTTAAATTTCTCAAACTTGAAAACATAGATCTACAATTAAACTAACCTTATTATTTTTTGTCTTATTAGTTTAAATTAAAATGGCAAGAAAATAACTGAAATTTATGGCCAATCCATCAATAAAGAATGAAACTTTACACCCATTGTCGTCTCTTCACACGACTTACAAATGCTATAAACCCCAAATACTGAAATCTCGAGATCTTCAGTATAACATGTTCAAAACTTCCAAATTGATAATTCTCACTGAAAAAAATATTCCTTAAAGACACTAATATAAACATCATGGATACATAAACTGCAATTATCATAAATTTAAGTGAGAAAAAAATTGGAAAACATAATGGAAATGTCAAATGCATCAATTTATCAAAACAAAACAAAAAAATAAATCATACTGTATCAATGATAACCCATTATTCAAACCAAAAAAGAAGAAGTTGCAGGCTTAAATTACCCCAAATGTTGAAAACCCAGGATCTTCACTGAAAACATGAAAAACCCCCCAACTCAATTAACCCAATAAAGAACACAATGCTAATACCCAGAAGACAAAAAAAGAGAAATTAAAATCAAATTCTGCAAATTCATAATTATAATACAAAATGAATGGATACCTGCAGTTAAATTTATCAGATCTCTGCAAATTTCTAATCTTTATTTCACTGTGGACTAATAACAGAAGAATTTCAAAGGTTATAAAAGGGTAAACAGAGTGGGAGGGAGCGGATCTTGGCTTAAGAAAAGTTCAAAGTTTGAGAGAAAATGGTGAAGACAAGAATAACAGGAGGGGAGGGTATTATTGGTAACGGATTTATGGGTAACAGCAACTTTTTGGGTACGGCAGTTGTGGGGTCCACTACTTCCAGTTGTCCCATTTTTATAAGAGCAAAAGACAACTAACAACCTCCCTCTCTGTCTTTGTGGTCAGGGTTTTTCCGTTAACGGAAAACTGATTAATGTGGTGTTAATATTTAATTAATGTGAGAATTTAAAGTCATAATTAAGCATAGGTGGAAAGACCACATTGAATTATTTAGGGTTCGTTCGTTTATCAATGTTTAGAGTATTTAGTGCATTTGCGAGTTTTAAAAATAATAATTTATTTAACTTATAAACGTAATATTTACAACTTAAATGTAATACATTAAAAATAATACGGTGAATTTAAACCTTTAAACACTACTGCACCAAACAATAATAACCGAACAAACTCTGAATTTTATGAGTTTATTTGCTTTGATTTTGCTGCATTTTGGATGTTAAGTTTGTGCATTTGCGGCTTATAACCTCTAAACTGATAGCATCAATAAATTTAGAATTTACAAACTATGCTTATGAGTTAAATATTTGAACAAAATTTTCAATTGTATTTGAACTCAAAAAGCTTTAAAACCTAAGTCCTAAACGAAAATACCCAAATGCCATATAACCCATTATTTTAGTGGTAGATATATCTAATTTTTTGATAAACTTCTGTTTAGTTATGGAGATTCGGATTTTATTTATTTTATTTTATTTTTGTTATACAACTGTCTGTGGTCGTGCTTAAGGCTAAATTATCTATAACTAAAATTTTAGTGTGTTTGACTTCTGGTGAGATTACCTTGATGCTTATAAAATTCTTAAGTATATTTAAACAATTGCTTGATACTTGTAGAATTCTTAAATAAAATATGATATTTTTATAACATCTCTTCCTTCTATTATGTGGGAAGAAATATTTTATATAAATCACTTGAAAAAATAAGACTTCATTTCTCCTGACATAAAGATTGTTTGCAATCTTACACTTTAACTCTTTAAGCATACATAATTATACAAACTATAAAAAGGTAATACTATATTTGTACAAAATACAACTTTCAAATTATAATTGATTTTTTTTATCGGGATCCGTCTTCTGAATCTTTTTTTAATTATATCTTCTTTCTTTTTATTCTTTCTAAAATTTGGATGCAAGGAAATTCTTTTAATGAGAAGAAAGGGAGACAAGAGAAAATAAAAGAAGGGGAGAGAAAGGAAGAGAAACTAAGGCGTGGTTTTTGTTTTATCAATTTAAATTTTCTAAGAAAAATATTTTGGAGGGAAAATAAGCTTAATTTTCTCTCCTTCCCGTGTTAAAAAAAACTTCTACACATTTTTATTTTGTTTTTTCTCCCAAAAAAGATACTATTTTTTTTCTCTCTCTCAAAATTAAAATTCATGAGAAAATTTAAATTTGAATGCCAATGAAATTTAGCCTAATATTGATAGACATATAACCTTTTAGCTCTGTTTGTGAGTTTTTATTTCGAATGGAAGGGAATGGACAGGACACAAAGAGAGAGTTTTTCCTTTAAACTTTTTTTAGAAAGAAAACTTTTCCTTCCTGTCATTTCCTCCTCTAAAATAAAACTCAGATTAAGTTTTAGGTTAATTTAATTTTCATCTTTTTGTGAATTTATTTCATTCTTTTTATGAAATATGTCTTCTCATTTGTGTGAGATAGTATGTAATTGTATACTTTATTATGAGAATTTATTATACTTTCATTGCATAACTAAACTGCGCTTAAATTATATCAAATTGAAGGTTAATTTTCTTTTATGTGTCAATGTGTCATAGTCTAGTCAACTAATTGGCACAAGCTTCTTGTGATCGTGAGACGGCAACATGAACTAGAGTTGACTACGCCAAGTTATTGATGTAATAATTCATTTTTATAAAATCCTATATAACGTTGACTACCATCAAGAAGGGTGTAGGGATGATAGCTTGCGTCATAATAAGATATATGGAATAGATGAGTTATTTTCATATACTTTTTTTTGAGAGTTTTGGGTGGACTAAAAACATTACTCCCTCCGTCCCAAATTAATTGCTTATTTTTGACTTTTTAAAGTCAAATTGACCATTTTTAAAACTAATCTTTTTACTATTTCTGCTAAAATATAGGTGAAAAGATTATAACCAAAAGAAAGTATATACAATTTATTACTAAACCCAATTTTTATAAATTTAGAAATATATTTATATATGCTTAATTATTAATTCTAAAAATAGTCAATTTGATTTTAAAAAGTCAAAACTGAGCAATTAATTTGAGACGGAGGGAGTAATAAATTAAAAATAAAAATATTTTGTTGTTTGGTAACTCTTTAAAAATATTTTTAATGAATAGAGATTTGGACTCAACAACACTTTGAGTTAAAGTAAAAAATTTATACTGTTTAACTAAAGCACTTTTGATAAAAAGTATAAAGTACAAAATTATCCTTAAATAGTTAAAAAAAAAAATCACATCATACAATTATCTTAAGTTTTTCACTATAATTACCTAACCAAACACTTTTTTTTCCTCATAAAAACACTTTTATCAAAAACTCTATACTTCATCTTATCTCACCACACCGCACAGTTCTACCAAATGAGCACTTAGGTGATTTTTGATAAAATTGAGTAGTTAAAATCTGAATGATTAGCATATCTTAATAAATTAAATTATTTGACTGAAATAGCATCTGAATCTAAAAAGTTGTTTGTTAACTAATATGTGTAAAATATGTTAATGACACTATTTTACCATTTTGATCCTCTGAGTTGTTTAAAAAAAATTATTTGATAATTCTAAATATGCAGTCTAATAAAAAAAATGAATAATACTATTGAATGTATTTATATAAAAATATTCATATACTATAGGGAATAAATATTATACAAATCGCTTAAAAAAAATAGCAACAATGTATAATATAATGACTATTACATTAGATAAAAAATGTATCAAAGTTTAATAGAACAATAACATAACGTAATAGTTCAAAAGAAGAATTATACTTTCTTCATTTCAAAATATAAGATCATTATTGACTTTTTAAAATCAATTTAAAATATTTTCATATTCATAATTGACATGATTATTTTTTTTGATTTTAGCTTATACAATGATGAATATTAAAAAATATCGAAAAAGTAATACTCATTGTAAGATTTATGATTTCATAATTTTTAATCATCTCAATTCTAATTTTAAAAATATCTCAAATTGACTTTTCAAAAATCAATAATGATCTTAAAATTTAGAATGGAGGGAGTATAATATTTATTGAGGTTATTTTTATCCATAGATTTAAATTTTTTAATAAGAGTCTTAATAATTTAGACTTAATTTTTTCTCTCACCGATTTGGAGGCACTAAGAGGTATGATTGTTTTTTGCCAAACAAACTCCAAACAAACTTCATCCTCTTATCGAATAACAAGAAGGATTTTAAGAGTCTTTAAAATGCAATCAAACACCATCCCTTGTCTTCTTTAACCAGAGCATAAATTATAATTTTTAATTTAGAGGGAAAAAAGGAGACAAAAAATTAATTTGGGACTTAGGGATCCATAATTATTATTATTATTATTATTATTTTGAGCAATCCATTGAACTTGATCATATGAATTGGTCCACTTCGCATCCTCCATCACAGTCTATCTTAATCCTTGAATAAGTAAATAAATTCCCGTGGGTTGATATGATCTTGTGATTGTACTTAATAGCATATAAATCATGTTGACTGGGTCAATTAAGAGTATCAGTGTATAAAATGTGGGAAGATTCCTCTACAACAAGAATAAAAAGTGCATAAATGGTTGGCGCGTGCTTTCACGCGGTTCATAAATTGAGTGGCACAACAAAATTAATGTAACCACCGATGTTGTGGCTCCTGTACTGTTACTACTGTAACAGAGAGGGGTTTGATGAGAATGGCATGTTTTGGGTGGACATATTAATGCCATCACATGTTAGCTGTTTACTCCAACTGGTGATGACTACAACATATAGACCCCCACTCTACTATAATTTTTTTTTTCTTTAATAGGGAGGGAAAGTAAGGAGGAAAGTATACACAAATTAATTGCAAAATTTTGTTTTTATCGTGCATTATTACAAATTCGAATTTATTCGATAATCTATTTAACAAGATATTTTATTAAAAAAAATCAAGTTTTCTTCCGGATCTCTAAAAGAGATTCCTTCCTAAATTTCTCTTAATACCTCTCCTAATTTAGCACTCAAGTTCTCCTAACGATTGATCGATATAAGTCAGAAATTCATTAATTGACCAACAAAAAATGATCAGTCTAATTATAAGAAATAAAAAAATATTATGAGATCGTTGGAAGGACGATCGTCGAGACTTCAATACCTTATATATAAAAACAGAAAAGGAGATAAATTAGTTTAACTATCCGAATTAACTCATCAATTAGACTGGGTTAACGCATTCTAATTGATGAGTTAACTCGGACGATCATTATTATATTTAATATCTGTACAAATGAATTTGAGATGGGAAATGGGTTCATCCACCTCTTTGATATTTTAAAAAAATATAAGTACTTTATACATTCATATGTACAAATGAATGTATTCATGCAACTAAAAGGTTTTATCTAATTATAATTATGAGTACATACAAAATTGTTCATCTTCTAACATAAAACTTCAATTAGTATAAATAGCACCAGCCCAAAAAAGTAGAACCATCATCAATAAACTGCAATAAAATGGAATCAAGGTACGGCTCAACTCATTCACTATGTTGCGTATAATCTTATACTTTTTATATATTCTTACAACATACTCATAAACTAAACACGCTGCTTTCTTCCATAATGAAGGTCAGTGAACAAACCAAAGGTGGACTCCAAAAGAAAATCTATGGTTCGTTCGGTACTAACAGTCTCATCCAATATTATCCATTACTATATTTTGTTACTTATATTATTGTCACTTTCTATTAAGAGTAAGATTTTTATGTTCACAACTTTCATGAAATTTATTGAGAATTTCATTTGAAATGATTAATTCTTATAGTTTTTTTTTACATATTGTTGCCACTTTCTATATAAAATGTTGTCTTCAACACAAGATTAAAATATAATTATTTCTAACATAAACAATTATTAATAAAAGCATGTGCCTTGCACGGGCTATTATACTAATTCTTTCTAAAAGTAGCTAGAAGAGTCTTACCAACTCAAATACGTCTTACTCATAGGGGCACGTTAGTAGTAAGAAAACGCGCAAAAATGAAATATAATTGTATAGATTGTTAAAAAAAATATAATTTTTTTAAAATAATTTTTTATCAGATAATAAAAAGATAGCAAAAAAGACATTTAGGGACATTGTCTTTACAAAAAATATTAAAATAAAATAGAACAACCCCCTACATTAATTTGAGTTGGGATTGACTCATATTTCCGTGAGCCCGACCAATGGCCACTGTGACAAGGTAGTTGGGGGTTTCGCTCCCTGGTGAGCGAGCGAGGATTGCAAGGAGACAGCGTCCCCTGGAAGCCAAACGCAATGTCTATTTGGGCTTGAGGATTTTATTAGTAACCCGATCTTGAGTTTGATTAATGTATTGAGTCATATAGGATTTAACCCATGTTATAGAAAGTTAGGTTATCTAGTTACTATAAAAATTTTGTTTGATGTGTGATTATGTAGAGTGTGTGAGACTGCTAAATGAATACATCATAGAAGCAAGATTAATCAAATTGGTGAACCTGAGTAACTTGTATGTTCTTCTATTTTTTCGTTCTTTAATTTATGTGTGATTGTTTGTGATTTCGGATCTTAAAATCTAACAATTTGAAATGAAAGTTAGGGTTTTAACTAGGGAGAAGTTAGAAATAAAAAGACTACCGATAAACATTATATATGAATAAAACTCAAGAAAAAAAAACGAATAAGGTATATTTTTAATTTTGTCTAACATACTTGTATAATCTGTCATAATATATGCATCAATGCATGTGTTTGTTGAGCACTACAAAATCTTTCCTTCTTGGAAGATAGAGCATTACTATTGAAATGCAGCATACTATGATACTACTACATTCACACAATGGTGACAAAGCTAAAAGAACATCGGGCGAGGGACTTTAGAAGGGTGTAGGCAATAGTGAATAAAACATCGAATGAACAAAAAAGGAAAAGAAAATAGAAAGGAAGCAACAAAATTTTATCGAGAAGGATGGTGAGTCATTTTAAGTTTTACTTTTTAATAATCTATCTTATAAAAACCGTGTCACATTATTTTTTTTTCCTCTTTCTTTCTATAAGTTTAGTTATATTACTATTTTATCATTTTTATATTATGTTTTTATTTTTATATTAATCTTTCAAATTTTATAAAATTCTTATTTTATCCTACATAATTTATACACGCAACATGTGTGTCACTGGGTGCTAGTCTTTATAATTTATAATTAATATTAGAGATCTCTCTCAGTGATTTTTGAAGTTAATTTTTTTTCACATAAATCTCTGTGTTCATTTTATTATTCAACTAAATACATGCCGATTACTAATACAATAAACCACCCTATGATTGAATAATATTTTAAGTTTAATGATTTTTAATTTGGTTTGAACACTAATTTAGTAACAATCCGGTTATTATTAATATAATTAAGTTGCATGATATGTTAAGGTTTCAAATTTTATAGAATTTAGACTTAGTTAGGTACCTAAGTTAGTAAATAAAGTGCTGAACCAAAAAAAAAAAAGTGCTGAACCAAATTTTGAACAGAGGCTAACTTTAGGCGAAACTAAATTTGTGTATTTAATTATAGTAGAGTTAAATGTTTAAAACAAATGGAAGTGTTATGCAACAGTTTTTTTTAATATTTTTTTATACATATATATTTGCAACTTATTTTTTAAAATTTATTATTATTACTATCACAACAATGGGCAAAAATTCATTAGCCCAATAAAGTTCTTCAGCCTAATAAACCTCATTCTAAGATTTTTAACCAAAATGAATTAAACCCAATTGGGCCAATTTGGAGCAATTGGGTTGCCTTTACAAAGTGCGTATTTCTTCGGGCTAGGGTTTAAGGGTTTGAAGAGAGAGAGAGAGAGTTGGCAGAAGGTTTTTCTCTCTGAATTATTCTCCTTTCTATCACCATTGTTGCTCTGCAACAGGTCTGATTTATCTCTGTCCCTTCTTCAATTTAATTCTGTTCTGATTTTCTGTGATTTTGACTGGGTTTAATTTATCCCATTCGAACAGGAGAGCAGAGGTTTAAGAAATGGGGAAGCTCGGGAAGAAAGCAAGGAAATTTGCGAAGAAGAATCTTCAATCTGTTCTTCGAAGGAACCGAAAGACGAAAACTTTTTTTAAAAAGAAATCTTCTTCAAGTGAGTTTTTACCCATTCTCTTTCCCATTCTCTGTATATATAGTAGTTTATTGTGTTTGTAAGAATCGTTGTTCGGTTATTACTGTTATGTGAGCTGAAACAGGATAATTAACTGCAAACTGCAAAAATGAGGTTCTCGAGGGATTTGAGTGAAACCATTAGAGGGTTGATAATTATATTTTGCATACTTTCATGCTATTATTAGTCTTTTAATTAAATTAAATTTAAAATATGATGATATAATAATGTGAATTCAGCTGAAAGATTCTAAACATTCTGCTACATTCTGCTATTGGCCCTTTTCCATTGGCGATTGAGGCGGGTGGGTTCTACATTATTGTGCCAGATTTGTTTTTATAGATGATTGCTATTAGTTTTTATGATGTCCTAAGACTTTTGCTGTTTGTTATTATTCCTTCCATTTCTCAAAAAGAGTCTCATTTACACAACTTACAAACTTTTAAGGATATATATATATATATATATATTATGTTTATCCCTAAATATAATTATTTAGTTTAGTGGTGGTGACATTGTAGTGAAATTGTGTTTCTTATACTTGAGGATATTATGTCATTTTTTGACCATCATCTTTTTATAATATTCTTTTTGTGGAATAAACTTTTTCTTTTTGCAAATAAGACTCTTTATGTGGAACAGAGGGAGTATTAGTCTAACTCCAGATTAGTGATGGGCCGATGGCTTGTGTGGTGTAGGAGAGTGTTGATGGATCACTGACAGTTGTTAGGTTTGAAGATATGTGAAAATTGATTCAAATTAAGAAAGGGATTCTTGATGAGTGTGTGCTAGGAGTTGTATGGACTGTGGAGTGATTTTTTATTTGTTTCGAGTCTTTTGACTGGTTTAAATTTTGTTGACTTGTTGTGGAATATCTCGATTTTTTAAATTGTTTTTGCTCATCCATTTAGAAGTCCTGCTTAGAAGATTTATTGATATAATGGAGTCAAGAAGAGCAATTTGCACTTTAGTTGTTGAATCACTCTTTGTTTTTCTTCACCTGGTAATTTAAGTCTGCCACACTATGACATCCTTGTAGTTTCCTGTACATGCGTTGGAGCTTTTTGCTCAATTTTACGGGGCACCCTATAGTTGAGCTGTTTTGTCCATTATATTGGACAGCTGAAGAATGAATTATGATCTATTCAATTCTGGAATGATAAGGGAGCAATAGGCAGAATGTAGTAAAATTTGCCATTTTGTTCTATGTTTTAGTAATGAGATATCTGAGGGATGTGCCTCTTATAGGATGCTTTGACACAACTGGTGGTGGCGGCATTGGGTGGCAGGGTTGTTCTTAATGTTTATGTATTCCTCAAGTCCTGCTGAACTTTACAAATGTTCTTACAGTCGACGTAGAAACCTTGGTTTGGATTGCTTTTTTTTTTCCTTGGGTGCAAAGGAGGCCATTAATGTTACGTTTGTGAGTTTGGAGGGATGGGATGAGAAGGGAAGTAGGGGAAGGAAAGGGATGGGAAATGATTATAATTTTCCTTCATGTTTGTGAATTTTAGAAAGGAAGGGATGTGATGGGATTTTAATTAAATTTTTTCTTGTTTGTGAGTTTTGAAGTAGGAAAGGGAATGTATGGGATTCTTAGTTTTAAACTACATTATTACTATATTACCCTTACATATATAAATATAAGAAATGATATAATTTAATAATGTCTATCTATTAGAATTATTTTGCTTAGTCTTTTTTTTTTGCTTTGTTACACACACACACATATATATATATCGACTTAATTGTATTATATTTATTTTTGTTAAAAAACATACTTGTAATTTGAATAAGCACAAAAATCCATTTCGACAAGAAATTAGAAGAATAAGGAGATTTAAAAAAAATTAAAACTGAACTAGAGAAAGGTAGGGACTATGAAAAGATGTTTTCCTCCAACATTTTTGTGAAAATTTGAAGGATATGAGGGAGTGAAGATGATTTTTCCTATATAGCCTTTTGTATATAAGATGGTGAGAATACTTCAAAGGGCAAAAATGTAAAAAAGATGGCGAGAATACTTCAAAGGGCATATATATATATATCATTGGTGCCAACATGTCAATGCGTTATATTCTTATTTAATGGCCTTACTTTAATTACATGAATATGAATAGTGATTTTATGAGAGAAAAATTTTGGGAGTGTAAAGAGAGAAAAATGAGAGTTTCAAAACGTAATTGAGAGTTATAATAGTGAGGGTAAAATTGTCATATTATTTATTTTACAAAGTTATTTTTGGTAATGTAAAATATCTCACTTTTCCATCTTTTCCCATCCCTCCAAATCCTTCCACTTTTGAGAGGAAATTTTTTTGCCAAAAATTGAATCAATTTTACTTCCAAATCCCTTCCCTTCCGCCTTAAAAAAACTCACAAACATGGGATTTGGAGGGATTTTAATTATTTTCTCTTCCCTTCCCTTTCCCTCCCCTCAAATAAAAACTTACAAACATAGTATAAGGCCTAAACATACACTATTGGTTGCTTTGTTATTTTCTCTGTTTGGGATGCCAGATAGTGTTGCAGATTTCCTATAGAAGTTGATGAGAGATTTTCTTTGGTTAGGGGCAGGGGAGGAGAAAAGGGGTCATTTGGTAGGGTGGAAGGTGTGTGTTTGTCTAAGCAAGAGGGAGGCTTGGGATTTGGCAACTTATTTATTAAAAATGTTGCCTTGGTGGTTAAGTGGCTTTGGAGGTTTCCCTTAGAACTTAATTCTCTGTTACATGAGGTTATGAATAGCATATTTGGTATTCAAATGAATTTGTGATATGCTAATCTTGGGACTTATGTAATTCATGTGGGTCCTTAGAAATTCATTTCCCAAGTTTCTCTCTCTTTTGGGTCTCATTGGAGATATGCGGTTGAGGAAGGACATCATATTTGTTTTTGCGATGACACATGATGGGTTAAGTTCTATTTTCAATCCTCTTTTTTCGCATATCTACTTTGTTATTGCTTTGATTTTTGAATTTTATTGTTTTAATGATGAATTTATATCTTAGGACTTTTTACTTCTTGAGGAATCTCACAAATCAAGATATCAATGAGTTGCTATCAATGCTTAGTTTGTTAAATTTGATACAGATCTCCGCATCTCCTGGTAAACGAGTTTGAACTCGAAGACTCTTTTGGTAGCTTCCCTTGCAAGAGAAATATATCTTTTATTACTAGTTCTCATGTCCTAATTCATTTCTCTCCTGTCATTGGAAGTCAGAGGTTCCCTCATTAATCAAGGAAATTGTTTGGTCTATGGTGTTAGAAAGGTTGATTACAAATGATATACCTATCGACTGGGCAGACCTCACAAGGCTCTATCACCAGATATTTGAGTTGTGTATAATTGTGTGACGCACTCATTTATTTTTGCATTGTCTCATTGCTCGGGGTTTGTGAAACTCTATTTTTGGAGTTTTAAGGGAAGAGTGGGTTTGCCCTGCTGCGATGGATGATTTGTTACTTATACAGTACAGAGGTTTTGGAGGGATTTAGGATGTGAAGGTGCTTTGGAAATGTGCGATCTTGTTTGTGTTTTGGGGGACTTGGACTGAGTGCAATGTTAGGCTTTCTAGATATAACTATATTTCTTTTATTCTATCTTTAGATAGAATATTTTTCCTTGTTTATTTACGGGCCTCTCCATGCGTGCATTTAGGGGTATTTATGTGACTGATCTTTGTAAAGATCGGAGATTTGCCCTCTTTTGAACTGTTTTCTTCTTTTTCCTCGTTAGTTGGGTGGACTCCTTGTCCCCCTTGCTTGTATTCTCTCTTTTCATCTAATAAAATTTATTCTTTTATCTAAAACAAACTATTGGTTGACAAGTGAGTCGAGCTTGCCTAAATGTTAAACGAATTGAGTTGAATTGAGCTTTACTTGAGTCTCTAAAGGTACCAGCAATCCTTCTAGTCCTTTACTTGATGCTATTCTTGTTCTAGTTGATGCCAATATGAATTTCTCTCTATGCACTCTTCCCACGGAGAAGGAAATTAGGCTTTATCGAAATTCTCTCATTCATGATTCTGCCATTCTCACTTTTGGAAGGGCAAGAGGGCTTGGAATGAATTCTTTGAGGGCCTATATTTATATTAGATGGAAAAAAAGCTCTACTTATACGGAGAGGGGGGGCTCCCATATAGCCATAACCAGCTTTATCAAAAAAGACATTGCTCTGAACTTTGCTGTATGAACTTGGCTCTCTTAATAAATTAACTGAGTTGAGCTCGACCCGGCCTGCTCATTTTTTTTTTTTTTTTATTTGTTAAGGTTGTCAAAGTTTTTAATATTTATTGTCAACAAAGTATTATTATATATAGACTTTCTATCCCTTCACTTTTGAACTTATTTGCTGCAGAAGGTGAGCTGGATAATGTTGAAAACGAAGTGGAGAATACGACTAATGTCTTTAATGGAAGGTAAAAAGGTGAAAGTTATGCACTATCACTAAATTTTCGATGTCTAACTTAATCAAATATGATAGGATCTACCAGCCTTGAACTAATTTTAATATCATGAACTTTATTCGAATCTCCCATTCCTTTATTGTTGTCATGACCAATTTTGATTAAATGATATCATTACAATTATGCATTACAGGCCATTTTAAGCTTTAGTGCATTATATGAAAAATTCCATCTATTAATCTTACTTTTCTATTTTTAAATTGTTATCAGAAACGCTGATGTTGAGGTTATTGAGGATACATCCCTTGATGCAATATTCACGGAGAGTGATGTAGAGGCAGATGCTTCAGACAGTGATGGCTATCTTTCAGAGGTCACACATTAGCCTATACATACACTATTTGACTTGATATTGCATTTCATTCCTATGCTAAAATCTTTTCATTGGTTAACGGTCAAATCAAACAGGACGATAGCTGTCCACATGTCACTGAAAGTAAGACGGTGAATGATTTTGAAGGTCAGAACTGTTTTGAAGCCTTTAAAGCTCTTTCTGGGGGTTATTCCCATTTTTTCTTTCTACACTAATACCTTCGTGAACTAATTAATTTTTTTGTACAGATATTAAAGGTATTAGTACCTTGTCGACGAAGAATAGAAAGATTCATGAGGAACTTGAGATACAAAAGAAAAAATTGGATAAGTTGAAGAAGAAGGTGATTGTCCCTGAGTCAATTCAAATTAATACGTATTGCATTTTATTGGAAGTACTTATTTTGGATCATGTCTTATTTATTTTTCTTTTTTTGATTAAATAGTGTAAAGTTTATACAGCTTTTCCAACAAAAGAATTTGGATTGGATTTAAGAGTGTCCTTTATGTTTGGAAAAATAAATGAGGATCCTTTTGGAGTTGCAGCTCTGCATAGTCTGTCAACTATGAGCGTGGATGGGGCAGGGGTTTCTTCTATAAGTTCTAAATGAAAGTTCTAATTTGAAATATTAAGGGTTTAGGGGATTGTGAATGATAGATTTGTTCCTGCTCGGTGTAAGATCTTATCCTATGCAGATTTAGGAGTTTAGCAGTGGGAAAGAATGGAGGATTGTTTTGATTGTTATTAATAATATTTGTTTTTTTGACATGCTGGTGACTTTAATAAAGTAATATCGGATAAAGTGTACAAGCTACAAGGTGTATATTAACTGATGCCATAGTATGAACACTGTTGTTTCCTAAATTAATTTAGCATATATATATTTTTTTGTATCGCACAGTAGGCATTAGCAAGTATCTCGTGGAGTATTGACTTGCTTCAGTAGTATGTGGTGGCTTATCTTCTGCATTATATTCTGAATTTAACTGGCAAGATGACATGGATTTATATTGGCTTCAATCCTATTTGTATGTATGAATCAATTTACTTCTGTTCGTCCTAGGCCTCAGAGAAACATAGTTTCTCAGGTCTGACATTTTTCAACAAATAATGGAATCATCTTCTTACATATTTGGATGTCCATTTGGTTCTCTTTTCTGTTGGAACCAAAATTTTTCAACTTCTTTCTTGCAAACATTCATGTTGTTTTATTTCTGCTACTAAAAGAGTTCTACTTCAAAAAAATTTCAGGATCCAGAGTTTGTTAAATTCTTAAAAAGCTACAAAAAGGGTGGAGCATCTCAAAATGAAGAAATGGTAAGCTTTTTGTTAAGACGTCTTCTATTGGGATTACCACTATCTTGAAGGGAAGTGGGTTTTTTTTTTTTTTTTTTTGGTTGGGGTGGGCAGGGGGTTGTCTTTTGTAGATTGCTGGATGTTGACACATTTGCTTTTGTAGCAGTCGTCAATCATATAGCATGTATATCTTTTCAATCATTCTTTGTCTATGTTAATATGTTTAATCAGTATATTTGACGAAATTTTGTTGCCAACTGATTGGCTGTATAAAATTTTAATTAATTTTTAACTTTGTTAGTATAGTATTCCATAGTTTAGAAGACATCTTCTCTCTTGGTGCTGTTTGTAATAAACTAGTGTATTATTTGAACATCACAAATTTACAAAAAGAACTGCTTTGAGGTATAAAAATGCCAAATACTTTTACTTCTGAAGAGCATTGACAAAATATTTTACCCCAGTTACATTGAGAATGCTCAATATTTGGTCTTTTCACGTCTTCTCCGTCCAAGATCGTTCAGTTTAACATATTCTGCAACAATCTCCATCTCAAGTCACCCTATTACTTGCTTTGTTCCTGCCCATGCCTACCTTCTTTGATTGTTCAAGCTGAACTTGACATTTATGACCAAAGGAGTCTCTCTTTGCTTTATAAGAACAAACCAGTCCTGAATCTTATGGTTATGTTAAAGTGCTTTTATGCTACAGTAATTCTACACGAACAGTTATGTGCAGTGTTATGTATATTATGGGTAAGTTTGCTCTGTCTCATTGAAAAGTTGTGTGGAATATGTCATACTAGTTGTGTTTTTGCTTTTCAGATGGAATTTAGTGCCATTCTTTTAGTTTCTCAATTCCAAACCTGTGTATCAGGTTGCTTAAAATATATGAATTCTTAGTGTGCTATCCTGTGCAACAGTACTCCGATGAAGACGATAAAAGTAATCATATTATGCAGTTAGTGGATGAAGATGAATCTACTACAAACAAGGGAAAAGTCTTGAGCACTTCTATTATAAATTCTTGGTCTCAACGAGCTGCGAAGGATCATGATGAGTCTGCCCTTATTAGTTTGTTAAATGCATATCGGGATGCATGCCATTTCGGAACTGAATCAACTGGTAGTGGCTCATGCTATATAATTCAAAACAGTGAAACTTTCTGCAATTTAATAACCTTTGTTCTTCGGGAGGCCGATAATATATTTCGCGGGCTATTGAAGATATCATCCTCCACTTGCAAGAAAGAGAATATACTGGAAATGAAGAATACTTCAAAATGGAAAAAGTTGAAGCCACTTTTGAAGTCTTATTTGAGGAGTACATTATTTCTGTTGAATCAGGTCACTGACTCGGAGTTACTGGCTCTCTCCTTGACCAGACTCAGAGCTTCTATAATATTCTTTGCTGCCTTTCCATCTTTACTGCAGAGACTCATCAAGGTACTTTAATTTAATATAACTATATAAAGATAGTGAAGATAATGCATTTTTTGTTGACATGGATGGAAATTAACATCTGTTGATTATGCCAAAGAGTTTCGGGCTGTTCAGAGTCTTCAGACAAATTTGATAATGAGTATATGACTGATGGTGTTCTTTTACAGTTACCTTTCTTTTTACGAATATCGGTGTGTATTATATTGTTTGGTTTAACTTAGGCTGCTATTATTTGTGTGGGTGCATCTTTTTTGGTTTAGCAATGGGGGAAGGGGAATTGGATTTAGGTACATTGTTATACATTAATCTGGTGCATTTTTTTTGCAGTAGTCTGAGAATTGTGGCAATGTAAACAACTTCTAAGCCAGTCAGATCTTTATTTAGTATGCATCCGCATAACATTACTCATGCAAAAAGAGGGAATTAGTAATGCATGAATATATTAAATACTATTCACCATCTATTATCCATCATTCATCATTTATCATCCATCATCAATCATCATATCGATGTTGTCAAATGTTTTTTTCTTTTTCTCCTAATTGAGTATCTTGTTTGATGGGTATGTTACCAAGGGCCACTAGTAATAAATAAGATATCTGTAATAATGGTACATGCTTCACAATAGCTTCATATGGTGGCTGCATAGAAGCAAAGGGAGTTGGAAGCTAATTTAAACCTTTTTTCTTCACAACCCACTTTGTTACCTCTTTTTGCTCTTTGTTGTAGTTTGGGTAGAGAGAGAAGGAAAAACAGGGGGCGGGGGAGCTAAGGTTTTATACTAGGCATTCAGGTTTTAGATCAAATCCACCTTCTTTGCTTCTTTCTTGTTGAGCAAATTTGTTGGTGTGATATTAATTTCTCAGATCATTCCTTATGAGTTCCAAATTCAAGCAAAATCAACAGACAATGAAAGTTTCGACAATTAATATCATTTAGTGTAGATGCTATATATGGTATCTAACATCTAGCCTCTAGCCTTTTGGTAATGGCGAGTATTATATTCCATTACTGTCAATATCTTCCCAGTTTCACGTATGCATATAGGAGAAATGCTATAATCTTTTCCTTCAGTCGAGAAGAATTAAGGTATTCAATGCTTTACTGTAAGCGCACATGCTATCGAGCCTTCCAACCCATCTCTGGCCATCCAAAAGTCAAAAGTCCCCAAATTCTAGTGCGGACGTGGATTCACATCAGCAGAGGCCTACAATTAACATCGTTCTCGCAATAGCTATGAGGATGTCACACATTATACTGCGGTTGAGAACCCACATCAGCAAATGACCAAGTTGGATTCAATTCTAAAAAATTCAATCTGTACAATAGTTGTGTGGACGTTCCTTTTATTAAAAAGAGGCAGTCTCTCTCTCTTCATCCCACATTGGGACTGAGGAGAAAGACCCTTACCTTCTTCCGCTTCATGGCTGATCAAACCCATTCTTGTGTAAGATTCAAGTTCTGGGTGTGGGATGGTCGGTGAATGATTTGGTTGTTTCATTCTGCGAGAATCATTTGGTTAAGATTTCCTGGTTGTTTACAGAAGAACTCTATTGACTATTATACATTTTGGACTTGATTGATATTTTTATGTTTGTTTCCAGTTTCAATAAATATTTGACTGTAGTCATGTATGCACCTTCAACTATCATTTTCCTGGAAGTCTAAGAATCATCCCTATGAAGTTATCATTTTTTTAAAGTAAATAGCTAGACACTTCCTTTTGCAAATTCTGTGTCATCCAGACATTGCTATTCAACGGTTCTGTATTTAATGCAGATTTCAGTTCACTTGTGGGCAACAGGAGGAGGGGATCTATCGTCGTGTTCTTTCCTTGTAATACGGGATGTAGCTATTGTGTTTAGCTCCAGTTGTTTTGACACTTGCTTCACAAAAACATACAAAGCCTTTATTGCTCGCTGCAAAGTTGTAGAAATCATTGACATCCAACATATAGAATTTCTAAAGAAATCCTTTGTCGAACTTTGCTCACTAGATGTGCAGAAATCATGTAGCAAGGCACTTCTGTCTGTTCAGCAACTTGCCAAGATATTGCAACAGGGTCTAAGAACAAAACGAAAGGTAAGCATTGGGCACTGTTTCTGTTACCGTTGGTTTCATTGGGCACAAACAATATTATGTGGTTTGTTAATGTTAGAGGTTTATTCCTATGTCTAGTTTCTGGAAACCTCATTATAATATATGTTGAATAGATTTGATCCTTAAGCTTTCTTATTTATTTATTTTCCTTTGCAGGAAGCTATAAAAAGTATATGCACTTGGCAGTATGCTAACTGCATTGATATATGGGTTTTGTTCATATCAGCAAATGTGCATGATTACAGTCTTCAGGCATTGTTGTATACGACAATTCAGCTTGTGAATGGAGTGACTTACTTGTTTCCTGGGCCTAGATATTTCCCTTATAGGCTCAAGTGCATTCAGTGGCTAAATAGACTCTCCTGTTCTAGTGGGATATTCATCCCCGTTGCATCATTTGTTTTAGATGTTCTGGAATATAATACTGGCAGGGATGGTGGAAAACGTCAAAAATCAATCAACCTCTCATCATCCTTAAAGGTTAGAAATGATTAATTAATTTTTTTTAATCAGTTTAAGCTTTGTGTTTTTGTTTCTTCTCTTAATCTTAAAAGATTATTTGCACAATCTCAACCTTCTCAATCAAGTTTATTTAAAGTGATTTAATTTGTGCTACAGCTGCCAAAAAATTGGTTAAAATCTCAAAAGTTTCAAGAGGAATGTGTTTTCTCGGTTATTGAGATGCTATCATTGCACTTTGCTCAATGGAGCTACCATATTTCCTTCCCTGATCTAGCAACCATTCCGCTCATCCGGCTAAGAAAGTTTTATGAAATAACAACTGTTGAAAGTACGAGGCGTACGGTAAAGCGCCTGATTGATCAGGTACGTGCTCGTTTTATATGCAGGGCAGCCTGTTATAATGTTGGAGTTTCTCCTAAATTGTTCATATGAATCACTTCCAGTAGAATATTTTTGATTGGCTGTAGATTTATGACGCCTTATATTCTTTTAAATGCTCAATAGCTTACTCATATAATACAGTACTTACAGTACTCCGAAACAAAATTGGGGTGATAAAGTGTCATCTGATGTTGGACACTCCAAGTCTGGTCAAGTTTGTATGAGTTAATTTTCGAGTCAATGTTTTCTTAGACAAGTCACTTACCCCGCCGGGGGGTGGGGGAGGGGGGGAGAACTGAGTAGAACAAGACTGTTGATTTTTGTTTGGATATTTTTTTTTTTTTTTTTTTGCAATTTTAAAATTTGATCCACTAAGCTGTTGCAATAGTTTTCATGTAATGGGCGGACAGAGAAGTAATACTTAATAATATCTAAGATTGTGTACTTATCAAAAAGAAAAAAAAACTAAGATTGTAACGTGCATGACTTGTGCTACAGGTGGAGCAAAATGTGGAATTTGTGCAAAAGAAAAGAGAAGAGGTAGCCTTTTCGCCAAAAGATCAGCAAAACGTTGAATCATTTCTTCAGGTTTGCTTTCCTTTTCTCCTTTGTTGTCAGCTTCCAACTATCTAAGGCGCTGATGCAACTTCTTCTAACTTCAATATGTTGTTGTTGCGCAGCTTGAAAAGGGTAGTCTCAATTCTCCATTTACTCAATATTACAAAAGTGTCATGGAAAAAGCTGCCTCGAGGAATTTGCATATGAATCAAAAGATAAGGTACCTAGAATATATATTTACTTTCACCTTTGTTTCATTTAGTGACCTAAAACTGTATCGTGGGCGATTATCTTGTAGTTGATCAAAAATGACTCTGTTCTAAGTCCCACAACAAGAGTAAGAGTAATAATGATGGCCTGAAAGCTGCTAACTTAAGTTCTTTCTTAGGGCAGGAAAACCTTAGTGTCTTTGCATGTTGTATGCACAAAAAATAGGAAAAAACAAACAAGTTCTCAAGGTTGACATCTGGGTTTGACTTACGGTGCACAAAAATGACACCTTTATACACGCGTTCAACACTTCCATTACGTGTTCACAATTTAATGCTCTTGTCCTATTACAAATGACTAATTATGCGATTTGAAATCCTAGGGAGTGATGCGTAGGGGAACATAAGTATGGATTCCATAGGATGTTGGTACATGCGATGTCTGGTTCTTCTTTCTTTGTTACTTTTTCTGCAATTAATTGTTTGATCAGATCTGACAATCAGTCTTTCAACCTTAAAATTTCACAGTTTCTGAAATTTCATCCTAGCAGTCTAAAACCATCAAGAACCCACATACGCTGTTAACTGAACCAGAACCACCTATGAACTAATTTGTACTGATTTGAGCAGAAAAAATCTTAAGACTTTTTTATTTTATTTTATCATTTATTATTATTTTAATGCTTTGGAAAGACCCTAAACCTGGAGTTCTTCTCATATATTTTAGCCACAAATGTAAGCTTCATAATCAGCAGAAAGGAAATTCCCAAAATAATGCTCGACTTTTAAAACATATTTAACCATATCTATTTCTGACCAATAACAGTAAGCTATGAATAAACCTTAAAAATAGATTTTAAAACTAAACATGAAAGTTGACTGATGAGTGATGGCTGGGATGGTTGGGAATGTGCTCCATCTTGAAGTTAAGCCAACTTCTGATTTAAGTATACTTTTTCCTTGACCAGCTAATTGCATCATTGAAGTGTGTTATCAAGGCATAATATAATAATCTAAGGGAATAACTTCCCTTAGATTTTAGCCACAAATCTAAGATCAATAAGCAGCAGCTAGAAAAATCCCAAAATATGCTTGACTTTTAAAACATATGAAACCATATCTATTTATGAGTTCTGATGAATTACAGTAAGCTATGAATAAACTTAGAAAAATAAATTAACTAAACATAGAAGTCGACTATGCAGGGTTGGAAGCGGGCTCCATCTTGAAGTTAAGCCAACTTCTGATTTGATTATACTTTTCCTTGACAATCTAATTGCATCATTAAAGTGTTACAAGGCATAATATAATATAATGTTTGTTTGGATCGCCAATATTTTGTCCAACATGTTTGTTTGTATTGCCAATATTTCATCCAACCAGAAAGAAAGATTGGTCTTTTGATCTAAAATTGTAAATCATTTGAGCATGGAATCTGTAGATGCCCGTGGGAACCAAATCTTAAGAATCAAGTCTTTGGACCGCCAAGCTTGTCTATCTGCGAAGCAAGTGGTCTTACTAAACAAATAATTTCAATGCTAAGTTTGTACGTTAATGCTTGTCCATCAAACTTTAAATAGGACTCGGGCTAGTCGCTACCAGTAGTCTTTAGTCTTATGTACGATATGCTTCTTTTGTTGTGTGTTTTGTACTTTTGACGAATCAAAACTTTGTGGCATTGGTTTCATTTATACTGAAGCTGTAAGGTGACAAATGCTAGTGTCCTTTTTCGTTATAGATCCGCTCTTCTGTAATTTATTACCTAGGAACATTTTACAGAGGAATAGCACGTGTAGCTGAAGATGATTTTTGATGGCATTTTGCTATTGACATGCATTTGATTAATTATTCTAGGATTTAATCTTAACTGCAGCTTCCTTCAGCAGAAAAGCTTGAAGAAGGGACAGGTTCCAAATGATATGATTGATGCTGTGAAAGGCGATTCAGGGAAAAGATTTCTTCCTGTAGATGGTGAAACCCTTGATAAAAAAAGGAAGAAAAGAAGAGTTTTGAAAGTATAATGGTGAGTTTCTTGGTTGCATTTGTTAGAGATTATGTACTTGTAATTAGACTCCATTTATCAGAGGTACATACCCTTGAATTGGGAAAATACAATTTGAGGCAACAGTCGATTATATTCTGTATTAGTCGGTGAGATATACTTGTGTCTAACAATTTTTCCTTCATCAGAAATACATTTCATTTGATTATTAATCTGCTTCTCTGCTTCATTTGTTGGTTTTAACTTTTAAGTGTAGGCTATCGGATCGGTCTCTGAACAATACAAATTATCTATCACTTGATTTTGTTGCTGTGAATCAGGTCCATTTGGATCTGGGGCGAGTGTAATGATCTGGTTTTAAGAGATTGCTATTTATCTTTTGCTTTGTCACGGGATAGAACAAAGTTATTATTTATTTAATTTTTTTTTGGGTTTTCTTCTGCTATGGGGGTTTTCCAATCTTTGTAGAGGCTGTAAATCTGCTCCCTTTAGATTACTTGCGTTTTTCACTTATATGGAGGTGGACTACTTGTTCTACCTATATTTGTATTCTATTTTTTTTACTCGCTTGTGGCATCATATGTAGTAGTAGGCTGAACTACTAAAAAATTTCTTATTTCTATTTAATCTAAAAGGAAAGAAATCTAGGCTCATTTAGACTTGTGGGTGACTGCGACGTCGGATTAGTTAATTGTAAAAAATAAAAAATAAAAAAAATAATGTAGCTGTTAACAGGCAAATTTGGTTTGGTCCACACTCAATGATGCCTTTTTGTTTAAACTAAATATGTAGAGTGGTGGTCCATCGTTTTAGATTGTAATCCTCCCTACCTAGCTGTATAAGCATCTACTCCGGCAGTCCAAAAAAAAAAATAAAAATACTTGCCTTTAAACTATTGCTATTTTTATCTATGTTAAGGTTTATCTACGTTTAACCCAGCTATAATCTTTGTTCAGAAGTAAATTACTATAAGACTAAACTTGTCGATGGGATATCTTATAAAGTGCTTAAAAATCCCTGTGGAAGAAAAAAAATCGACAAGTGAGACTCTTTTTATGAATGATAGAGAGAGGAAGTAATACTAAAAGGGGGGCAGTGACAACATTTCTTTCATACCAACTGTGAAAACATTGTGATAGAAAGCATTGTGATAAATGAGATGCAATGCATTCCTTAAAGGATGGTCATTTCACCACATATGACTATGAGAGCGATAAATGTGCTGGTAATGCATTTCTTAAATGGTGGTCTTTTCACCCATCAAAACTGGCATCATCAAGCTCAGAGAAATATACTATTTGGTGGGAATCTTATGGGTACATATACGCTCTTTTGAAATGTATCTTGATCTAAGAGGATAACCTATCAGGTTTTGCATGAACTATTAGAATTTGATCTATTAGAACATATATATCATAAATCTTTTTTCTTGTGTTTCGATATTGCAGTTTATTATCACGTGATATCTCAACACTTTTCACGTACTAGTGGAGCACAACCATATGAGGCCTTAATCACGGCGTCTGCATGGTGGTAGCCGCTACAAGCCAAAGCCCGAATCAGCTTCCACCACCCCCTTCCGTTGCTCTTACCACTCTTCTTGCCGCCACCACTTGACCTCAGTGACCGACTTTTCTTATTTTGCCTTTTCCTCACTTCTCTCATCTCCATCTCCGTCGGAACCCTAGCCATCCCAAAAAAGAACAAAAACCACTTAGACTTCGTCGGAGACTTCAAAATGGTGATCCTTCGTCCCAAAATATCATTCTTATTGTCACAACTTCCATGTCTGCTTATGTGTTGCTTCGACGAGTGCAGAGAGTTGAAGCTTGAAGAATGGGGTAAACTTGAGGCATTTTTGTCAATGCATTTACCTTTTCGACCCTTTGATTTCGATGTTTTTGACTTTAAGTTCCACTTTAGAACATGCTTTGTGCGCTTACGCTGTTTGTTGCTTCTGAGCTTGAGGCTATTATCGACATTTTGCTTATATGGAATGAGCTTTCCACAAAAGAGAATGTTATCAGCTGGATTATAAGATGTAGTAGTAGCAATCCATTCTTCAGTGAAGAACTCGAAGTGGTCGACTAATTGACCGTCAGATGATGAAGAGGAGCTATTTTGATAATTATCCGGCTCGCCGTATATTGGGAGATCACAAAGAGAGAGTGTTTCATCTTCTTCATCTGAGTCATGCATGATGGTAGGGTTAAAGTTTTGTTCCATTTTGTCTAAAAATGTAACTATATATTGGGAAAAAAGTGTATGTAGTATAGTCGGGAGAGAAATATATAGGTTTAAAGTGTTGAGCATAAAGTAGATTCTAAGGTGGACACCTTGAGTGTTTATCTACATAGGATCTAGAGACATAATGATATATATAGTAGTATTTCATTGGAGAGAGAGAGAGAGGGAGAGAGAGAGAGGCTACATAACAAGAAGAAAAGTAAGAATCAAAAAGAACATTCTATTTGGGCAATTTTGTAAAAACGAGTTATATTAAAATAGCACAGAATTATTTTTTAAATGACCTTTGTTATATAAATATTTTATAATTGAAACATTATACTATATAAATTCAACTTATTTTTTAGACTGTCCAAAACAAATTTTTCATTGTAAATCGTCTGAAATTATGATCTAGAAAGTACGCTACGTTGATATTTTTTTTCTCTCTATATGTGTTGAGTAATGTTATGGACACAAATTATATACAAAAATTTATGCGCCAACGATAGGAAAAAAAAAAGAAAGCGAGACCTACTATTAGATATTTTACACATTTTCATTAATGATATATAATATATGAGTTTTATTATTTGTGCATGAGTTTTAGTTTACACTTTGTACAATAGTATTATTCATATATATTATAGATTTGGGAAGTTGTCCTTTTAGGGTAGTTATGCTTGGTTGGAGGAGTCCATTCCATGTGTTGAGTTGTTATGTAAAGGTCAAAAACCACTGAGCCCAGCAGCTGGCTGACCAAATAACCAAATGAGCGGACTTGATCAAACTGCGTTTCCGGAAGATTTGGTTATATATGGATGGTCCCATAAAAAATGACAGTCGTGATCCTAGTAGTTGACTATCAACGGCTGCTAACTTTCAAATAATCGTTATTCAATAAATAGTTCAGTGGAAAATTGTGAAGACTCACTTCAAACTTGTCACAAGAATATCATTTATCTAATATTTGTTGATGATTGAGACACTTTATATGAGTTCTTCTGTATACTGTGGATAAGAATGTGTAAATTTTTGTTACGAAGTAAATAAAATAATATGATTCATTAATTCATTACAAATATATGCATAATATTTGATTGATGTGTTTAATTACTTGTGATAAAAGTTGATATATTTTATAATTATAATATAATTTTTTTGATTTTTTTAAAGGACTATTGATAATGTCAGAATATTATCAGATTGTCAGAACAAACATGCGTTATCGCTAAAAATTATAAGTATTATTGAAAACAAAGCAAAAATTATCGCTAAAATATATTTCTTTGATTTGACAGTATAAATGTATATTGCTCTTGCAATTAATTATTAGCAGCCCTTCTAAATTGTAAAAGGGGATATTCAATAATATTAAGTTGTTGTAGAAATTACTCATTACATAATTAATGTACTTGATTTATACATACATATATATATATATATATATATTGATATAAATTCATATCTAATGTATTTTTAAAATTATGAATGCTTGAATCTCTCTTACATAATTAATCTCTCTCTGGGAGTTTTTAAAATGAGAGGAAAGAAAGTGGGACGAAAAGAAAACATAAGGCGTCTTGGAGTTTACTTTGGGGGAATAAAACATGAGTACGTGCTTAGAATATTATTTTTATGGGAAGAAAAGGGAGAGAAATTAATCTACTCCTTATTCCTCTCCAAAAATTTCATCTAAAAAAAAACAAAAATTCATAAAGAGGGGAAAAAGAGTCTTTAAGACAAATAATTTGTGTTTTTTTTTCCTTTCAGTAAAAATCTACTTATTGGTGTTGAGACTTGAGATGTGACTTGGTCATTAATTATTAAAATCAATATCCCAACCCTAGCTAGAGCCTAGGATCTGGTTAATTTATGATGTTAAACCAACAAATTGACCCAATTCAGACTACCATTGTGCCTGCCACTATTTTAAGTTGAATATTGTTTCCTTCTAGAGTTAACGGACACACATTGAAATGACGTCCCATTGAATAAGTAATTAATATTCTCCTGCCTTCCTTATCAAGTCTTTTCCCGTTTCAAAAGTTCCGCAAATCCCGGACCTTTAATTTTACTCCATCATTTCTTATCCTTTCTCTTATGAATCAATGCTTCTAGAAAAGGATGGAGCGACCCTCACTTCAAATGTCTCACAAACCGTTTTTATGGTATCCAATGATTCAAATTTTACTCTCTGTTTTATTCTTTATAATATTCTCTTCTATTTCAAATTATAAAAAATTATTTATTAACTTTTTAAAAAGGTCAATTTCGTATATTTTTAAATTTAAAAATTGATCATAATTGTTTTAAAATTTTCCAGAATAATAAATCTTTATAACTGGTAGTACCTTTTTTAATGTAGTTTATGATATTTATAATTGTGTTGATATAAATTAAAATAAATTCCATCTCAATTTTGAGGTTTCAAAATGTTTAAAATTGACTTTTTCAAAAGTCCAATATTGATCATATAATTTGGAGAACGGAAGAAAGTATTATTGTCGCCTAACTATTTTTTATTTATTTATAAAATTAATAATAAATATGTGGGAGAAATAAAAAAAAAAAATTTTTAGTACATAACAACCAATACTTGAGATGAGACAGTAAAATGAGGGGGCGAGTTTGTTGTGTAGTGCTTCGTGGTAACCCTCCAATTAGTTTTTATGAAGAATATAATCTCTTTTCAAATTCAGATATTAAAATAGAAAAGTTTTCATAATATATTTTCATATATATATATATATATATATATATATAAGGGGATCGATCCATAACTAACGTTTGTAAGGATAAAGATTAGTTATCCTTACAACAGATCTCTTC
The DNA here is from genome assembly GCA_034770075.1 of Aralia elata. NCBI lineage: Eukaryota > Viridiplantae > Streptophyta > Magnoliopsida > Apiales > Araliaceae > Aralia > Aralia elata. Next base: position 14,313,860 of record CM068379.1, read on the forward strand.
AGTTCCATCACGCTACTCCGTCCATTAAACGGTAAGGAGGGAAATTCCATACACAGTTGAATACTGGGGGGAGCCTGCAGTTTAGTTCAGCGGACGAAAAAATTGTCCAAAATACCCCTCATCGATTTGCAAGAAACTAAACTGCGGACACTAGTTATGCCAGAGGTGTTAATATTATTAACACAACGACGTTTTTGTTCATATTACCCGTC